>JAOEGL010000001.1:2357500-4757500 GCA_034509955.1 Urosaurus nigricauda
AATAAATAATAATAATAAGGAGAAATGTCATATATAATAATAATAATAATAAATATATTTATTATTATTATTATTTATATAATTAATATAATTAATATAATATATTAATATTATTATTTATTATATAATAATAATAATAATAATAATAATAATAATGGTCCTGGGATATACTGTGATTTGGACAGTTTTTTTGGTTGAAACCTTTTTTTTCTTTTAAATCCTTTCTAATTTTATGTTATAAATTATTTAAATCTAATTCTGTGTTAATGTTAGCCTTTCTATGTTTTTTAGCCCCTCTGTGTGGATGTGTGTATAGGTTTTTTAATTTTATTTTTATTTATTTATTATTTTATTATTATTTTAGCATATATATAAAATTAAATAATAATAATAATAATAATAATAATATTTATTTACAACCCGCCCCTCTGAGCGAGCAATCGTGGCGGGGTACAACAAGTCAAAACGAGTACAGTGAAAACGTTACAACCCAATCCCTACCTCCCACCCCTTTAAAAAAAGGATTAAACTAGAACAATTTAAAAGCAAGTAAACAATACACAATAAACAATACAATACATTCAACTCGAAACAACTGGGCGGCTTAAAGGTGGTACGTAATGTCTGGCCGGTGAAGGCTGGAAAGGCGTCTTTAGAGACCGGGAGGAATTAGCCGCTATCCGGGAAGGCTGGCAGAAAAGGCCCTCTGGGAGGTCTGCAACAATTTCGTCTTAGGCTGCGTTCACACTGGAGAAATAAACCGGTTTAAGTGCCATGGGTCAATGCTGTGAAATTCTGGGAATTGTAGTTTGTTGTGGGGCCCAGAGCGGAGCTCCGCTCCGCTCTGGGCCCCACAACAAACTACAATTCCCAGAATTTCACAGCATTGACCCATGGCACTTAAACCGGTTTATTTCTCCAGTGTGAACGCAGCCAAAATAAGTTGTAGCAGGTTCCTCCCGGAGGATCGTAGTGTGCGAAGGGGCTCTGATGGGAAGATGCGGTCCCTGAGATAGGATGGATCCGAGCCATGTAGGGCTTTAAAGGTTAAAACCAACACCTTGTACTGTGCCCGGAAACTGATCGGCAGCCAGTGGAGAGATTTGAGCACCGGTGTTGGCTGCCCTATTTTGGACCAGCTGGAGTTTCCGGGTTAAGCGCAAGGGTAGCCCCATGTAGAGCGCATTGCAGAAGTCCAAATGTGAGGTACCAGAGCATGTACCACAGATTCCAGGTACTTTGAGTCCAGGAAAGGGCACAGCTGGCAGATCAGCCGAAGCTGATAACAGGCATCCCTGACCATCACATTCATCTGACTAGTCATGTGAAGCGACAAGTGTAGAAGTACCCCCAGACTGCGAACAGAGTCCTCCGAGGAGAGTGTGACTCCATCCAGGACTGGAGACTGTATTCCCAGACCTGGTTTCGGGCCTGTGACTGTTAGTACCTCCGTTTTGTCTGGATTTAGCCTCAATCTGTTTTCCTTCATCCAATCCATTACCGCTGCAAAACACTCATTGACAGGAGACACACCATCTGAAGACTGAACCGATGATCTGGTCATGGAGAGGTATATCTGAGTGTCATCAGCGTACTGAAGACACTGAGCTCCATGCCTCCGGATGATCTCAACCAGTGGCTTCATATAGATGTTAAATATGTGGTGGGGGGGGGATAGTTTTTATTTTATTATTATTTATTTATTATTTATTATTACTTTAGGATATACATATTATATAATTATACTTTTGTGCATGAGGGAGTATGTTTCACTGTCTTACCGTCAGGATAGCTCCTCCTAATGTTGAGGTGGAATCTCTTTTCCTGCAGTTTGCATCCATTGTTTCGCGTTCTAGTCTCTGGAGCAGCAGAAAACAAGCTTGCTCCCTCCTCAATGTGACATCCCTTCAAGTATTTAAACAGGGCGATCATATCACCTCTTAACCTTCTCTTTTCCAGGCTAAACATACCCAGCTCTGTCTCTCCTCGTAAGGCTTCATCTTTTCCAGGCCCTCCACCATTTTGGTGGGCCCCCCTTGGACACACTCCAGCTTCTCAACATCCTTTTTGAATTGTGCCCAGAACTGGTCAAACGATTATTCCAGGTGAGGCCATAGGATTACTCCCTCCTGAAAAGCGTATTCCCATGCCAGCCTTCCAGCCTTTGCGTTGGCCAAGGCATCATGTGGTGCCGATTAGCAAAAGGTCCAGCAATGCATATTTCCTTTCTTGGAGCTGAGCTAATGCCACATCGCTCCTAATCGATTGCTCCGTATTAGTGCAACTGAAGCATCTCAGATAGTAATGACTGGTTGCTTTAATAAATTAGCTTTTGTTTTAAAAGCAGTTAAGAAAAGCTGGATATGGCAGCTCAGAATAAAGATTAAGTAGCTGTCAACCCTGCCTTTTGAGAATGGGTTTTAATTTTAAAACAAAATCATAGTCACTGAGTCCTACCGCCCTCAAATGACTGGCAATTAGTTGCATCTATGGTTTGAAGAATTTAGTAAAAAGGGAGAAGTGGAGGGGAACTCCAGTCCAGAGCAGTCCAGCCCAAATTCCGGCCATCCCTGCTGGCATGTTTGTTGTGAGTCTCCTGCATTTCAAAACCCTGCATGGCCAAAAACTGAACTCTTCAAAGCCTTGCCAGTGAAGATGACTTTTAGACTTCTTCAACAAACTCATGTCTGAATATCCCAGAGAAGGAGGAAGATAGGACACCATATGAGACTACTGTCAGGGTCCATAGCTAGAAATGTGGAAACCAAAGGCACTTTGGGTAGGAATGTCAGGTAAACCCACCATGAAATTGACTGGTACCAAGTTTTTCCTGTTCTGGAAAGATAGCATCCTGGAGCTGGGTATGTTTAGCCTTGGAGTAGAGGGGTGATATGATAAAGTATTTAAAAGATACTCTTTTAAGTATTTGAAGGGATGTCACATTGAGGATGGAGCAAGCTTGTTTTCAAGCTTGTATTCCAGAGACTAGAACACGGAACAATGGATGCAAGCTCCAGGAAAAGAGATCCCACCTCAACATTAGGAGGAACTTCCTGACAGTAAGGGCTGTTTGACAGTGGAACACACTTCCTCAGAGAATGGTGGATTCTCTTTTTTGGAGGTCTTTAAACAGGCTGGATGGCCATCTGTCAGGGATGCTTTCATTGAGAGTTCCTGCATGGCAGTATGGGGTTGGACTGGATGGTCCTTGGGTTCTCTTCCAACTCTATGATTCTATGATTTTATAGGTATTGATTAGTTCTGCCTTTCCATTTTGATCTGTTAACGTTTTATCATCCTTGCTGAGCAGTTGTCCCACCATTTCCATGGTCATTCTTTTGCTTCAGACCTATTTGAAATACAGTGGGCCCTTGTTATCCGCTGGGGTTTGGTTCCAGGACCCTCCGTGGATAACAAAATCCGTTTATGCTCAAGTCTCATTAAATATAATGGCACAACAAAATGGTGTCCCATATATAAAATGAAAAATCAAGGTTTGTTATTTCGAATTTATACTTTTGGGAAATATTTTCAAGCCATGTATGCTCAAATCCGTGGATTAAAAAATCAGTGGATAAGGAGAGCCAACTGTACTCCTTCTAGTTGCTGCCTGGTTCCCAAGCCAGTCTTAGGTCATTCTTAGCTTTAGTTTTTCTTATGCCATTTCTGCAAGCTTGAGCTACACATCTGTATGCTTCTTTGGAGAGTTTTCCATCCTTACATTCTTTTTCTTCATCAACTCTGACCATTGCTGGGTGTCTTTTTCTTTTAGCATCTCTAAAACCAACTTTCCTAAAATGCAAGGTTCATGTCTGACTATGCTCTTCTTTGGCCTGTTCCATAATCATGAACTCTTGCATTATATGGTCACTTCCCCCAAAGAACCAACTGTTTTGATTCCACTGACCAACTCCTTCCTATTAGCTAGGATCAAGTCCAGGATTGCTCATCCTCTTATTCATTCCTCTACCTTTAGAAAAAGGTGGACATGTGAAAAAGCGAAAAAATATTGGAAGCAAATATATTTTGAAGTTAATTGGGTTAAGAGGATTAGCTATACCAGAAGTCAGGATTTATGAGAAAACTATTACAAAATCTTCTACTGGTGGTATTTAACTCCAGACACATTAAGTAAAATTTACAGTAATACATCCAACTGTTGTTGGAAATGTAAAAAAGAAAAGGGGACCCTATACCACTTATGGTGGAATTGTGATGTGACGAAAAGATACTGGACGACAATTCAAGATACAATCAACAAGATCTTTCAGATTAATTTAAAAAATAAATCTGAAGTTTTTCCACTGAATATGGTTGATGAAAATAATGAAAAAACCAATGATAGAGCTCTTTTTCATTTGATTGTTGCTGCAAGGATAATTTTTGCCAGCCATTGGAGAAAGAAACAATTCCTGACGCAAGAGAATGGGAACAGAAGATATATGAAATAATAGACATGGACAGATTATCTAGAAGTTTACGTTATGAAAATTCAGAGGTTTATTTAAAAGATTGGGGCAAAGTTAATTTAATTTCCAAAGGCGGAAAGCAATTAAATTTATGTAAAGGCGAAAAAAAGGATAATGAATCATAGGGATGATCTAGACTGGCAAAAGGGGGTGTGTTCATGCCTGCATGAAAGTGTAGCCTTTAGATGACCCACACGGAAAGTTTGGCATGAACGCACTTCTTTTGCATTTTAGTGGGGGAAAAGCAGCTTTAAAAAGGACCTGCTTTTCCCAGCTTCTTTTTAAAAAGGATGTAACAGCACAGCTGCTTCTAAATGCTGCAGTGCAACTGTGCAGTTTTTTAAAGCTCCCAAACCCTAGCTCCAGCCCTAATCCAAACCCTAGACATGCGCAGTAGGGACTCTGGGATGCTGTAACTGTTGTGCAACTGTGCATAAAATGTCGATTCATAAAATAAAGAAGTTTATTCATAAACTTAAATTGTAACAGATTTAATATCTTTTTAAGAGGGGGAGGGATGCAGTTTGTTTTATTGATGTAATAGTATTTTAATGTGTAAGCCACCTCAATTGATCTCAAAGGGGTGGGGTATAAATAATAATAATAATAATAACAATAACAACCACAACAACAACAATTATTATAAAATAAAGGGGTTCATTCGTGGTACACCGATGCAACTGTGCAGTTCACAGCCGGCAACAACAACAACAACAAAAATTAAGGGTTCAGTGCGGCCAAAAGCCCCATTCATTGCATCCCGTGCAGCTGCTCCGCTTGTGTTTCTAGCATCCTGACAGCTTCCAATGTAGTTGCTGAACAACAGAAAAGACTTCAGATAAGTCGTCCCCACATCTCCTCAGTGTAGCTGCCCTGTACCTTTTAAATACACACCTGGGGCTTGCAGTGAAGCTGCTAAGCATTAAGGAAAAGGCAACTTCATGTCACACTTTCCTGCCAATCTAGAAAGCCCCATAATATAACCCCAGAAGCCAAAGTCACCCATTATGAGTAATGATTTAATACATGTGATATGTGTAAGATTTGAAGGATTTATGATGTATTTGTACAATTTATGTAGTAATACTGAAAGGATTTAAGCTGAAATAGAGATTTAGTATCTAAAATGGAAGGAATATTTATGTTATATACTTGAATAAAGGATATAGATAGTAATGCATTAAGGTAGATATAAAACAGGGAAATAAAAATCAATAAGATTGTAAAGATTTAATTAATATCACAGAATGGTCCAGAAAACAAATATAGGTATTACAGAATTTATATAAATAACATAGAGACTGCACAGTAAGTTATCTAGACGTAAGAAAATAAGGAAGTCACTGTGTATATTGTTTATAATGTTGCATAATGTTTGTTTTTGTTTAATTGGTGTGTATAAGGTCTGATTTGTTTAGATTAGTCTTGACGGTTATATGTATATTAATATTTGTTGTATGTAATTTCGATAATTATTTTTTTAAGGAATTTGTTGGGGAGCCTATACTTAGCAGAGCTAGTCTTCCAGCAGTTATCAGGATACTTGAAGTCCTTTATAACTACAAATTCTTGCATCTTGGAAAATTCATGAGAGTTGTTGGTTCAGTGCCCTGTAGTAAACTCCTACCACAATGTTATTTTTATTATTTTTTTCTCCATTTATTTCTATCCAAATGCTCCCTACTGGCCTACTGTCTCTCTTCTTGGCTTATTTTATTCTCTCTCCACCTTCCTCCCAACCATCCTACTTGGTCCAATGAGGACCCCAGTGGTCCTTGTGGTCTCTTCCAACTCTATGATTCTATAATCTGGCAGAACTCATATCTTGGCTGTCATTTCTATCAAAATAGGTGGTTTGCAAACATGTACCAGAGAGCCATCTCTTGCCTCTGTATAAATATCCTGAGGTTCCAGTACTTAAGAATGCTTAAGTGGAGTACTGACTGAATTCAAAGACATAACCACATTAGTCTGGATTAATATGCGAAGGCATCTTGTAGTGTCTTTGAAACTAACTAAGACTAAGAGAAGTTGGTAGCGTAAGCTTTCATAGGCTCAAGTCTATGAAAGCTGATGCTACCAACTTCTTTTAGTTAGTCTCAAAGGTGCTACAAGACCTCTTGGAGTACTGATGTTAACTCTACCTGTCTGGATTTTACCATCACCATCAGGTGGATGCCCAGGCATCCAAAAAGTGAAAAAGGGACCCCAGACAGAAACAAATTAGCTGACAAATGGCAAAGGATACTCAGTCCCTCAGTCTAAAGAGAGATGGGGAATCATATCTGTTTCACTAGATTTGGGGTGGGAAATAATATTAAAAATGATATAAATTTTCCTGCAAGGCACACTAATAATGCACCACTTTTATTTGTGTAAACAGAAATGTGCTTCTTTTCCCTTCTGGTTGATTTGATTCCCTTCTTTTCCCTTCTTTTCCCTTCTTCTTCAACGCCACTTTCCAAAGGAACACAGTATTTCTCACAAAGGTCACAAGCTCACAAACTGCCACTCCCCAAATAAAAATTCTAGCACACCAGTGACATTTTCTTTCAATCCCCAAATTTCTGTAGGGTGCAAAAATTTTGGTTGCTCTTGCTTTGCCCCATTTTTAGCAATACCACTGCAGCTTCCACCATCAGCAATGGTGTCCACACACACAGCATCCTCCAAGTGCTGCCGTTTAACAGGAACTATGGGGCTGAACAGACTGCCCCTAAGGGGTGGCCTGCAGCCACCCCTGTCTTCACTGGATCAGGGCCATCGTAACTGCACGCTGCAGCCCCTATCTGGCATTTTCACGGTGCAAAAAGCAGCTGGAAAAAGTGGCTCCTTTTTGCATCACGGAAAGAGTTCTATAACTGCTGCCACAGCAGCTTTGTGGCTCTCCTTTAGCACTGCATCATCTGGATGCAGTTCAGAGGAACACCATGACGCTGCCCGCCTTGCAGTAGGACACTCAACGTCATGCTGGCATGGGTGCAGAGTCAGGGCATGCATCATTTTTTTTTTTTACTTGTACCCCGCTCCAAGTGTATGTACAGAGGAGCGGGCTATAAATAAAATATTATTATTATTATTATTATTATTATTATTATTATTATTAATCATGCCCCACTCCACCCCGATGCTGTCCTTTATCGCCGGTTTCCAGCTGTTTGTCTATGGAACAGTGGAAAGCCAGGGCCAATCTACACCATAGAAGCAGAAGTTGCATTCATCATTGTGACCTTATATTTCTACCCCCCCTGAAATCCTGTATAGAATTGTGGTTATCTTTTTGGCTTTCAAGGGCATGTGAACAAAAGCAAGCAAACAAACAAACCAAATCCTAAGACGAAAAGACACTTCCCATGCAGTCCCCAACCAAAGCTCCAATTGTGCTCTTTTTAAAAGAAACAAGAAAGTGACTGCATTCCCCCATTCTTGTTTTTAATTCTGATTCTTCCAGCCTAAGAAGTTGTTGTCCAGACAGAAAGATGCCCATTGAGTTCCTTGGAACTTCCCTGCACCCACCCATCCCACTCGACTCATTCTGCTGCTTTCTTTTGAACAGGACACGCTTACTCTTGTAACTTGTCCATTCAGGGTACAGAAAATTGTGACTCAGGTCTCTCTGAAATTTCAGAAGTAGTTCATTACTCACTGGGCAGGTTGGATCTTCAGCATTCCCCTTAAAGTCGCTCTTCTCTTTCAGGCTAGTATATATTATCCCACTGCAGTTCTCTAATCTGGGCACATCAAGAATTTCTGTCTATTCTTGGCTATCAGCCTGGGGTGCTGTTCCGTCTTCTTCAAGTGTCGGAAAGTCAGACTCATCAGTCTGCAGACACTGAGATAACAATTGCCTCCCTGTTCTTTTGTTGACCCAGGTCCCTTTCTCCAAGGAAATAGCACTGTACGTTTGCTGAGATTTATCATCTCCATCCTCAGCTGCTATGCTTTGTAAAGTAGCTTCACTCAGGTTACGACTTAGCTGTTTCTCCACCTCATCTGTATCCATAGCACTTTCTTCTGCCCCAGGTTGCTCTGGACTCTGAGGATCCTGGTTATCTTGGGGCAGCTCTTCTGTTGGTGTTTGCTGGCTGCCACGGTGGGGCTCATGTCCTGGCGGCAGTGGTTGGTCACTGTCTGCCTTTTCTTCACCTGCTGTAGCACTATCTTGCAATACCTCTGCAACTTCATCTTCTGCTTTGCTCACAATCCCGGCTGCCTTCAGAAGGCCTCCTGCACCTTGGGCTGCCATTTGACTAAAGGTTAGGAGGGAGGTGACCCTTGTCTGCTGACCGTCACTCACCAAAAACTTTCCTGTTCGTCTGTTAAGCCAGATACCGTCTTCTAGAGAAATTATGCTGTAGGTCTGCATACATTTTCCCTCTGTTAAATAGGAGATCAAGCTTGGTTGGCTTTCAGAAGTATGGGCGTGTTCTGTTATTTCATCGGTAGGCATCTGTTGGGATTTCTTTGTAAGTGGCTGGCTGCCCTTTCGAGACTCTGGTACCTCTGCCACCTGACTGACCTTTCGAGACTCTGGTACTTCTACTGGCTGACTGCCCTTTCTGGACTCTGGTACCTCTGCCGGCTGACTGTCCTTTTGGGACTCTGGTACCTCTGCCGGTTGACTGCCCTTTCGGGACTCAGGTGCCTCTGCCGGTTGGCTGCCCTTTCGGGACTCTGGTACCTCTGCCGGTTGGCTGCCCTTTCGGGACTCAGGTGCCTCTGCCGGTTGGCTGCCCTTTCGGGACTCAGGTGCCTCTGCCGGTTGGCTGCCCTTTCGGGACTCTGGAGCCTCTGCCGGTTGGCTGCCCTTTCGGGACTCAGGTGCCTCTGCCGGTTGGCTGCCCTTTCGGGACTCAGGTGCCTCTGCCGGTTGGCTGCCCTTTCGGGACTCAGGTGCCTCTGCCGGTTGGCTGCCCTTTCGGGACTCAGGTGCCTCTGCCGGTTGGCTGCCCTTTCGGGACTCAGGTGCCTCTGCCGGTTGGCTGCCCTTTCGGGACTCAGGTGCCTCTGCCGGTTGGCTGCCCTTTCTGGACTCAGGTGCCTCTGCCGGTTGGCTGCCCTTTCTGGACTCAGGTGCCTCTGCCGGTTGGCTGCCCTTTCTGGACTCAGGTGCCTCTGCCGGTTGGCTGCCCTTTCGGGACTCAGGTGCCTCTGCCGGTTGGCTGCCCTTTCGGGACTCAGGTGCCTCTGCCGGTTGGCTGCCCTTTCGGGACTCAGGTGCCTCTGCCGGTTGGCTGCCCTTTCGGGACTCAGGTGCCTCTGCCGGTTGGCTGCCCTTTCGGGACTCAGGTGCCTCTGCCGGTTGGCTGCCCTTTCGGGACTCAGGTGCCTCTGCCGGTTGGCTGCCCTTTCGGGACTCAGGTGCCTCTGCCGGTTGGCTGCCCTTTCTGGACTCAGGTGCCTCTGCCTGTTGGCTGCCCTTTCTGGACTCAGGAGCCTCTGCCGGTTGGATGCCCTTTCGGGACTCAGGAGCCTCTGCCGGTTGGCTGCCCTTTCTGGACTCAGGTGCCTCTGCCGGTTGGCTGCCCTTTCGGGACTCAGGTGCCTCTGCCGGTTGGCTGCCCTTTCGGGACTCAGGTGCCTCTGCCGGTTGGCTGCCCTTTCGGGACTCAGGTGCCTCTGCCGGTTGGCTGCCCTTTCGCGACTCAGGTGCCTCTGCCGGTTGGCTGCCCTTTCGCGACTCAGGTGCCTCTGCCGGTTGGCTCCCCTTTCGTGACTCAGGTGCCTCTGCCGGTTGGCTGCCCTTTCGAGACTCAGGTGCCTCTGCCGGTTGGCTGCCCTTTCGGGACTCAGGTGCCTCTGCCGGTTGGTTGCCCTTTCTGGACTCAGGAGCCTCTGCCGGTTGGCTGCCCTTTCTGGACTCAGGAGCCTCTGCCGGTTGGCTGCCCTTTCGGGACTCAGGAGCCTCTGCCGGTTGGCTGCCCTTTCGGGACTCGGGTGCCTCTGCCTGTTTGCTGCTCTTTCTGGACTCAGGTGCCTCTGCCGGTTGGCTGCCCTTTCGGGACTCAGGTGCCTCTGCCGGTTGGCTGCCCTTTCTGGACTCAGGTGCCTCTGCCTGTTGGCTGCCCTTTCGGGACTCATGAGCCTCTGCCGGTTGGCTGCCCTTTCTAGACTCAGGTGCCTCTGCCGGTTGGCTGCCCTTTCTAGACTCAGGTGCCTCTGCCGGTTGGCTGCCCTTTCGGGACTCGGGTGCCTCTGCCGGTTGACTGCCCTTTCTGGACTCAGGTGCCTCTGCTGTTTGACTGCCCTGCTTTGCCAGTTGACTCTCACGCCGTAATTCCTGCAGTTTGGTATCTCCTGATAGTTTTCTGATGGATGCTGTTCTATTGAGTACAGTATCAGGAATAAAATCTGTTTGCTCAGTTTGGTCTTTCATTTCTTTACGTCTAAAAACACTCACTTTGCTATCAGTCTGCAACATCTCGTGGACTCCCTCCTGCAGAGGAATTTCTGTCTCTTTTCCCACCAGCTGATTTTCCGACTGTGGCTCCTGACCTTCTGGGCTGATGAATTGAGCTTCTGCCATTTCAACTGGTTCAGGTTTTGTATCCATAAGGGGAACAACCTCTTCCTCAATGTCTTCTGGCACATGTGTTTGAGTCTGTGGCTCTTGAGCGGGAGAACGGAGGATTTCAGAAAGGGGTTTTCGCACCCAGATTTTACTTGTCTGCTGAGCTGAACATTTCACAACCTTCCCTGTTTTTTGGCTGACCCAAGAGATATCCTCTTTTTCCATCCCACTTTCTTGCTGGGATGACTCAGCCTCTGACTTCTGGCTGCTGAGCTGAGCTACTGCAGGCTGTTCTGTAATTTCAGAAGTTACGGGAGCTGTTTCTTTTCCTTCACTTATGCTTTTTGGAAGCATTTGACTGAGAATTTCAGCAAGTGGCTTGCGTTCCCAAATCCGACTTGTCTGTTGTATTTCACATTTCATAACTTTGCCAGTTTTTTTGCTGATCCAAGTCATGTCCTCATTGGTTTCTGCTTCATTTATAGGTTGAATTCTAGAAGATTTTTGACGTTGTAGGATCTGGTGGCCAATGGATTGCTGACTCCCACGGTGAGGTTCCTGTCCAGGAAGCTGGGATTCTTGGCTGGGCAGCTGACTTCCACGGCGCGGCTCCTGGGATACTTCCCCCGGGAGCTGACTTCCACGACGTGATTCTTGGCCAGGAAGCTTACTGCCACGGCGTGATTCTTCACCAGGGGGTTGCTGTTTTTCTTGAGATTCCTCAGCTGGCAACTGACTTCCACGACGTGATTCTTGGCCAGGAGGCTCCTGGGATATTTCCCCTGGGAGCTGACTTCCACGACGTGATTCTTGGCCAGGAAGCTGACTGCCACGGCGTGATTCTTCACCAGGGGGTTGCTGTTTTTCTTGAGATTCCTCAGCTGGTAACTGACTTCCATGGTGTGAATCTTGGCCAGGAAGCTCCTGGGATACTTCACCCGGAAGTTGACTGACACGACGTGAACCCTGGCTAGGTTGTTGACTGCCACGACGTGATTCTTTTCCAGGTAGTTGACTGCCACGACGTGAATCCTGTCCAGGCTGTTGACTTCCACGACGTGATTCTTGTCCAGGAAGTTGACTGCCACGGCGTGAATCTGGTCCAGGTGGTTGACTACCACGACGCGAATCTGGTCCAGCCTGTTGACTGCCCCGCCGTGAATCCTGCCCAGGAAGTTGACTGCCACGACGCGATTCTTGGCCAAGCAGCTGACTGCCACGGCGTGATTCCTGGCCTGGGAGTTGCTGCTCTTGACTTGGGAGCAGCTGGTCACTCCTTGACAGTTTCTTGAGTGTTGCTATGCTTCCAGTTTTACTGGCAGGATTGGAGCTGGGTTGGTCAATTTGTTCCGGCAAAAGGCTGTCCTTGCTCTCATTCTGCTGAGTTTGGTCTGTTGGTCCTTTGACAGAATCTGTCATCTCAGGGAAGTCTTGTTCCACCGCTGGGCCGGTGTCTCCACTTTCCTGATGTTGTACCTTCTCATTGTTACTCTCCACATTGATTTCATCGTTATCCCTCTGTTCCTCTGTATTTATTTTTTCTTCATTTGCTTTACTGCTCTCAAGCATAACAGGGTCAAGGGGGGACTCGGATTCATCCATTCTTCCTCCATAAGCATATGGCTACGCCAGGGGTTGTTTAAGGCAGCGATTTTGAGAGTGCCTGATACACTGATTTGGTGGTATGCTTGCTCCTCTCTTGTATTTGGTCTTAACTTGGGGCTACTTTTTCCAAAAGGTATCCTGAGGCCCAGATGGTTTCATGGCTCTTATATTAGAGGGAATAGCTGTGGGATGCAGTATTTCATTCTGGGTGTGACCTCCCACCTCCTCTCATGCCCTTCCTTTCTTTTTGTTGCTAATAACTACCATGTTGTTCTAGAAGCTTCAGAGGTTGGTTGCCATATATCTATGATGTCACTGACCATTCTACTCTTTCCCACCTGTCCATTTATTTTACAAGAATATCACCAGATAGAAACATGGAAAAATTTGGAAATGGCGTAGAGTATGGTATGATATCTTTTCATGGCACTCCCTTTCCTTGGTGATGGGATTGTGTGCTCCGGTGAGGTAAGAGGCTATGCTGATGGCAGCAATGCTCCTACATCAAATGGACTTTTGCTGAGGAGCCAGATTCAATGTGCCAAATAGCTTCTGTGCAGCAGCAGCAGTAGTGTGTGTGTGTGTGTGTGTGTGAGACACTGGGGGAGAATCTCTCAGAGACAAAAGCAGTGGCTCCAGAGCTAAGGCATATTGCAACTGCACAGAATGAAGTACAGTAAACCCCCTTTACCATGAAAATACATGTTGAGACATTCAAAAATGAAACATGAGATAGTGCCATAAGATAGAATCATAGAATAGACTTATAGATTCGTAGAGTTGGAAGATATCTCAAGGGCCATCCAAACCAGCCCCTGCCATACAGGAACACAGAATCAAGGCACCCCCAACAGATGGCTGTCCAGACTTTGTTTAAAAACCTCCAAGAAAAGAGGCTCCACCACTCTCTGAAGCAGCATCTTCCATTGTTGAACAGTTCTTACTCTCAGGAAGTTCTTTCTAATATTGAGGAGGAATCTCTTTACCTGTAGTTTGCATGCATTGCTCCGGATCCTATTCTGTGGAGCAGCAGGAAACAAACTTGCTCCATCTTCAGTATGACATCCTTTCAGATATTTAACCAGGGCTTTCATTTCATCTTTTCACTTCAGTTCTCCAGGTTAAGCATACCCAGTTCCCTTAACCACTCCTCATAGTGTTTGGTGGTTTCCAGATCTTCCTCCATTTTAGTTGCCCTCCTCTGGTCATGCTCCAACTTGTCTACAGTGATCTATTCATTGGAGTGAAATCGAGACACTGAGCACATTTTAAAACAAGAACAACAATAGCTGTGATTCCTTATCTCCTACTTAGTTATAGAACCACTGTAGTTATGTAGCCAATCAGTACTTCCCTGCCTGACATGCACCAAATCTTCATATACTGGGCACATATGATCAATAGGGATCTGTTCCCCAGACAGTTGGGAAGCCACTGAATGATGTTCCCATACTCTTCTGTGAGACATCTCCAGAAGCAAGTTCCCCACCATAATTCCCATGCACACCAGATACAGCTCATGGGAGCAAGGTGGAAACACCAGTCTGCTGTTTCCTGTTTTACAGAGCAACGGACCTCTTCTCCTTGCAGCAGCTGCTCCCCCAAATTTGGGGATAGGGGAACTTTCATAACAACAACAACAACAACAACCTGCTTCTCCTCATATACCAATGTAGGGAACTACAACAATCAACAGACTAAAAAAATCAGTTTAAATACATCAGTTTTAAAGGACAAATAAGATATAAACATATTAAAACAATCCACATTTAGAATCATACAACCATAGAGTTGGAAAAGACCCCAAGGGCCATCCAGTCCAGCCCCCTGCCATGCAGGAACTCTCAAACCACATCATTCATCAATCATTTAAAATTCCAGGAGGATGGGATCATGAAATTCCAGGGGCATAAAGGCCATAAAATAGCTCTGCTTAATGTTAACAAGATGGACCGGCTTCTTCAATAAGGGAGAATAGTTGGAGCCCTCCGTTTTTAAAGGGAAAAAGGGAGCTCTCTCCAAAAGCACAAAAATTAAATTGCCCTCTTTTTAAAAAAGTGCTGCTTGAGGTTTATTAGCCTCATTCCCTTCACCTGCCTGCAAAAGGCAAGGGAGGCTGTCATTGCGGGTGCAGGTGGAAGAAGTGGAGGTGTGTTGTTGTGTGCTCCTAACCCCACACACTTTAGGGGTGGACTGGAGGGCTAAAGAATGAAGATTTCAGGAGTAGATTTGTGGAGACCAAGGACCATCAAAGACTACTAGTTCAAATGGCTAGTTACCCTACCAGTCCAAACATGCATCTGAGGAAGCAGGCTCAAGTCTAGGAAAGCTCATGCTGCCAACTTCTTTCTTTCAGTGAGTCTCAAAGGTGCTCCTACAAGATCTCGCTACATATCATTATTATTATTATTATTATATCTAAATGCATCTGAGGAAGTAGACTGAAATCTAGGAAAGGTCCTGCTGCCAACTTCTTTCTTTCATTGAGTCTCAAAGGTGCTCCTGCAAGATCTCTCTATGTACGGATTCTAGAGACTAGCACGGCTATATCTTTGAATTCTACTGAGCATGACTGTTAGCATTGTCCAAGCCATTGCATTCCCCATCATCCCCAGGTATGGATGAGAGAGCTGGACAGTGAAGGTGGCAGCCAGTCCACTCATTTGAGGTGTGTTGTTGGAGAGGACTGGTCAGGATGCCCTGGAGAGGCCAAAAGAGGAGCGAGTAGGTCATGGGTCACAGAGATCTCCTTAGAGGTCAAGATGGCTGGACTGAGGCATGACTGAACTGGAATTTGAACCCTGGTCTCTGAAGTCATGGTCCATTGCTCAAGCCACTATCCCACGCTGCCTCATGGTGTGTCTGTGTGTGTATATGTTTGTGTGTATATATATATATATGAATGATATTATTATTATTATTACTAATCTTTATTTATATAGCGCTGTAAATTTAAACAGCACTGTACATACAATCAATTAAACGGTTCCCTGCCTTCATGTTTACAATCCAAAGAGAGATGACACAGAAGGAGAAGGGAATGGTGGTGGGAAAGGGGATCAAATCCAGAAGTTCTTCACTCCCTCTGAGGGCTGGACCAAGTCGGATGGGCTGGAGGGAGGGCTCAGATTCTTAACACATAATTAGGTTACAGCATCCTGGGGCAGAGAAGAGCACTTGCCTGGGAATGCTCCCCTAAACAATATAGTCTTTAATTCAATTTTGAAACTAGATAGAGAAGTAATGAGGCGTGCATGTGGGGGAAGAAGGTTTCAGGAGTGAAGGGCAGCAAGTGAGAAGGGACAAATCGGGGACAGGGCAGTGGAAATCCTAGGCTGGGACAGGAGACCTTGACTACCAGAACGGAGGATGCAAGAGTAGGAAGATAAGGAGAAAGAAGTTCAGATAAGTAAGGAGGGGCCAGTCCATGGAGGGCTTTGAAGGTCAACAACAAAATCTTGTACTGGATGTGGAAGGGGAAGGGGAGCCAGTGAAGGGAGGATAAAAGAGGAGAAACATGGTCAAATATATACTGGATTGCACTGTAATATAATGCAGTGAAAGTAGTGTAGTGGAGTCTCCGTCCTTGGAGGTCTTTCAGCAGAGGCTGGATGGCCATCTTTCAGGGATGCTTTGATTGGGAGTTCCTGCATGGCAGGGGGTCGGACTGGATGGCCCTTGGGGTCTCTTCCAACTCTATGATTCTGTGATTCTATGATTTGAGGGCCCTTCCTTGGAACTGCTGAGGCCAAGCAAAGCTTATCTTTTGTGTTTCAAGAAGGAAGTTCTTCCTAATGTTGAAGTGGAATCTCTTTTCCTGCAATTTGCATCCATTGTTCAGTGTCCTAGTCTCTGGAGCAGCAGAAAACAAGCTTGCTCCCTCCTCAATATGACATCCCTGCATTGTTGTTTCTCCTCAAGACTCGTTCGGCGTGCATTCTCAAAAGAGGCTGCAGCATTGTGGATAGTGCGTCTCCATGCCTCTCAATGTGAGGCCAGGGCAGACCATTGTTGGTGATTAATTTGGCCGAGCTTGAGATGTTGTTTCAGGGAGTCCTTGTATCTCTTCTTTGGGGCGCCCCTCTTACGTTGACCCGTGGTGAGTTCACTGTAGAGTACTATTTTTGGGAGGCGATGGTCCTCCATCCTAGAAAAATGCTGGTGATCTCTGCTTGCTCCAGGACAGCAACATTCGTCACTTGGGACCTTATCAGACCTCGGAAATTGGAAGTATAATCCAATGGCAATCCAAACGCAATCATGGGGTTTCACGTTATTGCGAATTAAGGTATCTCACTCAATTTCGGGCAAAAGGGGAGTCATTCTGAGCGCAATCATGGGTTTTACGTTATTGCGAATTAAAGCATCTGACGCAATTTCGGGCGATGGGGGGTTCACTTTCGGGCAATGGGAAGTCATTCGGAACGCATTCTGAAAGCAATGGGAATTCACGTGAATTCACTAAACTAGCAAATTTACGTGAATTCGAATTGGCTCCATTCGCAATAGCGGGAAATTCCTCCCGTCTGATAATGTTTCCTATCAGTCCAGTGTAATTTTAGGATTGTGTGTAGACAGCGCTGATGAAAACGTTCGAGGAGTCGTAGATGTTGGCGATAGGTGACCCGTGTTTCAGACCCATAGAGGAGAATGGACAGTACAATGGCTCTGTATACACTGATTTTTTGGTGCAGGCTGGTAAAGAACTTCCGTTTTCTTCAGGCTGACTTCCAGCCCAAACAGCTCTGCAGCTGTTGCAAAGGCGCTGCAGAGCTGCGTCTATATGGGCAACAAGGGCAGCATCGTCAGCGAAAAGCAGCTCACGGACTAGATAGTTTAGAGTCTTTGTGAGAGCCTTCAGACGGCTTAAGTTAAACAAGCTACCATCAGTACGGTAATGTATATAGATGCCATCTTCTTCGAGGTCTGCCATAGCCCTTTGGAACATCATGCTGAAGAAGATTGTAAATAGAGTTGGAGCGAGAACACAACCTTGTTTCACATCTTTAGTTATTAGAAAGGGCTCTGAGAGAGCATCGCCATATCTGACTTGACCGTGCTGGCCCTCATGCAGCAAGATAATCATTTTGAGGAATTTGTGGGGACATCCTAGTCTTTCCAGGATCTGCCACAGACCTTTTCTACTCACAGTGTCGAAGGCTTTGGTAAGGTCGACAAATGTTACATAGAGTCCTTTGTTTTACTCTCTACTTTTCTCTTGCAGTTGTCTAAGAGCAAATACCATATCTGTAGTGCTCCTATTAGCTCCGAAGCCCCATTTGCTTTCAGGGGAAGTTCTTCTGTAATAGCAGGAAGTAATCTGTTCAGGGGTATCCTTGCAAGGATTTTTCCAGGAATGGAGATCAGTGTTATACCTTGATAGTTTAAGCAATCAGAGTTCACTCCTTTTTTCTTATACAGGGTGATGATAACTGCATCTCGGAGATCTGATGGCAGTTCGCCTTTTTCCCAGCAACTCACAAGGATAGTTTTTTGTGGTGCTTTCAGGCTATGTGGCCATGTTCTAGAAGAGTTCCTTTCTGATGTTTCACCACCATCTGTGGCTGGCATTTTCAGAGAATGATAGCCTGGAAAAGTATGGGGATATATATCCTGTGTGACCCTGAGAAGGAAGGAGTAATTTGGAAATGTATTGTTCTGTTGCTAATGGCAGTCCTCAGGGTGGGAGGATATGCAAACAAGAATTAACGTCTGCTAACTGGTGCTCATTGTCTGCTGGGAATCCCCTGGCCTTAAGCTGTTTCTCATTTGCGTAGGTTGAGTCTTGACCTTGCTGTCCTTCAGGACTGGGAGCCAAGCCTTGTTTACTCTCAGAGTTTCCTCTTTCCTGTTGAAATTGTCGAGGTGTTTATGGATTTCAATGGCCTCCCTGTGCATTCTGACATGGTAGTTGTTGGCATGGTCCAGAATTTCAGTGTAATCAAACAGCATTTTTTGCCCAGGATGGTTTATAGCATGTTCTGCTATTACTGATTTTTCCGGTTGATCCAGTCTGCAGTGTCTCTTATGTTCCTTGATTCTTGTTTGCACACTGTGTTTGGTGGTCCCTATGTAGACCTGTCTGCAGCTGCATGGAATGTGGTAGACTCCTGCAGCTGTGAGAGGGTCTCTCTTGTTCTTGGCTGAGCGAAACATTTTCTGGATCTTCTTCGTCGGTTTGTAAACCATTTGAAGGCTGTGTTTCTTCACCACTTTCCCTATTCTGTCTGAGACTCCTTTGATTTATGGTAAAAATATCTTCCCTTTGGGTAGTTGCTTGTCTTGAGTCTTCTGGTTTTTTGGGGGCCTGGCAGCCCTTCTGAAGTCTGCGCTGGAGTAACCATTTGCCTGTAGATCCCAGTCCAAGTGTTTCAGTTCACCTTCCAAGAAGTGGGATTCACAGATATATTTTACCCGGTCTACTAGTGTTTTTATAGTGCTTCTTTTTTGTCCTGGGTGATCGTTGGAGTTCTTGTGCAGGTATCTGTCTGTATGCGTAGGTATTCTGTATACAATGTGGCCCAAATGTTGGTTTGGTTTGCGAATGAAGAGAAAATCCAAGAATGGTAGTGTTCCATCCTTTCCATTGTGAATTAGATGTTAGGATGGATGTTGTTCAAATGGTTCAAAAATACATCCAGATCTTCTTCTTCATGGCTCCAAATGATGAAAGTGTCATCCACATATCAGAACCATTTTGTGGGATTTTTCGGTGCTGTTTCCAGGGCTTGTTTTTCAAAGTGCTCCATGTAAAAGTTTGCTATCACAGGGCTCAGAGGGCTCCCCATTGCTACCCCATCTCACTGCTCGTAGAATCCATTGTCCCACTGGAAATAGCTTGTGGTGAAGCAATGCTCGAACAGGGCTGTGATGTCTTCTGGAAGCATTTTTTGGATGAGTGTCATGGTGTCCATTATGGGGAGTTTGGTGAACAAGGAGAAGACATTGAAGCTAATTAGTATGTCTCCAGGTTTTAGTTCAAGGTTGTTGATTTTTCCTATGAAGTGAGCTGAGTCCTTGATGTAGTGGGGGGTTTGCCCTATATAGGGTTGAGGTTGTGTGGCCAGAAACTTGGCCAAGTCGTATGTGGGGATCCCATGGCACTTACTATGGGTTGGAGTGGAATGGACTCTTTGTGGATCTTGGGAGTTGGAAGAGAGCCCAAGGGCCATCCAGTCCAACCCCCTGCCATGCAGGAACTCCCAATCAAAGCATCCCTGACAGATGGCCATCCAGCCTCTGCTTAAAGACCTCCAAGGAAGGAGACTCCACCACACTCCGAGGGAGTGTGTTCCACTGTCGAACAGCCCTTACTGTCAGGAAGTTCCTCCTAATGTTGAGGTGGAATCTCTTTTCCTGGAGCTTACATCCATTGTTCCAGGTCCTGTTCTCTGGAGCAGCAGAAAACAAGCTTGCTCCCTCCTTAATATGACAGCCGTTCAAATATTTAAACAGGGCTATCATATCTCCTCTTAACCTTCTCTTCTCCAGGCTAAACATCCCCAGTTCACTAAGGCGGTCCTCATAGGGCATGGTTTCCAAACCCTTCACCATCTTATTTGCCCTCCTTTGGACATGCTCCAGTTTCTCCACATCTTTTTTGAATTGTGGTGCCCAGAACTGGACACAGTATTCCAGGTGGGGCCTGACCAAAGCAGAATAGAGTGGCACTATTACTTCTCTTGATCTAGAAGCTATACTTCTATTGATACAGCCTAAATTAGCATTGGCCTTTTTAGCTGCTGCATCGCACTGTTGACTCATGTTCAGCTTATGGTCTACTTGGACTCCTAGATCGCTTTCACACGTAGTTTCGTTCAGCCAGATGTCCCCCATTTTATATCTGTACATTTCATTTTCTGCCCTAAGTGCAGAACCTTACATTTGTCTGTGTTGAATTTCATTTTGTTAGCATTCGCCAAGCTTTCTAGTCTATTCAGGTCATTTTGAATTTTGGTCCTGTCCTCTGTGGTATTAGCTACTCCTCCTAGTTCAGTGTCACCTGCAAATTTGCTAAGTATGCCCCCAATTCTGTCATCCAAATCATTAATAAAGATGTTGAATAGCACTGGGCCCAGGATAGAGCCCTGTGGGACCCCACTGGTCACTTCTCTTCAGGTTGAAAAGGAGCCATTGTTGAGCACCCTTTGAGTTCGGCCAGTCAACCAATTACAAATCCATGTAACAGTTACCTTGTCTAGCCCACATTTTGCAAGCTTGTTTGCAAGAATGTCATGGGGAACCTTGTCAAAGGCCTTACTGAAATCAAGATATACTATATCCACAGCATTCCCCTCATCTACTAAACTGGTAATTTTATCAAAAAAAGAGATCAGGTTTGTTTGGCATGACTTGTTTCTCTGAAACCCATGTTGACTTTTTGTGATTATGGCATTGGCTTCTAAATGTTCACAAGACTCTCTGCTTAATGATCTGCTCTAGAATCTTTCCTGCTATTGATGTCAGACTAACTGGATGATAATTGTTGGGATCCTCTTTTTTTCCCCTTTTCAAGATGGGGCAACGTTTGCCCTTCTGCAGTCTGCTGGGACTTCTTCTTTTCTCCAGGAGTTATCAAAGATTATTGCCAATGGTTCTGATATTACATTTGCCACTTCTTTTAATACCTTTGTATGTAGTTCATCTGGTCCTTATATTCATTTAGGTTAACCAGGTATTCCTGTACTATCTCTTTACTTATTCTGTGCTGAAATTCCCCTATTCTGTCTTCTGCTCAATTATCCTTAGGTTGAGCACCCTTTGCCCTTTCTGAGAAGACTGAAGCAAAGAAGGTGTTGAGTAATTCTACCTTTTCTCAGTTCCCTGTTAGCATTTTGCCATCTTCTTCATGCAGTGGCCCAACTGTGTCCTTCTGAACATGAACTTGAACTCCTAACACAACAAGGGAAATATGATATAATAGGCATCACTGAAACCTGGTGGGATGAGTCTCATGATTGGAATGTAGAAATAGAGGGATATAACCTTTTTAAGAGAAACAGGCCAAACAGGAAAGGAGGAGGAATAGCATTATATGTCAGGGATATTTACACAGTGAAGAGATCCAGAAAGTCAATACTGGAAGCCAGGTGGAGAGCATCTGGATAAAAATTAAAGGAGAGGGAAATAACAGGGATGTTACTGTGGGAGTCTACTACAGACCCCCGACTCAGGCAGAAGAATTGGATGATGCCTTTCTAGAACAAATAATCACGTACTCAGAAAGGAGAGATGTAGTAGTGATGGGTGACTTCAGCTATCCTGATATTTGCTGGAAGTCAAACTCAGCCAAATCCTCAAGGTCTAGCAAATTCCTCACTTGCCTGGAAGACAATTTCATTGTCCAAAAGGTGGAAGAGGCAACAAGGGGATCAGCCATTTTAGATCTTATCTTAACCAACAGGGAAGACCTAGTTGATGGGGTGCAATTGGTGGGATCCTTAGGTGGAAGTGACCATGTGACATCCTAGAGTATTAAAAGAACTGGCAAATGTAATATCAGAACCATTGGCAATAATCTTTGAGAAATCCTGGAGAACAGGAGAAGTCCCAGCAGAGGGAAAAAAAGAGGATCCCAACAATTATCGTCCAGTTAGTCTGACTGGAAAGATTCTAGAGCAGGAAAGATTCTAGAGCAGATAATTTAAACAGAGAGTCTGTGAACATTTAGAGGCCAATGCCATAATCACAAAAAGCCAACATGGGTTTCAGAGAAACAAGTCATGCCAAACAAACCTGATCTCTTTTTTTGATAAAATTACCAGCTTGGTAGATGAAGGGAATGCTGTGGATATAAGTATACCTCGATTTCAGTAAGGCCTTTGACAAGGTTCCCCATGACATTCTTGCAAAGAAGCTTGTAAAATGTGGGATAGACAAGTTAACTGTTACATGGATTTGTAATTGGTTGACTGGCCGAACTCAAAGGGTGCTCAACAATGGCTCCTTTTCATCCTGGAGAGAAGTGACCAGTGGGGTCCCACAGGGTTCTGTCCTGGGCCCAGTGCTGTTCAACGTCTTTATTAATGATTTGGATGACAGAATTGGGGGCATACTTATCAAATTTGCAGATTACACTAAACTGGGAGGAGTAGCTAATACCCCAGAGGACAGGATCAAAATTCAAAATGACCTGAATAGACTAGATAGCTGGTCCGATGCTAACAAGATGAAATTCAATGCAGAGAAATGTAAGGTTCTGCACTTAGGGAGGAAAAATGAAATGCACAGATATAGGATGGGGGACACCTGGCTGAATGAGAGCACATGTGAAAGGGATCTAGGAGTCCAAGTAGACCATAAGCTGAACATGAGTCAACAGTGCGATGCGGCAGCTAAATAAGGCAATGCAATCTTAGGCTGCATCAATAGAAGTATAGTTTCTAGATCAAGGGAAGTAATAGTGCCACTCTATTCTGCTTTGGTCAGGCCCCACCTGGAATACTGTGTCCAGTTCTGGGCACCACAGTTCAAAAAAGATGCGGAGAAACTGGAGCATGTCCAAAGGAGGGCAACTAAGCTGGTGAAGGGTCTGGAAACCATGCCCTATGAGGACCGCCTTAGGGAACTGAGGATGTTTAGTCTGGAGAAGAGAAGGTTAAGAGGTGATATGATAGCCCTGTTTAAATATTTGAAGGGATGTCATATTGAGGAGGGAGCAAGCTTGTTTTCTGCTGCTGCAGAGACTAGAACGTGGAACAATGGATGCAAACTGCAGGAAAAGAGATTCCACCTCAACATTAGGAGGAACTTCCTGACAGTAAGGGCTATTCGACAGTGGAACACACTCCCTCGGAGTGTGGTGGAGTCTCCTTCCTTGGAGGTCTTTAAGCAGAGGCTGGATGGCCATCTGTCGGGGATGCTTTGATTTGGAGTTCCTGCATGGCAGGGGGTTGGACTGGATGGCCCTTGTGGTCTCTTCCAACTCTATGATTCTATGATTCTATGATTCTTCTTCCTTTTGCTGTGGACGTATTCAAAAAAGCCCTTTTTATTGTTCTAAACCTTTCTAGGAAGCCTGAGTTCATTTTGCACTTTAGCTTTTCTGACTTTATCCCTACACGTGCTTGCTATTTGTTTGAATTCCTCTTTGGTGGTTTCCCCATTTTTCCATTTCTTATACATGTTCCATTTAAAATTTAGCTCAGTTGAAAGTTCCTTAGTCATCCATCCTGGCATCTTGAGACATCTTCCATTTTTCTTCCTCATTGGAACTGTTTGAAATTGCACCTTCAGTATCTCCTTTTTGAGAAACTCCCATCCGTCTTGAACTCCCTTCTCTTTTCGTATTCCTGACCATGGGATCAAAATGTGAAAAATTGAATGGCATGGATTAGATGCTGAAGGTGAAATGGTAGAGCAATGCAGATGGGCATGAGAGCAGGTGGGAAGAAAAAGAAGGGGATCAGGCATGTGGAAGCAAGGAGGGCAGGACAGGGCAGGGCAGGAGCAAAGCTAAATTAGTTTAATTCTCTTTGGACAGCAAGGGAATTCTGGGAAAGTCCATAAGAGAGCCAGAAGAGGTGCCTTGAGTACTGTGAAGCAGCGTGAACTTGAAAAGTTTTAACCACTGGTTTAAAAAAAACTGTGTGTGAACCAGCTCAGGTCCTTCTTTTTAGACATTGAAATGGCTTCCATTTAGAAATTATAAATAACATTGTATCTATAATGGGAGAGAAAGGGGACACAGAAACCCCTTTATCTGTGATGTTTCTAGTTGAGTTTGCTTAGTTCCATTTGTTGATTCCAGAGACCCTTCCTATCTTAACGGTGAGATCAGTTTTCTCTGTCTATTTCTTTCTTCATAGAAGAACTTCATAGAAGACACTGGAGAGAAACCACACAAATGCCAGGAGTGTGTGAAAGGTTTTGCTCATAAGTAATGGCTTAAAAAAACATCAGAGAGTCCACACAGAAGAGAAACCTTACAGATGCCAGCAGTGTGGGAATGGCTTTGTTTCAAAGTCACAGGTTATGGCGCATCAGAGAGTCCACACAGGAGAGAAACCATGCAAATGTCAGGAGTGTGGGAAGTGCTTTGCTCAAAAGTCAGTCCTTGTGGGTCATCAGAGAGTCCACAGAGGAGAGAAACCTTACAGTTGCCAGCAGTGTGAGAAATGCTTTGCTAGGAGGTCACACCTTATGATTCATCTAAGAGTCCAAATAGAAGAGAAACCATACAAATGCCAGGAGAGTGGGAAGTGGAGTCGAAGGCTTTCATGGCCGGCATCCATAGTTTTTTGTGGAGCTTTCGGGCATGGCCACATAGCCCGAAAGCTCCACAAAAAACTACAGTGTGGGAAGTCTTTTATTTCAGGTTCCAACCTTATAAACCACCATAGCATTAACACAGAAGGGAAGCCATAGAAATGTAAGGACTGCGGGAAATGTTCTTCTCAGAATTCATACTTTTGAGGCATCATAAAATCCACATTAAGGATAATTTGTAGAAATGTGAGCAGTTGAAAATGCTTTTTTTTTTTTTTTTTTTGGATGAGGAAGCCTTCTGACATATTTGTTATGTCTTATAAAGCTCTGGCATAATCTTTTATTCTATTTCTTCTACAAAGTATTTGTTTTTGAAATATCTTTTCCTTAAAGGAACACTCATTACATCTTCAAATTATTTGGATCATTCTGTATTTTTCATTATCTGTCTGGAATCTGTGAAAGATAACTTCAATTATGGAGCATAAGTATTAGTATCAGTGAGGTGCTGCTAGAATTCAACTGGTTGTGTCCATCAAGAAGGATGCTGAAAATGCATCTCTAGGCTCATAACCCGCGTTGGGATTCAGCTCTGCCCCGCTAAATAAATTGATTTCAAAAGACCCCTCGTTCTCACTATATGAAGTGAGCCTGTTTGGAATTGCTTTATTTTGTTGGCACACTTGTCGTTCCCATTCAAGCTAGGAAGATGGAGCTGCCCTTCAGCCAGTCTCACCCTGGACCCCTTCGGAAGGTCCCGACCAGACCCTCTTTCTCTCTTCTTCTCTTCCTTTCTCCCTTCCTTCGATCCCTCCCCTCTCCTCCCTTCCTTCCTTCCTTCCTTTCTTCTCCCACTCCCCCTTCTTTCCCTTCCTTCCTTCCTTCCTTCCTTCCCTTTTCCTGCCAGGCCTCCGCAGCTTCTCCAGGACTGGTGGGGCACAGCAGCGCCGCTAGAAGCCCCGCTTGCACCAAGAGCAGTGGTGGCAGCAGGAAGAAAAGAGGGAAGGAAAGGAGGAATGCAGGATGGAAGGGGGCCAGAAGGAGGAGAAAGAGAATAGGGGATCCTTTTTTTTTTAAAGCAAAACTAATCGCAAAATCAGTAGAATGGCTTAGCAGCTCTACTCACCTTTGCAAGTAGCTGCTTTGCCAATTTATCAATGGATCACCTCTGAAACTATTCTATGCTGCCCTCCTGAGTCCCTGAATGAATGTGCAAGTGAGAGTCATTTGCTGTGTGATTTTTCCTCATTAAAATAACTCTTTAATTATATTTTTAAAAACTTCCTGTGTAATTCTCTTTTCTAGCAACATCTGTATAAAAGTGGGAAGTGACTCCAAAAAGGACTATTGTAGCTGGCCCATTAATGAATTGAGCTAAATAAAATTCTCCTACATAGACTTTTAGCTACATCCCTCATATTTATTTATTTATTTATTATATTTATTTGTATCCTGCTTTTTCCCCAGGAGTGGGACTCATCCCTCATGGTTCTGCTGGACCTCTCAGTTGTTTTTGATACCATTGACCATGGGATCCTTGTGAGTCACCTTTCTTGGATGGGGCTTGGAGGTCCTGTTTTCCATTGGCTCCATTCTTTCTTGGGACTCTTTCAAACGGGAGGAATTTCTCCCAATTCAGAATGGAGCCAATGCGGATTCATGTAAATTCGCTTGTTTAGCGAATTTACCTGAACCCCTGCTCCGTTCGGAAGGCATTCGGAATTACTTCCCATTACCCGAAAATAACCCCTCCCCTTGCCCGAAATCGCGTGAGAAGCTTAAATTCGCAATAACGTTAAACCCATGATTGCATTCGGAGTGACTTCCCTTTTGCCCAAATTTGCATGAGAAGAATTAATTCGCAATAACGTGAAACCCCAGGATTGCGTTTGGATTGCCTTTGGATTATACTTCCAATTTCCCACGTCTGAAAGAGTCCCAGATTTCAGTGGTGACCAAGAGTGCTTTTGGGAGATTCAAAGCTAGTCTGCCAACTGAGCCCACTACTGGAGAAATCAGATCTGGCCACAGTGGTACATGCCTTGGTTACATCCCACTTAGATTAGTGTAATGCACTCTACGTGGGGCTGCTTTTGAAAAGGGCTCAGAAACTTCACTTCTCCCAAAGAGCTACAGCCAGACTGTTAAATGGAGCTGGCTATAACAAACACACACCTCCCTTGTTTCAACAGCTCCATTGGATGCCAATCCGTTTCAAGACATAATTCAAAATACAGGTTTTGACCTATAAATCCCTATACAGCTTAGGTTCAGGTTATTTGAACCCTCCCTCCATGCCATCTTCCATCCTCCGGCTTGGGAGGAAGTGAAGAGGCAGGCCCAGCTCCATCAGGGCTTGCCTGAAGAAAGAGAGCCCTCCCTCCATGCCATCTGCCCTGGTCCAGGCCTCAGAGGGAGAGAAGAACCACTGGACCTCAACCCCTTCCCCACCACCATCCTCTTCTCCTTTTGTGTCGTGTCTTTTTGGAGTGTAAGCCTGAGGGCAGGGAATCGTATAGTGGAAATTAATAATTGTAAGCTGCTGTGATAGCCATTAAGGCTGAAGAGTGGGCCATAAATACCATAAATAAATAAATAATAAAATTTGAAGGGCCATAATCTGCCTTTAGGACTCCAAAAAGGTGTTGAGATCATCCAGACAGTTCTCTCTGTCCCAGAACCCTCTCAGGCTCCTTTGGAGGGAAGAAAAAGAGAGAGAGCCTTCTCAGGGGCTGCTCCCAAGCTTTGCAACTCTCTCCTTGGAGAAGCAAGGATGGCTTTGTCTCTTCTATCGTTTCAGTGGCAGATAAAGACATTCTTATGCTGTAAGGCCTTTCCAAGATGATAAGGGCTGGGATTTAAATGTTGTGCCTTTTAAATGTTAAGGTTTGTATTTTTAACATGTTACATTTTCATTCATAACCGTATTAACTTGTAAAATAGTTTAATTGCTTCAAATTTTCATATTTTAATTTTGTACTGTTTTTTAAGTTGTATAGGTTTTAAATTTGCTGTTATCCGCTTTGAGTCCCTACGTTGGGAGAAAAATGGGATATAAGAAAGTAAAACAATATAATAACTCTGTTATAATAATAATATGAAACATGTGGTCTGTTATGGAGGACCAGTCTTTTTTATAAATGGGAGGACAGAGCGAGGGCCACAGGGTCCCCACTCCTGGCATAACACTTGGCCCACTTGGCAGATATGTGACATACTTAAGGTTAGAGACAGACTGGGAGAATTTGGATGTCCCTGTACTTCCAAAAGTCACTTTCCCAAGAAAATACTAAGTCTGCCTCCCAAGAGCCAGCAGTGCATGGACAAGGAAGCCTTGGGGAAGTAGATGAGAGCTTGGCTTGATGCCCAAAGACTCTCCCTTGAAGATTTCCATTTCTCTAGTAAGGGATGGAGCCTGAGAGGGAGACAGAGGACTAGGGCTTCAGGGAGAGCTTATGGGAGCAAAGGCTGAAGTTTGCCTTCTCCCAAGTGCTTTAGTACACTGTTTTGACAGCCTTGATCTTATTTATCACACAGGGAGTTTATCACATGGGGAAAATTGGAAGTTTAAACTAGACAGAACCCAGTGTTATCCAGGATATTAGGCACAATTTTGAAATTGATTTTCAGATGATGCTGCATGCAATCTGCTTAGAATGAGACCAGAAAGGGACATGAATCAGGGAATATGCATTTTTGGAAAAATACTGTTTTCATTTCCCTTTCATTCCTGAACTAACTTTCTTTGTGCAACTGCTGCAGTCTGATAACCATTTTCCCCGTTCCCGTAATTCCTTTGTTTTGCTGAGAGGGAGGCAGCCTTGTTCTTAAAGGGACAGCAGGCATACACAACACACAGACACACAGAAAAATGGCTTACTTCTCTCCCTCCTGCATCTCTCTCTGCATGAATGTGTCTCCTTCCTAAGCCTTTCCCATTAGCCATTAGCTGATGAAGAGAGGCATGGACATTTTCCTAAATATTTTGCCTACTGAGAAGGAAAGAAGAGGAGGAGGAGGACGGGGGATGTTTGGGGTGGCAGTACTGGGAGTGCTGGGAATAATGGAGAGGAGGGGAGCAAGCCAAGCTCCATCTGCCTTCAGGCTGGCTCCCCAGCTCTGGGCATGCAAGGTGGCCTTCTCCAAGGAGGCAATCTATAGGATCAGGACCTGGGCGATCTGGTAAATCCTGGTCTAGGTGGCCACCATGATGGTGATGGGGAGGTAGGCGCTGATAATAATAATAATAATAATAATAATAATAATAATAATAATATTTCTAACCCGCCCCTCTACTTGGCAACCAGGGCGGCGTACAACAAGATTTAAAACAACAGTTAAAAACACATTAACAACCCAGTCCCTAACCCTCCCAACCTTTAAAACTAAACTAGTGCAGAATTAAAATAACGATTAAAACAACATAAATACAATAGAGCCAGCTTTAGGGCAACACCGGTAATGGCAAAAAGGGCAACAAAGGGGGAGGATAGTAACCACATCCATTGAGCCGGGAAAGTTATTCCGGGAAGGCCTGCCAGAAGAGATCCATCTTTACTGCTTTTTAAAAACTATCAAGAATGGAAATGAGATGGATCTAGTCCGGCAGGCCATTCCTGTTAGCGTTTGAGTAGCACAGTCTGTGATGAGGTACCATGGCTATGTTTAGCGCCAGGATCACCTTCATGACTGTAGTGTAGGCAGCAGCTTGTGAGTTGGAGAAGTACCTCTCCTCTTCCAGAATAACTGAAGAGACATTATAGACAAAGGTCTCTCAGATGAGGCTTTTATTTTTAGAAGTTACAGTATGTACAGAGCTATCTACAAACATGTACACAGTCCACCATCTATCCACAGAAGAAGCCACTCAGTCAACTGGCTCTAATGGAATCTTCAGGTCAACTGTCAAACCCAAATGTCAATGGAATGTTCAAATTCTGAGCCAGCATCTGATTGGCTGATGTTCTTGAATGGTCTTTGGCCATCACACATTGTACATTTTCCTTGGGACTCTTTATCCCACCAGGACTAGTCCTCTGGGAGACCAGGTTTCAATTCCCCATGAAGCCCCTTAAATCCACTGGGTGACCTTAGGCAAGTCACATTCTCTCAACCTCAGAAGGCAATGGCAGCCCCCTCTAAACAGATCTACATTTCTACATACTGCATTTCAAGCTTCTGTCCAGGAGGAAGCTCAAAATGTCCTCCCTTTGGAGCATGACTGAGAAGCATGAATTCATATTGATATAAAGTGCTAGTATCTGAAGATTTATATTCAATGTTTTTTGTCCAACATGTTTTTTAGTCCAACATATTGCAGAGCCTTGTCCTCCTTTGTCCTTAGGCAACCAGGTGTCCTCTTTTTCCAGGACACATCCTCCATTTCAACCTTCTGCCCAGAAGGAATTTCAGAACATCCTCCATTTGGAACATCACTAAGAAGCATGCATTTACTTTGACATCAAGTGTTTCCAGCTTTCCTTTGGTCCCGTCCTCCAGCGTTTTGCGCTGCCTTGTCCTCTGTTGCGTGGAGGACAACCCCTAGTCCCTTCTCCATCAGGACTTTCCAGCCCAGCTTTAGATCCTCCCTGAGATGCTCAGCCTGAGCCCCAAGAGGAAGAAGGAGCCCTGAGGATGCTCCTTTGGTTGAGTGACTCCCAACTGAGCAGCTCAAGGCCAGAGCCTTGAAGGGAGAGGCAGCCAGGGGTCCCTCTCTCAGCCCCAGGCCACCCTCAAAGGCTCCCGCTTGGCCCTCACCCTCCTCCTTCTTGGCATCACACAAACCCACAAGACCCACAACAGATTCCCTTCATGCCTCCTGATGCCAAACCACGAAGGAAGGAGCGCAAAGGGCCTTGGAGACAGAGAGTCCACCCTTTCTCTTTCTCTGCTGGGCCTCCTCTTTGGAGAGCCATGAGGCACCTTCACACTCGCTCCCCACACGAGGCACCAAGGGAGGCATGATGCCCATGGCATCCATGCTCTTTCTTGCAAGGGCTTTGGAGGCCAGAGATGGTCCTCACCACAGAGAAGGACAAGGCAGTTGAATGATCTTAAACTCGATTATTTCTGCAGTGTGTATAGGACCTTATAGTATTTAATATTAGTAAAATAAAAGAGATACCAAAGATATAACCATAGCTAAGATGTATATGTAAAGGTATATAAACAGACTATCATTTAAAGCATGGAGAAATGTGACTTTTAGTGATGGGGTACTCCTTTCTAAGTGCTTCCAGGCTGCTTTTTTTCATGACTAGCCAAGGAAAATGGTGCCATTTTGTGGCAGCCTCCATTTTGTGCTCCCTGCTGAAGGAGGCTGAAAAGGCAAGAGGATGACTCCTTGGACCTCATCCAAAAGCAACGTCCATTTTCTCTGTAGGCAGACTCTCTCCATGTTTGGGTGAATGCGGAGGAGAAAGAGGGCAGACCCACTGGGAAAGGGAAAAGGGGCCAATGGGACATTATTGGCCTACATTTAAAATGTAAATGTTAGAGATGTTGTGGTACAGAAATGAACCTACATGTCTCTTATGGCGTATTTCTTCGTTTTGCTGCTTCAATGCAGGAAAAGAGATTCCACTCAACATTAGGAGGAACCTCCTGACAGTGGACTCTTTCAAACGGGGAGGAATTTCTCCCAACTCCGAATGGAGCCAATGCGGATTTATGTAAATTCGCTTGTTTAGCGAATTTACATGAACCCCTGCTCCGTTCGGAATTACTTCCCATTACCCGAAATTAACCCCCTCCTGCCCGAATTTGCATGCGAAGCTTTAATTCGCAATAAGGTAAAACCCATGATTGCATTCGAATTGGCTTCCCTCCTGCCCGAATTTGCATGTGAAGAGTTAATTTGCAATAACATAAAACCCATGATTGCATTCGAATTGACCTTAAATTATACTTCCAATTTAGCCTTGTATGAAAGAGTCCAGGAAGAGCTGTTATACATTGGAACACATTCCTTCCTTGGAGTGTCATGGAGTCTTCTTCCTTGGAGGTCTTTAATGTCAGGGATGCTTTGACTGGGAGTTCCTGCATGGCAGAATGGGGTTGGACTGGATGGCCTTTGTGGTCTCTTCCAACTCTATGATTCTATGATTCAAACGGCCGCGCCAAGGACGCCGAGGGGAAAGGGGCTGTGGCGGCGGCCCCTTTTTCCCCTTGGAAAAACCGTGGGTTGCAGGGCGCAGCGGGCTGCAGTTTGCCACTTCTCTGTGGCCTGGAGAAGCGGCGGGATGACGCTTCCGGAGCTGCCGATGAGGCAGCCCTGGCCCCATCTCGCTGCTTCTCTGGGCGAATACAGACCACCCCTTTTGGGCAGTCTGTACTGCCCCACTGCCTCCTCTCTAGCCCTGCATTGACACACACAACATGCACTGACTCCCAAGTGAAATCCTGATTTCCCCCTCTGTCCTCAGGGCCCAAACCTGGGCTGGAAAGGATCATTTTTTATTCCAGTTCTTCTCCTGTAAGATGAAATGTTTTTCTTGCCCTTTTTACATGGGGCTGTAGGGGTGCCATGATTCAGGGCCTGGCTTTGAGCTTTCCGTTTTCATGGATCATCTTCAGGCAGGAGATGAGGGTGTCTCTTCTCCATTTTTGGGCCCCCGACTCCAGACAAGAGGAAAGGGCTCTGTGCAAATATCCAGCTCAGCTGGGAGAGGAGTAGCTTATAAAGGCAATTTGCATTTTTTTTTTTTGTTACTTCATGCATCATGCTTTATGGAATCAGCAGTGTCCCTTGCCCAGGTCCTAACTTTTGGCCCCCAAACCTCAGGGTCTGGGACAACACTGAATTCACATCCCTGCTAGAGAGACTGAAGGATACCAGAAAATTGGACACCAAAGACCTATTAATACGACCTAATTTGTAGCAGTTTGATGCCATGTTAGCTGCTGTGATTCCATCCTACAGACTCCTGGTACTTAGAAATGGCTGCTAGGTAGAGAGCCCTAATGCAGTCATTCTTTGCATTGTGAAGAATGAGTAATTTTGATTTTTGAAGCTCCAGAGAATATTTCCTGGAGCAACGGGTTCAAACAACAGGAAAAGAGATTCCTCCTCAATTTTAGGATGGACGTCTTACTAGTATGAGCCATTTGACCATGGAAGACGCTGCTGCCTTGGAGAGTGGTGGAGTCTCCTTCTTTGGAGGATTTCAGACGGAGGCTGAATGGTCATCTGTTGCACGGAGGGCTTGGATTGTCAGTTCCTGCATGGCAAAAGTGGGTTGGACTGGATGGCCCTTGAGGTCTCTTCCAAGTCTATGGACCTTATCAGACATTGGAAATTGGAAGTATAATCTAACGGCAATCGAAATGCAATCCTGGGGTTTCACATTATTGCGTATTAAAGCATCTCACGCAATTTCAGGCAATGGGGGGGGGTCATTTTCGGATAATGGGAAGTCATAAGTGTTTTTAACAACTGTACTGACTGTGATTTTACTGTTGGAATCCCGCCTCGATCCTTGAGGAGAGGCGGGAAATATAAATATAAATAATAATAATAATAATAATAATAATTATTATTCTGAACACATTCAGAATGCAATTGGAATTCTTCCAAATTCGCTAAACTAGCGAATTCATGTGAATTAGAATTGGCTCCATATGCAATAAAGAGAAATTCCTCTCGTCTGATAAGGTCCTATGGAAATATAATAGCACTGCTCCAAGCCCTAGGACTTCATCACAAGGGGGAAATTGGGGGTTTAAACAGTGATTATCCCAAGAAAAGCACGTGAATGCAATTCAGATCTTTACTCGCATCGAGATTAAAGAGTCATTATCCCAGGGATAACCAAGCATTAAACAGCAACAAATCATTCCCAGGATTTCCCCATGAATGACTTGTTGCTGTTTATTGCCTAATTATTCCCAGGATAATGACTCTTTTGTAACATAGTGAGGAGGGAGGACAAGGCACCACAAAACGCTGGGCCTCCAAGGAATAATGGAGGACAGGACCAAAGTGATGCTGCAGATGGAGGACATTCTGAAATTCTTTCTGGGCAGAAGGTTGAAATGGAGGATGTGTCCTGGAAAATGAGGACAAGGCCCTGCAAAATGTGGGAGATTCAAGAAACACATTGGACTAAAAACACTGAATATAAAAATTAAGCTGCAAGCATTTAATATGAATATAAATTCATGCTTCTCAATTCTCCTCAAAAGGGAGGACATTTTGAGATTCCTCATAGACAGAAGCTTGAAAAGCAGGATGTATAGATTTGTTCAGAGGGGGCTGCCATTGCCTTCTGAGGCTGAGAGAGTGTGACTTGCCCAAGGTCACCCCGTGGATTCCTGGGGCTTCATGGGGAATTGGACCCTGGTCTCACAGAGGACTAGTCCAGCGCTCCAACCGCTAGACCACACTGCTCTCCGAAACAGAACAAACCTTAGCAAGGCTTGTTCAGAGGGGGCTGCCATTGACACCCCCTGAGGCTGAGAGAGTGTGACTTGCCCAAAGTCAGCCAGTGGGTTTCTTGCCTGAGCAGGAATCGAACCCAGGTATCCTGAGCCATAGTCCCACATCCAAACCACTGGACCAGGTTGGCTCTTCCTGGCCATACAGAAAAGTACAGCAACACCCAGAATCCACAAAATAGTGCCATTCAGCCACTGCAGGAATAATCCAGTTTGACACCACTTTAATTCCCAGGATTCCCTAAAACTGATCCAGGGCAGTTAAAGTGCTCTCAAACTGGATTACTTCTGGAGCGTGTTTTGGACCCAAGAAGAGTGGTATTTGTTTTGAGTGAGGATGGAAAAATTCCTCTCCTGGACTCCATTACCCAGAATCCCCCAACTAACAGGGCCATTTTGGTCCTTTTGTTACGGTAAACAAAGGGTCAATTAACCCATTCACAACCAATTATGCAAGTGAGGCTTTTGTGAAAATTTCCAATCAGATTCATTTATTCCAAACAGTCTCAGTCTGCATGCAGAGATCCAATCAAGGGTCATCCCATGACTGAATGTCCCAAACATGGCGTAAACAGTTTTTATTAACCCACAAAATATTCATTGAGCATGCGTAGTTTAACATTCATTTATATATATATTCTTTGCACCTCATTTCATTATATATCAGTATCTATCTGCTAGGCTTACTGACAAAAACCTTTTGTTCTTTTAGCCTTCTGATTTTCTGGGCATTCAGCCAGTCTTAGTCTTATCAGGAACATTTGTTGCCATTAGCACTCATTTGCTTCCCTCTTCCTTCCTAAGGTGGGGGCTACAAGCCAGATTCAAAAGGACAAGTTTTTCCTTTAGCTCTATTTCTCACTATGGCTAAACTGTTCATTATTGATCATTAATAGCAGAGATTATTGGTTATCAGTTGGTTATCAATAGCTTTATTAGTTTTCACCTTAACACTTTGAGGGCCCTTCCTTGGAACCGCTTTGCAGCTGAGGTCCAGCAAAGCTTGTCTTCCGTGTCTCAAGAAGACAGAAAGGCTCCAGGGCTCCTCCTCCTTCCCTCCTTTGGCCCTGATCCCTCCTCCCTCCCTTTCTCTGCTCTGGCTCTTCTTGGGGGGAGGTTGTTTATGACGCTTTATTGACAAACAAAGCAAAGCAACAACAGCCATCTTGTGAGCGGACTAGGCCGAAGCCACTGTGGGAGTAGTAGTGGCTGAGTCTGGCCAGGCCCCTTGTCTTCTGCCCTGACCATATAAGGGCATAGAGCGGAGGCCGAGGAAGGTGATTGGTGGAGAGGGAGGGGTTGCCGGATGCTGATTGGACGGAGGGGAGCTCAGGCAGGGGACCAGCTGTATATAAGGGCAGATCATGGCTCTGAGATGAGGCGGCTATTTTGTCTTCCTCTCTTTTGGGAGGAAGCTCTGGGTCTCTGGTTCGAGGTCCGTCCTCCTGAAGCCAAGTTAAAGCACTGCCTTGGAAATATATCAGTCCATATAGTCTTGGAAATATAGTCTTTGGCTTTTTCCATTCCCAAATTAACCTTTTTGTTCTTTTATTCCATGCTAGGAAAGGTCTGTTGTTGTATAAATTAGGCAAATTAGGGAATAAAAAGTTTAATCTAGGAACTTCTGACATTTTAATCACTGACACTAGTAAATCTTTGTCCATTGATTTGCTAGATTCTTTCTTATATAGTTTTGAGTAAAGTTTATGAAATTTGTTTATAATTTATTCTTGAGTCGTGGCAATTCTCTCTTTGTCTACTATTTTCGTAATGGATCTCTTTTCTCTTTCTTTTTTCAGCTTCTTGGTGAGCCATTTTCCTGGTTTCTTTCCAGATTCAAAATAGGATTGCCTTTCTTTCTTTATATTCCTTCATATTTCTTCGGTAAGTTTGGCTTCCATTTTCTTTTGTAGATATCCTATGTTATTAATAGCACCTTTTAAAGTTTTTCTTCCATCTCTTTTAATTTGATTCCTCTTTCTGTAAGTGCTTTTATGTGGGCTTTTTTCAGTTTTAAACTTTGCTTCCTAAAAAGGCCTCACTTTTATGTGTTTTTATTTTATGGCTCTTAACATGGATTTATCTGGGTCCCATAAAGGTCTTGGTTGAATATATTCTGATTTGTTCTCTTTGAAGTCCAATTTGATATTATTCTTCAAATTACCCAAAAATTGTCATCTAAGTGTAAATCTAAATTTAATCTCCAGTTGAGTTGACTGTTTCCAACTTTAAATTCTAAAATAATAATAATAATAATAATAATAATAATAATGTTTATTTATAGCCCGCTCCTCTAATAAAATACTCGGAGTGGGGTACAGCAGAATAAAAAGATACAGAGGACTCTTTCAAACGGGAGGAATTTCTCCCAACTCCGAATGGAGCCAGTGCAGATTCATGTAAATTCGCTTGTTTAGCGAATTTACATGAACCGCTGCTCCGTTCGGAAGAACCCCTGCTCCGTTCGGAATTACTTCCCATTACCCGAAAATAACCCCCTCCTGCCCGAATTTGCATGCGAAGCTTTAATTCGCAATAACATAAAACCCATGATTGCATTCGAATTGGCTTCCCTCTTGCCCGAATTTGCGTGCGAAGAGTTAATTCGCAATAACGTAAAACCCATGATTGCATTCGAATTGACCTTAAATTATACTTCCAATTTAGCCTTGTATGAAAGAGTCCAGAGTAAAAACAACAATCACATCCCACCCCAACCACCCCCCTTAAAACTGAATTAAATCTAGACAGTTTAAAATTAACACAATTAAAATTGGTCGACAGTTATTAAAACAAAGTGCATTTTCATGAACAATCCATGTGCAAGGCCGCATTAGATCGATTCAGCATATTAAGTGAAGAGATCGTTAATAATTCCCAGTACTATTTATATTTTCAGAGCAGGGAGCAGGTGTTCCATTTATTCTTTCCTTCAGGGAAGGGCCTGCCGGAAAAGATGCGTCTTTAAAGCCTTTTTGAAACTAGCCAGTGATGTAATGAGACGCATCTCGTCTGGCAGGCCGTTCCAAAGCTTAGGGGCAGTAGCTGAAAAGGCCCTCTGGGAGGTCTGCAACAACCTAGTTTTCATAGGCTTCAGCAGGTTCTTCCCAGAGGACTGAAGTGTGCGGGGCGGTTCATACCGGAAGAGGCGGTCCTTAAGGTAGGATGGGCCTAGGCCATGCAGGGCTTTAAAGGTTAGTACCAACACCTTGTACTGTGCCCAGAAACTAATGAGCAGCCAATGGAGAGCTTTGAGCACTGGTGTTATGTGCTCTCTCCTTGATGTTCCAGTGATAAGCCTGGCTGCCATATTCTGAACTAATTGAAGTTTCCAGGTTAGGCACAAGGGTAGCCCCATGTAAAGCGCGTTACGAAAATCCAGACGTGAGGTTACTAGAGCATGTACCACAGTCTCCAGGTCTTTCGTGTCCAGGAAAGGGCGCAGCTGGCGTATCAGCTGAAGCTGATAGCAGGCGCTCCTGACTACCGCATTCACCTGGCTAGTCATGTGAAGCGAAGAGTCAAGGAGTACCCCCAGACTGCGACTGAGTACTTAGGGGAGAGTGTGATTCCGTCTAGGACTGGGAACTGTATTCCCAATTCTGGTTTCAGACCAGTAACTGTTAGTACCTCCGTTTTGTCTGGATTTAGTTTCAATCTGTTTTCCCTCATCCAATCCATTACCACCGTAAGACAGTCATTAAGAGGGGAGGCACCATCTGAAGACTGAGCCGATGATCTAGTCATGGAGAGGTATATCTGAGTGTCATCAGCTTACTGAAGACACTGAGCTCCATGCCTCCGAATGATCTCACCCAACGGCTTCATATAAATATTAAATAGCATCGGGGACAGGATGGCGCCCTGAGGGACGCCACAATTAAGCTCGATTTTGGAGGAGCAACTGTCCCCGAGCCTCACCCTTTGGGATCTGTGAGAGAGAAAGGATCGGAACCACTGAAGAGCAGTGCCTCCAATTCCTAACTCCCTCAACCGACCCAAAAGGATGGAATGATCTACAGTGTCAAAGGCTGCTGAAAGATCCAAGAGCACTAACAGGGTCACACTACCCATGTCAATACTCAAGCGGAGGTCATCGGTCAGAGCAACCATGGCAGTCTCCACTCCATGTCCTGTCCTGAAGTCGGTTTGAAATGGGATTATGATATGAATGAATTTTGGGAAATGTTGACTTCTTTTTAAAAAAATGGATATAAAAAAGATACTAAAAACATGTCAATTTGTGAGAATGACGTGTATTTTAGAGAGTGAAAAGTATAGACTTTGGGTATAATGACATCCAAACATATTGCAGATCTACATTGTCATTCTGATTAAAAAAGGTGCTTGGTAATTTCATATATATATGAAATCTGTCGTGGTGGGGGACTCCTTGCTGAGGGGTACAGAAGCAGTGGTTTGTGGGCCTGACAAGATGTCTCGGGAGGTGTGCTGTCTCCCTGGGGCAAAGATCCATCATGTGACGGAGAGGCTGACAAGACTTGTCAAGCCTACTGATCAATACCCCCTTCTTTTGGTTCATGTGGGAACCAATGATACTGCAAGGCACAGCCTTCAGAATATCAAAAGGGATTATGAGGCTCTAGGAAGGAAGCTGAAAGAGATGGATGCACAGGTTGTCATCTCATCTCTACTCCCGGTAGAAGGGCATGGTCCAGGAAGGGAGAGGAAAATAGCAGAGGTGAATAACTGGCTCCGTAGATGGTGCCGCCAAGAACAGTTTGGATTCTTGGATCATGGGCTGCGGTTCCATGAGGAGGGACTTCTGGCAAGGGATGGACTGCATCTCACGCCAGTTGGCAAAAATGTTTTTGCCAACAGTCTGAAGAATCTGATCAGGAGGGCTTTAAACTGAGTTATGTGGGGGAGGGAGACATTATTCTGGAAGGCAAAAGGGATGGAGAGAATAGTCCAAGTGGCATAGAGGGAACAAGGCAAACAGTGCAAGGACCCAACAGTAGGAGGCAAAAAAATGTGCAAAAGCAGCAAGTAAAGAGGACACATGGTCTTAAATGTCTCTACACTAATGCACAGAGTATGGGAAATAAGCAGGATGAACTTGAACTCCTAGCACAACAAGGGAAATATGATATAATAGGCATCACTGAAACCTGGTGGGATGAGTCTCATGATTGGAATGTAGAAATAGAGGGGTATAACCTTTTTAAGAGAAACAGGCCAAACAGGAAAGGAGGAGGAATAGCATTATATGTCAGGGATATTTACACCAGTGAAGAGATGCAGGAAGTCAATACTGGAAGCCAGGTGGAGAGCATCTGGATAAAAATTAAAGGAGAGGGAAATAACAGGGATGTTACTGTGGGAGTCTACTACAGACCCCCGACTCAGGCAGAGGAATTGGATGATGCCTTTCTAGAACAGATGACCACACACTCAGAAAGGAGAGATGTAGTAGTGATGGGTGACTTCAACTATCCTGATATTTGCTGGAAGTCAAACTCAGCCAAATCCTCAAAGTCTAGCAAATTCCTCACTTGCCTGGAAGACAATTTCATTGTCCAAAAGGTGGAAGAGGCAACAAGGGGATCAGCCATTTTAGATCTGATCTTAACCAACAGGGAAGACCTAGTTGATGGGGTGCAAGTGGTTGGATCCTTAGGTGGAAGTGACCATGTTCTCCTGGAGTTTGTAATACAGTGGAAGGGAGAAGCTAGGCATAGTCAGACACGCACTCTAGACTTTAGGAGAGCTAATTTCAATAAACTTAGAGAAATACTGGGAGTGATCCCATGGTCAGGAATACTAAAAGAGAAGGGAGTTCAAGACGGATGGGAGTTTCTCAAAAGGGAGATATTGAAAGCACAATTTCAAACAGTTCCAATGAGGAAGAAAAATGGAAGATGTCTCAAGAAGCCAAGATGGATGACTAAGGAACTTTCAACTGAGCTAAGTTTTAAACGGAACATGTATAAGAAATGGAAAAATGGAGAAATCACGAAAGAGGAATTCAAACAAATAGCCAGCACATGTAGGGGTAAAGTCAGAAAAGCTAAAGCACAGAATGAACTCAGGCTTGCTAGAGAGGTTAAGAACAATAAAAAGGGCTTTTTTGGATATGTCCGCAGCAAAAGGAAGAAGAAGGAAACAGTGGGGCCGCTGCGTGCAGAAGATGGCAAAATGCTAACAGGGGACAGAGAAAAGGCAGAATTACTCAACACCTTCTTTGCTTCAGTCTTCTCAGAAAAGGCAAAGGGTGCTCAACCTAAGGATAAGACAAAATAGAGGAAATTCAGCACAGAATAAGTAAAGAGGTAGTACAGGAATACCTGGTTAACCTAAATGAATATAAATCTCCAGGACCAGATGAACTACATCCTAGAGTATTAAAAGAACTGGCAAATGTAATATCAGAGCCATTGGCAATAATCTTTGAGAACTCTTGGAGAACAGGAGAAGTCCCAGCAGACTGGAGGAGGGCAAACGTTGTCCCCATCTTCAAAAAGGGAAAAAAAGAGGATCCCAACAATTATCGTCCAGTTAGTCTGACATCAATTCCAGGAAAGGTTCTAGAGCAGATCATTAAGCAGAGAGTCTGTGAACACTTAGAGGCCAATGCCATAATCACAAAAAGCCAACATGGGTTTCAGAGAAACAAGTCATGCCAAACGAACCTGATCTCTTTTTTTGATAAAATTACCAGCTTGGTAGATGAAGGGAATGCTGTGGATATAGTATACCTCGATTTCAGTAAGGCCTTTGACAAGGTTCCCCATGACATTCTTGCAAACAAGCTTGCAAAATGTGGGATAGACAAGTTAACTGTTACATGGATTTGTAATTGGTTGACTGGCCGAACTCAAAGGGTGCTCAACAATGGCTCCTTTTCATCCTGGAGAGAAGTGACCAGTGGGGTCCCACAGGGTTCTGTCCTGGGCCCAGTGCTGTTCAACATCTTTATTAATGATTTGGATGACAGAATTGGGAGCATACTTATCAAATTTGCAGATGACACTAAACTAGGAGGAGTAGCTAATACCCCAGAGGACAGGATCAAAATTCAAAATGACCTGAATAGACTAGAAAGCTGGGCCAGTGCTAACAAAATGAAATTCAATGCGGAGAAATGTAAGGTTCTGCACTTAGGGCGGAAAAATGAAATGCACAGATATAGGATGGGGGACACCTGGCTGAATGAGACCACATGTGAAAGGGATCTAGGAGTCCAAGTAGACCATAAGCTGAACATGAGTCAACAGTGTGATGCGGCAGCCAAAAAAGCCAATGCAATTTTAGGCTGCATCAATAGAAGTATAGTTTCTAGATCAAGGGAAGTTATAGTGCCACTCTATTCTGCTTTGGTCAGGCCCCACCTGGAATACTGTGTCCAGTTCTGGGCACCACAATTCAAAAAGGATGTGGAGAAACTGGAGCATGTCCAAAGGAGGGCAACTAAGATGGTGAAGGGTCTGGAAGCCTTGCCCTATGAGGAACGCCTTAGGGAGCTGGGGATGTTTAGCCTGGAGAAGAGAAGGTTAAGAGGTGATATGATAGCCCTGTTTAAATATTTGAAGGGATGTCATATTGAGGAGGGAGCAAGCTTGTTTTCTGCTGCTGCAGAGACTAGAACACGGAACAATGGATGCAAACTGCAGGAAAAGAGATTCCACCTCAACATTAGGAGGAACTTCCTGACAGTAAGGGCTGTTCGACAGTAGAACACACTCCCTCGGAGTGTAGTGGAGTCTCCTTCCTTAGGGGTCTTTAAGCAGAGGCTGGATGGCCATCTGTCAGGGATGCTTTGACTTGGAGTTCCTGCATGGCAGGGGGTTGGACTGGATGGCCCTTGTGGTCTCTTCCAACTCTATGATTCTATGATTCTATGATTCTATGTAGAGCACATTACAGTAGTCCAAACGTGAGGTTACCAGAGCGTGTACCACGGTTTCCAGGTCCCTCATATCCAGGAAAGGGCTCAGCTGGCATATCAGGCGAAGCAGATAACAGGCACTCTTGACCGTCACATTCACCTGACAAGTCATGTAAAGCAACGAGTCAAGAAGTACCCTCAGACTGCAAACAGAGTCCTTCAAGGAGAGTGTGACTCCATGTAGGACTGGGAGTTGTATTCCCAAACCTGTTTTCGAGCCCGTGACCATCAGTACCTCCATTTTGTCTGGATTTAGTTTCAATCTGTTTTTCCTCATCCAATCCATTACCGCCTCAAAACACTCATTGAGAGGAGAGACGCCATCTGAGGCCTGTGCCGATGATCTGATCATGGAGAGGTACTGTATATCTGAGTGTCATCAGAGTACTGAAGACACTGAACTCCATGCCTCCAAATGATCTCACCTAGTGGCTTCATATAGATATTAAATAGTGTCGGGGACAGGATGATGCCCTGAAGGACGCCACAATTAAGCTCAATCTTGGAAGAGCAACTGTCCCCGAGCCTCACCCTTTGGGATCTACTGGAGAGAAAGGACCGGAACTGCCGGAGCACAGTGCCTCCAATACCCAGCTCCCCTAGTCGACTCAAAAGGATGGAATGATCTAAAGTGTCAAAAGCCATTGAGAGATCCAAGAGTACCAGCAGGGTCACACTACCCCTGTCAATGCTCAGGCGGAGAAAGGAAGTAAACTCCTTTCTTGGCCCCAAGGGATCAAGAAGAGTCTCCAGGGATTGTCTAGGGAGTCTGTGAAGGTGGAAAGCAGCTGGGAAAGGGGCCCATGGGATATTATAGACCTTTGCTTAAAATATAGATTTTTCTTAGAGAAGTAAAGTGAAGGAAATGAACATGCATGTCATTTACGGTAAATGTTATACGTCAGTCATCTGTTGGGAGGGGGGTAAAAGCATGGAATGCTGGGAGTGAGTGGCTGAGAGTTTGAATGGGATTCTAGAAGGCTGGTGGGTTTGAATGTTGGCCAGCTACGAATCCTTCTTATTTTCTTGGTGGTGAAGAGAAGGTGGGTGCCGAGAGGTATCTGATAGAAGAAGAATCGGAATGGGGGCAGCCAAATGGGGTTCATGTGTAGAAATGAAAAATGGGGAAGAGCCCTCTTTTTGGAGTCAATGATTGGGCTCCTTCCATGGGGAGGGAGGCTTTGGGGGTGAAAGTAAGGAAGCCCCATTCTCTCCCCCAAAGAGGCCTGGGGCTTCCATGCCTGTAAGGCCTCACCACCTGCAAGCTCAGCATTTGTGCTTCCTTGCATCAATCCACCTGCAGTGCATTCTTTGTATTTTCCTGCCAACTTCAAATTGAGTGACTGGCATAATATTTTCCAAGGAATACTGTCTTCTCCTAATGTGTACAAAGAATAACAACCTTCGTTTAGTTATTTTGTCTTTTAAGAAAAATTCAGGCTTGATTTTCTTTCAGCGCCATTGAATTTGCCTTTTGGTGATCCATAGAAGAGTGTGTAAATGGGTGCACATGTAAAATCCCTCCATTTGTTCTTTCTGCAGGAGTGGATCTCTCTAAGATAGCCCCCAAAAGAAGGAAGAACGGTGAAGCTATGGAGGGAACCAGAGGAGAGATTACCTTGAAGAAGGTTAATTTTCACTCCCTCCTTTGCAATTCAGCCATTGGGAGGACTCTCATCATAGGATCCCCAACATTTGATACTAAGGGCAGAAGGCTTTCCCTTCCTTCAGAGGTCATCCTCCATCCTTCAGTGGCTCAGTTGATCCCTGCTCTCTGCCATCTTGTCCTTGCTTTCAATCCCAGGGAATCAAGGCCGGGGCTGGTGCTTCCTGCCAATGATGGCCCCTCAGAGTCTCCCTCAGAGTCTCTCAGGAAGACCTTCTCTATGCCTATGTTTGCACTAAACCCAGAAATATAAGGCAGGGTTGGTCCACCATTTTGGAGGAGGGAGGCACCTGACTCAGGCAGCTGGTTTTGAGGAATCATGAAAGCAAGCAATGGATGCAAGCTGCAGGAAAAGAGATTCCACTTCAACATTAGGAGGAACTTCCTGACAGTAAGGGCTGTTCGACAGTGGAACACACTCCCTCGGAGTGTAGTGGAGTCTCCATTCTTGGAGGTCTTTAAGCAGAGGCTGGATAGCCATCTGTCGGGGATGCTTTGATGGAGAGTTCCTGCATGGCAGGGGGTTGGACTGGATGGCCCTTGTGGTCTCTTCCAACTCTATGATTCTATGATTCTAAGGATTTCATTTGAGGTTTTCATATTATTATTGTGAAGAATGGGAAGAGAGTATTGTGATGTTCCCTGACTTGTGTGCTAATAGAATTTGATCATAGAGGTTGGAACTCCAAAACATCTGACAATTTGCATGAGTCTATCCTCGATTTAAACTGGTTGGTAATGCAGATTGGGAAGACCCACGTGGTACAATGTCCATGTGCTAAACAAAGTCTCCCTTCACATTAGAAATCCAGTTCGTCAGGAGTCCAGGTTTTGCTTTACATTTTCCCCCATGGATTATACTTCAAGATTCACTTAGAGAGACATTCAATATCTCATGTATATTCAGACATACCTCTCTGCATCTGTGTTCTGAAGGGATCAAATAATTTTTCGTGGGGCTTTCGGGTTATGTGGCCATGTTCCACAAAAAGCCCCACAAAAAACTATGGATGCCGGCCATGAAAGCCTTCGGATGAAATAATATTTGGGATGCACCATGTGCTTTCTTCCTCTTTTGCTTAGACCTCTCTGGCTGAAGGCTTCTTTGTGTTGCAGGTGTCTTTTAAAGATGTGGCGGTGTACTTCACCAAAGAGGAGTGGCAACTGCTTGACCCGAAGCAGAGAGCATTGTATGAAGTGGTGATGATGGAGAACTATGAGAACGTGTCCTCCTTGGGTAAGGAACGTGAATCCATGGCCCATCCTCTGAGGACTGAGGGTCCTTCCTTTCATATGGCACTGTCATAGTATTATGATGCCTCTTTAAATGTCATAACAACATCCTGTGCAATCTTGGAATTTGTAGTTTAGTGAGGCACTAGAGCCCTCCAGTTGAGGATTGTAAATTTCTTCATAGCTTCCTATTGGTTAATTTATATATTTATTATCCCAGTTTTCTCTCCAAATGGGACTTCAACTGTCTCTTTCCTGCACCATATTCTCTCTTTGTGTTTGTGTGTGTGTGTCTGAGAGAGAGATTGGGAACAAAAGAATTCCTTTCCTATGGATTTATTTCCATATTTATTTTCCTACCAAACACAACCAGAAATGCCTCTTTCCTGCCCCATACTCTCTGTGTCTGTGTGAGAGAGAATGTGAAAAACAGAATGGCAGGGAAGAGATCCTAGAGGTGAAATGCTGAAGGAATGCAGAAGGACATGAGAGCAGGAGGGAAGAAATGGAAGGGAATCAGGCATGTGGAAGCGAGGAGGGCAAAGCAGAAGCAAGACAAAGATAGTCTAGCTCCATTTGGAAAGGAAGGCAACTGCAGGAAAGTCCATAAGAGAGCCAGAAGAGGTGATTGAATATTGTGAGGGCTTCCATTTAGCAGTTATGACTAATATCTATAGAGGGAGAGAAAGGGGAGACAGAAACCCCTTTATCGCTGATGTTTCTTGCCATAGTTGAGATTGCTTAGCTCCACTGTTGATTCCACAGGGGCCCCTCCTCTCTTAACACTGAGATCAGTCTTGTCTTTGTCTTTCTTTATAGAAGAACGTGAGATACATCTGAGTATCGACACTGGAGAGAAACCACACAAATGCCAGCATTGTGGAAAAGGTTTTGATCGCAAGTCACGGCTTAAAAGACATCAGAGAGTCCACACAGGAGAGAAACCTTACAGATGCCAGCAGTGTGGGAAATGCTTTGCTCAGAGGCCACAGCTAGTGATGCATCAGAGAGTCCACACAGGAGAGAAACCTTACAGATGCCAGCAGTGTGGGAAATGCTTTGCTCATAAGCCACGGCTAGTGATCCATCAGAGAGTCCACACAGGAGAGAAACCTTACAGATGCCAGCAGTGTGGGAAAGGCTTTGCTCGCAAGTCACACCTTGTGCGTCATCAGAGAGTCCACACAGGAGAGAAACCTTACAGATGCCAGCAGTGTGGGAAAGGCTTTGCTCGCAAGTCAGTCCTTTTGGTCCATCAGAGAGTCCACACAGGAGAGAAACCTTACAGATGCCAGCAGTGTGGAAAATGCTTTGCTCATAAGTCACATCTATTGGTCCATCAGCCAGTCCACACAGGAGAGAAACCTTACAGATGCCAGCAGTGTGGGAAAGGCTTTGCTCATAAGTCAGTCCTTGTGGGACATCAGAGAGTCCACACAGGAGAGAAACCTTACAGATGCCAGCAGTGTGGGAAAGGCTTTGCTCATAAGTCAGTCCTTGTGGGACATCAGAGAGTCCACACAGGAGAGAAACCTTACAGATGCCAGCAGTGTGGGAAAGGCTTTGCTCATAAGTCACATCTATTGGTCCATCTGAGAGTCCACACAGGAGAGAAACCTTACAGATGCCAGGAGTGTGGGAAAGGCTTTGCTCAGAGGCCACACCTAGTGACCCATCAGAGAGTCCACAAAGGAGAGAAACCTTACAGATGCCAGGAGCGTGGCAAGGCTTATATTTCAGGTACCAGCCTTACAAACCACCATAGGATTCATATGGGAAAGAAGCCATAGAAATGGAAGGACTGCTGGAAATTTCTTTGAATTCACACCTTTTGAGGCATCATAAAATCCATCAAAAAATCCAATATAAAGAGAAAGTGTAGAAATCTGAGGAGCTTCTTTGGTGAGGCGGCATTCATACATTTTATTGTGTTTTGTAAGGCTTTAGTACAATCTTTTTCTGTCCTATTTCTGCTACAAAGTATATGGTTTACAAGTATCTTGTCCTTACAGGAACTTTCAATAAACTTTTGAATTATTTGGTGCATTCTGCATTCTTCATTTTCTATTGCCATCTGGGAACGGCGAAGCCTGCGAGCACAGCCCGCGAGAGGGAATGAAACCTTTTGACTAGAGGCTGCTATCTTGTGTTCCAGAGCTTATTACACGACTGAGCTCTGAAATGTGCATATTCTGTTTACCTTTTCCTTGTTTCCCCTTTACACTGTTAGTTAGTTGGATTTTCCTTGTTTCCCCTTTACTCTTTACAACGCAGAGAAATGTAAGGTTCTGCACTTAGAGAGGAAAAATGAAATGCACAGATATAAAATGGGGGACACCTGATTCAATGAGACCACATGTGAAAGGGATCTAGGAGTCCAAGTAGACCACAAGTTGAACATGAGTCAACAGTGCGATGCGGCAGCTAAAAAGGCCAATGCAATTTTAGGCTGCATCAATAGAACTATAGTGTCTAGATCAAGGGAAGTAATAGTGCCACTCTATTCTGCTTTGGTCAGGCCGCACCTGGAATACTGTGTCCAGGTCTGGGCACCACAATTCAAAAAAGATGTGGAGAAACTGGAGCATGTCCAAAGGAGGGCAACTAAGATGGTGAAGGGTCTGGAAACCATGCCCTATGAGGAACGCGTTAGGGAACTGGGGATGTTTAGCCTGGAGAAGAGAAGGTTAAGAGGTGATATGATAGCCCTGTTTAAATATTTGAAGGGATGTCATATTGAGGAGGGAGCAAACTTGTTTTCTGCTGCTGCAGAGACTAGAACACAGAACAATGGATGCAAGCTGCAGGAAAAGAGATTCCACCTCAACATTAGGAGGAACTTCCTGACAGTAAGGGCTGTTCGACAGTGGAACACACTCCCTCGGAGGGTGGTGGAGTCTCCTTCCTTGGTGGTCTTTAAACAGAGGCTGGATGGCCATCTGTTGGGTATGCTTTGATTGGGAGTTCCTGCATGGCAAGGGGTTGGACTGGATGGCCCTTATGGTGTCTTCCAACTCTATGATTCTATAATGGATATTATTTCACCAATTCTAGATTCTAGATAGAAAATGAAGAATACAGAACATGGTCCATTCCAAATATTATTTGATTGCTTCAGAATACCGATGGAGAGAGGTATGTATGAATTTACAAGAGATATTGTTTATCTCTTTCTCTCAGTGAATCTTGAAGTATCGTCCATGGGGAAAAATGTAAAGTAAAGCCTGGATTCCTGATGAACTAGATTTCCAATGTGAAGGGAGACTTTGTTTAGCACATGGACATTGTACCACAAGGGTCTTCCCAATCTGTACTACTAACCAGTTTAAATCAAGGACAGACTCATGCAAATCGGCAGATGTTTTGGAGTTCCAAGCTCTATGATTTAATTCTATTAGTTCTATGATCTAATCTATTCTATAAGTCAGGGAACCCCACAATTGTCTCTTCCCATTCTTCACAATAAAAATATGAAAACCGCAAATTAAATCATTAGGATTTCATGATTGCTCAAAACCAGCTGCCTGAATCAGATGCCTTCCTCCTCCTAAATGGTGGACCACCCTGCCTCATATCCCTGGGTTCAGTGCTATCATAGGCATAGATAAGGTCTTCCTGACAGACTCTGAGGGGCCATCATTGGCAGGAAGCACCAGCCCCAGCCCTGATTCCCTGAGATTGACAGCAAGACAAGATGGCAGGGACCAGGGGTCAACTGAGCCACTGAAGAATAGAAGAGGACTTCTGAAAGAAGGGAAATCCTTTGGTATCAACCATTGGGGAATGCTATGATAAGAGTCATCTCGATGGCTGAATTGCAAAGGAAGGAGCACACATTAACCTTCTTCAAGGTAATCTCTCCTCTGGTTCCCTCCATAACTCCACCGTTCTTCCATCTTTTGGGAGCAATCTTAGACAGATGCACTTCTGCAGAAAGAACAAATGGAGGGGTTTTACATGTGCACCCATTTACACACTCTTCTATGGATCACCAAAAGGCAAATTATTATTATTATTATTATTATTATTACTAAAAACACAAACAGAAAAATAACTATTAAGTATTTAGGAATTAATATTTCAACAAATACGGTAGAATTATTTCACAAAAATTACAACAAAATTTGGAAGGAAATTCAAAAAGACTTAATAAAATGGAGGAAATTGAGAATATCATTGTTAGGGAAGATATCTATAATTAAAATATCTGTTTTACCCAAATTAATATTTTTGTTCCAAATGATTCCAGTTATTACATCAGAGAAACCTTTTGAAACTTGGAATAAAGAACTTACCAAATTTATATGAAACGGGAGAATATCCCGAGTCAAATTGAAAACTTTACAAGACCTCAGAGAGAAAGGTGGACTGGGATTTCCAAATTTCAAATTATATTTGGAAGCTTGTGCTCTCACTTGGTTCCAGGATTGGATTAAACTTGAAAATAACAGATACTTGAATTGGAGGGAGATGAACTAAAATTTGGCTGGCATGCATACTTATATTATGGGAAAATAGAGGCCAACAAAAAAGTCAACAACCATTGTATTAGAAAACCTTTACTAAGAATTTGGCAAAAATATAAAACTAAATTGTATAGGAAAACACCCAAGTGGATATCACCGCAAGAAGCATTTTACAGAAGAGAAATGATGGGTGGGGACAAATGGTTAACATATAAAATCTTAATTAAGAAGAAAGAAGGAAATTGGGCTATAAAAACGTGGGAAGAACTTCAAAAAGAAGGAATAGAGATTACAGTGGTCCCCCAGGTTACGAAGGTAATCCGTTCCGGATTACCTTTCGTAACCCGGAAGCTTTCGTTTCCCGGGGGACCGCTATATTCAATGGACCACGCGGCCGATTTAAAGGGGCCGTGCGGTTTTTTCCCCCATATCCCGGGGGATACGATAGTGGTCCTGCGGCTTTCGGATCCCGGGGTTTTAGCAACCTGGGGGATTCGTAAGCCGGGGGACCACTGTAATTTGTTTAATTACAGGCAAATAAGAGCAAGTTTTTAAAAAGATTGCATAAACCAAGGGTTCCAAGAGGAAGACAATGAATTAAATAAAATCTTACTAGGTAATAAAGACAAAATAATTAGTAACATCTACAAAAAGGAACATTAGGTCTTACCTGTGATATGTTCATTTTCAGCAATGTAGGTGGGAACATCCTATATCCTGGGTTGATTCCGTCTCATTGGTCCAAGTAGGCAGGGAAAACAGACTTGAAGGAGTCACCACCAGAGGGAGCAACCCCCACCATCCCTCAGTCAATATTATAGCCGAGGATAGAAAACAAAACTCAGAGAGCATTAAATGTAAATATAAGCATGATAACTAGAAACTATCACAAACTCAAACTAAAAGAAACTAATTAACAACCACCCTTGCAGAGCCAAGGGAAACAGCCTCCTCAGTTCTGGGTGGGGAGGATATTCCCACCTACATTGCTGAAAATGAACATATCACAGGTAAGACCCAATGTTCCTTTTTCCAGCGGTGGAGGTGGGAACATCCTGTATCCTGGGACTTACCAAAGCTCCCTGACCAACGGGTGGGTGAACTGAGGCATATCACCTATGTGAGAACCACAAGATGTGTCTTCCAGAAGAAGCCTATTTTGATTCAAGGCAACCCAACAGTGGTGGCATGTAAATGTGGAAAATGAAGGCCATGTCACTGTCCTACATTTATCTAAATGGATGGGATTGTTGCTAGTGCGGAGGAAGTAGCTCCACTGTAATGGAGTGACCAACAACTGATCACCACAGAGATACTACAATTTTCTTGTAGCATGTTAAAATGCATCCAAGACAGCCACAATTTAATCAACTCCGTTGTTTTTTTAAATTGGACTATGACAAAAAGATGATGAAATCATTTCTTGAATCAAGTTATTAGAAATGTTGGTTTTGTCATCAGTGACCTGGATTGGGTCAGTCCTTGGTTAACATGATAATTTAATGTTAATTTGAATCAGATTTCAGCTGTTAGTAGTTGTGGTTGAAAACAACACTATTGGTGGTAGCCCAAGGCAGTTTATAATGTGGAGGTGATCCTATTATATATATTATATAGCTTATTGGGAGTCAAAAATGCTCCCCATCGCTCTAAGCTGGCAACCAACATTATTTGGAACTTCAGCAGGGTCTAAATCAGACAATCCTCTTCTATTGGCAGCAACAACCACCATTCAAAGAGGTTTGATCCATTTGGTGTATGTCAGAACAGGTGATTTATCTGTACCATCTGTTGTTGTTACAGCTAGACGAACCACTGTAGGCTCCTGGCATGAAATGGCATTCATGCCAAACTATTAACTGAAGCAGATCAGGCACTGTAGGTGCACCAGTAACATTAGGTCCAAATAACTGCGAACAACCTACCTGCTGTGGGTGTTCTTCGTGGATCTTACCCTTTGCTTGGTCAGGTAGACTCTGGTCAGCAACGTGTCTACAACTGCTCCAAATTGATGTAGGTTCTGAAATGGAACTAGGTTGTTCTTTTCGTAAGTTACCAGAAAACCATGTCTGGATGGGAAGGAAAGCACAACTCGACATCTTATATATCCTATGGGAGAGAATCAGATCTGATCAAGACATCTATATGAAGGTCCCACTGTTTCCAAGGTCTGTCTATCAATGTAGTGAGTGTCACTGAAGAAAACAACAGACTGAATGGTAGAGCCTTGTATAGAAAAGGTTTCTCCTGGTAAGATATTTGTGATGAAGTGGTGGATTGGGCTGTGGAAACAAACTACAACCAAAAACAGGTACACACAAAAAACTTAGAGGTGAAGTGCCTCCAGAATTGTCTGGAGAGTCTCCAGACAGAACCTGTGATTATTATAACCCAAATGACCCATTTGAGCTCTAGTACCTTACTCTAAAAACTGTTTTTGTTATTAGAAAGATAGTATAGTTTTTTTTATGGCCCCAATATCAATCAGACATTTTGTGACTTTTATATCAGCTTATGTTTCTTTGCCTTCCTGTACCTTAAGGAAGCAATGAAATAGTCATGGGAATGGTATAGAAAATATACCAAAGTATCTTTTTTAAAGACTTGAGAAGACCCATAGGTCAGTTCAATTTTTTAGCAAAGTCTTATTATCACCCTTTACCACCAATCAGCCAGGATTTGGGATATTTCTATCATTGTTAATAAGACAGGTATTGCCACTGACCTTGTAGTTATTTGGTCAGATGAAGCAGTGCCTGGAACTGCTGCTGAGGCTGGTAATTAAGGTCAGACCACTGTCTCCCAAATCTATTGTCTCATGTACAACAAGTACCATAATTATATCTATGGGGGAAAGGTAGGACTGTCCCTTATGAAAGGACCTCTTTTTTATTTTTATGTGAAAAAAGCAAATGCTTTCCCTTTCATTAATCTCTAAGAATAATGGATCTAGTGATAGCTGAACAAGTTTGTCATCAATCAAATTATAAAATTTTGTTTAAAACAGGCATCCACATGCCAGTGGGTTTGCATATTTGATTGCTTATATTTAAAATCTGCCTCTTGACCAATAGAGAGGCTGACTGTTTGCCAAACTGTAATTCATCTGGCCTGGCATCCACTGAGAAAGCGGCCATTTTGAGTAACTTGTAGATTGCCTTGATATAATTTTATGTTAACCTGATCATGATGAGGGTTTCTCATAAAATCTTAGCCGACATAAGGCAGGCCCTTAAGATAATGAAATAGCTGAAGCAGCCCTAATTGCCAAGGATCTTTCCTTAGTGCATGTATATATACATGTATATATGTATGTGTGAAAGAGAGAGGAAATGTGTGTCTTCTCCAATTTAAGTATAAATGGGAGAGAAACTAGGGCTTATATTGAGTCATCTATCTATTAGATTTGTAGTTTTGCTATTACCTATCAAGGTAATTGATGAAGCTTATTAACAGACATAGAATTTAGGTGTAATGTGGCAGGTTCAACCCACTCTTTTCTGACACCTTCGTGAAGACAGCTCTGGAGAGTGTCTCTAGTACTGAAGGCCCTGGTCTAAGAAAGGCCACCTTTGTCTTGTGGCAAATCAGGACAGTCTACAGTAGACTCATTGGAGTGGAGGGGTGGCCTCAAAAATATCATTCCAAGATCTTAACCGCATTGTGCAGTAACACTGAGTAATGGTCAGTCAGAAGTAGACTGTCAGCAGATGGATTCCCTGCATCAGAGCTCTCTTTGTCTCCAAAGACTCCCCAGGGTCATAGTTAGGCAATATAGGAAGGCCGGGACCCTGTTGTCATTCTGCATTTGAGGAATGTACTGTAGAAAATAGCCCTTTCTTTCTTTAATAAAATATGGTAAGGTCTTCTTATTGTTAGTCTCAGTCAAGAGGCTTTATTCCAAACAATTTGTCCCCAGTAAGAGGTGGAAATGTTAGGTTTTGTTTGTAATGGGCATTTATGTGTCAGTTCAGTTCTTTAGTCAAGTCTGTCCTTGAACTGGAACTGTACCTGATGTGGTCTTGGATTACATCCAGTCTCATTTAGGCTTGTGTCTCCAGAAATAGCCACTACCTTTAACCATTGTTCATGCCCTGGCAGAACTTTATTTTGGCTTCAAGTGTTAATTTTTTAACAAGTGGTCTAAGTCACACACGTTTACCTCTAGCAAAAATGGAAATAGCAGAGACACCTCTCATTGAGCATAAACTCTGGCAGTCACAAGTGGGATCTGTTGATTCCCATGACAAATTGAGGTGAGTTGTAACTATATACATACATACATACATAGCAGCCACTGGACTTGGTCTCACAATAACAATTATGGAGGCCTTATTTACCTTCATAAAATATGCATGAAATAGTATATCTCGTGTTGAAGGCCCAGGTTTGGAGGGGGGAGGAAGATCAGGAACTTCCTGACAGTAAGGGCTGTTCGACAGTGGAACACACTCCCTCGGAGTGTAGTGGAGTCTCCTTCCTTAGGGGTCTTTAAGCAGAGGCTGGATGGCCATCTGTCAGGGATGCTTTGACTTGGAGTTCCTGCATGGCAGGGGGTTGGACTGGATGGCCCTTGTGGTCTCTTCCAACTCTATGATTCTATGATTCTATGATTCTAGGATGGATCATCTTCTAGCTTCAACTGGTCAGCTGACATTAAACTTCAGTATATAAATTGTTTTATACAGTAATACCATAAAACAAGCATAATAATAATGAAAGATCATCAGTTCCCAAAAGTCTTAACAGGTTTCAGGAGCTTTCAGGAGGTACTGAAAGGCCCTCATCTTAATTTTTTATTTATTTTGTTTTTTACTCTTTATTTCTTTCTTTTTCAGACCACATTCCTCTTCTGAGGAATGAACTATAGGTATTATTTTCCTTTGTTTTACTAAAAGCATATTAGTTAGCAGAAGCAGCAACAGGCCTTTCCTCTTTTGCCTTGTTGCCCTTAATCGAAATGGCTGCCGCACCTTCAGTTCCAGCTTTGCCTCTTTTAAAAAGGCAAGCAGAATAAATAAATGTTTTGGCCAAATTCTCCCAAGGAGAGATTGAAACCTTTAGACCAGGGGACAAAGGGGCAGAAGGAGACTCCCTGCACCTGGAGAATCCTTTTGTTAATCCTCTCTGATCCCTTCAGTCTGAGTGGATCTTGGAGGAAGGAGAGGAAAAGGCAGTTGGCTTTGGAGGGAAACTCTCCATTTGAATTTCTGAAGCAACTGAAGCCTCCTTCAAAGCTGGCAATGCAAGTCAGAAACAAACCTCTGGGGTAAAGCTTAACCCTCAAACATAGGATCAAGGATTGAATCCTCACTCCCCTCTTGAAATCTGCATCCTCTCTCTCTCTCTCTCTCTCTCTCTCTCCCACTGTCCAAACCTCTTGCTGGGTTTGATGTCTGCAGTGGGGTGCAATCTGGCCAGGGACAGGTCCTCCAGCCGCGCCAAGGTCTGTCAGGGTCTCCATATCACGACCCAAAACCCCTTCTGGGGCTGGTGTCTGCGGTATGGCGCCTATTGGTTAAGGACTAGGGATATCCCTCCTCCACCGTGCCAATTCCTTTTAGGAACTCCATCTCGCTTCCCAGACCCATAGAGGGATCTCCCTCCTCCTGCCACACCTGGGCTCTCTGGCCTTTCAGCCCCTTCAGCCAGACATGGCTGGACTTGGACTGTCTTCTTCTTCTTTAATGCTGGAGTTGGGCCTAGGTGCCTCATGGCACAGCAGCTTCTGAACTGTCTCTCCCTGCCTGGCTTTGCTTTAGAAGTTAGAAAAGCAAAGGAATAGAGCAAAGACGAAAGAAACCTGGTTGTGAAGGCAGGAGAGAACAGAACATGAATACAGGAAGAAAAGAAGAAATATTAGAGAAACATTAAAGTCTTTAATACAAAGTAAAGGAAGGAGAGAAGGAAAAAGCCTGCTCGGATCCGAGGCAGGAAAAAGACTGAGGGATGGTGGGGGTTGCTCCCTCTGGTGGTGACTCCTTCAAGTCTGTTTTCCCTGCCTACTTGGAGCAATGAGACGGAATCAACCCAGGATATAGGATGTTCCCACCTCCATCACTGGAAAATCTCCTAAAATGTGCACCAGTTCTGTTTCATGATATGCAGAATAAAGATGCAATTAAGAGAATATCTGAGTTACCACTCAGTAGAAATATCATAAAAGACCAAATAATGAGTCCGAACAAAAATGTATAACATCAATTAGAGAGAGAGAGACACATAAGGAAGTGTAAATATTTTTCGATGTCTCTTGATGAAACTAGTGATGTCACATCAAATGCTCGGTTGGCCATTATTGGTTGATATTCTGATGGTCTCACGATGAGAGAAGAGTTGATAAAGTTAGTATTTTTGTTTCTGTTGACGGCACTTCTATTCAACCGGTTCAGCAAGCCTGCAGTCTTGGTTTCATTTTCGATTCCTCTCTGTCATTTATTCCCCATATTCAGGCCACCACCAAGACCTGTAGATTCTCTCTTTACAACATTGCTAAAATCCGTCCATTCCTCTCAGCCTCCACTGCCAAGACTCTGGTCCATGCCCTAGTGGTCTCACGACTAGATTATTGTAACCTTCTTCTGACAGGGCTTCCTCTCTCTCACCTCCATCCTTTAATCTCTGTCCAGAACTCACTGCACGTGTTATCACATCTGCTCGCCACTTTGACCATGTTTCTCCTCTCTTATCCTCCTTTCACCGGCTCCCCTTCCCCTTCCACATCCAGTACAAGCTTTTGTTGTTGACTTTCAAAGCCCTCCACGGACTGGCCCCTCCTTACTTGTCTGAAGTTCTTTCTCCTTACATTCCTCCCCATAACCTCCGTTCTGGTAGTCAAGGTCTCCAGCCGAGGATTTCCACTGCACCGTCCCAGATTTGTCCCTTCTCACTTGCTGCCCCTCACTCCTGGAACCTTCTTCCCCCACATGTGCACCTCATCACTTCCCTAACCAGGTTCAAAACTGAGTTAAAGACTATATTGTTTAGGGAAGCGTTCCCAGAATTGTGCCATCTGCCCCAGGTTGCCTCCTTCTAACTCTGTATTAAGAAGCCAAGCCCTCCCTCCAGTCCATCTGCCTTGGTCCAGGCCCCAGAGGGAGAGAAGAACTTCCCACCACCTTCCCCTCTTCCTTTTGTGTTGTCTCTTTTAGACTGTAAGCCTGAGGGCAGGGAACCCTCTAAATACAAGATTCTATGTACAGCACTCTGTAAATTTACAGCGCTATATAAATAAAGATTAATAATAATAATATTAGTATCAGCACCAACAAGTACATCAGGAAGAAAAATACGTAAGGTTGTTATACAAACATTTTGTGACCTAAGCATTGATATCTCTCAAGTTGCGTCAGTGACAACAGACGGGGCACCAAATATGGTGGGGGGAAAAGTCGGATTTGTCAAATTGTTTATAGAAGCTATTGGACATCCGATTGTACCTTTCATTGTATTATCCATCAGGAGGCTTTATGTGCCAAGGCAGGATTCACTGACTTAAACGACTTATTGTCGGTTGTTACAAAAATAGTTAATTTAATAGCTGCTTGCCCCCTTCACAAGGGAGAATTTTACTAGAGGTTGATTCCACCTACAGTGGACTGCTGATGTACAATAATGTAAGATGGCTGAGCTGAGGCAAAGTTCTTGAGCTCTTTGTGGAGTGCTTTGAAGAAATTAAGGTATTTCTTGACAATGTGTGTCAAGACATGTGGCCATGTCATGAGTATTCCAGCTGCCCTAGGAGCTGGTGGTGCGGTTGGTGGGGTTTCAAGGTGGCTTCAGAAAAGGCAGCTTCAAGCCACTTTTTCCTGCCCATCTGTTTCGCCCCAAGGTTTTGGCAAAAGTATTGACGTTATGTTTGGATACATAAAAGCTTTTGAAAGTAAAATTAAAATTTTCAAGCGAGATGTAGAAACTAAAACTTATAAGTATTTTCCTCGAGTAGCAAAGTATTTTGAGAAGGCCAGTGCAGCTGTACAAAATGATATGGAACTCTTGCATATGAAGTACCAGCATGTTTTAGATTCATTACTTGACCAGTTTAGAGATAGATTGAGTCAATTTAGAAGTCTAGAACAGGCCATGAAAATAATTAAGTATCCTGATGTAGTAGTCTACAGTAGCTTGGAATTAAATGGTTTCCAATGGATGCAAATTGATGATCTGGAAATGCAACTTGCAGAATTTCAAGACAGTATCTGGGCTCAGGTGTTTGTTGACTTGAGGTCAAAGCTTGAGACTCTGGAAAGGTGCCGCTTGGAGAATCAAGAGGAGTGCAGGAAATTTGGAGTGCCTGGAACCGAGTACCAGACACTTTTAGGACCCTGGAAAATATAGCAGTGGCTTTACTCACAATTTTCCCCTCTACATACTTTTGTGAGGCCTTATTCTCAGCATTAAATAATATCAAAACCAACACAAGAAAAAGATTGAAAGATGACGTTAGTAGCGCTTGCTTGACACAGAAGTGTAGAAAATACCAACCTTCAATTGAAGATTTAGCCAATGAAATTCAGCAACAAAAAAGTCACTAATAGGCAGGTTAGTTAAAGAATTCTCCCTCTCCCTCACTTATCTTAATTCACAGCTGTGGTGAACCACCAAGTTTCTATGATGACAGCACCCTGGGCCTTTACATCCCACCACTGCCACCAAAAGATGTGGTGAACACTTTCTTGTTCACTCACCACCTATCTTTTACTGAGGCACTGATAACTTTGGTAGTGTGTATCAAAGGTTCACAGAGGCCAAGTGTTATTTCAAAACATCAACCAAGTTTATTTATAAAATAAGTAAATAAATGAATATTGAAATATAATGAAACTTTGTTTTTCTTGTTGCTTAGGTTCCAAAGTTCCTTAAACCCCCAATAATCCTACAGCCACTCAGGCAATCTTAACTCTAATGCCACAATCACAATCTTCCCTTAACTGCTGGCTTGCTTTGAGTCTTTTCCCTAACTCCTTCAAGCCTGTCTAGTCCCCTCCTGGACTCTTCAAACTAACCTACAATTGTTCCCTCAGGAACCCTAAGAGCACACCCTCCCTCTGATGTGTCTCTTCCCCTCAAAATTCCATCTAAATAACCCCCTTTCTCTCTCTGCTCAGGCTCTTATATAGCCCTGCCCAGCCAGCTCCCCATTGGCTGGACACCTGGTGCTCTGTGATTGGATGTTCCCTCGGCCTGCTCACTACAACGGCACCCCACACAAGCTAAATAATATCAAAATCAACAAAAGAAACCGACTGATGGATGAACAAAGAAGTCACTATGCAGGTAAGTTAAATAATTAGTTTTTGGTTTATTAATTACAATTATATATAACAATTATACACTTATGTTATTTAAACTATAAATATCGTAAAATAATGTTTTTTACTCAAAGTGACACACTATCCGAGTTACACTCAATTTTTTGGCAAAGTTTGACACACCAAGCTCAAAAGGTTGCCCATCACTGTCCTAGACAGACAATAAAGAATGCTCCAAATAATTAAAAGTTTTACTTGAAAAGGGCAAGATACTTTAATACCAAATACGTTGTGGCAAAAATAGAATAAAAGAAGTTTATACTAGAGTTTTCCAAAAGAGAATAAAAATGTATGAAGGCTATTTCAACTGCTCACATTTCTTCACTTTCTCTCTAGTGTGGATTTTGTGATGCGTCAAAAGGAGTGAATTCTTAAAAAACTATTCCCCACAGTCCTTGCATGTCTACGGCTTCTCTCCTGTATGAATGCTACAGTGATTTGTAAGACTGGCACCTGAAGTAAAGCATTTCCCACACTCCTGGCATTTGAATGTTTTCTCTCAGGTATGGATTCTCTGATGACCCGCAAGGGCTGACTTCTGAGCAAAGCCTTTCCCACACTGCTGGCATCTGTAAGGTTTCTCTCCTGTGTGGACTCTCTGATGCACAACAAGGACTGACTTCTGAGCAAAGGTTTTCCCACACTGCTGGTATCTATAAGGTTTCTCTCCTGTGTGGACTCTCTGATGCACAACAAGGACTGACTTCTGAGCAAAGGTTTTCCCACACTGCTGGTATCTATAAGGTTTCTCTCCTGTGTGCCTTCTCTGATGGACCACAAGGTGTGAATTGCGAGCAAAGCCTTTCCCACACTGCTGGCATCTGTAAGGTTTCTCTCCTGTGTGCCTTCTCCAATGGACCACAAGTTGTGAATTGCGAGCAAAGCCTTTCCCACACTGCTGGCATCTGTAAGGTTTCTCTCCTGTGTGCCTTCTCCGATGGACCACAAGATGTGAATTGCAAGCAAAGCCTTTCCCACACTGCTGGCATCTGTAAGGTTTCTCTCCTGTGTGGACTCTCTGATGTATCACAAGGACCGACTTGCGAGCAAAGCTTTTCCAACACTGCTGGCACTTGTAAGGTTTCTCTCCTGTGTGGAATCTCTCATGGACTAAAAGGTGTGACTTCCGAGCAAAGCCTTCCCCACACTGCTGGCATCTGTAAGGTTTCTCTCCTGTGTGGACTCTCTGATGTACCACAAGCTGTGAATTGCGAGCAAAGCCTTTCCCACACTGCTGGCATCTGTAAGGTTTCTCTCTTGTGTGGACTCTCTCATGGACCACAAGGACAGACTTCCAAGCAAATCCTTTCCAACACTGCTGGCATCTGTAAGGTTTCTCTCCTGTGTGGCATCTCTGATGGACCACAAGGTGTGAATTGTGAACAAAGCCTTTCCCACACTGCTGGCATCTGTAAGGTTTCTCTCCTGTGTGGACTCTCTCATGGACCACAAGGCCTGACTTATTAATAAAGCCTTTCCCACACTGCTGGCATCTGTAAGGTTTCTCTCCTGCGTGGACTCTCTGATGTATCACAAGGACCGACTTGCGAGCAAAGCTTTTCTGACATTGCTGGCACTTGTAAGGTTTCTCTCCTGTGTGGACTCTCTGGTGTCTTTCAAGCCATGACTTACAAGAAAAACCTTTTCCACACTGCTGGCATTTGTGTGGTTTCTCTCCAGTGTCAATGATTCTCTGATGTGTCTTAAGTTCATCTATAAAGAAGGACAAAGACAGACAAGACTGATCTCAGTGTTAAGAGAAGAGTGGCCTCTGAAATTAATGGAACTAAGCAAACTCAACTGGGACAAGAAACAGAAGAGATAAAGGGGTTTCTGTGTCACTTTTAACTTCCTTCATAGAGTTATGACTAATAATTGCTAAATGGAACACTTTGAAATCTCTGAAAAGAACAACTTGAGCTGGTTTGCACCAATTAATTGAACCAGTTGTTAAATTTTTCAGGTTCATGGCAGCTTCGTAATACTCAAGGCACCTCTTCTGGCTCTCTTCTGGACTTTCCCAGAGTTCTCTTCCTATCCAAAGAGAACTAGACTTTCATCGCTTTGCTCCTGCCCTGCCCTCCTCGCTTCCACATCCCTGATCCCCTTCCATTTCTTCCCATTTGCTCTCTTGCCCATCTGCAGTCCTTTAGCATTTCACTTTCAACATCTCTGCCCTGCCATTCTGTTTTTCACATTCCAAGATTCCAGAGGATGTTGTTGTGACAATTAAAGTGGAATCATAGTGCTATGACTGTGTAACATGAAAGGAAGGACTCTTAATCTTTACAGGAAGGGCAATGGATTCAAGGTCCTTACCCAAGGAGGACACGTTCTCATAGTTCTCCATCATCACCACCTCATACAATGCTCTCTGCTTCGGGTCCAGCAGTTGCCATTCCTCTTTGGTGAAATACACCGCCACATCTTTAAAAGTCACCTGCAACACAAAGAAGCCCCTATCTAGAGCAGGACTAAGCAAAAGAGGAAGAAAGCACATGGTGCATCCCAAATATTATTTCATCCCATCCGAATACAGATGGAGGGTGGTATGTCTGAACATTCAAAACTAATTGAGTATCTCTTTTCCTAAACTCAGTGAATCTTGAAGTGTTTCACGTGGGAAAAAATAAAGTAAAGCCTGGATTCTTGATGAATTGGTTATTCTCTTTAGCAAATGAAAATTATTCCACGTTGGTCTTCGTAATCTGCATTACCAACCAATATAAAGCTAGGGCAGACTCAGCCAGACTGTCAGATGTCTTGGAGTCCCAACCTCTATGGTGAAATTATTTTAGTGCCCCTGGCAGCAGCCATGATACACTTTATGCTGCTCTTCAGCTGACAAGGGAAATTAAGAAGCCCACAATACTCCCTTCCTATTCTTCACAATGAAAATATGAGAATCACAAATTAGGAATTGCATCCTTTTATGATTTCTCAAAAGCAGCTGCCCGAGTCAGACATCTCCCTCCCCCAAAATGGTTGACCAGCTCTGCCTCATATCCGTGGGTTTAGTGCAAACATAGGCAAAGAGAAGGTCGACCATCATTTGCAAGAAGCACCAGCCCTGGCCCTGATTCCCTGGGACTGAAAGCAAGGAAAAGTTGGACAGAAGCAGAGGGGTCAGCTGAGCCCCTGAAGGATGGAGGAGGAGGACTTCTGGAGAAAGGGAAATCCTTCTGCCCTTGGTATCAACCATTGGGTATCCTATCTTGAGAGCCCTCCCGATGGCTGAATTGCAAAGGAGGGAGTGAACGTTCACCTTCTTCAAGGTAATCTCTCCTGTGGTTTCCTCCACACTGTCACCTGTCTTCCTTCTTTTAGAAGCCATTTTGCAAAGATGCACTCCTGCAAAAGAACAAACTGAAAGGTTTTACTTGTGCACACAGTTACACAGCCTTCCATGGAACACCAGAAGGGAAATTCTGTGGCGCTGAGACAAAATCAAGCTGTTCCCTACAAATAATTTTTAAAAATTAACCAAATGGAGGCTGTTGTACTTTGGACAGATTGGGAGATGACAGGACTCCTTGAAAAAGATTGTGTCAGAGCTAAAGTGGAAGTTGGCAGGAAAAGACAAAGAACGCACTGCAGGTGGATTGACTCAAGGAAGCCCAAATGCTGAGCTTGCAAGACCTGCTTGAGCCTTTTAATAAGAGCGACTCTGGAATGTCCCTCATTCTTAGGCTTCCCTGAGGCTGAAGCCAACCTTACAGCAAAGAAGAACAACAAAAGGCTCTTCCTTCATCATCAGAATAACAAAATCTCCTCTAGATGGGATTATGCACAACATTTAGTCCTAAAGAAGGGAAGGATGTCCTGCAGTCTTCCAGGTATTGGGACTACAATTCCCAGCACCTCTCATTTATTTCTTAGGCTGTTCAAGGGGCTGTTGGGAGCTGCGGTTTATCAATACCTGGAGGTCCAGAGGATGCCCACTCCAGTCCAAAGGAAATGAACTGCATGCAATGTAGGAAACAAAAACAGAAGCCCCTAAAACACCCGAGATTTCAGAGGTATCCTGGGGCAAGGAATGTAGAACGAGCTTTTGTGCTAGAACTGGACTCCTTTTGTCTCAAAAGAGCCCTATCTATTCCCACAGAGACCCTTCCCAAGAGCTATGACTCTCTCTTTGCCTCCCCTCAAAGCTCCCGAGGGGCAGATGAGGCCTTGCAGCCACGGAAGATGTGCCTTTTGGGGGGAGAGAAGGGGGGCTCCCTTGCTTTCAGCCCCCAAGACTCCCTCTCTATGGAAGACCCCTCAGACCTCTATGATTGACCCCAAAAGAGAGGTGCTTCCCCATTCTTTCTTCCCAGATATGGACCCCACTGGGCTGCCCCCCATCCCCATCCTTCTTCTCCCCAGCTGCCTCTGGGCACCCACCTTCCCTTCATCCCCAAGAAAACCAGAAGGAACCATTCTTCCTAACTGGCCAACAGTCAAACCCACCAGCCTTCTAGAATAATCCCCTTCAAACACTCAGCCACTTGCTCTCACCCCTCCCAACAGAGGACTGACGGATGGCATTTACCATCAATGACATCCATGTTCATTTCCTTACCTTAACTTCATTCACAAACATCTACATTTTAAATGAAGGTCCATAATGTCATAGGGGCCCTATTCCCAACTGCTTTGCTCCTCCCCAGACTATCCCTCATGACTCTCCTTGGTCCCTTGGAGGGTCTTTCTCAAAATGGGGCTGGGATCTGGAGGTCATTGGGAAGGGAGCCATCTTGGAGCCCCCCAGAAGACAAAGTCAGGGCTCTTGAGGATTATTCATCCTCCCAACCCACCCCCAGCTCCCGATGACAGTTGACATTTTCTCCAAATGGGGATGGAATCTGGAGGTCATTGGGAAAGGAGCCCACTTGCAGCTTCCCTGGAAGACAAAGTCAGGGCTCTTGGGGATTAATCTCAGCCTCCCAACCCACCCCCAGCTCCCAATGAGAGTGGACAGAGAGGGAGCTCAAAAGGGTGGCTGCCACCATTTCCCTTCATCTCCGCTGTCTTAGTCCCTCTGATGGCAGGCGCTTAGAGTCCCTTCTCCTTCTCAAGAAAGATGCCACGGAGCTTCTTTGCCGCCAGAACAAACTGAACCTCCCAATATGGAAGATGGAGCTGCACCCCAGGTAGACGTCTCTGGATCTACAAGGTCTACAGAACCACCACACTTTGGATGCATCTACACTGTAGAAGTAATGCAGTCTGACACCACTTCAAGGGCTGTAGCTCCATCCTGTGGGATCTTGAGATGTGTAGTTTTCCAAGGTCTTCAGCCTTATCTGTCCAAAAATGCTGGTGAATAATAAAACTAAAAATGCCAGGATACTGTAGGATGGAGCCATGGAAGGCTGCATTCCCACTGCAAAAATAATCCAGTTTGATCCCACTTTAACTTCCATGGCTCTATGCTATGGAATCCTGGGAACTGTAGTTCGATGGGGCACAAGACCTCTCTGACAGACAAGATAAATGATCAAACTACAGATCCTACAAATTCTTTAGAATGGAGCCATGACATTGAAAGTGGTATCAAGCTGGATTATCTCTACAGTGTAAATAAACAGGAATACAGACAGAGAGACAGAGAAGGAATCTGGAACTGACAGCTGAGAGCAGTGAGTCTATCCCTGAAGGAAGCACTTTGGAAAGGCTTTTAAAAGTTCAGACTAAATCCTTCCAAACTAACCTTACTTCTTTGTTTTACTGTGTCACTCCTTTAGTAGATGGTGGAAATGCTGTAGATGCTGTTTATCAGGATTTCAGCAGAGCATTTGATAACCCACTCACCCCTCAATGATCTTTTGGTTATATGACTGTTTTGACCTTTTCTTTGGGAATGTCCTCCATTTTATTTTAATTCTTGCTTGAGCAAAGGACGCCCCTGGACTGTCCTGGCCTTGCAGCAATGGCCTCGGCTTCTTGGTTGCTGCTTGGCCGGCTGCTCAGTGGCTGCTCCCTTCACAGCCACTCGCTTTGGGAGCAGCCACCACCAAACCCTGGCTGAGCAGCAGCCAAGAAGCCCCTGGTCCATCCTGCCCTTTCAGCAAAGGCCAAGGGAGGCAAGAGGCCTCTCGGTCCCTGCTCAGCCAGCTGCCCAGTTGCTCTTCCTGAGGAAGGCCTCTCCTTCGTTCCTTCTTCCTCGGGGGAGAGCCAGTGTGTGTGGAGGGGCTTTGCAGAGGCCACACGCTCTGGACTAGAGACTGCAGTCGATGGGGAAAGGCCAGGCCAAGGCAAAGGACTCTTCCTAAGAAGGGATGCTGGATACTCCTTTCCCCAGAGACATGGCTTTTCCACGCAGCTGCAAGGGTCTTCCACATCCACCAATATGGTTTCTTTTGCTACTTCTTCTTTTAGCCTCTCTGATGAAAGAAAGCAGGAGCAGCAATGCATCTTCAACCTGCCAGCCGAGTCCCAGCAAAGCTCGCAAAGTTGAAGCAAGATCCCAAATGGGAAAGCTCCCTTTTTACCGCTGCTTCTTCCCCACAACAATGTTCTCTAAGGCTTTTATCACACTAAAAAAACAAACAAAAAAACCCAGCTTCATTTATATACCGTTTCATACCCTTAAGGAGTGTCTAAGCGGTTTACAATTGTAAGCTATTTGCCCCACAACAATCTGGGTACTCATTTTAGCAACCTCGGAAGGATGCAAGCCTGAGTCGAGCTTCAGCCCTTTGCTGGTCTTGAACTCGCCCCCTTATGGTTTTGAGTGAGTGGCTGCAGTACAGGCATTTAACCACTGCGCCACCAGGGCTGTTCGCCACTAGCAAAATCCCATTGAGAAACAAGATTTGACGTAGATTAAAATTAGAAAAACCCTGCAAATGTGGGAAGTTTATCAGACAACGCTACGGTTAAACTGAAATAACGCAAAGCTAAAGCAAAGGCAAAAGGGACAAAAGTGGCAGCTTTTTACTTTCAGAATTTCCCGAAAGTAAAAGCTGCTGGTTTTGTCCCTTTTGCCTTTGCTTTAACTTTGTGTTATTTCACCTTTTCAGGAATGTGGTGTGATAAACTTCCCACATATGTGGGTTTTTAAAAAAATTAAATCTAGTTTAAATCCCATTTATCAGCAGGATTTAACTAGTGTGATAAACTGCGGAGTCTTTGCTCCAGTCAGTCAGTCTGCCACAAAATGGCTCTACTTCAAGCTACAGAAGCAATGCCCTGTAGCCAAGCCTTGCAAGTTTCCAAAGTGCAATCAACACGACTAGCAAAAGCTATGGCTTAGGGAATGAGCTTCATGGGCAGATGAAGAGCAGGGGACACCAGCACAGAAAGGCTCTGGGCTGGTTTTAACGGACCCGGACAACACCTTCCATGCAAACGTCATCCCTACCGTGGTCCTAAAGGCTGAGGGTTTGCCTTGCCTCTCTTGCTCCCCATAACCTTGAGTGGACACCCCCTTTTCCCTCTCCGACCCCTGGATCTCTCTAACTTCCCCTGGGAAGCCATACTGCCCACTTTGGGAATCACTGCTCTAACTGGAGATCCTGCATTGAAGCAGCAAAATGAAGAAACACACCTTGCAAAAAACAGGGGAAGAGGGCCCTGTCAGTTGAGAGAGGAGATCCCCTTTGATTTCTAGAACTGGATTTCCTGAAGTTCTGGCTTTCCTTGTTTTTGAGCTTTGCCCCTTTCCTTCCTTTGGATTCCCGAATCCTCTCCATCTCAGGGCCAAACAGTGTCATATAAGTAGAAAGGAGGGAGGAACTTTAAAAATCCCGCATAAAAGAACTTACTGAACCAGAAATCAAATTAAAAGACATGGAAGGAAAAGGCACTTGACTAAAAAAAAAAAATCATTAATAACATAAAACATCTACAAAAGAAAATGGAAGCCATACTTACCAAAGAAATAAGAGGGAATATAAAAAAAGCAAGGCAATCCTATTTTGAATCTGGTAAGAAACCAGGAAAATGGCTCATCAAGAAGCTGAAAAAAAGAAAGAGAAAAGAGATACATTATGGAATTAGTAGACTAAGAGGGAACTGCCACAACTCCAGAAGAAATTCAAAACAAATATCATAAATTTTACTCAAAACAGTATAAGAAAGAAACTAGCAAAACAATGGATGAAAATTTACTAGTGTCAGTGATTAAAATGCAGTTACGTCTTGGGTTAAACTTTTTCAGGCTTTAATTTGCCTATTATATACAACAAGAAACCTTTCTTCACATGGAATAAAGAAATAAAAACTTTATCTGGGAAGGGAAAAAGTCAAGGACAAGTTGGAAAACTCTAATTGACCAGAAGGAAAATGGTGGCTGTGGTCTTCCAGACTTGGAATGATATTTCCAAGACAGTGGTATAACTTGGCTCCAGGACTGAATAAAACTCAATTAACAACAGATTACTTGATTTTGAGGGCTTTAATCTCAGATATGGTTGGCATGCGTACCTATGGCATGAAAAAGGGAAACTCCATCAGGACTTTGAACCCCATTGACTGAGAAAAGCCCTACTAAGAGTCTGGACTAAAATAAAGGCAGTTTCCTATAGAGGGATCCCAGGATGGATGTCACCCCAGGAATCATTAAGAATTAGATTTAAATTTACAAAAACATGGTTAAGATACGAAGATTTCATTAAATGAAGAGTTAAAAGACATAAAGGATATTCAAGTCCTAGAACAAAAGACACATTGTCTTTTACATTACCAATTACAAGAAATACTCAAAATTGACCAAAAAATAAATAAATCAAGGTCTTTACATTCAAAAAAACAAGATCAATACAATAATTTTGTAAGATAAACCAACACAAATTGCTAAATGATACCAAAAAAACTGCTGGAAAGGAAACATGAAGATGAATCAGTCAAAGACCACTTGAAAAGATGGGCCAGAGATTTTGGAAGAGAAATTCAGTCAAACGGCTGGATGGAAGGAAGACGACACACATATAAATTAACTGAAAATCAGAATATTAGAGAAAACCTCTTAGAAATGGGAAGAATAGGGCACCTGACACCGGCTAATTTAGCTAACATATGGAATAATTGTAATTTTCTTTGTTGGAAATGCCAGAAAAACCCTGTTTTCTGGTTCCAAACGTGGAGGAAATGTCCAGACAGAGAAAGTTCTGGAAATAAATGCCACAAAACACAATCTGAGAGCTATTGGAGACATTTGAGCTCAGAAAGGAATTGGACCTTTGGAACAGGGCTCAAAGTTTGCAGTAAAGGAGAATAATCTGGTTTTCTCTGGTTTCAAGGGCAAGACTCGGTTGGCAGCTGCCAGAGAGCCAGAGCTTCCAAGTCCCAAAAGAGAGGAAGACAAAATGGCAGCCTCATCTCAGAGACATGATCTGCCCTTATATACAGCTGGTCCCCTGCCTGCAGCTCCCCTCCGTCCAATCAGCATCCGGCAACACCTCCCTCTCCACCAATCACCTTCCTCGGCCTCCGCTCTATGCCCTTATATGGTCAGGGCAGAAGACAAGGGGGCCTGGCCAGACTCAGCCACTACTACTCCCACAGTGGCTTCGGCCTAGTCCGCTCACAAGATGGCTGTTGTTGCTTTGCTTTGTTTGTCAATAAACCGTCATAAACAACCTCCCCCCAAGAAGAGCCAGAGCAGAGAAAGGGAAGGAGGAGGGATCAGGGCCAAAGGAAGGAAGGAGGAGGAGGAGCCCTGGAGCCTTTCTGTCTTCTTGAGACACGGAAGACAAGCTTTGCTTGACCTCAGCTGCAAAGCAGTTCCAAGGAAGGGCCCTCAAAGGACCAAAATGGCCCTGTTAGTTGGGGGGATTCTGGGTAATGGAGTCCAGGAGAAGAACTTTTCCATCCTCACTCTGTTGGGATTCGGGAGAAGGACGACACCGAGAGACAAGGATGGGGCTGCAAATGCTTCTCTCAAGAACCAACGCCTGTTCCCCTGCCTTTATTTGCCACTCTCGTTTACCAACAATCAGAGCAGAGCAGTGCTGATCAGCAAGTATTGTTTGTACAAAGCTCAAAGGTCAGGTGTGGACACAGAATCAGGATGTGGACTTTAAGAGTCAGGATGTGGGTACAGGATATGTAAACCACTCGGTTAATCATAAGCTTCATGGATCCGTGCATAGATGGACCCTGGACCCTGCATAGATGGACCCTGGTGCCCCGGGAGGGGGATGTGAGAGAGGCTTGTGATGTGCCAGCAAGTTCCCCACATCTCCCTCTTTTTTGTTTTCCTACTCATTTCATGAGCTGGTAAACATATTCCGCAAACCTTTTCCTTTCCCTGGGAGTCCACATTCTCTGAGACAGCAGGCCACATAAACTGGGAATACATTGAATAAAGCAACACAGAGAAATAAACAGAAAGAGGATCAAAATGCAATACTGTACGAATGTACGGATCCACCCAGTAGGTAGCCAATCCCATAATCCTGTCCACCAATTGGATAGGGTGGATTATCTTATGCTCTGGGCAAGCCTCTTTCCGTTCATTGTCAGTAATGTTAAAGCAACACATACCCTCTAAGCCATCAGCTTCATCGCATCTCTTATGGTGAAGTAACAAGAGGTAATCTATGGCAGCCCTGTTCTGCAGCAAGCCATGTCTCAGTTCTGCTTGTTCATGGTTCGATAGACTTAGGGCAGTTGAGGTGGCATTTAGACCTTTAACTGCCCAACAAGCCAGCTTGCTAATGGTTCTTGCATTGCCTACGGCTAAATGAGGGACACCGATAAGAGAGACTCCTAGAGCAATATATTCACTGGAGGACATTATTTTTACATCAGAATCACAGGAGGCATCCAGTGTGTGAAGGCCAGCCGCACGCTTGTTCCTGCGGCCTTGAGCCACGACTTCTTTTGGTGGCAACAAGAGGGTAAGCCTGCTCAGGCAACAAAGAGTGCCATCAGTCAAGTTTGCTGGGATGTAATTGAAGGTATATCCTGAGCAGGTCCAGAACCACCCTTTGGGAAGCTCAACATGTTTATAAACATAAGAAACATTCACCTATGCCGAGCAGTTTAGCTCCTGGGCAGAATTTAAGTGGACACAATTTCTCGCTGTACAATTTGTCATTCGAGCACAGGTTGTGTTATAGGTTGCAACACGGGGGGTCTGTAAATGTAAAGCTAAAGGAGGTAGTCGTTTATACTGTTTTCCCCAATTGTGATAGTCATATATCTGACTTCGATAGGAGCTACTGGAGGGAAGGTCAGTATAAAACCAAGAGTCATTTTGGATGTCCCTAGAAGAATGACAAACTGGAATCAAGCAAGTACTTAACACTTCTCCAGCTGAACGCTGCAGGGACAGGCAAAAGGACGTCTGATTGATGGACAGTGCAAAGGCTTCCCAAATATTCTGTTTTGTCGCAAACTGCCCCGGAACTCCCACCCCTGCACTAGCTCCCAGGACCATAGTAAAAATCAACACTATACACATAGAATTAACATTTAAGCTTGCAATCAAAGCTAAAGTGAAGTTCTCTGGAGTCTTTTCCAGTCCCTGCTTTTCCACGACGTCAGAGGCTTGTTGGCTTAAGTTCTTTATCATTCCCCATGTCACTGTAGGGTTTTTGCTCCCTGAGCCCCTTTTACGCTTCTGCATGTTGGTCTCTGACAGGTTGGGATTGAATTGAGGAATTGGATTCTTCAGCCCTTCGCGCCACGACATGAGGTTTGATATACTTGGCTGGAACCCACACTGGGCCTGTCTGCACTGCTGCGTAGCCTCTGCCCCAGGTAATCAGCGGCACTGGGGCACTCCACTCTTTCCCAGGTAGGATCCGATAGCGCACCAATGGCCTTAGGAGGGGGTATGCAGAACGAAAGTGCCTTTCAACTCAAGAAAGATATTGGTTAGTTGCTGTGTTGAGAGACAAATTTAAATGATTAATTGTAAACAGGGCGGTAGCCAAGCATTGTTCTACTTCGGGCAAATGGGGGAGTATTCCCTCCTTTTTGTTTTGTTTGGTGAGATGGGTTTTGAGGGTAGCGTTGGTACGCTCCACAATGTCCTGTCCTATTGAGTCATATGGGATTCCGAACGTGTGTCGGATGGAATGACGAGTTAGAAATTCTGCAAATGCAGCTGAACAAAAGGCAGGACCATTGTCAGTTTTTAAAGCACTAGGCGTGCCCATCACTGCCATACAGCGAACCATGTGATTTATGGCCTTAGTATATGTATCAACTGTGACATGGATCTTTGACCATTTGCCAAAAGGTGGGAAATGTGTGTCATCTAATTGCCATAAATCATTTGCTGCAAATCCTCGGGGATTAACCCCTACAGCAGGAGTGGGGCGGTAAAAAGAACATTGTGGGCATTGTTGGACGATGGCTTTAGCCTCATTCAGTGGTAGGCCGAATGCTTTGGCCAAGGCTCATGCATTTTGATGATATAACTCATGACTAGCTAATGGTCTGGTAACGGGACAGATGGTTTTAAGATGTTGATCTGCTTTCGCATTTCCCTCCGTCAGAAACCCTGGGAGAGGTTGATGACTCCGAATATGGGCTATGAAAAGTGGTTTGGTGTGATGTTCTAATAAAGATTGCAAAGCCCACAAAAGGACAAAAAGATTGTCATCCATTTTCCAGGAAATATAGCCATCAGGAAGCCTCTGGACTAGGCCGAAAACATAATTGCTATCTACTATTAAATGAATGGGAATGGCAGCAAACGTTTTAAGCGTTAGGATGACTGCTGCCAACTCGGCCCTCTGCGCAGAAGTCTGAGGCGGGGTGAATAAAGCATGCCACTTAGAATCATACCACATAACTACCCCTCTAGAGGGGCTACCATCAGTAAAAACTGTCAGTGTGTCCGTAAGGGGTTGCATAGTTATAGGGGGTCTCAATGTGATTGGCACAGTAGAAAAAAGTTGTAACCGGGGGTCTTTTGGATAATGGCAATCGACCTGGCCAACAAAACCTTCTAATGCAATTTGCAGCGCCTGAGACTGGGCGTATAAAAATTCCCATTGCTGCAAAGGCCAGGGAACCACAAGTAAATGAATATCTAGCCCCACCAACTGTAGAATGCGGTTTCTGCCCTTCTGTACTATCAATGCTGTTTGTTCTGTAAGAGTGACTACTGTATTCGTAAGGTTCGTATTTAAATGTAGCCATTCCAATATATAGGTTTGTTTAGGTGTAGCCTGATAAATGATGGCTGTGGGCTGCTTTGTGTTTGTCTGTTTCAAAATTGCTAAGTTTACTGGGACGTCGTGTTTCATTCTATCAGTCCATTTGTCTGATAAAGCTTGTTCTACCACCTGCAGTGTTTGTTTGTGTTCTGTGGTGAGCTCAACCTACTGAGCAGGGTGTAGAGGGCCCCTTAGCAAAAAATACAAAGGTTGTAAAGCTCCTGTAGGGAGGCACACATAAGACCTCACCCAATTAATATGGCCTAAAAGTTCTTGCAAGCCAATGTAACTAAGTTTGTCTGGAATGACAATTTGCGGTATGACTGGCTGAGTCATAGAAGAGGTGACTTTGTGCCCTAAATATTGAAAAGGGGGCTGCAATTGAACCTTCTCTGGTGCTATCTTTAGCCCACTGGTTTCTAATATTGTCTGCAAAGTTGTTAGCCAATTGTAAGGGAGTTTCTTCCCACAAATGAGAATATCATCCATATAATGGTATACCAAAATATCAGGGAATTGGGTGTGAAATGGTTTTAGGGCCTCATCCACATAAGATTGACAAATAGAGGGAGAGTTCAACATTCCCTGTGGAAGTACTTTCCAACAGTAACGCTTCGTTGGGTGGCTATTGTTGAGAACTGGGATAGAAAATGCAAAACATTTCCAATCCTTTTCCACCAGTGGGATGGAAAAGAAACAGTCTTTAACGTCTATAACTGCTAATTCATGGTCCTTGGGCAATAAATTGGGATTGGGTAGGCCGCATTGTAGCATCCCCATGGGTTCAATGATTGCATTAATGGCATGGAGGTCATGTAAGAGTCTCCATTTTCCTGATTTCTTTTTTGCGTGTTATATTGACTTGTGGTTGGGACAATATGGTCAGCAGCCAGTTGTTCTTGCACTAACTGTTCTAATGCCGCTAATTTTTCTGTGGGCAATGGCCGTTTGTCAACCCAAACGGGCTTTTCGGTTTTCCAGGTCAGTGCTATGGGATGTGCGGGCATGATGAGCCTAAGCTACTCAGGGATGTTAAAAGTACATTGCAATTGCTCCAACACATCTCTTCCCCACAAGTTTAGGTGCAGGGGAAGGACATAGGGTTTAACGTACCCTTGGATGTTAGTAGGATCTGATTCTAGAGCCACTGTCACCCACCGGGCACTTTGGTGTGCTATCTGTTGTCCTCCAACTCCCTGGACACTGAGAGCCACCTCTAAAGGCCACGATGCGGGCCACTGGTCTTGACTGATGACAGAGACGTCAGTTCCTGTGTCCAAGAGTCCCTGAAAAGAGACATTATTGATCCGTAATTTTTGTGTAGGGCGGCTATGGGGAGAGGGAGCAATAACCGCACCTACCAAAGGGCTCCCAGAAGGGAGGAGGATTAACTGTGCCCAAGAGTCCCCAGCCCGCGTTTTAAAAGGCAGGTGGGACCACACTTGGATTTTTAGATTATCTTTTGGCGTTTCTGTTAGCACTGCAGGGATGACATGCAAGCCTCGTTGAGAGGCCGACTCTCGTGGAAGGACAAGGCCAATTATATTTTTTGGAAGGGGTCCTGCAAACTGAGTCTTGACTGTCAAAACCTCCCCTGGGAGGACTGCTTCCTTGTCTTCTACCATCTTTAATTCCATTTTGACCTGGTTTGTAGCGTGAATGCGAGCAAGAGTGGCACTTTCTGACAGTTGCTGACTGAACGAAAATGGAGAACTGTGATGCATGAAGTTGGGGGAGAAACCTAGCAAACAGAAAAGCAACCTGGCAGAAGCAAGAATACCAGAGGCGGTGATGCAGATCCTTGGTGTGTCCGGAGGTCAGGACACAGCTGTCTGCTTATCGAAAAGGAACAGAATATTCTATCAAAAACTTGAACAGCAGGCCTTGTCAGGAACAGATAAGGCAAGACAGTACATACGGAAAGAACCGGAAGATGTTGACAAGACTGAAAAAGGTCAGACGAAGATGTTAGAACAACAAGGGTGGACTAAAGCCAAAAGGAGGTGTCTGGATTTGAGGCTGAAAAAGCTTAAAAGGCAAAGCTTTTCCTGAGAGAGGTGTGCTCCTGCCCGCGGCAACAGGTTCACACAGGCATCGTGACAAGGTTGGCCATCTTGTCAGCAAAGTGCCACAGTATGTATGGGTATAGGTATGTATGTGTGTATGAGAGAGCTCTCTTGATGCTTGGATTTCTGTATGTCTGTATTCTAAAATAAATGTTACATGCATAGTGATTTTAACCAAATTTGGTGTCTCAAATGTCTCTTTCAGCCTGGCTTTGGGATAGGTCTTTTGAAAGAGGGAATTTACATTCAGGAAACAAAGAACTGCCCTACAGAACCTGGGCATAACAGATTGGTGTCAGAAGAGGGATCCTGGAGTGTAAATGTAATTCTTTCTAAGAACCCCCATGATTGTGGTGAACAGATTTTGAGATTCAAGGGGACGCCCTTGCTGATGTTGAATTGCTGATGTTGAATTGTTGATTGTTGAATTGCTAGTTGTTGAATTGCTAACTGTTGGGAAAAAGGCCTGTTTTGCAAAACATTTAGAAGACAAGTGAAGGTAGGAGAATACTCCTTAGGGATCTTGTCTGCAGGACTCTTTCAAGAGAAGACAGGTGAAGGTAGGGTAGGGACTCTTAGGGAACCTGTCTGCAAAACTCTTGTCAGAGGTTGTGTGGGGTTTAAAGAGGCGGATATAGGTTTGGAGTCCTCTTATGTCTTTTTACCCTTGAGAGGGAAATTCAGCATTGATCTCCCTCGCAGTAATTTGTACAGGAAGAGAATATAGGAGGGTCGGGTGAAGGAAGGGATCTCGCTACTAGAAACTTTTTATATTCTCGCAGTAAATATTTAGAAGACAAGTGAAGGTAGGGGAATACTCCTTAGGGATCTTGTCTGCAGGACTCTTGTCAGAGGGTGTGTGGGGTTACCCTTGAGAGGGAAATTCAGCGTTAATCTCCCTTGCAGTAATTTGGACAGGAAGAGAATATAGGAGGGGCAGGTGAAGGAAGGGATCTTGCTACTAGAAACTTTTTATATTCTCGCAGTGGATATGTTTGGAAAGAAAAGCAGAAAGGAGTCAGATGAAGGTCATGCAGACCCTGTTTATGGTAACCCTTTCTGCTCTTTGGAAGGAGAAATTAAGGAAATCTCTCCTGCAGATATCTTGACTTTGATTTGTTTGAGTTATTGAAAAAGAAAACCCTAATAAGATGAGTTGTTTCAGGAGAATAGACAAAAAGAAAAAAAAAAAAGGGGGGGGGAAGAGCCCAAGTGAAGTTTAGAAGCTGCAATCTAATGTAACCAAGTTAAGGACAGCAGTTTGGACTTCCTGGGTTGGCGCGGAAGTGGGAGGAGCATCCTTGCAGAGCTCCACGAGGACGCCCGCTCTGCGCTGCAAGCTGCAAAGGAAAATGGGTCCGTTTTAAAACACGGGGACCCAAAGGCAGCGGTTATCCCCCTGGATAAATTGGGGGGCATCAAGGGGAGCCTGCAGAGGCTCTGGAAGGCGAAGGGCCCGTAGAGCAGAGGAGGAAGAACAGTGGCAACGGAGAGGGCCAAACAGCAGAGGAGTTGAGGAGCAAGCCCAGGCGGAGACCGGGTGAAAACCCAGCGGCGCGGCAGCAGCCAAACAGTCAGAAAACACCAACGCCAACCTCTTGAGAAAGCGGCAAATAACAATACTAAACTTAAAACAAGCTAAAGTAAAGTAAGCCCTGGAGATACCGGGTGAAGAGGAAGAAGGACACTACAAAGAATTGGTCTCCCAATACTACTGTGCACAAGCCGGTAGGAGGGAAGTTGTTTCCCACTTTCCATTTTTAACTCTTGCAGAGTGATTACTTGTACCGGATTTAAAGTAGACCTGAGAAGAAGAGGAGGAAGATATATAAAGATAGAGAGTGCTGAGTGTGCTGAGCCATACATCTGGGAACTAACAATAATACAGCTTGAATTTATATATGAAAAAGTGGAAAAAGCAGATAATATTGAAAGTTACATAGGAAGAAAACACAGGAAGATATAGTACGATGTAAAAGCAGCTCTATTAGGATTCTAAGAAAGTTAATGTTGGCTCTATCTATGCATTGCTCTGCTTAATGTGCCTCAACTGAATTGGCTGAACTGTTTTCTTGTACCTATTTGTATTATAGTTTAGACTGTTGGATTATTTTGAGCCCACTTTGAAGTATGAAGAATTGAGCCGGCAATTAATCTGCTGAAGGGGTCTCTTCCAACCTAATAAGCCTCCTCCAACTTAGTGAAGATCGCTCTCATTGTGCTAATACTCCCCAACTGATTGGCTCTATTCCAACCCGCTGAATCTTTAAGCAGCTGTGTCTCTTCCAACCTAATTTTCTTCCCACATATTGAGAGTGAAGGAGAGGGTTTTGCCAACATAATCTGGACTCCTTTAGAGTACTAAACTCTCTCAACTTGCTGAGCTTTTTACAAACTGAGGAACTTTCTTGAGTAGCTGTGGCTCTCTCAACCCAATTGGGTCTCTTCCAACCTATGGAGTCTCTTCAACCTACTGAGTTTTCTAAGCAGCTGTGTCTCTTCCAACCTAATTGGGCCTCTTCCAACCTACTGAGTCTCTTCAAACATACTGAGTTTTCTAAGCAGCTGCGTCTCTTCCAATCTAATCGGGCCTCTTCCAACCTACTGAGTCCCTCCAACCTATTGAGTCCTTGCTAAACTAAGGAAATCTTCGCAAGTAGTTGTGTGTCTTCCAACCTAATTGGATCTCTTCCAACCTACTCAGTCTCTCCAACCTACTGAGTTATTAACAAAATAAATCAATCAACATTGAGTATCTTTTATCTATTGAAAATGTACCAAACAGTTGGATACTTTCAAATTCACTTGAGTCTCCTTCTTAACTTAACAAAGTGTTATCATCTTAACAAACTGAGTTTGTCTCTATTGTTTAAGACGCTAGTACCAAATTAAAAATGGCTACAGCTCCTAGAAGAGGACCTGCAATAATAATATAATAATAATAATAATACATTTTATTTATACCCCGCTCTTCAGCCAAAGCTATCAGAGCGGCTTACAATTTGTTAATTAGACAATTAACTCCCCTCAAGATGGTGGTTGAAGGGAGGGCTCATCTTGCTTCCAGCAGGAGGTGGCCTGCCTTTCTCTCCCCTCAAGATGGTGGCTGAAGGGAGGGCTCTTCTTGCTTCCAGCAGGAGGTGGCCTGCCTTTCTCTCCCCTCAAGATGGTGGTTGAAGGGAGGGCTCATCTTGCTTCCAGCAGGAGGTGGCCTGCCTTTCTCTCCCCTCAAGATGGTGGATGAAGGGAGGGCTCTTCTTGCTTCCAGCAGGAGGTGGCCTGCCTTTCTCTCCCCTCAAGATGGTGGCTGAAGGGAGGGCTCTTCTTGCTTCCAGCAGGAGGTGGCCTGCCTTTCTCTCCCCTCAAGATGGTGGTTGAAGGGAGGGCTCTTCTTGCTTCCAGCAGGAGGTGGCCTGCCTTTCTCTCCCCTCAAGATGGTGGTTGAAGGGAGGGCTCTTCTTGCTTCCAGCAGGAGGTGGCCTGCCTTTCTCTCCCCTCAAGATGGTGGTTGAAGGGAGGGCTCATCTTGCTTCCAGCAGGAGGTGGCCTGCCTTTCTCTCCCCTCAAGATGGTGGCTGAAGGGAGGGCTCTTCTTGCTTCCAGCAGGAGGTGGCCTGCCTTTCTCTCCCCTCAAGATGGTGGTTGAAGGGAGGGCTCTTCTTGCTTCCAGCAGGAGGTGGCCTGCATCTCTCTCCCCTCAAGATGGTGGTTGAAGGGAGGGCTCTTCTTGCTTCCAGCAGGAGGTGGCCTGCCTTTCTCTCCCCTCAAGATGGTGGCTGAAGGGAGGGCTCTTCTTGCTTGCAGCAGGAGGTGGCCTGCCTTTCTCTCCCCTCAAGATGGTGGTTGAAGGGAGGGCTCTTCTTGCTTCCAGCAGGAGGTGGCCTGCATCTCTCTCCCCTCAAGATGGTGGTTGAAGGGAGGGCTCTTCTTGCTTGCAGCAGGAGGTGGCCTGCCTTTCTCTCCCCTCAAGATGGTGGCTGAAGGGAGGGCTCTTCTTGCTTCCAGCAGGAGGTGGCCTGCCTTTCTCTCCCCTCAAGATGGTGGTTGAAGGGAGGGCTCTTCTTGCTTCCAGCAGGAGGTGGCCTGCATCTCTCTCCCCTCAAGATGGTGGTTGAAGGGAGGGCTCATCTTGCTTCCAGCAGGAGGTGGCCTGCCTTTCTCTCCCCTCAAGATGGTGGCTGAAGGGAGGGCTCTTCTTGCTTCCAGCAGGAGGTGGCCTGCCTTTCTCTCCCCTCAAGATGGTGGTTGAAGGGAGGGCTCTTCTTGTTTCCAGCAGGAGGTGGCCTGCATCTCTCTCCCCTCAAGATGGTGGTTGAAGGGAGGGCTCATCTTGCTTCCAGCAGGAGGTGGCCTGCCTTTCTCTCCCCTCAAGATGGTGGTTGAAGGGAGGGCTCATCTTGCTTCCAGCAGGAGGTGGCCTGCCTTTCTCTCCCCTCAAGATGGTGGCTGAAGGGAGGGCTCTTCTTGCTTCCAGCAGGAGGTGGCCTGCCTTTCTCTCCCCTCAAGATGGTGGTTGAAGGGAGGGCTCTTCTTGTTTCCAGCAGGAGGTGGCCTGCATCTCTCTCCCCTCAAGATGGTGGTTGAAGGGAGGGCTCATCTTGCTTCCAGCAGGAGGTGGCCTGCCTTTCTCTCCCCTCAAGATGGTGGTTGAAGGGAGGGCTCTTCTTGCTTCCAGCAAGCTCTCAAGCATATCATCAAAGTCAAACCTCTAGTTATTCCCAGAGGAGATACTCCATGGAGCAACCCTCAGTAACAGAGGAAATTAAAAAAGTGAAATTAGACATGGAACAGAATTTGGCAAAAGAGATAAAGATTTTGAGGGGAGATATAAAGAAAGACATGAGGGCGGAGCTAAGAGATATTAGACAAACTCTAGAAACTGTTACAAAGGAGATCACTCAAGCAACCAAAAGAATTCAGAAATTGGAGGAGAGAGCGGACTATGTGGAGAATACTGTTAAAGAAGTAAAGATTACACAGGAATTGGATAAAGAAAAATTTATGGACCTGAAAGCTTTGGAGGAGCAAAAAATGAGACAGAATTGCCTCAAGTTGAGAGGTGTGAAAGAATATAAAGGGGAAAACTTGTATGATCTTCTATTACCAGTGCTTGCAGAGTATATGAACATATTAATACAGGAATTGAGTTGGAGTATGAACAAAATATATAGAATTAATTCAAGAACTGCAAGAGAAAAAGGTTTGCCGAGAGACATTGTTATTTATTTTCTACGACAAAATGTGCGGGAACAACTGTTACAGACAAGCTATCAAGAGAAACTCATCATTGAAGATCAGGAGGTAAGGATCTTTAAAGACGTGCCCAAGAGAATTTTGCAAAAAAGAGAATCATAGAATCATAGAGTTGGAAGAGACCACAAGGGCCATCCAGTCCAACCCCCTGCCATGCAGGAACTCCCAATCATAGCATCCCCGACAGATGGCCATCCAGCCTCTGCTTAAAGACCTCCAAGGATGGAGACTCCACTACACTTCGAGGGAGTGTGTTCCACAGTCGAACAGCCCTTACTGTCAGGAAGTTCCTCCTAATGTTGAGGTGGAATCTCTTTTCCTGCAGCTTGCATCCATTGTTCTGCGTTCTAGTCTCTGCAGCAGCAGAAAACAAGCTTGCTCCCTCTTCAATATGACATCCCTTCAAATATTTGAACAGGGCTATCATATCACCTCTTAACCTTCTCTTCTCCAGGCTAAACATCCCCAGCTCTTTAAGTCGTTCCTCATAGGGCATGGTTTCCAGACCCTTCACCATCTTAGTTGCCCTCCTTTGGACCCGCTCCAGTTTCTCCACATACTTTTTGAATTGTGGTGCCCAGAACTGGACACAGTATTCCAGGTGGGGCCTGACCAAAGCAGAATAGAGCGGCACTATTACTTCCCTTGATCTAGACGCTACACTTCTATTGATGCAGCCTAAAATAGCATTGGCCTTTTTAGCTGCCCCATCGCACTGTTGACTCATGTTCAACTTATGGTCTACTTGGACTCCTAGATCCCTTTCACACATAGTTTCATTCAGCCAGATGTCCCCCATCCTATATCTTTGTATTTCATTTTTGCGTCCTAAGTGCAGTACCTTACATTTCTCCACATTGAATTTCATTTTGTTAGAGTTGGCCCAGCTTTCTAGTCTATTCAGGTCATTCTGAATTTCAATCCTATCTTCTGGAGTATTGGCTACTCCTCCTAATTTGGTGTCATCTGCAAATTTGATAAGTATGCCCCCAATTCTGTCATCCAAGTCATTAATAAAGATATTGAATAGCACTGGGCCAAGTACAGAACCCTGTGGGACCTCACTGGTCACTTCTCTCCAGGATGAAAAGGAGCCATTGTTGAGCACCCTTTGAGTTCGGCCAGTCAACCAGTTACAAATCCATGTAACAGTTACCTTGTCTAGCCCACATTTTACAAGCTTGCTTGCAAGAATGTCATGGGGAACCTTGTCAAAGGCCTTACTGAAATCAAGATATACTATATCCACAGCATTCCCTTCATCTACCAAACTGGTAATTTTATCAAAAAAAGAGATTAGATTTGTCTGGCAAGACTTGTTTCTCTGAAACCCGTGTTGGCTTTTTGTGATTATGGCATTCCCTGCTAAATGTTCACAGACTCTCTGCTTAATGATCTGCTCTAGAATCTTTCCTGGAATTGATGTCAGACTAACTGGACGATAATTGTTGGGATCTTCTTTTTTTCCCTTTTTGAAGATGGGGACAACGTTTGCCCTCCTCCAGTCTGCTGGGACTTCTCCTGTTCTCCAGGAGTTCTCAAAAATTATTGCTAATGGCTCTGATATTACATTTGCCAGTTCTTTTAATACCCTTGGATGTAGTTCATCTGGTCCTGGAGACTTATATTCATTTAGGTTAACCAAGTATTCCTGTACTATCTCTTTACTTATTCTGTGCTGAAATTCCCCTATTCTGTCTTCTTCCCCATTATCTTTAGGTTGAGCACCCTTTGCCTTTTCTGAGAAGACTGAAGCAAAGAAGGTATTGAGTAATTCTGCCTTTTCTCTGTCCCCTGTTAGCATTTTGCCATCTTCTGCATGCAGTGGCCCTACTGTTTCCTTCTTCTTCCTTTTGCTTCGGACATACCCCAAAAAACCCTTTTTATTGTTCTTAACCTCTCTAGCAAGCCTGAGTTCATTCTGCGCTTTAGCTTTTCTGACTTTATCCCTACACATGCTTGTTATTTGTTAGAATTCCTCTTTCGTGATTTCCCCACTTTTCCATTTCTTATACATGTTCCGTTTAAAACTTAGCTCAGTTGAAAGTTCCTTAGCCATCCATCCTGGCTTCTTGAGATATCTTCCATTTTTCTTCCTCATTGGAACTGTTTGAAATTGCGCCTTCAGTATCTCCTTTTTGAGAAACTCCCATCCATCTTGAACTCCCTTCTCTTTTAGTTTTCCTGACCATGGGATCACCCCCAGTATTTCTCTAAGTTTATTGAAGTCAGCTCTCCTAAAGTCTAGAATGCGTGTCTGACTATGCCTGGCTTCCCCTTTCCGCTGTATAACAAACTCCAGGAGAACATGGTCACTTCCACCTAAGGATCCAACCACTTGCACTCCATTGACTAGGTCATCCCTGTTGGTTAAGATCAGATCTAAAATGGCTGATCCCCTTGTTGCCTCTTCCACCTTTTGGACAATGAAATTGTCTTCCAGGCAAGTGAGGAATTTGCTAGACCTTGAGGATTTGGCTGAGTTTGACTTCCAGCAAATATCCGGATAGTTGAAGTCCCCCATCACTACTACATCTCTCCTTTCTGAGTGTGTGGTCATCTGTCCTAGAAAGGCATCATCCAATTCCTCCGTCTGACTTGGAGGTCTGTAGTAGACTCCCACAGTAATATCCCTGTTGTTTCCCTCTCCTTTAATTTTTATCCAGATGCCCTCCACCTGGCTTCCAGTACTGATGTCCTGGATCTCTTCACTGGTGTAAATATCCCTGACATATAATGCTATTCCTCCTCCTTTCCTGTTTGGCCTGTTTCTCTTAAAAAGGTTATATCCCTCTGTTTCTACATTCCAATCATGAGACTCATCCCACCAGGTTTCAGTGATGCCTATTATATCATATTTGCTTTGTTGTGCTAGGAGTTCCAGTTCATCCTGTTTATTTCCCATACTCTGTGCATTAGTGTAGAGACATCTAAGAACATGTGTTCCCTTATCTTGCTGCCTGTGCAAAATTTTTTGCTTTCCACTATTGGGTCCTTGCACTGTTTGCCTTGTTCCCTCTATGTCATTTTGACTATTTTCTCCAGCCCTTTTGCCTTCCAGTATAATGTCTCCCTCCCCCATATAACTCAGTTTAAAGCCCTCCTGATCAGATTTTTGAGACTATTGGCAAAAATGTTTTTGCCAACTGGCGTGAGATGCAGCCCATCCTTTGCCAGAAGTCCCTCCTCATGGAACCGCAGCCCATGATCCAAGAGTCCAAACTGTTCTTGGTGGCACCATCTACGGAGCCAGTTATTCACCGCTGCTATTTTCTTCTCCCTTCCTGGGCCATGCCCTTCTACCGGGAGTAGAGATGAGATGACAACCTGTGCATCCATCTCTTTCAGCTTCCTACCCAGATCCTCATAATCCCTTATGATCTTCTGAAAGCTGTGCCTTGCAGTATCATTGGTTCCCACATGAACCAAAAGAAAGGGATAACGGTCAGTAGGCTTGACAAGTCTTGTCAGCCTCTCCGTCACATCACGGATCTTTGCCCCAGGGAGACAACACACCTCCCGAGACATCTTGTCAGGCCCACAAACTACTGCTTCTGTACCCCTCAGCAAGGAGTCCCCCACCACCACCACACGCCTCCTCCGAGGCTTAGCAGTGGCTGTTCCCTTTGGTGCTATTCTCAGGCTCCCCTGCTCTGTCCCTGATGCCTGTCCCTGCTGCTTTTCCTCATCATCTCTGGTAACAGAGAGAGATTCAAAGCGATTCTGTAGCTGCAAGCTCACAGAACGAACCGTGGTTTCCCTGCTTCTGTGTGTAACATTCCTCCAACCATCTTTTGTGTGTGAAGTGACCTCGTCTTCCCCAGCAACTTTCTCTGTGTGTTTCCTGTCCATGACCGTTCGGTCCTTTCTGTTCAGGAGAACCTCCTGCTCTCTGTGATGCTGAAGTGTAGACACCTGGGCCTCCAACTGCTGTACTTTCTCTTCCAAGAGGGCTACCAACTTGCACTTGGTGCAGGTGAAGTTCCCCACAGAAGGATATAAATTTCTGACTAATCAGCTGAGCTGACATAATATAATTTATAAATGGGAAAAATTAGAAGGAATATTGGTCTACTTTAAGCAGAGGTGGATAAAACTTAATTCAATCTCAAAGGCCAAAGAATTTTGGAAAAGGCACGAAAAAGAAATAGAGATGAATAAGAAACTGAGAGATAAGCCTGAACAAGCAAAAGAGAATGATGAGAAAGAAGAGGAGGAAGAGAATAAAGAGCAAAGAGACGACGCAGAATCAAAATCATCAGCCAACAAAGAATCCGAAGAAGAGGAAATATCTGATGTATCTGAACAATCTGAATTGGAAGCAGAGGAAGAGGAGGAACTGAAAGAAAAGTCGTTGGAAAAGTTAAATATACTGAATATTGGAGAAGAAGAGACAAGCAAGCCTAAAAGAAAATGTCGTAAAGCCAAAGCTAAATAAGCTAGGGAAAGAGACCAGGAATGTATCAACAATTACAAGACCTACGAATATTATCCTGGAATATAAAAGGCTTAAATGATAAAACAAAAAGAAGAGAAGTTTTCCACTTATTAGGGAAGAAAAAATATGAGATTCTTTGTTTGTTAGAGACACATGTAAAACAGAAAGATGAAAGATTACTGAGTAATAAAAGACTTGGAGTAGAATATGTGGCAGCTAATAAGCAAAAGAAGAAGGGTGTAGTTATATATGTATCAGGAAAGATTCAGTCTAAATACTTATTTCAAGACAAAGAAGGTCATTTTATAGCTGTAGAAATAAACTTGAATGAACAAAAAATGGTCTTAGTAGCAGTTTATGCTCCAAACAACAATAAAGCAAAATTCTATCAGAATTTGAAAAATGTGTTACAAGATTATAAAGAGGAAAATATAATATTGTGTGGTGATTGGAATGCAGTTATAGAACCAAAATTGGACAGACTATCAGCAAAAGAAATAAAAGACAATCAAGGTAAATTACCAAAATCCTTCTTTAAAATACTGAATAATATGGACTTAGTGGAAACATGGAGATTCAAACATGGTGATAAATGGGAGTTCGCCTTTTTTTCAGATCGTCATAAAACCTTCTCGAGGATTGACATGTTCTTTATCTCCAAATCCCTTGCCTCAAAAGTTAGAAATGTAGAGATCTTGATAAAAACATACTCTGACCATAATCCAATTTTGTTATCAATAAAAAAGGAAAACACAGAATTTAGATGGCATCTCCAAGACTATTTGCTCTCCTCTCCAGAAATAGTAGAACAAGCTAAACTCATCATCAAAAATTATTTTCTGAAAAATCAGCATAAAGAGACAGAGATTGGGATGGTATGGGCAGCAAGTAAAGTGGTTGTAAGAGGGTTTTTTTTATTAAAAAACATTGTGAAGTGATAGCAAAAAGGAAAATTAGAATAAGAGAAATTACTAATCAAATAATTAAAAAAGAGATAGAATTAAAACAAAATCCTAATACAGAAAGTATTGTAAAAGAATTAAAGATCTTACAAAAACAGTATAACGTGGAAAATGCAGAAGACCTAACAAATAAGATGAAAAATTTAAATATCAAAAACTTCCAACAAGCAAACAAACCAGGTCGTTGGTTAGCCCAAAGAATCAGTAGAATGAAAGAAAAAAAGATAATAGTCAAACTGAGCAACTGAAATAATACCCATACCGATATGAAGAGTTTAAAAAAGATAACATATAAATATTTCAAAAACCTCTTCCAACCAAAAGAAATATCTAAACAAGACCTGGAAAACTACTTGCAAAAATGCCCAATACCCACTTTAAATGAGGAACAAATAGAAGAGTTAAACAAACCAATTTCTATAAAAGAACTTAATGAAGCAATACAGAGAGCCAAGGTGGATAAAGCACCAGGTCCCGATGGATTCACAGCCAGATACTACAAAGTTTTCCAGAATGAAATCAACCAACCATTGTTAGAACTTATGAATACTATCAACGGTCAAGAGTTACCACCGACATGGGAAGAAGCAAACATCACTCTAATACCAAAAGAAGGGAAAGACCAACAACTGCTTAAGAATTATCGACCTATATCTTCGCTTAATATAGACTATAAGCTGTTTGCAGATATAATGGCACAGAGGCTGAAAAAGGTTTTGCAAAGAATAATCCAAAGAGATCAGCGTGGCTTCCTTCCAAACAGACATCTAAAAGAAAACTTAAGATTTATTACAGACATCATTGAACACTTTGAAGCACATAGTGATAGGAAATTGGCACTGATCTTTTTGGATCTAGAAAAAGCGTTTGACAGCCTTGACTGGGAAATTATTATCAGAACTCTATTAAGAATAAAAGCGGGTCAAAATTTTACAAATTGGATAAGATCAATCTATAGAAAGCAAACAGCAAGAGTAATTGTAAATGACCAAAGAACGGATGTTATTCCACTATATAGAGGTACCAGACAAGGCTGTCTTATATCACCATTGTTGTTTATTCTTGTTCTGGAAACTTTGTTAATCAATATAAGATATGAGGAAAATATTAAAGGTGTTAAGGTCAAAGGAGAATGCCTAAAGGTTAGAGCCTATGCAGATGACCTTGTGGTAACACTCGAGGATCCTGTAGAAAGTTTAAATAGCTTGATCAACCATTTAAAATCTTTTGAAACAGTCTCAGGTTTAAAAATCAACATAGAAAAATCAGCCGAGAATTAAACAAAAAATTCTTTGTGATGCTAAAGAAAGAGGCGGTTTGGCCTTCCCTGTGATAAATTTGTATTATGAGGCGAGTGTTATTACTTATTTGAAAGATTGGATGACCCTGAATGATAAAAAACTTCTAAAGCTAGAAAGTACGGATATCAGATTCGGATGGCATGGGTTTATGTTCTAAGAGAAAATCAAGGCAAATGGTAGGTTTAATAACCACTTCATTCGAGCTTTTTTATTCCGAACATGGAATAAATATAAAAGAAGAATTTCACCAAAAATTCTGACGTGGCTGTCCCCACATGAGGACTTATATAGTGTAGACCCCCAAAGAGAAGAGACCTGGGTTAGATACAGTGATCTTTTAGATGAAAATAGGGAAATTAAAACCTATGAAACCCTAAAAGAAGAAAACTGGAATATAAATTGGTTCCTTTATAGGCAACTCCATGAAAGATATAGAATAGATAAAAAGCAAAAAGGCTTCGCCAACTCTAATACTGAGATGGAAAACATTATTTTGCACTCAGACCAAAAAACACTCTCTAAAGTTTATATAAAATTACTAGAATGGTATACTGAGGAAGAAATCATAAAAGAAGCAATGATTAAATGGGCACAGAATTGTGGAAGGGTAATAGAGTTGGATCAATGGGGAAAAGTGTGGAACAAAAGAATGAAATACTCTATTTGCCAGGATATTAAAGAGAATTATTATAAGATCTTGTATAGGTGGCATCTTTCACCGCATAAAATAGCTAGATTGTACAACACTGCCAATGATAAATGTTGGAGATGCCAAAAAGAAGTAGGAACCTTTTTTCATCTATGGTGGTCGTGTGGTAAGGCCAAAATATTTTGGAAACAGATTCAAAAAGAAATACAAAATATATTAGGAACAACATTAGTCTTTAGACCGGAAGTAATGCTGTTGAACATGTTGGAAGATGAAGATGAGCGAAAATATGGTAAAACTATATTTTATATGCTGACAGCAGCGAGAATAGTTTTTGCAAGATCATGGAAATCAGATAGGTCAATAAATCTGAAAGAATGGTGGTTTAAAATATATGATATGATGGAACTAGATTTAATATCGGATAAATTGAGAAATGAGAGCAAGAGTAAATGGAGAGAAGGATGGGAAAAGATCTGGAAATATATGGAAAAGAAATGGGGGAAGGAGGCAAACATAGGAATGAGAACTAATGTTGTTGTTTGAATCCATAATGGAAATAATTCAATGTCTTAGGGATAATACCTAAGAAGAAGGATGGGAAAACTAAAGACTATTATGAACTTTAGTTGGTAAAGAAAAAGAAATCAGGGAAAGTGTGACGCAATACAACGAGAAAGATAATAGGAAAATATAGGTAATTCCTATTCAAAGTAATTGCGTTTTTTTTCTCTCTTATGTAAGGTGCTAAATACAAGTAAAAATAAATGAATCAAGCAGCAAAAATTTGAATTTAGCACATTATAGCATCAGATATGGAAGCTTTTTGTTGAAGAAATTAGGGTGGGAGGCAAGGGAATAACAATGATACAATGACCTAATAGTGTCCCATGTAACATAAGATGTATGCTAATAAGCTTTGAATCTCTTGGTAAGGAAAGGGAAAGGAAGTGGTTTGAAATAGATTTATATGGAAATTATGGATACATATATAGAAGGGATGGTGGGGTAAGGGAACAATATAAATGTATATATGTGTTGTATGAATTGAGGAAAATGATTGATCTGAAGTAGTGTTTGTATGTGCAAAAATTGAATAAAAATTATGGGGGGAAAAAAGAACAGCAGTTTGAATTATAGAGACTTATAATAAGAAGCAAAGATTGGAGTGATGTGAAAAGAAGAGAATTTTGGGGAGCAGCTAAGAGAAGAAAGACGTGGGAAGATTACCTATTTAAAAAGAAGGCAGAAGTAAAGTTTGGAAAAAATGAGACACTCCATAGATGTGAGAGAGAAAAGACTAAATATAAGAAGGTTTTTGTAAGTTGAAGAAGGACAGAGAAGGGAAAATACATGATTAGGCAACATGGGACAGTGAAAAATTTAAGCTTACTCCTGAGAAGAAGCTTGGGGAAAAATATTTGAATGGTTTCAACAAGTGTTAATGGAAACTTTAAAAGGCTGTTTGATCCCGCTGGTAAGTCAAAAGACCAGCAGAGAACATTCTAAGAACACTTTAAATAAGAGTCCTCATTTACAATTTTGTTTATCTTTGTCTTTAGGGAAAGTAAATGGGTATTTTTGTGTAATGTGTAAAAGGCTGTCTTTTCTTTTTCTTGTTTGTCTCTGTGTATATGTTTTTAACAAATGGTGATATATATGTGTGTGTATGTGAGTGTGTGTGTGTGTGGTTTTTGTGGAGGTTGTATAGATTTGTATGATGGTGGAAAACTTCATGTGTTGTTGTTGTTGTTCTTGTTTGGGTGATATATAATAAACCAAGGGGTTTGGTTCAACTTGAAACTTGTTAACTTGAAGTTTGGACTCCCAGGTCATGATTTGGTGTTGGGGTCCGTGTTGGACCCTTGTGTTGTGATGGCTGTTGTATCTTGATATGGGAAGGGGATGAGTGTGGGTATAGCTGGTTGCAGTGTGTGGATTGATTTGAATTAGTGTGAATTGGCTGTGTTGTTTGAGTGTTGTGTGTTGTTGTTGTTTTTGGATGTATGCGCCGAATAAGATATGCCCTGGATCCTATTTTGGATTGCTGCTCAATTGTGTTTGTTGTGTTCTGTTGTGGATTCAGGATGTTGTGGAGTCGGGATGGTTCTGCTGAGTGAATGTGGAGAGCCTCACTTGGTCAGCATGGTCTATCTGGACCACTTTTGGACCAAGAGGGAGAGATTTTTTGTTTGTTTGTTTGAATGTACTGTGTTTGTTGTCTCCCCTTTAAGTTTTGTTTGTATGTTTTCTGTTTGTTGTTGTTTCTGTGTGTTGGAGAGTGTGTTTTGGAACTGAGAGTTATAGCACTCAGACTTAATGTGCTTAGACTTAATGGAAACAGATTTGAAGGTTTATAAAAGATTTGTCAGAGGTTAAAATTTGCATGGGTTACAAAGAACTAGATAGTTAAAATAAATGAGAAGTAGTCCTATGAGAAATCACAGTTATAAACCTCATGAGATGGTATTTGGCAACCAGATAAATTTTAAGATTGCCACACATTCAGGAAGAGAGAGAGAGAGAAACGAAAAAAATGAGAGACCTAGAATGGTTACAATTTTTAAAAAAGAAAGAGAATATCCGATTGTTTATACAACAAGTTATGAAAATTAATATGGATATTCCTACACAATTGGAAAAGGGAAATGATACTAATTGAAATTCAAGTATTGTACCTCCACTTGGGGCAAAAAGAACATGCTCTGAGACCCAAGTGGAAGGGGCTGTATATCATAAGAGATCATATATGGCCCAATAGTTATTTGATTTTGTTAAGGTAAAACATGCATATACTGTTATCTTTCATAAGGAAATCTCCACGCCAAAGCTCAGTCTGGAAATGCAGCCAACAGCTGGTCTTATCTACATTGACTTGGGTCAGTCTAAGAGGAGAAAGCTTGCTATTCTTCTCCTCATCACTCCTTGGCTTCCTCCTGAACTTGTGGGCTGTCTTGCCCCCCTTCTGCTGCTCAGACTCAGGCCGAATTCAAAAGGGCAGATTTTTCCTTTAGCTCTATTTGCCACTGTGGCTGAACTGTTCATTATCGATCATTAATGGCAGAGATTATCGAATAATCACCCTAACAATTTTAAAAGGAAGGAAAATCCAGATGGGTCCAGTGGAAGCAGATGAAACTTTGTGGAATTGAGGAATAACAAGTTTTGCTTTGCTATGTGTGCTTTTGTATGCAGGATCAAGTTATATCGAATAAACGAATGGGAAGTCTTCCACAGGGAAAGCTGGATGTGATTCCTCCAGGACTTATCACTAATATGATTATATTTTTACAGGATGCTGAATCAATCGGGAAGCCCGGAATCCAGATTCATTCAGATTAGGTTGGGTTAGAGAAACAACCCCCTCAGATAATAGAGGAAAGATGCAAATCAGAACTGATTATTTTATACATTTGGATTAAGGGGGAAACCACATTAGTCACAAAAACAATTATAATAATTATTAAATATTGCTATAACTGTTAAAATCAAAAGAAGAAAAAGTACTTACTGGAAACTTATAATTATGGCCCAGAATCCAAATCCATGCTTGCAAGAAATCAGGCTGAGCTGTTAAATTAAAATCCAAATCCATGCTTGCAAGAAATCAGGCTGACTTGTTAAAATCCTAAAGCTGCAGAGCTATTATTGTTATTGTTTAGTATGCAGAAACATACTAAATAATAATAAGTTAAACACTGAAAAACCCGAATATAGATTCTAAGAGACATCCCGAGGCAAAATGAGACTGGAATGCCTTTTTTTTTTTTTTTGCCCATCCCACTGCCCACATAGCAAAACAAAACAGAGATACAGTAAAGTGCCTTTCAGCTTTGGAGAAAAAAACTGTGTCAAAGGTAGCATTCCTTAGGAAAAATTTAAAACAACTAGGAACAGACAATGAGAGAAAGTTTGGTTTTTTTCAAGTGAACTGAGAAGCCTGGTTCATGGCTGAGATGGTTTTTGGAACTACCTGCCACTGTGGGCAAGGATATTTTGAGTTAGTGCTGTTAGCTAGAGAAAACATTTTTGTGCTTTTGGATCTGAAATGGACTTGGCTATACTTTTGATTATGGATACAATTTTCAGTCTTGGACACTGTTAGTTATTAAAGCCCCTATAAAAGTGAAAAAGCCTTATTAGAATTTTCTTCTGTTTTTTTTAAACATCTCCAATTGACAGTTGCTGACTGAACCAAAATGGAAAACTGTGATGCATGAAGTTGGGGGAGAAACCTAGCAAACAGAAAAGCAACCTGGCAGAAGCGAGAATCCCAGAGGCAGTGATGAAGATCCTTGGTGTGCTGATCTTCGGATTCAGGATCACGTCGGGGTCACCAGCTCTTGGGGTTCGAGAGAAGGACGACACCGAGAGACAAGGATGGGGCTGCAAATGCTTCTCTCTCTGGAACCACTGCCTGTTCCCCCACCTTTATTTGCCATTCTCGTTAACCAACAATCAGAGCAGAGGAGTGCTGATCAGCAAGTATTGTTTGTACAAAGCTCAAAGGTCAGGTGTGGACACAGAATCAGGATGTGGACTTTAAGAGTCAGGATGTGGCTACAGGATATGTAAACCACTCGGTTAATCATAAGCTTCATGGATCCGTGCATAGATGGACCCTGGACCCTGGTGCCCCGGGAGGGGGATGTGAGAGAGGCTTGTGTTGTGCCAGCAAGTTCCCCACATCACTCAAAACAAATACCACTCTTTGGTACAAAACACACTCCAGAAGTAATCCAGTTTGAGAGAGCTTTAACTGCCCTGGATCAGTTTTAGGGAATCCTGGGAATTGTAGTCTACTGAATTAAAGTGATGTCAAACTGGATCATTCCTGCAGTGGCTGAATGGCACTATTTTGTGGATTCTGGGTGTTGCTGTACTTTTCTGTATGGCCAGGAAGAGCCAGCCTGGTTCAGTGGTTTGAATGTGGGACTATGGCTCAGGAGACCTGGGTTTGATTCCTGCTCAGGCAAGAAACCCACTGGCTGACTTTGGGCAAGTCACACTCTCTCAGCCTCAGGAGGTGTCAATGGCAGCCCCCTCTGAACAAGCCTTGCTAAGGTTTGTTGTCTTTGGGAGAGCAGTGTGGTCTAGCGGTTGGAGCGCTGGACTAATCCTCTGGGAGACCAGAGTTCAATTCCTCATGAAGCCCCAGGAATCCACAGGGTGACCTTGGGCAAGCCACACTCTCTCAGCCTCAGAAGGCAATGGCAGCCCCCTCTGAACAAATCTATACAACCTGCTTTTCAAACTTCTGTCTATGAGGAATCTCAAAATGTCCTCCCTTTTGAGGAGGACTGAGGACTCTTTCAAACGGGGAGGAATTTCTCCCCACTCCGAATGGAGCCAATGCGGATTTATGTAAATTCGCTTGTTTAGCGAATTTACATGAACCCCTGCTCCGTTCGGAATTACTTCCCATTACCCGAAAATAACCCCCTCCTGCCCGAATTTGCATGTGAAGCTTTAATTCGCAATAAGGTAAAACCCATGATTGCATTCGAATTGGCTTCCCTCTTGCCCGAATTTGCGTGCGAAGAGTTAATTTGCAATAACATAAAACCCATGATTGCATTCGAATTGACCTTAAATTATACTTCCAATTTAGCCTTGTATGAAAGAGTCCTGAGAAGCATGAATTTATATTCATATTAAGTGCTTGAAGCTTAATTTTTATATTCAGTGTTTTTAGTCCAATGGGTTTCTTGAATCTCCCTCATTTTGCAGGGCCTTGTCCTCCTTTGTCCTCCTTTTTCCAGGACACATCCTCCATTTCAACCTTCTGCCTAGAAGGAATTTCAGAATGTCCTCCATTTGAAGCATCACTTTGATCCTGTCCTCCATTATTCCTTGGAGGCCCAGCATTTTGTGGTGCCTTGTCCTCCCTCCTCACTATGTTACAAAAGAGTCATTATCCTGGGAATAACTAGGCAATAAACAGCAATAAGTCATTCATGGGGAAATCCTAGGAATGATTTGTTGCTGTTTAATGCTTGGTTATCCCCGGGATAATGACTCTTTAATCTCAGTGTGAGTGAAGATCTGAATTGCCTTCACGTACTTTTCTTGGGATAATCACTGTTTAAACCCCAATTTCCCCCTTGTGATGAAGTCCTAGGGCTTGGAGCAGTGCTATTATATTTCCATAGGACCTTATCAGACGGGAGGAATTTCTCTTTATTGCAAATGGAGCCAATTCTAATTCACATGAATTCGCTATTTTAGCGAATTTGGATGAATTCCAATTGCATTCTGAATGCTTTCAGAATGACTTCCCATTATCCAAAAATGACTCCTCCCCATTGCCTGAAATTGCGTGAGATACTTTAATACGCAATAACGTGAAACCCCAGGATTGCATTTGGATTGCCATTAGATTATACTTCCAATTTCCAACGTCTGATAAGGTCCATAGACTTGGACAAGACCTCAAGGGCCATCCAGTCCAAGCCACTTCTGCCATGCAGAAACTCACAATCCAAATCCTCCGTGCAACAGATGACCATCCAGCCTCCGTCTGAAATCCTCCAAAGAAGGAGACTCCACCACTCTCCAAGTCAGCAGTGTTGTCCATGGTCAAATGGCTCATACTAGCAAGACGTTCATCCTAAAGTTGAGGAGGAATCTCTTTTCCTGTTGTTTGAACCCATTGCTCCAGGAAATATTCTCTGGAGCTTCAAAAATCAAAATTACTCATTCTTCACAATGCAAAGAATGAATGCATTAGGGCTCTCTACCTAGCAGCCATTTCTAAGCACCAGGAGTCTGTATAATGGAATCACAGCAGCTAACATGACATCAAATTGCCTTTATAAGCTACTCCTCTCCCAGCTGAGCTGGATATTTGCACAGAGCCCTTTCCTCTTGTCTGGAGTTGGGGGCCCAAAAATGGAGAAGAGACACTCTCACCTTCTGACTGAAGATGATCCATAAAAACGGAAAGCTCAAAGACAGGCCCTGAATCATGGCACCCCTACAGCACCATGTAAAAAGGGCAAGAAAAACATTTCATCTTACAGGAGAAGAACTGGAATAAAAATTATAGAATCGTAGAATCATAGATTTGGAAGAGACCACAAGGACCATCCAGTCCAACTCCCTTCTGCCATGCAGGAACTCCCAGTCAAAGCATCCCTGACAGATGGCCATCCAGTCTCTGCTTAAAGACCTCCAAGGAAGGTCACTTTCCGAGGGAGTGTGTTCCACTGTCGAACAGCCCTTACTGTCAGGAAGTTCCGCCTAATGTTGAGCTGGAATCTCTTTTCCTGTAATTTGTATCCATTTTTCCGCATCCTAGTCTCTGGAGCAGCAGAAAACAAGATTCCTCCCTCGGAAAGTGACCTTCCTTGGAGGTCTTTAAGCAGAGACTGGATGGCCATCTGTCAGGGATGCTTTGATTGGGAGTTCCTGCATGGCAGGGGGTTGGACTGGATGGCCCTTGTGGTCTCTTCCAACTCTATGATTCTACGATTCCATGATTTAGCACAACATGGCCACATAGCCCAAAAGCTCCACAAAAAAAGCACAAGATTTAGCCCTAAAGAAAGGAAGGAGGTCCTAGCACCTCTCATTTGTTTGTTATTCTGTCCAAGAGGCTGTTGACAGATGCATTTTATCAATACCTGGAGGTCCACAGGATACCTACTCCAGTCCAAAGAAAATAAACTGCATGCAACGAAGGAAACAGAAGGAGAACACCCTCTCCCTCCCTGGGTTTCAGAGGCATCCTGGAGTAAGGAGTGTAGAAAGAGCTTTGGTGCCAGAGCTGGACTTCTTTTGCCTCAAAAGAGCCCTATCTATTCCCACAGGCCTGATAGAGGCAGCTCAAAAGAGCCATCCGTGAGGCATGATTAGGGTTAGGGAGTGTGCAGCATCTGCATGCTCCCTAACCCTAGTGAGTATGGATGGCGCTTTTTAAAAGTGCTGGCTTCTGTACGCGTGCACCATGATGGTCTCATGGCGCGTGCTGCATTTATACAACGTGGCATGCGGCTGATGACATGGTACCACAAGAAGGTGCCTAGGGCGCCCTTTATGCGGCACCAAAAGGAGCTCCAGTGGGAAAATCAACAAAGAGGAATTCAAACAAATGGCCAGCATGTGTAGGCTGTAGGCTGGCTAGAGAGGTTAAGAACAATACAAAGGGCTTTTTTGGGTACGTCCGCAATAAAAGGAAGAAGAAGGAAATGGTTGGGCCTCTGCGTGCAGAAGATGGCAAATGCTAACAAAAAGTGGATCCCAAGAATTATCGTCCAGTTAGTCTGACATCAATTCCAGGAAAGATTCTGGAACAGATTATTAAACAGAGAGTCTGCGGATATCTAGAAGATAATTCCATCATAACAAAAAGCCAATATGGGGTTCAGAGAAACAAGCCATGCCCAACAAACCTGATCTCTTTTTTTTGATAAAATCACCAGCTTGGTAGATGAAGGGAATGCTGTCGATATAGTATATCTTGATTTCAGTAAGGCCTTTGACAAGGTTCCCCATGACATTCTTGCAAAATGTGGACTAGACAAGGTAACTGTTACATGGATTTGTAACTGGTTGACTGACCGAACCCAAAGGGTGCTAAGTAATGGTTCCTTTTAATCCTGGAGGGAAGTGACCAGTGGGGTGCCACAGGGTTCTGTCCTGGGCCCAGTGCTATTCAATGTCTTCATTAATGACTTGGATGAAATTATTGAGGGCCTAGTTATCAAATTTGCAGATGACACCAAATTAGGAGGAGTAGCTAATACCCCAGAGGACAGGATCAAAATTCAAAATGACCTGAATAGACTAGAAAGCTGGGCCAAAGCTAACAAAATGAAATTCAACACAGAGAAATGTAAGGTTCTGCACTTAGGAAGGAAAAATGAAATGCACAGATACAGGATGGGGGATACCTGGCTGAATGAGACAACATGTGAAAAGGATCTAGGAGTCCAAGTGGACCACAAGTTGAACATGAGTCAACACTGCGATGCAGCAGCAGCTAAAAAGGCCAATGCATATTTAGGCTGCATCAATAGAATTATAGTGTCTAGATCAAGGGAAGTAATAGTGCAACTCTATACTGCTTTGGTCTCCCCCCCCCCCCCCCCCCACTATTTAAAAATGATGCAGAGAAACTGGAGCAGGTCCAAAGGAGTGGCCCTTGTGGTCTCTTCCAACTTTATGATTCTATGATTCTATGATTCTGTTAGCGTTTTTGGTGGTGGCGGCGGTGGCGACCTGGTAGGCTGCAGGAGTCCCCAGAACCCTCCCCGCACCACCGGGAGGCCAAAGGCTCTTACCATGGATTTATCTGGGTCCCATAAAGTTCTTGGTTGAATATATTCTGATTTGTTCTCTTTGAAGTCCAATTTGATATTATTCTTCAAATTACCCAAAAATTGTCATCTAAGAGTAAATTTAATTTCCAGTTGAGTTGACTGTTTCCAACTTCAAGTTCTAAATTAATGGGATTATGATCTGAATGAATTTTGGGAAATGTTGACTATTAAAAAAAATGATATATAAAAAAGTTATTAAAAACATGTCAATTTGTGAGAATGACGTGTATTGTAGAGAGTGAAAAGTATAGACTTCGGGTAAAATGATGTCCAAACATTGCAGATCTACGTTGTCGTTCTGATCAAAAAAGGTGCTTGCTAATTTCATATATAATAATAATAATAATAATAATAATAATAATAATTCTTTATTTCTAGCCCGCTCCTCTGTAGAGCACAATCAGAGCGGGGTACAGCAAATTAAAACATACAGATTAAAATATATCATCAACCCATACCCAACCACCCATCCTTAAAAAATAAATTAAATTAGTAATAATTTAAAACCATAGCAACATTAAAAACATAATACATCCTCATAGATCTTGGATGAGGGTAAAAATAGCACCAAGCAAGGGGTCAAAATAGGTCCCGTTTCGGAGCCGGGAACTAGAAGGTTTAAGGGAAGGCCTGCCGGAAGAGATGCGTCTTCAGAGCTTTTTTAAAGCAGTCAAGAGATGTTATAAGACGCATCTCATCCGGCAGTCCATTCCACAGCTTGGGTGCGGTAGCTGAAAAAGTTCTCTGGGAGGTCTGCGACAGCCGAGTTTTCACAGGCTGTAGCAGGTTCCTCCCAGAGGATCGGAGCGTGCGGGGGGGTTCATACGGGGAGAGGCGGTCCCTAAGATAAGATGGACCCAAGCCATGTAGGGCTTTAAAAGTTAGGACCAATACCTTGTACTGCGCCCGGAAACTAATCGGCAGCCAGTGGAGAGCCTTGAGCGCCGGTGTTATGTGCTCTCTCCTTGGTGTTCCAGTTACAAGCCTGGCTGCCATATTTTGGACCAGTTGAAGTTTCCGAGTTAAGCACAAAGGTAGCCCCATGTAGAGCGCATTACAGAAGTCCAGACGTGAGGTTACCAGAGCATGTACCACAGCTTCCAGGTCCCTCATGTCCAGGAAAGGGCGCAGCTGGCGTATCAGCCGAAGCTGATAACATGCACTCCTGACCGTCGCATTCACCTGACAAGTCATGTGAAGCGACGAATCTAGGAGTACCCCCAGGCTGCGAACACAGTCCTTAGAGGAGAGTGTGACTCCGTCCAGGACTGGAGACTGTATTCCCAAGCCTGGTTTCGGGCCTGTGACTGTTAGTACCTCCGTTTTGTCTGGATTCAGTTTCAATTTGTTTTCCCTCATCCAATCCATTACCGCCGCAAGACAGACATTAAGAGGAGAGACGCCATCTGAAGTCTGTGCTGATGATCTGGTCATGGAGAGATATATCTGAGTGTCATCAACGTACTGAAGACACTGAGCTCCATGCCTCCGAATGACCTCACCCAGCGGCTTCATATAAATGTTAAATAGCATCGGGGACAGGATGGCACCCTGAGGGACACCACAATTAAGCTCGATTTTTGAAGAGCAACTGTCCCCGAGCCTCACCCTTTGGGATCTGCCAGAGAGGAAGTATATATATATATACATTGTTCATTCTTAGCTGATCTATCTTTTTATAGATTGAGAACTGCGTTTAACTGTAATTAAAACCTTGTCCTAATTATGCTTTTCTAATTCTTTTTGTAATAACTTACAAAATTTATATTTATTTTCATTAGGGGCATAAAGCCCAACTACTAATATTTTGAAATAAAATGTGGTTATTTCTGTAGCTATATGATACCCCTTCTTATCTTTAAATATTTCCTTTGCCAAATAATTGCTTTTTATGTTTAATGCTACCCCTGATTTTCTCGTTTCATGTGAAGAGTTTACCAATTTGTTTTTTTAAAGTAAATTGAATCTTTTTTTCTTTACTTTGTTTTTTTATATTCAAAGTATTTCATGATGTTTTTCCCAAGGTAATGAAAAATATTTTTTCTTTTATGAACTGAATTAATTCCTTCAACATTCCACAAACACACTTGAATTAAAGCATCAAAGCATCCCCGACAGATGGCCATCCAGCCTCTGCTTAAAAACCTCCAAAGTAGGAGACTTTACCACTCTCCGATTAATCTTGTGCTTAATCCCAGCTAGAAAATATTTTGGTTTTTTGATGATGAAGAAAGGGCCTTTCGTTGTCTGGGCTGTCAGGTTGGCTTCAGCCTCAGGGAACCGTAAGAATGAGAGACCTTCAAGAGCAACTCTTATTAAGGTCTTGCAAGGTCAGCATTTGGTCTTTCTTAGGTCAATCCACTTATAGTGCATTCTTTGCATTTTCCTGCCACCTTTCACATTTCCAAGTCCTGTCATCTCCCAATGTTTTCAAAGTACAACGCTTCAATTTAGTTATTTTGTCTTTTAGAGGCAGCACTATTGATTTCCTTTTATATGGTACATGAAGGACTATATAAATGTGTGGACATGTAAAATTTGTTCTTTCTGCAGGAATGCATCTCTCCAAGATGGCTCCCAAAAGTAGGAAGAAAGGTGAAGCTCTGGAGAAAATCACAGGAGAGATTACCTTGAAGAAGGTGAACATTAACTCCCTCCTTTGCAATTCAGCCATTAGGAGGGCCCTAAACATAGGAGGGCAGAAGTATTTCCCTTCCTTCAGAGGTCATCCTCCATTCTTCATTGGCTCAGTTGACTTCTGCTCCCTGCCATCTTGTCCATGCTTCTTCTCCCAGGGAATTAGGACCATGGCCGGTGCTTCTTGCCAATGATGGCCCCTCAGACCTTGTCTATTCCTACGTTTCCACTAAACCCAGGGTTGGTCCACTATTTTGCTAAAAGAATTTGCCATAGGGGTTGGGACTCCAAAACATCTGTCGATTTAGGTGAGTCTGCCCTACATTTATACTGGTTAGTAATGTAGATTGGGAAAACCCATGTGGTATAATTTCCATGTGCTAAACCAAATCTCCCTTCATACTAGAAATCTAGTTTGTCAGCAATCATGTGCTTTCCTCCCCGATTGCTTAGATTCTCTCTAGATGAGGGCTTCTTGCTGAATGAAACTATGTGTGAAAGGGATCTAGGAGTTCAAGTAGACCATAAGTTGAACATGAGTCAACAGTGCGATGCGGCAGCTAAAAAGGCCAATGCTATTCTAGGCTGCATCAATAGAAGTATAGCGTCTAGATCAAGGGAAGTAATAGTGCCACTCTATTCTGCTTTGGTCAGGCCCCACCTGGAATACTGTGTCCAGTTCTGGGCACCACAATTCAAAAAGGATGTGGAGAAACTGGAGCATGTCCAAAGGAGGGCAACTAAGATGGTGAAGGGACTGGAAACCATGCCCTATGAGGACCGCCTTAGGGAACTGGGGATGTTTAGCCTGGAGAAGAGAAGGTTAAGAGGTGATATGATAGCCCTGTTCAAATATTTGAAGGGATGTCATATTGAGGAGGGAGCAAGCTTGTTTCCTGCTGCTGCAGAGACTAGAATGCAGAACAATGGATGCAAACTGCAGGAAAAGAGATTCCACCTCAACATTAGGAAGAACTTCCTGACAGTAAGGGCTGTTCGACAGTGGAACACACTCCCTCGGAGGATGGTGGAGTCTCCTTCTTTGGAGGTCTTTAAGCAGAGGCTGGATGGCCATCTGTCGGGGATGCTTTGACTGGGAGTTCCTGCAAGGCAGGGGGTTGGACTGGATGGCCCTTGTGGTCTCTTCCAATTCTATGATTCTATGATTCTATGATTCTTTGTGTTGCAGGTCACTTTCAAAGATGTGGCAGTGTATTTCACCAAAGAGGAATGGCAACTGCTGGACCCAAAACAGAGAGCATTATATGAGGAGGTGATGATGGACAACTATGAGAATGTGTCCTCCTTGGGTAAGGAACTTGAATCCATTGCCATTCCTATGCAGAATGAGGGTCCTTCTTTTCATATGGCACTGTCATAGCACTATGATTCCACTTTAATTGTCATAACAACTTCCTGTGGAAGCTTGGAATTTGTGGCTTAATGGTGCACTAGAGATCTCTAATTGAGGATTGTGAATATCCTTTCTTCAGCCTTTCCTATGGATTTATTTATATATTTATTACCCTACCAAATGCAACCGAAAGTGTCTCTTTCCTGTCCCATACTCTCTCTCTCTCTGTTTCTTTTAGAGAGGCTATGTGAAAAACAGAATGGCAGGGAAGAGATGCGGAAGGTAAGATGCTGAAACAGTCCAGGTGAAGATGAGAGCAAGTGGGAACAAGTGGAAGGGAATCAGGCATGTGGAAGCGAGGAGGGCAGGGCAGAAGAAAAGCCAAGATAGTCTAATTCTCTTTAGACTGGCAGGGAACTCCATAAGTCCATAAGAGAACAAGAAGAGGTGCTTTCAGTACTGTGTGAAGCAGCTGCAACACTGAAAAATTTTAAAATCAGGTTCAAGTAAACAGGTGCCAACCAGCTCAGATCTCTCTCTTTCTGACATTTTAAGGATTTCCTTAGCAATTATGACTAATACCTATGAAGGGAGGGAAAGCAGACACAGAAAACCCTTTGGTCCGTTTTACATTGGCAAAAAGAGGTGTGTTGAAGGCTGCTTGAAAGCCCAGCCTTTAGATGAGAAAAAGGGAAAGTGTGCCATGAAAACACTATTTTGGAGTTTTAAGGGAGAAGAAGTGCTTTAAAAAGGAGCTGGCCCATTTTACATTGGCAAAAAGAGGTGTGTTGAAGGCTGCATGAAAACCCAGCCTTTAGATGAGAAAAATGGAAAGTGTGCCATGAAAACACTATTTTGGAGTTTTAAGGGAGAAGAAGTGCCTTTAAAAAGTAGTTTGATTTCCCCACTACTTTTTTAAAAAGGGTGCAGCATTGCTGGCCCGTTTTACACGGGCAAAAAAAGGCGCTTTTAGGGCTAAAAAGCCCGCATTTAGGGTTAGGGAGGGCGTAGCCTTTACACCCTCCCTAAGCCTAAAACGCATGGACGCCGCCATTTAAAGATGGTGGCGTCTACACGGTGGCGCCGTACAAGCATCATCACGTGCGCAGCGTTTTGACGCGCTGCGCACGTTTTGACGCTCTGGCGGCGCGGGAGGGCGCCAATCACGCCCTTCCCGCGCCGCAAAAAAAGAGCTCGATCCCAGAGCTCTTTTTTGCGACGGATCGTTGCGGCGGGATGAGGCCTCTGGGGCTGCCCGTGTGGCAGCCTAGGCCTCATCTCGCCGCTAGAAGGGGCGAGTTTGGACCGCCCCTTTTAGCCAATGTAAAAAGCACCCCTATTGCATCTAAAGGCTAAGGTGTAGTTGAATGGTTAAATGGGGCTCTGTATCTTTAAAGCGCCCATTTAAAGGCAGCGATACAAGTGCAGAGGGAGGGAAGGTGCCAAGACAAGAAGAGACCTTCAGAGCCCGGCCAGAGTGCGCCTGCACCTTCCTTCACCTCCTCCCTTTGGTTGAGAGAGTGTGACTTCTAGGGAGACAGCAGGGCACTGGAGGCGCTCAGCCAGACCAGGGCAAGCTGGCAAGAGGAGGAGGAGAAGGGGAAGGACCTGGAGCACCTCCGCTGCCCTGCTTCCCTGCAAGTCACACTCTCTCAGCCGAAGGGGGGAGGAGAAGGCAGGCCCAGGCACACTCTGGCCAGGCTCCATGGCTCTCTCCTGGCTGCCTTCCTCCTCCCTTTGGCTGAGAGAGTGTGACTTGCAGGGAGGCAGGGCAGCAGAGGGGCCCCATGTCCCTCTCCTCCTCCTCCTCCTCCTCCTCCTCCTGTTTCCAGCTTGCCCTGGCCCAGCATCAGGAGGACCTGGAGCACCTCCGCTGCCCTTCCTCCCTGCAAGTCACACTCTCTCAGCCAAAGGGAGGAGGAAGGCAGCGGGGAGGGAGGGAGGGAGGGAAGGAGCCAGGAAGAGACCCCTAGAGCCTGGCCAGAGCACGCCTGGCCCTCCTGCTTCCTCTTCAAAAAGAAGGCTGGAAAAGTAGGACGTGTCCTGGCAAAGGAGGACGTGCCTGGTCAACTTGGAAAAGGGGGGCCTCTGCTCAAGAATGGAGGACATATGGGAATCCCTCCTGGACAGAGGGCTGAAACCTCAAGACAACTCAATATAATGCTCTGACAGAACACAGACTACAACTCCCATGAGCCTTTGCTACCATTTCCCAAGATGCCTTAATTTGCAACAGAAAGCCGACCAGTATGTTCACATGTGATGAATTCTTTCGTATTGACTCTGCATTTTCTTTTTGTGTAGATGCTCTCTTGTTTTGTGTGTGATGAGCTTGTGCGTAATCATGTGCATTTCCGAACTGACCTCACTTTCTCCCTCTTTCGGAATGGTCCTGTACTCCCCCATGTGATAAGCTCCGACTGTATGGTGTACCTGCGCAATTGCGCAATTCGCAGCCAGCAAGGGGAAAAAAATGTTTAAAGCGCGGCTAAAAGCCACGTTCCTTGCCGCCCATGTAGCTGCTCCACCTGTGTTTGTAGCGTTTTGACAGCTTCCCATGTAGTTGCTGAGCCACAGAAAAAACCTCAGTCTAGCTGCCCTGTACTTTTTAAATGCACACCTGGGGCTTGCTGTCTAGCTGCTAAGCATTAAGGAAAGTGCAACTTCATGTCACACTTTCTTGCCAATGTAAAAAGCCCCCTTTATTGCTGATGTTTCCTATACTAGTTGAGATTGCTTAGCTCTGTGGTTGATTCCAGAGGCCCATCCTCTCTTAACACTGAAATCAGTCTTGTCTTTGTCTTTCTTTATAGAAGAACTTGAGACACATCTGAGTATCGACACTGGAGAGAAACCACACAAATGCCAGCAGTGTGGGAAAGGGTTTGTTCACAAGTCAAACTTTAAAAAACACCAGAGAGTCCACACAGGAGAGAAACCTTACAGATGTCAGCAGTGTGGGAAAGGCTTAGCTGATAAGTCACATCTTCTGGTCCATAAGAGAACCCACACAGGAGAGAAACCTTACAGATGCCAGCAGTGTGGGAAATGCTTTGCTCAGAAGTCAGACCTTCTGGGCCATCAGGGAGTCTACACAGGAGAGAAACCTTTCAAATGCCAGCAGTGTTGGAAATGCTTTGCTTACAAGTCCTTTTGAGGCATCAGAGAGTTCACACAGGAAAGAAACCATTCAAATGTCAGGAGTATGGCAAGTCTTTTACTTCAGGTGCCAGCCTTACAAACCACCATGGGATTCATACAGGAGACAAGCCATAGAAATGCAAGGACTACTGGAAATATTTCTCATAATTCACACCTTTTGAGGATTCATAAAATCCACACTAAAGAAAAAGTGTTGAAAATGTTTTTCTAGTGAGGCATGTTCCATGCATTTTATTGTGTTTTGTAAACTTTTAGTGTAATCTTTTATTCAATATCTGCTACAAAGTATTTGGTTTTAAAGTATCTTGCCTTTACGGGAACATTCAATAAATCTTTGAATTGTTTGGAGCATTCTGTATTCTTCATTGTCTCTCTAGCATCTGTGAAAGACAACATCAATTATAGAGCCACAGTATTAGTATCAATGAGGTGCTGCTAGAATTCAACTGGTTGTGGCCATGAAGAATGATGCTGAAAATGTATCCCTGTCTCCATTCTAGTGCTGCATTGACACACACAACATGTGTTGACTCCTGAGTGAAATCCTGACTTCCTCCTCTGTCCTCAGGACCTAAACCTGGGCTAGAAAGAATTGTGTTTTATATGGGTTCTTCTCCTGTAAGGTGCCTTTTTTTTTCCTTGCCCTTTTTACATGTGGCATTGGGAGTGCCATACATCAGGGCCTGGCATTGAGCTTTCTGTTTTGATGGATCTTCTCCATTTTGGGGGCCAAATTTCAGGCAAGAGAAAAGGGCTCTGTGCAAATATCCAGCTCAATTGTGAGAGCAGTAGCTTATTATAATTTGCAAGACCTAATTCAGCTGGCAAAGATGGCAGGAGGTCTATGGATTTGCATAGTTTTCCGCTTTCTTTGAGGGATCAGTCCCACAGGAGAATAAATTGATTCCCTGATTGATATAGCTGTGTGTGGTTCCCACTGGGAACCTTTTAAGAGGTGATATCATTTGGTTATATTTACTTTAAAGTGATACACATAATAAATAAATACTTTTTTAAAAGAGTAATTTATGAGCAGTTCTTTTGGGAAAACTTGATTTGGGAGGAGATTTGGATGGTCATCTGTCGGGGATGCTTTGATTGAGAGTTCCTGCATGGCAGGGGGTTGGACTGGATGGCCCTTGTGGTCCCTTCCAACTCTATGATTCTAGGTTTTTTGTGTGGGAAATCGATTCAGGGAAATGGGAACAAGGGCTGACAGGTGCCACGGAGAGAAGAAGATGTAGGAGGAGGGAAAAAAAAGGCAAACTGCGGAATAAATGTTGCCAAATAAAACCTGACGACAACCCTTTGAAGGCTGGTGGCTTGGTGGGAAGCCTTGGGCGCCAGCAATTCCTCCATGATCTGCCTGCTCTCTGGTGCACCACTCGCCTCAACATCTATGGCGGCTGCGTTCTTTCTCCCTCTCCTCTTCCTTGTCCTGAGCCACCCTGAGCTGTCTCTCCAGGCCCCTGACCTGTCTTTGGAAGCCTCACCAGGGAGCTTGGTCAGAGCACTGTTGACCCCTCCTCTGACTCCTCCTCCTTCTGGCTGAGAGAGTGTGGCTGAGACAGTATAATAAGCTACTGCTGTCACACTTGAGCTGGATATTTGCACAGAGCCCTTTTCTCTTGCATGAAATTTGGCCCCCCAAAATGAAGATCCATAAAAAAATTTGCAGCGATGGCGCTTGCGCTATGTGTCTCTCTCCTCTTCCTCTCCCTGCTGGCTCTCTTGCAATCCAGCCTTGGGCCTCCTTGCCATGGCCCTATTTCAGCTCCAGAGGTCGGGGAAAGGACGAAGAGAAAGAAGAAGGTGGCGGAAATGGATTTCTCTGAGGTGGCCACTCGCCTTGTATTCCAGGGGTCTCTTTCAGGCCCCTCTCCTCCTTCCCTCCTTTCCTTCCTCCAGCCCAGGCACCTTCCTCCTCCTCCTCCTAAAGCAAACCTTCTAAATCAAGACAAGCTTAAGATACTATCATAGAATCATAGAATTGGAATAGACCACAAAGGCCATCCAGTCCAACCCTCTGGCATGCAGGAACTCTCCATTAAAGCATCCCTGACAGATGGCCATCCATCCTCTGCTTAAAGACCTCCAAGGAAGAAGACTCCACCAGTCTCTGAGGGAGTGTGTTCCATTGTCGAACAGCCCTTACTGTCAGGAAGTTCCTCCTGATGTTGAGGTGGAATCTCTTTTCCTGGAGCTTGCATCCATTGTTTCAGGTCCTAGTCTCTGGAGCAGCAGAAAACAAGTTTGCTCCATCCTCAATAAGACATCCCTTCAAATATTTAAACAAGGCTATCATATCACCTCTTAACCTTCTCTTCTCCAGGCAAAACATCCCCAGCTCCCTAAGGCATGGTTTCCAGACCCTTAACCATTTTAATCGTCCTCCTTTGGACACGTTCCAGTTTCTCTGCATCATTTTGAAATAGTGGTGCTCAGAACTGGATGGGGGGGGGGGGCAGACCAAAGCAGTATAGAGTGGCACTATTACTTCCCTTGATCTAGACACTATACTTCTATTGATGCAGCCTAAAATTGCATTGGCCTTCAACTTGCGGTCTACTTGGACTCCTAGATCCCTTTCACATGTGGTCTCGTTCAGCCAAGTGTCCCCCATTTTATATCTGTGCATTTCATTTTTCCATCCTAAGTGCAGTAGCTAACATTTCTCTTTCTTGAATTTCATTTTGTTAGCTTTGGCCCAGCTTTCTAGACTGTTCAGGTAATTTTGAATTATTCTGTGCTGAAATTCCCCTATTCTGTCTTCTGCCCCATTATCCTTAGGTTGGGCACCCTTTGCCTTTTCTGAGAAGACTGAAGCAAAGAAGGTATTGAGTAATTCTGACTTTTCTCTGTCTCCTGTGAGCATTTTGCCATCTTCTGCATGCAGTGGCTCTACTGTTTCCTTCTTCCTTTTGCTGCGGACATACCCATAAAAGCCCTTTTTATTGTTCTTAACCTCTCTAGCAAGCCTGACTTCATTCTGAGCTTTAGCTTTTTTGACTTTAACCCTACAGGTGTTTGCTATTTGTTTGAATTCCTCTTTGGTGATTATCCCACTTTTCCATTTCTTATACATGTTCCATTTAAAATTTAGTTCAGTTGAAAGTTCCTTAGTCGTCCATCATGGTTTCTTGAGACATCTCCCATTTTTCTTCCTCATTGGAACTCTTTGAAATTGTGCCTTCAGTATCTCCCTTTTGAGGAACTCCCATCCGTCTTGAACTCCCTTCTCTTTTAGTGTACAGGACCATGGGATCACCCTTAATATTTCTCTAAGTTTATTGAAATCAGCTCTCCTAAAGTCTAGAATTCGTGTCTGACTATGCCTAGCTTCCCCTTTCCGCTGTATAACAAACTCCAGGAGAACATGGTCACTCCCACCTAAGGATCCCACCACTTGCACCCCATTAACTAGGTCATCCCTGTTGGTTAGGATCAGATCCAAAATAGTTAGCTCCCTTTTTGCCTCTTCCACCTTTTGGACAATGAAATTGTCTTCCAGGTAAGTGAGGAATTTAGACCTTGAGGATTTTGAGGAGTTTGACTTCCAGCAAATATCCGAGTAGTTGAAGTCCCCCATCACAACTACATCTCTCCTTTCTGAGTGTGTGGTCATCTGTTCTAGAAAGGCGTCATCCAATTCCTCCGTCTGACTTGGAGGTCTGTAGTAGACTCCCACAGTAACATCCCTGTTGTTTCCCTCTCCTTTAATTTTTATCCAGATGCTCTCCACCTGGCTTCCATGACTGATGTCCTGGATCTCTTTGCTGATATAAATATCCCTGATATATAATGCTATTTCTCCTCCTTTCCTGTTTGGCCTGTTTCTCTTTAAAAGGTTATACCCCTCTATTTCTACGTTCCAATCATGAGACTCATCCCACCAGGTTTCAGTGATGCCTATTATATTTCCCTTGTTGTGCTAGGAGTTCAAGTTCATCTTGCTTATTTCCCATGATCTGTGCATTAGTGTAGAGACATCTAAGACCATGTGTCCCCTTTGCTTGCTGCCTGTGCACACATTTTTGCCTTCTGCTGTTGTGTCCTTTCACTGTTTGCCTTGTTCCGTGTATGACAGTATGCCTATTTTTTCCAGCACTTTTGTCTCCTTCCTCCACATAACTAAGTTTAAAGTCCTCCTGATCAGATTCTTCAGACTGTTGGCAAAAACGTTTCTGCCAACTGGCGTGAGATGCTGCCCATCCCTTGCCAGAAGTTCCCTCTTAGGGAACCACAGCCCTAAGAATCCAAATCGTTCTCAGCGACACCATTTGCGGAGCCAGTTGTTGACACCTGCAATTTTCCTCTCTTTTCCTGGGCCATGCCCTTCAATTGGCACAGGAGACCAGATGACAATCTGTACATCCATTTCTTTCAGCTTCTTACCCAGAGCCTCGTAATCCCTTCTGATATTTTGAAGGCTGTGTCCTGCTGTGTCATTCGTTCCTCGTGGACCAAAAGGAAGGGGTATTTGTCAGTAGGTTTGACCAGCCTTGTCAGCCTCTCCGTCACATCATGGATCTTTGCCCCAGGGAGACAACACACCTCCCGAGACATCTTGTCAAGCCCACAAATCACTGCTTCTGTATCTCTGAGCAAGGAGTCCCCCACCACAACCAGCGCCTCCTCCAAGGCTTAGCAGCGACTGTTCCCTGCGATGGAACTCTCAGGCTCCCCTGCTGTGTCCCTGAAGTCTGTCCATGCTGCTCTTCCTGATCCTCCTTGATAAGTGAAAGGGCTTCAAAACAATTCTGTAGCTGCAAGCTCCCACAGCTATCCCTGATTTCCCTGCTTCTCTGTATGACATTACTCCACCTGTCTGCCTCCTGTGTACATGAAGTGACGTTCTCATCCCCAGCGACTTTCTCTGTGTGGTCCCCTTCCAAGATCATTCCTTCCGTTGTCTCCAGGAAAACCTCTTGCTCCCTGACATGCTGAAATGTCGCTCCCCTGGATTCCAGCTGCTGTACTTTCTCTTCCAAAAGGTCTACCAACTTGCACTTGGGGCATGTGAAGTTCCCCACATCTGTAGGCAAGAAGACAAACATCCCACAAGTTTTGCAGGTGACTGAAGCCGTTCCCCTCAGTGCCCATACCAAGAAGTATTAAGGAATCACTAAAACAGGACTGTGGGCTTCCTGCTCGAAGACTGTCCCCCAGTAAACACCAATGTCAAAGCCCCCTGATGTCCTGGCATATTTCACCAATCTCTGTCAGTGATTTCAACCTACTGGGAATATAACTTTATAGAGATCTCCTGGTTGATAAATTGTATTCACTTCCTCTGAGGTGAAGGGGAACTTCTTTAAAGCCCTTTTAAAAAGGGAGAGATTTAAAGGAGAACCTCTAAAACAAAGTTTACAGCTCCTCTGCTCCTTATATTGTACTTTCCCCTGTTTTTTTTTGGGGGGGGGGGGAATTCTATGAGTTCTATATAGATAGTCTCCTAGCTCCTGCCACTTGTGACTCACAGATGTGACTCCTCCTCCTCTGCAACAGACACACTCCCCCAAGAGATTTTAAAACCCCACACACTTACCACTTAAAATGGCCGCCAAGAAGCTGCTGTTCCTTCTTCTCTCTCTCGCTCCAACTGGCCTGCAACTGGCTCTCTGAGCAGTTCTATATAGCTATTCTCCTAGCTCCTGCCACTTGTGACTCACAGATGTGACTCCTCCTCCTCTGCAACAGACACACTCCCCCAAGAGTTTTTAAAAACCCACACACTTACCACCTAAAATGGCCGCCAAGTAGCTGCTATTCCTTCTTCTCTCTCTCGCTCCAACTGGCCTCTTCAAAAACAACTACTCCAGAACCTGGCAGGAGATAAAATCCGACATATCCAGATGGAAAAATCTTCAAGTTTCAATACTAGGGAAAGTATCAGTGGCAAAAAGAAGAATATCTTACCCAAGATATTATTCCTCTTTCAGAATTTGCCAATATTGACAAATGATATCCCTTTTAAAACCTTGCAGAAAGACATTTCAATGTTTATATGGACAGGTAGAAAACCCAGAAATAAGATGAAATCAACACAGGACACGACTGATAGAAGCAGATTGGGGCTACCACATTTTAAAAGCTATTATTATGCAGCTTGTTTGATTTGGCTTTGTAAATTGCTACACCTAAGAAATGATAGACTTTTAAAGTTGCAATCTACTGTATTGAAAATAGATATGGCTGGCATGCTTATCTATTCCAAGATAAGATCAAGGTCAATCAAGACTTCAACAATCACTACGTGAGAAGGTCCCTGTTTAGAATATGGTCTAAATTTAAAAGGTACATTAATGAGAAGATTCCACTTTGGATGTCAATTAATGAAGCGATTTACCCAAACCAGAAACTAGATGCCCATGACTGGCTATCAAGATATACTAACTAGAACATCGCAGGATAAATTTGAAATCAAAATATTAGAAGAAATGAAGCAAGAAGATAAAAATATACAACGGTTTACCTACATACACATGAAAGAAAAATTTAAAATGGACAATAAACTATACAGCTTCACAGAAAATCAGACAGAATTAGAAAAACTACTTATGATGACATAGGAAAAAAATTACTTTCTAAGATTTATAAACATCTACTTAAATTAGAAATGGAACCAGAAACAATTAAAGACTCAATGACAAAGTGGGCCCTGGATATTGGTAAAAATATTCCATACGACCAATGGGAAAAAAATTGGAAAAAAAGACAAAAATATACGGCATCTATGGAATTAAAGAAAAATCAATGGAAAATGCAATTTAGGTGGTATCTTACTCCTGACAAACTATCTAAGATGTACAAAAACACTAGCGAAAGTTTTCATACATGCTCCTCAGAAAAAGGGACCTTCTTCCATACCTGGTAAGAAAGTCAAAGAATATTGGGTACAAATATTTTAAAAAATTAAAGAAATTTTACAAATAGAACTGGAGTTTAAGCCAGAAATATTTCTACTGGGAATGATCAATGACGACTTGGAAAAAAGTCATGGCAAAGTGCTGGTTCATATGTTTACCGCAGCTAGGGTCACGTATGCTAAACTTTGGAAACAAGAGAATATTCCAGAATTAGCAGACTGGTATGTGAGACTACAAGAATATATAATAAATGATAAACTTACCCAATCATGAAGGAATAAACTAGCTAAAAAATTTGAAAAAGAATGGGAAAAAACAATAACCTTTCTAAGATCTTTATGAAATAAGAACATAAATTAACTGGAGAAAAATATTAACGATTTATAGAAAATCTCATATGCTGTACAGTGGTCCCCTGGGTTACGAAAGTAATCCGTTCCGGATTACCTTTCGTAACCCGAAAATTTTCGTAAGAGAAAAAAAAGGTGTACTTACTGTAAGTAGTTAGGCAGGAGGGACCGGGAGGGCTCCGGGGAGGAAGCCGGCCCCGTGGAAGCGCGGACCCGCCGGAAGCCGGATCGAGCGGTCCCTTCCCCTCCGCCGGCGGCCAGACCTCGATCTGGCTTCTGGCGGGTCCGTGCGGGGCCTTCCCTTCCCCTCCACCAGGCTCGTCCCTTCCCCTCCGCCAGGCTCGTCCCGCCCAGCGCAGGCCTCCTCCCGAAGGCTCGAGGCCTAAGCAGCGGAGGAGGCCTTTCGGGACGCGCCGGCCTTGCCTGAAAGGGAGGCCGGACGTGGCTTCCACAGGGCCGGCTTCCTCCCCGGAGCCCTCCCGGTCCCTCCTGCCTAACTACTTACAGTAAGTACACCCTTTTTTTCGTAACACGGGGATACGTTCGTAAGCCGGGGCCATTTTTCCGGCCCCGGCTCTTTCGTATCCCGGGATTTTCGTTCCCCGGGGGATTCGTAACCCGGGGGACCACTGTAATCCCATATCAAGCTAAGGTCAAGGATTAAATTCTTTAGAACTATATAGTATCATTATAGACATATAAATCATATAAAGATAAATAACGAGAGAGATATATTATGTAATAAGATATATGTGAATACTGAGTTAAACAAAAATTAATTAATTCATTACAGAAAAGAAGAGAACAGAGAAGAAAGGAAGTTCTGTTTTATGTCATAATGTTGTAAGTATTATGTTACTATTATGTTGTGTTTTTCTGAGGAGTGAATTTATGTGTTATATCTCCTAAGGTTCCTGAAATATTTAGAGTGATAGAGCTGCAATACAATCTGTGAGACGCGAGTTGTGTAATTAGATTATGTATTATATGTAATAATGTGAGTGTTGAATCCATGTTTTTAAACTAGATATGTGAAAATCAATAAATTTTTTTTAAAAATCTAAAAATATTTTAGTAATATCTTTTGAGCTCAAAGACATATATTCTAAATTATTTAAAAACATTTTAGTAAATCTTCTATTGTTTTGTTTTATTCTCTTATTTAATTTTGAGTAAAATTTATGAAATTTGTTTTTAATTTCTTCTTGAGTTGTGGCAGTTCCCTCTTTGTCTACTAATTTTGTAATGTATCTCTTTTCTCTTTCTTTTTTCAGCTTGTTTGTCAGCCCTTTTCCTGGTTTGTTACCAGATTTGAAATAGGAATTCCTTGGTTTCTGTATATTCCGTTGTATTTCTTTGGTAAGTATGGTTCCCATTTTCTTTTGTAGATATCTTATGTTATTAATGGCGCCTTTTAAAGTTTTCTTTCCATCTCTTTTAATTTGACTTCTGTTCCTGTAAGTTCTTTTATGTGGACTTTTTTCATTTCTTCACTACGATCATAAAAAGACCACGGCTTTTGCATTTCCAGCATTTCGAATCATAGTTTTTATACATTTTCATAATTTTTGAGGCGTTAGGGTCCACCTAAAAAGATTTTTTTAAATTTTTAAAAAATTATTTTTTTAATAACAATACATTAAAACATACTCACATTGTCTAAATCCAACATCAACTCTACATCCAAACCAACCATATCAATTCATCCATAATATCACAAACAAAGTGGACGTCTTCCTTCCAAACATTCATTCTCTAACATATAACACTGAATTTCCTCCCGGTAAACCTCACCGTTTCATTAATTACATTATTTTTGCATATCCAATTGTTACCAATATTATTTTACATCGTTGTCTCCATTACTTTCCCTTATTCCTCATTCTTATTAATTTATATTTACCCACTTAATTAATATTGAGCATATAAATGTTTCTTATTTGCTTAAACCTGTATTTTCCCAACATCAAACATCTTTATCTTTCACATTAATTTTCCTAAGTTAGGCCATTTTCCCTTTATGTATAGATATAATTTATTCCAGTCATCATTGATTTCCTTTGTTTTATCTTTTATGTTTAAACTGTTATTTTTATTTTCTATTATCTTTTTTTGAAATTATATCAGATTCCATCATTTCCAGGAGTTTAATTACCCATTCTTCCAATAGTATTTCCTTTTTACTCTTCCAATATCTTGCATATACTAATCTTGCTGCAGTTAGCATATAAAAAAATTATTTTGCCATAATCTTTCTCTTTTTTTTCCTCTAACATATTCAGTAACATTATTTCTGGGTTAAATATCAAGTAAATTCCTAATATTTCTTTAATACCATCCTTTATCATAGACCAATTTTTTTTTTGCGTCTACACACTCCCACCATAAATGAAAGAAAGTTCCCTTTTCTTTTTCACATTTCCAACAACGGTTTTGACTATTACTGTACATTTTCGATATTTTATCAAGAGAGAGATGTCATCTATAGATTATTTTATAATAGTTTTCTTTTATATCTTGACTTACAGAATATTTTATTCTTTTTTTCCATGATATTTCCCATTGACTCAAATCCAGTGGTTTTTTACAATCCTTTGCCCATTTTATCATATTCTCTTTTATTATATCTTCTTCTAAATAAAATTCTAATAACTTTTTATACATTCTTGATAGCATGGCGGGTCTCTCCTTTAAAAGTATTTCTTCAATTTTAGACATGTTTTTTAACAAATTCTGTTTGTTTTTTATCCATTTCAAACCTAGCTTTCATTTGGCGGTATAAAAACCATTCACATTTGTTACCCTCCAATCTTATTTGTTCCAAAGATTTTATCCCATATTCCATTTTATTTACCCATAAGATTTCACCGTATGTTAACCATTTCTCCTTTTTTTGAGGATCAGTATTATACAAGGCTTCATGTGTTGAGAGCCACATGGGAAGTTTAGGACAGATCCACCTTTTATATTTTTCCCAAACTTTAAAAATTGCCATTCTTACATAATGATTCTGAAAATCTATATTGACTTTAACATTTTCATAGTATAAATATGCATGAAAGCCGAATCTCAAGTCATGCCCTTCCAGTTTTAGTAATTTCTTATTTTCCAAATTCATCCATTCTTTCAGCCATATCAGTGCACTTGCTTCATGATAGATTCTCAGATTTGGAACTGCAAACCCTCCCCTGTCTGTTGTGTCTTGCATATATTTCTGCTTTATTCTCAGTTTTTTTTCAGCCCAAATGTTTATTCCAATCCTTAAATATTTTATAGTTTCTAATAAATGGTATCACTTGAAATAAGAATAGCAACTTAGGAATTATTGTCATCTTTATAGCTGATATTCTGCCCATTATGGATAAATTTAATTTCTTCCATTTTTCCATCTCCTTTTTGATTTCATTCCATTTCTTGTCGTAGTTATTTCTAATTAGGTCTTTTATATATATATATAATTTTTTATTGCTTTTTAAACATACACGTACAGATCAATTGAAAAAAAAAGACATTACAACCAAAACAAAAACAAACATTTAACAGCTAATATAACCTAAGAGACCGAATCAGCAGACATACAAACTAAAACACATATAAACACAATACAACTTCCCTCACTGCTTGGAAAATCTATTAAATTGTTAGTTTCTACTGTCTTATCATTTCCTCTATACTCTCTGAATTTCTTTTCTTACAAGATTATTTAAATTCAGGCTTCAACTATAATTAATTCATACTCCTTATAAACTTAACTTTGTTATTTTCGTTTTTAAGTGAACCTTCTACTTGTTTTATACAAACACTTTATTCTTTCCTGCTTTGTATCAACATATATATTTTAATCTTTAAATTACCTTTTTCTAGCTTAGGTAGAAAAGAACTAGGAAGTAGCTTAAATGAACGGTCAAATAGTTCCCTACAGGAACTACTTTCCCCATTTTCAATATCCCAAAAATACCTAACTTACACTACCACATTTTTCCACTTATTTTGTAGATAGGCATAAAATGGTGTCCATTCTTATTTTGCTTTTTCTTCTGTATTTTCCGTTCTCCAGCAGGTCATAATTTCCATTTCTGCTACATCGAGAGATTTGTTCAGCCATTCATCCATGCTGGGGGTATCCGATGACTTCCAGAATTTTGCATAGGTAATAGGTAACAGAAATACCATCTTATCATACTTTCTGTCAACTTGAGAGTCTGACAAGCCTAACAGAAATGTCTCTGGTGAAAAAGATATATTTATTCCCATGTCTGTTTTTATAACTTTGTAAATTTTCCGCCAGAATCTTTTAGCTTTGGGGCATAACCACCAAATATGATAAAATGTGCCCACCTTTGAGGTACATTTCCAACAGCTTGGGTTTGCGCTTTTAGACATCAAAGCAATCTTATGAGGAGATAGGTGCCACCTATAAACCATTTTATAGACATTTTCTCTTAAATCTTGACAGATTGAAAATTTGATTCTCTTGCCCCATAGTTCTTCCCATCTTTGATATTCTATATTATGACCTACATTTTGGGCCCACTTTATCATACATTCTTTTCTTGTTTCTTCTTCAGTGTCCCACCTTAATAATAATTTGTAACACCTTGAAATCATTTTTTTTGTTGCCTTTTTCAATTATCTCATCCCATTCTGGATTTGACACTTGTAACCCAATTGTTTGCATATCCATTTTATAACGTTCTCTCAATTGTCTGTATAAATACCAGTGGCAATCAATTCCCATACATTTAATTTCCTCTTGAGATTTGAATTTGCTACCATCCTGTGAAATATTAACGAGATCTTTATATTTTAGCCATTTGTTCAACTGGATTCCTTCTCTACTAAACAATGCTTCATGCGGAGAACACCAAAGTGGTATCTTAGAACATAGCCTTCCTTTATACTTATACCACACTTTAAGCAAAGCCCTTCTTATCACATGGTTCATGCAGTCTTTATTGACTTTATCTTTCCCATATATTAAGTAACAATGCCAACCATACCACAGGTTATCCCCTTCTAATTTAAGAAAATCCTTATTATTTAATGTAATCCATTCTCTAATCCAAATTAAGCAGCAAGCAAAAAAAATAAAGTCTCAGATTAGGTAAGCCCAGACCTCCTCTCCTTCTATCATCGCATAAAATTTTTGATTTTATTCTAGCTTTTTTGTTCCATACAAACTTGGAAATCTCTTTTTGCCATAGAACTATTGGTTTATCGTTGTGTAGAATTGGAATAGTTTGAAACAAAAAGAGGAGTTTTGGGAGTACACTCATTTGTATGATTGGAATCCTACCCAGTAATGATAGTTTCAATTTACTCCAGTCAGCTAATTTTCTTTTGATCTCTTGCCATGTGGTCACATAGTTATTTTGAAAAAGGTCTGTATTTTTATTAGTCATACAAATACCTAGATACTGTACCTTTTTATCTATTCTCAAACCCGTTGTTTTTCCTAGTATTTGTTGTTCTTCTATTCCGATATTTTTAGTTAATATAGTTGTTTTCTCTCTGTTCACTTTTAGACCTGATATTGATTCAAATTCTGATAAGATTTTTAATAATGGGATTACACTGGCTTCTGGTTCTTCCAGTGTAAAGACAATATCATCGGCAAATTGTTCGTTTTGTATTCTGAATGTTTTATCGTTATACCTTTAATATCTTTGTCCTGTCTTATTCTATTATTGAGGAATTCCAAAGCTAGGATAAACAAATGAGGAGAAAGTGGGCAACCCTGCCTCGTGCCCTTAGTGATCTTGAATTCCTCCGTCTTTTCTGAATTAACGATAACTTTGGCTTTCTGATCTCTGTATATTGCCTTAATCCAGTTGGTAAATCTTGATCCTGTTTCTATTTTTTCTAAGGTTTTAAAGATCATCTCCCAATTAAGGTTGTCAAAAGCCTTTTCTAGATCGACAAAAATTAACACCAACTTTTTCTCATGATGTCGCTGGAAATATTCTAAAACATTTATTATATTTCGCATGTTATCGTAAATATGCCTATGGGGGAGGAACCCTGCTTGGTCTTTATGTATCCATTCACATAGCACTTTTTTCAATTGTTCAGAAATAATTGTAGCAAACAATTTATAATCCGTGTTTAATAAGGCTATTGGCCTATAATTTTTGATTTCAATCGGATCTTTTTTCTCTTTTAAAATAAGTGTGATATTGGCTTGTCTCCATGTTTCAGGATAATTGTCAATGCTGATAGCGTCAATTACTGCTTTTAAGGGCATTATTAGCTGCTCCTCGAATGTCTTGTAGTAGTTTGGACCGAAGCCATCTGGGCCAGGTGCTTTCCCTTTTTTGCTTTTCTTTATAGCCTCAATTATTTCTGCGATAGTTACCAGTTTGTTTAATGACTCTCTTTGAGCTTCTGATAGAGAAGGTAAATTGGCTTTGTCCAGAAAAGAGTCTAATTTTGCAATAGGTATTTGCTTTTTATTATATAGATTAGTAAAAAAATCCTGAAATACTTTCTTAATTTTATTTTGGTTAGATGTGATAGTAGAGCCATGTCTGATTTCAGTAATAACGTTTCTTTCCCTGCTTTTCTTTATTTTATATGCAAGCCACCTACTGGGTCTGTTGGCTTGTTCGTAATATTTAAGTTTGAATTTTTTAATTTTATTCTGCATTTCTTTGGTTTCTTCTATTTCTATCTGTTTTTAAAGAAAGTTTATTTCTTTGATTACTTTGTCTTTGAATGCGTCTCTATGCATCTCTTTCTCCTTCTCTAATAATAGGCAGTGTAATCTTTCCATCTTTTCTTTCTTTAATTTGGACAAAATATTACTCTGTTGAATGAAGAACCCACGCATGACCGCCTTAGAGGCTTCCCATACAGTCACGATGTTCATGTTTTCTTTTATATTCTCATCAAAATACAGTTTCAATGTTTTTTTACCCTTTTCAATAATTTCTTCTTTTTGTAACAGGTAATAAATAATAATAATAAAAACTTTATTTATATACCGCCCTTCCAAAGATCAGGGTGGTGTACATATACATGGATTAAAACATATACACAAGTTAAAACAGTGGATCAGAATAGTGATTTAACAATTTCGGCCCAAGAATAACAGTGTTCCGATCCAAGTCATGAAGAGGGAAGGGTAGCAACGGGGGGGATAATCAGGGGTAGGCCTGGTTGAACAAATATGTTTTTAACCCCTTCTTAAACTGGGTAAGGGAGGCAGCCAGACGGATCTCCGTGGGCAACGAGTTCCAGAGGCTCGGGGCCGCGATAGAAAATGCCCTCTTTTTAGTGGTTGCCAATCTGGCCTCTGGAACTTTAAGTAGTTGCTGCCCAGAAGATCTAAGTGGGCGGGGCGGATTGTGTGGGGAGAGACGGTCCTTCAAGTACTCTGGGCCCAAGCCATTTAGGGCTTTATAGGTAATAACCAGCACTTTGTACTGAACCTGGAAGCAAATAGGCAGCCAATGGAGATCTTTTAATACCGGTGTTATATGGCAGGTCCTGGAGGCTCCAGTGACCAGCCGTGCTGCCATGTTCTGCACTAACTGTAGCTTCCGAGTGTGATACAAAGGCTGCCCCATGTAGAGCACATTGCAAAAATCCAATCGAGAGGTTACCAGAGCATGTACTACAGTTTCAAGGTCCCTCCGGTCCAGGTAGGGGCGCAGCTGGCGTAACAGCCGAAGCTGAAAACAGGTGCACCTGACCGTCACATCCACCTGAGAAGTGAGATGGAGCGACGAATCAAGGAGCACCCCAAAGCTGAGTACAGTGTCCTTTACAGGAAGCGTGAGCCCGCTCAGAACAGGTGGAACCACCTCCATCCCTGGGCCGGGGGAACCTATCACGAGTACTTCCGTTTTCTCTGGATTCAGGCTGAGTCTGTTTTCCCTCATCCAATCCATTACCGATTCCAGACAGGCCACGAGAGGAGCGACGCTGTCCCTGGTCACTGCATCAGTCGGAGACATAGAGAAAACTATTTGGGTGTCATCAGCGTACTGATAACCCCGCGCCCCATGCCTCCGGGTGATCTCTCCCAGCGGTTTCATGTAAATGTTGAAAAGCATGGGGGACAGAATAGCTCCTTATGGGACCCCAGATTTAAGAGCCCTCTTATCAGAGCAAACGTCCCCCAGCTGCACCATCTGGAACCTCTCAGAGAGGTAGGACTGGAACCACTGGAGCGCAGTGCCTCCGATTCCCACCTCTGCCAGGCGCTCCAGAAGGATACCATGGTTGATGGTATCGAAAGCCGCTGAGATGTCCAAGAGCACCAGCAGGGACACGCTACCCCTGTCGATGCCCAGAAGGAGATCATCGGCCAGGGCGACCATGGCAGTCTCAACCCCATAGCCTGCCCAAAAACCGGTTTGAAATGGATCTAGATAATCCATTTCATCCAAGATCGATTGAAGCTGGATCGCAACCGCCCTCTCGATCACCTTCCCCAAAAATGGCAATAGCGAAACTGGCCGATAGTTATTATGAATCAGGGGGTCGAGGGAGGGATTTTTAAATATCGGTTTTACAGTGGCCAATTTAAGATTTTCAGGAAACCGCCCCGCCCTCAAGGATGTATTAATGATCCGGTGTAACAGTGATGTTACAGCCGGCCCCCCCATACCGCTAGCCACGAGGGACAGGGATCGAGGGAGCAAGTTGTTTTCCTAACACTTCTAAGGATCTTGTCCACATCCTCGGTACTGACAGACTCAAACTGATCCAGTACAACCAAGTCCACGGACGCTCTGGACGCCTCTGCTCTGGATTCTGCTTTAACACTGGCATCCAGATCTTCGTTTATCCGAGAGATTTTATTTGCGAAGAAGTTGTTAAATTGGTCACAGCAGGCCTTAGTAGGTTCAAGGATCTGGTTCGGGGCAGGAGGGAGCTGAGTTAGCTCTCTCACTACCCTGAACAACTCTGCTGGATGCGACTCAGCGGACGCGACACGAGCAGCATAGAACGAATTCTTAGTTGCTCATATTGCCTCTCCGTAGTCCTCCAAGAGGTGGTCTAGGAGAGCCTTGTCGGATAAACGCTGATGTTTCCGCCAGGCGTGCTCTAGCCATCGCAGAACCCGCTACCTGGCCCCGAGATCTTCCGTGTACCCAGGCTTCTTTTTGGAAGCAGGCCTGAGAGGGCGCTTGGGAGCAATACTGTGTATAGCCCTGGAGAGATCCGTATCCCAGGTGTTAACTAGGGCATCAACAGTGTCACCGTCACTTCCAACCATATATCCCTCTAGGGCTTCTTGGAACCTATCAGGTTCCATCAACCTTCGAGGGTGGACCATTCTAATCGGTCCGCCACCCCCGGGGGGGGGGATCTGGGATGATGCCTTAATGCTTGCCTCTACCAAGAAATGATCCATCCATGACAGGGCCGAAATATTAGCCCACGGAGCCCACGGAGTTTCCATGTCCGTACAGAAGACCAAATCAAGTGTATTCCCCGCAAAGTGGGTTGGACCCGTCACAAGCTGAGACAGGCCCATGGCAGTCATGGTATCCATGAATTCCCGAGCTACACCGGATGGAACTTTGTTGGCCGCGAGGGGGATGTTGAAGTCTCCTAGGACTAAAAGCCTGGGAGACTCCAGCACCAGCTCCGAGACCAACTGTGTCAGCTCGTTAAGGGAGTCAGTTAGCGCACAGGGTGGCCGGTAGACCAACACAATCCCTAGACTGTTTCTAGCCTTCAGGGTCAGATAAATACACTCGATATAGGAAGTCTGACAAACATGGTTCCTGATTAGAGACAAGGTGTTTTTATGCACCAAGGCAACCCCCCCCCCGCCCACCTAACCTGTTCTGGTCCTTTAGTGAATACCCGGAAGGGAGGGCCTGAGCCCACACAGCATCCCCTTCAGGCCCAAGCCAGGTCTCGGTTATGCACGCCAGGTCACAGTTGTTGTCCTCGAGCAGGTCATGCAAAATGTGGGTCTTGTTCTTAATAGACCTGGCGTTGCACAGGAGCAGAGACAGGGTTTGTGGTACGGCTGGAGTGATCCTCAAGTCTCTTTGGTTAGGAGAAGGACTGGAAGGAGAGATAGGTATTAAGCATCGATCTCGCCTTCCCTTGTAACAGTGGTCCATACTCCTACCGCCATACCTCCCCCTGCCCCACACAACTCGAATAGGGGCCCCGCTCATATCAAGGGAGTTACCCTCTACCTCCCCAACCAATCCTCCTCCCATATCCATAACCTCACCCTCCCCCCCAGAAAACAGCAATAGTAGCAGAGAGAAGATACACCAATCATTCTCTGCTACTTGCTTGCACAGGCTTGCCGGGAAAAAAAATCCTTCCCCAGTGGCTTGGGAGGGAGAAAGCTCTGGTGTCCCTCAGGGTCAGGAAGGGTAATAAGGGGAGGCAGCTCTCACCAGCCCCTCCTCCCCCTCCTCTCCTTAAGGCACCAGGCTCCAGGCAGCCGCAAGGGGAGAGTCCTCCAAGATGGAAAATGTCCTCTGGTGGCTTGGGAGGGAGAAAGCTTGGTAATCATTTAATTTCCAAGAAAATTCTGTGGGTCTTCCCTTCAATGTTAATGTTATGAGGTTATGGTCGGAAAGGGTTCTTGGTTCATTTTCCATATCAATAATTTCCTTGCATAAGCTATTTGAGGCAAGAAACATCAATTCTCGAGAGTGATTGATGTCTCTCAGAGAAGTAAGTAAAGACACTAGCATTTTTGTATTTAAATCTCCAAACATCTACTAAGTGATGCATTTCCGTCATTTTGTTAAATGATTTTGGAAGTTTACCCTGGGACTTTTTAATTTGTTTTTTTTTTTTAATTATTTTCTGTCTATTTCTGGAGTAATTACCCCATTCCAGTCTCCTAACATTAGGGTTTTTTCGCAGCTGTATTTGCAGAATTTGTCATTTAATTTATCATAAAATACATCTTTTTTTCCTGAGGACCATATACCCCTACTAACAGATACATTGCACCCATCACTCTAATTTCCAGACCCAAAAATCTACCATCTTTGTCATTAAATAAGGGTTTAGCATCATATTTTTTACTAACATAGAAAACTATTACTCTTTTTTTGTTTTGCCCTGATAAAATGAATTCTTGCCCCAATTTTTCATTTTTAAGTAATCTAACATCTTTGTCTCTTATATGGGTCTCCTGCAAGCAAATAACGTCCGCTTTTTGTTTAGATAGATAGTGGTAGACTTTTTTTTTCTTTTTTGTGGGGAATTCATTCCTCTAACTTTCCAAGAAATTATTTTTATTTTCCTCATTTTAACAGAAATTTAAAATAACAAACTTTGGATCTGTTCAATCTTCTATTTCTGTCTCTTCCTCTTTTTCTTCCTCTTTGTCTTCCTTATCCTCGTCTTCTGTCTCTTCCTGGTTCAATGACTTATGTAAGTCTTTCTTTAACAACTGTTCCCTCTTTTCATTCTCTGACTTTCCTTCCTCTTTCTCTTTTTCTTCATTTTGTATGGGGTCACCTCTTTTTTCAAGATCTCTTTTATATTTTTTAAAGAAGTCCTCCATTTTCATTAAAGAGTTTATTTTTATAGAGCTCTAGTTTATATTTAAAAACAACCCCTTCAAGCCTTTCCCATCTGTAGTTAATGTTAAGTTTTAAGAAGATTATCAAAGGTCTATATTCATTCCTTTTCTTCAGTATTCTCTTTGGTATGTCCTTATAGATTATTATTTCCACACTGTCAACTTCCAGTTTTTCTTCGTAGTTTAGTTGGATAATTTTGTCCCTTATTTTTTTCCGTGTAAAATAAATTACTATGTCCCTGGGTAACTTTCTTTGTCTGGCTATTTTGGAATTGATTCTGTACATTTTATTAATTTCGTGTTGGAATTGATTAGTTTCTGTCCCTAAGTATTCAGCTAATATTGGTGTCAAATAATCATACAGGTCTTCATTTTCTTTTTCTTTCAATCCTCTGATTTTTATACTATTTTCCCTTTGTTTCAAATCTTGAAGCGCCCTTTTGTCCAAATTTTTTTCATATGTGTTTTCTAAATGTGTTACTTTTTTATTTATCAGTTCGGTAGTATCTTCCATCTTGTTTACTCTTTTGTCAATTTTCTTTATATCTTCTGTGTCCTTATTCAGTGATTCCTTTATTCCTTTCAGCTCTGTTCTAATTTCCTACCTTATCTCTTGTTTTATTTCCTTTCTCATCGTATTCATAGCCAATTTTAAGTCATTAATATCGTCCTTCATTTCTATATAAAGTGACCTTAGTTCTTCCAAGATGCTTTGTTGCTCAGGTGGCTTCAGTGTTGAGTCAAGTGAGGGTTTTCTTTGTTGTGTAGTTGTTAGGAATTGCTGTTTTCCTAGTATTCATTTTTTTTTGTTTTTTGTTTACTTATCTCGTCCTTCCTCCTCTTCCCTTCTCTTCCCCGGTCTTCTCCTTTGCGTCTCAGTCTTTCTCCTCTATGCGCGTCTGCTTACCTGGTTCCTTTCGTTTTCTCCTTCCTCGCCTCGGCTTTCTCCTCCTCTCGCGCCTGCTCTTCCCTTCTCTTCCCCCAACTTTTCCTTTGCGTCCCAGTCTTTCTTCTCTATGCGCGTCTGCTTGCCTGGTCCCTTTCGGTTTCTCCTTCCTCGCCTCAGCTTTCTCCTCCTCTCGGGTCCGCTCTTCCCTTCTTTTCCCCAGACTTTTCCTTTGTGTCCCCGTCTTTCTCCTCTATGCGCGCCTGCTTGCCTGATCCCTTTCGGTTTCTCCTTCCTCTCCTCGGCTTTCTCCTCCTCTCGCGTCCGCTCTTCCCTTCTCTTCCCCTGACTTTCCCTTTGCATCATGATCTTTCTTCTCCTTGCGCACTTTCTTGCTTAGTCTCTTTCGGCTTCTCCTTCTCCTACCTCGCCTTGGCTTCCTCCTCCTATCATGTCCGCTCTCCCTTTTCCTCCCCTGGTTACTCCTTCACTCCTCGGACTCTCTCGTCCCTGCGCGTCTGCTTGCCTGGTCTCTTTCGTCTTCTCCTTCTTCGCCTCGGCTTCCTCCTCCTCCCATGTCTGCTCTTTCCTTCCCTTCTCCGGCTTCTTCTTCGTGCCTCAGTCTTTCTCCTCCCTGCAGGTCTGATAGCCTTTTCCTCCTCCTTGTGAATTGCCTCCCAGCTGTGGTTGCTTACTAACGAGCGTCTTAATTCCACCTCAGCTGCAACTATTTTCACAACTGTTGCATTCAATGTTCTCTCCCTGTTTTAATTTCGTAGTTTTAATTAAAGGATTTCAGAGTTGGAATTAAAATTTTCTTTCATAGAATCATAGAATCATAGAGTTGGAAGAGACCACAAGGGCCATCTAGTCCAACCCCCTGCCATGCAGGACGTCCAAATCAAAGCATCCCTGACAGATGACCATCCAGCCTCTGTTTAAAGGCCTCCAAGGAAGGAGACTCCACTACGCTCCGAGGGAGTGTGTTCCACTGTCGAACAGCCCTTACTGTCAGGAAGTTCCTCCTAATGTTGAGGTGGAATCTCTTTTCCTGCAATTTATATCCATTATTCCGTGTCCTAGTCTCTGCAGCAGCAGAAAACAAGCTTGCTCCCTCCTCAATATGACATCCCTTCAAATATTTAAACAGGGCTATCATATCACCTCTTAACCTTCTCTTCTCCAGGCTGAACATCCCCAGTTCCCTAAGGCGTTCCTCATAGGATTTGAAGAATTTTAGTATTCTTCAAAAATTAAATCAACATTTCACATTAACACTGGTTCACTTTATAGCAAGTTTCCTTTTTTGTGCTCTATATTTGATCTGTTCCAAGAAATTGAACTGAAGATAATTTTCTCTTCAAATTTTCCAAACAGCTTTGCGTCCTATTTCTTTAGTTTCCCTTTTGTTAAATTAAAAAGTTGGTGGCAGCCTTAGTTCCACAGGTTTCCCACTATAGGTGCTGGGTAACTTCGACCTCCTCTGCCTCACCTCTAGAGGAGACCCGCATTGGAGGGGGGAACCCTCCAGACCAGGCTCCTATGAGGATGTAGGACAGGTAATAGGTTTTGGAAGCCCCTTCGCCCACCTTGTGCCGAAGTGTGGGGTTTTTTCCAATTTGCGTTGGAGAAAATGAAAGGAAATTCACCTTTAGTGGAGGACATTCCTCAGAGCCTCCTGAACATATGTCCGACTGGCTGCTGACTGGCTGCCGCTTCCAACAGGAAGTTCAATTAGGTCTGAATTTTTGTTGGTTATTTCTATTCCTAGGTATTTTGCTTTCTTTGTTACATTAAATCCAGAAATTTCTCTAATTTTATTTTCTTCATTATGTGACACATTCTTCGATATTACATTTGTTTTTTCTCTGTTGACTCTTAAACCAGATATTTTTTCAAATTCATTCAAATGCTTAAGAAGTTCAGGAAGGGTATGTATTGGATTTTCTAATGTTAATGCAATATCATCTGCAAATGCTCTAAATGTATAATGGTCTCCTTTGATTTTATTCCTTTTATCATATTATCTTCTTTAATCTTCCTTAACAAAATATCTAACACTATCACAAATAAAATTGGAGAAAGGGGACACACCTGTCTTGTTCCTTTTCTTATTTCCACCCTATTGGTTTTGCTTCCATTAATTATTATTCTTGCAGTTTGGTTTGTATATATCGTATTTATCCAATTCCTGATTTTTTGACCAATACCTATCTCTTGTAGTGTTCTTTTCATTAATTTCCAATGTAGATTATTGAAAGCTTTCTCCAAATCTAATAAAAATAAAATTCAATTGCATTAATCATATATCTCATATTATCTTTCAATTGTCTGCCTGGAATAATGAAAAAAAATGCAATCACAAATGCAAATGGAAATGGAACAAAATATGAGAAAAGAGATAAAATCTTTAAGAATTGATATAAAACAAGATTTAACATCAGAATTATCAGATATAAGGGAATCCCTAGAAGAACTATCGAAAGATATGAATAATGCAAAACAAAGAATAGATAAACTAGAAAAAAACAGAAAAAATAGAAGAGGAAGTAATAAAATCAAAAGAAAGAGAAAAACAAGAGATAGAGAAGAAATTAGATGAAAAAGCTTTAGAAAATTATAAGTCGAGAGAGATTTGTTTGAAGATCAGAGGGATTAAAGAAATAAAAGGAGAAAACTTGTACGAGGATTTTGTACCACTATTGGCAGATTATGCTGAGACATCCATCCATGATTTAAGTATGGAAATAAATAAAATGTTCAGACTGAACTCAGTTATAGCAAAAGAGAAGGGGTGGCCTCGTGACATAGTTATTTATTTTGTGAGAAAAAGGGCAAGGGACAAAATTTTGGAATTAAGCTACAGGAAATCTTTTGTGATAGAAGACGAGGAGATAAAATTTTTTAAAGATGTGCCCAAAAGAATTTTGAGGAAGAGAGATGACTACAAGTTTTTGACCTCATTTCTAAATAAGTATGAGATTATGTATAAATGGGAAAAAAATGAAGGGCTATCTGTTTTGTACAAATTAAATAATATTCAAAAAGGCGAAAGATTTTTTGAAAAAATGTAATAAAGACATAAAGAAAGATGTAGAGAAACAGGAGAATAAATTCTATAAGGAAAGATTGAGATCAGCGAACAAGAATCAAGAAGAAAGCAGAAAGGTAGAGTCATCTAAAACTATGGGAGAAGAAACGGAGGAAGAAGTAGAAACAGAGGGGGAAGAAGGTGAGGGAGGAGAATTTACAGAAGGAGACTTATAAAAGGGAGAACAGAACAAAAATGTCAATGTTAAAAGAATTGAGTATACTTTTGTGAAATGTAAAAGGATTGAATGAAAAAAAGAAAAGGAAAGAAAAGAAATGTTTCATAAAATAAACCAATTGAAATATGACATTAATATATTACAAGAAACACATGTAAGAAATAAAGACAAAAGGTTGTTAAGAAACTCTAAACTTGGTGTAGAATATGTATCTGCTTTCAAACAGAAAAAAGAGGTATTGTGATTTACGTTAATAAAAAATTAGAATCAAGAGAATTGTTTAATGACGCAAATGGATTCTTTTTGTGTGTAGAAATAAAAATATTAGGGAAAGAAATGGTCTTAGCGGTAATCTCTGCACCACAAGAAAGGAAAGCAAAATTTTATAAGAAAATCTGTACTGTTTTACAAGAATTCATTGGAAAAGATGTTATATGTTGTGGGGACTTCAATGGAGTATTAAACCCAGAATTGGACAGGTTATCAAGTAAAAAAGTGAAGGAGAGACAAGGGAAACTCCCCAAAAGTTTTTTTTTATTTGATGGATGGCTTAAATTTGGTAGATATATGGAGACAAAAAAAAAAGGGAATATGAGAGAATTTACTTTCTTTTGTGAAAGACATAGATCATTTGCAAGAATAGACATGTTTTTGCTTTCACAAACTTTATGTATGAAGGTAAAAAAGACAGATATATTAGCCCGAACATATTCAGACCATAACCCTATAAGCTTACACTTGAATGTTAATAAAGGTGAGCATAATTGGAAATTGCCAGAATATTTATTGGAAAAAGATAATATTATCATAGAAGCTAAACAGACGGTGAAAAAACTATTTCGCAGAAAACATGAATAAAGGAGTGGACATGGAAATAGTATGGGATGCTGCAAAAGCGGTATTACGAGGATTTTTTATGCAAAAACATAATGAGATACAAAAGAAAAAGAAGGAGAAAATGAACCGCATAACAGATGAAATAAAGAAAAAAGAGGAGGAACTAATGATCACTAAAGATAAAGATAAATTATTGCAAGAAATAAAAATTTTGCAAAAACAATACTTAATTGAGAATACAGAAGAAATAATAAAAATAATGAAAAAAGTTAAAGCTACACAGTTTCAAAATGCAAATAAAGTAGGTAAATGGTTATCATGGAAATTGAGAAAAGAAAAAGACAAAAATATAATTACTAGAATTAAGAAAGATAACAAGTCCTTTATAGAACAAAAAAAAAATCAAAGAAATATTTTATCAACATTTTAATAAAATTTATAAAAATAAAGAAGTCAAAGATCAAGAAATAGAAAATTATCTACATTATTGTAATTTACCGAAAATAGAGGAGGAGGTAAGACAGAATCTTGATAAACCTATTTCAAAAGAGGAATTATGGGAGGTGATAGATAAAGCCAAAAATCGTAAGAGTCCCGGTCCAGATGGTTTTACAGCCAAATTTTATAAAATCTGTAAAGAGGAAATAAGTTATCCACTACTTCAAATTATGAACAATATGAATACTCAAAAAATGCCTCCTTCGTGGGGAGAAGCAAATATTACACTGCTGTTAAAGGAAGGGAAGAACAAAGAAGACATAAACAGTTACAGACCAATTTCCTTATTAAACCAGGACTATAAACTATTTGCAGGAATTCTATCTAATAGATTAAAATCAATACTTTCAGATCTAATTATCGAAGAACAAGTTGGATTTATTCCACCTAAAGAGATTTTATAATAACTCTCCTTCAAATTCTGACATTTCGTATATCTCAGCCTTCTTTTCCAAATCAACTCCCATTGGTTTAAATCAATACTGTAACCAAAATTTTCAGACCATTTAAACATATTTGTCTTGATAATCTCATCTCCCAAATAGATTTCTAATAAACACTTATACAGTCTGGATAAAGGACGATCCTTATTTGATAACAATTCAGCTTCCAGTTTTGTTCCACTGTTTCCAGTTCCTGTAATGTGGTGGACACGTGAAAAAGCAGTTAAATTTTTAAAACAAATTCACCAAGAAATTAAGAAAATTATGAAACAGAATGTTGAATTTAAGCCTGCATTATTTTTGTTAAATATGTTAGATAATAAATTGGGGAAAAAGTATGGTAAAATAATGTTTTATATGCTGTCCGCTGCAAGGATTGTTTATGCTCAATGCTGGAAAGATAGAGACCTGGATTTTCAAACTACATGATCTTCTGGAATTGGACAAAATGGCAAGAAATCTGGAATACGAATACGAACTGATCGATGCATACTTAGAAGATTGGAATTTATTCTTGGACTACTTCCGTTATAATAGGGGGATTAATAATTGTGATGTAATATATCCTTAAGTCATATAGCCCTAAAATCTGAAGTAACAAAGCTACATAGAGATAACAATCATTTTTTCTTTTCAAATTATTATTATTATTAGGGAAAATATATAAAAATATGCAAATACAAGATGAGAACCTCTATATGCTTTTAAGAGACTCTGGAGAGAGATATTTCAAGCAATCGTCCTCTCCTTAAGAGAAAAGACAAAAATCAAAATAAAATCTGAAGTAACACTAGAATCATTCACCAGAGAGAATTAGTAAAAGAGAAAGGAAGTAATCGCAACAAATAGGCCGAAAGAATGGAAGGGCAAATTAATTTCACAGAAAACATGTGCAGAGATTACTGTTATTTATATTACTTAGGTCCAAAACACACTGCTGTAATAAATCCTCATTGTAGGGGCTGGGCCTCTGGGGCATAAAGGGTGGGGTTTCCATCATAAGTGCCAAGTGCGATGTGCTGCCCCTCTTTGTCAAAGCCTTGGTTGATCTCTGGAACAGGGGAACAACAGTCAGGGCTATGGAAATGATTGCTCCTAAGCGTCCCCTAAACGGCCACCATGGTTTCCCAGGGAGCTGGTGGTGATGAAATGAGTGAATTGGAGACTACAGCAATGATGGTGGAAGATTTGGAGCGAGTTTGACCGAATATGGGCAAGAGCTCATTGGAAAGTCTATGCCATGGCAGCGGTGGCAGTGAAGAAATCCTTTTCTGCGGCCACTGTTGGATCCGCACAATTTCATCCAGCGGAAAGATCCAGAGGGCAGAGAGGGGCTTCAGTCAAAGTATTGGTTTTCAAGGAAGACAAGGGGAACCAGTGGCCTTTAGGACCATTGTGGAGATGAGGGTTTTTTTTTTAAATATAATTTTTATTAAGTTACTTCATTTTTATGACATAGGGCCAAAAACACACTGCAGAAATCATTCAGTTTGAGACTGCTTTAACTGCCCTGGCTCAGTGCTAGGGAATCCTGGAAATTGTAGTTGATTATGGCACCAGAGCTTTCTGTCAGACCCAATACTACAGTTCCCAGAATTCCCTAGTATTGAGCCAGCACAGTTAAAGCAGTCTCAAACTGGATTATTTCTGCAGTGTTTTGGATCATAGTAACACACTATATAAATAAAAACAAAAACCTTTTCTTATCACATTTCTTCATGCTTTAAATGATAGTCTGTTTATATACCTTTACATACAAAGTTATATCTTTGGTATCTCTTTTATTTTACTAATATTAAATACTATAAGGTCCTATACACACTGCAGAAATAATCGAGTTTAAGATCATTCAACTGCCTTGTCCTTCTCTGTGGTGAGGACCATCTCTGGCCTCCAAAGCCCTTGCAAGAAAGAGCATGGATGCCATGGGCATCATGCCTCCCTTGGTGCCTCGTGTGGGGAGCGAGTGTGAAGGTGCCTCATGGCTCTCCAAAGAGGAGGCCCAGCAGAGAAAGAGAAAGGGTGGACTCTCTGTCTCCAAGGCCCTTTGCGCTCCTTCCTTCATGGTTTGGCATCAGGAGGCATGAAGGGAATCTGTTGTGGGTCTTGTGGGTTTGTGTGATGCCGAGAAGGAGGAGGGTGAGGGCCAAGCGGGAGCCTTTGAGGGTGGTCTGGGGCTGAGAGAGGGACCCCTGGCTGCCTTCCCTTCAAGGCTCTGGCCTTGAGCTGCTCAGTTGGGAGTCACTCAACCAAAGGAGCATCCTCAGGGCTCCTTCTTCCTCTTGGGGCTCAGGCTGAGCATCTCAGGGCTCAAGCAGCCCTGGTGGCGCAGTGGTTAAATGCCTGTACTGCAGCCACTCACTCAAAACCATAAGGTGGCGAGTTCAAGACCAGCAAAGGGCTGAAGCTTGACTCAGGCTTGCATCCTGAGTCGCTAAAATGAGTACCCAGATTGTTGGGGGGCAAATAGCTTACAATTGTAAACCGCTTAGACACTCCTTAAGGGTATGAAGCGGTATATAAATGAAGCTGTTTGTTTGTTTTTGTTTATCCAAAGCTGGGCTGCAAAGTCCTGATGGAGAAGGGACTAGGGGTTGTCCTCCATGTAACGGAGGACAAGGCAGCGCAAAACGCTGGAGGACGGGACCAAAGGAAAGCTGGAAACACTTGATGTCAATGTAAATGCATGCTTCTTAGTGATGTTCCAAATGGAGGATGTTCTGAAATTCCTTCTGGGCAGAAGGTTGAAATGGAGGATGTGTCCTGGAAAAAGAGGACACCTGACTGCCTAAGGACAAAGGAGGACAAGGCCCTGCAATATGTTGGACTAAAAAACATGTTGGACAAAAAACATTGAATATAAATCTTCAGATACTAGCACTTTATATCAATATGAATTCATGCTTCTCAGTCATGCTCCAAACGGAGGACATTTTGAGCTTCCTCCTGGACAGAAGCTTGAAATGCAGTATGTAGAAATGTAGATCTGTTTAGAGGGGGCTGCCATTGCCTTCTGAGGTTGAGAGAATGTGACTTGCCTAAGGTCACCCAGTGGATTTAAGGGGCTTCATGGGGAATTGAAACCTGGTCTCCCAGAGGACTAGTCCTGGTGGGATAAAGAGTCCCAAGGAAAATGTACAATGTTTGATGGCTAAAGACCTTTCAAGAACATCAGCCAATCAGATGCTGGCTGGGGAATTTGAACGTTCTGTTGATATTTGGGTTTGGCAGTTGGGTTTTGACAGTTGGGCTGAGGATTCCATTAGAGTCAGTTGACTCTGTGGCTTCTTCTGTGGATAGATGGTGGACCGTAAACATGTTTGTAGATGGCTCTGTGCATACTGTAACTTCTAAAACTTCTCTGTGCATACTGTAACCTTTGTCTACAGTGTCTCTTCAGTTCTTCTGGAAGAGGAGAGGCACTTCTCCAACTCACAAGCTGCTGCCTATACTACAGTCGCGAAGGTGATCCTGGTGCCAAACGTAGCCATAGTACCTCATCACGAACTGTGCTACAAAGACTAACAAGGGTTATGGGCCCAGTGTGCGCCAGTGGATCTGCCTAAGGACCTGAGTGAGAAGCTGTTTTGTGAGCAATTATCCAGAAAAGCTCAAACTGTCTGAGGGCCGGAAGGCAAAAAGTCAAAGAGCCTAGCTGATGGCTGTTGCTTCCTTATCATTAGCAGATAGTGAGAGCTGGGAAGGCTGCCAAGGCTGAGCGTTTATTGTCAGCATGGAGTTTGCGAAGTTCCCGAAGTTAAATAATGAAAATTTCAGCCAGTGGTCTATCTATGTAGAAGCAGTTTTGGTAAGAGAAGGACTCTGGGATGTTATTGAAGAAGGTCCAACTAAGGAAAATGCTGAACAAGATAGAAGAGCAAGAGCTACCTTGTGTCTCATTCGGGAGCCCAATCAATTAGACTATAAGAGGGATAAGGTATCTGCCAAGGAGTTTTGGAATGCACTGAGAAATGTGCATCAATCTGACTCTGCACTGTCCAAAATGCTCTGGATCAAGAGAGTGTATGCTTGTAAGATGCAGAAAGGACAATCCCCAGAAGAGCATCTGTCCACCATGTGACATTTATTCCTAGAGGTAGAAAACAGAGGAATAAAGTTAGCTAAAGAACAAAAAGCATACATCTTGCTAGGCAGCTTATCCAATGAATTTGATCACATACTGTACAACCTTCAGGGTGTTCCAGAAAGTGAGCTCACAATGGACTTGGTGTCGACACGTGTCTTGGAGGAATGCATGAGACGGTGTTTTGAGAAAGGCATTCAGAGACAGCAACATGCCAAACCAAGGTCAGCAAACACACCATTGGAGGCAGTTCAACAAGCTGCGGGTGCAACTGTTTGCAACGTTCAGCGATGCTGCAACTGCAGACTGCCAGGACACCTCAAGAGGAACTGCAAGAATCCATCTGCTCCCAGAAAGAAGAAATAGCACTGGACTCTGGGAACAGGAAGGGAGCTGTTTCGGCAGTGAAGAACAGTGACTGTCAATCCCATCTGGCTTTTGCAGCCAAATACCTTTTGCTGGTCGACAGTGGTGCGACACATCATTTGGTCAACCGAAAATCCTTGCTGAAGAACAGGAAGCCTTTATGTGTTGACTCTATGAGTTTGGTTGATGGGAGTTCAAGCCAAATAAAGGATATGGGAACTGTTCATTTTCCTGGGTTTGCCAAGGTCTTTGAGAATGTGTTGTGTGCTTCTCAATTGCAAAACTGTCTGGTCAGCGTGTCCTCACTGACCACAGATGGGTATGCCATACATTTAGAGGGAGATGAGTGTGTCATCACAAAAGAGGGGCAAGTTTGTGCAAAAGCACACAAGCACAACAAATTGTACTTTCTAGATGACCATGCAGAGTGTGCATGGCACACAATTTTCATAGGGTGCTGGGACATACTAGTTTTACTAGTTTGGGGAAACTGGGAAGTGTTTGTCCCGGGCTGAAATTGAATGACTGCAGGAACCATTTGGATTGTTCTGTGTGCAGCAGGATAAAGCTGAAGGCTTTTCCTGTTGCCAAGAAAAACAAATGCACCACCCAGAGCCCTTTACAAATGGTGCATGCTGATCTGGTCGGTCCCTTCACTCAATCTATGGGCAATAGTAGATATCTGATGGTCATTGTCAATAGGCACACCAAATACTCCTATGCCTACACACTCAGGGAGAAGAATCAGGCTGCTGCCACATTCAAGAACTGGGTGGAGATGGTGGAAAGGGAATTTGAGTACAAGGTTGGTACTCTGGTGATAGATTGGAGTGGTGAGTTTTTGTCCCAAAGCTTGAGCAATTGGCGGAAACAGAAGGGCATTCGCCATAACACCACTAATGTAGCCACTCTGCAAGAAGACTCTTTGGCAGAAAGTTTGGGGTATTAAAACAGATAAAGGATTGCATGCTGCTTGATGCAGAGGCCCCAGGGGGACTATGGGGGGAGGCAATCCTGGCTGTATGCCACATTACTAACCGGGTCTGGAATTCTGCTGTGAAACAAACACTCTACTTCATATTATATGGGAAACCACCCAACCTCAGGTACCTAATGTCTGTAACAGGTTTGCTAGTCAAGTATGCAGACAGTCCGGTGGTTTAGAGGAGCAGAAAACAGAGATGCGTGGTACTGATCACCTCAGAAGCTGAGTTTGCTGCACTGTCTGAGATGGCAGGAGACGTACAGTGGCTGAGGCAATTGCTGGAGGACTTGGGTGAGAAGTGTACAGGCCCAACAGTTGTACACAAGGACTCACAGTCTTGCATTGCCATGTCTGAGGTGGAAATCTTAAGAATAGGACCAAGTACATAGGGGTGAGGTACCAGAATGTGAGTGATTTGGTGCAGAACGCTGTTCTGAGTCTGGTCTACATTAGTTCTGAGGACAGTGTAGCAGACATCCTCACAAAGGCCCTACAGTCATACAGACACGAGACATTGTCAGTACAGTTGGGCATGTCACCATCAGCGGAAGCTCAAAAACCAAGGTACTGTGTGGTATAGGAAGGTCCAAGGAAACTCACTCCATGTAAAAGCCAAACTTTATGTACAAATTGTTCATTTTGGAGGGACTTGTTGGGATAAAGAGTCCCAAGTAAAATGTACAATGTGTGATGGCCAAAGACCATTCAAGAACATCAGCCAATCAGATGCTGGCTCAGAATTTGAACATTCCGTTGACTGTTGGGTTTGGAAGTTGGGTTTGACAGTTGCGCTGAAGATTCCGTCGGAGTCAGTTGACTGAGTGGCTTCTTCTGTGGATAGATGGTGGACTGTATACATGTTTGTAGATAGCTCTGTACATACATCATCATCATCATTATTATTATTGGTATTTTGGACCTCTAACTTCAAGCTTGGTCCCACCCTCTGGAAGTCCTGCTGAGGAGGAAGGCAGACAGACTCTCTCCATGTTTGGGTGAATGTGGAGGAGAAAGAGGTCAGACCCACTGGGAAAGGGAAAAGGGGCCAATGTAGGACATTATTGACCTACATTTAAAATGTAAATGTTAGAGATGTTGAGGTACGGAAACGAACCTACATGTCTCTTATGGTAAATGTAATATGTACGTCTCCTGTTGGGAGGAATGAAAGCAAGGAATGCTGGGAGTGAGTGGCTGAGTGTTTGAAGGGGATGATTCTAGAAGGCTGGTGGGTTTGACAGTTGGCCAGTTAGGAAGAACGGTTCCTTCTGGTTTTCTTGGGGGAGAAGGGAAGGTGGGTGCCCAGAGGCAGCTGGGGAGGAGAAGGACACGGATGGGGGGCAGCCCAATGGGGTACGTGTGTGGGAAGGAAGAATGGGGAAGAGCCTGTCTTTTGGGGTCAATGATGGGGGTCTGAGGACTCTTCCATAGGGAGGGAGCCTTGGGGCTGAAAGCAAATAAGGCCCCTTCTCTCCCTCCCCCAAAAGGCACATCTTCTGTGGCTGCAAGGCCTCATCTGCCCCTCCAGATACTTCAGGGGAGGCAAAGAGAGAGTCATGGCTCTTGGGAAGGGGTCTCTGTGGGCATAGACAGGGCTCTTCTGAGGCAAAAGAAGTCCAGCTTTGGCGCTAAAGTTCTTTCTATACTCCTAGTCCCTGAAAACAACAGCTCCCTACAGTCCCTTTGACAGCATAAGAAAGTAATAAGAGGTGCTAGGAGTTGTCGTCCAAGACCTGAAAGGCTTCAGGACTTCCCTCCCTTCTTTAAGACTAAATTTTGTGCATAATCCCAGCTAGAAGAGATTTTGTTTTTCTGATGATAAGGAAAAGCCTTTCATTGTTCTTCTTTGCCGTCAGGTTGGCTTCAGCCGAAGGTAAGCCTAAGAATGAGAGACATTCAAGAGTCTTGCAAGCTCAGCATTTGTGCTTCTTCCAAACAATCCACCTCTTTTCCTTCCACTTTAGTTCTAACATAATTTTTTTTTCAAGGAGCCCTGTCATCTCCCAATGTGTCCAAAGTAACAGCCTCAATTTAGTTATTTTTTATTATTATTTGTAAGGACCAGCTTCTGGTTTGATTTTGTCTCAGCGCCACGGAATTTCCTTTATGGTAGACCATGGAAGGCTGCGTAATTGTGTGCGCAAGTAAAACTTCTCCGTTTGTTCTTTCTGCAGAAATGCACCTCTCCGATATGGCCTCCAAAAGTAGGAGGAAAGGTGAAGCTCTGAAGGAAACCAAAGGAGAGATTACCTTGAAGAAGGTGAACATTCATTACATCCTTTGAAATTCAGCCACCGGGAGCTCTCAACATAGGATTCTCAATAGTTGATATTAAGTGCAGAAGGATTTCCCTTCCTCCAGAAGTCTTCCTCCGTCCTTCAGTGGCTCAGTTGACCCCTGCTTCTGGCCATTTTGTCCTTGCTTTCAATGCCAGGGAAGCAGGGCTAGGGCTGGTGCTTCCTGCCAATGATGGCCCCTCAGAGTCTCCCTCAGAGTCTGTCAGGAGGACCTTCTCTATGCCTACGTTTGGCCTAAAACCAGGGGTATGAGGCAGAGTTGCTCCACCATTTTGCGGGATGGAGACACCTGACTCAGGCAGCTGGTTTTGAGAAATCATGAAAGGAAGCCATTCCTGATTTCATTTGTGGTTCTCATATTTTTATTGTGAAGATTGGGAATAGAGTATTGTGGGCTTCTCTGACTTACGTGCTAAAATAATTTCACCATAGAGGTTGGGACTCCAAGACATCTGACAGTCTGGGTGAGTCTGCCCTAGATTTATACTGGTTGGTAATGCAGATTAGGAAGACCAACATGGAATAATTTCCATGTGCTAAAGAGAAGATCCAGTTCATTAAGAATCCAGGCTTTACTTTATTTTTCCCCACGTGAAACACTTCAAGATTCACTGAGTTTAGGAAAAGAGATATTCAATATCTCTTGAATATTCAGACATACCACCCTCCATCTGTATTCTGATGGGATGAAATAATATTTGGGATGCACCATGTGCTTATCTCCTGTTTTGCTTAGACACACTGGATAAGGGCTTCTTTGTTTTGCAGGTGACTTTTAAAGATGTGGCAGTGTACTTCACCAAAGAGGAATGGCAACTGCTGGACCCGAAGCAGAGAGCATTGTACGAGGTGGTGATGATGGAGAACTATGGGAATGTGTCCTCCTTGGGTAAGAAACTTGAATCCATTGCCCTTTCTAAAAAGACTAAGAGTCCTTACTTTCATGTTACACAGTCATAGCACTATGATTCCACTTTAATTGTCCCACAACATCCTGGGAATCTTGGAATTTGTAGTTTAGTAAGGCACTCGAGCTCTTTAATTGAGGATTGTAAATACCTTGTTTTCAGCCTTTCCTATGGACTGATTCATATATTTATCCATAGATTCATAGAATGATAGAGCTGGAAGAGACCACAAGTGCTATCCAATTCAACCCCATTCTGCCATGCAGGAAATCACAATCAAAGCATTTCCAACAGATGGCTATCCAGCCTTTGTTTAAAGACCTCCAGAGAAGGAGATAAATTATCCTACTTTTCTCTATGGATTGATTTTTATATTTTTTCTTTCTTTCCTTCCTTTCTCTCAGAAATGGGATTTCAGAAGTAGAAAAAAACCTGCAAATTTGGGAGGTTTTTCACACACCGTTCTACAAAAGAGAAATAATACAAAAATAAAGCGGACGTAAAAGGGAGAAAATCAATACCTTTTTCGTTTTAGAACTTCCCAAAAGTAAAAAGGTTTCATTTTTGTCCACTGTGCATTCACTTTATTTTTGCATTGCAGTTTAATTCTACTTTAAATCTAATCTAAATCCTGTTTCTGAGCTGCATTCCTCTAGTGTGATAAGGTCCTGAAAGAGAATGTGAAAAACAGAATGGCAGGGAAGGGATGCTCAAGGTTAAATGCTGATGGGCCTGAGAGCAAGTGGGAAGAGATGGAAGTAGATCAGGGATGTGGAAGCGAGGAGGGCAGGGCAGGAACAAAAAGAAGATTATCTAGCTCTAGCTGTAATCTAGCTCTATGTCTGTACTGCAGCCACTCACTCAAAACCATAAGGTTGCGAGTTCAAGATCAGCAAAAGGGCTCAAGCTCAACTCAGGCTTGCATCCTTCAGAGGTTGCTAAAATGAGTACCCAGATTGTTGGGGGCAAGTAGCTTACAGTTGTAAACCACTTAGACACTCCTTAGGCGGTATGAAGCGGTATATAAATGAAGCTGTTTGATTTGGAAAGCAAGGAAACTCTGGGAAAGTCTATAAGAGAACCAGAGGAGGTGCCTTGAGTATTGTGAAGCAGCCACAAACCTGAAAAATTTAACAACTGGTTCAGGTAATCTGGTGCAAACCAGCTCAAGTTGTTCTTTTCAGCCGCCTTGATTGATCTCAGAGCGGTGGGGTGTAAATAATAATAATAATAATAATAATAATAATAATTTTAAAATGTTCCATTTAGCAATTATTAGTCATAAGTCTATGAAGGGAGAGAAGGGGACACAGAAACCCCTTTATCTCTTCTGTTTCTTGTCCCAGTTGAGTTTGCTTAGCTCCATTGTTAATTTCAGAGGCCTCTCCTCTCTTAACACTGAGATCAGTTTTGTCTGTCTTTCCTTCTTTATAGAAGAACTTGAGGCACGTCAAATAAGTGACACTGGAGAAAAGCCACACAAATGCCAGCGGTGTGGGAAAGGTTTTGCCCAGAAATCAAGGCTTGTGGTCCATCAGAGAAGCCACACAGGAGAGAAACCTTACAGATGCCAGCAGTGTGGGAAAAGCTTTGCTCAGACGTCTGACCTTTTGAAGCATGAGGGAGTCCACACAGGAGAGAAACCTTACAGATGCCAACAGTGTGGGAAAGGATTTGCTCATAAGTCAGTCCTTGTAGTTCATGAGAGAGTCCACACAGGAGAGAAACCTTACAGATGCCAGCAGTGTGAGAAAGGCTTTCCTCAGAAGTCACACCTTTTGGTCCATCAGAGAAGCCACATAGGAGAGAAACCTTACAGATGCCAGCAGTGTGGGAAAGGCTTTGCTCAGACGTCTGACCTTTTGAGGCATCAGAGAGTCCACACAGGAGAGAAACCTTACAGATGCCAACAGTGTGGGAAAGGCTTTGCTCGCAAGTCAGTCCTCGTGGTCCATCAGAGAGTCCACACAGGAGAGAAACCTTACAGATGCCAGCAGTGTGGGAAAGGCTTTCCTCAGAAGTCACACCTTTTGCTCCATCAGAGAAGCCACACAGGCGAGAAACATTACAAATGTCTGCAGTGCGGGAATGGCTTTGCTCAGACATCCGACCTTTTGAGGCATCAGAGAGTCCACACAGGAGAGAAACCTTACAGATGCCTACAGTGTGGGAAAGGCTTTGCTCAGCCATCCGACCTTTTGAAGCATCAGAGATTCCACACAGGAGAGAAACCTTACAGATGCCAGCAATGTGAGAAAGGCTTTGCTCACAAGTCAAAGTTTGTGGTCCATCAGAGAAGCCACACAGGAGAGAAACCTTATAGATGCCAGCAGTGTGGGAAAGGCTTTGCTCAGCCATCCGACCTTTTGAGGCATCAGAGATTCCACACAGGAGAGAAACCTTACAGATGCCAGCAGTGTGGGAAAGGCTTTGCTCACAAGTCACACCTTGTGGTCTATCAGAGAAGCTACACCAGAGAGAACACTTACAGATGCCAGCTGTGTGAGAAATGCTTTGCTCACATGTCGGCCCTTGTGGTCCATTAGGGAATCCACACAGGAGAGAGACCATTCAAATGCCCGGAGTGTGGGAAATGCTTTATTTCAGGTGCCAACCTTACAAACTACTGTAGCATTCATACAGAGGAGAAGCTGTAGACATGCAAAGACTATGAGAAATGCTTTTCTAAGAATTCACTCCTTTTGAAGCATCATAAAATCCACACTAGAGAGAACGTGTAGAAACGTGAGCAGTTGAAAAGGCTTTTTTTTTTTTTGATGAGGGAGCCTTCATACATTTTAATAGTCTTTTGGAAAACTCTAGTATAATCTTTTATTCTATTTCTGCCACAACATATTTGGTATTAAAGTATCTTGCCCTTGTTAAATAAACCTTTGGATTATTTGGAGCATTCTGTATTCTTTATTGTCTGTCTAGAATCTGTGAGACATAACATCAGTTATAGAGCATCATTATTATCACTGATTATCTTGATCCATTTCAAACTGGCCATGTCAGGATACAGAGTGGAGACTGCCATGGTTGCCTTGGTTGATGATCTCCATCTGTGCATCGACAGGGGAAGTGTGGCCCTGTTGGTGCTCCTAGACCTCTCAGCTGCCTTTGATACCAAAGACCATGGTATCCTTCTGGAATGTCTGAAGGAATTGGGAATCAGGGGCACTGCTCTGCAGTGGCTCTGGTCCTATCTCTCGGGCAGGCTCCAGATGGTGTTACTTCGCGACAGTTGTTCAGCCGAGAGGGAGCTCAAATCGGGTGTCCCTCAAAGTGCAATACTTTTGCCAATGCTATTTAACATTTACATGAAGCCGTTGGGTGAGATCATCCGGAGACATGGGGCGTGGTGTTATCAGTATGCTGATGACACCCAAATTTATTTCTCCATATCTCGAATTTCTTCAGTGACCAAGGATGGCACCTCTCCTGTGAATGACTGTCTGAAGTCAGTAATGGATTGGATGAGGGAAAATAGACTTAAAATGAATCCAAATAAAATGGAGGTACTCACTATAGGCAATCCTATTCTGGGTGCGGAGATAAGTGCTCCAGTCCTGGATGGGGTCACACGTCCCCTAAAGGACTGTGTTCATATCCTGGGGATACTCTTGGACTCGTCACTTCGCCTGTCATCTCAGCTTGATGCGACAGCCAGGAGTGCCTGCTATCAGCTTCGGCTGATACGCCAGCTACGTCCATTCCTGGAACGGGAGAACCTAGAAACAGTTGTACATTCAGTGGTAATCTCTCATCTTGATTTCTTCAATGTGCTCTACATGGGGGCAGCCCTCATGCCATGTTCAAAAGCTGCACCGGAGGAGAAAGAAGAGGAGAGGAGGAGGGTGCATGAGCAGCGGCACAGCAGCTCAGGCCCCTAAAAAAGAGTCTAGCTTGCTACCTTCGGTGCCAGCTCCAGAGGAGAAGAGGAAAGCATTGGTGTGTAATTAAGAGGGGGGAGAAGATAAGTGCACAAGACTTTACTAAATCAAATAGGTAAGCAGATAGATTAAATAAACCTGCAGGAACAATCTGAGCCAAAATTAGGAGCTCAGATTGGGATTTGTAAAGGCCCTGCTTGCATAACAGTGGCAAGCAAGAAAAAGGTTTCTAAGAGAAGAAACCTAAAAAAGTGCCGACAGAGGACCACATAACACCAGATTAGTATGAAGAGGGCTCAGGAGTATTCGGGACCTTTGCAAATGAAGTTACTGGTTTGAATATAAACCAGTGGCAGGAAATTGAATCAAAAATACTAGAATAGAAAAATTGAACTAGGTGACAGTTGGAAAAGTTTGTATATAGATATATCAAGTTCTTTGTCTTTCTCGTTCTGTTTATCGGTATTAACAATATAAGCATATATATGTGTGTAATAAGGAAAAGGAAAGGGGAGGATTGTGGTTGGATTAGAATGAGTAATAGACCTATGACAAGAAATTATAAGCAAACAAAAATAATGATGCAACCACAGAAGCCAGCTTGGGAATTTGAGAAACAGATGGAGGTAGGAGAACAGATAGGACTATTATTGGAAGAATTTAAAAAGTTCAAAATAGAGATGAGACAAGAAATGAGAGAAAACAGAGATGAAATAAAAGATGATATGAGAAAAGAAATAGATAAAATAGGTGGGAAAATAGAAAAAAAATCGGGAGAAGTTATCCAAGTAAAAAAAGAAGTTAAAGAGCTGAGAAATAAAACACAGAATCTAGAAAGGATTTCAAAGGTAGTAATGGGGAAACAATGTCAAGAAGAACAGAAAATTACTATGTTTGATTTAAAAGGTAGAGAAAAATGCATGAAATTAAGAGGAATAACAGAAAATGCTGAAGAAGATTTATATGGAATAATAATCCCGTCTTTAGCTGATTATTTGGAATTAGAAGAGACAGAATGGAATTAGAAATAGACAGGATTTTTAGAATAAGCTCAGTAACAGCGAGGGAATGAAAGCTACCATGAGATATAGCTGTATATTTTGTGAGAACCAAGATAAAAGAGATAATAATAGAAAGAAGCTACAATCAAAAATTAGTAATAGAAGGGAAAGAAATCACTATCTTTAAGGATGTGCCTGGGCAAATTTTGAAGAAAAGACAAGAATACAAATTTTTGAAAAGATTATTGGTAAGATTGAATATTGAATAGAAATGGGAAAGAATAGATGGTGTCTCTTTTAACTACAACCAAAAGAGATATAGAATAAATATGACAGAAAAGGCTAAAGAAATATACGAGAAGCTCAGAAGGGAGGAAGAAGAGAGAGATAGAGAAAGGCAACCTAAAGATAAATTAGCAACAAAGATGAGAGACTTTAATAAGAAAAGGTCAGAAGAAGATTTGGAGATAACGGAAGGAGGAAAGATCAGAAGAAGCAGTTTAAGAGAAACAGGACTATAACAGTGTGAGTTGACAGAAACATAGAAGAAATCCGGATTTAATTTTAATTTGTTCTTACTTTTCATTTCCATTAGAGGTATTTTAAAAAACTTGGTGTAAGGGTAGCTAATAAAGGGGGGGGGGGAATGACAGTAAAATGGTTAACATGGAATGTAAAAGGATTAAATTCAGGGGCAAAGAGGAGACATATATTCCATTATGTTAAAAAACAAAAAGCAGATATCATATGTTTGCAAGAGATGCACACAAATAAAAAAGAGATAAAATATCTAGAAAATGCTAAACTTGGAGTGTTATACATCTCAGCCACAAAAAAGAGAAAGAAAGGTATAGCGATATATGTGAACAAAAGGTTTAAGAGTAAAAAAGCATTCGCTGATGAAGAAGGAAGACATGTAGGTGTAGAAGTTAGCATGAACAATATGGATGTATTAATTATAGGTATATATGCACCATTTGAAAAAAAAAAGGAAATTTTTTCAAAGAAATCCAAGACAAAATACTAGAAAAAAATCAAGCAATGTAATACTATTAGGGGATTGTAATGGGGTAATGGACCCCAAACTAGACAGATCTGCAAGGGAAGGGAAGACAGCGAAAATCAAATATAAAGGGAAGTTACCAAAGATAGTAAGGGACATGATGGAAGATTTAGATTTGGCAGATGTATGGAGGCATAAACGAGGTACAGAAAAAGGGTATACCTTTTATTCTCCAGTACACAAATCCATGTCTAGATTAGACATGTTCATAGTATCAAGAGGATTGTTACTGGCTATAACAAAGATAGAGATACTCCCGAAAACTAACTCAGATCACAATCCGGTGTGTCTAGAAATAAAAGAACAGAAAAAAGAGCAGTATGGGAGAATAGATGAAGAGTTGATTAAAGATGAAGAAATGATTATTTTTTTAAAAAGGAAATAAAGCTGTATTTTGTAGAAAATAATAAGGAAGGAATAAAAAAGAAGCTATTATGGGATGCGGGTAAAGTGTTTTTAAGAGGCATATTAGAATCATAGAATCATAGAATCATAGAGTTGGAAGAGACCACAAGGGCCATCCAGTCCAACCCCTGCCATGCAGGAACTCCCAGTCAAAGCATCCCCGACAGATGGCTATCCAGCCTCTGCTTAAAGACCTCCAAGGATGGAGACTCTACCACACTCCGAGGGAGTGTGTTCCACCGTCGAACAGCCCTTACTGTCAGGAAGTTCCTCCTAATGTTGAGGTGGAATCTCTTTTCCTGCAGCTTGCATCCATTGCTCCGTGTTCTGGTCTCTGGAGCGGCAGAAAACAAGCCTGCTCCCTCCTCAATATGACATCCCTTCAAATATTTGAACAGGGCTATCATATCACCTCTTAACCTTCTCTTCTCCAGGCTAAACATCCCCAGCTCTCTAAGTCGTTCCTCATAGGGCATGGTTTCCAGACCCTTCACCATCTTAGTTGCCCTCCTTTGGACCCGCTCCAGTTTCTCCACATCCTTTTTGAATTGTGGTGCCCAGAACTGGACACAGTATTCCAGGTGGGGCCTCACCAAAGCAGAATAGAGAGGCACTATTACTTCCTTTGATCTAGACACTATACTTCTATTGATGCAACCTAAAATAGCATTGGCATCACACTGCTGACTCATGTTCAACTTATGGTCTACTTGGACTCCTAGATCCCTTTCACACATAGTTTCATTCAGCCAGATGTCCCCCATCCTATATCTGTGCATTTCATTTTTCCTCCCTAGGTGCAGAACCTTACATTTCTCCGCATTGAATTTCATTTTGTTAGCGTTGGCCCAGCTTTCTAGTCTATTCAGGTCATTCTGAATTTCAATCCTGTCTTCTGGAGTATTGGCTACTCCTCCTAATTTGGTGTCATCTGCAAATTTGATAAGTATGCCCCCAATTCTGTCATCCAAGTCATTAATAAAGATATTGAATAGCACTGGGCCCAGGACAGAACCCTGTGGGACCCCACTGGTCACTTCTTTCCAGGATGAAAGGGAGCCATTGTTGAGCACCCTTTGAGTTCGGTCAGTCAACCAGTTACAAATCCATGTAATGGTTACTTTGTCTAGCCCACATTTTACGAGCTTGTTTGCAAGAATGTCATGGGGAACCTTGTCAAAGGCCTTACTGAAATCAAGATATACTATATCCACAGCATTCCCTTCATCTACCAAACTGGTAATTTTATCAAAAAAAGAGATCAGATTTGTCTGGCAAGACTTGTTTCTCTGAAACCCATGTTGGCTTTTTGTGATTATGGCATTGACCTCTAAATGTTCACAGACTCTCTGCTTAATGATCTGCTCTAGAATCTTTCCTGGAATTGATGTCAGACTAACTGGACGATAATTGTTGGGATCCTCTTTTTTCCCCTTTTTGAAGATGGGCACAACGTTTGCCCTCCTCCAGTCTGCTGGGACTTCTCCTGTTCTCCAAGAGTTCTCAAAGATTATTGCCAATGGTTCCGATATTACATTCGCCAGTTCTTTTAATACTCCAGGATGTAGTTCATCTGGTCCTGGAGATTTATATTCATTTAGGTTAACCAGGTATTCCTGTACTATCTCTTTACTTATTCTGTGCTGAGATTCCCCTATTCTGTCTTCTGCTCCATTATCCTTAGGTTGACCACCCTTTGCCTTTTCTGAGAAGACTGAAGCAAAGACGGTGTTGAGTAATTCTGCCTTTTCTTTGTCATCTTTGAGCATTTTGCCATCTTCTGCACGCAGTGGCCCTACTGTTTCCTTCTTCTTCCTTTTGCTTCGGACATACCCAAAAAAGCCCTTTTTGTTGTTCTTAACCTCTCTAGCCAGCCTGAGTTCATTCTGTGCTTTAGCTTTTCTGACTTTACCCCTACATGTGCTGGCTATTTGTTTGAATTCCTCTTTCGTGATTTCCCCATTTTTCCATTTCTTATACATGTTCTGTTTAAGGCTTATCTCAGTTGAAAGTTCCTTAGTCATCCATCCTGGCTTCTTGAGACACCTCCCATTTTTCTTCCTCATTGGAACTGTTTGAAATTGCGCCTTCAGTATCTCCTTTTTGAGAAACTCCCATCCGTCTTGAACTCCCTTCTCTTTTAGTTTTCTTGACCATGGGATCTCCCCCAGTATTTCTCTAAGTTTATTGAAATCAGCTCTCCTAAAGTCTAGAATGCGTGTCTGACTATGCCTGGCTTCCCCTTTCCGCTGTATAACAAACTCCAGGAGAACATGGTCGCTTCCCCCTAAGGATCCAACCACTTGCACCCCATTGACTAGGTCATCCCTGTTGGTTAAGATCAGATCTAAAATAGTTGATCCCCTTGTTGTCTCTTCCACCTTTTGGACAATGAAATTGTCTTCCAGGCAAGTGAGGAATTTGCTAGACCTTGAGGATTTGGCTGAGTTTGACTTCCAGCAAATATCCGGATAGTTGAAGTCCCCCATCACTACTACATCTCTCCTTTCTGAGTGTGTGCTCATCTGTTCTAGAAAGGCATCATCCAATTCCTCTGCCTGAGTCGGGGGTCTGTAGTAGACTCCCACAGTAACATCCCTGTTGTTTCCCTCTCCTTTAATGTTTATCCAGATGCTCTCCACCTGGCTTCCAGTATTGACTTCCTGGATCTCTTCACTGGTGTAAATATCCCTGACATATAATGCTATTCCTCCTCCTTTCCTGTTTGGCCTGTTTCTCTTAAAAAGGTTATATCCCTCTATTTCTACATTCCAGTCATGAGACTCATCCCACCAGGTTTCAGTGATGCCTATTATATCATATTTGCTCTGTTGTGCTAGGAGTTCGAGTTCATCCTGTTTATTTCCCATACTCTGTGCATTAGTGTAGAGACATCTAAGAACATGTGTTCCCTTTACTTGCTGCCTGTGCAAATTTTTTTGCTTCCCACTGTTGGGTCCTTGCACTGTTTGCCTTGTTCCCTCTATGTCAGTTTGATTATTTTCTCCAGCCCTTTTGCCTTCCAAAATAATGTCTCCCTCCCCCATATAACTCAGTTTAAAGCCCTCCTGATCAGATTTTTGAGACTTTTGGCAAAAATGTTTTTGCCAACTGGTGTGAGATGCAGCCCATCCCTTGCCAGAAGTCCCTCCTCATGGAACCGCAGCCCATGATCCAAGAATCCAAACTGTTCTTGGCGGCACCATCTACGGAGCCAGTTATTCACCTCTGCTATTTTCTTCTCCCTTCCTGGACCATGCCTTTCTACTGGGAGAAGAGATGATATGACAACCTGTGCATCCATCTCTTTCAGCTTCCTTCCTAGAGCCTCATAATCCCTTATGATATTCTGAAGGCTGTGCCTTGCAGTATCATTGGTTCCCACATGAACCAGAAGAAAGGGGTGTTGATCAGTAGGCTTGACAAGTCTTGTCAGCCTCTCAGTTACATGATGGATCTTTGCCCCAGGGAGACAACACACCTCCCGAGACATCTTGTCAGGCCCACAAACCACTGCTTCTGTACCCCTCAGCAAGGAGTCCCCCACAACCACCACACGCCTCCTCCGAGGCTTAGCAGCGGCTGTTCCCTTTCGTGGTACTCTCAGTCTCCCCTGCTCTGTCCCTGATGTCTGTCCCTGCTGCTTTTCCTCATCATCTCTGATAACAGAGAGAGATTCAAAGTGATTCTGTAGCTGCAAGCTCACAGAACGAACCGTGGTTTCCCTACTTCTGCGTGTAACTTTCCTCCAACCATCTCCTTCTTTTGTGTGTGAAGTGACCTCTTCTTCCTCAGCAACTTTCTCTGTGTGTTTCCTGTCCAGGACCATCTGGTCCTTTCTGTTCAAGAGAACCTCCTGCTCTCTGTGATGCTGAAGTGTTGACACCTGGGCCTCCAACTGCTGAACTCTTCCTTCTAAGAGGGCTACCAACTTGCACTTGGTGCAGGTGAAGTTCCCCACATCTATAGGCAAGAAGACAAACATCCCACAGGTGTTGCAGGTGACTGCTGCAGGTCCCTCAGTGTCCATAGTGAGAAGTCTTAAGGAGGCAATGAAACAAGACTGTGGGCTTCTCCTGTAAAACACCAGTGTAAAAAATCCCTGTGTGGCTGGCCTTTGTCCCCAAGCTCTGTTAGTGAGCTCAATCAACTGGGCCTATAGGTATCTAGAAAGTTCCTGGCTGCTAGCTCCTTCTAGAGGCAAGTCCCTGATTCACTTCCTCTGAATCCCCACAGCCCCTTAAGGGAATAGTGGGAAGAAAAGTATAAATATTGAATGAGTTTGTCCTCACTGTGTTCAGGCTACCTTCTCCTCTGTACTTCCCCCCTGCCTTGGCTATCAAATATAAAAATGAGTATGAAAAGAAAAAATTCGGCGCGCGCCTCTCCTAAAATGAGATTTCTCTTTCCTCCTCCCCAATGAACCAATGAAATGGCTCACAAATTCAAATTTTAAGGTCTTACCCAATCAAAAGGCACACAGAGAAGCACAGGTTTACCTTGAGGAAGGTATGGCCAGAAGCCTCTCCTAGCAGTTATATAAAATGAGATTTCTCTTTCCTCCTCCCCAATGAACCAATGAAATGGCTCACAAATTCAAATTTTAAGGTCTTACCCAATCAAAAGGCACACAGAGAAGCACAGGTTTACCTTGAGGAAGGTATGGCCAGAAGCCTCTCCTAGCAGTTATATAAAATGAGATTTCTCTTTCCTCCTCCCCAATGAACCAATGAAATGGCTCACAAATTCAAATTTTAAGGTCTTACCCAATCAAAAGGCACACAGAGAAGCACAGGTTTACCTTGAGGAAGGTATGGCCAGAAGCCTCTCCTAGCAGTTATATAAAATGAGATTTCTCTTTCCTCCTCCCCAATGAACCAATGAAATGGCTCACAAATTCAAATTTTAAGGTCTTACCCAATCAAAAGGCACACAGAGAAGCACAGGTTTACCTTGAGGAAGGTATGGCCAGAAGCCTCTCCTAGCAGTTATATAAAATGAGATTTCTCTTTCCTCCTCCCCAATGAACCAATGAAATGGCTCACAAATTCAAATTTTAAGGTCTTACCCAATCAAAAGGCACACAGAGAAGCACAGGTTTACCTTGAGGAAGGTATGGCCAGAAGCCTCTCCTAGCAGTTATATAAAATGAGATTTCTCTTTCCTCCTCCCCAATGAACCAATGAAATGGCTGACAAATTCAAATTTTAAGGTCTTACCCAATCAAAAGGCACACAGAGAAGCACAGGTTTACCTTGAGGAAGGTATGGCCAGAAGCCTCTCCTATATTAATAAAAGCAGGAGTGGAAAAGAAAAGAAAAGAAGAAAGAAAAATAAGAGATATAACAAATAACATACAGGAAAAAGAAAAAGAACTAAGGATAAACCCAAAAAATAAAAAAATTGGAATTAGAAATTAAACTTTTGCAGAAAGAATTGAATGAAGAATTAAACAGGGAAGTAGAGAAAGAAATTAAGAAGAGCAAACAAAGTTTTTTTTGAAAAGGCAAATAAACCAGGGAAATGGTTATCCCAAAAAATAAGAAAGGAAAAAGGAAAAAAATTGATAACATAGATAGAATACAAAGGACAATGTTATAAAGAGCAAGAAAACATTTAAAAAGTTTTTGAGATATTGAGAGGAAATAAAAAATTATCTAGAGAAACAAAAAATAAAATAGGTGACAAATGAACAAAGAGAAAAATTAAATGCCCCAATATCCTTAGAAGAAATAAAAGAAGTTATCAAGAAAACGAAAAGAGGAACAGCACCCGGACCAGATGGGCTGTTGATAAGTTTTTACAAAGTATTTGAAAAGGAAGTAATACAACATTTATATAGTGTATTCAACAGTATCTTAACGGAAGGTAAGCTAAACTCATGGAATGAAGCAAATACCACTTTGATTCCAAAAGAAGGAAAGAAGGAGTCAGAACCTAAAAATTACAGACCGATAGCGTTATTAAACAATGACTTTAAAATCTTAACATCAATATTAGCAAATAGACTAAAAAATGTGTTGAAGGAATTTATTCATCCAGATCAAAATGGTTTTCTCCCCGATAGGCAACTGAAGGATAATCTCAGAACATTAATAGATATGATAGAATATTTTGAAAGCCATAAGGAAAAGAATGCTGGAATAGTTTTCCTAGATTCAGAGAAAGTTTCAATAAAGTTGGGTGGGAATTCATGAACGAACTGTTGAAAACGGGGATAACTTTATTGGTTGGATTGAACAGATATATAAATACCAACTGGCTAATATAATTATAAATGGGGAGAAAGTGAAGAGTATTGAAATCTAGAAAGGGACAAGACAGGGGTGTCCCCTGTCCCCACTTTTCATAGAATCATAGAATCATAGAGTTGGAAGAGACCACAAGGGCCATCCAGTCCAACCCCCTGCCATGCAGGAACTTCCAGTCAAAGCATCCCTGACAAATGGCCATCCAGCCTCTGCTTACAGACCTCCAAGGACGGAGACTCCACTACACTCTGAGGGAGTGTGTTCCACTGTCGAACAGCCCTTACTGTCCTCCTAATGTTGAGGTGGAATCTCTTTTCCTGCAGCTTGCATCCATTGTTCCGTGTTTTAATCTCTGCAGCAGCAGAAAACAAGTTTGCTCCCTCCTCAATATGACATCCCTTCAAATATTTGAACAGGGCTATCATATGACCTCTTGACCTTCTCTTCTCCAGGCTAAACATCCCCAGTTCCCTAAGGCGTTCCTCATAGGGCATGGTTTCCAGACCCTTCACCATCTTAGTTGCCCTCCTTTGGACACGCTCCAGTTTCTCCACATCCTTTTTGAATTGTGGTTCCCAGAACTGGACACAGTATTCCAGGTGGGGCCTGACCAAAGCAGAGTAGAGTGGCACTATTACTTCCCTTGATCTAGACACTATACTTCTATTGATGCAGCCTAAAATTGCATTGGCCTTTTTAGCTGCCGCATCGCACTGTTGACTCATGTTCAGCTTATGGTCTACTTGAACTCCTAGATCCCTTTCACATGTGGTCTCATTCAGCCAAATGTCCCCCATCCTATATCTGTGCATTTCATTTTTGTGCCCTAAGTGCAGTACCTTACATTTCTCCGCATTGAATTTCATTTTGTTAACGTTGGCCCAGCTCTCTAGTCTATCAATGTCATTTTGAATTTCGATCCTGTCTTCTGGAGTATTGGCTACTCCTCCTAATTTGGTGTCATCTGCAAATTTCATAGAATCATAGAATCATAGAATCATAGAATCATAGAGTTGGAAGAGACCACAAGGGCCATCCAGTCCAACCCCCTGCCATGCAGGAACTCCAAGTCAAAGCATCCCTGACAGATGGCCATCCAGCCTTTGCTTAAAGACCCCTAAGGAAGGAGACTCCACTACACTCCGAGGGAGTGTGTTCCACTGTCGAACAGCCCTTACTGTAAGGAAGTTCCTCCTAATGTTGAGGTGGAATCTCTTTTCCTGCAGTTTGCATCCATTGTTCCGCGTTCTAGTCTCTGCAGCAGCAGAAAACAAGCTTGCTCCCTCCTCAATATGACATCCCTTCAAATATTTAAACAGGGCTATCATATCACCTCTTAACCTTCTCTTTTCCAGGCTAAAAGGTTTCCAGACCCTTCACCATCTTAGTTGCCCTCCTTTGGACATGCTCCAGTTTCTCCACATCTTTTTTGAAATGTGGTGCCCAGAACTGGACACAGTATCATTTTGTTAGCACTGGCCCAGCTTTCTAGTCTATTCAGGTCATTTTGAATTTTGATCCTGTCCTCTGGGGTATTAGCTACTCCTCCCAGTTTAGTGTCATCTGCAAATTTGATAAGTATGCCCCCAATTCTGTCATCCAAATCGTTAATAAAGATGTTGAATAGCACTGGGCCCAGGACAGAACCCTGTGGGACTCCACTGGTCACTTCTCTCCAGGATGAAAAGGAGCCATTGTTGAGCACCCTTTGAGTTCGGCCAGTCAACCAATTACAAATCCATGTAACAGTTAACTTGTCTATCCCACATTTTGCAAGCTTGTTTGCAAGAATGTCATGGGGAACCTTGTCAAAGGCCTTACTGAAATCGAGGTATAATATATCCACAGCATTCCCTTCATTCCCAAGCTGGTAATTTTATCAAAAAAAGAGATCAGGTTTGTTTGGCATGACTTGTTTCTCTGAAACCCATGTTGGCTTTTTGTGATTATGGCATTGGCCTCTAAGTGTTCACAGACTCTCTGCTTAATGATCTGCTCTAGAACCTTTCCTGGAATTGATGTCAGACTAACTGGACGATAATTGTTGGGATCCTCTTTTTTTCCCTTTTTGAAGATGGGGACAACGTTTGCCCTCCTCCAGTCTGCTGGGACTTCTCCTGTTCTCCAGGAGTTCTCAAAGATTATTGCCAATGGCTCTGATATTACATTTGCCAGTTCTTTTAATACTCTAGGATGTAGTTCATCTGCTCCTGGAGATTTATATTCATTTAGGTTAACCAGGTATTCCTGTACTACCTCTTTACTTATTCTGTGCTGAATTTCCTCTATTTTGTCTTATCCTTAGGTTGAGCACCCTTTGCCTTTTCTGAGAAGACTGAAGCAAAGAAGGTGTTGAGTAATTCTGCCTTTTCTCTGTCCCCTGTTAGCATTTTGCCATCTTCTGCACGCAGTGGCCCTACCGTTTCCTTCTTCTTCCTTTTGCTGCGGACATATCCAAAAAAGCCCTTTTTATTGTTCTTAACCTCTCTAGCAAGCCTGAGTTCATTCTGCGCTTTAGCTTTTCTGACTTTACCCCTACATGTGCTGGCTATTTGTTTGAATTCCTCTTTCGTGATTTCCCCATTTTTCCATTTCTTATACATGTTCCATTTAAAACTTAGCTCAGTTGAAAGTTCCTTAGTCATCCATCCTGGCTTCTTGAGACATCTTCCATTTTTCTTCTTCATTGGAACTGTTTGAAATTGTGCCTTCAATATCTCCCTTTTGAGAAACTCCCATCCGTCTTGAACTCCCTTTTCTTTTAGTATTCCTGACCATGGGATCACTCCCAGTATTTCTCTAAGTTTATTGAAATTAGCTCTCCTAAAGTCTAGAGTGCGTGTCTGACTATGCCTAGCTTCTCCCTTCCACTGTATTACAAACTCCAGGAGAACATGGTCACTTCCGCCTAAGGATCCCACCACTTGCACCCCATCAACTAGGTCTTCCCTGTTGGTTAAGATAAGATCTAAAATGGCTGATCCCCTTGTTGCCTCTTCCACCTTTTGGACAATGAAATTGTCTTCCAGGCAAGTGAGGAATTTGCTAGACTTTGAGGATTTGGCTGAGTTTGGCTTCCAGCAAATATCAGGATAGTTGAAGTCACCCATCACTACTACATCTCTCTTTTCTGAGTATGTGATTATTTGTTCTAGAAAGGCATCATCCAATTCCTCTGCCTGAGTCGGGGGTCTGTAGTAGACTCCCACAGTAACATCCCTGTTATTTCCCTCTCCTTTAATTTTTATCCAGATGCTCTCCACCTGGCTTCCAGTATTGACTTCCTGCATCTCTTCACTGGTGTAAATATCCCTGACATATAATGCTATTCCTCCTCCTTTCCTGCTTGGCCTGTTTCTCTTAAAAAGGTTATACCCCTCTATTTCTACATTCCAATCATGAGACTCATCCCACCAGGTTTCAGTGATGCCTATTATATCATATTTCCCTTTTTGTGCTAGGAGTTCAAGTTCATCCTGCTTATTTCCCATACTCTGTGCATCAGTGTAGAGACCTTTAAGACCATGTGTCCTCTTTACTTGCTGCTTTTGCATGGTTTTTTGCCTCCTACTCTTGGGTCCTTTCACTGTTTGCCTTGTTCCCTCTATGCCACTTGGACTTTTCTCTCCATCCCTTTTGCCTTCCAGTATAATGTCTCCCTCCCCCACATAACTCAGTTTAAAGCCCTCCTGATCAGATTCTTCAGACTGTTGGCAAAAACATTTTTGCCAACTGGCGTGAGATGCAGTCCATCCCTTGCCAGAAGTCCCTCCTCATGGAACCGCAGCCCATGATCCAAGAATCCAAACTGTTCTTGGCGGCACCATTTACGGAGCCAGTTATTCACCTCTGCTATTTTCCTCTCCCTTCCTGGACCATGCCCTTCTACCGGGAGTAGAGATGAGATGACAACCTGTGCATCCATCTCTTTCAGCTTCCTTCCCAGAGCCTCATAATCCCTTTTGATATTCTGAAGGCTGTGCCTTGCAGTATCATTGGTTCCCACATGAACCAAAAGAAGGGGGTATTGATCAGTAGGCTTGACAAGTCTTGTCAGCCTCTCAGTTACATGATGGATCTTTGCCCCGGAGAGACAACACACCTCCCCGGGACATCTTGTCAGGCCCACAAACCACTGCTTCTGTACCCCTCAGCAAGGAGTCCCCCACCACGACCACGCGCCTCCTCCGAGGCTTAGCAGTGGCTGTTCCTTTTCGTGATACTCTCAGGCTCTCCTGCTCTGTCCCTGATGTCTGTCCCTGCTGCTTTTCCTCATCATCTCTGACAACAGAGAGAGATTCAAAGTGATTCTGTAGCTGCAAGCCGCTCACAGAATGTTCCCTGGTTTCCTTACTTCTGTGTGTGACCTTCCTCCAAGCATCTACCTCTGTTGTATGTGGAGTGACCTCCTCCACCCCAACAACTTCCTCTGTGTGTTTCCCACCCAAGACATTCTGGTCTGATCTGTTCAGGAGAATCTCCTGCTCTCTATGATGCTGGAGTGCAGATATCTGCTCCTCTAGCTGCTGTACTTTCTCTTCCAAGAGGGCTACCAACTTGCACTTGTGGCACGTGTAGTTCGCCACCTCTGTAGGCAAGAAGACAAACATCCCACAGGTGCTGCAGGTGACTGCTGCAGGGCCTTCAGTGTCCATACTGAGAAGTCTTAAGGAGGCACTGAAACAAGACTGTGGGCTTCCCTTGCTAGACTTGGCCTTTATTCCCAAGCTCTGTCACTGAGTTCAAGTCACGGGGCCTATAGTTATGTAGAGAGCTCCCGGCTAAAAGCTCCTTCCAAAGGCAAGTCTCTGATTCACTTCCTCTGATGCTTCAGGCCGGCTCCTCTTCTATTCTCTAAACACCTCCTTGACTAGATAAAAAAATCAAAATTCGCGTGCCGTTAGGCGCGCACTTCTGCTAGCCTTGAGTAGCCTTAAGTAGCCTCCCAGCAATGGCTCCCAGAATGCAATGGCTCAAGTGTAAATTAAATTAGATCTCACCCAAGCACATGGACTACAGCCTCCTCCTTTTCTTTCTCCTCCTTAAAGGAAATGAAGCTTCTGCTAGCCTTCAGTAGCCTTAAGTAGCCTCCCAGCACTGGCTCCCAGAATGCAATGGCTCAAGTGTAAATAAGATTAGATCTCACCCAAGCACATGGACTAGAACCTCCTCCTTTTCTTTCTCCTCCTTAAAGGAAATGAAACTTCTGCTAGCCTTGAGTAGCCTTAAGTAGCCTCCCAGCACTGGCTCCCAGAATGAAATGGCTCAAGTGTAAATAAGATTAGATCTCACCCAAGCACATGGACTAGAACCTCCTCCTTTTCTTTCTCCCCCTTAAAGGAAATGAATTAAAGGAAATTTGATAAGTATGCCCCCAATTCGGTCATCCAAGTCATTAATAAAGATATTGAATAGCACTGGGCCCAGTACAGAACCCTGTGGGACCCCACTGGTCACTTCTTTCCAGGTTGAAAAGGAGCCATTGTTGAGCACCCTTTGAGTACGGCCAGTCAACCAATTACAAATCCATGTAACGGTTACCTTATCTAGCCCACATGGTACAAGCTTGTTTGCAAGAATGTCATGGGGAACCTTGTCAAAGGCCTTACTGAAATCAAGATATACTATATCCACAGCATTCCCTTCATCTACCAAGCTGGTAATTTTATCAAAAAAAAAGAAAAAAAAAAAGAAAAAAGAAAAAGAGATCAGATTTGTCTGGCAAGACTTGGTTTTCTGAAACCCATGTTGGCTTTTTGTGATTATGGCATTGCCTTCTAAATGTTCACAGATCTCTGTTTAATGATCTGCTCTAGAATCTTTCCTGGTATTGATGTCAGACTAACCGGACGATAATTGTTGGGGTCCTCTTCCCCCCCTTTTTGAAGATGGGGACAACGTTTGCCCTCCTCCAGTCTGCTGGTACTTTTCCTGTTCTCCAGGAGTTCTAAAAGATTATTGCCAATGGCTCTGATATTACATTTGCCAGTTCTTTTAATACGCTTGGATGTAGTTCATCTGGTCCTGGAGACTTATATTCATTCAGGTTAACCAAGTATTCCTGAACTATCTCTTTTCTTATTCTGTGCTGAAATTCTCCTATTCCGTCATCTTCCCCATTATCCTCAGGTTGAGCACCCTTTGCCTTTTCTGAGAAGACTGAAGCAAAGAAGGTGTTGAGTAATTCTGCCATCTTCTGCACGCAATGGCCCTACTGTTTCCTTCTTCTTGCTTTTGCTTCGGACATATCCAAAAGAGCCCTTTTTATTGTTCTTAACCTCTCTAGCCAGCCTGAGTTCATTATGCGCTTTAGCTTTTCTGACTTTACCCTTACATGTGCTGGCTATTTGTTTGAATTCCTCTTTCGTGATTTCCCCATTTTTCCATTTCTTATACATGTTCTGTTTCAGGCTTATCTCAGTTGAAAGTTCCTTAGTCATCCATCCTGGCTTCTTGAGACACCTCCCATTTTTCTTCTTCATTGGAACTGTTTGAAATTGTGCCTTCAGTATCTTCCTTTTGAGAAACTCCCATCAATTTTGAATTTCCTTCTCTTTTAATTTTCCTGACCATGGGATCACCCCCACTATTTCTCTAAGTTTATTGAAATCAGCTCTCCTAAAGTCTAGAATGTGTGTCTGACTATGCCTGGCTTCCCTTTTCCGCTGTATAACAAACTCCAGGAGAACATGGTCACTTCCACCTAAGGATCCCACCACTTGCAACCCATTGACTAGGTCATCCCTGTTGGTTAAGATCAGATCCAAAATAGCTTGATCCGCTTGTTGCCTCTTCCACCTTTTGGACAATGAAATTGTCTTCCAGGTAAGTGAGGAATTTGCTAGACCTTGAGGATTTGGCTGAGTTTGACTTCCAGCAAATATCTGGATAGTTGAAGTCCCCCATCACAACTACTTCTCTCCTTTCTGAGTGTGTGATCATCTGTTCTAGAAAGGCATCATCCAATTCCTCTGTCTGACTTGGAGGTCTGTAGTAGACTCCCACAGTAACATCCCTGTTGTTTCCCTCTCCTTTAATTTTTATCCAGATGCTCTCCACCTGGCTTCCAGTATTGATGTCTTGGATCTCTTCACTGGTGTAAATATCCCTGACATATAATGCTATTCTTCCTCCTTTCTTATTTGGCCTGTTTCTCTTTAAAAGGTTATACCCCTCTATTTCTATATTCCAATCTTGAGACTCATCCCACCAGGTTTCAGTGATGCCTATTATATCATATTTCCCTTGTTGTGCTAGGAGTTCAAGTTCATCCTGTTTATTTCCCATACTCTGTGCATTAGTGTAGAGACATCTAAGAACATGTGTCCCCTTTACTTGCTGGCTGTGCAAATTTTTTTGCTTCCCACTGTTGGGTCCTTGCACTGTTTGCCTTGTTCCCTCTATGTCAGTTTGACTATTTTCTCCAGCCCTTTTGCCTTCCAGAATAATGTCTCCCTCCCCCATATAACTCAGTTTAAAGCCCTCCTGATTAGATTTTTGAGACTATTGGCAAAAATGTTTTTGCCAACTGGCGTGAGATGCAGCCCATCCTTTGCCAGAAGTCCCTCCTCATGGAACCGCAGCCCATGATCCAAGAACCCAAACTGTTCTCGGTGACACCATCTGCGGAGCCAGTTATTCACCTCTGCTATTTTCTTCTCCCTTCCTGGACCATGCCCTTCTACTGGGAGAAGAGATGAGATGACAACCTGTGCATCCATCTCTTTCAGCTTCCTACCCAGATCCTCATAATCCCTTATGATATTCTGAAAGCTGTGCCTTGCAGTATCATTGGTTCCCACATGAACCAAAAGATATGGATAACGGTCAGTAGGCTTGACAAGTTTTGTCAGCCTCTCTGTTACATCACGGATCTTTGCCCCAGGGAGACAACAAGACATCTTGTCAGGCCCACAAACCACTGCTTCTGTACCCCTCAGCGAGGAGTCCCCCACCACCACCACGCGCCTCCTCCGAGGCTTAGCAGCGGCTGTTCCATTTGGTGCTATTCTCAGGCTGCCCTGCTCTGTCCCTGATGCCTGTCCCTGCTGCTTTTCCTCATCATCTCTGATAACAGAGAGAGATTCAAAGCAATTCTGTAGCTGCAAGCTCACAGAACGAACCGTGGTTTCCCTACCTCTGTGTGTAACATTCCTCCAACCATCTACTTCTGTTGTGTATGAAGTGACCTCTTCTTCCCCAGCAACTTTCTCTGAGTGTTTCCTGTCCAAAATGGTCTGGTCCGTTGTTTTCAGGAGAACCTCCTGCTCTCTGTGATGCTGAAGTGTAGACACCTGGGCCTCCAACTGCTGAACTCTCTCTTCTAAGAGGGCTACCAACTTGCACTTGGTGCAGGTGAATTTCCCCACATCTATAGGCAAGAAGACAAACATCCCACAGGTGTTGCAGGTGACTGCAGCAGGTCCCTCAGTGTCCATAGTGAGAAGTCTTAAGGAGGCAATGAAACAAGACTGTGGGCTTCTCCTGTTAAACACCAGCGTAAAGAATCCCTGTGTGGCTGTTAGTGAGCTCAATCATAGAATCATAGAATCATAGAATCATAGAGTTGGAAGAGACCACAAGGGCCATCCAGTCCAACCCCCTGCCATGCAGGAACTCCAAGTCAAAGCATCCCTGACAGATGGCCATCCAGCCTCTGCTTAAAGACCCCTAGGGAAGGAGACTCCACTACACTCCGAGGGAGTTTGTTCCACTGTCGAACAGCCCTAATGTTGAGGTGGAATCTCTTTTCCTGCAGTTTGTATCCATTGTTTCGCGTTCTAGTCTCTGCAGCAGCAGAAAACAAGCTTGCTCCCTCCTCAATATGACAGACCTTCAAATATTTAAACAGGGCCATCATATCACCTCTTAACCTCTTCTCCAGGCTAAACATCCCCAGCTCCCTAAGGCGTTCTTCATAGGGCAAGGTTTCCAGACCCTTCACCATCTTAGTTGCCCTCCTTTGGACATGCTCCAGTTTCTCAACATCCTTTTTGAATTGTGGTGCCCAGAATTGGACACAGTATTCCAGGTGGGGCCTGACCAAAGCAGAATAGAGTGGCACTATAACTTCCCTTGATCTAGAAACTATATATCTATTGATGCAGCCTAAAATTGCATTGGCTTTTTTAGCTGCCGCATCGCACTGTTGACTCATGTTCAGCTTATGGTCTACTTGGACTCCTAGATCCCTTTCACATGTGGTCTCATTCAACTGGGCCTATAGTTATGTAGAGGGCTCCTGGCTGCTAACCCCTTCCAGAGGCACTTCTTCTGAATATCCACAACCCCTGAAGGGGAAAGTGAACAGACAAATGTTAAAATTGAATAAGTTGCCTTCTAACACTGTGCCTAGGTTACCTTCTCCTCTGTATTCACACCCCTCCTTCACTACTAAAAAAATTTAAATGAATTAGAAAGAAAAATTCTGCCTCTGCAAGCAGTTGTATAGAATGAGGTTTTCTACTTCCTCCTCCTAGTGAGCCAAAGGAAACGGCTCCCACTTTTAAATTTTAAGCTCTCTCCGAATCCAAATGGACACAGAGAATCATCAGGCTTCCTTTTGCAAGGGATGTCCCAGAAAGTGTGTGCTGTGTCCCTTCTCTAAGAGCCCCTTGCTCTAACCACTATCCCATGCTGCCTCATGAGGGGGGTGTGTCTTTGCTCCAGGCCTCCTCCTCCTTCCCTCCTTTGGCCCTGATCCCTCCTCCTTCCCTTTCTCTGCTCTGGCTCTTCTTGGGGGGAGGTTGTTTATGACGGTTTATTGACAAACAAAGCAAAGCAACAACAGCCATCTTGTGAGCGGACTAGGCCGAAGCCACTGTGGGAGTAGTAGTGGCTGAGTCTGGCCAGGCCCCTTGTCTTCTGCCCTGACCATATAAGGGCATAGAGCGGAGGCCGAGGAAGGTGATTGGTGGAGAGGGAGGTGTTGCCGGATGCTGATTGGACGGAGGGGAGCTGCAGGCAGGGGACCAGCTGTATATAAGGGCAGATCATGGCTCTGAGATGAGGCTGCCATTTTGTCTTCCTCTCTTTTGGGAGGAAGCTCTGGGTCTCTGGCAGCTGCCAACCGAGTCTTGCCCTGGAAACCAGAGAAAACCAGATTATTCTCCTTGATTTGCAAACTTTGAGCCCGATTCCAAAGGTCCAATTCCTTTCTGAGCTCAAATGATGTCTCCAATCTCTCTCAGATTGTGTTTTGTGGCATTAATTTCCAGAACTTTCTCTCTCTGGACATTTCCTCCACGTTTGGAACCAGGAAACAGGGTTTTTCTGGCATTTCCAACAAAGAAAATTACAATTATTCCATATTTTAGCTAAACTAGCTGATGTCAGGTGCCATCTTGTTCCCATTTTAAAGATGTTTTATCTAAAATTCTAATTTTTAGTAAATTTATACATGTGTTGTCTTGCTTGCAGACAGCTGTTTAACTGAATTTCTCTTCCAAAATCTCTGGCTCATCTTTTCATGTGGTGTTTGAATATTTCGTCTTCAAGGTTCCTTTCTAGCAGTGTTTTGTATAATTTAGCAATTTGTTTTGGTTTATCTTCAAATATTACTGTATAGATCTCATTTTTTTGATATAAAGGCCTTGATTTTTTTTGGTGAGTTTCGAATATTTCTTGTAAATAGTAATGTAGAAGCAAATGTGTCTTTTGTTCTGGGGTCCTTTCTGTCATTCAACTCTAGACTTCCATTGTATGCGTTTGGTTTAATGATGTCTTCATATCTCAACCATATTCTTGTAGATTTATATCTATTTAATAATGATTCCTGGGGTGACATCCACCCTGGGATCTGTATATAGAAAGCTGCCTTTATTTTAAACAATACTCTTAGTAGGGCTTTTCTCAGTAGATGGGTTTCAAAGTCTGGATGGAGTTCTGCTTTTTCATGCCATAAGTACACATGCCAACCATACCTGAGATTAAACCCCTCCAAATCAAGTAATCTGTTGTTATTGAGCTTTATCCAGTCCAGAAGCCAAGTTATAGCACTGTTTTGGGAATATAATCCCAGATCTGGAAGACCACAAATGCCATTTTCCTTCTGGCCATTTAGAGTTTTCCATCTTGTCTTTGCCTTTTCCATTCCCAGATAAACTTTTTTATTTCTTTATTCCATGTTAGGAAAGATTTGTTGTTGTGCAGAATAGGCAAATTAGAGAATAAAAGGTTTAACCTAGGAAGTACCAACGTTTTAATCACTGACACTAGTAAATCTTCATCCATTGTTTGGCTTGAGTCTTTCTAATATGCTTTTGAGTAAAATTTATCAAATGTGTTTTTAATTTCTACATGAGTTGTGGCAGTTCCCTCTTTATTTACTAATTTTGTAATGGGTCCCTTTTCTCTTTCTTTTTTCAGGTTCTTGGTCAGCCAGTTTCCTGGTTTGTTGCTAGATTCGAAATAGGATTGCCTTGCTTTCTTTATATTCTATTGTACTTTTTCGGTAAGTATGGTTTCCATTTTCCTTTGTAGATATCTTATGTAATTAAAGCGCAGAATGAACTCAGCCTTGCTAGAGAGGTTAAGAACAATAAAAAGGGCTTTTTTGGGTATGTCTGCAGCAAAAGGAAGAAGAAGGAAACAGTAGGGCCACTGCGTGCAGAAGATGGCAAAATGCAAACAGGGGACAGAGAAAAGGCAGAATTACTCAACAACTTATTTGCTTCAGTCTTCTCGAAAAAGGCAAAGGGTGCTCAAGCTGAGGATAATGTCATGGAGGAGAGAATAGGGAAATTTCAGCACAGAATCAGTAAAAAGATTTTAAAATGATTCCCATGTCCCCTCTTAACCTTCTCTTCTCCAGGCTAAACATACCCAGCTTTCTAAGTCACTCCTAATAGTCCTTGGATGTTCCCAGACCTTTCACCATTCTGGTCACCCTCTTCTGGGCATACTCAAGCTTCCTAACATTTCAGCACAGAATAAATAAAAAGATAGTACAGGAATATTTGGGTAACCTAAATGAACATAAGTCTCCAGGACCAGAAGAACTACATCAAAGGGTACTAAAAGAACTGGCAAATGTAATATCGGAACCATTGGCAATAATGTTTGAGAACTCCTGGAGAACAGGAGAAGTCCCAGCAGACTGGAGGAGGGCAAATGTTGTCCCAATCTTCAAAAAGGGAAAAAAGAGGATCCCAACAATTATCGTCCAGTTAGTCTGTCATCAATTCCAGGAAACATTCTGCAATAGACCATTAAACAGAGTGAATATCTAGAATGAATCTGTGAATATCTAGAAGATAATTCCATAATCACAAAAAGTCAACATGGGCTCCAAAGGTAAGGCCTATGACATGGTTCCCCATGACATTCTTACAAACAAGCTTGCAAAATGTGGACCAGACAAGTTAACTGTTACATGGATTTGTCATTGGTTGACCAGATGAACCCAAAGGGTGCTCAACAATGGTTCCTTTTCATCCTGGAGAGAAGTGACAAGTGGGGTGCCAAAGGGTTCTGTCCTGGGCCCAGCACTATTCAATATCTTTATTAATGACTTGGATGACAGCATTAGGGGCATAGTTATCAAATTTGCAGATGACACCAAATTAGGAGGAGTAGCTAATACCCCAGAGGACAGGATCAAAATTCAAAATGACCTGAATAGACTAGAAAGCTGGGCCAAAGCTAACAAAATGAAATTCAATATGGAGAAATGTAAGGTTCTGCACTTAGGGCAGAAAAATGAAATGCACAGATATAGGATGGGGGACACTTGGCTGAACGAGACTACATGTGACAGTGAGAGCTGTTCAACAGTGGAACACACTACCTCAGAGTGTGGTGGAGTCTCCTTCCTTGGAGGTCTTTAAGCAGAGGCTGGATAGCCATCTGTCGGGGATGCTTTGATCAAGAGTTCCTGCAAGGCTGGGGGTTGGACTGGATGGTCCTCGCGGTCTCTTCCAACTCTGTGATTCTATAGGCCGATTTAGACCGCCCCCTTTGGGGCGGTCTCCACCCGCCTCCAGACGCAGCCGGATGGGGCCAAGGCTGCCTCAGCGGCCCCATCCCACTGCTTCTGAAGGCTGCGGGGAAGCAGCAAACTGCCAGTTCCCCGCGGCCTCTAAGCGGGGTGCAGCGGTTGCCCTGCAGCGCTTGTGGAGGCAGGGAGGAAGGGGCCGCCGCCGTGGCCCCTTTCTCCTTTGGTCTTTGCTGCAGCTGTCTAAAAGATGCAGCAAAGACCCACTGCCAAAAAGGAGCTCGGTTTGGAGCTCCTTTTTTGGCGCCAAGGAAAGGGTGTGATTGGTGCCCTCCCGTGGCACTAGAGCATCATTATGTGCGCATCGCATCTAGCAGCTGCGCACATGATGACGCTCTTGCAGCGCTTCTGTATGGACGCTGCCGTCTTAAAATGGCGGCGTCCATACGCTTTAGGGTTAGGGAGGGTGTAGACGCTGCATCCTCCCTAACCCTAAAGGCGGGCTTTTTAGCCCTAAACGTGCCGCAAAGTGCTCGTCTAGATCGGGCCAATGATTCTATGATCACTGTTGGTGGGCCTGCAAGTGGGCAAAGAATTATTGGAAGATGATAAATGATCAAATTAATGTGATTCTATACAACTAAAACCAGAATGTTATCTGTTAGGGATTTTTGATGATAGTATAAAAGGAAAAGAGGAAAAGATGTACAGGTTGCTTACCTGTAACTGTGTTTCTTCGAGTGGTCATCTGTGCCCTCACACAATAGGGTTTGCGCCTGCGCAGAAGCTCCATCCGGAATACTGAAAAACTGAGCAGATTGGCTGGAGCCCCGCCCCTCCCATTCCCTGAGCATGCCCAATCCCGCCAATCTAGCTCCTCCTTCAGTTCAAGTCCGCCGCAAAAAGGCAGGGACCTGACCGAGGGGAGGTAGGGCGGGATTTGTGTGAGGGCACAGATGACCACTCGAAGAAACACAGTTACAGGGAAGCAACCTGTACTTCTTCTTCGTGGTCTCTGTGCCTCACACAATAGGGTGACTGAAAAGCTTACCTGCGGAGGTGGGAAGATCACTGCAGAATAGAAGAAAGAACAGCACAACCAAAACTGGCATCGCTCCGGGATCTGGAATCCAGCTGGTAATGCTGAACAAACGTGGATGGCTGTGACCACGTGGCCGCCTTGCAGACCTCTGGCAGGGGAACACCTCTGAGGAAGGCAGCGGATGAAGCCGTAGCCCTGGTTGAGTGAGCACGGACACCAACCGGAAGAGGGCGTTTAGCCATTTCATAGGCCAAGGCGATGGTCTGAGCAATCCACTTTGCAAACCTTTGTGAAGAAACTGGGTTGCCTTTCCTGGCACCACCGTAACAAATAAACAACTTATTAGACAATCTGAACTCTGCAGAACGCTGAACATAAAAAGCCAAGGCACGGCGAACATCCAGGGTGTGCATAGTCTTTTCCAGAGGCGAGGAAGGATCTGGGTAAAAGTTAGGAAGCACAATCTCCTGGGAGAGATGAAACGGAGAAACCGCTTTAGGGAGGAAGGAAATGTCCGGTCTGAGGACCACCTTGTTCCTATGAAAAGTCAAGTAAGGCTCGTCCGAGAGCAGGGCTGCCAGCTCAGAAGCATGTCTGGCTGAAGTTATGGCCACAAGAAAAGACACTTTGAGTGTCAATAGTCTCAAAGAAGCAGAGCCCAAGGGCTCAAAGGGAGGTCTCGTGAGCTGCGTAAGCACTAAAGAGAGAGACCAGGCCGGGGCCAATGGAGGCAATGGTGGATAAAGGTGATGCAGTCCTTTGAAGAACCTCTTCAACGTAGGTGACGTGAAGAGACGAGCTGATCTTGAGCCAGGTGGCTGGTTGGCTACAATAGCCGACAGGTAGACCTTGAGGGAGGAGAAGGCTAGGCCTTGATCCCTGAGGTGTAGCAGAAAATGCAAGACTGTACTAAGGCTCACAGGTGAGGAAGGTTCAGATCTAGCCTCTGTGAAGGCACAGAAACGTTTCCATTTATATGCATAGGATCTCTTAGTGGAGTCCTTTCTCGAGACAGACAGGACCCTAAGCAGATCAGGAGAGTCTATGGCTGGATCCTCCACGCCGTCATCCGTAGGTTGACTAGGTCCGGGTGTAGGACCACCCCATTAGAGTGAGACAAAAGGTCGGGTCACATTGGCAGGTGGAAGTATGAAGATGAAGAAGAGGAGTGAACCAAGGTTGTCTCGGCCAGAATGGAGTCAGCAGAATGGCATTGGACCCATCCCTGGCCATCTTCGACACCGTCCTGGATATCAGAGGAAAGGGCGGGAAGGCATATAGAAGTTTCCGACTCCAACTGCAAAGGAAGGCATCCCCCATGGATCCTCGCCCTTTGCCCGCTCTGGTGTAGAATGTCCGGCATTGGGTGTTCTCATGGGTGGCGAACAGGTCCATCGAGGGAGTTCCCCAACGAGACGTCAGGAGATTGAAGGCCGGACTCAACAAAGTCCATTCGTGCTGCAGCACCTTGTCCCTGCTGAGGGAGTCTTCTAGCACATTGTCCTTTCCTGCCAAGTGAATAGCTACTGGATGAATGGAGCGATGGTGGCACCACGTCCACAGCTGCTGGGAGAGACGCAAGAGAACTGGAGAGTGAGTTCCTCCTTGCTTGTTGATGTACCAGACAGTGGTTGTGTTGTCTGATACTACCTGCACAACTCTGTGGAGGAGATGGTTTTCGAATGCCCTGAAGGCTTTGATGACTGCCAACAGTTCCAAGGCATTGATGTGCAGTTCTGCCTCCTGTGCAGACCACTGTCCCTGTACACACAAGCCGTTGAGATGTGCGCCCCATCCTGACATGGACGCGTCTGTAGTGACCATCCTGGACGGTTCTGGCGTCTGGAAGGGCATCCCCTTGAGGATGTTGGAGGGAGACATCCACCACTTGAGAGAGTCTCTGATATGAGGTGGCAACGAGAGTCTCTTGGACGGATTGTCCCTCAGGTGATTGAATGAAGCCAGGAACCAAGCTTGGAGAGGCCTGAGCCTGAGATGAGCCAGGTAGGTCACTGCTATGGTTGAGGCCAGGTGGCCCAGCAGTCTCTGGATGTCCTTTGCAGACGGACGATGAGTGTAGAGGACGAATTGCAGCTGTTCCCAGAGGGCCTCCGCCCGTCTGGTGGGAAGGTAGGCCTGGCCCATTACAGAGTCCAGGGACGTGCCTATATAATCTATCACCCTCACAGGGTGGAGAACGGATTTGGGTAGGTTGACTTTGAGTCCCAAGTCGGCCAAGAGGTCCAAAGTGTACTGGACGTCCTTGTAAAGTTGTGCCTTGGAGGACGACACCAGGAGCCAGTCGTCGAGGTAAGGGAAGATCTTTATTCCTTGAAGACGAAGGTGAGAGATGACCACTGCCATGCACTTTGTGAATACTCGAGGAGCGGTGGAGAGGCTGAAAGGAAGAACGGTATATTGATAAAGATCTCCATCTACGGCGAAACGGAGATACTTCCAATGTTGCGGCCTGATACTGATGTGGAAGTAAGCATCCTTTAGGTCTATGGATGCAAACCAGTCTCCTCGATGCAAAAACGGCAGAATGGATTGCAGGGTCACCATCTTGAACTTGCGAGGCGTGATGTATGAGTTGACGCCTCTCAGGTCCAAGATAGGGTGGAGACCTCCTCCTCTCTTCGGAACTGTGAAGTACCTGGAGTAGAAGCCTTGGTGTTTGTAGCACGGTGGAACACGTTGAATGGCTCCTTTGTCGAGAAGGGAGGAAATCTCCTCCAGAAGAGGAGGAGAGGAGGGAGTGGAGCAGAAAACGCCATTTGGTGGAATGTTTGAGAATTCTATGGCTTATCCCAGGCGGATGATGGTAAGCACCCAGGAGTCTGTGGTGATCTTGGACCAGTTCTCGTAGAAATGGCGAAGTCTGGGGACTGAGGAAAGGGTGACTGGCAGCAGAAAGTTGGGTGTCGCCTCCAAAGGCCCGTCGAAAGTGTGACTTGGAGGGTGGTTTCCTAGAAGGCTGTTGCTGTTGGCGTTGCTGGCCTTGCCTCTGCTGTTGTTGTTGTTGTTGCTGCTGTGGTTGTCTGTAAGGCCTCCTAGTGTAGGACTGGGTCCTATAGGTGGAGGACGGAAGAGAGCGAGAATGGGTGAAACCAGGGTCATATGGCCTTTGGTGCCAGGTGCGACCAGATGGGGGCTTACTAGGTGTCAGCCCAAGTCTCTTCCCGTTAAGACGAGCCTTGGCCATGGTGTCAAGGGATTTGTCGGTCTTAACGGCAAACAGACCCTCACCATCGAAGGGGAGATCTTCTATCTTGGACTTAGCCTCTTCAGATAGGAAAGTCGACCTCAGCCAAGCAAAACGGCGGAGTGCCACCCCACTGGCCATGACTTTCGCTGAACAGTCCACAACATGTCTAGCTGAGTGCACCTCTTGCGCAATGAGGGAGAGTGCCTCAGCATAAAACTCTTGAGCCACTTCTTGTTGTGCCTGAGGCATGTATGGAATAAAAGCAGCCATGCGATCCCACAGAAACCTTTGATAACCAGCCATGCAACCCTGCATGTTGGCCACTTTTGCCGCCAAGGCTGCAGAGGAGTAGAAACAGCGACTAAAGATGTCCATCCTCCTACCGTCCTTGTCCACGGGGGTGGAGTGGGACTTGCCGGTGGATTTGCAAGTAGATTCCACCACCAGGGAATTAGGAGCTGGGTGAGTGAACAAAAAAGGGGCCGTTTCAGACTGCACCCGGTATAAAGTGTCAAGCTTCTTTGAAGCGGGTGGTGTTGAGGCACGCTTGTTCCAGGAAGCCACCATAATATCCGAAAAGGAAGACAAGAACGGAATAACAGCAGGTTGCTTGGGACGAACCACGAGACCATCGATGGGGTCCCTGGGGGGCTGGACCGTCTGTGCGGTCTGTAGGCCTAACGCTCTCGCCATCCTATCGACGATCCCTGTGAACAGGTGGAGGTCCTCCACAGGTGAGCCGGGTGTCTGGTCTTCAACTTCCTCATTAGGAGAGGAAATAGCAGGTTGAGGAGACTCGGGACGGTTGTCCGTTTCTCCAGTGGATTCCTCCGTCGACTGGGAGGCTGTCTGATATGGTTCCACATAAGGTTGTGTCGGCGCCGTAAGAAACGTCGAGGTCGAGGTGTCCGCATAGCTGATCGGAGCGGAGAGTGTCGACGTCGAAGTGGCGATCGCGGTCGAAGCCGCAGCAGTCATGATGGTGCTCGACTCGGGAGGTCTTGACACCGTAGCTGTCGAGGCCGGCGGTGGTGATAGGGCCCTGTACTCGACCCGGGACCGAGTAGGAGATCGGGATCGTGAGCAGGATCGTGAGAAGTCCTCAATATGGAGGTCGCGGACGTGGTATCAGTCCCGATACGAAGGAGAGTAGGAGCGATAAGATGGATGGCGCTCTCTCCAATAGGATTCTGCCCGATGTCGAGCCAGAAAGGAGGCTGACGAGTGGGGCGAGTCAAAGTAGTGCTCCTTGAATGGTTCCGGAGACTTCCGGGGTGGAGGAGATGGGAACCACAGCCTGTAAATGCGCTCCGAAGAGGCTAAGATCTCCTTTGGCGGCAGAGAAGTCGGTGCCGAAATAGGCGAGGTCGAGACGGTCCCTGTAGGGGCGAAGACCTGGATAGGTGCAGGCTGGAATGCGGGTTGCAAGGCCTCCGGCGCCGAGTGAAGTACAGTGACCGGGGCCGGGACAGAGAAGTCAATGGCCGAAGGCTGTCTCAGAAAGGACATGACCTCCTTATGCTTATGTTTTTTCGATTTCGGCTTTTTCAGCTCGGTGGATGATGGCCGTTTCCTATGCTCCTTGTGTTGCCCGGGGTGAGACATGGTTGATGGTGTCGAGGTCGATGTCGAGGGGGCCTCTGTCGACGTTGAAGTCGCCATCGAAGTCGGTTTTTTGATCTTTGGAATTCTCGGGAACTTAGAGATGGGAAGACGTCCCAAGGGGTCTGTAGACAACTCCGAAGTGTGGCATACCGAGAGGGCCTTCTCCCACAAGTGGGCCTTGAGCCGATCTGCTCTTTGGCGTAGCGTGGCGGGGTTAAAAGCCTTACAATGCTTGCATTTCTCCGGAATGTGGGAACTGCCTAAGCATTAAATGCACTTCGAGTGTCCATCCACAACCGGGATTTTACCGCCACATTCGGAACATTTCTTGAAGGGGGCGGCCATAAGAGGCCGGTCCGTCCGCGGGGGGCCCGTCCGGGCCAAAACCCTCGAGTTCCGAACAAAAAAGGGGGCAGCTCAAGGAAAAACGGGAGTAAAACAATTAAAACTAAAGTAAAACAAAATAAAATAAAATAAAATAAAATACAAGAGTCTGTATCTACTCAGCTTTCGTCGCAGGGAGAGCACTCCGGAGGAGATGTTACTCTTGCGGCGGACGAAAGAGAACTGAAGGAGGAGCTAGATTGGCGGGATTGGGCATGCTCAGGTAATGGGAGGGGCGGGGCTCCCGCCAATCTGCTCAGCTTTTCAGCATTCCGGATGGAGCTTCTGCGCAGGCGCAAACCCTATTGTGTGAGGCACAGAGACCACGAAGAAGAACTTGTTCTATATGGTTACTTAGCACAAATCTGTTTTGCACCAAAATGGAAGTTTGAAACTTGTCCAACAATTGATGATTGGTTAATGGATAGATTAACGCTAGCTATGAGAGATAAACCCAAGAAGCAGTTATTGGATGAATGCGGAGATGTTATTGAATTCTTAGAACAAATATGGGGTAAAGTGGCAGTAATGAACTTACAATAGAGTTAAATCAAGATTAAGGTTGATAAAGCGTTAAAGGAAATAGACATGAGTAAGGCAATTGGATCCAATACAATAAATGAAGATGTAAGAAAGTCAATTCTAAACAAAAATAGGGAATATATTGGTAGGAGGAAGTCAGTATGAATGAGAGGATGGATTAGAGGGAAGGAAAAGTGATGTGAATGAAAGAGAAGGGTAGAGTGGATTGAAAGTAGGGAACAGTTGGATGGAAGGGTACAACTAAAAAAGGATCAATTAAGTGTAGAAGGTTGGAGTAAGTAGTTAGATAAATGAGATAAGAAAGAGTTGAAGGAGGAGAAGATAACGATATGAAGAAGGAATATGGAAAGGTATTAAGTGGCTGGAAGACTGAAAGACATGTAAGAGATGTTATAAACAAAGAACATTAGAATACTTTTCATTTACTTTTTAATGATAAAGGTTTGTATTGATTGGTTTTATGGTTGGCATGTAGGTATGTATATACATACATGTAAATGTTGATGTATTGTTGGGATTTATTTAATAATAACGAAATAATAATAATAATAATAATAGAATTTGCCTTTTGGTGATCCATGGAAGATTGTTTAAATGGTGCACATGTAAAACCCCTCCATTTGTTCTTTCTGCAGGAGCGCTTCTGTCTAAGATAGCCCCCAAAAGAAGGAAGAACGGTGGAGCTATGGAGGAAACCAAAGGAGAAATTACCTTGAAGAAGGTTAATGTTCACTCCTTCCTTTGCAATTCAGCCATAGGCAGAACTTTCTCCCTTCCTTCAGAAGTCATCCTCTGTCCTTCAGTGGCTCAGTTGATCCCTGCTCCTGCCATCTTGTCCTTGCTTTCAATCCCAGGGAATCAGGGCCGGGGTTGGTGCTTCTTGCCAATGATGCCCCCTCAGAGTCTCCATCAGAGTCTGTCAGGAAGACCTTGTCTATGCCTATGATAGCACTAAACCCAGGGACATGAGACAGGGTTGGTCACCATTGTGGAGGAGGGAGGCACCTGATTCAAGGAGCTGGTTTTGAGCAATCATGAAATTCTAATGATTTAATTTGAGGTTTTCATATTATTATTGTGAAGAATGGGAAGAGAGTATTGTGGGGTTCCCTGACTTATGTGCTAATAGAATTTGATCATAGAGGTTGAAGCTCCAAAACATGGGCCGATTTGCGTTAGTCTATCCTTGATTGATACTGGTTAGTAATGCAGATTGGGAAGAGCCACGTGGTACAATGTGCATGTGCCAAACAAAGTCTCCCTTCACATTAGAAATCCAGTTCATCAGGAATCCAGGCTTTACTTTACCTTTTCCCCCCATGGATTATACTTCAAGATTCAGCGAGAGAAAGAGATATTCAATATCTCTCATATATTCAGACATACCTCTCTCCATCTGTATTCTGAAGGGATCAAAAATATTTGGGATGCACCATGTGCTTTCCTCCAGTTTGCTTAGATCTCTCTAGATGAGGGCTTCTTTGTTTTTCAGGTGACTTTTAAAGATGTGGCTGTGTACTTCACCAAAGAGGAATGGCAACTGCTAGACCCGAAGCAGAGAGCATTGTATGAGGTGGTGATGATGGAGAACTATGAAAACGTGTCCTCATTGGGTAAGGAACTTGAATCCATGGAAGACTGAGGGTCTTTCCTTTCATATGGCACTCTCATAGCATATGGCACTCTCATTCTTTCATATGGCACTCTCATTCTTATGATTCCTCTTGAAATGTCATAAGAACATCCTGAATCATAGTAAGTCCAAATGGGACTTAAACTGTCTCTTTCCTTCACCATACTCTCTTTTTGTGTTTGTGTGTGTGTGTGTCTGAGAAAGAGAATGGGAACAATAGAATGCCTTTCCTATGGATTTATTTACATATTTATTTTCCTACCAAATGCAACCAAAAGTGTCTCTTTCCTGCCCCATACTGTCTCTCTCTTTGTGTGTGTCTGTGTGAGAGAGAATGTAAAAAACCGAATCACAGGGAAAAGATCATAGAGGTGAAATGCTGAAGGAATACAGATAGGCATGAGAGCAATTGGGAAGAAATGGATGGGGATCAGGCATGTGGAAGCAAGGACTTCAGGGCAGGAGCAAGATAAAAATAGTCTATCTCAGTTTGGAAAGGAAGGGAACGGGGAAAGTCCATAAGAGAGCCAGAAGAGGTGCCTTGAATATTGTGAGGCAGCCGCAAACCTGACAAATGTTAACAACTGGATTAAAGAAAACTGGTGCAAACCAGCTCAGGTCCTTCTTTTCAGACATTTTAAGGGCTTCCATTTAGCAGTTACGACTAATATCTAGAGAGGAAGAGAAAGGGGACACAGAAACCCCTTTACACTAATGTTTCTTGCCATACTTGACTACAGTAATCCACTTTGATTCCCCTCCTGGAAAAGGCAGAATAGAATAGAAATAAATCCAATTATTATTATTATTATTATTATTATTATTATTATTATTACTATTATTGTTGAGATTACTTAGCCCCATTGTTGATTCCTGAGGCCCCTCCTCTCTTAACTTTTTGTCTGTCTTTGTCCTTCTTTATAGAAGAACCTGAGACAGCCCTGAGAATCAACACTGGAGAGAAACCACACAAATGCCCTCACTGTGGAAAAGGTTTTGCTCGCAAGTCATGGCTTAAAAGACACCAGAAAGGCCATACAGGAGAGAAACCTTACAGATGCCAGCAGTGTGGAAAGTGCTTTGCTCATAAGTCAGTCCTTGTTGTGCATCAGAGAGTCCACACAGGAGAGAAACCTTACAGATGCCAGGAGTGTGGGAAAGGCTTTGCTCGCAATTCACAGCTTGTGGTCCATCAGAGAAGCCACACAGCAGAGAAACCTTACAGATGCCAGCAGTGTGGGAAATGCTTTGCTCATAAGTCACATCTATTGGTCCATCAGCCAGTCCACACAGGAGAGAAACCTTACAGATGCCAGCAGTGTGGGAAAGGCTTTGCTCAGAGGCCACACCTAGTGATCCATAAGAGAAGCCACACAGGAGAGAAACCTTACAGATGCCAACAGTGTGGCAAAAGCTTTGCTAAGAAGTCAGTCCTTGTGGGACATCAGAGAATCCACACAGGAGAGAAACCTTACAGATGCCAACAGTGTGGCAAAAGCTTTGCTAAGAAGTCAGTCCTTGTGGGACATCAGAGAATCCACACAGGAGAGAAACCTTACAGATGCCAGGAGTGTGGCAAGTGCTTTGCTCAGAAGTCACAGCTATTGGTCCATCAGAGAGTCCACACAGGAGAGAAACCTTACAGATGCCAGCAGTGTGGGAAATGCTTTGCTCAGAAGCCACACCTTCTGTCACATCAGAGAGTCCACACAGGAGATAAACCTTACAGATGCCAGGAGTGTGGTAAGTCTTTTATTTCAGGTGCCAGCCTTACAAGCCACCATAGGATTCATACGGGAGAGAAGCCATAGAAATGAGTGGACTGCTGGAAATTTCTTCTCTGAATTCACACCTTTTGAGGCATCATAAAATCCACTCTAAAGAGAAACTATAGAAATGTGAGGAGTTGAAAATGCTTCTTTGGTGAGGCAGCATTCATTCATTTTATTATGTTTTGCAAAGCTTTAGTAAAATCTTTTTCTATTCTATTTCTGCTACAAAGTATGTGGTTTACAAGTATCTTGCCCTTACAGGAACTTTCAATAAACCTTTGAATTCTTTGGAACATTTTGTGTTCTTCATTTCCTCTTTAGAATCTTGAATCAGTGAAATAACATCAATTATGAAGCATCAGTATTATTATCAATGAGATGCTGCCAGAATTCAACTGGTTGTGGCCATAAAGAAGGACACTGAAAATGTATTTCTGTCCCCTTTGTAGCCCTGCATTGACACATACAACATGCACTGACTCTCAAGTCAAAGCCCTGGTGGCACAGTGGTTAAATTCCTGTACTGCAGCCACCCACTTAAAGCCATAAGTTTGCGAGTTCAAGATCAGCAAAAGGGCTCAAGCTCGACTCAGGCTTGCATCCTTCCGAGGTTGCTAAAACGAGTACACAGGTTGTTGGAGGCAAGTAGTGGTTGTAAACCGCTTAGACACTCTTTAGGAGGTATGAAGCGGTATATAAATGAAGCTTTTTTGGGTTTTTTGTTTGATTTCCCCCTCTTTCCTCAGGACCTAAACCTGGGCTAGAAAGGATCATGGTTTCTTTGGGTTCTTCTCTTGTAACCTCCCCCCCTCCTCCTCCTCCTCTTGATAGAGCTTTTTTCTTGTCCTTTTTACATGGGGCATTAGGGGTGTCATACATCATGGCCTGGCATCGAACTGTCATTTTTCAAGAATCATCTTTAGGCTGGAGGTGAGGGTGCCTCTTTGTCAGAATCCTTGTAGTATTCTTCCAGATATGTGTTAGTAGGTGTAGTTGGGGATGATGGTACATAGTTAGCTGCTAGATAGAGAGGAGGAGTGCATAACGGTGCCAGGAGGATTTATCAGTTGACCTTGGTGCTGCTCAGCTCTAAGCTTGGAATGCAGAAGTTTCTGGTGGGAAGCGTTCAGCTAAGGGGGGAGATGAGGTGGAAAACGAAACCTATGGAAAAATACTGGAATAGGTTTTGCGGGCTTTTGGGAGAAGGGGGGAGGTGTGAGCCTTTGGAAGATATAGGGGTGCTGGGCGGGGACTGGTCAGTCTCAGCTAAGAAGCTGAATGGTGTGGTTTTGCTGATCCTGGAGCATCAATAAAGTTCTGTTTATTCTACATAAAGCTGACTGGTTGATTGTCTGGGATTCTGGACCCCTGTTCTGACACTCTTCTCCATTTTGGGGAGCCCAACTCCAGGCAAGAGGAAAGGGCTGCATGCAAATATCCAGCTGAACTTGGAGAACAGTAGCTTATTATAATTTATTAGGCTTAATTAAACTGGCAAAGATGGCAGGTGTCTATAGGTTTGCTTAGTTTCCCTCTTTCTTTCAGTTGCAGTGGTACAAGGGCTCCCCACTCGACCATCTAGCTAGAAACAAAGATGCCAAATTAAATGTTTTTTATCCTGTTTCTCCAAGGAAGCGAAAAAGAATAATCCTCTCCTTTCCCCTTGATCTGGGAGTAGCCCTTTAAAAATGTCTATCTTAATTTCCGCAGAGGAAAATATGTTGTGTGTATTTGAATGAGAAGCTGTGAGCAACTGTGGTTGTTACTTAATGCATCACACATTATGAAATCAGTATTGGCCCTTTCCCAGTTCCTAACGTTTGGCCCACAAACTTCACGGCCTGGAATAATCCTGAATTCACATCCCTCCTAGGGAGATTGAGGGACACCAGAAAGTTCGAAACCAAAGCCCCATTCTTACCACCGAATTGTACCTAACTGATGCCATATTAACTGCTGTGTCTTCATCCTACATCCTGGTGCTTGGATATGGATGCTAGACAGAGATCCAAAGTGAAGTCAGTCATGAGAATGCTAAGTACCTCATGAAACCACAAATCCCAGGATTCTCCATCTCTTTTGGTAGAGGGGCAATCTGCACCAAGAAACCCATGGAACCTCAAGGGATGTCCAATTTATTTATTTTAATTTTTTGCATCATGCCTTTCTCCCAAGATAGGGATCCAAGACAGGTAACAACAAATATAAAACAATAGAAATTATAAACAATGCAAAGGCATTAAAACTCAACCTATATATTTTTAAATAATTAAACAATTTATAATGTTTGACAATGGAACACATTCTCTTGAAGTGTAGCAGAGTCTCCTTCTTTGGAGATCTTTAAACAGAGGGGGATGGCCATCTGTCAGGGATGCTTTGATTGAGAGTTCTTCCATGACAGAATGGGGTTGGACTGGATGCCCCTTGTGGTCTCTTCCAACTCTATGATTCTGTGATTCTATAAAGTTACACATTAAAAATATTAAAAGTTATCAAAACAGTGTACAAACCTTGACATCTAAATTTCACAGCAGCTAATTCTCATCTCTCCTTTTGTTAGGATTCAGCCCTTGAGGCATCAGGATGTCCAGAATGGAGAGAAACTGGAAGTGTGAAATCCCTTTTGTTTGGAGATACAGACTGCCTAGATTCTGTCTTGAAAAACTGTTAGAGCCCCCTTTGGTGCTTTCCTTGCTTCAAGGCAGCATGAAAATTGAAGGCATCTTGCACTTCTATCTGCACCCAAGAAAGCTTTGAATTATTGGAAGTATTCTGTTTTCCTGGCTTCCCATCCAAAGATTTTGGCTTTTGGGGTCTCTCCGGGTTCATTCCTGTCCCCTATACTCTTTAACATCTACATGAAATGGCTAGGAGGGTTGTCTGGAGTTTTGAAGTAAGGTGTGACTTGTATGCTGATGATAATATTTGCTGGATGTCAAACTCAGCCAAATCCTCAAGGTCTAGCAAATTCCTCACTTGCCTGGAAGATAATTTCATTGTCCAAAAGGTGGAAGAAGCAACAAGGGGATCAGCCATCTTAGATCTTATCTTAAACAACAGGGAAGACCTAGTTGATGGGGTGCAAGTGGTTGGATCCTTAGGTGGAAGTGACCATGTTCTCCTGGAGTTTGTTATACAGCAGAAAGGGGAAGCTAGGCATAGTCAGACACGCATTCTAGACTTTAGGAAAGCTGATTTCAATAAACTTAGAGAAATACTGGGGGTGATCCCATGGTCAGGAAAACTAAAAGAGAAGGGAGTTCAAGATGGATGGGAGTTTCTCAAAAAGGAGATACTGAAGGCGCAATTTCAAACAGTTCCAATGAGGAAGAAAAATGGAAGATGTCTCAAGAAGCCAGGATGGATGACTAAGGAACTTACAACTGAGCTAAGTTTTAAGTGGAACATGTATAAGAAATGGAAAAATGGGGAAATCATAAAAGAGGAATTCAAACATAGCCAGCACATGTAGGGGTAAAGTCAGGAAAGCTAAAGTGCAGAATGAACTCAGGCTGGCTAGAGAAGTTAAGAACAATAAAAAGGGTTTTTTTGGGGTATGTCTGAAGCAAAAGGAAGAAGAAGGAAACAGTAGGACCACTGCGTGCAGAAGATGGCAAAATGCTAACAGGGGACAGAGAAAAGGCAGAATTACTCAACACCTTCTTTGCTTCAGTCTTCTCAGGAAAGGCAAAGGGTGCTCAACCTAAGGATAATGGAGCAGAAGACAGAATAGGGGAATTTCAGCACAGAATAAGTAAAGAGATAGTACAGGAAATCTTGGTTAACTAAATGAATATAAGTCTCCAGGACCAGATGAACTACATCCAAGGGTATTAAAAGAACTGGCAAATGTAATATCGGAACCACTGGCAATAATCTTCGAGAACTCCTGGAGAGCAAAAGAAGTCCCAGAAGACTGGAGGAGGGCAAACGTTGTCCCCATCTTAAAAAGGGAAAAAAAGAGGATCCCAACAATTATCGTCCAGTTAGTCTGACATCAATACCAGGAAAGATTCTAGAGCAGATCATTAAACAAAGAGTCTGTGAACATTTAGAAGGCAATGCCATAATCACAAAAAGCCAACATGGGTTTCAGAGAAACAAGTCCTGCCAGACAAATCTGATCTCTTTTTTGATAAAATTACCAGCTTGGTAGATGAAGGGAATGCTGTGGATATAGTATATCTTGACTTCAGTAAGGCCTTTGACAAGGTTCCCCATGACATTCTTGCAAACAAGCTTGTAAAATGTGGACTAGAGAAGGTAACCGTTACATGGATTGGTAACTGGTTGACTGGCCGAACTCAAAGGGTGCTCAACAATGGTTCCTTTTCAACCTGGAAGGAAGTGACCAGTGGGTTGCCACAGGGTTCTGTCCTGGGCCCAGTGCTGTTCAATATCTTTATTAATGACTTGGATGACAGTATTGAGAGCCTAGTTATCAAATTGGCAGATGACACCAAATTCGGAGGAGTATCTAATACCCCAAAGGACAGGATAAAAATTCAAAATGACCTGAATAGACTAGAAAGCTGGGCCAATGCTAACAAAATGAAATTCAATGTGGAGAAATGTAAGGTACTGCACTTAGGGCGCAAAAGTGAAATGCACAGATATAGGAAGGGGGACACCTGGCTGAATGCAACTATGCGTGAAAGGGATCTAGGAGTCCAAGTAGACCACAAGTTGAACATGAGTCAACAGTGCGATGTGGCAGCTAAAAAGGCCAATACAATTTTAGGCTGCATCAATAGAAGTATAGCGTCTAGATTAAGGGAAGTAATAGTGCTGCTCTATTCTGCTTTGTTCAGGCCCCACTTAGAATACTGTGTCTTCTGGGCACCATAATTCAAAAAGGATGTGGAAAAACTGGAGCGGGTCCAAAGGGGGGCAACTAAGATGGTGAAGGATCTGGAAACCATGCCCTATGAGGAACGACTTAGAGAACTGGGGATGTTTAGCCTGGAGAAGAGAAGGTTAAGAGGTGATATGCTAGCCCTGTTCAAATATCTGAAGGGATGTCATATTGAGGAGGGAGCAAGCTTGTTTTCTGCTGCTGCAGAGACTAGAACGCGGAACAATGGATGCAAGCTGCAGGAAAAAAGATTCCACCTCAACATTAGGAGGAACTTCCTGACAGTAAGGGCTGTTCGACAGTGGAACACACTCCTTCCTCAGAGATTTTGGTGGAGTCTCCTTCCTTGGAGGTCTTTAAGCAGAGGCTGGATGGCCATCTGTCGGGGATGCTTTGACTGGGAGTTCCTGCATGGCAGGGGGTTGGACTGGATGGCCCTTGTGGTCTCTTCCAACTCTATGATTCTATGATTGGCACGGCTGCATAACTGCCATCTCTGAATTAAACGAAAGCTTTGACAACTTTGCTAATGGTTTACATTGTTCGCCTGGTTATCTCATTCTGCTGGCTATAGGTTATCATTGTTCATGGAAGTATTATTAATATTTTCAAAAGTTCCATTTATTTAATATTTACCCTGTGCTTCGTGGAGTGGTAATATTTCATCAGTTACACATTACTTCTTATTATATTCTTTTATCATGGCCTGTGTGTCACAAGTCACATTGTAATTGTTTCAACTGGTATTCTTCCATTATTTTTAATAGAATTTATTGCTTACTTTATAGTATGTTTTCAGTGTTTGCAATGAATATATATAACAGCTCAGCACTTATCTATTATTTCAATATATTTTAATTTTTTTTAAAAAAAATGTTTTTTGTGGTTTTTCATTCAAAGTTCACTCTCTGTATGCTCCTGAGTACAAATTAAAGTGGTGGAAATGCATAATCCTTCTTTCACGATCTCTTTATCTACTGGTATTTAATTAGGAATGCCTGAGAAAAACTTTCTAGATTTCTATAGAGGAAGAGTTTGTTTTGTTTTGTTTGTTTGTTTGTATCTAGGCCTAGGCTGCACCCACACTGCAGATATAACGAAGGGTCCATTCACACTCCCTCGGAGTGTGAATGGACACTACGTTTTAAACCGGGCACCAAACCGGTTTAAATTGGGGTAATCCAAACTTCAGCCAGGTTTTCCTGACCTGAATTAGGGGGTCATTCACACTTGTGCTGGGGTTTTCTGACCTGGATTTGGGGGGGGGGGGGGGTAGGGAGATGTGGTGCAAATCCCTTTTAACCCGTTTTTTTTTTTTTTTTTTTGACATGGGATTTTTTGTGATTCTTTTCAAAAGAACCTTTTATTTTGTGGGAGCTGCCAATGGGAACTCAACAGTCAATCCCATTCAAAACATCCTGCTGCCTCTGATCTTATTCCCCTTCCTCCTTCTCTCTCCCCACACAACTTCCAATCTTCCTCCCCTTCTCGATTCATATAATTCATAGAATCATGGAAGAATTTATCCCAGACATTTCACCTGCATCTGTGGCCAGCATCTTCAGAGGAGGGTGGCATGGAAGTGTGGGGGATACATATACTGTGTGACCCTGGGTTGGGAGGAAGTGATTTGCATGTTAATCTCTGTGTTAATCTGTGTGCCATTGAAACCCAGAAACACCTGGACAACAGGAAAGAAGAAGCCCTGAAAGTAATCAAATTTTGGCTACCACTGTTGGAAAAAAACAAAATCAAGACCCATCTAAGAATCATAGAATCATAGAGTTGGAAGAGGCCACAAAGGCCATCCAGTCCAACCCCCTGCTATGCAGGAACTCCCAATCAAAGCATCCCTGACAGATGACCATTCAGCCTCTCTTTAAAGACCTCTAAGGAAGAAGACTCCACTACACTCCGAGGAAGGAGTGTGTTTCACCGTCGAACAGCCCTTACTGTCAGGAAGTTCTTCCTAATGTTGAGGTGGAATCTTTTTTCCTGGAGCTTGCATCCACTGTTCTGGGTCCTAGTCTCTGGAGCAGCAGAAAACAAGCTTGCTCCCTCCTCAATGTGACATCCCTTCAAATATTTAAGCAAAGCTATCATATCACCTCTTAACCTTCTCTTCTCCAGGCTAAACATCCCCAGCTCCCTAAGTCTTTTCTCATAAGACATGGCTTCCAGACCCTTCACCATTTTAGCCACCCTCCTTTGGACATGCTCCAGTTTTGATTGGGAGTTCCGGCATGGCAGGGGGCTGATGGCCCTTGTGGTCTCTTCCAACTCTAGAATTCTATGTTCTACTATTCTATGATCTATGATCACTTCCTCCTCCTCTCCAAACACTACATCCAATCTCCCCCCCCTTCCTCCTGCCAGGATCTAATCTCTCCATGGCATTTCATCCTGTTGCCATTGTGAATGGGATCAGGGATAAAATGCCATGATTGTGGCAATCAATGCTAGGGAGAGATTTGATTGTGGCAAATCATGGAAATAACCCAGTTTCCACACTGGGCTATTTCTGAGTGTGAATGGGTCCTCAGATTGGCACTGCTGTGGTTCCATCCTACAGAATCCTGGGATGGTATGGGCCTATTCATCCATTCATAAATTGAACTCAAAATGTCCAAAGCAGTGGTTCCCAAATTTGGTCCTCCAGGTGTTTTGGAAATAAGAAGACTGGGAATGGGAAGGGCAGCTAGGGAAGAACTAGAGTTTCCTGAAGAGCAAAAATATACAATGGAGCACTAAAGTTAAATTGTCCAAGCCATTGCATTCCCCATCTCCATGTAGGGATGTGAGAACTGGACAGTCTAGAAAATGGACAGAGAGAAAATCAACTAATTTAAGACATGGTTCTGGAGAGGTGCGGAGGATACCATGGCATAGACAGCCAAAAAGACAAGCAGATGGGTGATTGATGTTCAACATTTGTTTGTCTTCTGGGCCATCTACTGTATCCTCAGCACTCTTCAATTATTTAAGCAAGGCCATCATATCACCTCTTAACCTTCTCTTCTCTAGGCTAAACATAGCCAGATACCCTAAGTCACTCCTCATAAGGCATGGTTTCCAGACCCTTCACCATGTTGGTCAACCTTGTCCAGCTTGTCTAGCTCGAATTATGGTGCACAAAGCTGGGCACAGGATTATTCCAGATGAGTTGTGACCAAAGGAAAATAGAGTGGCACTATTACTGATCTTGATCATATTGATAATAGACACTATACTTCTATTGATGAGGAGCGGGTTATTATTATTATTATTATTATTATTATTATTAATTGGCAGCCAAAGGAGTGACTTGAGTATGGGTGTAATATCATCACTCCTGGATGTTCCTGTAACCAATCTAGCTGCCATATTGTGAACCGAAGTTTCCGAACTCGGCACAAAGGTAGCCCAATGTAAAGTGCATTTCAGAAGTCCAGCCTTGAGGTTACCAGTCCATGCACCAATATTTTTAGATCTTCCAGATCTAGGAAGGGGTGCAGCTGGCGTATCAGTTAAAATTGATAGCAAGCACTCCTGACCATTGCATTTGCTTGGGCTGACATTTGGAGAGATGGATCCAGGAGCACTCCCAAGCTGCGAACACAGTCCTTCAGGGAGAGTGTGACCCCATCCAGACCTGGTTGACACACCTCCATTCCCAAATTAGAGCCTTTGATGGCAAGCACCACTGTTTTGTCTGGATTTAGTTTCAATTTGTTTTTCCTCATCCACCCCATTACTTCCTCCAGGCATTCATTCAGAGGACACATACCTTCTTTGGCTGAGGCTATTTTGGAAGGCATGTAAAAATTATATTTGTAAGAAATATATTAAGTCTCAATGGGTGCCAAAATATGACTGGTTGACGGTTAAGAGGTGACACCACAGCCATCCTTAAATATATGAAGAGATGTCTTATTGAGGAGGGAGCAAGCTTGTTTTCTGCTGCTCCAGAGACTGGGACCTGGAGCAACAGATGCAAAGTACAGGAAAAGAGATTCCTCTGAAACATTTGGAAGAATTTCCTGACAGTAAGAGCTGTTTGACAGTGGAAGATGCTTCTTCTGAGTGTAGTAGAGTCTCCTTCTTTTGAAGCTTTTAAACAGAGGCTGGATCGGCATCTGCTGGGAGTGCTTTGACTGTCTATTCCTGCAGGGGGTTGGACTGTATGACGCCCGAGGTTTCTTCCAACCCTATGGAGATTATTTTATTAGCTTCACTGCTGGGACAGACCCAGGATGTAACTTTCTTACAGCAGTTCTTATCACATTCACCTGTTGCCTGAGTCCAGTGAAATGTCTTTCCCTGCTTCGGGAAGTACAGTACATTTCCTTAAGATGGCAGTGTTGTCATTTGGATGGCGACAGCTCCCTCCTAGTCCTTTCCTTGCCTTCTCCATCCTCCCAGAAAGACACCTCCCTCCATGTAGTGACAACTTTTGATCGGAAAGGGAGAGGTGGGCAGATATAATTAATAATAATAATAATAATAATAATGCAGCTCACAGCATTAAAAACAATACAATTAAAAACATACAAAAATAGTACAATAAAGTAGAATTAAATCTATTATTAGTTCTGCTGCTGCAGTCATTCTTTCATACACCTGAAAAGAGAACCATTTCTTCCTCTTGGTTTTGGGGGCAAGGGAGGTCCAGCAGATATTTAATGCTTGTTCCTTTGGACATAAAAATCCTCAAAAGCTGGAGCACTCATCCCTTGAATGTGGGTGCGAGACCCGGGGGGGGGGTGTTTTCCACTTTTAAGCACATTAGCTGAAACCAGGGATGAATCACTCTTAAAATGTAGGAAGAAACATTGCATATTTTGTGTGCAGGATGTGGCCCATTTCTGAGTGAAAGTGGGTGACGGTGGAGCTCCTGCATCAATTTGACCGTCAGGGAGTTACACGGCAATGAGTGAATTGCAACACTGTACAGCTGAATGGGCAGATAAATGGGAAATGCAAAATTGCAATGCACCATGACCATCTGCATGCTCAGTGTATAATGCATAATGCACCATGTACACCTGCATGTTCAATGGTCAATGGCAACACATGTGAATTGGCACCAAAACTCTGCTCCCACAACTGTCAACTGAGTACAGATGTCAAACAATAGCCAGAAAAGTACAACTTCCTACATAAGGAAACTTACTTGTGTGTAAAATAGTAACAGGATGCTAAGCAAACTGTTTGAGGCAAAGGGCCTTGCATTAATACACTGTATTTTCTATTTGCTGTTTTCCTGGCTTAGGTTTTTAAGAGGTTTTAATATCTTTTTAAAATAGTTTAGTTACATTTTAAGCTTTGGCATGTCATTTTTTGCTAGGTTTGTTTCAACTGTTGTAAGCTGCTTTGAGGCCCAAACTGGGTAAAAGGCATCATTATTATTATTATTATTATTATTATTAATAATAGTAATGGCACTTTTGCTTTCTGATGGTCCAGTGTATGCAAACTTTGTTTTATGCACAAAATTATTAAAATAGTATATAAAATTACCTCCAGGCTATGTTCATAAGGTGTGTATGAAATATACATTAATTTCTTGTTTAGAATTAGGTCTCCTCTCCAGGATATCCCATTATGTATATACAAAAATTTCAAAATTTAAAAACAAACAAACCAAAAACCCAAAACAAAAGAAACACTAATAATATCATTCTGTATTGCAGTTACAAATTTGTAACCTAGATTTATGGAACTATAACTCCATGTTCACTAACTCTGTGTAGTCAGGATTCTGGCACTATGGCTACAATTGTAAAAACCTAGTATGCATCCACGCTATAGAAATAATGCAGTTCGATGCCACTTTGCTGTAGCTCCATTCTGTGGAGTCCTGGGGTTTGTAGTTTTGCAAGGTCTTTAGCCTTTTCTGCCAAAGAAGCCTGATGCCTCACCAGACTACAGCTCCCAGGATCTCATAGAATAGAGCTATAGAGTTAAAATGGCATCACATGACATTATTTCTACAGCGTAGATACACCCCAAGTCTGGGACAATCAGAAGCAAAAACCCTGTTGCAAGTCCTTCTTGCAGCCTCACTTGCTGGCAGGTGAATGGTGGAAATGTCATCCACATCAATAGCTGGTTTTAGAAGTATCCTTCCCCCTCAAGCCCATCGCCTAATGCATTTGCTGTTCCCTTCTGTAATATGCTCCCTATGCTCTGGGGTTGGGTATTGCTTGCTGCCCAAAATGAGTGGCACCAGTCACTAAAAATATACAAGTCTCAAGTCGAGTCTGGATGTCATTTTGGCCAAGTCAAGTCACTGAAGTGACTTGAGTCTAAATCACTATGGGGAGGATATCATCTCCTGCACCCCCAATTGCCAACTGAACAGACCTCCATCTCCTGGTGTGGATGGTGCTGATAAAGTATGTTCATTGAGGTCAGGCCTGCATGCATAACTAAGTAGGCATTGTAGAGTATGGACCAATAATGATATTTTTACAGCCACAGAATTATGTGGCAAGTGGAAACAAATTGATTTTACAACTCCTCAGCTGAATGTGAGACATGTGTGTAGTGGCATGGCATGTTCAACTCTGCTTCCACAGACTTCAATTGAAAGAGGGCATTACATCATGGTGAAAAATGTCAGCCAATGTGTTTGGGCATGAATTTTACTTCCCACCTTTCCTCCCTGCAGCTCAGGAAGAGGAACGTAGATATTTGGTTACTGCACACATTCTTGACTATAAATAGACCTCTTGTTTAAGTTGAGGGCAAGTTTGGGGGAATCTTGATATGACCCCTGGATAAGCCATGGGTAAAACCTAGGGACATGTAACAAAGGATTTAGAGGATGAAGCAAAGGAAAACAAAGGCAATTAACAACACAATTCCAGCAGGAAACATAGTCAGGGGTACCCGTTTTGGCCATATAGCAAAGTACAATAACATCCCAAATCCACAAAACAGGATACCTGAATGAAACTACATGTGAAAGGGATCTAGGAGTCCAAGTTGAGCTGGGTATGTTTAGCCTGGAGAAGAGAAGGTTAAGGGGAGATATGATAGCCCTGTTTAAATATTTGAAGGGATGTCACATTGAGGCGGCAGCAAGCTTGTTTTCTGCTGCTGCAGAGACTAGGACGCGGAACAATGTATATAAATTTCAGGAAAAGAGATTCCACCTCAACATTAGGAGGAACTTCCTGACAATAAGGAACACACTTCGTTGGAATGTAGTGGAGTTTCCTTCCTTAGGGGTCTTTAAGCAGAAGCTGGATGGCCATCTGTCAGGGATGTTTTGATTGGGAGTTCCTGCATGGCAGGGGGTTGGACTGGATGGCCCTTGTGGTCTCTTCCAACTCTAGGATTCTATGAGTCAACAGTGCAATGCAGCAGCTAAAAAGGCCAATGCAAGGAAAGTAATAGTGCCACTCTACTCTACTTTGGTCAGGCCCCACCTTGAATATTGTGTCCAGTTCTGGGCACCACAATTCAAAAAGGATGTGGAGAAACTGGAGAGTGTCCAAAGGAGGGCGACTAAAATGGTGAAGGATCTGGAAACCATGCCCTATGAAGAATGCCTTAGGGAGCTGGGGATGTTTAGCCTGAAGAAGATAAGGTTAAGATGTGATATGATAGCCCTGTTTAACTATCTGAAGGGATGTCATATTGAGGAGGGAGCAAGCTTGTTTCTGCTGCTCCAGAGACTAGAATGCAGAACAATGGATTCAAACTGCAGGAAAAGAGATTCCACCTCAACATTAGGAGGACCTTCCTGACAATAAGGGCTGTTCGATAGTGGAACGCACTCCCTCGGAGAGTGGTGGAGTCTGCTTCCTTAAAGGTCTTTAAACAGAGGCTGGATGGCCATCTGTCAGAAATGCTTTGATTGGAAGTTCCTGCATGGCAGGGGCTTGGACTGGATGGCCCTGTGGTCTCTCCCAAGTCTATGATTCTATGATTCTATTCTATTATTCTATTGGACTAACCAAAATGCACAAAATAAATGATGCAAGCCCCACTGGCTTCTTCATCTGGCAAAGGTGTGAATTGATCATATAGGAGGAAAAATAATTTTCTCAAGGTGCTGTTGGTGTTGTTCTGTGGAGGGATATCTATGCAAGAAGATCCCTCTTCCTTCTGGCCATATGGCCCTGGGACATAACCCCTTCCAAAGTCTGGGAGATAAAATTTTAATTAGCAGCTTCCCTTAGCAATACAAAAAGTTCCTTCATCTGAGATGTCTCCAGCAGGCATAACTATTTCTGCTTACCCTAAAGGCTGGATGTATGAGGACGAAACTCTGGTAAATTGTGGCTGTGAGATTTGTGGAGGAGGAGACCACCAGGTGTTGACAGGGCAAAGAAAATGCACACGTGTCAAAAGGATGTAAAGGCAAAGCAAAGAAAATGGCAACTACATTATCAGTGATTATAGCCTTTCACTTTAATTTGATAACTCACCCTGATTTTAACCCAGAAAAGCTGGCAAACATACACAAATGTCTTACTCAGATCCTTCAAAGCCCGGTTCCTATTGACAGTCTTTTGGGAGAAGTGCCAAAGAGCCAACATCACTGCCATTTTCCCATGTAAGCATTCAAAAAGGCCAGACGTGGTGCTGCGGCAGAGAAAGTTGAGAGGTCAGTGTTCACTGTTGTTGTTTTCTGCCTCAATCTTTGGGAAGAGGCGGGAAATAAATAAATAAATAGTGCTCTTGGGATGCACTAGGCTCTTTCCTTTCGCCACTTAGACAAGGCAATGGTTCCTTATTTGATCAGATTTAAAATATCGTATTTACACGAGCGACCGGTCCTCCTCCTTTTCCAGGACCTATCCAACATTTCAACCTTCTGTCCAGGAAGAATTCCAATGTGTTTTCCATTTTGAGCATGACAAAAAAGCCCATTGACTAATACCACGTTTGCAGTTCCCCTTTGAGAAATTTGTCTACTTAGCATCCTGATATTTACTGGAAGTCAAACTCAGCTAAATCCTCAAGGTCTAGCAAATTCCTCACTTGCCTGGAAGACAATTTCATTGTCCAAAAGGTGGAAGAGGCAACAAGGGGATCAGCTATTTTAGATCTGATCTTAACCAACAGGAATGACCTAGTCAATGGAGTGCAAGTGGTTGGATCCTTAGGTGGAAGTGACCATGTCCTCCTGGAGTTTGTTATACAGCGGAAGGGAGAAGCTAGGAATAGTCAGACACGCGTTCTAGACTTTAGGAAAGCTGATTTAAACTTAGAGAAATACTGGGGGTGATCCCATGGTCAGGAATACTAAAAGAGAAGGGAGTTCAAGATGGATGTAAGTTCCTCAAAAGGGAGATACTAAAAGGACAATTTCAGACAGTTCCAATGAGAAAGAAAAACGGTTGATGTCTCAGGAAACCGGTATGGATGACTAAGGAACTTACAACTGAGCTAGGTATTAAAAGGAACATGTATTAAAAAAAGAGGAAAAAATGGGGAAATCACCAAAGAGGAATTCAAACAAATAGCCAGCACATGTAGGGATAAACTCAGAAAAGCTAAAGCGCAAAATGAACTCAGGCTTGCTAGAGAGGTTAAGAACAACAAAAAGGGCTTTTTTGGATATGTCCGCAGCAAAAGGAAAAAGAAGAAAATGGTAGGACCATTGTGTGGTGAAGATGGCAAAATGCTAACAGGGGACAGAGAAAAGGCAGAATTACTCAACACAGAAAAGACAAAGGGTGCCCAACCTAAGGATAATTGGGCAGAATATGGGAATTTCAACAAGGAATAAGTAAAGAGATAGTACAGGAATACCTGATTAACCTAAATGAATACAAGACTCCAGGACCAGATGAACTACATCCAAGGATATTAAAAGAACTGGCAAATGTAATATCGGAACCCTTGGCAATAATCTTTGAGAACTCCTGGAGAACAGGAGAAGTATCAGCAGACTGGAGGAGGGCAAACATTGTTCCCATCTTCAAAAGGGGAAAAAAGAGGACCCCAACAATTATCGTCTGGTTAGTCTGACATCAATACCAAGAAAGATTCTGGAGCAGATCATTAAACAGAGAGTCTGTGAATATCTAGAAGATAATTCCATAATCGCAAAAAGCCAACATTGGTTTCAGAGAAACAAGGGATGTCATATTGAGGAAGGAGCAAACTTGTTTTCTGCTGCTCCAGAGATTAGGACCCGGAGCAATGGATGTAAGCTACAGGAAAAGAGATTCCACCTCAACATTAGGAAGAACTTCCTGACAGTAAGGGCTGTTTAACAGTGGAACACACTCCCTCAGAGGGTGGTGGAGTCGCCTTCCTCGGAGGTTTTTAAACAGAGGCTGGATGGCCATCTGTCAATGGGGATGCTTTGATTGGGAGTTCCTGCATGGCAGGGGGTTGGACTGGATGGCCCTTGTGGTCTCTTCCAACTCTATGATTTTATGATTCTAAGCTGAGCATGAGTCAATTGTGTGATGCAGAAGCTTAAAAAGCCAATGCAGCTCTAGGCTATATCAATAGGAGTCTAGTGTCTAGACAGAGGGAAGTAATAGTACCACTCTATTCTGTTTTGGTCAGGTCTCACCTGGAATGCTGTGTCCAGTTCTGGGCAATACAATTCAAAAACGATGTTGACAAATTGGAGTGCATCCAGAGGAGGGCGACTAAAACCTCTGTAAACCACCAAACCCTATGAGGAGCGTCTGAGGGTGCTCTGGGTATGTTTAGCCTGGAGACAGTAAAGGGGTGTCATGATGGCCATGTTTAAATATTTTAAGGGAAGTCTTACAGAGGACGGAGTAAGCATGTTTTCTGCTGCTCAAGAGAATAGGAGATGGGGCTATGGATTCAAATAACAGGAAGAGAGATACTACCTAAACGTTAGGAGGACCTTCCTGGCACTAAGAGCTGTTTGATGGTGGAAGATGTTGCTGCCTCAGTGGAGAGTGGTGGAGTCTCCTTCTTGAGAAACTATTTCTAAACAGAGGCTGGATGGCCTTCTGTCCCAGGGAGGGCTTAGATGGTGTCTTTCTTCATGGCAGAAGGCAACAGGAATGGATGGCCCCTTGGGGCCTCTTCCAAATCTACGACTCCATGATTTCATGATCAGATGACTCTATGAATGTGATCAACAATCCCTTGAAGTGAAGTAAAGATGCATGCCCCATCATTAAAGAAATTAGGTCTCTGGCAAGGAGGAGAGTGTGAATCACAAAACGGAGCATCAGGGGGAAGATTCCTCCTCACACAACTCTAATCTTGTTCCTCTTCCTCTCCTCTCCTCTGTCCTGGCTGCACATTTGTTTGGAGAGCTTTGCAATAATATGCGGGGGGGGGGGGGAAGGGGAAGCCACGTCCTTCTCTGTGGCCCTCCATGGGTTATGTGCATCGCTGCTTGTTGCCAGGCAACTGCAAAGGACTTGCTCTGACCTGCAATTATCCCGAGATTGGCAAAACATCCAGCCCATTTATGAACCGCGTCAACAGCAAATGATCCTGTGACTCAAAGGCCAGCCTGGGCTGGAAGAGGCTAGCAGATTCAGAGGTATAATAGAGCTACTAAGAATCCATAAGAACAGGAGCCCAGCTGGACCTCAGCAGTGCCACCGACATCAGCGTCACGGTTGTTTTGAACAGCAAATGACCCGGCGATGCTCCTGGAGAAATGTATGAGCAGGTTACGGAAGCAAGGGCCCATCTTTTGCCTTGCAAAAGATAATTGCTACCACCACCACCACCACCACCATCATGATCAAGTTGGAAGAGACCCCAAGAACCATCCAGTGCCGGAATACACAATCAAAGCACCCCAGACAGATGGCCATCCAGCCTCTACTTAAAGACTTCCAAGGAAGGAGACTCCACCACTCTCCGAGGAAGGAACAGCCCTTACTGTCAGGAAGTTCTTCCTAATGTTGAGGTCGAATCTCTTTTCCTGGAGCTTGCACCCATTGTCCCAGGTCCTTTTCTCTGGAGCAGCAGAAAACAAGCTTGCTCCATCCTCTATATGATACTCCTTCAATTACTTATACAGGGCTATCATATCATTTGTTAACTGTCTCTTTTCCAGACTAAACATACCCAGCTCCCTAAGTCTTTCCTCATAAGGCATGGTTTCCAGACCCTTCACCATTTTGGTGGCCCTCCTCTGAAATAATAATCTTCTATTCCCTATGGACCAAGGTGACAACAAAGTAAAATATGACATGCTGGACACATAACACCGGTCAGAATAATAATAATAATAATAATAATAATAATAATAACAACAACAACAACAATAATAATATACCTTTATTTACACAACTTTGAAAATTTACAGAGTGCTGTACATACAATCATATAATTAGATGGTTCCCTGCCCTCAGGCATTATTATTATCCAGTTCAACCCCCTGTCCACCTTTTGGACAATGAAACTGTCTTCGAGGCAAGTGAGGAATTTGCTAGACCTTGAGGATTTGGCTGAGTTTGACTTCCAGCAAATATCCGGGTAGTTGAAGACCCCCATCACTACTACATCTCTCCTTTCTGATTGTGTGGTCATCTGTTCTAGAAAAGAATCAACCATTTCCTCCGTTTGACTTTGGGGTCTGTAGTAGACTCCCACAGTAACATCCTTGTTGTTTCCCTCTCCTTTAATTTTTATCCAGATGCTCTCCACCTGGCTTCCAGTATTGATGTCCTGGGTCTCTTCACTGGTGTAAATATGCTTGGCACATAATATCAAGTTATACTATTGATAATCCAGTTTATGATTGCAAAGCTACTGAAAAGATGCGAGCCTCTGTTTATATTCTTCCCTGTACCCAAAGATGTAAGGGCACCCTGCAATGTACTCAAATGATTTGCATGTGTATGGGGATAGGATTGGGCTGTATCAAACCAAAAGGTGGAGGTTTAGTTTGCAAGGCATCCCATTCCTTCTTTATTCTGGGATACAGCTGAGATAGAGACAGCTGGCTGGGTTACAGCTCAGACAGAGTTCAGCATCTTCGAGAATTCCTTTTGAGTTCTGACTGGGGACATTACTACGTGAGCCCATCTTTTGCCTTGAAAAAGGGATGTCATATTGAGGAGTGAGCAAGCTTGTTTTCTGCTGCTGCAGAGACTAGAACGCGGAACAATGGATGCAAGCTCCATGAAAAGAGATTCCACCTCAACATTAGGAGGAACTTCCTGACAGTAAGGGCTGTTTGACAGTGGAACACACTCCCTCGGAGTGCAGTGGACTCTCCTTCCTTGGAGGTCTTTAAGCAGAGGCTGGATGACCATTTGTCGGGGTTGCTTTGATTTGGAGTTCCTGCATGGCAGGGGGTTGGACTGGATGCCCCTTGTGGTCTCTTCCAACTCTATGATTTATGATTTATGATTTATGAGCCCTGTTCTTGTCACAACTGCACTAGTTAAGAAAAATGGAAATATACTGGTTTCAGAGCAGCCATTATCACACCTCTCCACAGTAGTACAATTGAGGCTGATTGTGCCATCTTCCACACTACCCCTTAACCTTACCTCCCTGTCCAGCATGCCTTATTTTATTTTTACTTTTTAACAGAATTCTGGAGTTATGCTAATGCAATTTAAGTAAAATGAAACAAATAGAAAAATAATAATAAAGGAAATCAACCTTCTTGGAAATAGTGAGGGGAAGGGAGGACAGGGGAAAGGAGGAGAGAGTGACACCACATAGCTCTGAATGTTGTAATTGCTCTGGCAGCGATGTTTTGCACCTCAGGACAAATGGGACTGCAGCATGATTTGGAGCTTATAGACGGGTTTGCCCCATCATTGAAAAAGAATGCCTTAGCCCCATGTGGCTATGGCTTGGTGGTGACATTGTGAATAAATACCACCAAAGGCACTATTTTCTGACTGCAATTTCAGTTTAACAGCTGCATGTCGCAGTCTCCTCAAACCCAGAGTGGATTCAATGTCCCTGGCCTCCAGCCACTCTGGTTGTTCTCATGTTACTCATGTAAATAAGAGAGTGCAACAGTTTGACAATTTCACACGTTAATTTTGTGCAGAAAAGGAGAATCAAAAATAGAACTGCTCGTCTCCTGTTGCTTGTGTAACAAATGGATGTTAAGGATATAGCTGGAATAGAACAGAAGGACTGGGGACAACTCCTTTGGGAGGAAAAGTTGCAACTGTTGGGCTTTGAAAAAAGATGAGTAAGAAGAATAATCAATATATTGAATGGTATAAACCTATGAGATGTGCACGTTTATAAGTCATGTGAGCTTTCTCTTTAGGGGGTAAAGTTTCCCCTTCTTTTGGTTTGCTAAGTCAGCCCCATGTGAAACTGAGCCTTCTCTTGTCCCACTGCTTGCTTGCTTGCTTTCTTTCTTTCTTTCTTTCTTTCTTTCTTTCTTTCTTTAAAAAAAGAAGTATAACTAAGGATAGGTGGTGGAGAACTGGTTCACCCTGCTGCCTCTATTTCACTTCAAGGTGTTTTCTCTCCTTTCTTATCTTGTCAAGTTTCCTCCTGCACTGAGGTTGTGTCTCTAGTGCATTTCTTTCTGTACATGTGTCTTGCTGTTGCTAGCCTATTGGACTCAATGCCTTTTATGATAACGCAAAACCTAGAATATTTTGGCACTCAGCATTCAGCATGCAGTGATCTTGCTGCAATTTAAGACAATGGCTATTGCTAAAGGAAATGTCAATTCAAACCTCTCCCTGCATTTCAGTGACACTACTGACCGTTTTGTACCACCAGCCAAGGCCACGGGAAGGTTATGTTCCTTTGAAGGACTGGGAGTTCCTGCATGGCAGGGGGTTGGACTGGATGGCCCTTGTGGTCTCTTCCAACTCTATGATTCTATGATTCCATGAAACCAATCAAATATTTCTTTTAATCCTTCCCATAATGTACTGTCATAATTGGCATGAAATGCAGTGATTTCCACTATCTAAAAATTAAAATTAAAACCACTTTAAATTGGGCATAAACCAGAACTTTATCATATTTTTTTGGAAAAGCTGAGATGCAAAATTATACACTCTAACTGTCTCAGGTTGCATTTGCTCTGCAGAATTAAAGCAATTTGACACCGCATTAACTGTCATGGCTCCATGCTATGGAATTCTAGGATTTGGTGTTTTGTGAGATATTTAGCCTTATCTGTCAGAGAACTCTGGGGCCACTACAAACCACAAATCCCAGGATTCCTTAGGATGGAGCCATGACAGTTAAAGCCGTGTGAAATTGCATCAATTCTGCAGTGTGGCCGTAGCCCCACTTTGGCAGGGTCAGTCTGGATTATTCTTCTATTGTCCCATCACTTTTTCGGCTGCTTTCAAAGGGCCCATTCCCACTCACCATATAACCCGATTTTTAAATCGCATTTGCCCGCATCACTCTTCAAGGTAAATTGTAGTGGGAATGGGCCCAAAAGGTTTCAGTTTCTCTCTCTTCTTCCCACTTTTCCTCTTTGTCCTAAGACTTCCATAATGTAGACCGTGATAGAAAATTGCAGCCCAAGTGTAATAAATAAGAACACACACTCACACACTTTTCAAGCCAGTGCTGTCTTCATGGACCAAAGATGAAGGCTTAGTCTGAAGACTCAGGACCAAGTCCTGAAACCTGTGGACCATGTGCCTTACAGGTAAGGCATTTTTATGCCTGGAGGGAATCCTGATGTTTTGCTTACTCAGCATGATGAGATCCAGCCTCTCTCCTGCTCGCAGCTAAGGAAAAGATTAATTCAGTCCCCCACTGTGCCATGAAGCTGGTGGGCAAACTTCTGGAAGTCATGCTCTCTCTCAGAACAAACTCCCTCACAGAGATGCTGTGAGGATAAATGGATAAACCACCTGAACTCCTTGGAGAGGAAGCTCAAATGTGATTAATCCATCTGTCAATGCTAGTGAGAGCTGGAGAGGACCAAGCGCATCAACTCTTTTTCTCCCTTGAACTGCTGCTAGGCAGAGGTAGGTCCTGCCTTTCATGGGATTGCTGCTGAAAACCTGTCAAGCTCATCTTTCACTGTCCCTTTCCGATCATCTGTGCTCAAGTTCTGTCATCTCTCTGACAATGTGCAGACTGATTCAAGTAGGTGATGGCTTGAGCTGCAAAGTGGCAATATTAACTGCCCGTGGGGTGTTCGTAGAATCATAAAATCATAGATTCATAGAGTCCAGCCTCATTCTGCCATGCAGGAAGACACCATCCAAGTCCACCTTGTAACAGATGTCCATCTGGCCTCTGTTTAAAAACAATCTCTAAAGAAGGAGACTCCTCCACACTCTGAGGCAACAGCATCTTCTATTGTCCAACAGGTCTTATCATCAGGAAGTTCTTCCTAATGTTGAGGTAGTATCTTTTTTCCTGTAGTTTGCATCATTGCTCTCTGTCCTAGGAGATTACCGCACACTATTTCTGCATCAGGAGGGATGCAGGATCTAAAACTTGAAAATGGATCCTATTGTGTTGCTCCGTTGCCAAGCAGTAGGCAGCCCATATAGAACCCATATGCAATTTGGGCTTCTCCCACAGCTTTTCATACATGGGATTTTACCAGCTATGTAAAACTGTGCAAGAAGCCTGGAGAGACCAGGTCTGCATACACATTGCTTATGGGCTGCCTACTGCCTGGGAGTAATGCTATAGGATCCGTTTTCAAGGTTTAGATCCCACATCCCTCCCAGAACAGAAATGGTGTGCAATAATCTCCCTAGTCTCTGGAACAGCAGAGAACAAGCCTGCTCCATGCTCACTATGACATACCTGAAAATATTTAAATATGGCTATCATGTTACCCCTTGACTTTTCTTCTCCAGGCTAAACATACCTAGCTTCCTCACCCATTCCTCAGAAGGCTTAGTGTTTTCTAGACCTTTCACCATTTTGGTTGTCCTCCTTTGGAGATGCTCCACCTTGTCCACATCCTTCTTGAATTGTAGTGCTCAGAACTGGACACAGGATTATTCCAGGTGAGGCCTCACCAAAGCAGAACTTAATAATAGTACTAAACAGTACTATTAATTCCCTCAATCTAGAGACTACAAGTATATTGTTGAAAAACTCTCTCATATTCTATACAGTGTGGCATCTCTTTGGGAATTTCAGCTGTTTGTAATTTAATGGACAAGGGTGCACCTTAAAACCAGATATTGAAAGGAGGAAACACAGACATGTTAGTCTGATGCAGTAAAATGAGATTGACTGGAGACTGGTTATAGTGGTTTGGGTGCTGGATGCCAGAAGGCAAAGGCAAACCCCTCTGAATACATCTTGCCAAGGCAACCCTACGATAGGGTTGCCTTAAGATTGTCATGAGTCATAGCACCACTGTCCATCTGCCCCTCTCGTTTATTTCCCAGGCTTGGATTTAACATAATTGAAAGCCCCTTCTTAACAGCAAACATGCTATACAGTGTTAAATCACCATATTACCATGCCTTCATATCTTAATCCCCTAATACCATCATATCATCATGCGAACATATGGATTCTGATAGTTCGGTCCATTCAGCCCTGGTGGCGCAGTGGTTAAATGCCTGTACTGCAGCCACTCACTTAAAACCATAAGGTGGTGAGTTCAAAACCAGCAAAAGGGCTGAAGCTCGACTCAAGCTTGCATCCTTCCGAGGTCGCTAAAATGAGTACCCAGATTGTTGGGGGGCAAATAGCTTACAGTTGTAAACCGCTTAGACACTCCTTAGGTGGTATGAAGCGGTATATAAATGAAGCTGTTTGTTTGTTTGTTTATTCCATCTGAAACAGAGCCTAAATCACCTGAGATTCTTTGGTGGTTCCCTATCCAAATCCTAACCATGTTTGACCATGCTTAACTACCAAGACCAGCCAGGATCTAGTGCCTTTAGGGTATTTAGCCCTCTCCCAGTCCTTGTGTTGACTTATGGTGATCCCATGAATTTTCTGGTTTTTTTCTTAAGCAAGGATTCCTCAGAGGTGATTTTGCAGTTCCTTCCTCCGGAATATTTCCTACAGCAACAACTGGTATTCATTGGTGGTCTCCCATCCAAGTACTAACCATGACTGACCCTGTTTAGCTTCCAAAATCAGATGGGATCTGGTGCCTTTAGGTATTTGGGCATGATAGAAACAGGGGGAAAGAAATGAAAATAAATAAACTTTGATGGTTATAGCTGTCCCTTTATCTTGGTTTCTTCTGTCCCAAATAGCCAAGAAAGGAGATTCCACCTCAACATTAGAAAGAGCTTCCTGATGATAAGAGCTGTTCAGACACCCTCAGAAGATGGTGGAGTCTCCTTCTTTGGAGGTTTTTCAACAGTTGTTGAATTAGGACACCTCTCAGGGACTCTTTCTCTCTGGAGGAATGGGCTACATGGACCTTGAAGTTCAAGCGCCCATTCATTACCCATGGATGGGAATGCCAGGACACATATAGGATAAATCTAACCAATAATAGAATTGGGTGTTCCTTTCCCTACCAGAATAAACAAGATTGAGATACATCAGTATCCCTCAACACATTGCCTTCCAGGACTCAAATTCCCACCAGCCACATCTAGCATGGCTCATGGTCAGATACTGTGGGAGTTGTAGTCCAAAACATCTGAAAGGCACTAGATGGACACACACACACCTATTAGCCTAGGCCCACAACCCCCATCCTGGCTTTCTCTAATGGAAACCAGAATTAATTGGTCACAGAGTGGAGAAACAGCTCTTATTCCTGACAATTCATTTCCCTTTCAGTTCTTTGGAAAGGGCAAAATAAAAGCTATAAATCCTGGTACAAATTACACTGTATGCAAAGTTATATTACAGCATTCATTGGAGATATTATTCAATTAATACATTTTGCATTTTGGAAATGCATTATGGATTTATGCAAATAGCATTAATATTTTCTTTTATTTGAAATTCTTCTCATTTACAGTATGTGTGCTCTCTCTTTCTCTCTCTCCTATTTGCATGAGTGAAATGGAGGCATTTTACCCTGCTCCAGGGACAGAGATGGTGGGCTTTTCCTTCCCTTTCCTAGTTCATCTTGCCATCTGTCGCTGCACCAGCAATAAAGTTGTTTTCCATATTTTTTAAAAAATCATCTTTCTCGTGCAATGCAGTAACACTTTTGAAGGGCAAGTACTTTAAAAAGCACACACCATAGTCTACACTGCTTACAATGTGAAGGCAGAGATTGGATTCACCTCTCTTTTTAAAAATGCCATGTCCTCTTTCTCCTTTATGGTATGTCAGTAATAATGGTAGCCACTCTGCACATGTTGTTTTGATCACAGAAGATATCCATAAATTTAACCTAGACAATGAGGAAAAAGAAATAGTAAAATAGTTCCTGTACCTTGGATCAAACATTGATCCGAATGGGGACTGCAGTCAAGAAATAGAAGTCTAAGAATGGGGAGGGCAGCTATGAAAGAACTAGAAAAGATCCTCAAGAGCAAAGACATACAACTAAACACAAAAGTCAGAATCATACAAGCAATTGTGTTGCCAATTGCAATGTATGGATGTGAGAGCTGGACCATTAAGAAAATGGACAAAAAGAAAATGAATTAATTTGAGATGTGGTGCTGGAGAAGAATGCTGAGGATACCATGGACAGCCAAAAAGACAAACAAATGGGTCCTAGAAGGTATTAGGCCTGAGAGATCCCTGGAAGCCAGAGTGACTAAACTGAGTCTGTCATATCTTGGCCATGTGATGAGAAGATACAACTCATTAGAAAAAGACCATAATGCTAGGAAAGGTGGAAAGAAAGAGAAAGAGAGGAAGACCACACACTAGGTGGATGGACTCCATCAGGGAGGCCATGGGCATGAATCTGCAAGAACTGGGTACACTAGTGGAAGACAGGGAGTATTGGAGACATTTCATCCACAAGGCAGCAATGAGTTGAGATCAACTCGAGAACAGTTAACAACAACATTTCTGATTTATGGAATCCTTAATCTATCATGGGGCTTTCTTGGAAAGATATACTCAGCGGTTTGTCCATGCCTTTCTATGAAGCTGAGAGAGTGTGACCTGCCAAAGACCACCCTGTCTGTCTTCATGGCTGAATGTGGATTTGAACAACGGCCTCCTGGAGCCCTGGTCTTTTTTTTTTAATGGTATGTTGTGCTTTCTTTTTTAATTGTGGTTTGCATTTTAACATGTCATACCCTACTCAAGCCTTGAGGACACGCGGGAAAGAAATAAAATTCGTTGTTGTTGTTGTTGTTGTTGTTAGTCTGACATCTAAACCACAGTGATATCAGAATTAAACTCTTCAAAATGATATGGAGGAAAATATGAATGATTTCCAGGAAAGGCTGGGGAAAAAAGTATCCTACTAATAACTAGAGAGTTGTTATTGCCTCTCAGCGTTGATAGCACTGGTTTGGATGGATTCCCACGACTGGTTTGGATGGATTGACTCTGAATAAGAGCAGCTTCTTGTGTTCTTATACGGGTGGTCTTAGCTTTAATCTCAAGCATCCCCAGACAAGACTGGGAAACCCAGGGAAGCCATGGCTGCCCCACAGAGTTGAGAGCACTGGAGTAAATAGGCGAAAGAACCTGGTTCAGGAGAAGGGCACTGTCCTATTTTCCCAGCACAATAGATCCAAGGATTGACCTCCCTGAAGACCAATGGATCTCCTGCAGCCAAGTGGAGAGTAGCAACAGAGGGCAGTGTAGGTGGGCCGACACCACAGTTGCACAATAACCAGACCACGTTGTTCTTCTGTCTCCCATGTTGATGCCAGTGCCTGCTATGCATGGCAGGCATTGCATAATGGGCTTTGCTCAATGTGTGATGTGCAGTACGTGTTCTACAATCTGTTTACAGGGTTACATACTGACCCAGGACCTTTGGCTACCAGGACCTTGTAGTCCTGCTGGAAGATAATCTATCCCTATGCCCCTTTATTGGGGCAACTGGAAAAGCATGTAACTTCCATCCTTAGATGGAAGGATCCATAGCTTTTTGATCATCAGGACTGTCCATATGCTTTTCCAGGCTTTGCTTATTTCACGCCTGGAATATTGTAATAGCCTATTGGCAGGTTTGTCTTCCTGCTCTCTTACTTCTCTTGTTTAAATCCAGAACAGTGCTATTTGTATTTGTTCTTGTTGTTGTTGTGCTTGACTTATGGCAACTGTCATTCTTGACTTATGGCAACTGTAAGGTGGTGAACCTATCATGAGTTTTCTTGGCAAGTTTAGTCAGAGGAGGGAATTTGTCATTGCCATCCTCTGAGGCTGAGAGAGTGTGACTTGTCCAAGCCCACCTAGTGGGTTTCCATAGCCAAGCCAGGATTTGAACTCTCATCTCCAGAGACACAGTCCAGTGCTCAAACACTACACCACGCTGGTCTCCTTCACTGGAGGTTTTTAAACAGATGTTGGATGCCCACTTTTCAAGGGTGCTTAGCAGTATGTTCCTGCATGACAGGGGGTAGAAACAGATAATCTTTGTGGTCCTTTCCAAACCTGTGTTATAAACTATGGTCATCCTCTTAGTGCCAAAATTTAAACTGGGATCAAATGCCCTCCTCCAAAGACGGATGGGACCATTAAGAAGGATATTGAGAAGCTGGAAGGTAACTAGAAGAGCAAGGTGACTGAAATGGTAAAAGTCTGCAAACCAAGCCCAAGCAAGTTGAAGGAGTAATGTTACTCATAAATTGTAATTCCCATCTATTACTGAATGGAATGGTAACAATTGTGACATAAACAACTAGCAAAATTAAAATTCTACCTTTGCATAATAATATCATATGCACAGCCTAAATGTATTTACATTTACATAGTTTTCATGGGGTTAAAATGTGATGTTTTAAAAGAAAAATTTAAAAGAATAAAAAAGAACAAACTTTTAAAATTTATTTTTTTAAAAAAATGTTTTAAATTATTATTTTTTTAATTTTAAATTTTAAATTTAAAAGAAACCTGGAACCTCTCCTTTCTCCTCCTACTGAGCCTCATCCCACTCAGACCATCTCTTTAGTGTTTTAAAGGGACATAGGTGAATTCCACAGCCCACGTCTGCCAAAAAGCAGTGGTGTCACTCCCCCTCCCCCTTTCAGAGTACCATCTGGTGCAAGCCCCCCCCTCCCCCCACATCACCTAGAGAAGCCTAGTTTGGTTTAGTATTAGTATATTGTTTCAGTATTTTAGTATTTTATAGTGTTATGTCTCATCATCCACCGTTGAGTGGAAAGAATGTCGTAAATAAATATTATTATTGTTTTTGTGCACTTGCATATGTTCAACTCATTGGAGTGACTATGGCCGTTGTGCAGTGCCATGGGTTGTGCAACAGTGCTCCCATCATTGCCTGTTGAATGTATCCATAGGGCAGTGTTGTGATTTGTGGTTCTCCGCTTCCTCCGTTGTCTGCTGAATTTGTCCATAGAGCAATGCTGAATTCTTGGCTCCATGTATGCAGTGCATATGCCACTGCCTGAATTCAGATCAGGGTTGGCAGTGCAATGCCAGAGACACCAGTGATATGAGTCAGCGTCCCCCTCCCACAGTGCTCAATTTCTCCCCTGACCCAATGTTTTCACTTGGGCCACAGCAACAGAAATGATGCTCCCATGCTTCCAACATTTCCTCTTTGCAGAAACCATGATAAATCGTATCTCAGCTGCCACACCACTGCAGCCATGAGGGAGGGTGGAAATGAGCTGTGTCTCAAATTTGCATTAATTCTGACAAGATTTACCAGCTCCTGATGGTCTCTACATTGCAAAATGGCAGGAGTAGCGAAAGGTCAATCTGCGTGGAATATTAATGGCACTGGAAAAGTTGGCACAGGTGGAGCTGTGGCTCAATGGTGAGAGGAATCCATCAGGTGGCACTCTGCGGTCTCCTTGCCGAGCAAGGATGGATTGAGATGGCATTGACGCTGAGAGATGGCAGCAGGTGACACCAGCAGAGAGTCACAATGCTGCAAAAACCTTGCCTAGGTGGAGAAGATGAGCAGACGCAAGGGAGGGAGGGACAAATATAGAACTGGTGATGGAGCTCCCATGTTAAATCCACAGAGCATAAATCCCCACACGCAGAATTACACGCTGGGGATGGAGTCTTGAATGGCAACATGTGCCAGAAACTGAGACTCTCAGATTTCCTTCTATTATGAATAGAGAATCATAGAATCATAAAATCATTGACTTCGAAGAGACTACAAAGGCCATCCAGTCCAATGCCCTGACATGCAGGAAATCACAACAAAACCATTTCTGACAGATGGCCATCCAGTCCCTGTTTAAAGACCTCCAAGGAAGGAGACTCCATATAGAATCATAGAATCATAGAGTTGGAAGAGACCACAAGGGCCAACCAGTCCAACCCCCTGCCATGCAGGAACTCCAAATCAAAGTATCCATGACAGATGGCTATCGAGCTTCTGCTTAAAAACTTCCAAAGAAGGAGACTCCACCAGTCTCCAAGGGAGTGTGTTCCATTGTCGAATAGCCCTTACTGTCAGGAAGTTCCTCCTAATATTGAGGTGGAATCTCTTTTCCTGCAGTTTGCATCCATTGTTCCGTGTTCTCGTCTCTGCAGCAGCAGAAAACAAGCTTGCTCCCTCCTCAATATGACATCCCTTCAAATATTTAAACAGGGCTATCATATCACCTCTTAACCTTCTCTTCTCCAGGCTAAACATCCCCAGCTCCCTAAATCGTTCTTCATAGGCCATGGTTTCCAGACCCTTCACCATCTTAGTTGCCCTCCTTTGGACATGCTCCTGTTTCTCCACATCCTTTTTGAATTGTGATGCCCAGAACTGGACACAGTATTCCAGGTGGGGCCTGACCAAAGCAGAATAGAGTGGCACTATTACAGTCGTCCCCCGGGTTACGAAGGTAATCCGTTCTGGATTACCTTTTGTAACCCGGAAGCTTTCGTTTCCCGAGGGACCGCTATTTTAAACGGACCGCGCAGCCGATTTAAAGGGGCCGCGCGGTTTTTTTTTTCCGTATCCCGGGGGATGTTTCGGATCCCGGGGGATACTTTAGCGGTCCCGCCGGTTTCATACCCCGGGGGATTCGTAAGCCGGAGGACCACTGTACTTCCCTTGATCTAGACACAATACTTCTATTGATGCAGCCTAAAATTGCATTGGCCTTTTTAGCTGCTGCTTCGCACTGTTGACTCATGTTCAACTTATGGTGTACTTGGACTCCTAGATCCCTTTCACACGTTGTTTCATTCAGCCAGATGTCCCCCATCCTATATCTGTGCATTTCATTTTTCCTCCCTAAGTGCAGAACCTTACATTTCTCTGCATTGAATTTCATTTTGTTAGCTTTGGCCCAGCTTTCTAATCTATTCAGGTCATTTTGAATTTTGATCCTCTCCTCTTGGGTATTAGCTACTCCTCCTAGTTTAGTGTCATCTGCACATTTGATAAGTATGCCCCCAATTCTGTCATCCAAATCATTAATAAAGATATTGAATAGCACTGGGCCCAGGACAGAGCCCTATGGGACCCCACTGGTCACTTCTCTCCAGGATGAAAAGGAGCCATTGTTGAGCACCCTTTGGGTTCGGCCAGTTAACCAATTACAAATCCATGTAACAGTTAATTTGTCTAGCCCACATTTTACAAGCTTGTTTGCAAGAATGTCATGGGGAACCTTGTCAAATGCCTTACTGAAGTCAAGATAAACTATATCCACAGCATTCCCTTCATCTACCAAGCTGGTAATTTTATTAAAAAAAGAGATCAGATTTGTCTGGATCTGTGTTGCCACCAAATGACTGCTTACAGCAAGCTCTCTGCAAAATCTGCCTGAAACTGCAACCTCTAGCCACCAGAGCTTGCTGAGCTAGGGCAAACCAAACCCTGGAAAAAGGCAAGGGGTCCCCAAAGTAATACAGTGAACCTTCCTATATTAACATTCTAAGGGCTGAACCAATATAAAGGAAAATGCAGGGGGAGATTAAAGCAGTCCTGGCTCGACATTACAATTCCCTTCATCTACCAAGCTGGTAATTTTATCAAAAAGAAAGAAAGAAAGAAAGATAGAAAGAAAGAAAGAAAGAAAGAGAAAAAGATAAAGAGATAAGATTTGTCTGGCATGACTTGTTTCTCTGGAACCCATGTTGACTTTTTGTGATTATGGCATTAGCTTCTAGATATTCACAGACTTTCTTCTTAATGATCTGCTCTAGAATCTTTCCTGGTATTGATGTCAGACTAACTGGAGAGAGGAAAAGCTGTTTGCTTGTAATGGTTTAATGCCGTATTAATTTAATACTGGACGATGGGATATGTTGTCACAAACTGATGGTGTTGGCTGTCTACATTCCTAGGAATGGTTAACAAGAAGATGTGTGGGAAGCAAAGTCTACGTTGGGATCTGCAAGGATGGTATCATGAGAGTGACTGGAAGGAAGGGCAACTTTGGGGAAAAGAGAACGTGAAAATGTTTTACTTAATAGGCAAATAAACCCACTCAAAGTCAGCCCACTCAAAGTTTGAATTGCTAGGTGTTTTAATTATGCTGAGTAACCATTTCTACTTAATTCCTGACAGCATATGTCTGCTGGAAACATCTTTGGCTTATGAATGAAGTTTGCTAGTTAACTAGTGAGGCTTATATTTCTGAACGTAAGACATCCTGTGCTGTGTTATGTAGTAGTTCCACAGGTTCAGCTCTGCTAATGCTAGGCATAGAATAGCTTATGGATAGCAGGGCTAGTGCTGATGGATTAGAGAAGTAGAGAAGTGACTGATTCAAATCTTTTGTGTCTGGTTTTTTTGTGGTTTCACAAAAAGCCCCCTTGGATCCCTTATAAAGCAGACCAGGTTTGGAATGCATTCCTCATATCAAAAGAGAGAGAGGGAGAGAAAAAGATGCAGAGATGGGATAAAGCAGAAGAGACATTTTTCTACCACATCCTGTTTTTCTATCATCATGCCGCCTTCTTTTGAGCCTAAACCTGCTCTTTATATGATATATTCTGCATACAAGTTGACTTCTTTGGCAATTGGGAACCATTTTTTCTCTCCAATAACAACAACAAATATATTGAGAGGTGAGCAGGACATCTACTATAGCCTCTTGGTTCTCACCCTCCTATCATTGGTTCCTCAATAGGAGAAAGGTGGCATAAATATGCAACAAATAAATAAAATACAAATCATGACCACCCTGGGACCTCGTTTCCAGTGGCTGCTGACATTCCCCATCCTCAAACACATCCCAGAACATGGGAGGGGAGCATGTGAAAACCCACACTATTATGAATGTTTACATAAGAGAAGAAAGATATTGAGAGTGACTAAGATTGTAAAAGGTCTAGAAACCAAGGCCAGTGAAGAAGGACTTGGAAAGTCGAACATATTTGACTTGGAGACAAGAAGATGGAGATGCGACATGATAGCCATTTTTAATGTTAGAAGGGCCATTGAAGATGAATCAAGCTTATCTTCTACAGCTCTAAAGGCTAGGACATGAACCAAGGTATTCAGAGCATAAGAAAAGAGATCCCACCTAAAGATTAAGAAGAAAGTCTTTTCCATATGTGCTGTTCGACAGTGGAATAGACTATTTTGGATGGTGGCAGATCTTTTCCTTTGGAGGTTTTGAAACCGAGGTTGAATGGGCATCTCATAGGAATGCTTTAGTTGTGTCTTCCTTTATGGCATGGAGTTGAACTGGATGGCCTTTGTGTTCCTTTCCAATTCTGTGCTTTTAAGAGAAGACTGAGAGGTGAGATGATAGAGCCACCTTTGAATATCTTAAGGGTTGTCATAACTTGGCAGGTGAAATTGTTTGCTGCTGTTTCAGAGGCTAGGTCATGAACCAGTGGATTCCAATTACAAGAAAGGAGATAAACATTAGGAAGAAGTTCCTGATAATGGCTGCATCCACACTGCAGAAATAATCCGGTCTGACACCACTTTAACTGCCATGACTCCATGCTATGGAATTCTGGGAACTGTAGTTTAGTAAAACATTTAGCCTTCTCTGTCAGAGAGTTCTGGTGTCACAACAAACTCCAGTTCCTAGGTTTCCATAGCACTGAATCATAGCAGCTAAAGTGGTGTCAAACTGGATTATTTCTGCAGTGTGGATGCAGCCAGTAAGAGCTGTTAGATGCTGGAATAACTTCTTCAGAATGTGGTGGCCCTTCCTTCGTTGGAGGTCTGTAAAGAGAGTTTGGAGGACCATCTCTCAGGGGTGCTTTAGCTATGATTTCTTGCACTGGAAAGGAGTTGGACTATATGGCCCTTAGGGTCCTTTCCAAGTTCCAGCTCTAGGGTTTTATTATTCTTCCCAACCATCTGCAACAGGGTTGGGCACATACCACCCTTCAGGTAATACAAGATCTCATCTCTTAGGATCCCTCACTTCATTGTTTGGCTATTTTGGCCAGGGCTGATGGATACTGCAGTCCATCTAAATCTGGTTGGCCCCATTTTGTTCACCATGAGAGCTTGACCTGATGATTCTGTCCAGGCAGAAGGTGGACAAGGGAACCATGTTGGTCTGAGAAAACATTGGCCTTGCCTCAAAAAAACTTTGGTCCTGTTTCAAAACCTTGTCTCTTCGAACCAGTGTCCATGGCAGCCAGAGGCTGAGATGGAGGCATGCATTAATCTTTTTTTTTTTTTAACAGATTCTTTTGCATATTTCTTCCTCTGATCTCAATGCCTTTTGACCAAAGTGCTTGCTTTCTCATTAGAAATCCTGGCTTTGCAAACTAACTTTCTTCTTCAGAACGGATCCTTTGTACTGGGGTATAATCTGCTTGTGTTTGATGTGTCCTCTTTAACTCCTGGGATGAAAGCAGGATTGCTCTCAATGATCCTGCTGGGCTATTTCCCCATCCAGACCAGGACTAATGCAATTCAGGTATGCTAATAGGCCAAGGGAGGATGGGAGGGGAGCTAATATTCAAGGGAAACCATCCTTCACGTCATGCTCACCATGGCTCTGCTTTTGAAATGAAGAAATTGTTGCATGCATTGAAAGCTCCCTATTTATCCACGTGGACTTTCAAGACTGTCAAATCTAAAGAGGGGTCTGTGAATGAAAGCCATCTCTTCTGCAGCCTATATGGAGTCACACAATCACTTTCTAATTTTCCAGAGTCTTCAATGCAAAAATTTATATTCAATAAAGCTAACTTTGAATGAGAGCGGCCCCAAATTGCCTTCAACTTCATTCAAAAGTGGATTATACGATTCAAAAAGACTTTCAAGAAGAGTGCAGAGACCAGGACTTTATACAGGAGAGAGAAAATGGCACCCTTAAGTTCTCCTGCTGTTCTTCTTTGCCTTCTCTTTTAACAGCCTATTATTATTATTATTATTATTATTCCAGGTTTATGGATTGTTGGAACAGCCACAGTTGCATCGGATGTTGATTTTCTCCCACCCTGTACCAGCAATCAAATAAATACTGCAAAGTCTTTATATATATATATATATATATATATATATTAAATGGAATAATTTGTTCAGCTCTTGCACGTTTCAGGTTTGCCATTTTGTTCGCTGAGCAAATTCTTAATTATCTCTGGGCAATTGAAATGCTCGGCAAATCCTCCAGCCGTCAAAGTTATTTCTGTGCATAATGTATAAAACTAATCTCACGGGAGGCTATCTGTATTTGAAAGGTTTACTAATGGCTTTTCCTCCTTTCCTCCCTTCTCCTCCTGCCTCTGCTCTGCACCCTACAAAACCACCCGTGGAATATGGGCTGGTTGTGAAATTTCAAGACACTTTGCAATTCCAAACATTTAAAATATAGTTTTTTGTGGAGCTTTCAGGCCTGAAAGCTCCACAAAAAACTATGGATGCCGGCCATGAAAGCCTTCGACTCCACATTTAAAATATATATATTATGACCGACAGATACACCTTTAAGCTGGCAAATAATAGCTGTGACAAAGGTGTTTCTGAGAAAGGACTCCCTCAAGATTAAAAAACGAACAAAACACTTCAACTTGAAATTGACAATTGCAACCTCCAGTGTGTTGTAGTGGTTTGAGCCTTGGACTATGACTCTGGAGACCAGGTTTCAAATCCTGACTCAGCCATGAAACTCACTGGGTGACATTAGGCCAGTCACACTCTCTCAACCTCAGAGGATGGCCATGAAAAATCCCCTCTGTAGAAACATGCCAAGAAAACTCCACAATAGATTCGCCTTAGGTTTGCTATAAGTTGGAAAGGCCTTGAAGGCACACAACAACAACAACACCAACCCTTGAAGGACAGTGTTACTTTGCATCACTTTACATCATGATGATCATGATGATCATGATCATCAGTTTCACAATATACCAGTTGTCAGCAACTACAGTTTTGAACAATCAATGACATAGATTCTAGCCAAGAATCCAGGTATCAGTGAATATAACTTATTCAGTTGTTTTGAATACCCATACATCTTATACTGAAAGTGCTAGGGCACATTACATTATGTATGTGTGTGTAAAACTGGCATTCCCCACCTGATGTTTTCATTTTCTACCTAGGCTGGGCATCAAAACTGACCTTCCATAAACTTCTTCCAGGCTCCTTGCTATGAGAAGGTCTTTGTGTTTTACCTGCCAGGATGGAAGAGACATGTTAGGCGTAACTCTAGCCATGTCCACTTATTTTTCAGGGGGAAAAATTCCACAGAAACTGAGACACACAGTTCTAAAGAAATGCAAGCATTCCCCCATGTTTGCCCAAGTGAAGGCATCTCAAGTCTCCTTCTCCATCCTCTTGTTCTCTCCTGCTGGCTGCCTTTGGAGTCCATACCTCCATAGCGTTGTCAAAATGAAAACTGAAAAGGGGTCCTGGACCTTTAGGACTGTGTAGAAGAGGGGATTTTACTAGCTACAGCATGACCAGATGTCAAAACCACAAAGGAGGACAAGGCATCGCAAAATGTAGGCCATTGAAGAAAAATGTAGGAGATTAGAAAATAAAGCTAGAAATATAAATTCATGTTTATTAGGCATGCTCAAAATGGAGGATGTTTTGGAATTCCTCTTGGGCAAAAGGCTGGAATGTAGGACATGTCCTGAAAAATGAAGGTGTCTGGCCACACTGACTGGGTGTTGCTGGTTGTTTGACAAGAAACACCTGTTGAAATTTGCTCTTCTACATGACCTGGACAGTCTCAGGTTTTCACTTTGGTAGCCTTACTGGAAATTGAGAAAAAGGAAATAGTCAAAGAGTTCCTGTACCTTGGATCAAACACTGATGAGAAAGGAGACTGTAGTCAAGAGATCAGAAGAAGACTCGGAATGGGGATAGCAGCCCTGAAAGAACTAGGCAAGATACTAAAGAGTAGAAACATAACATACATCTAAGCAATAAAGTGAGGATTGTCCAATCCATTGTATTCCCATCACCATGTATGGATGCAAGATCTGGACAGTGAAGAAAGTGGATAAGAAGAAAATCCACTGATCTGAGATATGGCGCTGAGTGGAGAAGAGTGCGGAGGATACTGTGAGCGGCTGAAATGAAAAAACAGATCAAACAAGAAATATTCCTGAAAGTCATGATGATAAATTTGAGGTTGTCATACTTTGGCCACATCGTGAGAAGGCACGGCTCACTGTGAAAAACAATAATTCTGGGAAAGGTGGAGGGAAGTAGAAAGAGACAAAGGCTGCATGCCAGATGGATGGACTCTATTAAGGAGGTCATTGTTATGAATTTGTAAGACCCAAGTAGAGCAGTGGAGGACAGAGGGGCTTCAAGGGAAGTAATAGTGCCACTCTACTCTGCTTTGGTCAGGCATTACCTGGAATGATGTGCCCAGTTCTGGGCATCACAATTTTAAAAGGATGTTTTAAATTGGAGTGTGTCCAAAGGAAGGCAACCAAAATGGCGAAGGGTCTGGAAACCATGGCTTATGAGGAAAGAGGGCTGGGTATATTTAGCCTGGAGAAGAGAAGGTTGAGAGGTGATATGATAGCCCTGTTTAAATACTTGAAGGGATGTCATATTGAGGATGGAGCAAGCTTGTTTTCTGCTGCTCCAGAGATTAGAACATGGAACAGTGGATGCAAGCTACAGGAAAAGAGGTTCAAGCTCAACATTAGGAGGAACTGCTTGCTAGTAAGAGCTGTTTGAAAGTGGGTAGGGCCGCTGTGTGCAGAAGATGGCAAAATGCTAACAGGAGGCAGAGAAAAGTTTGTAATACAGTGGAAAGGAGAAGCCAGGCAGAGTCAGACACGCATCCTAGACTTTAGGAGAGCGGATTTCAGTAAACTTAGAGAAGTATTGAGGGCGATTCCATGGTCAGAAATACTAAAAGATAAAGGAGTTCAGGACGGATGGGACTTTCTCAAAAGGGAGATACTGAAGGCACAATTTCAAACAGTTCCAGTGAGAAAGAAAAACGGGAGGTGTCTCAAGAAACCAGGATGGATGACTAAGGAACTTTCAACCGAGCTAAGTTTGAAACGGAACATGTATAAGAAATGGAAAAAGGGGGAAATCACGAAAATGGAATTCAAAGAAATAGCAGGCATGTGTAGGGGTAAAGTCAGAAAAGCTAAAGCGCAGAATGAACTCAGGCTTGCTAGAGAGGTTAAGAACAATAAAAAGGGCTTTTTTGGATATGTCCGCAGCAAGAGGAAGAAGAAGGAAACGGTAGGGCCACTGCGTGGAGAAGATGGCAAAATGCTAACAGGAGATAGAGAAAAGGCAGAATTACTCAACACCTTCTTTGCCTCAGTCTTCTCAGAAAAGGCAAAGGGTGCTCAACCTGAGGATAATGGAGCAGAGAACAGAATAGGGGAATTTCAGCACAGAATAAGTAAAGAGATAGTAGAGGAACACCTTGTTAATCTAAATGAATTTAAATCTCCGGGACCAGATGAACTCCATCCAAGGGTATTAAAAGAACTGGCAAAAGTAATATCGGAGCCATTGGCAATCATATTTGAAAACTCCTGGAGAACAGGAGAGATCCCAGCAGACTGGCGAAGGGCAAACGTTGTCCCCATCTTCAAAAAGGGGAAAAAAGAGGATCCCAACAATTATCGTCCAGTTAGTCTGACATCGGTTCTAGGAAAGATTCTGGAGCAGATCATTAAACAAAGAGTCTGTGAACATCTAGAAGGCAATGCCATAATCACAAAAACTCAACATGGGTTTCAGAGAAACAAGTCATGCCAGACAAATCTAATCTCTTTCTTTGATAAAATTACCAGTTTGGTAGACGAAGGGAATGCTGTGGATATAGTATATCTTGATTTCAGTAAGGCCTTTGACAAGGTTTCCCATGACATTCTTGCAAACAAGCTTGTAAAATGTGGGCTAGACAAGTTAACTATTACATGGATTTGTAATTGGTTGAGTGGCCGAACTCAAAGGGTGCTCAACAATGGCTCCTTTTCATCCTGGAGAGAAGTGACCAGTGGGGTCCCACAGGGCTCTGTCCTGGGCCCAGTGCTATTCAACATCTTTATCAATGACCTGGATGACAGAATTGGGAGCATACTAATCAAATTTGCAGATGACACCAAATTAGGGGGAATAGCTAATACCCCAGAGGACAGGATCAAGATTCAAAGTGACCTGAATAGACTAGAAAGCTGGGCCAAAGCTAACAAAATGAAATTCAACACAGAGAAATGTAAGGTATTGCACTTAGGGTGGAAAAATAAAATGCACAGATATAGGATGGGTGACACCTGGCTGAATGAAACTACATGTGAAAGGGATCTAGGAGTCCAAGTAGACCACAAGTTGAACATGAGTGAACAGTGTGATGCGGCAGCTAAAAAGGCCAATGCTATTTTGGGCTGCATTAATAGAAGTATAGTGTCTAGATCAAGAGAAGTAATAGTGCCACTGTATTCTGCTTTGGTCAGGCCCCACCTAGAATATTGTGTCCAGTTCTGGGCGCCACAATTCAGAAAGGACATTGAGAAACTGGAGCGTGTCCAAAGGAGGGCGACAAAAATGGTGAAGGGTCTGGAAACCATGCCCTATGAGGAACGACTTAGGGAGCTGGGGATGTTTAGCCTGGAGAAAAGAAGGTTAAGAGGTGACATGATAGCCCTGTTTAAATATTTGAAAGGATGTCATATTGAGGAGGGAGCAAGCTTGTTTTCTGCTGCTCCAGAGAACAGGACCCGGAACAATGGATGCAAGATACAGGAAAAGAGATTCCACCTGAACATTAGGAAGAACTTCCTGACAGTAAGGGCTGTTCGACAGTGGAACGCACTTCCTCGGAAGGTGATAGAGTCTCCTTCCTTGGAGGTCTTTAAGCAGAGGCTGGATGGCCATCTGTCAGGGATGCTTTGATTTGGATTTCCTGCATGGCAGGGGGTTGGACTGGATGGCCCTAGTGGTCTCTTCCAACTCTACGATTCTATGATTCTATGATTCTATGAAAGACAGAATTACTCGACAACTTCTTTGCTTCTGTCTTCTCAGAAAAGGCAAAGGGTGCTCAACCTAAGGATAATGGAGCAGAAGACAAAATAGGGGAATTTCAGCACAGAATAAGTAAAGAGATAGTACAGGAATACCTGGTTACTCTAAATGAATACAAATCTCCAGGACCAGATGAACTACATCCAAGGGTATTAAAAGAACTGGCAAAGGTAATATCGGAGCCATTGGCAATAATCTTTGAGAACTCTTGGAGAACAGGAGAAGTCCCAGCAGACTGGAGGAGGGCAAACGTTGTCCCCATCTTCAAAAAGGGAAAAAAAGAGGATCCCAACAATTATCGTCCAGTTAGTCTGACATCAATTCCAGGAAAGATTCTAGAGCAGATCATTAAGCAGAGAGTCTGTGAACATTTAGAAGGGAATGCCATAATCACAAAAAGTCAATATGGGTTTCAGAGAAATAGGTCATGCCAGACAAACCTGATCTCTTTTTTTTTATATATAAAATTACCAGCTTGGTAGAGGAAGGGAATGCTATGGACATAGTATATCTTGATTTCAGTAAGGCCTTTGACAAGGTTCCTCATGACATTGTTGTAAACAAGCTTGTAAAATGTGGGCTAGACAAGTTAACTGTTACATGGATTTGTAATTGGTAAACTGGCCAAACCCAAAGGGTGCTCAACAATGGCTCCTTTTCATCCTGGAAAGAAGTGACCAGTGGGCTGCCACAGGGCTCTATCCTGGGCCCGGTCCTATTCAACATCTTTATTAATGACTTGGATGACAGAATTGGGGGCATACTTATCAAATGTGCAGATGACACCAAATTAGGAGGAGTAGCCAATACCCCAGAGGACAGGATCAAAATTCAAAGTGACCTGAATAGATTAGAAAGCTGGGCCAGCGGTAAAAACATGAAATTCAATGTGGAGAAATGTAAGGTACTGCATTTAGGGTGGAAAAATGAAATGCACAGATATAGGATGGGGGACATCTGGCAGAATGAAATGACGTGTGAAAGGGATCTAGTAGTCCAAGTAGACCATAAATTGAACATGAGTCAACAGTGCGATGCGGCAGCTAAAAAGGCCAATGCAATTTTAGGCTGCATCAATAGAAGTATAGTGTCTAGATCAAGGGAAGTAATAGTGCCACTCTATTCTGCTTTGGTCAGGCCCCACCTGGAATGCTGTGTCCAGTTCTGGGCACCGCAATTCAAAAAAGATGTGGAGAAACTGGAGCGGGTCCAAAGGAGGGCAACTAAGATGGTGAAGGGTCTAGAAACCATGCCCTATGAAGACCGCCTTAGGGAACTGGGGATGTTTAGCTGGAGAAGAGAAGGTTAAGAGGTGATATGATAGCCCTGTTTAAATATTTGAAGGGATATCACATTGAGGAAGGAGCAAGCTTGTTTTCTGCTGCTCCAGAGAACAGGACTTGGAACAATGGATACAAATTGCAGGAAAAGAGATTCCACCTCAACATTAGGAGGAACTTCCTGACAGTAAGGGCTGTTCGACAGTGAAACACACTCCCTCGGAGTGTAGTGGAGTCTCCTTCCTTGGAGGTCTTTAAGCAGAGGCTGGATGGCCATCTGTTGGGGATGCTTTGATTGGGAGATCCTGCACGGCAGGGGGTTGGACTGGATGGCCCTTGTGGTCTCTTCCAACTCTATGATTCTATGATTCTACACTCCCCTGGAAAGTGGTGGCGTCTCCTTCTTTGGAGGTCTTAAAGCAGAAGTTGGATGGCCATCTGTCGGGGTGTTATCAAAGCTGATTTTATATCAAATTATGGTGTGTGTGATTCCATTTATGACCCCAAACTGACCCTGACAGGCTGGCAGCCATAACTTGCAAAGTGGTGGGTCAGATAGGCAGATGAGTCATACCTTGAAGACCCCTGCACAACCACTTTTAAAATTCCCCACAGGAAGGTTTGGGAGTCGCCCAGATGGGAGAGCTGTCATCTTCAAGAATAAGTCAATACAGCCTGTTTGTTCAGAGTCTCACACTTAATGTGCCAGTGATCATATTAAATGATCCAACCATAGACCTGCCTGCCTTCTTAAATTGTTTCAAGACCCAAATACATAGATTAAGTCATCATCACACCTCGGCTTAACAAAACCAGGCACTCAACGCCTTTGTCTAAGCCTTGACTAGACCATTAAGTTCATTGCTAGGGGCCAGTTTGAACCTATACAAACCTAGGATTTTTCAACTCAAGTGTCCTATCTTCGGAGTGCAGCTGGACTCCGTGCCAGTTTGATCTCTGATTTTAGCTCCCTACGTTTTAGCTCCCCACCCCCACGTTTCGGCGGCCATGCCTCATCATCACTAACTACCTTTGTATCGGACCTCTGAGAAGCCTACAGGAGTGAGTATTTCCCACAGTTTTGCCTATCTCCCACTATTCCTGCTTTTCCTCCCTTTGGTCCTTGGAGCATTGAGTGTGTGTGTGGATTGCTGGATGTTTTGTTTCCCCTTTCAATAAATATTAGACTTTAATTGAAGAAGCCTGTCTCCACGTTCTCACCTAAGGGATTCTTGGTCTTTCCGGTATACACGACAGGACCCGATCTCGAGGGGTGTTGTTAGGGCCCTACTCTTGCAAATTTGACCTCATTAAAATTTCCCTAAATCAACCCATCCTTACAGGGGATGATTTGATTGTGATTTCCTGCATGGCAGGGGTTTGGGCTGGATGGCCTTTGCCATCTCTTCCAACTTTATGATTCTATGATTCACCCACAGAGTCACCATGAGTTGGGAATGACACATACTCAATGGAGGTTAACAACAACACAACAATTCAAAAAGGATGTTGACAAATTGGAGTGTGTCCAGAGGAAGGTGACCAAAATGGTGAAGGGCCTGAAAACCATGCCCTATGAGGAACAACTTAGGGAGCTGGGGATGTTTAGTCTGGAGAAGAGAAGTTTAAGAGATTATATGATAGCCTTGTTTAAATGTTTGAAGGGATGTCATATTGAGGACAGAGCAAGCTTGTTTTCTGATGCTCTAGAGAATAAGACATGGAGCAATGGATGCAAAATACAGGAAAAAGATGCCCAAGGCAGAGTTCTGGTGCTGGGAGTAAAAACAGAGTCTTCACCAGTGAGGTGTCTATCTGGCTGTAAGGAACTCCTCTTGCCCTGCTGGGGTGTGGCTAACAGCCTGCTATAAAAGAAAAATACAGGAAAAGAGATTACACCTCAACATTAGGAGAGGGCTGTTTGACAGTGAAACACACTCCCTCGGAGGGCGGTGAGGTCTCCTTCTTTAGAGGCCTTTAAACAAAGGCTAGATGGCTGTTGGGGATGCTTTGATTGGGAATTATTGCATGGCAGGAGGTTGGACTGGATGGCCCCTGTGGTCTCTTCCAACTCTATGATTCTATGAGCAACAATTTGAATCCTTAGCATCTTTGGGTTTTACTCAGCCCTTGTACTGGATCTCCAGAGATGGAAGCTGTTTCCATCCAAATCAATGGGACTTGCCCATTGGAGAGAGAGATTAGAGGCCTGAAGTGCCTTGGGAACAATTTGGATCACTCTTCTCTGCACTGGATTGTGTGCAATATGTTGCACTCTGATCTTGCAGTGGAAATCTCCCATCCTCACCCCTTCCCTGTTTGCATTTTGGCTTTCTTCTTGCAAGGCTCCTGCCCACCTCAGGGGTCCTCTCATTGCAATGGAAAGGTGGGACCCCATCAGATTTGAAACCTTCCATCCATAGTGAAATGGAGAGGCCTGCAACGCCCAAGTCTGGCTCCCTGCAGAGGAACTCAGCAGGAAAGCCATTTAACAAGGCCTGCCAAATGCTGGGCGCTAAGGCTGTAATGAGAGTGATTTAAGACTGTAATATCCCCCTGTTCCTATTATGCTCTTTGTCAGCCGCAATGATTAATCTCATGACATTTTCTTTTTCATTACAGCCTCTGATGGGTATGTAAGACTCTGATATGCCTATTAGGCCAAGAGAAAGGTAGCGCATTTGAGTCTGTCCTTGGCTGTTTCTGCGCAGCAGGCAGAGAGCCCATTTGTCCTCAGGTGTTACTTGTCATACAGCCAGGTAACAAGCCACACCTGCTGAAATTCAATTTTCTACACAACAACCCTTAAAGGAGTCCTCTCCAGTTTCCAATCTGACAACTTGTACAAAATGGTTGCTGAGCATCCAACCAGCAGGAAACAGCCTTCTGTCTTTGGCACAGAATTCTAGAATGGAAGAGACACTCAAGGGCCATCCAATCCATCCCTCTTCTGCCATGCAGGAAGACACCAACAAAGCCCTCTTTGTGACCGATGGGCGTCCAGCCTCTGAAGGCCTTCAAAGAAGGAATCATAGAATCATAAGAGTTGTAATACTCAGAGTATGGTTTTTAAATGTCCTACACTCAATGAATGTTTGCCTACCATTGAGGTTTAATGTCGAGGAAAAGGCTGTGTCCAAGCAAAATAACTTTTGTTGCCAGGAGGTGGACCCTTTCCCATAGACTCCACAGTATAAACTGAAAACCAGGACCTGATTGTCAGGAGATATATGAAAATGTGAACGGGAGAGCTGGGGGTGGGTTGGGAGAATGAATAATCCCCAAGACCTCTGATTTATCTTCGAGGGAGGCTCTAAGAGGGCTCCTTTCCCAAAGACCTCCAGATCCCAGCCCCATTTTGAGAAAGACCCTCCAAGGGGGCAAGGAAATCAACTCCCTTCTTGGCCCCCAAGGAACCAAGAAGAGTCTCCAGGGATGATCTAGGGAGGAGCAAAGCAGCTGGGAAAGGGCCCATGGGACATTATGGATCTTAGTTTAAAATGTAGATGCTTGTTAGAGAAGTTAAGGTAAGGAAATGAACCTGCATGTCATTGATGGTAAATGCCATCCATCAGTCATCTGTTGGGAGGGGTGAGAGCATGGAATGCTGGGAGAGAGTGGCTGAGTGTTTGAAGGGGAACACATTTATTAAAAACACATTTTTTCGGGCAGGCTTACCCCTGATATTCCTCTCCCTGTTGTTATTTCTCCCATATCCTCCACCCCCCCGGTGAGTTGGCTTGGCATATTGCTATTGTATTGCTGTATTGGTATTGATATTGTTATTGCTTATTGTCGGAATGTTTTTAACTTGTTGTATATGTTGTGCACCGCCCTGATCATTGGAAGGGCGGTATATAAATAAAGATTTTATTATTATTATTTATTATTATTCTAGAAGGCTGGTGGATTTGACTGTTGACCAGTTAAGAATAATAGTTAGGAATAACGGTTGGGGTTCCTTCTGGTTTTCTTGGTGGTGAAGGGAAGGTGGGTGTCCAGAGGCAATTGGGGAGAAGAACGGGGATGGGGGGCAGCCAAAGGGCGTCCATGTATGTCTGGGAAGGAAGAATCGGGAAGAGCCCATTCTGAGGGGTCTTCCATAGGGAGGGAGCCTTGGGGGCTGAAAGCAAGGAAGCCACCTTCTCTCTCCCCAAGAGACGTGGGACTTTTGTGGCTGCAAGGCATCATCTGCCCCTCGGGAGCCTTAAGGGGAGGTAAACTGCTTTTTCACATTAGGGGGCACACAGGATTTAAACGAGAGTTAAACAGGTAATGTCCTGTGATAAACATAGGGCATTTCCTGTTTAACTCTTGTTTAACTCATGTTTAAATCCTGTTTGCCCCCTAGTGTGAAAAAGCAGATGTGTGGCTCTTGGGAAGGGGTCTCTGTGGGAATACAAAGGGCTCTTTATGAGGAAGAAGAAGCCCAGCTTTTTGTTGTTCTTCTGTGCTGTCAGATTGGCTTCCACATAGGGAAACCTTATGAAAGAGAGACCTTCAAGAGCCACTCTTATTAAAAAGGCTCAACCATGTCTTGCAAGCTCAGCATTTGTGCTTCCTTGAGTCTATCCAACTTCAATGCATTCTTTCTCTTTTCCTGCCAGCTTCCACTTTTCCAAGGAGTCCTCTCATCTCCCAATATATCCAATGTATGACAGCCTCAATTTAGTTATTTTGTCTTGTAAGGACAGGCTTCAGGTTTAATTTTGTGTCAGCGCCATTAATTTTTCCTTTTTGCGGTCCATGGAAAGCTGTGTAAATTTGTGCACCCCTCCATTTGTTGTTTCTGCAGGAGTGCACCTCTCCAAGATTGCCTCCAAAAGAAAGAAGAACAGTGGAGCTATGGAGGGAACCAGAGGAGAAATTACCTTGAAGAAGGTGAACATTCACTCCCTCCTTTGCAATTCAGCAATTGGGAGGACTCTCAACATAGGATCCCCAACCGTTGATACAAAGGGCAGAAGGATTTCCCTTCCTTCAGAAGTCCTCCTCCGTCCTTCATTGCCTCACTTGACCCCTCCTTCTGTCCATCTTGTCCTTGTTTTCTATCCCATGGAATCAGGGCCAGGGCTGGTGCTTCCTGCCAATGATGTCCCTCAGAGTCTGTCAGGAAGGCCTTGTCTATGCTTACATTTGCACTAAACCCAGAGATATAAGGTCAGGTTGGCCCACCATTTGGGGGGAGGTAGACACTTGACTCAGGCTTGTAACATAGGATCCCCAACCGTTGATACCAAGGGCAGAAGGATTTCTCTTCCTTCAGAAGTCATCCTCTGTCCTTCAGTGGCTCAGTTGACATCTTGTCCTTGCTTTCAATCCCAGGGAATCAGGGCTGGGACTGGTGCTTCCTGCCAATGATGGACCCACAGAGTCTCCCTCAGAGTGTGTCAGGAAGACCTTGTCTATGCCTATGACAGCACTGAACTCAGGGACATGAGAAAGGCTTCGTCCACCATTTTGTCGGAGGGAGGCCCCTGACTCAGGCAGCTGGTTTTGAGCAATCATAAAAGGAAGCAATTCCTAATGATTTCATTTGTGGTTCTCATATTTTCATTGTGAAGAATGGGAAGAGAGTATTGTGGGGCTTTGTGACTTATCTGCTAAAAGAATTTGACTATAGAGTTTGGGACTCCAACTATCTGCCGATTTGGGTGAGCCTGTCCTAGATTTATACTGGTTGGTAATGCAATGTGGGAAGACCTACATAGCACAATGCCCATGAGCTAAATAAAATCTCCTTTTACATTAGAAATCTAGTTCAACAGGAATTCAGGCTTTGCTTTATATTTTTCCTTACACACTATACTTCAGGATTCATTGGGGCTTTCTAGATTGGCAGGAAAGGGTGACATGAAGTTGCCTTTTCCTTAATACTTAGCAGCTTCACTGCAAGTCCCAGGTGTGTAATAAAAAGGCATAGGGCAGCTACACTGAGGAGGTGTGGGGACGACTTATCTGAAGTCTTTTCTGTTGCTCAGCAACTACATTGGAAGCTGTCAGGATGCTAGAAATACAGGCGGAGCAGCTGCACGGGTGGCAATGAATGGGGCTTTTGGCCGCACTGAACCTTTAATATATTTTTTGTTGTTGTTGCCGGCTGCGAACTGTGCAGTTGCACTGGTACATCACACATGAACTGTGCAGTTATGAAGATCTGTCAAATTACCATTGTGGTTTCGCTTCCCTTTTTAAAGTGCACAGTTGCATCGGTCCATCATGAATGAACCCCTTTATTTTGTAATAATAATAATAATAATAATAATAATAATTCCTTATACCTTACCCCTTTGAGATCAATCGAGGCAGCTTACACATTAAAATACTATTACATCAATAAAACAAACTGCTTTCCTCCCCCCCTTAAAAAAATATTAAATCCGTTACAATTTAAGTTTATGAATAAACTATTTTATGAATGAATTGACATTTTATGTACAGTTGCATAACAGTTACAGCATCCCAGAGTCCCTATTGCACATGTCTAGGGTTCGGATTAGGGCTGGAGCTAGGGTTTGGGAGCTTTAAAAAACTGCACAGTTGCACTGCAGCATTTAGACGCAGCTGCACTGTTACACCCTTTTAAAAAAGAATCTGGGAAAAGCAGGTCCTTTTTAAAGCTGCTTTTTCCCCACTAAAATGCAAAAGAAGTGCATTCATGCCAAACTTTCAGTGTGGGTCATCTAAAAGCTACACTTTCATGCAGGCATGAACACCCTCCTTTTTGCCAGTCTAGATCAGCCCATTGAGTTCAGGAAAAGAGATATTTGATATCTCTTGAATATTCAGACGTACCTCTCTCCATCTGTATTGTGGAGGGATGCACCATGGGCTTTTCCTTTTGCTTAGATCTCTCTGGATGGGAGCTTCTTTGTGTTGCAGGTGACTTTTAAAGATGTGGCAGTGTACTTCAACAAAGAAGAATGGCAACTGCTGGATCCAAAGCAGAGAGCATTGTATGAAGTGGTGATGATGGAGAACTATGAGGACGTGTCCTCCTTGGGTAAGGAAACTGAATCCATTGACTTTTCTATGAAGACTGAGGGTCCTTCCTTTCATATAGCATGGTGTGTGTGTGTTCTCCCATCTGCTCACCAAATGGACTGAAAGTCTCTTTCCTGCACCATACTCTCTCTTTGTGTTTATGTGTGTGTGAGAGAGAGAATGTGAAAAACAGAATGGCAGGGAAGAAATGCTGAAGGTGAAATGCTGAAGTTGTGCAGATGGGCATGAGAGCAAATGGGAAGAAATGGAAGGGGATCAGGCATTTGGAAGTGAGGAGGGCAGGGTAGGAGCAAAGCAAAGATAGGTTAGCTCTTCTTAGAAAGCAAGTGAGTTCTGGATAAGTCCTCTCTCTGTCTGTCTGTCTTTTCTTCGCTAACAAAGATTGAGGAAGGACTCATCCCATGCTTTCTGCAAGCACGTTGATGATTAAGAAGGCCGATCCGAGATACACAAGTTTGGTTACAGAAAGCACAGCAGAAAGTCTCCTTGGGTGATATTTCCAAGTTGTGGTTCTTTCTGCGTTGTCGTTTCTCTTCAAGACTCCTTTGGCATGAGTTCTCGAAAGAGGCTGCAGCATTGTAGATAGTATGTCTCCATGCCTCCCAATATGAGACCAGGGCAGACCATGGTTGATGATCAGTTTGGCCGAGCTTGAGATGTTGTTTTAGGGAGTCCTTGTATCTCTTATTTAGGTCTCAAGAAACCAGGATGGATGACTAAGGAACTTTCAACTGAACTACATTTTAAACGGAACATGTATAAGAAATGAAAAAAATGGGATAATCACCAAAGAGGAATTCAAACAAATAGCAAGCACCTGTAGGGATAATGTCAGAAAAGCTAAAGCACAGAATGAACTCAGGCTGGCTAGAGAGGTTAAAAACAATAAAAAGGGCTTTTATGGGTATGTCCGCAGCAAAAGGAAGAAGAAGGAAATGATAGGGCCGCTGTGTGGAGAAGATGGCAAAATGCTAACAGGGGACAGAGAAAAGGCAGAATTACTCAACACCTTCTTTGCTTCATTCTTCTCAGAAAAGGAAAACCTCAGATACCTAAGGGTGTTTGGGCAGTATTTCTTTGTTCCCCAAAATTTCAGGAATAAAGGTGACCCCAAGTGGCGGAGACTGATGTTTTTTGGGTATCAGGGGAACAGTTACAGGTTTCACCTGGGGAATAGCCGCATTCTGTGGTCCAGGAGTGCAAATTTCGAAAAACACTCTGGGTGGGAGAAGATTGACACGAACCAGGACGTGTTTGTGAGAGTGCGATAACAAGGAGTCAATACTGGAACTGGAGGGGTGAGAGTGCCATCCACAGATGCAGAGGTGCAGACAAGTAGTGACAGTGAGGATGATACAGGGTGCACAGAGGTCATAATTCCCAGGAGGACTCAGAGAGTCAGAAGGCCACCTGACCGTTTTGTGGTGCAGAATGCCAGAGTGTGCACTGTTGTGGCTGATGAGCCAGAGAGCTACAAGGAGCTTCTCACCTATCCCAGGGAAGAGCAGGAGAGATGGTTTGAGGCCATAGGAGAAAGGAAAGTTGTAGGTTGCAAGTGGGTGTTTAAAAGAAAGGAGATGCCAGATGGAATCCACAAATATAAGGCCAGGTTGGTGGCTAGAAGATTCTCTCAGCAGAAATTTGAGAGTTATGGTAAGACGTTTCCTCCAACTGCAAAGCCAGAAAGTCTCATGTTAGTGTTAGCGTTGGCTGCAAGGAAGGGCCAGATAGTAAGGCACTTTGATTCTGAGACAGCTTGCCTAAGTGCACAGCTGAATGAGGAAGTGTACATGCAGCAAACACCAAAGTTTGATGATGCCAAGGAGTGCAAGGTGTACAAGCTCAGAAAAGCTCTTTATGGGCTTAAGCAGAGTGCACACTGTTGGACCCTCTATATCCATGAGGAGCTGGTGAGGCTGTGATACAAGCACAGTGTAGTAGATGCTTGTGTGTAATATAATATTTATAGCCCACCCCTCTGAACAGATAATCGTGTACACGAAAGGAGGGGTCACATTTGTAATTTATGTTGATTACCTGTGTGTAGCTGCTCAGACTGAGCAGGAAGTTAAGGCTGTCAGGAGCAGTTAGTAAGGAAGTTTGTGTTGTAGGACTTTGGAAACCTCAAGGCCTACCTCGGGATTGAGGTGGAGAGAACACAGGATGGTAAGATCTTGCTAAGTCAGACTAAGCAGATTGAGAAGCTGGTGGAGAAGTGTGGCTTAGAGAGTGCGAAGGTGGTAAAGAACCCCATGACTCCTGGTTATGCTAGAACTGTGTCTGACAAAGTTTTCAAACATCTAGATTTGTACAGATCTGTTGTAGGCAGTTTGCTTTTTGTTGCCAATAACACCAGGTCAGACATTTCCTTTGCTGTAGGTGTCTTGAGCAGGCGAGTCAGCAGTCCAAAGGTGGAGGAATGGACAGCAGTGAAAAGGCTGCTCAGATACTTGAAATCGACCGTGTAGCAAACATCCTCAAAAAGGCCCTACAGATAGACAGACATGAGACATTGTCAGTACAGTTGGGCATGGCACCATGAGCAGAAGCTCAAAACCTGAGGTTTTGAGCAAGGAGGCAAGGGAAGCTGAGGCCTGAAGGCTCCTGGAGACAGGCACCCATCATCCACCGGCCCCACCCTTCTGCTCTGCTTTAAAAGCCTTGCAGGCAGAAGAGACTGTAAGGAGGCAAGAGAGAGGAAAGCACCGATGATGATGATGATGATGATGATAGAATCATAGAATCATAGAGTTGGAAGAGACCACAAGGGCCATCCAGTCCAACCCCCTGCCATGCAGGAACTCCAAGTCAAAGCATCCCTGACAGATGGCCATCCAGCCTCTGCTTAAAGACCCCTAAGGAAGGAGACTCCATTACACTCCGAGGGAGGGTGTTCCACTGTCGAACAGTCCTTACTGTCAGGAAGTTCCTCCTAATGTTGAGGTGGAATCTCTTTTCCTGCAGTTTGCATCCATTGTTCCGCGTTCTAGTCTCTGCAGCAGCAGAAAACAAGCTTGCTCCCTCCTCAATATGACATCCCTTCAAATATTTAAACAGGGCTATCATATCACCTCTTAACCTTCTCTTCTCCAGGCTAAACATCCCCAGCTCCCTAAGGCGTTCTTCATAGGGCAAGGTTTCCAGACCCTTCACCATCTTAGTTGCCCTCCTTTGGACATGCTCCAGTTTCTCCACATCTTTTTTGAAATGTGGTGCCCAGAACTGGACACAGTATTCCAGGTGGGGCCTGGCCAAAGCAGAATAGAGTGGCACTATAACTTCCCTTGATCTAGAAACTATACTTCTATTGATGCAGCCTAAAATTGCATTGGCTTTTTTAGCTGCCGCATCACACTGTTGACTCATGTTCAGCTTATGGTCTACTTGGACTCCTAGATCCCTTTCACATGTGGTCTCATTCAGCCAGGTGTCCCCCATCCTATATCTGTGCATTTCATTTTTCCGCCCTAAGTGCAGAACCTTACATTTCTCCGCATTGAATTTCATTTTGTTAGCACTGGCCCAGCTTTCTAGTCTATTCAGGTCATTTTGAATTTTGATCCTGTCCTCTGGGGTATTAGCTACTCCTCCCAGTTTAGTGTCATCTGCAAATTTGATAAGGATGATGATGATGATGATGATGATGATGATGATGATGATTACTGTTAAATGATTATATTCTAGTTAAGGAATGAAGGATTGAATTTTAGGTGTATATATTATGTTTTATTTATGTATTTTAGATATTTTATTTATTTGCTTATGCAAATTGTTTAAGTATTTTATGTAATTGTTTATGCAATTTTGTTTAATGATGGTTGTGTTTTAGTTAAGTGATGAGGGATGGAATTTTAGTTGGTATATGTTATGTACTGTTTAGGTATTGATTTGCTTATGTAAATCATTTTGCATTATGTGTTTTTTATGTAATTTTGTAAACCGCTTTGGTCTTTTTTGGAAAGGCGGTATATACATAAAATTATTTATTATTATTATTATTATTAATTATTATTATTACTGTGTGATATGGGAAGGTCTATGTGAACACGCGCCATTGATAGTTAGGTTTGACAGTTGGGCTGAGGATTCCCTTGAAGTCAGTTGACCATGTGGCTTCTTCTGGTGATAGATGGTGGACTGTATAGATGTTTTTTAGATAGATCTGTATATACTGTAACTTCTAAGAATAAAAGCCTGGATTTTTCTGGTGGAGCGCAGCGTGCACAGAACTGGCCTCACCCTTTAAACCAGAGGTTTGTCTGCCGGGGCCAAGCAAGCAAGGATGGTGGCAGGGCGATCCTTGGGTTGTAGGTTTGATTAGAGTTTCCTTCTCTTCGATGGTTTACCTTACAGGGTTAGACGAGTACCATCTGCTCGGGTTTGGGATTGGAGTTTTCCTTCTCCTAGGATGGTTGCCATTAGGCTAAGGAGCCCATCCTACCCTTTGACGCTCTTGGGTCAGACCCTCTGGCTGTGACCTACTGGTGGCTGTTTATGCCACTGCCAGCATAGCTCACTGCTTCATTAGGGTACGCAAGCCTCTCCCCCCTGACAAGGGGGCGTCAATGGAGAGGTGGGAAAGTCCATAAAAGAGCCAAAAGAGGTGCCTTCAGTATTCTGAGGCACCTGTGAACATAAAAAATGTAAACAACTGATTGAAGTAAACAGGTGCAAAACAGCTCAAGTCGTTCTTTTCAGACATTTTAAAGGGGTTCATTTTAGCAACTGTGACTAATAACTAGGAAGGGAGTGAAAGGGGACACAGAATATCCTTTATCTCCGATATTTCTTGTCCTAGTTCAGATTAGTTAGCTCCATTGTTGATTCCAGAGACCCCCCTCTTTTAATGCTGAGATCACGCTTGTATGTCTTTGTGTTGTTTTATAGAAGAACTTGAGCACATCTGAGAATCGACACTGGAGAGAAACTACAGAAATATCAGCAGTGTGGGAAATGCTTTGCTCGCAAGTTATCTCTTAAAAGACACCAGAGAGTCCATACAGGAGAGAAACCCTACAGATGCCAGCAGTGTGGGAAATGCTTTGCTCATAAGCCACAGCTAGTGGTCCACGAGAGAGTTCACACAGGAGAGAAACCATACAAATGCCAAGAGTGTGGAAAATGCTTTGCTCACATATCAGTCCTTTTTAGGCATCAGAGAGTCCACACAGGCAAGATACCATACAAATGCGAGAAATGTAAGAAATGCTTTGCTCAGAAGCCACACCTTCTCTCACATCAGAGAGTCCACACAGGAGAGAAACCTTACAGATGCCAGCAGTGTGGGAAATGCTTTGCTCAGAGGTCAGTCCTTTTTGTCCATGACAGAGTCCACACAGGAGATAAACCATTCAAATGCCAGGAGTGTGGGAAGTCTTTTGCTTCAGGTGCCAAAATTACAAACCACCATAGCATTCATACAGGAGAGAAGCCATAGAAATTCAAGGACTGAAGGAAAGGTTTTTCTAAGAAGTCATATCTTTTGAGTCATCCACACTAGGGATCTGAAATCTAGATCTAGAAATCTGAGCAGGTGAAAAGGCTTTTTTTTTTGAGGTAGCCTTCATACATTGTTATTGTGTTGTGTAAAGCTCTAGTATAATTTCTTTTATTCAATATCTGCTACAAAGTATTCGGTTTTAAAGTACCTTGTCTTTACAGGAACACTCAATAAACCTTTGAATTATTTGGAGCTTTCTGTATTCTTCGTTGTCTATCTAGAATCTGTGAAAGACAGCATCAATTATGGAGCATCAGCATTCGCTTTAATGAGGTGCTGCTAGAATTGAACTGGTTGTGGCCATGAAGAAGGATGCTGAAAATGCAGCTCTGTCTCCTTTCTAGTCCTCCATTGACACACACAACATATGCTGACTCCCAAGTCAAAACCTGATTTCCCTCTCTGTCCTCAGGACCTAAACCTGGGCTAAAAAGGATCATTTTACTTGGGTACTTCTTCTGCAAGATGTTTTTTTTTCCTTGCTCTTTTTACATGGGGCAGAGGGGTGCCATACATCAGGGCCTGACATTGAGCTTTCAGTTTTCATGGATCATCTTCAGGCAGGAGATGATTGTGCCTCTTCTCCATTTTGGCAGCCCAAACTCCAGGCAAGATAACAACAACAACAACAACAACAACGAAGGAAGCTTATATGCCATTAATGAGGCTGGGAGCCCAAACACAATGAGCTTCCTTACTTCCAGGAAGATGTGATCATGGAAGTCAGGTGGATAAAAGCCCTTAAAATAGTTCTGCTTGACGTTAATAATCCAGGCCACCTTCTCCAATAAGGTAGAATAACTGGAGGCTTCTGTTTTTAAAGGGGATAAAAGGGGAGCTCTCTCCAAAAGCATGAAAATTAAATTATCCTCTTTTTAACAAAGTGCTGTTTGAGGTTTATTAGCCTCATGCCCTCACCTGCCTGCAAAAGGCAAGGGAGGCTGTCATTGCAGGAGCCGATGTAAGAGGCAGAAGTGTGTTGTTGTGTGCTCCTAACCCCACACACTTTGAGGGTAGACTGGGGGTCTAAAGAATGAAGACTTCAGGGGTAGATTTGGGGAGACCAAGGGGCTACTGGCCAGGATGGCTAACTACCCTTCCGTCCCAAATATGCATCTGAGGAACAAGGCTCATGCTGCCAACTTCTTTCTCTCAGTCAGTCTCATAGGTGCTACAAGACCCCATTGCAGATCCTCCCAGTTTCACAGGACGTGTGCTTCTGTATATCCATTGGGAATAATTGAATCCTAGAGTTGGAATAGACCCCCAAGGGCCATCCAGCCAACCCTGTTCTGCTAGGAAGGAAGACAGCATCCAAGCCAGTGGCCCCCTAACTTTGGTTCTCCAAATGTTTTGGACCTCAGCTTCCTGACTCCTGACTGTTGGCCAAGGTAGCTGGGGCTTCTGGGAGTTTAACTCTCCTGGAGGATAAAAGTTTGGGAACCACTGATTCAAGCCCTCCCTGTGACGGACAATCATCCAGCTTCGCTTTAAAACCTCATAGAATCATAGAATCCTAGAACTGGAAGAGACCACAAGGGCCATCCAGTCCAACCCCCTGCCATGCAGGAACCCCCAGTCAAAACACCCCCAACAGATGGCCATCCATGCTTTAAGTCTCCGAAGAAGGAGACTCTACCACTCTCAGAGGAAGTGTGTTCCACTGTCTAACAGCTCTTACTGTCAATCCTAGAGCTGGGATTCGTACCCTGGTCTCCAGGTCAGAGTCCAACACTCAAACTACTGAACTATGTTGGCTCTTTTTCTTTACTGGGGGGTGCTAATTCTTGATTTCCCCCAAGTTAGGGGGAATCCATCTATTTTTTTCCTGTGCTGTCAGGGGATGGGGGAAATTTGTTCCTCCCGAGATGATAGGAAACTGCACATCTTTCACTGAAAAAACAGAAAAGAAAAAAGGAGAAGCCACCACACTCCAAGACTCTGTGTCTTCCTCTGTCAAACAGCTCTCACTCTCAGAAAGTTAGATTCATGGAATAATAGAAAGAAAGAGTTGGAATATACCCAGTCCAGCCACCTTCTGCCCTGTAGGAAGAGACCATTCAAGCACTCCCGGGGACCAATGGCCACCCTGCCTCCTCAAGACGGATTGAGTGTTTTGATGGTGTCTCCCTGCATTAAACTCTAGGATTCTATTTTTAAAATAATTTTTATTAAATTAAAAACACACATACATACAACACATAAGGGAGAAAATAAAAAACCCACACATTAAAGCATATCTTTGAATCAACATAAATATAACTTCAAATCCGCATAAGCATTAACAATGTCAAATGCTTAAGTATCTTAAAGCTTTACAACAGTCATTTATGGTGATAAGTAAGAAGTAAGTATAGTATATAGTATTTGTAACTAATCTAGAAGAGAAAATAAGAATATTTCATTATCCATTGTTCATATTATTTTGCCCAAATTCTTGTTACATTAAAAAGATAGTTGCCTATCTCTTCCTTCCTATCTGTTCTTGTTTTCTCTTTTATCCTTTCTTCTTTCTCTTCACTGATCTACTTCTCTACCCTCTTATCCTTTTATTTCATTTTATCCTTTTATCCTAGGATTCTATGATTCTTACAGTAAATAGGTTTTCTAAATGGTTAGGTGGAATCATTTTTTTTTTTTTTTTAGCAATCTGATTTTGCATTGGACTGCAGAGTTCCTGATTGTTGGCCAAGCTGGCTGGGGCTTCTGGGAGCTGAAGTCCAAAATACCCCAAAGATCCAAGTTTGGGAACCAATGCTGTAAGACATCATAGGATGCCACCTTTAAGGTTGCAATCTAAAGTCGCATTGGGAAGCTTGGATGTGAAAGAGGAAGACCTATTAGCTTTATCAAAGACCTGCTCCTTCCGGAGGAGGCAAACAAAGTGCTAGAATTGGTTCTAGACCATTCAGTGTTCTAGACCATTGTTCTAAACCATGCAGAAATACAACTGCTTGTATTTTTGGAGCCTCCTTCTGCATGAGGCTGCTAGGATGGGGATCTACTGTTAAAATTATACTCCTGGAAGCAGGAGGTGTTTCTTTTGCATCTGTGGCCTCTGCGAACTCCTGAGTGATCAGCTTGTTGGGTAAATAAATAACAAAGCACTCACAGTGCTGGCTAATTATAGCAATTGGTATAATTTAGGTAAAGGGAAGGGAAAGCCTTTATTGAGTTCCCCCCCCCCCCTCCTCTGAGTGATTATGGGAGATCAATGGGGCTCAACACTACATTAACTCAGAGCCTGCAAGTTTAGGGAGAAATGACTTTTCACTCTCCCTACTTTTCCTACTTTTTTGTTGCGTGCCTTCAAATCATTTCCAATTTATGACAACCCTGAGGCAAACCTGTTATGGGATTTTCTTGGCAAGATTTGTTCAGAGAAGGTTTGCTATTTGCCTTTCTCTGAGGCTGTGAGTACGTGACTCACCCAAAGTAACCTATTGGGTTTACATGACCGAGCTGGGATTCGCACCCTGATCTCCAGAGTCAGAGTCTAACACTCAAACCAAGGTGATGGGAAGCTACGCAGCTTTCTCTGGAAACTGCACCATAACTAAAGTGCCTTTAATTTTCAATCTCTTTGATTAATATTTTCCATATTAAATGTTTTATGTGTGCTTGTTTATGTAATTTGGCTTTGGCATTTCTTTGTTTAACCTCCCAGCTGTTTTTATTGTAGCTCTGATGGATCTATTATTATTATTATTATTATTATTATTATTTGTATTTTAATGCATCTTTTTTTCCTTCTGGCAGGGAAAGCTACTACCGAATACATTGAACTAATGATGGAAATAATCAGAATATAAGTTAGACTGCTGGCGGGCATGCCTTGGTTGAAGAACTTGTTGTTGGGACCAGATAAAGCTTCGCTTAAGAGAGGCTTTTCATCTGTGTGTATGTGTTTGCATGTCCTTTGTGTTGCCTATCACATAATTTTTGACTCAAGGTCAGGACTCTCATTCCAGAAAGAGCCAAAGACCTGCAATTAAAAAAACTTACTTTAATTATTAATAACATTTCTATCCTATAAAAAAAGCTAGGTGTAGCTGTGTTGGCCATATAGCAAATCCAGTAATATCCAAACAATGATACCTTTATTGGGACAACCAAAATTTACAATTACATGTTGCAGGCTTTAGAAGCCACACTGACTTCTTCATCGGGTAAACAAGAGAAAGAAATTGAAGATGTTAGTCATAGTACATTTTGGTTGGCCCCCTGAAGATCTTAAAACGGGCACACTTACTTCGTGAGACGTCTGGAAACCACCAAGTCCTCTGAGGAGTATCTTAGGGAGTATGTTTAGCCAGGAGAAGAGGCGATTAAGGGGTGACTTGAGAGCCTTATTTAAATATTTGAAGGGATGATGATGATGATTAACCTTTATTTATATAGTGCTGTACATACAATGTTATAATTAGACAGGATGCAATACTGCAGGTGGAAGAAGCTTGTTTTCTGCTTCTCCAGACAGCAGGGCACGGAACAATGAATGCAAACTACAGGGAAGGAGATTCCAGTTAAACATTAGGAAGAACTTTCTGAAGGTAGGAGCTGTTTGACAGTGGAAGATGCTGCTGCTCTGCCTTGGAGTGTGGTGGAATCTCCTTCTTTGGAGGCTGTTTTTAAGGAAGCATAGAATCATAGGATCATAGAGTAGGAAGAGGCCACAAAGGCCCTCCACTCAACTCCATTCTTCCATGCAGGAACTCACAATCAAAGCATTCCTGACAGATGGCCATCTAGCCTCTGTTTAAAGATCTCCAAGGAAGGAGACTCCACTCCACTCCAAGGGAGTATGTTGAGAGCTTGGATGATGCACTGGTGTCCTCTGGGGTCCCTTGCAACTCTAGGGCCTCATTCCCATTACATTTTAAACCGGTTAGCAAACCGGCTTGAAGCAGTTTAAGTGACCCTGGTTCGCACTTCAACTGAATCGCTGAAGCATTTTGGAGACAGGGCCAGGCACTGGACCCATTTAATGCACATCTACTTGGCACTGATTTTTTCTGCGTCTTTTTCAATAAATTGATTCTGCGCAAGTGTGAACGAGATGCGGATCAGAATCAATTTAAATTTGCCCTTTCGCCAGATGAAGCAGGTCCATTTTGAAATGATTCATTTGTCAATGTGAGTGACAAGTGGGTTATTTTACAGGGGAAAAAATGCAATTGGGGCAAATGTAGTGTGAGCCACTCTCCGCTGTCGAATTGAGCCATCGATTCGGATTGCAAACTGATTTATTTGTAAGTGCGAATGAGGCCTGGGATTCTATATTGGGAGATTCAGGTGGTGTCTACATGGGACAGAACACTCCATGAGCAGCCTGGAATATTCTGGCACAAAAGCTGCCCCTACCTCCATTGCAACTCCAGGTGGTTGGTTGCATGTGTGCCCTTCTGTGGAGCTGTGGTGGCAGTGAGTTGCTCACTCTGAAGTCAGAACGAGGTGCCCAGCATTGATCACATGGCCGAGTTCCTCGTTCTGATGTCCAATCAAGCCATTTTGCCACAGCAGCCTCACTGGATAGCATTGTGGGAGGCACATGCAAACAGCCACCTAGCATTGCAATGGACGGCTCTGAGTCTTCTAGGAAGATCCAGAGCTAATAGTGAGTTTCTAAAATCCATTCTAAGGCTGCATCCACACTGGAGGCATAACCCGATTTGGCACTGCTTTATCTGCCCTGGCTCAAGGCAATGGAATTGTGGGGCCTGGAGCTGATTCCTTGTATAAGATGTCAAAATCAAGGTTTTCTTTTTGGAATTTATATATTTTTAAAATATTTGCTCCAGGTCCTAGTCATTGGAGCATCAGAAAACAAGCTTGGAGCTACCTTTTCTGGAAAACCTGGGGCTGCATCAGTGCAGCAGCAGGATGTGCAAAATGTCACCTGCTTCAAACAAGTACAATAATGCCCCAAATCCAAAATCCAGGCAGTTATTTTTGTAAAACACAGAAAAAAACAAAAACAAACAGCTTCATTTATATACTGCTTCATACCCTTAAGGAGTGTCTAAGTGGTTTACAATTGTAAGCTATTTGCCCCCCAACAATCTGAGTACTCATTTTAGCGACCTCGGAAGGATGCAAGCCTGAGTCGAGCTTCAGCCCTTTGCTGGTCTTGAACTCGCCACCTTACGGTTTTGAGTGAGTGGCTGCAGGACAGGCATTTAACCACTGCGCCACCAGGGCAGAAGAAGGAGACACTCTGATGGGGGGGTAAAAAAAAAAGAGGAGTTGAGGTACAGAACCACCCTTTCCATAGAGATGGAGCTCTTCAGTTTTGTAGGAAGGGGAAGGAAAGCAACAAGTAATTTTTAGCAATTTTCCTCCACTGCAAGAAAGTTTTCGAAAACTGCACAAGAACTTATTCTGTGCAAAATTTGCATATGGTTATTTTTTTTTGTTATTTTGCACACAAAATGGTTATTTTGCACACAAAAATAAAAACCATTTTGTTATAAATCTTGTGCCCAAAGTGTAAGTCTTCCATTTTTAAAGGAAGTACTTCCAAGTGCATATCTTGACTCACATGGGGTGTAATACCTCTCATCAGTGTGGAGTCGAAGGCTTTCATGGCCGGCATCCATAGTTTTTTGTGGAGCTTTCGGGCTATGTGGCCATGTTCTGGAAGAAACATGGCCACATAGCCCGAAAGCTCCACCAAAAACTACCTCTCATCAGCTTGTGGATTTGCTCTCTAGCTTGCTAATAGGAATCAAAAGGGAATGGCAATTAATTGCATGGGGGCCGCTTGAAGGGGCTGTTAATTTGGCCCCGCTGTTCTGGAACATTCCACGTCTGTGCTGGAAACTGTAATGTGATTAGCTGGAGTAATTAGATTATGGCATGCTTGCAAACTGGAAAGTAGCATTTGGGTTTCACTCTTGCATTTGCTTTATGATGATCCTTGAGGAAAACCTTGAAAAAGTTCCAGCCTTGAAGCTGTCAGTGCCAAAGAAACATCTGGCCTGTTACAGAAAAGTCAGGTAGGAAGAGAAATCTCCAGCATCTTGGCTGGGAGGGAGGAAGTTAAAACAGACCCCCCCCCCCATCACAGAATTCTTTGTGTCTCTGTGTATGTATGCACATTGACATGTGCACATGTGTATCCACTCTGCATGGAAAGAATATTTTAATTGTACTTGTTTTTAATTTGATGTACCCTGCCCCGATTGCTTGCTCAGAGGGGCGGGTTATAAATAAATAAATAAATAAATAAATAAATCCATTATTATTTGTTCCCAGGTTTGTTTTTTTTAAATATGCGGATTTGATTGCACATCTGAATGACCAGGCAGGAGGCCTCCTGCACCCAATCCAGGCTTCTCCCACACTTTTTGAAAGAATGGGATTTTCCTGTTCTTGTCAAGGTGCATGAAAAATCTGAATCAAGTACGTGATGCCTGCCTGGGCATGGAGGTGTATGAAAAAAAGGGCAGGAACGGGCGGTGTGATAATCTCCCTAGAGTAACAGATCTGTAACCACTCCATATTCACAGAATCAGAGAATCCTAGAGCTGGGCATCCAGTCCAACCCCATTCTGCCCTGCAGGAAAACACCATATAAACAATGGTGCCAGAGGGCCACCCAACCTCTGTTTAAAAACCTCCACTACATTCCAAGGCTGCATATTCCACTCCCCTTTACTGTCAGGAAGTTCCACCGAATGTTGAGTTGGGAATCTCTGTCCCTATACTGTAATTTGAATCCATTGTTCTGTGTCCTGTTTTCGGGAGTAGCAGAAAACAAGCTTGCTCCATCCCTTCAAATATTTAAAGAAGGCTTTCATATCACCTGTTAATCTTCTCTTCCAGAGCTAAACATACCCAGCCCCCTATGTCTCTCTCTCCTCATAGGGCTTGAGAACGAACGGCAGGATAGAATTCAAATTTTAGGAAACACACACTTGCTCTCCATCTCTTTGATGCAGATTGTCAACTGTGGAGCTGGAAGGAGCCCAAGGATCACCTAGTCCACTTAATGTAAATGCAGCTGATATAGGATTTAAGGAAGGAGAGGTGGTGATGGGCAGCAAGAAAGTAGAATGTAAGGTGGGGACGTCTTGGTCTGGCAGGGGGTTCAACTAAATAACTGCTAAAGTCCCTCCCAATTCTGATCTTATGATTGGCTGGAATCCTGTATCATGGTTTATGTTGCATAGCTTTAAGTATGTTTAGCTATACAGCAGCCGTGTGTTTTTATTGTTGTTGTTACTGTATTTCTTACTTGCCTTTCCCCATAGTGTGGGGTGGGGAACAGCAACAGATTAATACACAACACATAGCATCAGTTAAAAAACACTTAATTGTAGCTGTGTGTCTTCAAGTAATTTCTGACTCATGGTGACCCTAATATGAACCTATAACGGGTTTTTCTAGGGATGAGAGTGTGTGACTTACCTAAGGTCACCTAGTGGGGTTCTGAGCAAGGATTCAAACCCTGGTCTCCAGAGTCAAAGTCCAATGTTCAAATCATCAAGCTGGCTCTCACAATATGTATGTGTAGCATCAGTTAAGATACATGAACCTGTTTAAATCATAGAATCATAGAATCACAGAGTTGGAAGAGACCACAAGGGCCATCCAGTCCAACCCCCTGCCATGCAGGAACTCCCAATCAAAGCATCCCCAACAGATGGCCATCCAGCCTCTGCTTAAAGACCTCTAAGAAAGGAGACTCTATTACACTCCGAGGGAGTGTGTTCCACTGTCGAACAGCCCTTACTGTCAGGAAGTTCCTCCTAATGTTGAGGTGGAATCTCTTTTCCTGGAGCTTGCATTCATTGTTCCGGGTCCTGTTGTCTGGAGCAGCAGAAAACAAGCTTGCGCCCTCCTCAATGTGACATCCCTTCAAGTATTTAAACAGGGCTATCATATCTCCTTTTAACCTTCTCTTCTCCAGGCTAAACATCCCCAGTTCCCTAAGGCGTTCCTCATAAGGCATGGTTTCCAGACCCTTCACCATCTTAGTTGCCCTCCTTTGGACACACTCCATTTTCTCCACATCTTTTTTGAATTGTGGTGCCCAGAACTGGACACACTATTCCAGGTGGGACCTGACCAAAGCAGAATAGAGTGGCACTATTACTTCCCTTGATCTAGACACTATACTTCTATTGACGCATCCCAAAATTGCATTGGCCTTTTTAGCTGCTGCATTGCACTGTTGACCCATGTTCAACTTGTGGTCTACTGTCATCCAAGTCATTAATAAAGATATTGAATAGCACTGGGCTCAGGACCATTCAGCATCAGTTAAAAGAACACAGAAGACCCATACAGTGGGCCCTTGAAATATGCTGGAGTTTGGTTTCAGGACCAACCATAGATACCAAAATCCACAGATCCTCAAGGCCTATTAAATACAATGTCATAGTTAAATTGCATCCCTTATATAAAATGGCAAAAATCAAGGTTTGCTTTTTGGAATTTATGTTTTTTAAAAAATATTTTCAAGCCATGGTTGATTGAATCCATGGATAATTTTTACCTGAAGATAAGGCAGGATGACTATACATATTAAAACAGTCAGTCTATAGTTTAAAATTCGTAATTTAACAATATCCCCTTGATATTCCTGCCAGAAATCCGACCGGGTAACAGGACACTGGCAAGAGTGTCTTGGCGCACTTTAGCCAAGTGTCCTGGTGCACAACAGTCCCAATGAGCATTGATCCCCGGTGACCAATGATCCCATTTATTTATTTATTATTTTTCGCCAAAAGGCAGCACTGAGCAACTGTCTGGAAAAGCTGCCAGCAGCCGATAGCAGCAAACAAGAAATATAATGGCAAAGCAAAAGAGCAACAAAACACAGCACCTGCAACAATCCAAGTCCTGAGTATCAGACGGCCAGAAGCCAGAGTATACCAAGAGTTCTGAAAGTAGGGTCATTAGCCAGTCCGTGGGTCAGGGTCTGAGTAATCAAGCAGTCCAAGAGTCTGGGGTTCCAACAGGCCAAATTGTCAGTCCCAAGTTCAAAGGTCCAATTCAGAAAGTCAGGCAACAAGAGAGTCTATGACAGGGAAGTCAGTTAACCTCTGAGAAAGGTTCTGGCTTTCTTCCCAGGCTTTTATCTCCAGCTCTCACTTTTCCAGCTGTTCCCTGATTACATTCTCCCTCTCTGACCTTTGCTTGCCAAGCAAAGGAACAGGTAAGTCTGCCTCCTCATTGTCCTCAATGCTCACGCTATATAAATAAAGGTTAATAGTAATAATATTAATATATTGGTCATAATATATATATTTTTAATGTTTGGAACCTGCCTATCCTCACTGAACCTCAAACCTTTGCTGAACCTCAAACCACCACCCCACACTGGAGGTTGCATGTTTTTTTAAATCTGAGTCCTTTCTCAGTAACAACTTTGTCACAGCTATTATTTGCTAGCTTAAAGGTGTATATACACCTAATATAAGATAATTATAACTATAAGATTGTATGTACAGCACTGTGTAAATTTACAGCGCTATATAAATAAAGGTTAATAATAACAACAATAATAATATATTGGTCATAATATATATTTTTTAATGTTTGGAACCTGTCTGTCTTCACTGGCAGCAGTCTCTGCTGGCACAGGCACTGAGGAACTGGGGCAGGCTCAGGGCCAGGCTCCTCTCCTTTTTCCTCTAAGTCCTCAGCTTTTTCTCAGGGCATGACAGCACCCACCCATTTCAAAAGATCCATCCAACAGGTTTTTGATCTAGGAGCATTTTGGAAGGTCAGCCCAAGCCCATGGAGTTCACCCACAAAGTGCAAAGTATGTACTTGCCATTAGAATCCCCACCAAAGCCAAGCCAACAATGGCTTGATCACATCTACTGGATTACACGTCTTTAATAAAGTACATACAGTCAGCATGGAAAGCAATCAATTAAAAAGGACAGAGAAACCAGAATTTAATATATATGATAATTCTGAAATCTATTAGAGGCGGTAATGGAGAATCAGTTACACTGGAGGGCCTGGCGGGAAAACAATAACGGGTAAGAATTAAGAAGTACAAGAGAAAGAGACAGAGAGAGAGAGAGAAAGGAAAGGGAGAAAAATCCATGTTGTAATTAGTTGAAGGTTCTGAGATGAGCAGAAGCAGGCTTTCTGTGCTAATAACATCCAAAATCTATTAAAAATAAGCAGGGAGATGAAGAGGGTGCCATGAGGATAATTATACAAGGGCCACAATCCTACATTGAGGTTGTGCAGGTTGATGGGTTTAACAGGGTTAAACAGGTTTTAGTTTTCCAATTGTTCAATCACATTTCAAACTTTTCTATTTTGTGAATTTTTTTAAAAATTTCCTTTATTGAAGATAATTGAAAACTTTTACATTTTGCAGTGTAACCATTATATATACAAACATCGAAGAATAAAAATATATAAAAAAACAAACGAAAAAAGAAAAAAAGAAAAAAAAACACAGAAAAACCAAACAAAAAGTTTCCTCAAAATCAACAATCAAACCTATATCCCAAAAATATATATGCACATCATCCTCATCCCTTGTTTCTCTGAAATGAGAGATTTTATCTTAAGATCACTCCATTTTCTTATATCAAATCTTCTTTTATGTCCCATGTCTCTTTCAAATATTTTTTAACTGGGTCCCATTCTTTTTCGATCTTCTCCTTGGGTTTGTTATTAATTAGTGCTGTAACGCAGTCCATATCTTTGAATTCTATAACTTTCTGAAACCATTCGTCTAAGGTAGGGATACGACGTAGTATTTTGTGAATTTTTTTAAAAAAGCTACGTTTATTTTAACTGTCGGAAGCCACTTTGAGTTTGAGTTCTGAACTGGGAAAAACACCTTGATTAATAATGATGGCCAACACCCCACATCACAGTCTTATCTTTCATAACTTTAAGAATCCATAACTATGGGTACATCTGCATTGTAGAAATAATGCGGTTTGACCCCGATTTTTAAAATTTTTTTATTGATTAAAAATCATCATGCAGGAAAAAAACACCCATATTTCCACAATATAACATATAAAACAAGCTGCAGAGTAATTGACTATACAGTTTGACCCCACTTTAACGGTTGTGGCTCCATCCTACAGAATCTTGGAATTTGTAGTTTGGTGAGGCAGCAGCAGCACTCTTTGGAAGAGAAGGCTACAGATCTTGCCAAACTACACATCTAAGGATTATTTAATTGTTTAATTTCATTTCTATGCCTCCCTTCTCTCAAAAAGGGATCCAAGTTGGCTCAAAAATAAAGCCATTTAAAAACTTTGCAATAAAAATTTAAGACAAAATCATCTAGATAAAACAGTATTATAATTAGCACAAAACACACAAAAGTTGAAAACATAAGTAAAACACATACCCCATATAAAAGCCATCCTGTCATGACTTTGAAAAGCCTGACTGAATAAAACCATTTTTACCTTCTGGCGAGAGGCCAGCAAGGTGGGGACCTGCGATAGTGGCAGGGCTAAGAAAAAGCCATCTCCTGGGGATCTAAGGGCTCTAGCAGGTTCATATGAGGAGATACAATCTCTCAAATAGTCTGTACTTAAGCCATGTAGGGCTTTGTAGGTCATAACCAGCACTTTGAATTGTGCCCAGAAATGAACCAATAGTCCGTGAAGCTGTTTCAATATGGCAGTTACATGCTCCTTGTAACTGGCCTCAGTCCTCATTCTGGTTGTTGTGCTTTACACCAGCTGAAGTTTCCGATCAGTTTCCAAAGGCAGCCCCACGTAGAGTGCATTACAGTAGTCCAAACGGGATATAATCAAGGCATGTACGAAGTAGCCCAATCTGATGTCTCAATAAATGGGCACAGCTGGTGCACTAGTTTTAACTGTGCAAATGCACTCCTGGCCACTGCTGAAACCTGGGAATCCAGGCTCAGAGTTCAGGAGCACACCCAAGTTGTAAGCCTGAGATTTCAGGGGCAGTGCAACCCCATCCAGCACAGTCAAGGTCCCTATTCCCTGACCTGCCTTCTGACTGACCAGGAGCACCTCTGTCTTGTCTGGATTAAGTTTCAGTTTGCCCTCAGACAGTCCATTACTGACACCAGACACTGGTTCAGTACAGAGACAGCTTCCTTGGAGTCAGATGGAAAGGAGAGATGGAGTTGGGTGTCACAACTGATCTAAGATGCAAAATTTACAACAAATACATGCCCAAGTGTACATGCTCCTCTATGTCCAATGTGCATCAGTGTGCAATTACACCAGATAGCCCTGTTTAAAGGATGTCATACTGAAGATGAAGCAAGTTTGTTTTCTACAGCCCCAGAGAATCATGTCCTGGAGGAATGGATTCAAGCTACAGGAAAAGAGATTGCACCTCAACCTTAGGAAGAACTTCCTGATGGTAAGAGTTGTTTGATAGTGAAAGACACATCCTTGGGGTTGGTGGAGTCTCCTTCTTTGGAGGTTTTTAAGCTGAGGCCGGATGGCTATTGGTCACAGAGTAGACTTGAATGGTGTCTTCCTACATAGAAAAGTGGGGTTGGATTGGATGGCCTACGAGTTCCCATCCAACTAGTATTCTATGATTCTATGACCTTGAGCTGAACAAGCTGTTCCACATCAGACTAAATGTCCCATTGTTTTCATAGGGAACTCCAAATGATTGCACATGGGTGTTATCGACACTGAGATATTCTGAAATTTTGGTGTGTGTAATTTTCCACATGAACCCAGATGGTCCCTGCCAGGCAGTCTGCCATAATCCCAAAGGTGAGGGGACACGTACACTCTACACCCAGGTGAGGTCAGCCTAATGGGACCTTTTGGGAACAATACTCCTAGGACAAACCCAGCAGATAGTTTGGGAGTTGATAAATGGGACATTAGGACCTCCATAATCAGAAGGATGTCTCACCCGATGAGCCTGATGGGCTTAATCAAGCACTCATTCCCACCTTGAATACCGCCAGGCTTTGACTTCACCCATAGATGTAGTATCGCTTTTGTCCAGAGGCTAGATTTAGCCTATATAAGGTCCCTGAAACCCTTGCTTAGTGTGTTAGTTTGGAGTCCATGGGGACACTGTTTCTGTGAACCCTGACTAGCTCATTCATCTCCACTTATCGGAATGGCCGTGTCTCACTCCACACCAACCAATTGGACCTGGAAGCAAGCCTCGTGTTTGCGTAAGTATCGCTGTTAGTTCAGCCTCTAACCTTTTCCAAGCTAATCACTGATTTCCTGAGCCTTGTATGAATGTGTGTGTGCTAGTGACTTGCTGTGTGACTTTCCCCCAATAAAAGACACATTTAAGTTTAAGAATTCTGTCTCTGCACAACTCCTTTGAATCCACCTTTCTCTCCATATACAAAAGGGAGACAGACGGTCTCGGGGGTTATTTGTGGCCTAACCCGCTCTGAGCTAAGGTAAAATTCCCCTGCATAGATTTTGGTTACATGGGTTTCGCGATGTTCCTGCTACAAGGAAAAGAACACCTTGCCTAAGATAGTATTACAAACAAGCCCACAAAAGTTATTGGCTTGTAAAATTTTGTTACTAGCCTGAAGGGGAAGAGCAGAGAAGGGATGGGATTAATTCTTCCCTTTTCTTCCATCCAGCTGTTTTCTTTGCTGCATGCTGAGGTGGAGAACCTCACTGTTCCCTGGCAGTCTCTCTGGTTTCCATGTTGGCTACCAGTGAAGGGGAGGCTGGCATCCTCTGTCACTCTGCCAGTGCCTCATCAAACTACAAATCTCAAGATTCTGTAGGATGGGGCCCTGGCAGTTAAAGTGATGCCAAACTGCATTATTTCCACAATATAAATGCATCCAGAGTTCATTGAGATGTAAGTCAAACCCATCCATCTTCTACTCTCAGGTGTGTTCAGCTATGTTTTGCCTTTGCTGCTCAAAGAGAACATTTTCCCTCCAGGTTTCTTCTCCTTCTTTGGACTTGCTACATTTTTTTCCCTAGTAGGCTTCCTTGCTTTTCAATTTCAAGTGTCTCAGAAGTTTTTCTGGCATTCTGGGGTCTTTGAAAAGAGAACAGAACAATGTGTGCATGTGTGTGTGTGTGTATCAGTGGGAAAATACGTATTTGGTCACCGACAAATAAGCAAGATTTCTGGCTGTCTCAGACCTGTAACTTCTTCTTTAAGAGGCTCCTCTGTCCTCCACTCATTACCTGTATTAATCTCACCTGTTTGAACTCTTTATCAGTATAAAAGACACCTGTCCACAACCTCAAACAGTCACACTCCAAACTCCACTATGGTGAAGACCAAAGAGCTGTTGAAGGACACCAGAAACAAAATTGTAGACCTGCACCAGGCTGGGAAGACTGAATCTGCATGTAAAGAAATCAACTGTGGGAGCAATAATTAGAAAATGGAAGACATACAAGACCATTGATAATTGCCCTCAATCTGGGGCTCCACGCAAGATCTCACCCCATGGGGTCAAAATGATCACAAGAACGGTGAGCAAAAATCCCAGAACCACATGGGGGGACCTAGTGAATGACCTGCGGAGAGCTGGGACCCACGTAACAAAGGCTACCATCAGTAACACACTACACTGCCAGGGACTCAGATCCTGCAGTGCCAGATGTGTCCTCCTGCTTAAGCCAGTATATGTCCAGGCCTGTCTGAAGTTTGTTAGAGAGCATTTGGATTATCCAGAAGAGGATTGGGAGAATGTCATATGGTCAGATGAAACCAAAGTAGAACTGTTTGGTAGAAACACAACTTATCATGTTTGGAGGAAAGAGAATGCTGAGTTGCATCCAGAGAACACCATACCTATTGTGAAGCATGGGGGTGGCAACATCATGCTTTGGGGCTGTTTCTCTGCAAAGGGACCAAGACGACTGATCTGTGTACGTGAAAGAATGAAGGGGGCCATGTATCATGAGATTTTGAGTGCAAACCTCCTTCTATCAGCAAGAGCATTGAAGATGAAATGTGGCTGGGTCTTTCAGCATGACAATGATCCCAAACACACTGCCCAGGCAACAAAGGAGTGGCTTCGTAAGAAGTATTTCAAGGTCCTGGATGGCCTAGCCAGTCTCCAGACCTGAACCCCATAGAAAACCTTTGGAGGGAGTGAAAGTCTGTGTTGCCCTGTGACAGCCCCAAAACATCACTGCTCTAGAGGAGATGTGCATGGAGGAATGGCCCAACTTACCAGCAACAGTGTGTGCCAACCTTGTGAAGACTTACAGGAAACGTTTGACCTCTGTCATTGCGAACAAAGGATATATAACAAAGTATTGAGATGAACTTTTGATATTGACCAAATACTTATTTTCCATCATAATTTGCAAATAAATTCTTTCCAAATCAGACATTGTGATTGTCTGGAATTTTTTCTCATTTTGTCTCTCATAGTTGAGGTCTACCTATGATGTCAATTACAGGCCTCTCTCATCTTTTTAAGTGGCAGAACTTGCACAATTGGTGGCTGACTAAATACTTTTTTGCCCCACTGTATATATGGCCTGGTACAGATGGGCAGTTTGTGGCACCCTGGGGTGAAAACTAGGGTTCAGGAGAGTGGAGTGACTGCACTCTCCCAAACCCTAGTATGGAATGGCACCACCATCATGGCAGCCTCCAGTCCACATGCGGCCAACATCATGATGCATGCACGACACAACATCAGCAAGCTGCGGCACTGCACTTGCATCATGGACTCGCAACAGTGCACCAATGCAGACATAAAAGAACCTGCTTTCACCGGGTTCTTCTTGGCGTGGAGGGAGGCCGCATGGTTTGGCTGCTGTGGCCTCCCTCAGGAGCAAAAACGGGTGGCTCCAGCCCACCCTTTCAGGGCAGTCTGTTGAGCCCCTGAGTTGAAGAAAGATTTGCAGGGTGTCTAGAGAATGTGGCTTCTGATAGTGCTCTAGCTTGCTGGGGGATTATGGGAGCTACAGTCCAAACAAGAGGACATTTCCAAGCTCCAGCAAAATGTCCAACAAGCTTTCGCCAATACTGAAGGAAGGTACTAAAGGGAAGAGATTGCTCAATGCTTCAAAACTGAGCTGGTGACAGTCCTAGAGCAGCTCCGTTTTTGCGGTGCCACTACAGAAAGTGGTGCTGTGATGACACCAATTCCTGTGCGCCCCGTTTGGGCGGTCATTGATAAAGGTGATAGCACTGGGCCCAGGACAGAGCCCTGTGGCACCTCACTGGTCACTTCTTTTCAGAATGAGAGGAGCCATTCTTGAGGACCCTTTGGGTTTGGCCAGTCAACCAATTACAAATCCCACCTAAAAATGGCATTGTCTGGCCCACATTTTACTTGTTTTAATTTTGCTGTACCCCGCCCTGATTGCTTGCTCAGAGGGGTGGGATAATAATAATAATAATAATAATAATAATAATAATAATAATAAGTCTTGTAAGGAGCAGGGTTCCATCTGCTTCTGCAGGACTGTTTTCCCGCTCTCTTAGCAGTTTTCCCAGACACAGCATAAGCTGTTAAGATCTGGAAATAATGAAATTGCTTGGGCATTCCAAATCAAACGGGGAGCTTGGTATCATTTTGCAGACATTTAAGTGTCTTAGCTGTCTCACAACAATCAGAGTGGGCCCAGGAGCTCACCAGCTGGCCTCACCATTTTGTTTCTTTTTCCTTCTGAGCTTTTAAAGGGAGAGGAACCAAGGCTCTGCTGCATAGAAATTTGAGGAAATATGGAAGCAGTTGTGCTTTGGCCATATAAAGAGAAGGCGTGACTCACTGGAAAAGACAATAATGCTCTGTAAGGTGAAAGGCAGCAGAAAAGAGGAAGATTGCATTGCAGATGGATTGATTCAATAAAGGAAAGGGAACTGCCCAACAGATTGCAGAGTTGGGCCAAAACTAACAAAATGAATTGCAACAGGGAAAAATACAAGGTACTGCACTTAGGCAGAAAAAATGAAATGCGTGGATATAGCCTGGGAGAAACCTGGCTTAACAATAGTACATGTGAAAGTGATCTAGGAGTCCTAGTAGGCATCAAGCGGAACATGAGTCAACACTGTGATGCAGCAACTAAAAAGTTCAATGAGATCCTAGGCTGCATCAATAGAAATACAGTTGCCCCTCCGTTTCCGTGGGGGATCCATTCAGGACCCCCTTCCCACAAAAACGGAAAATTTCCCTCTGTTTGCCCCTTGTGTATTTCTGAGGGACATGGACTCAAAGTCTGCAAAAATGGAGGAGTGACTGTATAGTGGCAAGATCAAGGGAAGTAATAGTGCCACTATTCTGCTTTGGTTAGGCCCCACCTGGAATATTGTATTCAGTTCTGGGTTCCACAATTCAAGTAGGATGTTGTAAAGCTGGAGCATGCCCAGAGAAGGAAGACTAAAATGGTGAAAGGTTTGGAAAGCAAAATCCCATTGAGTAGCAGTTTTGGGAGCTGGGTGTGTCTATCATGAAGAAGAGAAGGTTAAGGGGTGACATAAGAGCAATGTTTAAATATTTGAAGGGCTGTCATACTGTTTCTTCTGCTGCTCAGGAGATTTGAACATGAATGAGTAGTTCAGATCACAAGAAAAACATTCCAGCTAAACATTAGGAATAACATTCTGATGGTAAGACCTTTTCAACAGTGGAAGATTCTGCTGGCTCGGAGTGTGGTGGGGTCTTCTTTGGAGGTTTTCCGACTTGGAGGTTTTCAGAGAATTGACAGAACTCAAAGTGGAGTTGACAGTAGATCACAATGAAAATTTAAGAATATACTGCACCAACTTAGTGTCTTACACATATGGTTCTTCTTTCTTGGCCTTGGTGTAATGTTTGTGCCCAGCTGGGGTTGAAGAAAGAGCATTAAACATGCAGCCATTCAGCATGAGGTGCCATTATGCATGGAGATGCACATTGACCACTGTAGAAGCAGATGCCTATTCCCCAAGTTCCAGTTGCAGATTTCACATTTAAATATTTGAGGGTATGTCATATTGAGGATGGAAAGTAAGCTTGTTTTCTGCTGCTCCAGAGAATAGGATCCAGAGCAATGGATTCAAACTACAGGAAAAGAGATTCCAACTGAACATTAGGAAGAACTTCCTGATAGTAACAGCTGTTCCACAGTGGAACACACTTCCCCAGGTCGTGATGGAGTCGCCTTCTTTGTTGAGGTGGAATCTCTTTTCCTGTAGAGAACATCCAAGAGGAGGCTAAGAGGTGATATGATAGCCCTGTTTACATATTTGAAGGGATGCCACATTGAGGAGGGAGCAAGCTTTTTTTCTGCTGCTGCAGAGAATAGGACCCAGAACAATGGATGCAAACTGCAGGAAAAAAGATTCCACCTCAACATTAGGAAGAACTTCCTGACAGTAAGGGCTGTTCGACAGTGGAACACACTCCCTCGGAGGGTGGTAGAGTCTCCTTCCTTGGAGGTTTTTAAGCAGAGGCTGGATGGCCATCTGTCGGAGATGCTTTGATTGGGAATTCCTGCACGGCAGGGGGTTGGACTGGATGGTCCTTGTGGTCTCTTCCAACTCTACATTTCTATGATTCTATGATTCTGTGATTCTATCCATCCTTAATGTGATATGACGCCTCTTCAAATACTTAAAAACCACTATCATAGCACCTCTTAATCATGTTTTCTCTAGGCTAAACATACCCATCTCTCTAAATCTCCCCTTGTAGGGCATAGTTTCCAGATCCTTCACCATTTTAGTTACCCTTCTCTGGACACGCTCCAGCTTCTGAAATACCCAAAACTGGACACAGTATTCCAGGTGAAGCCTGACCAAAGCAGAATAGAGTGGTACTATTACTTCCCTCGATCTAGAGACTAAACTTCTATTGACACAGCCTAGAATCACTTTCGCCTTTTTAGCTGCTGCATCACATGGTTGACTCATGTTCAATTTGTGGTCTACTAGGACTCCTAGATCCCTTTCACATGTAGCCTTGTCAAGCCAGGTTGTCCCCATCCTATATTTATCCATATCATTTTTTCTGCCTAAGTACCTTATGTTTCTCCGTGCTGAAATTAATTTTGTTAGTTTTGGCTCAGCTTTCTAATCTATTCAGGTCTCAGACAGGCTGAGAGAAGAGGTTGCAGAAGACTGTGTATGTGTATGCGGGGAAGACTTGAAGCTGACAGTAAGAGCTGTTCCACAGTGGGACACACTTCCCTAACCCTAATCCTGTCTCTGGGAAAGGATGGGGAGGAATATCTGAGGCTGATTTTTTGAAAGAGTCATTTGCTTCTGAGCAGCTCCTGTAGTTAAAACATCTCCTTTTTCCTGTCCATGCCAGTCTTCAGTCCAGCTCATGCGGTCTCTGTAAACCCACTATACACACTCCGCTGCACCTCTCTCTGCCCCAATGAAGAAAGATTGAGAGTCCTTCCTTGCCAGGGAAAGGTTTCTCCCTTGCACCTGCTCACCTTGGGAACAGCGACTGAGCAGTTGGCTGAGCAGTGACCAAAAAGCTTTTTGTACGCACTGGACTTTGCTGCATGGCCAGAATGGATGGGAGGCTTCTCAGTCTTGGCTCAGCCTGCTGCTCGGTTGCTGCTCCCACGGTGGCCAAGTGCAAAGGAAGCAGCAACCGAGCAGCAAGTCGAGCGGTGACTGAGGAGCCCTTTGCCTGCGCTGGCCTTTGTCACAAGGTTGGCATTGGCAAGAGGCTTTTCAGTCACTACTCAACCAGCTGCTTGGTTGCTACTCCCAAGGTGACTCCAAAGGGAGCAGTGCCTAAGATTGTACTGTAGAACAGTAGACCTAATATAAAATAAATAAATAAATAAATAGACATGGAGGTTGCTATGGATCTCATCCAAGAGGAGAGGAGGCAGCAGCCCCAAAAAGTTTGGATATCACTGCTCTAACTGGAGATCCTGCTTTGAGTGTGTGTGTGTGTGGGGGGGGGGTGGATTTGATAATCTCTGGGGATCCCTTCCAACCCTAGGATTCTGTGATTCTATACTGCAGCTAACAGCTGGATTCCACTTAAGGAAAGCTAACAGCTGAGCTCTATAATCAGCTGGTGCCAAAACAGAAGAAATGAATCACATGCACATCAGAGAAAAGGGGTTTTTATAACTGGAGACATTTTTGATCAGGAAATTAGTACTTTAAGTAATTAAAGAGGCTCATTTCACCACACTTAATTCAACTTTGGAAAATTACAGCCTTTCATTTCTTAACATCCAACCCATGATGGAACTTCATGATGAGGTAATAAATTTCTGAGGAGAAAGATGTGTGTGTGTGTGTGTGTGTGTGTATAAAAGCATGCATGGTTAACCACCAGGGAAGGTGTCTTGCACAATCTATTAATGAGAGGAAAGTTCTGGGCACCACAACTCAAGAGGAATGTGGACAAGCTGGAGTGTGTCCAAATAGGGAGACCAAAATGGTAGAAGGTCAGGAAACCACCAAGTCCTATGAGGAGCAGCTTAGGGAGCTGGGTGTGTTTCGCCTGCAGAAGAGAAAGTTAAGAGGGGGCACAATACCTGTTTAAATATCTGAAGGAATGTCATGTTGAGGATGGAGTGAGCTGCTGCTCCCAGAGATTAGGATATGGAGCAATGGATTCAAATTACAGGAAAAGAGGTTCTACCTCAACATTTGGAAGAACCTCCTGACAGTAAGAGCTGTTGGACAGTGGGACATACTCATTTGGAGGGTGGTGGAGTCTCCTTTTTGGGAGGTTGTTTTTAAACAGAGACTAGATGGCCATTTGTCATAGGGAGGGATTTCTTCCTGCAGGGCAAAAGGGGATGTTGGACTGGATTGCCTTTGGAGTCTCTTTCAACTCTATGATTCTGTGAAATTACAGAGAGCCAGTTGACAACTCATGCAATGGTTTCCTCCAGTTAGTGAGGGAACCATATTTTGTAAGGATGCTGGACTTGATTTGTCAGAGTCCTCTAGCCAAAACTGTATACATAGGTCTGAAAAACACTGCAGAAATAATCCAGTTTGAGACTGCATTTACTACCCTGTCTCAGTACTAAGGAATCCTGGGAATTATAGCTTTATGAGACATTTAGCCTTCTCTGTCAGAGAGCTCTGTTGCCACAATAAACTACAACTTCCAGGATTCCCTAGCACTGACCCAGGGAAGTTGAAGTAGTCTTGAACTGGATTATTTCTACAGTGTGTTTTGGACCATAGACAAGAAATCCCGCAAGAAAATATTAACAACAACAAGGGACCTTATCACATGACTGTATTCCAGTGGCATTTCGAATGCAATCATGGAGGTTTCATGTTATTTTGTGAGAGGTTATCTCACGCAATTGCTGGCAGTGGGGACGCAGTCCGAACGCAATCATGGGGTTTCGCATAATTGTGTGATAGTTCATCACATGCAATTAAGCACAGTGGGGCGCGGTCCAAACGCAGTCTGAACGCAATCCAAATTCAAGCAAATTTGGTGATCTAGCGGATTTGAAAATCCTATTCTTTTTCCATTCTACCTTTTCTTTCTAAATTGAGGGGAACCCCTCCTATATAATAACCTTTCACGCAATTACGTTCATTTGTGAATTGACCTCGCTATCTTTTCATGCAAAATTGTGGGGAATCCCTCCCATATGATAAGGTCCATGAAGAGTGTGTGAAATATTACAGGCACTGTCATCATCATCATCATCATCATCATCGGCAACAGCAACAGCAACAGTGTGGGGTGCTGAGCCCAGTGCTGGGTCCTTTTAGAAGGAATCTCAAAAAATATGATGCATACTTTGGTCCTGAATGGCACCTGGGTGGTGAGAAGGCAGCCTTCCTCCTGGAGCATCCCAGCCGGGCTTTTGATGAAAGTTTCATAAACAGTTTAATTTTTCTCTTTCATCTTTGGCACGCACTTGCCTTCTCCAAACCTTGCCTCAGAAATAAAATATAATGAAATACATTCATAGGAGAGATGCATTGACAAAACAGGAGAAGGCTGGTGAAAATTTTCCCGACAGCTTCAAGGGTCAGTCCACATCATCTTGCAAATTATGGCAGGCATATCTTGGCCTCCTCCTAATTCTCAGCATAGTGATTTGAGCAGGTCATTCTTTACTCCCCCTTCCTTTTCCTGTGGCTATGAGCCCCACAGGTCTTCTGGGCATTTAATTAAAATATATGGGACACAATTTTCCTCACACCCCTCAGGCATCAGAGGCCAGTTTTGGTTCTGTTCCTTATAAGATTGATAAAGTTATTTCCTTAGCAGAAAGAAAGCTGGAATGTCACCCATGCACCATACACGATTCTCTGATCATTTCCGAACTCTGAAAAAGCAGAGCATTTGAAACTTTTGACAAGAATAATCACAACTCTACATAGCAATGAAGAAGGCAAGGCAATGGACACACACAAATCTCAAATTCTTTATTCTGGGAAGGTTCAGCTTTGCCAGTCGTCCTCTGGAGTGGAAGGTAGGACAGGAGGCATGGACTGCAGTCTCTTGACTTATGGTGACCCATACATTTTTTCAGGGTTTTCTTAGGCAAGGAATTCTCAGAGGTGGTTTTGCCAGTTCCTTCCTCTGACATACAACTCATAGCACCTTGTATTCATTGGTGGTCTCACATCTAAGTACTAACCAGGCTGATCCTGCTTAGCTTCCAAGATCAGATGGGATCTGGTGCTTTTAGGGATGTGCATGTGTGTATGTGCACCTTCAATTCACCTGTCAACTTACAGAGACTCCATAAATTTTGTAGGGTGTTCCTAGGCAAGGAATCCTCAGAAGTGGTTTTACCAGATTGTGCCTCTGAAACACAATCCATAGCACCTTGTATTCACTGGGAATCTCCCATTCAAGTGCTAACTAGGGCTGCTTCCAAGGTTAGTTGGGATCTAGAAGCTTTAGGACTGGGTCCTCATATATGTCTCTCCTTGTGACTGTGGCTTCAAGTCAACTGTCATTTTATATAGATCCTATGAACCTCATAGGTTTGTCTCAGGAAAGGAAGATTCAGGGGGTAGTTTTAATAATAATAATAATAATAATAATATTTATTTATTTATTTATTTCTTACCCGCCCCTCTGTAAAACAATCGAGGCGGGGTACAACAAGGTTAAAAAACAGATTACAGATTAAAATAATTCAAGAATTCCATCCCAACCTCCCCCCCTTAAAATAGGATTAAATTAGTTAAGTTTGAAATTAAATTACTAACAATAAAAATACAATACAACATAATACACAAAAACCGCAATGCTGGCCACAGCATGGGTAGCAACAAAATACAGAGGGGGGGGGGGAGGAATAAGGAGTTGGGAATTGGCTGAAAGATTTTAGGAGCCAGGTAGATTATAGTTTTGTCATTCCTTCTGAAACAGAGCCTCCAGCACCTGATATTTGTTAGTGATCTCCCATCCAAGTATGGTACTAACCAGGTCTAACCCTGCTGAGCATCCAAGATGGGACTGGATCTGGTACTTTTAGTATATATAGGCCAGTGATCTGATGTGTATGTGTGCCTTTAAGTCATATGTCAATTTATGGAGATCCCATAAGTTTTATAGAGTTTTCTTAGGCAAGGAATATTCAAAGGTAGGTTTTACCAGTTCCTTCCTCTGAATTGGAGACTCCAGCATCTGGAGTCGTTGGTGGTTTTCCATCCAAATACTAAATTGGGATGACCCTGCTTAGCTCCAAGATCAGACAAAATCTGGTGTCTTTAGAGTATATAGGCCAATAATCTCTCTCTGTGTGTATGAACCTTCAAGTCACCTGTTGATCATAAAATTCCCAGGGTTTTCTTAGGCAACAAATCCTCAAAGGTGGTTTTGCCAGTTCTTTCTTCTGAAATAGAGCCTACAGCACCTGGGATTCAGATGGCCCTTGTGGTCTCTTCCAACTCTATGATTCTATGGTTGTCTCCCATCCAAGTCCTAAACAGGGTTGACCCTAGACCAAATGGGAAATGGTGCCTTCAGGGCATTTAGGCCAATAATCTGACCTCTCTCTCTGTGTATGTGCCATCTATTGATTTATGGCAAGCCCATGAATTTCATAGGGTTTTCTTAGGTAAGGAATCCCCAGAATCATCTTGCACACAGAAAGTGGTGTAGTCTCCTTCCTTGGAGGTCTTTAAACAGAGTCTGGATGGCCAACTGTTGGGAGTGCTTTGATTATGAGTTCCTGCATGGCAGGGGGTTGGACTGCATGGCCCTTGTGGTCTCTTTCAACTCTATGGCCCGATACAGACGGGCACTTTGTGGCGTGGTGGCGGCGATACTAGGGTTAGGGTCTGTGTAGCAGATTCTTTTTGTCTGTTTTGCACTCTCTTTTACCTGTCTAGGGATGGAAAGTGAGTCTGTTGGTAGGTCTGCTGTTGAGCGAAGGAAAAGAGGATACATCCTTTGAAGCAGATAGCAGGTTCTGCATAGGAGAGGAGGTAATACTGGGTGCTCCCAGATACTCAGGAGAAGAGCTAAAGTCTTTATATCCCCTTTGCCTGTGTGGATTTATTATTATTTTTGTCTCCTTGGAGAAAGAAGTGTAATAAGGATCCTAAATCTTGTGATTTAGGATCCTAAATCATGTGAAAGTTCTAAGTCTTTCACAAAGGTTTTACCCTGTGTTTGCTTTGGGGCTGTGTGCTGTTAGGAGAGAAGGGGGGGGCAAGTCTTTGCCCACAGAATCCTTTCTAACTAACAAACTTGAAACTTCCTGGACAGGACAAGCCACTGTGTTCCAACGCATTGGGACTGTGAACTATCTTATTCAGCTCTCAGAGACTGGTCTCAGGCCTAAGGTTTATCATGTCAACTCACTTAAGCCCTTTTATGCCAGACCATTTCCTCACTCTGTCGGATCCTGAACTGGGAGATGAAGACTGCCCAGAGGGAGCATTTAATGATAGGAAAGAGGGTGAAGACTTGGACGACATTCAGCTGCCTATGCGGCTTAACCCCAACCAACTTAACCAGTTCTCTTAACTAATGTCCAAGTTTGCCTTCCTGTTTTCACCAATCCCAGGCCTGACCACGGATCCTCAACATGTCATAGCAGCTGACGACAACTGGTCGCAGTGCTTAAAATGCCTGTACTGCAGCCACTGACTCAAAACCATAAGGTTGTGAGGTCGCTAAAATGAGTACCCAGATTGTTGGGGGCAAGTAGCTTACAGTTGTAAACCGCTTAGAATCTCCTTAGGTGGTATGAAGTGGTATATAAATGAAGCTGTTTGTTTGTTTTGTTTTGTATTCAGACCGACCTCGACAAGTGTCACCTTCAGGGAAGCAGGCTATTGAAAAAGAGATACAGTGGTCCCCCGGGATACGAATCCCCCGGGTTAAGAAAACCCCGGGATCTGAAAGCGGCGGGACCGTGATTGTATCCCCCGAGATCCGAAGGATCCCCTGGGATCCGGAAAAAAAAAAAGAAAGATCCCCCGGCGCCCAGGCCTCGGAGGAGAAGGGACGGCCTTCTGCCGGCTGAGAGAAAGGGAGGGCCCGATCCGCCGGATCGGGCCGTCCCTTTCTCTCTGAGGAGGCCCTCCTCTATGCCGGCTGAGAGAAAGGGACTGCCCGATCCGGCCTTCCCTTTCTCTCTGAGGAGGCCTCCTCTCCGCCGGCTGAGAGAAAGGGACGATCCGCCGGATCTCTCTGAGGAGGCCTCCTCTCCGCCGGCTGAGAGAAAGGGACGATCCGCCGGATCGGGCCGTCCCTTTCTCTCTGAGGAGGCCTCCTCTCCGCCGGCTGAGAGAAAGGGACGATCCGCCGGATCTCTCTGAGGAGGCCTCCTCTCCGCCGGCTGAGAGAAAGGGACGATCCGCCGGATCGGGCCGTCCCTTTCTCTCTGAGGAGGCCTCCTCTCCGCCGGCTGAGAGAAAGGGACGATCCGCCGGATCTCTCTGAGGAGGCCTCCTCTCCGCCGGCTGAGAGAAAGGGACGATCCGCCGGATCTCTCTGAGGAGGCCTCCTCTCCGCCGGCTGAGAGAAAGGGACGATCCGCCGGATCTCTCTGAGGAGGCCTCCTCTCCGCCGGCTGAGAGAAAGGGACGATCCGCCGGATCTCTCTGAGGAGGCCTCCTCTCCGCCGGCTGAGAGAAAGGGACGATCCGCCGGATCGGGCCGTCCCTTTCTCTCTGAGGAGGCCTCCTCTCCGCCGGCTGAGAGAAAGGGACGATCCGCCGGATCTCTCTGAGGAGGCCTCCTCTCCGCCGGCTGAGAGAAAGGGACGATCCGCCGGATCGGGCCGTCCCTTTCTTTCTGAGGAGGCCTCCTCTCCGCCGGCTGAGAGAAAGGGAGGGCCCGATCCGCCGGATCGGGCCGTCCCTTTCTCTCTGAGGAGGCCCTCCTCTATGCCGGCTGAGAGAAAGGGACGATCCGCCGGATCGGGCCGTCCCTTTCTCTCTGAGGAGGCCTCCTCTCCGCCGGCTGAGAGAAAGGGAGGGCCTGATCCGCCGGATCGGGCCGTCCCTTTCTCTATGAGGAGGCCCTCCTCTATGCCGGCTGAGAGAAAGGGACGATCCGCCGGATCGGGCCGTCCCTTTCTCTCTGAGGAGGCCTCCTCTCCGCCGGCTGAGAGAAAGGGAGGGCCTGATCCGCCGGATCGGGCCGTCCCTTTCTCTATGAGGAGGCCCTCCTCTATGCCGGCTGAGAGAAAGGGACTGCCCGATCCGCTGGATCGGGCCTTCCCTTTCTCTCTGAGGAGGCCTCCTCTCCGCCGGCTGAGAGAAAGGGACAATCTGCCGGATCTCTCTGAGGAGGCCTCCTCTCCGCCGGCTGAGAGAAAGGGACGATCTGCCGGATCGGGCCGTCCCTTTCTCTCTGAGGAGGCCTCCTCTCCGCCGGCTGAGAGAAAGGGACGATCCGCCGGATCTCTCTGAGGAGGCCTCCTCTCCGCCGGCTGAGAGAAAGGGACGATCCGCCGGATCTCTCTGAGGAGGCCTCCTCTCCGCCGGCTGAGAGAAAGGGACGATCCGCCGGATCGGGCCGTCCCTTTCTCTCTGAGGAGGCCTCCTCTCCGCCGGCTGAGAGAAAGGGACGATCCGCCGGATCGGGCCGTCCCTTTCTCTCTGAGGAGGCCCTCCTCTATGCCGGCTGAGAGAAAGGGACGATCCGCCGGATTGGGCCGTCCCTTTCTCTCTGAGGAGGCCCTCCTCTATGCCGGCTGAGAGAAAGGGACGATCCGCCGGATCGGGCCGTCCCTTTCTCTCTGAGGAGGCCCTCCTCTATGCCGGCTGAGAGAAAGGGACGATCCGCCGGATCGGGCCTTCCCTTTCTCTCTGAGGAGGCCTCCTCTCCGCCGGCTGAGAGAAAGGGACAATTTTTGCACATCTCAGTAAAAAACTGTCTGTCAGAGAATTCAACTGGTTCGTACCAGAAAATAATAATAATAATAATAATAATTTTATTTATACCCTGCTCTTCAGCCCTAAAGGCTATCAGAGCGTCTTACAATTTGTTAATTAAACATTTCCCTGCCCTCAGGCTTACAATCTAAAAAGACACAACACAAAAGGAGAAGGGAGAGGTGGTGGGGAAGGGGGGTAAGTCCAGCAGATCTTCTCTCCCTTGGAGGCCTGGACCAAGGCAGATGGACTGGAGTGGAGGCAGGGATCTTCTTCTTTTCCGGCAAGACCTGTTGGAGCTGGCTTGCCTTTCTCTCCCTCAAGATGGTGGATGGAGGGAGGGCTCTTCTTGATTGCAGGAAGGCCTGTTGGAACTGAGTGCTATGCCATTGTATTTGCACTGGAAAAACTGAGACTCTATGTTTGGGGACGCCAGTCACTCTTCAGACAGACCATGCCTAACTAAGATGGTTCCATACTGTCCAGGGAGCAAACAAAAAACTGCTCCGCTGGAGCTTGTCCCAATAAGACTTCAGTTTTGAAGTTCAACATGTGTCAGGAGCCTGTAATATTGTAGCTGACTGCCTCTCTCGTAGAGGACTGGTGCGACAGGGAGATGTCACGCCTCTTTACTATTCTCTATTCTCTATACTCTGTTCTCATGTTTTTGATATATGTTATTCTAGTTTAGCTGTACTAGTGTGTGTTATCTGTTTAAATGACCTTGTCTTTCATTAGTTATAAGATATTCCCAGGCCAAATGGAAACTGGGGGGCATGCGACCTGTTCGTTTACATTTATTTATTTATTTATTTATTTATTTATTTATACCTCGCTCTTCAGCCCTAAAGGCTACCAGAGCGGCTTACAATTATTATTTTTAATTAGACTGTTCCCTGCCCTCAGGTTTACAATCTAAGAAGACACGACACAAAAGGAGAAGGGAATGGTGGTGGGGAAGGGGAACAGGTCCAGCAGTTCTTCTCTCCCTCTGATGCCCGTACCAAGGCAGATGGCATGGAGGGAGGGCTCTGCTTCATGAGCAAGGGCAGGCTCAATGGAGCTTGCCCTGTCCTTCCACTCCCTCCTGGGTAAGATGGTATTGTCAGGAAGAAGGGCTCTTTAACTGGAGGCCAGGCCCAATGGTGTTGTTAGGCCGGTCCTTTCACTCCCTCCTAGGCCAGATGGTGTTGTCAGGAAGGAGGGCTTCTTTTGTTACTACAGATTGAAATCTCAGCTACTTTGGTTCCAACTAACAGTTTCTAAAATGTCAGAGATTTGGAGGGATGTGTAATGACTAAGCCTCCAGTCATTTAAGGACTTCTTCTGGCAGTGCAGGGTTAAGCCAGGAGGGGTGTGTATGCAAATAAAGAATGACATCACAGCTTACGGAAGGCTCACTTGGCCAATCAGTGAGCAGGATCAAGGGTTTTTCTGGAAGCTTCCATCAGAAGGAGATTTAAGGCCTCTGAGTCCAAGTGACAGTTGGAGTGTGCCAGTTAGAGGTGGAGAGGGTTAGTTAGAGAGTTAGTCTTGGGAATTAGTGGCTTTTGAAATAGGAATATATCAGAGTAGAACGTTTAGCTTTTTAAAAATTATTTTTATGAATGCTTGTATGAAATGAATATTTTATCATTACAAATTGCCTGCAAGATCCATAAAATTTTGCATGATTTATATCTTTTGGTTCTATTTTGTTACTTATAATAAATACTTCCTGAAAAGTCTCTACTTTTGGGGGGCAGCCAAATGTGGTCCATGTCTGGGAATAAAGAATGGTGAAGAGCCCCCTTTTGGATTCAATGATGGGGGTCTGAGGGGTCTTTCATAGGGAGGGGGGCCTTGGGGTCAGAGATCAAGGAAGACCCCTTCTCCCCCCCCCCCCCAAGAAGCATGGGGCTTCTGTGGCTGCAAGGCCTCATTTGCCCCTCAGGAGCCTTGAGATGAGGCAAAGAGAGAGTCTTGGTTTTGGGGAGGGGGTGAGGAAAAAGAAGCCCAACTCTGCCACTAGAGCTCTTTCTACACTCCTTGCCCCTGGATACCTCTGGGTGGCTTAGCGGGGTTTGCTTCTGCTTCCTCCGTTGCATGCAGTTTATTTACTTTGGACTGGAGTAGGCATCCTGTGGACCTCCAAGTATTGATAAAATGCATCTCCCAAGAGCCCCTTGGACAGAATAACAAATAAATGAGAGGTGCTAGGAGTTGTAGTCCAATACCAAGAAGCCTGCAGGACTTCCTTCCTTTCTTTAGGGCTAAATCTTGTGCATAATCCCAGAAAGAGGAGATTTTGTTTTTTCTGATGATGAAAGAAGAAGCTTTTGTAGTTGTTTTATTCTGTTAGGTTGGCTTCTCCCGAGGGGAACCCTATGAATGAGGGACCTTCAAGAGCCATGGTTATTAAAAGGCTCTACAAGGTCTTGCAAGCTCAGCATTTGGGCTTCCTTAAGTCAATCCACCTGCAGTGCATTCTTTGTCTTTTCCTGTCAACATCTACATTAGTGATTGTCATAATGTTTTCCAAGGAGTCCTGTCATCTCCCAGTATGTCCAAAGTAGAACACTTAAATTTGGTTATTTTGGTTATTTTGTCTTGTAGGGAAAATTCAGGCTTGATTTTCTCTCAGCAACTTTCAATTTATCTATTGGTGGTCCATGGAAGACTGTATGAATTTGTGCACATGTAAAACACCTCAATTTTCCTTTCTGCAGGAGTGCATCTCTCCAAGATGGCCCCCAACAGAAGGAAAAAAGGCAAAGCTTTGAAAGAAACCACAGAAGAGATTACCTTGAAGAAGGTGAACGTTCACAGACTCCTTTACAATTCAGCCATCGGGAGAGGTCACAACATAGGATCCTCAACAGTTGATAGGAAGGGCAGAAGGAAATCCTTTCCTCCAGAAGCCCTCCTCTGTTCTTCAGTGGCTTACTTGATCCCTGCTTCTGTCCATCCTGTCCTTATTTTCTATCCCATGGAATCAAGGCCAGGACTGATGTTTCCTGCCAATGATATCCCTCAGAGTCTGTCAGGAAGAGAGTTTTTTTTGGGTTCTGTGACTTATGGGCTAAAAGAATTTGACCATAGAGGTTGGGATTCCAAAACATCTGCCAATTTGGGTGAGTCTATCCTACATTTACACGGATTGGTAATGCAGGCTGAGAAGCCCCATGTGGTAAAATTTCCATGTGCTAAGCAAAATGGTCCCTTCATATGAGAAATCTAGTTCATCAGGAATCCCGGCTTTACTTTATATTTTTCCGCATGCACTATACTTGAAGACACCCTGTGTTAAGGAAAAGAGATAGAATCATAGAATCATAGAGTTAGAAGAGACCACAAGGGCCATCCAGTCAAACCCCTGCCATGCAGGAACTCCCAATCAAAGCATCCCTGATATTCAGTATATCTGTTCAATTCAAAAAGGATGTGGAGAAACTGGAGCGGGTCCAAAGGAGGGCAACTAAGATGGTGAAGGGTCTGGAAACCATGCCCTATGAGGAACGCCTTAGGGAACTGGGGATGTTCAGCCTGGAGAAGAGAAGGTTAAGAGGTGATATGATAGCCCTGTTTAAATATTTGAAGGGATGTCATATTGAGGAGGGAGCAAGCTTGTTTTCTGCTGCTGCAGAGACTAGGACGCGGAACAATGGATACAAATTGCAGGAAAAGAGATTCCACCTCAACATTAGGAGGAACTTCCTGACAGTAAGGGCTGTTCGACAGTGGAACACACTCCCTCGGAGCGTAGTGGAATCTCCTTCCTTAGAGGTCTTTAAGCAGAGGCTGGATGGGCATCTGCCAGGGATGCTTTGATTTGGCGTTCCTGCATGGCAGGGGGTTGGACTAGATGGCCCTTGTGGTCTCTTCCAACTCTATGATTCTATTCAATATTCAGACATCCCTTCACTGATTTGTATTCTGAAGGGATGGAATAATATTTGGCATGCACTATCTGCTTTCCTCCCTTTTTGCTTAGTCCTTCTCTGGCTGAGGGCTTCTTTGTGTTGCAGGTGGCTTTTAAAGATGTGGCGGTGCACTTCACCAAAGAGGAATGGCAACTGCTGGACCCGAAGCAGAGAGCATTATATGAGGTGGTCATGATGGAGAACTATCAGAATGTCTCCTTCTTCGGTAAGGAACTTGAATCCATGACCCTTCATATGCACTATGATTTCACTTTAAATGTCATAACAAAATCTTGAGGAATCTTGGGATTTATAGTATATGTTGATTTCAGTAAGGCCTTTGACAAGGTTCCCCATGACATTCTTGCAAACAAGCTTGTAAAATGTAGGCTAGACAAGGTAACTGTTACATGGATTTGTAATTGGTTGACTGGCCGTACTCAAAGGGTGCTCCACAATGGCTCCTTTTCAACCTGGAGAGAAGTGACCAGTGGGGTCCCACAGGGTTCTGTTCTGGGCCCAGTGCTATTCAACATCTTTATTAATGACTTGGATGACAGAATTGGGGGCATACTTATGAAATTTGCAGATAACACCAAATTAGGAGGAGTAGCCAATACTCCAGAAGACAGGATCAAAATTCAAAATGACCTGAATAGACTAGAAAGCTGGGCCAATGCTAACAAAATGAAATTCAATGCGGAGAAATGTAAGGTACTGCACTTAGGCCGCAAAAATGAAATACAAAGATATAGGATGGGGGACACCTGGCTGAATGAGACAACATGTGAAAGGGATCTAGGAGTCCAAGTAGACCACAAGTTGAACATGAGTCAACAGTGTGATGCGGCAGCTAAAAAGTCCAATGCAATTTTAGGTTGCATCAATAGAAGTATAGTTTCTAGATCAAGGGAAGTAATAGTGCCACTCTATTCTGCTTTGGTCAGACCCCACCTGGAATACTGTGTCCAGTTCTGGGTCCCACAATTCAAAAAGGATGTTGAGAAACAGGAGCGTGTCCAAAGGAGGGCAACTAAGATGGTGAAGGGTCTGGAAACCATGCCCTATGAGGACCGCCTTAGGGAGCTGGGGATGTTTAGCCTGGAGAAGAGAAGGTTAAGAGGTGATATGATCGCCCTGTTTAAATATTTGAAGGGATGTCATATTGAGGAGGGAGCAAGCTTGTTTTCTGCTGCTGCAGAGACTAGAACGCGGAACAATGGATCCAAGCCGCAGGAAAAGAGATTCCACCTCAACATTAGGAGGAACTTCCTGACAGTAAGGGCTGTTCGACAGTGGAACACACTCCCTCGGAGCGTAGTGGAGTCTCCGTCCTTAAAGGTCTTTAAGCAGAGGCTGGATGGCCATCTGTCAGGGATGCTTTGATTTGGAGTTCCTGCATGGCAGGGGGTTGGACTGGATGGCCCTTGTGGTCTCTTCCAACTCTATGATTCTATGATTTCAGTTTAGTGATGCTTTAGAGCTCTCCAGTTGAGGATTGTAAATAGCTCTTCTTCAGCCTTTTTTGTTAATTTATATATTTATTATCTGCAAATGGCACATAAAGTGTGTCTTTCCTGCACCAACACTCTCTTTGTGTTTATGTGTCTGTGTGAGAAAGAGAACGTGAAAAATAGAACAGCAGGGAAGAGATGCTGAAGGTGAAATGCAGAAGTAGTGCAGATGGGCATGAAAACAGTTGGGAAGAAATGGAAGGGGAACAGGCATAAGGAAGTGAGGAGGGTAGGAGCAAAGCGAAGATAGTTTAGCTCTTTTTGGAAAGCAAGTGAATTCTGGGAAAGTTCATAAAAGAGCCAGAAGAGGTGTCTTCAGTATTTTGGGCACCTGTGAACCTAAAAAATGTAAACAACTGGTTCAAGTAAACTAGTGCAGACATTTTAAGGGCTTCCATTTAGCAACTGTGACTATTATCTATAAAGGGAGAGAAAGGGGATACAGAAATCTCTTTATCTCCAATGTTTCTTGTCCTAGTTGAGATTGCTTAGCTTCATTGTTGATTCCAGAGGCCTCTCCTCTCTAAATGTTGAGATCACTCATGTCTGTTTTTGTCTTGGTTTTATAGAAGAACTAGAGACTGATCAGAGAATCAACATTGGAGAGAAACCACACAAATGCCAGCAGTGTGGGAAATGCTTTACTACCAAATCAGGCCTTGTGGTCCATGAGAGAAGCCACACAGGAGAGAAACCTTATAGATGCCAGCAGTGTGGGAAAGGCTTTGCTCAGAAGTCAGACCTTGTGGTCCATGAGAGAAGCCACACAGGAGAGAAACCTTATAGATGCCAGCAGTGTGGGAAATGCTTTGTTAAGAAGTCAGGCCTTGTGGTCCATGAGAGAAGACATACAGGAGAGAAACCTTATAGATGCCAGCAGTGTGGGAAAGGCTTTGCTCAGAAGTCAGACCTTGTGGTCCATGAGAGAAGCCACACAGGAGAGAAACCTTATAGATGCCAGCAGTGTGGGAAATGCTTTGTTAAGAAGTCAGGCCTTGTGGTCCATGAGAGAAGACATACAGGAGAGAAACCTTATAGATGCCAGCAGTGTGGGAAAGGCTTTGCTCAGAAGTCAGACCTTGTGGTCCATGAGAGAAGCCACACAGGAGAGAAACCTTATAGATGCCAGCAGTGTAGGAAAGGCTTTGCTAAGAAGTCAGGCTTTGTGGTCCATGAGAGAAGACATACAGGAGAGAAACCTTATAGATGCCAGCAGTGTGGGAAATGCTTTGTTAAGAAGCCATATCTAGTAGTCCATCAGAGAGTCCACACAGGAGAGAAACCTTATAGATGCCAGCAGTGTGGGAAAGACTTTGCTCAGAAGCCACAGCTAGTGGTCCATCAGAGACTCCACACAGGAGAGAAACCTTACAGATGCCAGCAGTGTGAGAAAGGCTTTGCTCAGAATTCACACCTTTTGCTCCATCAGAGAAGCCACACAGGAGAGAAACCACACAAATGCCATCAGCGTGGGAAAGGTTTTGCCCAGAAATCAAGGCTTGTGGTCCATCAGAGAAGCCACACAGGAGAGAAACCTTACAGATGCCAGCAGTGTGGGAAAAGCTTTGCTCAGATGTCTGATCTTTTGAAGCATGAGGGACTCCACACAGGAGAGAAACCTTACAGATGCCAACAGTGTGGGAAAGGATTTGCTCATAAGTCAGTCCTTGTAGTTCATCAGAGAGTCCACACAGGAGAGAAACCACACAAATGCCATCAGTGTGGGAAAGGTTTTGCCCAGAAATCAAGGCTTGTGGTCCATCAGAGAAGCCACACAGGAGAGAAACCTTACAGATGCCAGCAGTGTGGGAAAAGCTTTGCTCAGATGTCTGATCTTTTGAAGCATGAGGGACTCCACACAGGAGAGAAACCTTACAGATGCCAACAGTGTGGGAAAGGATTTGCTCATAAGTCAGTCCTTGTAGTTCATCAGAGAGTCCACACAGGAGAGAAACCTTACAGATGCCATCAGAGTGGGAAAGGTTTTGCCCAGAAATCAAGGCTTGTGGTCCATCAGAGAAGCCACACAGGAGAGAAACCTTACAGATGCCAGCAGTGTGGGAAAAGCTTCGCTCAGATGTCTGATCTTTTGAAGCATGAGGGACTCCACACAGGAGAGAAACCTTACAGATGCCAACAGTGTGGGAAAGGATTTGCTCATAAGTCAGTCCTTGTAGTTCATCAGAGAGTCCACACAGGAGAGAAACCTTACAGATGCCAGGAGTGTGGGAAAGGCTTTGCTTGCAATTCACATCTTGTGGTCCATCGGAGAAGGCACACAGGAGAGAAACCTTACAGATGCCAGCAGTGTGGGAAAGGCTTTGCTCAGAAGTCACACCTTTTGCTCCATCAGAGAAGCCACACAGGAGAGAAACCATACAAATGCCAGCAGTGCGACAAGTATTTTACTTCAGGTGCCAACCTTACAAGCCACCACAGGATTCATATAGGAGAGAAGCCATAGAAAGGAATGCAGTAAATTTCTTCTCCGAATTCACACCTTTGTGGCATCATAATCCACGCTAAAATTCTGTAAAAAGTGTAGAAATGTGAGGAAATGCTTTTTTGGTGAGGCAGCCTTCAGACATTTTATTGTGGTTTGTAAAGCTTTAGTATAATTGTTATTTTATTTCTGCTACAAAGTATTTGGATTTAAAGTATCTTGCCCTTACAGGAACATTCATTAAACTTTTGCATTATTTGGACCATTCTGTATTCTTCATTGTCTATCTAGAATCTGTGAAATACAGCATCAATGATAAAGCATTAGCAATAATATCAATGAGGTGCTGCTGTTTGCGGCCATGAAGAAGGATGCTAAAAATGCATCTCTGTCTCCTTTCCAGCCCTGCATTGACACACACAACATGCGCTGACTCCTGAGTCAAACCCTGATTTCCCCCTCTGTCCTCAGAACCTAAACCTGGGGTAGTGTCAGAACAGGGGTCCAGAATCCCAGACAATCAACCAGTCAGCTTTATGTAGAATAAACAGAACTTTATTGATGCTCCAGGATCAGCAAAACCACACCATTCAGCTTCTTAGCTGAGACTGACCAGTTCCCGCCCAGCACCCCTATATCATCCAAAGGCTCACACCTCCCCCTTCTCACAAAAGCCCGCGAAACCTATTCCAGTATTTTTCCATAGGTTTCGTTTCCACCTCATCTCCCCCCTTAACAGAACGGTTCCCACCAGAAACTTCTGCATTCCAAGCTGAGAGCTGAGCAGCACCAAGGTCAACTGATAACTCCTCCTGGCACCGTTATGCACTCCTCCTCTCTATCTAGCAGCTAACTATGTACCATCATCCCCCACTACACCTACTAACACATATCTGGAAGAATACTACAAGGATTCTGACAGTCAGCCCCCCGAAAAGAAAAACCTCCCCCCTACATATGCTAAACACAGTACATACAAGGAAACAGCAAAGGCAAAAAAAATACTATTTAGGCTTGTCAGGATACATACGATGAAACTTCATAACCAAAGCAGGGGCTTTAACATGTTTAGCTAACACCCATTCATCATGATCCGCTGAAAAGTGTTTCCAGCGAATCAGGTACTGCAATTTGTTTCTGTGCATTCTAGAGTCCAAGATCTTAGCGACTTCAAAATGCTGCTCCCCCTCAACCATCATGGGCAGGGGCGGTTCTTTGTCCTGTCTCCATCTTTCTGTGCTTCGGTCCGGCTTCAGCAAACTAAAATGAAATACAGGGTGTAAATGTCTATACGACTTAGGCAAGTCCATTTCCGCAGTTACATCATTGACAAGTCTTTTCACCAGGAAAGGCCCTATGAATTTGGGTCCCAGTTTCTTAGACGGGTGCCTAGATTTCAAATTCTTTGTGGACAAAAACACCCGATCCCCAGGTTTGATGTCCCACCCCACAGATCTCTTGCGATCAGCATGTCTCTTATAGTCTGTTTTAGCCACCTCTAAAGCCTTGGCAACTTGGGACCAAGCAGCCTGTACCCTCTGCACCCATTGAGTCACAGTCACAGGGTCCGAAGGGTCAGTTGGCAAGGCTGGGAGAGTCCTGAGCTCATATCCATAGACAACCTCGAAAGGCGATTTGCCAGTGCTCCGATGCACTGAACTGTTGAACGCCACTTCTGCATGGGGTAATAAGTCATACCAATCATCCTGCAAATAATTAGTGTAACATCGGAGGTACTTCTCGAGAGCCTGGTTCGTCTTCTCACACTGCCCGTCAGACTGGGGGTGCCAGGCGGTGCTCAGGGCCACTTCTACCCCCAATTTTCTTTGCAGCACCCTCCAAATGGTTGAAGTGAAGGTGCTACCCCTGTCACTCACAATTTTGTCTGGCAACCCATGATACTTATAAATGTATGCTATGAACAGGTCCGCAAGCTTGGTAGCACTAGGCATCCCCTTGCAGGCTACATAGTGCGCTTGTTTTGAAAAAAGATCCACAACCACCCAAATAGTGTTTCTCCCCTTGCTCTCAGGCAGATCGGTGATAAAGTCCATGGCAATGTGTTTCCATGGTCCCCCAGGAGTAGGCAGGGGCTGTAGAAGACCTCTGGGCTTGCCGACGACTGGTTTGGCACGGGCACACACTGGACAGCTCTTCACATATTCTTCCACCTCAGCTCTCACCCCCTCCCACCAGTAAGTTTTCCGAACCTTGTGCCAAGTCTTTAAATATCCCCAATGACCTGCTGCCTTCGAATCATGGCACAATTTAAGAACTTCAGGCCGTATGGATGCAGGGACATAAATCTGAGAGCCCTTGGTCCACAACCCTTGTGAGTTCAAAACCAACCGATCTCTGTGCCTCTGAAGCCACTCATCTTTCCCTGCTTCCCCTTTTATCTTTTGCAGCAGCCCATCCAGTTGGGGCAAAGGGTCGACCGGTTTCTGCTCCGCCTGGCTACGAGTCACTACAGCTAGTCCCAACTGTTCAGGGGAGAAAATGGCTTGCAGAGGAACTTGCTCTTTCCCCATATGCTGGGGGAGCCTGGATAAAGCGTCAGCTAAAATGTTTTGTCTTCCTGGGAGGAACTTTAGTTTGAATTTGTACTTGTAAAAGTCCTTAGCCCACCTCCTCTGTTTAGGAGTTAGCTTTCGGGGAGTTTGCAGGGCCTCTAAATTACGATGGTCCGTCCAAACTTCAAAAGGGTGAGGCGCCCCCTCTAAAAACTGTCTCCAACTATCCAGAGCATGCTTCACCGCAAACGCTTCCTTTTCCCAAGTGGGCCACCCCAGCTCCCCCTTTTGGAATTTGCGAGATAAGTAGGCACACGGCCTCAACAGCCCATTATTGTCCTTTTGTAGCAACACGGCCCCTACTGCTTGGTCGCTCGCGTCCACCTGAATGACAAATGGCTTGTCGGGGTCAGGGTGAAGTAAAATGGGCTCTGCACTAAACAAAAGCTTCAACTGCTCAAATGCTCTCTGGCATTGATCTGTCCAATGAATCGGGGTAGAGGGTTTGGGCTGTTTCTTTCCATTAACCTCTTTGCCCTTGCCCCCTCCCTCCTGGGTTTTGGTTTTCAAAAGATCCGTAATTGGCAGCGCTATTCTAGCAAAGTCCGGGATGAACTGCCTGTAGAAGTTGGCAAAGCCCAGAAACTTTTGCACTTGTTTACGAGTCTTAGGGGGGGCCCAGCTTAGCACAGTGTGCACTTTCTGTGGGTCCATTTCAATTCCCTGGGCCGACACCCGATACCCTAAAAAATCCAATTTGTCCGTATGGAAGTGGCATTTAGACAGTTTTACGTATAGCTGGTTATCAAGCAGTCGCTGCAACACCTCTCGCACCAGTGGCACATGGCTCTCCAGGTCCTGAGAGTAAATTAGAACATCGTCCAAGTATACCAGCACCCCTTCAAACAGCAAGTCGTGTAGTACCTCGTTTATGAGTCTCATGAAAACCCCGGGGGCTCCCGCTAGACCAAAGGGGAGGACCAGATACTCATAAGCCCCTAGAGGGCAATTAAATGCAGTCTTATGTTCATCCCCCTCTTTAATCCGTACCCTATAATAAGCGTCCCTCAGGTCCAGTTTGGTAAACACCTTGCCCGTGGCCAACCGACCCAGCATGTCCTTCATTAAAGGTAGAGGGTACTTATTGGTGCTACAAATCCCATTTAGGTTTCGATAGTCCGTGACCAGCCGCAGCGTTCCATCTTTCTTTTCCCGAAAGAACACTGGGGCGGCAAAAGTAGAGGTGGATGGTCTGATGAATCCTCTCGCCAAGTTCTTTTCGATAAACTCTTTAAGTGTGGCTAACTCCCGGGGGGTCATGGGGTACAGTTTTGGTTTAGGCAGGGGCGCACCGGGCTCTATCTCAATGGCACAGTCCGTCTCTCGGTGGGGTGGCAGCAAGTCACTCTCTTTAGATTCAAACACCTCCTTAAGATCTGCATAACAGTCCGGGTAGGAGGCCACCGCCTCCTCCGAGCTGCCACCCGGTTCCACTACACCTTCGTCCCCTCCCCAGTTCACCGGCTCTAGGTGCGTGGCAGCCTCGCCCGCCTGGGGTCGGGGTATTACCACCGATTGTTGCACTGGAGGAACTTTAATAGTAGGGTCCAACCGGTGCCCCTGGCAGCCTGGGTCATCAAAAATTAATAGTCTCTGCCTCCACTTAGTGTGGGGGTTGTGGTGATGTAGCCAATCAATCCCCAGCATGATGTGATAATGATACGTGGGTCCCACCACCAACTGAATCCTTTCCCAGTGGTCTGCTATTCCCAGCCACACTGTGGTGGTACGCTCCTTCAAGGCTTGCCCCCCCATCAGGCTGCCATCCATCTGGGAGAAAGGGATGGGGTCCCGTAGGTTTTGGGTTTTTATGCCCAAACTATTAACCACCTCTGGGTTGACTAAGCACCTAGTGCAACCCGAGTCCACTGCCGCCGTTAGGGTCATGGCTCTTTGCCCCCGTCCCACTACCAAAGTCACAGTCAAGGTATAGAGGGGAATGCCCCCACTCACCATAGGTTTGCGGCCGTCCCCACTCCCAGCCTGCCTCTGGCCGCTGTTTAAGGCAGGCTCGGGGAGTTTAAAGCCGGCTCCTCTCCATCAGCACTGTCGTCGTCGGTCCAGACTTCCTCCTCGGCCGCCGTCACCACTTGAAACCCGCGATCGACGGGGCTTTTCACCGTTGCCTTCCCCTTCCCTTTCTTGGGAGCCTGCGCTGGAGGGGGCGCGGAGATGAACGTTTTCTTCTCCTGGACACGATCCGGGCAGCTGGCGACCAGGTGGCCTTTGCGCCCGCAGCCCAGGCACAACCCCAGCCGGCGGCGTCGCTCTCTCTCTTCCCCGCCGGTCGGCCCAACCTTGCCTTTGCCTCTCTCCCCAACGATTTGGGTTTCTCTTCCCTTGCCCCCTTTATTCCTCCGCTGGGTTAGCATCCGAATCTCGTGCAGTACTGCCTCTGCCTCTCCAGCCAGCCGAATCCACTCCATAGCCGTAGGGGGGTTGCCCAGGTTAAGTGCCCTGTTCACAATGTCGGGGCGCAGTCCCTCCTTAAAATATTGGATCTTCATCCCCTCGATGCAGTCTGGCACTTGGGCAATCAATCTCCGAAACTCCATTGCATACTCGGAGACGGATCTGGTGCCCTGGTCAAGGGCCTTCAGACTGGCCAGCGCGGTGGCAGCCCTGAACGGGTCTTCGAATCTGGCTCTCAGGGCTCTCATAAAGTCCGCCAGATTTCGCAGCTCGGCCGCTTGGCAATCGTACAGCTGCACCAGCCAGTTGGCTGCCTCCCCTTTGAGGTGCCTGGCCACACACTTCACCTTAGCCGCTTCTGAGGGAAAGGTAGGCCCCCATTCCTCCATGTGGTCAGCCACCTGGGACAAAAAATATGGGAGGGTCTGGGGGTCCCCGTCAAACTTCACCCCCAACTTCCGGGCCTGTGGGTCTACCTGACGGTCTGGTGCCGGGCGAACTACCTGCTGGTCCGGTGGCGGTGCCTCGTCCTGTGCTAGGCCCTCTGGTGCAGCCGCTGCGACGTCAGCCCCTCGCCCCTCTCTCGTCCCGTCCGGGCGTCCCTTGTGTGCAGCCAGCAGTTCCTTCATGAGGTCCTGCAGAATGTCCACATCGGCCCGAAGGTAGGCCATCTGCTCGCCCAACTCTGCTTCCTCGCCCGTTTGTACTCTCAGGGGCTGCGTGAGACCCGTGTCCCAATCCGACCACCGAGTGGCCCTCCTCCGCTCTCGGGTCCGCATTGGAGCCACCGGTTGTCCAAACCACTGTCCTCCGCTCACCGGAGTCTGTAGCACTGGGGGTCTCGTGGCCTTTGGTAACGCGCCTGTCCCCGCTGCCGTGGTCTTGGCCTCCTCCGCCGCCTCCGCTGTCCGAGTTGTGAGAAGCTCCTCTGAAGTCTCCTGCTCCTGCATTGCTTCAGAGAAGAGTTGATGGTTTGGGGAGTCTCAGCTAACTGTCAGAACAGGGGTCCAGAATCCCAGACAATCAACCAGTCAGCTTTATGTAGAATAAACAGAACTTTATTGATGCTCCAGGATCAGCAAAACCACACCATTCAGCTTCTTAGCTGAGACTGACCAGTTCCCGCCCAGCACCCCTATATCATCCAAAGGCTCACACCTCCCCCTTCTCACAAAAGCCCGCGAAACCTATTCCAGTATTTTTCCATAGGTTTCGTTTCCACCTCATCTCCCCCCTTAACAGAACGGTTCCCACCAGAAACTTCTGCATTCCAAGCTGAGAGCTGAGCAGCACCAAGGTCAACTGATAACTCCTCCTGGCACCGTTATGCACTCCTCCTCTCTATCTAGCAGCTAACTATGTACCATCATCCCCCACTACACCTACTAACACATATCTGGAAGAATACTACAAGGATTCTGACAGGTAGAAAGGATCATGTTTTCTTTGGGTTCCTCTCTTGTAACATGCATTTTTTCTTTCCCTTTTTTAAAAGGGACATTAGGGGTGCCTTACATCAGGGTCTGGCAGTGAGCTTTCTGTTTTCATAGGTCATCTTCAGGCAGGAGATGAGAGTGCCTTGTCTCCTTTCCAGGCAAGAGGAAAGGGTTCTTTGTGAATATCCAGCTCAGCTGGATAATAGTAGCTTATTATAATTTGCAGGGCTTAATTCCTCTGGCAAATATGGCAGGGGATCTATAGATTTGCTTAGTGTCCTGCTTTCTCTCAGTTGTGGTGGTACAAGGGCTCACTACTCTACTCTCCATCCACCATCTGGCTAGAAACAAGAAGGCTAAATTAAATTTTCTTTATCCTGTCTCCCCAAGGATGTTGTAGTGACTAGGCTGCTAGTCATTGGAGGACTTCCCTCAGACAACCAAGGGTTAAACTGAGGGGAGGTACATCCTAATGAGTGGTGACATCATAGCTACTTGGCCAATCAGTGGAGCAAGACCAGGTGGTTCTAGAAGCTTCCAACAGAGGACTATAAAAGGCTTCTGAGGCCATGTGGCTGGGCTTTTTTTAGAGAATCTCTTTGCCACTGGGAGTCTGTCTAACCCTTCCCAGTGTGGGCCTGTGCTATGAGGGCAGGCTTCACTTCAAGGATGTGGTTGAGTTAGGTCATGAGGCCTAGCCTATTACATCCAGACCCACCAAGGACTGCAGTTTCCCCTTCTGCGCGAGTAGTTAAAAGTGTGTTAGTTAAAAGTGTGTTTGTTATTTTATCTTTTTTGGCTTGCCTGAATGGAATATTTATTACTATACACATACTGTGCTTGCAAGGTGAGGAGGCCTTGCATTGTTCTGTTTAGTTGAGATAAATATTTTCTTTAAATGTATCTACTGCCTCTGTACTCCTGTACACATGCCTCAGCACGGTTGTCCTTCCTAGGGTAATAAAGGGAAGAAAACTATAAATCTCTAGCAAATCCCAGTGTGTGCTAGAGGGAAGACTTGGAATACACTCAGTGATGGCAGCGCAACTAAAGGATCTGCTGGGGCTAAGGGCCAAGAACAGGGTTGCTGTTGGCTGCTTGGAACCCCAGAGATCATCACATGGTGGCAGTGCCCTTGGTCTAGGAACAGCCTTAAAAATGTTTATATTAATTTCCACACAGGAAAATATGATGTGTGTATCTGAATGACAAGCTTTGAGCAGCTGTGTTTGTTACTTAATGCATCACGCTTTATGAAATCAGCGGAGCCCCTTCCCCAGGTCCTAATTTTTGTCCCACAACCTCAGGGCCTGGGGCAATCCTGAATTGACAACCCTCCTAGAGAGACTGATGGACATCAAAAAGTTGGACACCAAACACATTTTCATAGCACTCAGTTGTACCAGTTTGATGCCATGTTAACGGCTGTCTCTCCATCCTGCAAACTCCTGTTCCTTAGAAATGGCTGCCATGTAGAGAGCCCAAGTACAGTCATTAATGAGAGTTGCTAGAGAATGCTAAGTACCTGATGAAACCACAAATCCCAGGATTCTGTTGACATCAAAGTGCTATGTCTGGGCAACGGAGATATGCCCCATGTGCCAAAATGGGTCTTTAGCAATTCTGGGCAAAACCCTTAAGTCTCCACCGTCTCTTGTTCGAGGGGCAATCTGTACTGAGAAACTCACATATCTTCCAGGGATGTCCAATTTATTTATTTTATTTATTTGTATCCTCAAGGTATCTAACAATAAATTTGAAACAGTACAAATAAAAAACATTGCAAAGGCTTTAGATTATAATTATATATTTTTTAAAAAATAATAAAGTCACACATTACAAACATTAAAGTGTATCAAAAATACTATACAGACCTTGACATCTGAATTGCACAGCAGCTAAAATCTCATCCTCCTTTTGTTTAGGATTCAGCCCTTAAGGCATCAGGATGTCCCAGAATGGAGATAAACTGGAAGTATAAACTCCTTTTTCTTCTGAGAGTTAGGCCTCATTCCCACTTATAAATAAATCAGTTTGTGATCCGATTGGATTGATCGATTCAAAAGTGGAGCATGGTTCACACTGCATTTGTTCTGATCACATTTTCCCCTGGTAAAATAACCCACTTGTGGTTCACATTCACAAATGAATCGATTAAAAATGGACTTGCTCCAGCCGCTCAAACGACAAATATAAATCATTTCTAATCTGCATCTGATGCACATGTGAACGGAATCAAGTTAGCCTGGTGGGATGAGTCTCATGATTAGGATGGAGAAATAGAGGGATATAACCTTATTAAGAGAAACAGGCCAAACAGGAAAGGAGGAGGAATAGCATTATATGTGAGGGATATTTACACCAGTGAAGAGATCCAGGAAGTCAATACTGGAAGCCAGGTGGAGAGCATCTGGATAAAAATTAAAGGAGAGGGAAACAACAGGGATGTTACTGTGGGAGTCTACTACAGACCCCCGACTCAGGCAGAGGAATTGGATGATGCTTTTCCAGAACAGATAATCACACACTCAGAAAAAAGAGATGTAGTAGTGATGGGTGACTTCAACTATCCTGATATTTGCTGGAAGTCAAACTCAGCGAAATCCTCAACGTCTAGCAAATCCCTCACTTGCCTTAAAGACAGTGGACTCTTTCACACAGGAGGAATTTCTCCCAACTTCGAATGGAGCCAATGCGAATTCACGTGAATCCCCATTGCGTTCGGAAGGCATTCGGAATGACTTCCCATTACCCGAAAACAACCCCCCTTGCCCGAAATTGCGTGAGAAGTTTTAATTCGCAATAACGTTAAACCCATGATTGCATTCAGAGTGACTTCCCTTTTGTCCGAAATTGCGTGAGAAGCTCTAATTCGCAATAACGTGAAACCCCATGATTGCGTTTGGATTGCCCTTGAATTATACTTCCAATTTCCCACGTCTGAAGGAGTCCAGTGTCATTGTCCAAAAAGGGGAAGAGGCAACAGGGGAACAGCTATTTTAGATCTGATTTTAACCAACAGGGATTACCTAATTAATGAGATGCAAATGGTGGGATCCTTAGGTGGGAGTGACCATGTTCTTCTGGAGTTTATTATACAGTGGAAAAGAGAAGCCTTCTAGACTTTAGGAGAGCTGATTTCAATAAACTTAGAGAAATATTGGGGGTGATCCCATGGTCAGGAATACTAAAAGAGAAGGGAGTTCAAGACAGATGGGAGTTTCTCAAGAAATGTGGGCTAGACAAGGTAACTGTTACATGGATTTGTAATTGGTTGACTGGCCGAACTCAAAGGGTGCTCAACAATGGTTACTTTTCATCCTGGAGAGAAGTGACCAGTGGGGTGTCACAGGGTTCTGTCCTGGGCCCAGTGCTATTCAACATCTTTATAAATGACTTGGATGACTTGGGAGCATAGTTATAAAGCCACTCTATTCTGTTCTGGTCAGGCCCCACCTGGAATATTGTGTCCAGTTCTGGGCACCACAATTTAAAAAAGATGTTGAGAAAGTGGAGTGCATCCAAAGGAGCGCAATTAAGATGGTGAAAGGTCTGGAAACCCTGCCCTATGAGGAATGACTGAGGGGGCTTGGTATGTTTAGCCTGGAGAAGAGAAGATTAAGGGGAGATGTGATATCCCTGTTTAAATATTTGAAGGGATCCCGTATTGAGGAGGGAGCAAGCTTGTTTTCTGCTGCTCCAGAGACTAGAACACAGAACAATGGATGCAAGCTCCAGGAAAAGAGATTCCACCTAGATATTAGAAGGAACAACCTGACAGTAAGGGCTGTTCAACAGTGGAACACACTTCTTCCTTGGAGATTGTGGTGGAGTCTCCTTCCTTGGAGGTCTTTAAACAGAGGCTGGATGGCCATCTGTCGGGAATGCTTTGCTTGAGAGTTCCTGCATGGCATGGGGTTGGACTGGATGGGGCTTGTGGTCTCTTCCAACTCTATGGCCCGATACAGACGGGCACTTTGTGGCGTGGCAGCGGCGATACTAGGGTTAGGGTCTGTTCAGCAACCACACAGTCCCTAACCCTTTTACAAAATGGCACCGGCATCATGGCAGCCTCCCATACACACTTGGGCTTCCATGATGCCAGCGCCACTGCTGAGCACCCAAATGGGGTTCACATGAAGTGGCATCATAATGCTGCCATTTCCTGCAGTGGTGCCACAAAAAAGGAGCTACTCTAGGCAGCACTTTTTTTGGTGCTGCCACAAGCTTTGTTCTCACGGCCACAGGAACGGAGCCATGGGAGAAATTGGCGGCACGGCCACAGGGGCATCCAGAGGCATAAAACATCCCTTTTCTGGAAAATGGGGAAGTGGCATTTTGCCACTTCTCCATGGTCCAGGAAAAACAGGGAAGCCTTGGGAGCTCCAAAAGGGAACTCCCCCAGGCCTCCATGGAGCTTCATTTCGGAGCTCCTTTTGCGGAGATCGTCCTTGGGGATCTCCGAAACAGAGGTCCTTCTGGAAAGCGGATTGTTCCCATCGTACCCACAGTGCCACAGGAATGATCCTGAGGAGAAAGGGGCTGCCCCTTTCCCCTCAGGGCCCCCGGGGTGTCTGGGGGCATGGAGCCTGGAAAAAGCCAGATTGCAGCTGCAGGGGCTGCTGGTGAGGCTCCCCTGGCCCCAATCCAGTTTAGAAAGGAAGGAGCTGCTTCTGTATGCTTCTTCCTTGCTGTGCGGTGGTGCCAAGCAGTTTGGTTGCTGCGGCAAAGCGGTGCAACAAACAGGGTGGGTGCAGGCCACTGACAGGGCAGTCGGTAAAGCTCCTATGATTCCATGAATTCTATGGAATTATACCAGGCATATCTTGAGATATGGGATGTGTGTGTGTATGTGTGCCTTCAAGTCACATGCCAACTTTTGGAGACCCCATAAATTTCATAGGGGTTTAATAAAATGAAAATAAAAGAGCAAATAGTACAGTAAATTCATTGCACAGAACTATTGCAATATACTGTAGAAACATTAAGAAGTGTTTATATACCCAGAAGTCAATGTTATAATATAAAGATCAAGTTCCAGGAAATAATGGAATCTGTAGGATGCTTATTGTGTTGTGCTATTTGTATTAGTTTAGGCTTGTTTTTATTCTATACAAGTGTTTCATGTTATTTTATGTTTACTTGTTTGTTTGTAGAATTTCTGTTATATATGTGTTTTTCATAAGCAAATTAAAAACATATTAAAATAAATTTTGTTGGGCTTTCTTAGGCTAGGAATTCTTAGAGGTGGCTTTGCCAGTTTCTTCCTCTGAAACGGAGCCTACAGCACTTGTTATTCATTGGCAGTCTCCCATCCAAATACCAACCAGGGCTGCCCCTGCTTAGCTTCTAAGATTAGATGGGATTTGGTGCCTTTATGGTAACTAGGCCCTCAATGTGTGTGTGTGTGTGTGTGTGCCTTCAAATCAACTGTTGACTTATGGCGATGCCATGAACTTCATAGGGTTGTCTTACAGACAAAGACTGTATCTGCACTATAAAAATAATCCAGTTTGACATCACTTTAACTGCCATGGCTCTTTGTTGTGGAATTCCGGGAACTGTAGTGCAGTGAGACATTTAGCCTTATCTATCAGAGAGCTGTGGCACCACAACAAACTACAAATCCCAAGATTCCATAGCATGGAGCCATGGCAGTTAAAGCGGTGTCAACCTGGATTATTTCTGCAGTGTGGATGCAGCCTCAGAAGTAATAATAATAATAATAATAATAATAATAATAATAATTTATTTATAGCCCACCCTCTGAACAAACAATCGGGGTGGGTTACAAAACAGTACAAAATTAAAAACAATCCCATCCCAACTCCCACCCCTTAAAATAAGATTAAAATAAGAGAAGTGGTTTGCCAGTCCCCTCCTCTAAAGGGATCTACAGCACCTGGGATTCCCTGGTGGTCTCCTATCTAAGGACTAATCAGGGCTGACCATGCTTAGTTTCCAAGATCAAACAGTATCTGGTGCCCTTGGGATACACAGCCCAATCATCTGATGTGTGTACACACCTACAAGTCACCTGTCAGTTTGTTAAGACCTCATACATTTCATAGGATTTTCTTACACAAGGTATAGTCAGAGGTGAGATATAGTTATGGTGCAGTGGTCTGAGTGTTCGACTGCAACCCCATAAGTTTCCTAGGGTTTTCTTAGGCAAGGAATCCTCAGAATGGTTTTGCTAGCTCCTTCCTCACCTACAGCACCTGGGATTTGTTGACTGTCTCCCATCCAAGGACTAACCAAGAAGAAGTACCTGAGCAGAATACGTGAGCTTGGGCTTCCTCTACAAAAATAAATAAAGTAAATCTGACTTCCTTCTCATTGCACACGGAGATGCAAACGCCTTTTGCTAAAGTTGCTTCAAAGTGAGATAAAACTTTGTCTTTCATGGCTTGACAATACATCTTCTTTTCTCTCTTGTCCAGTCAAGTCCACGTGGAGATCTGAAACTATCAAGCCAGGCAGGACTAGCAGTTAAAGCTGCTCTCTTTCCTCCCTGGCCTTGTGGTTGCATTAAGTGGGAAATTGTCAGGCGCTGGGCTGGCCTGATAACTGTGTGCCTCCCTCCGCCTTCTGCAAATCTGAGTGGATTTGGAGCTCCGAAACCCTGATCCTTTTGGCTAATGTCTTGTTTCTCCCTGGATAGAATGTAATGGGGTTTGCTTTGAAGTCCTTTATCTTGTTTCATCCCTTTGTTCTTTAAGCAGCTGCAGATATATATATATATATATATATATATATATTTGTTACATCTTCCACACACTGGGATGACAACATAAAGAACAAAAGCAGGCATTGCCTATTTTGAGGGGAGAGAGGGGAGCCAGTGTGCGGTTGCCTAATAAAAAAAGCCCACTGTGTTGTCAGACAAACCTGTTGTTTCTTGTAATGCTCTTGCTTTGCATTGTCCAAGTGCCTGTAAACCTTCAACTCTGAACAACAGATTTCTTTTCTCATCATCCGTATTTGAGGCTTCAGTCATCTAAGACCTAGAATTTTCCCCATCGCACAGATCCAAATCCTCCATGCCCATCCTTGCAGAAGGAATGGAGGAATTTGCCTGTAGCCAGGTTATTCAGATGCTGAAAATAATTTCAATATATTCCGGGTAGAATCTGTGTTTTTCACATGTGTTTCGAATGCATCCGATTAACCCACTTAACCCAGGATAATCGATCATAAATTTTCCCCCTGAGTTTTCTTAAAAGATTTGCTTTGTTGGCTGTGTGAATAACCAATGCAGATTGACCCCAGACTCTGCATGTCTTGAATATAATAATAATAATAATAATAATAATAATAATAATAATAATTCTATTCCGCCCCTCTGAACAAGCAATCGGGGCGGAGTACAGCAGAGGTTAAAACAATATCAAGTTAAAATACCCCTTCCTTACCCTTACCACCCTCCCTTAAAAAAGAATTAAATCACAATAGAGTTAAAAAACATAATAGATTAAAATAGTAATGCACAATAGTAGGGAGCGGACCCAGCTTAGGTTTATGGAGAAAAATGCAGGAAAAGATTTAAAAAGCCCTTAAAACCTAGGTGTGGAACTGGGGATAATCACATTCTCTGGGAAGGCTTGCCGGAAGAGATGCGTCTTTAGAGCTCTTTTAAAGCCTTCTAAAGATGGAATGAGACGCATCTCGTCTGGCAGGTCATTCCACAACTTGGGGGCGACAGCCGAAAAAGCCCTCTGGGAGGTCTGTACCAGCTTGGTCTTCATGGGTTGAAGCAGGTTCCTCCCAGAGGACCGGAGTGTGCGGGGGGGTTCATATGGGAGGAGGCGGTCCCTTAGATAAGATGGATGTTTCGAACGCATCCGCATCATCAACTCCATCTTTATTCTTGGTGCTGACACGTGTGAGCAACAGAACTCGCAGAGATGTGCAGAGATGTGGTCCTGATTAAAAAATAGTGTGAACAACAAGACCAGAATGCATGAGTGAGACTATTAGCATCTCTCTCTGGCTTTTCTTCGCTAACAAAGATTCAGGAAGGACTCATCCCACGCTTTCTACAAGCGCATTGATGACTAAAAAGGCCGATCCAAGATAAACAAGTCCGGTTACAGAAAGCACAGGAGAAAGTCACCTTGGGTGATGTTTCTAAGTGGTGGTTCTTTCTGCATTGTTGTTTCTCTTCGAGACTTGTTCAGCATGAGTTCTCGAAAGAGGCTGCAGCATTGTGGATACCGCATCTCCATGCCTCCCGATGTGAGGCCAGGGCAGACCATTGTTGGTGTTCAATTTGGCTGAACTTGAGATGTTGTTTCAGGGAGTCCTGGTATCTCTTCTTTGGGACGTGTTCACCGTAGACTTGTGGTGAGTTCACCATAGAGTATTTTTTTGGGAGGCAGTGGTCCTCCATCCTAGAAACGTGCCCTGTCCAGCACAGTTGCATTTTCAATAGCATGGCTTCCATGCTGGTGATCTCTGCTTGCTCCAGGACAGCAACATTCTTCATATAGTCAGTCCAGTGTATATTTAGGATTGTGCGTAAACAGCGCTAATGAAAGCGTTCGAGGAGTCATGGATGTTGGTGATAGGTGACCCATATTTCAGACCCATAGAGGAGAAAGGACAGTACAATGGCTCTGTACACACTGATTTTTGTGCTTCGTCTCAGGTGTTTGTTACTCCAGACTCTTTTGTGTAGCCTTCCGAATGCACTATACACCTTTGCTAATCTGTGATTGATATCTTTATCAATCTTGGCACCTGAAGAGATGATGCTTCCTAGGTAGGTGAACTGATGAATGGACGTAAGTACAGATTTGCCAATGGTGATGTGGGGGTGATAGTGCTCTTCCTGTGGTGCAAGCTGGTAGAGAACATCCATTTTCTTCAGGCTGACTTCCATCCCAAACAGCTCTGCAGCCATTGCAAAGCAGGATGTTAGGCATTGCAGAGCTGCTTCTGTATGGATAACAAGGGCAGCATCATCAGCGAAAAGCAGCTCATGGACTAGATAGTTTAGAGTCTTCGTGTCAGCCTTCAGACGGCTTACATTAAACATGTTACCATAAGTATGGTATATAGATGCCGTCTTCTTCTTCAAAATCTGCCGTAGCCCTTTGGAGCATCATGCTGAAGAAGATTGTAAATAGAGTTGGAGCGAGAACACAACCTTGTTTTACACCATTAGTTATTAGAAAGGGCTCTGAGAGAGCATTGCCATATCTAAGTTGACCAGCACTCCGACACTTATTTGCATAGTTGCACTAAAAACAACAACATCTGAATAACTCTGGCAAGGTCACAAAAAGCTATAGTGGATGGTATCTGTGGCTATCCAGAGGTTTGCAAAAGTGTGTTTTCCAATTCTGTCTGAAGATATCCAAAACTGAACTTGGGCATCTGGGAGTTCTCCCTTGAGCAGCCCTTACTTGGAGAAATATATAGCCAGGATCCTACAGCATGCATGCATTGTGTAAATCTGCATAGCATCCTAAGCCCCTTCGGATCTTTCCCAATTCTAGGATTCTGTGGTTCTGTCTCTCTGGGCAATTGGTTCCATTGCAAGACCACTCCCACTGTCAGTACGTTCCTCCTAATGCTCAGTCAAAACCTACCCTCCTGTAACTTCAAACCATCAGACTTGGTCCTCCCCCCTTGGAGTGGCAGAGAACAATAGTTTCTTTCTCTGACAGCCCTTGTGGTACTGAAAGAGAATGATCAGGTCATCCCCTCTGTCTTCTCTTTACAGCTCACAAACCCAGCTCCTTCAATCTTTCTTCATATGTTTTGTTCTCCATGCCTCTTATCCCCATTGCCCTCAAAATGTAAGTGTTCATGTTTCAAGTCAATTTATGGTGATCCCATGAATTTCACAGGTTTCAATCTCTTCTATGATCCATTTATTTGGCCCCAACTCATGGCGACCCTGTGAATGAAATGTCTCCAAGCCCTCTCTGCTCTCTTCTGCAGACTCATGCCTGTGATCCCCTGATTGAGTCTACCCATACAGCATGTGGTCTTCTTCTCTTTCTGCCTTCCACCTTTCCTAGCATCAATACCTTTTCTAACAATTCATTTTTTTCCTAACAAATTCTCAACCACGTATTTTTGGAGGAAGCTCAGGTTTCAGGCCTTTCCTTGTCCAGTGTCAGCGGGGTTTAAAATAGACATCTGCTTCAGCATGATCACCTCCCGAATCAGAGGAAGGATGGAGGTGACTACAAGATGAGCAGGAGAGCCGCCTGCCAGCCCCGTGGCATATGCCAGCTACCAAAAGGCCGGGTCCTCATTTCCCCAGGAAAGCTGTTAGCATTCAGGCAAGCGACTGCCTCTGACTGATGGATGGCTGGGTGTTTGTATCTGTGTATGTGTATGTGTGCGTTTTGGAGAGGGAAGAGGCTGGAGGCAGGGATGACAAGCAAATTGAGGCTCTCAGCTATAACTCAACACATGCCAGGGAAGGCATCTGGCCTGATGTGCCATCTCAGGGGGTGCATTTCGTCCCACCTCCAGCACCTGCTGCCTTTCCGGAAGCTGCTGATAACAATTCCAATGAAGCTGTAAACAGCTGAGCCTCTCCAGGCCAGAGGGAGAGAGAGAGAGAGAGAGACTGAAGGAGAAGGAAGGAATTAAGGAAGGAAGCAAGGAAGGAGGAAAAGAATCACGCCGTTCCCCATACTCCATGGCCATCTTCCTAGACTGTGGGAACTGGCTTCATGGCACACCACCCTCTGAAACCAGGGCTTGGCAACTATCACAGTCACACTTCATCTTGGCTGTGAATTAATCAATGGTCTGAAGCAGCCAAATTTGTTGAGGACTGTAAACCACAATAGCCTGAAACAAAGATCGGAAGAGACAAGTTTACTACACGTTACTGTACTTCTCTTTCTCTCTCCCTTTTTGTTTTTTGTTTTTTTTTGTGGGGGGTGGGTGGGAACAATGGAGTCACATTTCAGAAGTAATGTAATGGGTGTTTTGCTGCTTTAATGTGGTGTGGGCAACACATGGCCCTGGTATGGCATGTGGGCTCTGAAACTGTTTCAGGGCTATTGACCCCCACCAATCTCTCCAGATTGCAATTTATCAATGTGTAGAACTCTGGTACGGGATGCATTTGTTGTTGCTCTTGTTGTGTTATGTTGTTGTTGTGTGCTTTCAAGTCATTTATGACTTATGGCGACCTGTAGGCAGATCTATCATGGGATTTGTTCATTTGCTCAGAGGAAATTTGCCATTGCCTTTCCCCTGCAAATACATGATTTGCCCAGGGAATGAATTGACTAAACCACCTCTGAGGATTCCTTGTCAAAGAAAACCCTAGGAAATTTATGGGGTCTCCATAAGTCACCAGGTGACTTGAAGGGTCAGACACATATATATTTTTCAGATTATTGGCTTATATAATCTTAAACTACCAGATCTTGTCTGATCTTGAAAGTTAAACTGGATCAACCCTAGTTAGTACTTGGATGGGAGACCAGCAAGGAATCTCAGGTGCTGTGGATGACATTTCAAAGGAAGGAACTAGGTAAACAACCTACGAATATTTGTTGTCAATGTTTTGTACCTCCAGGTCATTCCTGACTTATGTTGACCCTATCATGAGGTTTCCTTGGCAAGATTTGTTCAAAGGAGGTTTGCCATTGCCTTCCACTGAGGCTGAGAGCATGTGATTTGCCCAAGTGAGTTTAATGACTGAGCTGGAAATGAAACCCTGATTGTAGTCAAACAGTCAAACCACTAAGCCACATTGGATCTATTGTGTAAAACAAAACAAACAAAACACATTTTTTCTGTGCCAGTCAAGGTACAAAGATGATTATAAATCCCTTTCCATTATAAATCATAAACTCATAGAATCATAGGATTATAGAGTCGGAAGAGATCCTAAGGGCCATCCAGTCCAACTGCCTTTTTGCCATGCAGAAACTCACACCAAAGCACCCCTGACAGATGGCCATTCAGCCTCTGTTTAAAGACCTCCAAGGAAGGACACTCCATCACTCTTTGGGGGAACATGTTCCACTGTTGAACAGCCCTTACTGTCAGGAAGTTGTGGAGTTGAAGGCTTTCATGGCCGGCATCCATAGTTTTTTGTGGGGCTTTCGGCTATGTGGCCATGTTCTAGAAGAGTTCCTTTCTGACATTTCACCAGCATCTATGGCTGGCATCTTCAGAGAAAGTGGTGAAGAAACACAACCTTCAGATGGTTTACAAACAGACGAAGAAAATCCAACAAATGCTTCACTCAGCCAATGCCAAGAGAGACCCTCTTGCAGCCGCAGAAGTATACCGCATTCCATGCAGCTGCAGACAGGTCTATATAGGGACCACCAAACGCAGTGTGCAAACAAGAATCAAGGAACATGAGAGACATTGCAGACGGGGTCAGCCGGAAAAATCAGCAGTAGCAGAACATGCTATAAATCATCCTGGGCAAAAAATGCTGTTTGAAACCACTGAAATTCTGGACCATGCCAACACTATCATGTCAGAATGCACAGGGAAGCCACAGGGAAGCCACAGAGGAAGTGAGTACAAGTTAGCAACCAGGAGATCTCTATAAAGTTATATTCCCAGTAGATTGAACTCACTGACAGAGATTTGGTGAAATAGGCCAGGCCATCAGGGGCTTTGACATTGGTGTTTTCGGGGGATATTCTTTGAGGAGGAAGCCCACAATCCTGTTTTAGTGATTACTTAACATTTCTCGGTATGGACACTGAGAGAACATCTTCAGTCACCTGCAACACTTGTGGGATGTTTGTCTTCTTGCCTACAATGTGGGGAACTTCACATGCCCCAAGTGCAAGTTGGTAGCCCTCTTGGAGGAGAAAGTACAGCAGCTGGAATCCAGGGTAGCGACACTTCAGCATGTCAGGGAGCAAGACGTTTTCCTGGACACAACGGAAGGAATGATCTTGGAAGGGGGCCACACAGAGAAAGTCGCTGGGGATGAGAAGGTCACTTCTTGTACGCAGGAGGCAGAGAGCTGGAGGAATGTCACATAGAGAAGCAGGGAAATCAAGGATAGCTGTAGGAGCTTGCAGCTACAGAATCGTTTTGAAGCCCTTTCACTTAACAAGGAGGATCAGGAAGAGCAGCATGGACAGACTCCAGGGACACAGCAGAGGAGCCTGGGAGTTCCATCGCAGGGAACAGTCGCTGCTAAGCATAAAAGGAGGTGCGTGGTTGTGGTGGGGGACTCCTTGCTGAGGGGTACAGAAGCAGTGATTTGTGGGCCCAACAAGATGTCTCGGGAGGTGTGTTGTCTCCCTGGGGCAAAGATCCGTGATGTGATGGAGAGGCTGTCAAAACTGGTCAAGCTACTAACCAATACCCCTTCCTGTTGGTCCACGTGGGAATGAATGACACAGCAAGACACAGCCTTCAGAATATCAGAAGGGATTATGAGGCTTTGAATGATAGAATCATAGAGTTGGAAGAGACCACAAGGGCCACCCAGTCCAACCCCCTGCCATGCAGGAACTCTCCATCAAAGCATCCCGGACAGATGGCCATCCAGCCTCTGCTTAAAGACTTCTAAGGAAGGAAACCCCATCACCCTCTGAAGCTTGCAAAATGTGGACTAGACAAGGTAACCGTTACATGGATTTGTAACTGGTTGACTGGCCGAACTCAAAGGGTGCTCAACAATGGCTCCTTTTCAACCTGGAGAGAAGTGACCAGTGGGGTCCCACAGGGTTCTGTCCTGGGCCCAGTGCTGTTCAATATCTTTATTAATGATTTGGATGACAGAATTGGGGCATACTCCTCAAATTTGCAGATGACACCAAATTAGGAGGAGTAGCTAATACCCCAGAGGACAGGATCAAAATTCAAAATGACCTGAATAGACTAGAAAGCTGGGCCAAAGCTAACAAAATGAAATTCAATACAGAAAATTGTAAGGTTCTGCACTAAGGGAGGAAAAATGAAATGCACAGATATTGGATGGGAATGGCTGAATGAGAGCACATGTGAAAGGGATCTAGGAGTCCAAGTAGACGACAAGTTGAACATGACAGTGCGATGCAGCAGCTAAAAAGGCCAATGCAATTTTCGGCTGCATAAATAGAGGTATAGTGTCTAGATCAAGGGAAGTAATAGTGCCACTCTATTCTGCTTTGGTCAGGCCCCACCTGGAATACTGTGTCCAGTTCTGGGCACCACAATTCAAAAAGGATGTGGAGAAACTGGAGCGTGTCCAAAGGAGGGCAACTAAGATGGTGAAGGGTCTGGAAACCATGCCCTATGAGGAACGCATTAGGGAACTGGGTATGTTTAGCCTGGAGAAGAGAAGGTTAAGAGGTGATATGATCGCCCTGTTTAAATACTTGAAGGGATGTCACATTGAGGAGGGAGCAAGCTTGTTTTCTGCTGCTCCAGAGAACAGGACCCATAACAATGGATGCAAGCTCCAGGAAAAGAGGTTCCACCTGACCATTAGGAGGACCTTCCTGACAGTAAGGGCTGTTCAACAGTGGAACACACTCCCTCAGAGCGTGGTGGAGTCTCCCTCTTTGGAGGTATTTAAACAGAGGCTGGATGGCCATCTGTTGGGTAGCAGTTCCTGCATGGGTTGGACTGGATGGCGCTTGTGGTTTCTTCCAACTCTGTGATTCTATGATTCTATGAAATCCATAAACACCTGGACAATTTCAACAGGAAAGAGGAAACCCTGAGGGTAAACAAGGCTTGGCTAGCAGTCATGAAGAATAGTAAGGTCAAGACTCAACCGATGCAAATGAGAAACAGCCTAAGGCCAGGGGATTCCCAGCAGACAATGAGCACCAGTTAGCAGATATTAATCCTTGTTTTCATATCCTCCAACCCTGAGGTCTGCCATTAGCAACAGAACAATACAATTGCTAATCACTCCTCCCTTCCCAGGTTCACACAGGATATATATCTCCAATCCTTTTCCAGGCAAACATTGTCTGAAGATGCTAGCCACAGATGCTGGTGAAACATCAGAAAGGAATTCTTCTAGAACATGGCCACATAGCCCAAAAGCCCCACAAAAACTATGTCAGGAAGTTCCTCCTAATGTTGAGGTGGAATCTCTTTTCCTGTAGCATGCATCCATTGTTCTGTGTCCTATTCTCTGGAGCAACAGAAAACAAACTTGCTCCATCCTCAGTGTGACATCGCTTCAAATATTTAAATGGGATTATCATATCACCTCCTAACCTTCTCTTCTACAGTAGCTCTTCATAGGGCCATATCCTTCACCATTTTGATTGCCCTCCTCTGGACATGTTCCAGCTTCTCAACATCCTTTTTAGATTTGGAAACTGTGGATTTTAGATTTGGAAACTGTGGTACACGCTTGGGTCACCTCACGATTAGACTACTGCAACGTGCTCTACATGGGGCTGCCCTTGTGCCTAACCCGGAAACTTCAATTGGTTCAAAACATGGCAGCCAGATTAGTTACTGGGACATCTAGGAGAGAACATATAACACCAGTGCTTAAATCTCTCCACTGGCTGCCAATTAGTTTCCGGGCACAGTACAAGGTGCTGGTTTTAACCTTTAAAGCCCTACATGGCTCGGGCCCATCTTATCTCAGGGACCGCCTCTCCCCGTACGATCCTCCCCGCACACTTCGATCCTCTGGGAGGAATCTACTACAGCCTATCAAGACCAGGCTGGCACAGACCTCCCAGAGGCCCTTTTCTGCGACTGCTCCCAAGCTCTGGAATGGTCTGCCGGATGAGATGCATATCATGACATCTTTAGATTGCTTCAAAAAAGCCCTAAAGACTCATCTCTTCCGGCAAGCCTTCCCCTGAAATTCCCTATCCCCGGCTTCGGTTCCAGACTTTGATTTCCTGCCTACTCCCATGTTTCTGATCCCCACTTATGACGTGGCCACATAAGGAAGGGTTAGGATGTCGTTATATGTTTTTAAATAATTACCGTTTTAATCACTGCTGGTTTAATCCATTTTTGAGGGGTGGGAGGTTTGGAAACGGGTCATGGGATTGTTTTAATTTATGTTTTTTTACTTGTACCCCGCTCCGAGTGTATATACAGAGGAGCAGGCTATAAATAAACTATTATTATTATTATTATTATTATTATTAATTACTATTATTATTTTATAGATTGTAGTGCCCAGAACTGGAAACAATATGTAGAAATAGATGCTACAGAAACCCTACAAAACCCTGGAACATTAAATAAAAGAACCCATTTGAAGGGCGAGCATTTGAAATAGATGGCTACGAAAAACTAAAAACAAGCCCACATTGCACCAAGAAGATTCCATAACAAAACTTTCCAAATTGCTAAACAAAGTAGTTTCTCCCACTTATAGATGGAATTTTGCGCTATTATCAACTGGTACCAGGCATCTTCTATGTACTAATGTCTCTTATTATCTATTCCCCTTCCATTAGGCCTTGCAGTTTTGCTTCTATCATCCATTTATTGCTTTTTAGTTTTGGCCCTTCTGTCCTGTTGACACTTCCAGGCTCACTGCCTGTATTTTTGTAGAACTACAGGGGGAAAAGGAGGGAAACAGGTACATATTTTTCTATTACTATTGGTATATTTCATACTCGTGCTTTATACAGAATTTCTATCTTCTCCCAGTTTGCTTGTCAATTCCAGAGTGCTTGCATCCACCAGGAACCATCTTGGTTTGCATAACCATCTTGGTTTGCATAAGATTCTGGTCTAAGTGAAGTCTACGCAATACTGAACCCTTGCTTGAGCTCTTTGGGTAGCTCTTTAAAATTTGGAGTGAAACCCAGAACAGATACAGTCGTCCCCCGGGTTACGAAAGGTAATCCGTTCCGGATTACCTTTCGTAACCCAGAAGCTTTTGTTTCCCGGGGGACCGCTTTAGCGGACGGACCGCGCGGCCGATTTAAAGGGGCCCCGCGGTTTTTTTCTTCGTATCCTGGGGGGTCTTTCGGATCCCGGGGGATACTTTAGCGGTCCCACCGGTTTCATACCCCGGGGTTTTCGTACCCGGGGGGATTCGTAAGCCGGGGGACCACTGTACACCATTCCATTGATATCAAAATCACCAGCCTCCATTGATGGATGAAGAGCATGATCAGGAGAGGATCCCCCCCCCCCAAAAAAAGAAATGTTGCATCAGGAATGTACAATGGCATTTTTGTCACGCACTGCAAATTGGGCAGATAATGTGGTAATTTGTGGGCAAACTTTCACAGCTGTGAGTCATGGAATGTGTTTAACGTGTTTAATTTCCACCCAACTTGACTTCTCAAGGCAAAAACAAATTCCACATTCAGTGACTGGGAGAACTGCTAGGGATAAGAAAAGAGAAGCTGAGGCAGAATTTCCAAAGAGCTGTTAGAAAAGCTGTTGATGCATTTGGGAAATTCCTGTGATCCAGACATAATCTTTAGTGACTTGTCCTTCTAAATTTCCTGGATATGGGTACATTTAAATTTGGGAATAAACTGTTTGTTTCACTATGAAAGAAGAGCAGAGTCTAAAACATTGCATTTGGTGCTAATATTTGGTTATTGCTTTAAAATGTTCCTTTAAGTCTTCAGATGGGCGCATCTGGAGCTTGGAGGATTCACTTTGAGAATTAATTTGGTAATGTTAAGTGATACTTAAGTTTGGTAATGTTAAGTGATACCAATTCTGAAGAAACCCTCTCTTGACCCTCTTCTCTGTCTAGCTACCTTCAGATCTCTCTTCTTCATTTTCTCTCTAAGGTTCTGGAACGGGTAGTTTATTCTCGCTGTCTTGAGTTTCTCGAAGCCAACTCCATGCTGGACCCTTTTCAATCTGGTTTCCACCCACGGCACTCTACAGAGATGACCCTCACCAAAATCTCAAATGATATCTTGCAGGCCAAGGCCAATGGCCTCTACTCTATTCTTATTCTTGTAGATTTGTCTGCGGCCTTCGACACCATGGACCACTGTCTCTTGCTTGACTTACTTTCTGACCTTGGGTTCTCCAATTCTGTTCTCAACTGGTTTAAATCTTATTTGTCAGACCAATCTTTTGCCGTGGTCACAGGTGGTTAGACTTCCTCCTCTGTTCCCTTATCTGTAGGAGTTCCTCAGTTCTTTTGGTTTCTCCTATCATCTGTATGCCGATGACACCCAGCTGTATCTCTCCACCCCTGACCTTTCGCCGGGGCTTGAACAGCAAGTCTCCTCTTGTCTGGCTGCCATCTCTCAGTGGATGCGGCATCGGCGCTTGAAGCTCAACATGTCTAAGACAGAGCTTCTCGTCTTCTCACCTAAGCCCACCCTTCAATACTCCTTTTCTGTTTCTGTTGACGACACTTCTCAACCGGTTCAGCAAGCCAGCAGTCTCAGTTTCATCTTTGATTGCTCTCTGTCGTTTATTCCCCCAGATTCAGGCCACTGCCAAGACCTGCAGATTCTCTCTCTACAACATTGCTAAAATCCGTCCTTTCCTTTGAACATGTTTCTCCTCTTTTATCCTCCCTTCACTGTCTCCCCTTCCCCTTCCGCATCCATTACAAGCTCTTGTTGTTGACTATCAAAGCCCTCCATGGACTGGCCCCTCCTTACTTGTCTGAGCTTCTTTCTCCTCACACTCGTTCTCGTACCCTCCATTCTGGTAGTCAAGGTCTCCTGTCCCAGCCAAGGTTTTCCATTGCCCTGTCCTGGATTCGTCCCTTCTCACTTGCTGCCCCTCACTCCTGGAACCTTCTTCCCCCACATGTGCACCTCATCACTTCCCTAACCAGTTTCAAAACTGAGTTAAAGACCATATTGTTTAGGGAAGCGTTCCCAGAATTGTGCCATCTGCCCCAGGATGCCTCCTTCTAACTATGCATTAAGAACCCTAGCCCTCCCTCCAGTCCATCTGCCTCGGTCCAGGCCCCAGAGGGAGAGAAGAACTTCCCACCACCTTCCCCTCTTCCTTTTGTGTTGTCTCTTTTAGACTGTAAGCCTGAGGGCAGGGAACCGTCTAAATACAAGATTCTATGTACAGCACTGTGTAAATTTATAGCACTATATAAATAAAGGTTAATAATAATAATAATAATAATGATAGAAACGAAAAATCTGATTCACCAGCATAGTTCTAATAATTGAAACAGTTTAATCTGAAAAATTATCATAAATTAATTTGTTAATTTATAATATAGAGAGGAGGGAGTAATAGATCAATTTAATGACCAGTTAGAGGAAAAGCGGGAGGTCTTTTTTTTTTTACTGTTCCCCCCCCCTTTGTTTCTTTTCTGTCTCTTTTGTTCGTTTGTCTCATTTTTTAAAAAAATAAATATAACTGCTGGAAGGGATAGGATTATAAATTTAGTTGTTTACTTTTAGGTTTTTTCCTTGTTCATTATTTGTGCTTATATGTATATGCTAAAATTTTGGATAAAGATTATTTTATATTAAAAATTGGTTAATTTGTTAATTAAAATGTTCGTTTTCAACCAAGCAATGGGATTTACAGAGAATGGTGTGGATTTACAGAGAACGGTATTGTCCTCAGCGGGAGTTTGTTTTGTTACTGGCTTTTTCAAAAGATCTCTTCCTGTCCTTTTAAAATTGCTTTCTTTCTTTACATGAACTAGAAAACCCATTACAGGATTGTTCCCTGGGAATAATGAGAACCGTCAGGTTGGGGAGGACTATCCCATAGCAGGGAATCTCATCTTACAAACTCTTCAATTCATTTGGTCCCTCTCTCTTTCCTTTCCACCCTCATTAATACAAGCACTTAATTTGCTCTTCATCTGCCTTATTAACAGTTAAGATTTGTTTCACTTCAAGGGCCTGATCCGCTATAAGTACAGCTACAAATGGGATAGTTACAAAGATCAAGCAAGAGTGGAGAGTCCTTAATCTAAATTTTTTGAGAGCTCTGAGCATAGGAACAACATTTTCTCTGCAGAACTCAATCCCTGCATCCTTTTTTGGACCCACAACTCCCAGTCAAGAAGTGTGGTTGGCAAAGATCAGCATTACATGAAGGTGCCAGGTGTTCAAAATTCAGTGTGTGGCATATTCAGCTTTGGAGAGCAGGTATCTAGCAAGCCCACTCTCCTCTGCACATATTTTACTGTAACTGTGTCATGAAAGGGTTGGTTCTGGTGGATGAAAAGCAGAATGGGAAGGATCGCAAGAGGGATGGAGAAGCCAAGGCATAAAAAACCGGTGATGGATTCTAACAAAGTGTTTGAATTATCCAAACACATGGCACAACGTGACTAAGATGACTCATAAAATCATAGAAATTTAGAGTTGGAAGAGACCACAAGGGCCATCCAGTCCAACCCCCTCATGCATCCATTGCAGTCAATCCCAAGGAACAGTATACCAGTAAATATGCAATAGACACCAGTCCATAATATATTTAATAGAGAAGCAGAAGTCACTAAAGAGAGTTGCAGAAGTGCATCCAACAGTGCAAAACTCCCAACACTGAGATTCTGAATCTGAGTTATTACAAAGAGTCACAGAGAGGATTCTGGTCCTAATTATTCTACATCCTCTTTCCTATAGAAAATGAGCTTTACTCTTTTTTTAAAGCTTGAAGTAAATTGGCTTACCATGGACTGGTGATCTTTAGACTTCAACTAAGCAGAATGAGTCTGGAATCATGTTCATTGGCTTGTGGATGTGCAAATCCCTCTACAGAAATGGTTGCCTGTTTTTGTCCAGTGCGTAACATCTTTAGCTTTTTGAAGTTTGAGGAATCAGAGTTGCAAATGCACACGATACATACTGTATAAGCCTGCACAAGGACATTTTGCTGTGTTTTGTTGCTGCCTTGGTTCAGTTGTGCAACACAAGGGTTGACTAGCATAATTAATACGCATCTCTGCATGGAGAGATTTACATTATACTACTTGGATTCTCAGCCTGCATCTTTTCTTCCTTTTCCTGTTGTTTATGGCAAGAAGCGCTTTTTATTCCAGAAGGGGTCTCACTGGAATGATAAAAACAAAGCCCCCTGCCAGGATGCCTGAAACTGAACCCATTAAGTGCCTTCCTTCTCATCTTTTGCTGAGCTCAGAGACCCTTAACAAGCTGAATAGATCCCTCCAGGCACTTTCTAGCTGACTGCAGTTGGGGTTCCACATGGGTCCTTCTGGAGACATTGAGTCAAGACAGCTGCTGTCTCAGATTTCAGTTTGCAGAACTATCCATGTGCTGCTTGATCCTTTGGAAAGTCTACTGCTTCCTTTTTCTTTGCTTCAGGGTGCACACAAAGGCAGAAGGCAATTGAGCTCTCTTTGGGCCAGATCCCCAAGCCCCATTTGTAACTAGAGGCACAAACCAGTCAGAATCCTTGCTGGAGGCTACAGGGAATTTTTAGAAAGAATTTCAGCCTCCTTGGAGCCTGCCTATTCTCTGGAGCAGCAGAAAACAAGCTTAATTGCTGTGGGTATTTCAGGCTATGTGGCCATGTTTTATTTATTTCTGACATTTCATCAGCATCTGTGGCTGGCATCTTCAGAGAAAATTCATTTTGTTAGCATCTTCAGAGAATTCCAGCCACAGATGCTGGGAAAACATCAGGAATAAAGCCTTCTAGAACATGGTCACACAGCCTGAAAAACCCTCAAAAAACAATGGATGCCAGCCATGAAAGCCTTAATCTTCTCATTAGAAAACAAGCTTGCTTCATCCTCAATATGACATCCCTTCAAATATTTAAAGCAGGCTGTCATATCACCCCTTAACCATCTCTCCTCCAGGCTAAAAATATCCAGCTCCCTAAGTCTCCTCTCATATGACATGGTTTCCAGACCCTTCACCATTTTGCTTGCCCTCCAGCTTCTCAACATCCTTTTTGAATTGTGGTGCCCAGAACTGGACACAATATATTCCAGGTGAGGCCTGACTAAAGAACAATAGAGTGGCACTACTACTTCCCTCAATCTAGATGCTATACTTCTATTAATGCAGCCTAGAATCACATTGGCCTGTTTATCTGCTGCATCACATTGTTGACCCATGTTCACTTTGTGGTCTACCAGGGCTCCTAGCTCCTTTTCACATGGACTCTTGTTAAGCCAGGTGTCCCGTTTCTATATCTATGCATTTCATTTTTTCTGCCTAAGTGCGGTAGCTGACATTTCCCCTGTTAAAATTCATTTTGTTTGCTTTGGCCCAGCTTTCTAATCTATTAAGGTCATTTTGAATTTTGGCTTTGGTCCAGACTGCATGAAAGACCATGCTTGGTATCCTGTTGGTTTCTTAACATGTTGAGTATTCTTTTAATCTGTTTAAATCATTTTTTACTGTTTTATACTGTCTGAATTGATGAAACTGATTTTACTGTAAAAAAAAAACAAAACACTGTAAACTGCCTTGAGATTCTTGTGTCTAGAAGCAACACTCCTTTTTAGCTCTGGATGCATCGGCACTGCAGAATTAATACAGTTTGACACCACTTTAGCTGCCATGGCTCCATGCAATGGAATCCTGGGATTTTCATGAGAAATCTAGCTTTCTCTCTCAGAGAGCTCTGGTGCCACAACAAACTACAGATTCCATGCTATTTCAGAAAGGAAAGGAAGGAAACCAACACTTGCTCTTTCAGGATGAAGTGGAAAGGAGACAGAATGGAATGAGCAGAGATTTACAGATATGAACTGGGAAGGGGTGAAAGTAACTGCAGCAGTCCCCAGATATACAGTTACTGCTTACAGTACAGTCCTGCACAGAGGCACTTATGGACATAATAATAATAATAATAATAATAATAATAATAATAATAATAGTTTATTTATAGCCCTCTCCTCTGTACATACACTCGGAGCGGGGTACAAGTAAAAAAAAACATAGATTAAAACAATCCCATGACCCGTTTCCAAACCTCCCACCCCTTAAAAATAGATTAAACAGCAATGATTAAAACAGTTATTTAAAAACATATAACTACATCCTAACCCTTCCTTATGCGGCCACGTCATAAGTGGGGATCAGAAACATGGGAGTAGGCAGGAAATCAAAGACTGGAACCAAAGCCGAGGATAAGGAATTTCAGGGGAAGGCCTGCCGGAAGGCATGTGGCAGGTTCTTGTGAGGCTTGTGGGCATCTTGGGGGCAATTCTGTTTGTGCCCTGAATCAGGCGTCAGATTTAATTAATCCATTGATTATCTTTGCACTTTGATTCTAGATCCCAGATGCAGGAGAAGAAGGAGGAAGAAACTCTCAATGTCGCTTATGGTGAAATACTAGGAAAGGAATGCAACAAAATGAATTAAAAATAGGAAGAAATAAAATAGAACAGCATAGGTTCGGCATCATCCCATGCGACCATTCATGGCGTCACTCCATCCCATTGACCCCCTTCCATTCCACACCATACAGAATCCTTAGGATTTTCTTTCTTTTGCACTAATCTTACGCATAAATCAGAATTTCTGTATATTACAGAATGCAGTAGCAATATTTGTGACTGAAATAAGTAGCAAAATTACAGTTATACTGTTATATTACAATATCATATACACAGAATAAATGTGTCTACATGTAAATAGTTTCATATTGTTAAAGTGGAAATTTGGTAAGTTGTGAAGTTTTTAAAGAAAAAATAAAATAAAATATTTTTTAAAAATTTCTGAGGCCTCTCGTTCTCCTCCAAAGCTCCTAAGACCTTTCTTCAACTTGAGGTTTCTGATCAGTCTCCTGAGTGGAGGAAGGGAAGGAGGAAGTAAGGAAGGAAGATAATCCTCTTTTTCAGCAAAAGTGTCCCAAAGAGCAGGTGTCACATCAGGAAGGTCCCCTTGCACTGCTGACTCTAAGGCATTGTCATATCCAGCTTCGGAGGAGACAAAGGCACCTTACAACAATGAACTTCAAAGAGCAGGGAGAGGTCCCTTCTTTATTTCCAGTGAGTCTGAAGAGTATGGAAATGTGTGTGCGTGTTCATTGCTGTATGTGCATTTCCTCTCTTAATAAATATTTGGACTTTAATTGAAGAAGCCTGTCCCTGCACTAATTCTTAAGGGATTACTTGGCCCTTTACTTGGTATACACTAAGGGACAAAGAATCATAGAATAATAGAATAATAGAAATTTAGAGTTGGAAGAGACCACAAGGGCCATCCAGTCCAACCCCCTGCCGTGCAGGAACTCCCAATCAAAGCATCCCCGACAGATGGCCATCCAGCCTCTGCTTAAAAACCTCCAAGGAAGGAGACTCCACCACCCTCCGAGGGAGTGTGTTCCACTGCCGAACATGGTCTGTCTGCAATTTGAGCTAATTAAAAATTCCCCTAATTAGAAACTTCCTAACAGTGGTGACCCTATGGATGAGAGATTTCAAAGAGACCCCAGTCTTCACAGCCCTGCTCAGGTCTTGAAAGTTCAGGGCAGCAGCCATGGCTTCCTTGATTGAATCCGTCCACCAGTAGTGTGGTCTCCCTCATCTCCTCTTGCCTTATACTTTTCCTATCATTAATGTCATTTCCAATGAGTCAAGTCATTGTATGACGTGTCCACAGCACAACAAGCCTCAGTTTAGTCATCTTGGCTTCTAGGGAATGTTCAAGCTTGGTTTGCTCTTGGACCAATTCCTTTGCCTTTTTCACTATTTTCATAGAATCAAAGAATCATAGAACCCTAGAATTAGAAGGGACCCCAAGGGCCATCCAGACCAACTCCCTGCCATGTAGGAAGACACCATCAGAACACTCCCGGGGACAAATGGTCAATGTAAGTCTCGGCATAAAAATCCTCCGAGGTAGGTTTTGTTGTTATTATTTTGACAGAGAGATGAACATCTCTACTCATGTTACCCAAAATGCTGGGGTCCCAGGAGAACACCCATAATTTATTTTTTAAAGGGAATTTTATTAGTTTGATTATGTTTTGGATGAGGAAACAGTTGGCCTTGGGATCACAACCCTATGTATAACAGTTCTAAATCACACTCCAGAGACAATTCCAAATAGTTTTTTGTTTTTTTAAGTTTACTTAGTGGAATAATCAACACGTGCGCACACACACAAGTGCACACTCACACATATACAGAAGAACAAACAAAGCAAAGTTGGGGGAAAAGATGAATAGAAGAGGCTTTGCTACAGGTGATATTTTACCAATTTAGAAACATTGTTAAAGTCAATGGGAATCCAGAATGGAGAAGACTCAGTAGCTGCAGAGGCAGCTCACTCAGTGAGGGGGGCAGCTTATTGGGGTGCCTAATTCAAACCAACAGTGTGTCTGTTTTTTATGCTATAAAAGACCCTGTCTCAGTAAAATCAGGGCTCGGACTTTGGGAATGATCCCTTCAAGGCACAGCCAACTGGGGTAAAGTCTGTACTTTCAATCTTATTTGGGTCTCAGTCTCTGTTTACCCCTTGAGATCTGCTACAGGAGACCCCATCATCCTACAAGACAGTATATTCCACTCTTGAACAGCTATTACAGTAAATAAGTACTTCCTAATGTTTAGGTAGAATCTCCTTTCTCTGAGCAATGCACCCAACCCAAACACCTCGGTAGTATTTTGCAACTCAGCTTGCAACTAGAGATTGCTGATTTTTGCAGGCCTTGAACAGTCCATCCGGTGTGCCCAGAATGGGGCATCTCCCCCTTCATCTCATACCTTCTTCCCCACTGGATGCATCATTAGCTCTGTCAGCCATTCTAGATTTTGAATTCCTGGCATGTTGCTCCCCTTTTTTTTCCTTTTAGCAGCTGAAAACTTGCAGGAATATATTCATGGCTCTTTATACTGAATGACTGGGGTTGATTCCAACCGTTACTTTGTTCTACGACGTCGTTCTTCTTTTTTGCTAAGATTTGAGCAGAACCTGGCAGACAGGATGGTATTTACCTGGTATAAATCAAATCCTTTTGTCTCTACATAGACATGAGAACTGTGTAGAGGAGATAATGGGTTTCATTTCAGGAAAACGCTCCTCTTTTGCCATATGGTTTGGTGAACGTTGGAAGCCACTGTGCTCTTTTTCCCACCATGACCCAAGTCACAGCCGTAGATTTATTTCCCCATTGATTTATTCCCCTCACTTAATACCTGCTTCTGTACAATGCATTGTGTTTTATTTATTTATATCTTTGCAACGTTTCAAGAAAAAAGCTACACATATTCATAACTGCACTTCCAGCCTCGATCTAAAAGGTTTATACAATAAAGGCAGAAAATATTCATTGTCCCATAAATCTAAGGACTGAGTAGATTTCCCGCATAAATCTGAAGAAGGCCCAGGCAGAGGAGGAGAAAGAAAAATCAGAGAGAAAGCAGAAAGGAAATAAATCTTGGCTCTTTCCTTTTCTCTTTCTGTGGTATAAAAATCCCTCTGCAGTGAGAAAGAAGGAGAAAAAAAGGAGAAGGTAATAATTTATTATGCCTAATTTTGAACACCAATTCAAGTAATAGTGGGTCTGTGTTTGGATGAGGAAGAACATTCAGGAATTTTCCTTGATAGTTTCTGGTTGGTGAGAAGCAAATATTCATTTATTTATTTGATATTTATTCCCCCCCCTTCCCCCCCAGGAGGCTTACTTAAAAAGTAAAAAGAAAATTAGCTAAAATAGAACAATTAAACAATTAAAGTTAAAATGAACATTGAATTTTTTAAAATGTAAACAATAAAAACCACTGAGAATTCAGTCAGTTCGCTCAGTCAGCTGGGCTTTGGAACTTGAATTTGGGATGATCCCACCCTTTCTCATGACTTATTTTATACCCCCAGCTTCCCAGTCTGTGAAAAGTTGGAAATAGTTATGGTCTACTGCCTGAGATCTGTATGTTGGGCTGAGTGCATTTGACAATACCAGATAGCCAACTCTTGGGAATGCTTTAGTTGCATATTTGTGCATGGCAGAGGACTGGACTATATAGCCATTGTGGGTTCTTCCAACTCCATTATTCTATGTCAGTGGTGGCTGACCAGCGGACAAGAAGCTGAGCACAAAAGCAAAGGCTGGAGGGAAGACTAGATACAAACTAGATCCATGATTTTCAGGACCAAGGACAACTCCTACATAACAGACAATTTACTGCAGCTAATTCTAGAGCAAGACTGAACAATATGATCATAGGATTCTATGATCCATTGCTAGCCCTACAGTGCCTTCTTCAGGTTTCATCTCTACGCTGCATGTGATAAAGTCCTTCGTGATATTTTGATTAGCAAACTGAACGGATGTGGAATAGATGGGAATACTGTCAGATGGATCTGTAATTGGTTGGAAAACTATGTTCAAAGACTCATAATCTGACTGTGTTTCAAATTGCCATCTGTTGGGAGGGCTTTGATTATGTCTTTCTGCATGGCAGGGGGTTGAACTGGAAGGCCCTTGGGGTCTCTTACAACTCTATTGAGTGCAGCAGGGTTCTGTCCTGGAGCCAACACTCTCCAATAATTATATCAATGACTTAGATGATGGGTTAGAAAGTATCCTTATCATGTTAGCAGATGATACAAAACTGTGAGAAGTAGCTATCATATTGGGAGTTGTTGTTACCTGCCTTTGTTGAGGTGACCCTGTGGATAAGACCTCTGAAAGACCCCCTGTCCTCCATTGCTCTACTCTGGTTCTGCAGATTCAAGCCTGTGACCTCCTTTATTGAGTCTAGCCATCTGGTATGTCTTCCTCTCTTTCTACTGCCTTCTACCTTTCCTAGCATTATTGTCTTATGTAGTATAAATAGACTCTTAGGGGCTGTACAGGATGGCCATAAAGGCTGGCCTGGGGCGGAATTGGGATGTGGCATCCATATGACACATGCTCTGATTCTGCCCCCAGGCTAGTATGATGCTGCACACAGCACCACATGGCGGGCAGTGTCAGGGTGCTCCTCCGGCAATGCATCTAGATGATGCAGCACCAAAGGAATGCAGAAAAGCCACAGCACCAGCTTTTTGCAGCTCCTTTTTGTGCTGAGGAAAGGCCAGATTGGGGCTGCGGTGTGTGGTTGCTGCGGCATCGATCTCGCGTGGCCCCTAAGTGCAGAGTCTTGGTATCTCTGGTGCCCCACCTTCTTCTTTGTTATTCAGCTGCTTCCAAAGGGCCTGTTGGGAGATTATTAGTGGTGGGAGACTGTGAAATCTTGGAGAGATTTAATGGAATTTCTTTTGTGAAAGTCTCTTAATGATGAACAGTTAAGTCAGCCTGGGCCTCAGGACTTGTCTAATGGGTCAACCCAAACCTTGGCCATGGAGTTATTTTTTGATATTTTATGCTCATAATCTTGGCACCTTCATCGTGGGATTTCTGGGAGGGACCACCCTTTAAAATGGATGAGCTAATCTTTTGTGTAATGAATGGCATAATGCCATGGATGGGCCAAGATGCAGATTTTGTCTAATGAGCCAAATAATACAACGGCCATGGAGTTTTCTTTGATATTTTACAGTCACCATCTTGGCATCTTCATCATACAATTGATGGGAGGCATCTTCATCAAACAATTGCTATAAAATGGGTGATATATAATTTTTTCTGTCATGAATGGCATAATGCCATAGATGGACTAAGCCTCAGGACTTATCTAATGGTCAACCAAAATGTTGGCAAGGAGTTTTCTTTGATATTTTATGGTCACCATTTGGCATCTTCATCATACTATTACTGAGAGGGACACCTTTTAAAATGGCTGAGCTAATCTTTTGTGTCATGAATGCCTAATGCCATAGATGGGCCAAGCAAATGAAAAGTGTACCTCACTTTGGAGACTTGGACATGTGTTGCAAGTAATTCATTAAGAAAAAAAGTTATCAGTGCCTGCCAAAAATGCACTGAAGCCCAGGTTCTTCTCTCAGGGCTTTGGAGCCTGAACAGGCTGAAATGAGGGAAGTGATTAATTGACTCCACAACCACATGAAAAATGACATTTGGAGCCATTCCCCTCAGTTCTGACAAGTACTTTATCCCCTGTATTGCAAGGCAGATGTTTGCTGTTTAAAATATCTCAGCATAATTCAAGAATGACCTCTAGTAAAGTTTAGCCTTGGTAAACCAATGTTTTGAAAGGTCAAAATGGACACTGAGGGATGGGCAGGAGAAAAGGACCCTTTATGAGTCCATATGGGGTTGGGGGTGGGTGGACTCCATTTTATTTCTGCCATCAGGACAACAGATGGAAAGTTTTCTGATAGCAACAGGGATAATTCTGTTTTGGCTTTGAGGATTTTCTCTCCCCACCAGAAAAAAACACCTAGCATGCCTTCTGTTCAGCCGGATGTTCAAAGGTCTTGAAAGGTCCATGTAAACATGACAAGCCATCACTTCCATCAGCAGTGGACTAATCCACTTGATAATAATTCATTGAATCCATCATCTTTTGAGCACTGAGAGACAGGAGTACCAGAAAAACATTTTTCACACTCTTAGTCTCCAGTTCCACTGTAAGAAAGGGTAGAGAAGGACAATTCCTGGCCATTTTAAAAGCAGTTTTAGGGTCTTTCTTAGGTCTCCAAAGTGCACAAGCCTGTTGAGTGGTCATTTCATTACACCCCATTTTGCTACACAGAGGGAAAGTGAAGCGAGTCAGCCACATGCCACCAAAAGTGATGGCTTTTGAGTATATGCAGATCCAAATAGTTACACAACCTCATGTAGCCATGGATGGGTTATTTGGTGCTTGGGGGTGTTGGCCTCACTATTCATCCTTAGAGGACATTTAGATTAGATGGATAAAGGTCTTTGGTCTATTCTGATTGGATTAACTAATCGGACAGAGGCTGGGAGGCTCAAGGTTTGAATCCATGGGTCCAGCTGCTAAAACAACCAATTCAGTTTTAGGCTGCATCAGTGGGAGTATAGTGTCTAGATCAAGGGAAGTAATAGTACCATATTCTGCTTTGGTCAGGCCTTCCCTGGAATAATACTATGCCCACTTCTGGTCAACATAATTTAAGAAGGATATGGACAAGCTGGAGCATGTCCAGGGGAGGGTGACCAAAATGGGGAAAGGTCTGGAAACCACCAAGACTTATGAGGAGCAGCTTAGGAAGTTGGGTATAGTTAAGGGTGCAGCTGATAGCCATGTTTAAATATTTGAAAAGATGTCATGATGAGGATGGAACAAGCTTATGTTCTGCAGCTCCAGAAACTAGGACAAAGAGCCATGAGTTCAAACTACAGGAAAAGGGATTCCACCTAAACATCAGGAAGAACTTCCTGAAGGTGAGAGTTGTTCCACAGTGGAATACACTGCCTGAAAGTGTGGTGGCATCTCCTTCTTTGGAGCTTTCAAATAGAGGCTGGATGGCCATCTGTCAGGAGGGCTTTTATTGCGTCTTCCTACATGGCAGAATAGGATTAGACAAGATGATACTGGGGGTCTTTTCCAATTCTACCATTTTATGATTCTATGAGATGGAAACCACCATACATAACTGCATGTTGTTGTTGTTGTTGGTATTTGTTATTAACGTTTCCCTGCAGATCAAGGTAGGGAACAACAATAAAGAACACAGCACATAACATACTATAGAATGATAGACACATAGAGTTGGAAGAGACCACAAGGGCTATCCAGTCCAACCCCCTGCCTTCTGTGTAGAACCAATACATATTAAAACATATCAATATATACTTTGAAAACCATAATTTGCCTCTTCATCCATTCACATCAGATGTGCACTGAAAGGGGTCAGTCAGTGGCTCAGTATGGAAGTCTGTGACTCTCTGCTTGTATTATGTGAAATTTCTTTCTTATGAAATATTAACTAAAGTTTATTCAGGGTCAGTCCTGAGCTGAGGCAGGGGAACGTCTGCTGAACCTGCTCTGTTATTAATATGAAATAATGCCCCCGCAATAACTTGCTATGGAAGCCCAGCTCTTCAGGGAAAAAGAAATTTTTCATTCCAAATTTATTTGGAACATTATTCATAACTTAAATATTAAAAATGCAAATTTGACAAAGAGGCTGGGTCTTGCTGAATTAAAAAGCAAAGTTTAATTTAATGGGTGTCATTAATGAAATTATGCACTGATTTGTAAGGATGGATAACAACGGCTTCATTTCTGGAGGGTTGCAGATCCACAGTAGTCTCCACTTGTTTTTGCTGAAAAGAGAAACATTGTGGCTCCAGAGGTCCAGATGTAACTTAGAGTAATCTGTGTTCAATGGAAAAGCCAAAGACAGGAAAGGTCCATGAGGTTTCCATATATCTAGATGCATCATTGGGATTACGCTTGAGGAGATAATCTTGCTCTTTTCCAGCAGCCCTTCTAAATCTTAGCCTTCTGATTTTTTTTACTACTGTTTCCATGAATGTCTGAGCCAAGGCATACATTATCTTCCACAATTTCATTTTAACAGTCTTAAACAAATGGGGAGAAATTCCAGTTGTCACACTGTGCCCAAGAGCATCTTCAGGTTTCTTATTCTCCATCCCAGTGGGTCATCGTGCTTTTACAGAAATCATCAGGGAATATTACCAATGAAAGGAAGAATCTGAAGACTCACATAGTCCTACCAGAGTTATAGCTGGGAAGGAAAACTATGCATAAACGGTGACATTTTCTAATAAAGCCGGGATGGTATTGGCATTTCAGAAAGTGATCTCAAACAAGGCAGGTGAATCTCTAATAAGAGCATGTCATTATAAGAGGTAGGTGGCAGGAAAGGAGCAAATTCAGTTTTCATTTTATTCACAGGGGACAGATGTGTGTACTGTACTTCTGAGAGAGTCCATTTTCTGGACAAACAAAAATTGTCCCACCTGTTCGCCTCTGGGGAGGTGGAACATGTATTTATTATTTATCATGTTGTCCACAGAGCCAGCTTGCTGCACTGTTTTTGAGTGTCTGCACTCCTATCTCTTCTGTGAGTTTTTTCTTGTTTTCCCCATTTCAGAGGTCCAACTGTAACCCTTTTCTCCAGTTCATGCATCTTTCTGTACCCTCGTCTCTGTTGTCCCTGTCTTTGTGCAAAGGGGGGAATAGATTCAAGGCCTGTGAGCACAGCAACAATCCACAAGTGCACCCCCAAATCCAGTCAGATGGGCCTGGGAGCCTCACCCTCACCTGCACTCACTCACCCTGCACTTATGGTCAAACGGCATTGCAGAAAGAAGTCATAGAATCATAGAATCATAGAATCATAGAGTTGGAAGAGACCACAAGGGCCATCCAGTCCAACCCCCTGCCATGCAGGAACTCCCAATCAAAGCATCCCCGAGAGATGGCCATCCTACCTCTGCTTAAAGACCTCCAAGGAAGGAGACTCCACCACTTTCTGAGGGAGTGTGTTCCACTGTCGAACAGCCCTTATTGGAAATTCCTCCTAATGTCTAGGTGAAATCTCTTTTCCTGCAGTTTGCATCCACTGTTCCGCGTTCTAGTCTCTGCAGCAGCAGAAAACAAGCTTGCTCTCTCCCCAATATGACATCCCTTCAAATATTTAAACAGGGCTATCATATCGCCTCTTAATCTTCTTTTCTCCAGGCTAAACATCTCCAGCTCCCTCAAGCATTCTTCATAGCGCACAGTTTCCAGACCCTTCACCATTTTAGTCACTCTCCTTTGGACACGCTCTAGTTTTTCCACATCCTTTTTGAATTGTGGTGCCCAGAACTGAACACAGTATTCCAGGTCCTGTAGACCTGCTTCCACAATGATCTAAAATGTCTGTATACACTGGAATAGCCCATGCCCACCAACATTTCACAGAGCAATATTGGGGCATGTGAGATCAAGCAACATCAGAGTGTGGTCAAGATGGCCAAAGTTATTAATGAAGAAGAACACACAAGCCAAAAGAGGGTGCAGCTTCGTAAGTAGAGAGATCTTGTAGCACCTTTGAGACTAACTTAAAGAAAAAAGTTGGCACTATGAGCTTTTGTAAAGTCTCCTTCCCCAAATGCATCTGAGGAAGTAGACTTTAGTCTCTGAAAGCTCATGCTGCCAACTTCATTATTTCAGATCTCTACATACTGATTCTACAGACTAACACAGCTATATCTTTGAATTATGCCCCCCCCCATTGAATCCAAACTGCTTTTGCATCCTATTCTCCCAGAATCCTAGTCCAACACTCAAACCTCAGCACCACCACAGCACCACACTAGCTCAAGGTTGACTCAAAGAGGGTTGCTATTGTCTTCCTCTGAGGTTGAGAAGGTATGATTTATTCAAGATCACCCAACCAGGGCTGAGTTAGGATGCAAACCCTGCTGTCTTGGAGTCTTAGTCCAACTTTCAAACCATGTAAAACTGACCCTCATTTGCCAGGTTTGCTCAGCAGAGATATGCCATTGCCCTCCTCTGGGGCTGAGAGAGTATGGCTTGCCCAAAGTCACCCAGTGGCTTTCCATGGCTGAACAGAGATTTGATCCCTGGTCCCCCAGAGTCCTAGTTTAACACCCAAAGCACATTACCACACTGGCTCTCTCTCTCAGGACCCAGAGCAATGGATGCAAACTACAGAAAAAGAGATTCCACCTCAACATTAGGAGGAATTTCGTGAAGGTGATAGTTGTTCTACAATGGAATACAGTGGCTGGGAATGTGGTGGTGTCTCTTTCTTTGGAGCTTTTCAAATCGAGGTTGGATGGCCATCTATCACAAGGAATGCTTGGATGGTGCCTTCCTGCATGGCAAGGGGTTGGATTGGATGACCCTTGGGATCTCTTCCAACTCTGATTCTATGACTCTTCAGTAGTAGCAAAGCTGATTAAATCCATTCCAATTCCAGATTGTAGCACAGCAATGGGCCAGGGCATTACATTGTTTTAAAGTGTTTTAAACGTATTTACCCTTTAATGGTATTTTATTCTTTTAACATGCAATTTGTTTTAGTATTGTAATAATTTAATTCTGTTTTAATGTACCTTTCTGTTTGCTTTTAATTGTACTGTTGGTTTTTTTTATATTGTAAGTCGCCCTGATTCCCAGTTTTGGGGAAAGGGCGGAATATAAATAAATATAACAACAACAACAGAAAAAGTCAAAGGGGAGCAAATACTTTTTCAAGGCACCGTATAAGTCACAGTTGGGGGGGGGGTGATGAAAAGGCCGAGGGAATATACGAGAACCCGTGGCCACACGTCCAATTCGCAGTCAAACCCATGGCTTAGAAAGCAGGAATGCTATGTCTGAGCTGAGCCTAAAGAATAAATAAAATGACAGCTTCAACATTGCATAACAGCATAGAGGTAATCTGGAAGGCTTAGGAGGAAATCTAGCATGCAAGGGACTTGGAGCTCCAAATGCATTGCTCCTGCCTTCTTTATTCATAACAGCTGCTTATTTATACCGAATGATCTCACCTTAAATCAGACCTTGCTGGAAACAGGGGCCAGCGTTGCATTGCAGAGTGATAAAGTAGTACAGCTTTATCTCCAAATGCAGACAACGAAAATACCCAGATAAGAGTAAAGTACTTGTTTACTTCCAGTGGATTTCTTCTACTGGAAATAGAAATAGATGCCCTTTCAGTGTGTCCCCCCCCTCCCATATATATTTGCATGTGCTATCTGCAATATATATCACAGTGTGAGAAAGCTGTCTAATAGGAAAGAATGAACTTTATTTAAACTCCAATACACACACACAAACAGTGATGCTGGGATAGGTACAAAATTGCTACACAAAGAATGCACAAATTTTTGTCTGGATCTTAAAACTCAATCTTCATTTTTATTGGGGTGGATCAGGGAGAAGACATCTCTTTCATGGAAAACAGAGAAATGTCATCATTCTCTAGCAACTAGCATCTAGCAAATGTCATCATACTTTAGCATCATACTCTACCAACACACACACATACACACAGAGAGAGTAATGCTGGGATAGGTACAGAACTGCTACACAAAGGATGCACAGATTCAAACTCAAGTTGAATTTCCTGGCCTTGGGCCCAAGGGAAGCATCATAGGACCTTATCAGACGTCGGAAATTGGAAGTATAATCTAATGGCAATCTGAACGCAATCATGGGGTTTCATGTTATTGTGAATTAAAGCATCTCATGCAATTTCGGGCAAAAGGGGAGTCATTCTGAATGTAATCACGGGTTTTACATTATTGTGAATTAAAAGTTCTCATGCAATTTTGGGAAATGGGCAGTCATTTTCGGGTAATGGGAAGTCATTCTGAACGCATTCCAAACACAATAGGAATTCATGTGAATTCGCTAAACTAGTGAATTCACATGATTTTGAATTGGCTCCAATTGGCTCCATTCGCAATAAAGAGAAATTCCTCCTGTCTGATAAACTCCAAAGTTCAGATCAGAGACCAGGCTTAATGTGAAAAAGGTCCCAGGTTCTGGGTTCCATTCATTACATTTTCGAAAAGGTCCATTTTGCTGAACTCCTACCCTCAAAATAGGCTCGGAGCTAGAGCAGATGCATGATTTCACCACTATAGAAGCCACAAGCCCCCACTAGCCAAGATCCCTTTCCTCTGCTCCTGAAGGTCTAAGTGCTGGTAACATCACTTTAAACAGTTTAAAGCCATTAAAAAGGTAAAAGGATAAAAACGAAGGCCCTTTTGTTTAAGCAGACTTTTAGAATAATAGAATCTTAGGGTTGGAAGAGACTCCTAAGGACTATCCCTCCACCCCACTTCTCCCATACAGGAACACACAATACAAGCATTTCTGACAGATGGACATCCAGGATTTGTTTCCAAAGAAGGAGGCTCTATCATATTCCGAGGCAGCAGCATTTTCCACTGTCAAACAGCTCTTACTGTCAGAAAGTTCTTCCTAATGTTGTGGTGGAATATCTTTTCCTGTAGTTTGAACCCCTTGCTCTGGGTTCTAGTCTCTGGAGCTGCAAAAATAAATTTGTTCCATCTTTACCATGGCATCCTTTCAAATGTTTAAACAGGGCCCTCATGTCACCTCTTAACTTTCTCTTCTCCAGGCTTATCATAGTCAGCTCCCTAAGCCGCTCCTCAGAGTATATATTCCTCATGTGTTCCTTAAGGGAGTTGGACTGGTTGGTCTCGAGGGTCCCTTTCAATTCTAATAGTTTATGGCTTCATTCCTACTTACAAAAAAAGTGGTTTGCGATCTGAATTGATGGATCAATTTGACAGCGGAGTGTGGTCCCCACTACATTTGCCACAATCACTTTTTTTTTTTTAACCTGGAAAATAACCCACTTGTGGTTCACATTCATGAATGAATCGGTTCAAAATGGGCCTGCTCCAGCTGGCCGAAAGACAAATTTAAATCGATTCCAATCCACATCTGGTTTACACTTGCACAGAATCGATTTATGCAAAAAGATGCAGAAAACATCAGCGTCAAAAAGACACAGATTAAATGGGTCTAGCGCATGGCCCCCCTCTCCAAATCACTTCAGTGGGAACCAGGGTCATTTGTACCAGTTCAAACCAATCTGCAATCTGGGTTAAAAGGTAATGGGAATCAAGCCTATGATTCCATGAACATTTAGCTTTCTCCTCACCTCCCTTCCCAGCAGCTTTTGGCACGTATCAGGTGCCCAGGCAACACTTGCAAAATGGAGAATTTTTTTTTTTGTTTGAAAAGCAACTGCCTAATGGGACCTCATCAGAGACCTCCCTTCTCGCTGGGGGTCTCTGTTTCCCACTTCAGTTCTTTAATTGCCTGGGAGAACAACATTTTTTAAAGTGGAGTAATTCATTGCGGGGAATGGGGGAAAAGCTTGAAAAATATGATGGAACGAGTCATATCTTTTAAGTGGTGTGGCTTGATACGCTAAAAGCATCCATCTGTAACCCAATTATCCCAGACAATCACCATGTGTTGTCTGTTCAGACTTTGTATCCGTGAATAAATATAGCTAATGAAGGGGGTCATTTGGGAAGCATCCATCTGTTTGTTTGAGTGACAGTCCCTGGAAGCAACAAAAAGTCTTTTCTTGCACCTCAAAGACTTACAAGTTTATTATGGCAGGAACTTTCATGGACTAAAAGGATCCCCTTAACCAGATGCAGAGAGGGTTATCCTAACTTCTTCTTGTTGTTGTGTGCCTTGAAGTCATTTCCAACATATGCCAACCCTAAAATGAACCTGACATAGGGTTTTCTGAGGCTGAAAGTGTGTGACTCATCCAAGGGTTTCATGGATTTTCATGGCCAAGAAGGTATTTGAACCCTGATCTCTTGATCACTCAAACCACTACTGCACTGGCTCTCAGTCCTAAATTGCCAATCTTTGCTGCTTTTGTTTCTTCATGAAAGAACCAAACATTTCAGAAAATGTATCTCCACTCTGTAATTTTCAGTAGGTTGCTGCAGAACATCCATTGCTGAAATAATCCACTTGTTTTTCTTGTACAGGAAACATGTTTTTCCACCAAAAATGTGTGTTTTGCCCACTACAGCCTGAATCCAATTATCAGTCCTGACTAAAGGAGGCCCAGTGAATCAATTGGATTTATCTATGTGTTGAGTTAATTCATTTCTACATGTCCCATTATCCATATTAGTACCACATTATATGTTACAAATATGTTAAGCAATAGCAGTAAACCAAACTCAGCTCCTGACAGTATCTTAGATTCCCCCCCCTGCAAAAAACTGTGGGGTGTCCTGGGGGGCACTAAAAGGCACAAAAAGGGGTTTAGGGGGCCTTTCTGATATACCAGAAAGAGAAGGGAGAACACTGATCCTGAAAACATTTGCCAAGTGCAACAGTTTGCAACTGGGTCGCATTAAATATTTATACAGTTAGCCCTCCACATACATGGATTCTTTATCCATGGATTCAATTATCCATGAATATATATACTTGATATTGACATTTTATATGAGGGACACCATTTTATTATGCCGTTGCATTTAGTGGGAGTTGAGCAACCACAGATTTTGGCATCCATAGGGGGTCTTGGAACAAATGCCAATTGAATATCATGGGACGAAGGTACAAAACACAAATTTTTGATGCAAAAACATGTTTTCTGCACAAGAAAACCAGATGGATTATTTCAGCAATAAATGTTCTGCAGCAACTCAAAGTTATTTAAAATGGCACTATAACATCCCAAATCCACAAAACAGTGATACTTATATGTGACCAACCAAAATGCACAAAATACATGTTGCAAGTTTTCAAAGTTCCGTTTTCATTGGTCCAATAAAGATAGCACTGTTTTGTGGATTTCGGATGTTATTGTACTTTGCTACATGGCCAACATGGCTACCCTTGCATATATTAAAACTGCACAGGAACCCTTGCATTCTCTAGGGTGGGGAGCAATTTTCTGAAATTATTAGTTCTGTGGCACAGTGGTTTGAATGTTGGAGTAAGATTCTGGAGACCAGGGTTTGATTCCCAGCTCAGCCATGGAACCCTATTGGGTGACCTTGGGCAAGTCACACTCTCTCAGCCTCAGGGGAAGGCAATTGCAAACCTCCCCTGAACAACTCTTGCCAAGAAAACCCTATGATAGGTTTCCCTTAGGGTCACCATAAATAGGAAATGGCTTGAAGACCACCACCACCACCACCACCACCAACAATAACAACAACAGCATGAAGAACAAAAAATATATTGTATGGGTAGCCCTCCCTACATCAGTGGGGCAGTGAATCCACTGTAGGATTTACTCTGAATGTTAGACCACGGTGCTAAAATCTCCTCCTATGGGTGCAATGCCTTGGAAACATCCTTTAAACTTCAGACTAAAACTCAGAGCAGACTCACTGACTTGCCCAGCAAGAGAACCAGCAACTTCCACTGTTTTCTCTCACGTTCCCTGTGAATGCTGCTTGTCTCTCTTTTTTCAGTAGCAGAAAAATGTTGTTCTCAGCCTTTTTGGAAGGCCCTGAGCCATGGGGGGAGCATCTCAATCTGCAAGAAGGGTTTGTTTAGCCCCTGGCTGCCTCCCCATGTGTGCTGGAGGGAAATCTGCAGCCTTCCTCTAATTGCACTCGGAAGGGCCTTTTGGAGAACCGAGCCTGGAAACATTTGGAGAACTCAATTCTCTCTCTCTCTCTCGATCCCCTTCCTTGCATTAAGCAAGACAAATGGGGGTCCAAGGGGGCTTCACTCAGCCCAATTAAACCATTATGGAGCTCAATAACTCTGCAATATCAGCTTTGTGTGCGCAAGTGAATGGCTGGACTGGGACAGAATGGGAATTCTCACTTTTCCAATGTGCAGTAGTTAGGGGAGAGATGGATTGGGTTGTGTTTCACAGTTGTGGTTTTAAAGAACTTGCACTCGCTTTCCCCATCACATTTTATTTATTTTCTGGCATTAAAAACAACAGTGGCACACTAGTACATGTGCCACCCTCCCAGCTCTCACTCTTTCCCACTGCAGATAAAAGCAGATAAATTAATAGAATCCACATAAATTACATATTTGAATAACCTCACGTTATGCTTTATTTAGGGTAATGTTTGCTTTTTTTCAGTTTTCTTTTGTTTTAGTCGACGCTGGGGGCTGCTTTGGGAGATAAATAAATATATAAATTGAGAGTCTGCTATTGGCCTGCCAATTTTTTTAATATCTAACTAGCTATCTTTCTATCATCTGCTTTTCATTGTGTACGTTTTGTCCAATGACACACCCATTATTAACCACAATCATGTTAATAATGATGAAAAAAATGAAGATGATAATAGCAAGAGTAATGATGATGGGTAGAGCACTTTGTTCTGATCCAATGCCTGAACTGGTGTGAACTGGCATTCTGCATGGGTCTTACATCTTGTAAGTGGACTGATGAGTGTAGTTTTATAACATCACTCTTCACCTGGAGGCTGCTGTTGTGATGTTACAACATCTAGGTGTGTGTTGTGTAGTGGCAGCCAGTGGAGCGACTGATGTGGCACCAATGCAGATTGATGCATTTCTGATGTACATCTGAACACCAGATACAAAGTGCAGAATGTAACAGGAGTGCCCAATGTGCCTCAGAAGCACTTGATGCTCACCAGGAGCTCTTGATGTGCATTGGGACACTCTTGCAGGTATCCAGATGTGCATCTTTGCAATTCATCAACAAAATTTCAATGTGCTTCTGTAATGTAGCTCCAGGTTTGTAAAGATACAAAATATAGGCTGTGATGTAGAAACCTGACTGATATCACCTTCATCAGTGCTGATGTACTGGCTTCAGTTTGCAAAGGGACCTTGTAGCACTTTTGAGAGTAACTGGGCAAAAGAAGTTATAGCATGAACTTTCATAGACTTGGTCTTCTTCCTCATTTAGAGACCATGCACTCTACGAAATGTATGCTAGAACTTCTTTTACCCAGTTAGGGGCTCGACAGATGGGTGGCGAAATGCCACCCTGTTTTCACCAGATTGTTGCCGTGGCAACCACAAGATGTGGCAATGATCCGCTCCCTCTCAGGAGCAAAAAGCAGCTTCCTGGAAGGGGTACCATAATGGCGCTCCTTCGCCATGACGATGCCCCTTCCAGCCAGTGCCATTTGGGCACTCTGACTCCTGTGCATCATCATGGAGTGCCCGGTGTGGAAGGGTGTGAACCATAATGGCGCACGGCTGGCAAAACTAGGGCTGGGTCATGTGGATGTCCAGCCCTATCTAACCCTACTTTTGACCCCAAGCCAGAACAAAGTGCTGGATTATTTAGGGCCTTATTCTCAAAGGTGCTACAAGATATTGAGGCTGCAGTCCCGACTCCCACATGATTGAATTCTGCTGCCATACTGGCTTCACCAACAAAATGGAGTGGCTTGAGTGTTGGACTAGGACTCTAGAGATAGGGGCCATTTTAATTTTTTGACCTTAAGATGGTGATCTAAGAAGTTTGGAGGAGTTGGGCCATGGGGACCATCTCTGGTCCCTAGGATTTGCTTGAAAAGGCACAACAGCCCCAGCACCACATTGTATGTATTGACACCACATTTCTCTTTTGACTCAGGTAGAAATGAGGCCTCATCCACAGTTGTTCAGGGCTTGTAATCATCTCCTCTGTGCTCATTTTTGCAGAAAGAAATGGCATTCATACGACTTAATTGAAGGAGTAAAATATAAATTGAATTACCCTGAATATCATTTGAGGTTAATAATGCAAAAACACTCCCCTCCTTGATTGAAATTTGTACAACAATGCCATAATTATTTTGCAGCTAACCCGATGAAATCTGACTGCTTCACCTTTACAATTCTTATTTGCTTTTATTTAAAGGTTATTTATTTATCATTAAAAAATCCTCTGTCATGAAGCCTAGACAAAATATTATCCTGATACCTAGAGAACTCTTAATGTTCATTTTCTTGAGGTTTTCCTTCATCTCAATTCTCTCACCACCATCTGCTTGCACAACTGAAAGCAAATTAATGTTATTCGTAAAGAAAAGTACAGATAGGGAGAACACCAATTACACCACAATATCTTTCTTTAAAAAAAATCAGCCTGCATCAATAGAAGTATAGTTTCTAGATCAAGGGAAGTTATAGTGCCACTCTATTCTGCTTTGGTCAGGCCCCACCTGGAATACTGTGTCCAGTTCTGGGCATCACAATTCAAAAAGGATGTGGAGAAACTGGAGCGGGTCCAAAGGAGGGCAACTAAGATGGTGAAGGGTCTGGAAACCTTGCCCTATGAAGAACGCCTTAGGGAGCTGGGGATGTTTAGCCTGGAGAAGAGAAGGTTAAGAGGTGATATGATAGCCCTGTTTAAATATTTGAAGGGATGTCATATTGAGGAGGGAGCAAGCTTGTTTTCTGCTGCTGCAGAGACTAGAACGCGGAACAATGGATGCAAACTGCAGGAAAAGAGATTCCACCTCAACATTAGGAGGAACTTCCTGACAGTAAGGGCTGTTCGACAGTGGAACACACTCCCTCGGAGGATGGTGGAGTCTCCTTCCTTGGAGGTCTTTAAGCAGAGGCTGGATGGCCATCTGTCGGGGATGCTTTGACTTGGAGTTCCTGCATGGCAGGGGGTTGGACTGGATGGCCCTTGTGGTCTCTTCCAACTCTATGATTCTATGATTCTATGATTCTATGATTCTAAAGGCTTTCAAGGCCAGAATCCAGGGTTTTGCCAGCCACAGATGCTGGCGAAATGTCAGGAATAAAGTCTTCCAGAACACAGCCACATAGCCTGAAAAATCAACAATAAACTGTATCATTTTAGTATTTTTTTAACATTTTTAGTGTTTCATTTTATCATTTCTCTTTGATTATATATCTCGGATGGTCTGCCCTTTAGTGGAAAGAGCATTACCACCACCACCACCACCACCACCACCACCATTTTGTGAGATATTCAGCCTTCTTGGTTCAAGAGCTCCGGTGCCACAACAAATGACATTTCCCAGAATTCTGCAGCACTGAGCCATTACAATTAAAGTGGTATCAAACTGCATTACTTCTGCAGTGCAGATACAGCCTAGGAAGACAACCTACCCAAGGCCCTCCATGTACTTTGAAAAAGAGAATAATCTGGTCACAATCAGATAGGTTAACAGTTATGGTGAATAATAAATCAATAAATAAAGTAGAAGAAAATTGGTCACCTGTTATGGAGCTGTGGGTAGTAAAGTGGGGTTTAAGTAGTGATTGTTATAAACATATTCAAAACATATAATAATGTATATATGGGAACAAACACAAAAGGCACTAAGGTATCCTGGCCCATGAAGACACCACCTTTGTGTGTGTGTGTGTGTGTGTGTGTGTGTGTGTGTTGTGTGCCTTCAAGTCATTTCCCACTGGAGACCCTAAGCTGAATTTATTATGGTATTTTCTTGGCAGGTTTTCTTCATAGGAGGTTTACCATTACCCTCATCTGAGGCTGAGATGTGTGACTTGCTCAAGATCACCTTGTGGTTTTCATTGCCAAGCAGGGAATCAAACCCTGGTCTGCAGAGTTATAGTCCAACCCTCAAACCACTATGCCATGTTGGCGTCTATAGAATATGCACATGCACATCTTGGTAGGGGTGTTGTACTGTTGCTATTGTTGAATGCCTTCAAGTCATTTTGACTTAAGGTGACTGTAAGCCAAACCTAGCATGGGGTTTTCTGGGCAAATTTCTTCAAAGGGGTTTTCCATTACTATCTTATGAAGCTGAGAGAGTATGACTCATCCAAAGTCACCCAGTGGGTTGCCATTACTGAGAGGGGATTTCAACCCTGTACATCAGAGCCATAGTCCAACGCTCAGACCACTACCTCATGGAGCCTAAGGTGTTGAACAGATGCTAACAATTCAGCCAGCTGCAAATCCACAGGATGGAACCACAACCATCAAAGCAAAATGAAATGGATGCAGAGACACCTCTGATTGCTTTTTACTTGGGGAGCTGGGTATGTTTAGCCTGGAGAAGAGAAGGTTAAGAAGTGACATTCTTAAATATTTGAAGGAAGTCATATCGAGGAGGTAGCAAGCTTGTTTTCTGCTACTCCAGAGAATAGGAGCTGGAACAATGGATGCAAACTACAGGAAAAGAGATTCCTCCTCAATATTAGGAAGAATTTCCTGACAGTAAGAGATGCTTGACAGTGGAACACCTCAGAGAATGGTGGAGTCTCCTTCCTTAGAGGTCTTTAAGCAGAGGCTGGATGGCCATCTGCGGGGATGCTTTGATTGTGAGTTCCTGCATGGCAGAACGGGGTTGGACTGGATGGCTCTTGGAGTCTCTTCCAACTGTATGATTCTATGACAGATCCCTTGTCCAAGAAATGCTCTTCTAAAGTACTCCATTTTGTTTTTAAAAGATAAATCTAGAAATACCTTGGCTACTCTCAACTGATTTCACATAGTGCTCTTGAACAGAGAGTCACAACAAGTGGCCCTCCAGAGCTTTCCCACAAACAAACCACTTCAGACATCCTATTGATGCCATCTGGTGCTTTCAGTCAGAGCTGGATGAACCTCTGTCCTCTGCTTCATCCAACTTGGAGAGCGAATGGGGACGGAAGTGCTCAGATGTGGGGATGTGGTGGTTGGTTGGAAGAGCACCACTTTTCTTTGTCATTCTGAGAATGGCTCTCTCTCACTCTCTATCCCTCTCTCTCATTGAGAGTGTGAAAATGCATTGTGCATAGTGCCTCTGCCTCACTAAAGAGGCCTTTTATTTTTGACAAAGGCCCAAGGGATGGGATTCAGAAAGCAGCTGCTGGACTATTTTGTCCAGGGCAATCACGGCTCTGCATGCATTTGGCAAACCCATAAAGAAGCTACAACCGTTCAGTTCTTTCTGATCACATCAAAGTCTTCTCATTCATTTCCCGTCCTCCCTCCAGGGCATTCTGTTTTTGCAGCAGTGAGGATTTGGCCTCAGCATTTACACAATTAGACTCAGAGGCAAGAGGAGTGAAGACTGAAGGAAGAAACATTAACAGCTTAAGATACACAGATGACACAATATTTCTAGAAGAAACCAACAAAGACGTCAAGCAATTACTGAAGAAATACAAGGAGGAGAGTGTCAAGGCGGACTTGATGTTGAAGAGCATTGAGGAAAAAATGTCCATGGAAGATCTACTAGATTTTTTTCCTAGATAAGGAGAAAATTGAGTTTGAAGGACTATGACTCTGGAGACTGGGGTTTGATGCCCTGCTCAGGCATGGAAACCCACACTCTTCCTCAGGGGAAGGCAATGGTACACTTTTTTTGAACTAATCTTGCCAAGAGAACCCTATGGCAGGGTTGCCTTAGGGTTGCCATAAGTCAGAAATAACTTGAAGGCACATAATAATAACAAATCCAATACTTTGAATCAAATATTGATCAGAATGGAGAGTGCAGTCAAAAAATAAGAAGACTAGGAATGGGAAGGGCAGCCATGAAGCAACTAGACAAGATCATAAAGTGCAAAGATATACCATTGAACACTAAAGTGAGGATCATCCAAGCCATTGTATTCCCCATTACCATGGACGGATGTGAGAGCTGGACAGCGAAGAAAGCGGACGAGAAGAAGATCAATTCATTTGAGATGTGATACTAGAGAAGAATGCTGAGGATACTGTGGGCAGACAAAAACAAACAATCAAATGAGTCCTTGAACAGATCAAGGCAGAACTCACCCTTGAAACCAAGAGGATCAAATTGAGGCTGTCGTACTTTGGCCACATCATGAGAAGGCATGACTCATTAGAAAAGACAAAAATGGTGGGAACACTGGAGGGATATAGACCACATCCCAGATGGATAGACTTATTCAGGGAGGCCATGGGCTTGAATGTACAAGACCCAAGCAGAGCAGTGCAAGGTAGGAGACTTGGACATGTCTCATCCACAGGGTCGAGGTAGACTTGCAGACAGCTAACAACAACAACAACAACAAGAACAGATCAAACTATCCCTAGAAACCAAGGTGACTAAATTGAGACTGTTGTGCTTTGGCCACATCATGATAAGGCATGATTCATTGGGGGAAAAAAAGGTGGAGGGCAGTAGAAAGAGAAGAAGACCACACACCAGATGACTGGGCTCAATCAGGGAGATCACAGGTAAGAATCTACTGATCCGAGCAGTGGAGGGCAGGGGGTCTTGGAGATGTTTCATCCGCAAGGTTGCCATGAGTCAAAGTTGACTCAAGGGCAGTTAACAACAACAAAAAAACAAATTTACACAAAAAGATGAGGAGAGGATTCTGCTGTGAGGCAACACCCGTGGCAGTGGGTTTTTTCTTCCTGCGGAGATCTTTCAGTATGTTTGTGTGTGTTTGTTGTGTGCCTTCAAGTCACTTCCTTGTGACCCTAAGGTGATCCTACCTTATAAAAGTTTGCCATTGCCTTTCTCTGAGGCTAAGAGAGTGTAGCTTGCCCAAGGTCACCCAGTGAATTTCCAACTTTCCATGGCTGAGTAGAGATTCTAACCTTTGTCCCATAGTGGCAAAAGAGACCACCCAAAAAGGTCAGACTGGGGCCACCCTAGATGCCCATGGCCCCAATTCACATGCCCCGTGGTCCTGGATGTTTTTTTACTGCTCTATTTGAGACCAGCTTTTCCTGGTTGGGGTGGCTTCTGGGTGGCTTCCAGGCAGCTTTGGGGCATGCTGCATGTGATTGCCAAGCTGCCCAAAAGCAGGCATATTATGCCCCATATGCTGTTTTGGTCAATAGTATTCTAATTCAAAACTCAAGTCACTACATCCTACTGACTCTCAGATTTCTGACAGCCCTCTCCTAGGGTTTTCTATTCAAGATTTCTTCTGAAGATGTTTGTCACCATTACCTTCCTCTGAGATTGATTCCTCTGAGAGTATGATTTGTGCAGATTTTCCCAGTGGGTTTCAATGGCTGAGTGGGGATTCAAACTCTTGTCCTCTGGAAGAGTCCTAGGCCAGACTCAAACCACTGCACTGTGATGTCTTTTCTCCCAGTATAGATATAGATATAAAATCTTTGGAAAGGGATCTAGGAGTCTTAGTAGATGACAAAGTTGAACATGAATAAACAATGTGATGCAGCGCCTAAAAAAGCCAAGATGATCCTGGGCTGCCTCAATAGGAGTATAGTGTCTAGATTGAGGAAAATAATAGTACCACTATTCTGTGGTCAAGCCTCACTTGGAATAATCCTGTGCCCAGTTCTGCGCACCACAATTTCAGAAGGATGTTAAGAAGCTGTAGCTTGTCCAGAGGAGGGCAACCAGAATGGTGAATGGTCTGGAAACCATGGCCTATGATGAATGACTTAGATAGCTGGGGATGTTTAGCCTGGAGAAGAGATGGTTAAGGGGTGATATGATAGCTCTGTTTAAATATTTGAAATGATGTCATATTGAGGATGGAGTGAGCTTTTTTATGGTGCTCCAAAGACTGCAACAGAGACAGAGACATGGAGCAATGCAAACTATAGGAAAAGGGTTTCCAACTCAAGACATGGAGCAATGGATGCAAACTATAGGAAAAGGGTTTCCAGCTCAATCTTTCAACAACAAGAGTTGTTTGATAATAAAACACACTCCCTTGGAGTCTGGTCTCCTTCTTTGGAGGTTTTTAAGCAGAGGCTGGATAGCCATCTGTTCCAAGGAGGGGTTGGATTGTGTCTTCCTGCATGGCAAAAGGAGGATGGATTGGGTTTGTTTGTTTGTTTGTTTTCTATGCCATCTTTCTCCCAATAAGGGACCCAAGGCAGCTCACAAATAAAAACTCTTTAAAAATTTATTACAATAAAACAAAACATCACATAAAAACAATATAAATTTACAAACATTAGAACCAGGATACCTACCCCATATAGCAAACACCCCATATAAAAAAGCCATCCCTGGATGGCACTTGGGGACTCTTCCAACTTAAGCAGAGGCTGGATGGCTATCTGTCTGGGATGCCTTGATTGTGAGTTCTTGCATGGCAGGGGGTTGAACTGGATGGCCTTTGTGGTCTCTTCCAATTGTATGATTCTATGATTCTTCAAAACATCCATTGTCTTGTTAGCTTTGTGAGCAGGTACCAGTATTTAACCTGTGAGTCTTATGTTCTTCATTTGGCCTTCATCCTTTCACATGTACCTTTGCCAGGAAAGTACAGAGCAGCCCTTGTTTGTGCCAAGGGCAGTGGAAACTAAACTCAACCTTAGCTGAATTGTTCATGGCAAAGAGAAAGAAAATTCTTGGAGAAACCAGAATGTTTGCATTTTCACCACGGGCCCTTTCAAAGACGTAAGCTGGCATTTAGAAGTAGAGACTGGTTACGTCCAGAGCCAAGTCTGCCAGTTTTTGAGCATTCATTAGGGAACAGTACAGCATTAATGGCTTGATGGATAACCTCACTATCAGCTCATGAAATAATTATGTTTTGGTAAATGGATTGCATGAAGAACTCATCAGCAATGCAGCGGCAAAGGCAAGCAAGCAGAAACGTTAATACAGTGCAGCCTGAAATAGCATGGCATTATTTTTGTTATTTTGTGTGTGAATTCCTGCCGTTGGAAACCTGTTGGTGTGGATCGTGCTGCTGTTGTTTTGGCGCAAGAAGCAACCCAGCAGAAGCAACTCTGGGGACCAAGTCTGGGAAATAAGGTTTTTGGAGCACTTCCGCTTCCCAACAGGGATAGAAAGAATGTTAGAAAATACTCAAAAATGGTCAAAATGTGTTTTTTGAGTGTTGGGAAACTGATAAAGTGAACACTGGGGTGTTTAGAATCTCTGTAGATTGGAGCTCATTCTGCACAAAATTTTCACATGGATTTTCTCTGTGTGTGAGCCCCCCCCCCCCAAGCATTTTCTGCAGTGAATAGTGGTCCAAAACACACTGTTTAAGACTGCTCTAGCTGCCCTGGCTCAATCCTTGGGAATTCTGGGAACTGTAGTTTTGTGAGACATTTGGTTTTCTCTGTTAGAGAGGTCTCGTGTTCCCAGGATTCCCTGAGCCAAAGCAGTTAAAGCAGTCTCAGATTGGATTATTTCTGCAGTGTATGTTTGACTATAGTTAGTATTTCTGCACAGAAATACTACACATGGAAACTGCTGCTTTCTTCACCAAATGTACAAGTTTTGTGAAGAATAAGTCACGAACTACAATATTTTCAGTACAGGAAAAACAATTTGATGCAGAAAAAATATATTTCTGTGAAGAAACACCATTCTCTGCACAGAAAAAGGCAGTTTTCTTGCAAAAAATACAATGTGAAAATTTTGCACAGAATAAGACCTGAACTGTGAGTAATTTTGTAAAACAGAAGACTGTCTTGTAGTGGGAAGAACACTTCTAACTTTACTTATTGCTTCATCTGAGAATGAAATTAGGGAAGAATTATATCCTTATTTGCCAAGTTTTTGTGTGTGTGAAGATAAAGAACAACGGGACTCTCCCAGCTGGGATGTTGTGAGAGGTTTCTGTTTTTTCTTTTGTTAGGCTGCCTTGTTGTGCTTGAAGTTCAATGACCTGTATGCCACTCACTTTCGAGCTTGGGAAATTCTTGGGGTTGATGTTTAAAAAAAGTGTAACTTTCCCTAGCTGACAACCTGTGGGTTTCTTACAGATGCGTAAGTTCTCCTATGGAAGGTAGTACATTTTTTGCCTGATATGGAAGGTCCTCTTTCCATTCAAGATTGTGGGAGCAGAGTTGTGCATGTGGCCCCATTTCATGTGACTGTAAACTATACAGTTCACATTGTACCTGGTTGCACATTTAGTTGCACATTCCAACATTGGGGTGCAATGTTACCATTCACTAATGAGGCACTTTTGTGCAAATGCCACCTAACTGTGAGTGTCACCTCAGTGTAGGATCGCTGAATAACCTACTGAGAGGAATTATTCTTTTGCTCTAGGCAAAGCGTAGAAACTCCAGATAAATGTGTATTTCTTTCCAAATTCCAAGCTAGGACCCTGGTCAAACCACCCTGTCCCTTAATGGGAAGGCAAAAGGGTGCATTTCAAAGTTTTGGCTGGAGATGTGGCCATTCTATTTTATTTTGCACCTCACCTTTCTCTCAGTATGAGGCTCAAGACAATTTAAAATACATATTAAAACAGAATACTGTTCAAAAAAGCAAGTTACAAAGTGAAAAACAACACTCTATGATTCTAACTAAGTAAACAGTTATGTTGAAACCTTAATTTACAACAATTTTAAAAACAGTGGAAGCACAGTGGCTGGCATCCTGTTTGATGTTTAAGAGATTGTAAACTGGAGTTAGAATCTGATGACTTTATTGACTCATGTTTACAGCTGCTAATGACCAAATGTGACCTGAAAAATCTACATCCCAAACCAGGCAGCATCCCAAGAGAAAGGTTTCTGAGAAGCTACAGATATCTGCAATGCCCTTCTGGATGTGGGGAGCATTGAGAGAAGCAGTTGTGGCAAGACCCATAGAATCATAGAATCATAGAATCATACAGTTAGAAGAGACCACAAGGGACATCCAGTCCAACCCCTTTCTGCCATGCAGAAACTCCCAGTCAAAGCATCCCCGACAGATGGCCATCCAGCCTCTGCTTAAAGACCTCCAAGGAAGGAGACTCCACTACACTCCGAGGGAGTGTGTTCCACTGTCGAACAGCCCTTACTGTCAGGAAGTTCCTCCTAATGTTGAGGTGGAATCTCTTTTCCCGCAATTTGTATCCATTGTTCCGCGTCCTAGTCTCTGGAGCAGCAGAAAACAAGCTTGCTCCCTCCTCAATATGACATTCCTTCAAATATTTAAACAGGGCGATCATATCACCTCTTAACCTTCTCTTCTCCAGGCTAAACATCCCCAGCTCTCTAAGTCGTTCCTCGTAGGGCGTGCTTTGCAGACCCTTCACCATCTTAGTCACCCTCCTTTGGACACATGGCTCCAGAGTTTCTCCATATCTTTTTTGAATTGTGGTGCCCAGAACTGGACACAGTATTCCAGGTGGGGCCTGAGCAAAGCAGAATAGAGTGGCACTATTACTTCCCAAGGGGTTTCTCCAGCTGCCTACCATATTACAGATGTACAGAGTTTTGTAACAGTGGTATCACTGTGGTTGGTGTCTCTGGTGCAATTGTCTGGAAAAGGCTGTGTGTATGGAGGGGGGGGGGGAAGACTTTCCTGTTCTCTATCCCTCTAGCTGCCTTGTTTGCCTACACCTCAGCCAGCTAGACTGCTGCCAAGCGGGGGCAGTGCTGTGGTTTCCAGAGGGCCCTGTCAGGATCCAGCATGGCTGTTCATCCAGCAGCTGTGCCAGATTCTGAATGTAAGGCATCACCCTCCAGCATTGTTGTGGCCACTGGACAGAACATTCAAGTTGTGATGCAGTTTGAGTGAGCAAGAAAGGGAAGCAATGGTCTTTCTCACTCGTCCGGTCTCAATGGGTGTCACCCGGCGTGGTCTGTACTCCTCGCACACACACACACACGCATGATGCATCTGCTTTGCAAGCCCTTAGAATCATAGAATTATAGAATCATAGAAATTTAGAGTTGGAAAAGACCACAAGGGCCATCCAGTCCAACCCCCTTCAGGTGGGACACTGTCTGGCTTACATGCAATACTATGCCTGGAATACTGCATCCAGTTCTAGGCACTACAGTTAAAAAAGGATGTTGAGAAGGTGGAGCATGCCTAAAGGAGGGCGACTAAAATGGTGAAGAGGTCTGGAAACAATGCTTTATGAATAGAGACTTAGATAGCTGGGTATGTTTAGCCTGGAGAAGAGAAGGTTAAGAGGTGATTTGACAGTCCTGTTTAAATATTTGAAGGGATGTCATATTGAGGAGGGAGCAAGCTTGTTTTCTGCTGCTCCAGAGACTAGAACATGGAACAATGGATGCAAGCTGCAGGAAAAGAGATTCCACCTCAACATTAGGAGGAACTTCCTGACAGTAAGGGCTTTTCAACAGTGGAACACCCTCCCTCGAATAGTGGTGGAGTCTTCTTCTTTGGAGGTCTTTAAGAAGAGGATGTTTTGATTGGGAGTTCCTGCATGGCTGGGGGCTGGACTGGATGGCCCTTGGGACCTCTTCCAACTCTACGATTCTATGATTCTTCTGTTCCAGGATCTGAGCAATGGATGCAATCTATAGGAAAATCAATTCCACGTAAACATTAGAAAGAACTTTCTGACACTAAGACCTCTTTGACAGTGGAACACATTCCCTTGGAGATTGTGCTGGAGTCTCCTTCTTTAGGAAGTCTTTAAACAGAGGCTGGATGGCCATCTGTCTTGGGTGCTTTAATTGTGAGTTCCTGTATGGTAGAAGGGGGTTGGATGGGATGGCCTTTAGGGTCCCTTCCAACTTTATGACTCTATGATTCTTAAGGAGAAGCTTTTTTGGGCATTGACATTGGCAAGTGTAGTTACAGCAATGGCACTCCATTGTAGCAGCTTTTTTTGATGATGCAATATCTTGGCCAATAATGGTGATTTTAAAATATGGCACAACCCAGTTGAACACTCAGAGGCCCGGGTAAGCATTAGAGTGGGGAAGAGGTTATTGTCCTGAGGAAGGGAGTTCCACAGTCTGGGAGTAGCTGCTGAGAAGACCCTCTCTTGTGTCTCCATGAAACATGGCTGTGATGGTGGTGTAACCAAGATAAAGCCTTCCCTGAAGGATGTTACATTGCTGACAGATTAAGGCTGAAATCATTTTAAGCAGCTGCCACACTGCAGAATTAATGCAGTTCGACATCGCTTTAATGGCCATGACTCAATGCTGTGCAATTCTGGGATTTGTAGTTTGGTCAGCTATTTAGCCTTCTCTCTCAGAGATCTCTGGTGCTACAACAAACTACAGATTCCAGGATTCCATAGGATAGAGCCATCACAGTAAAAGTTGCATTGAACCTCATTATTTCTGCAGTGTAGATGCATCCTGACTGACTTACACAGGCTATAATTGGGACTGAACAATTCAATAAAGCTCCAAATATGCACCTGAGTGCATAACCAAACATGCAGTATACTTCCATGCTCAATGTGCATCCATGTGAAATGGCACTATGCAAGCAACACCACTTCTGAAAACTTGAAGTGACTGCTACTACTCCATATCGGAAATACATAGACCAAACAGTCCTGTTTTTATCCATGAATATCGCTTGCAATGCAATGAAATCAAAGGACCACTCTTGCTTTCATGCCCTGCTTAGAAACACAGAATCATAGACCAGGGAATTGATTGGCGCCACAAAGATCATTTACTCCAACCCTCTGCAGGAACCCACAGCTGGGCCATCAAACTTTGACTTCACATCCAACTTCCACATCCAGCTTAAAGACTTCCACTGAAAGAGAGTCCACCATGTGCTGGACCACTGTGGAAGAAAGGACTAGACGAACATTGAATCTGATGCAGAGAGACACTCCTTTTGAGGTGTCTTACAGGATAAGCAATGGCTGAATCCAAGTGGAAGGAACATCCTCTTTCTCCTCTTCAGAGCACCTCCATTTGTCTCAGATGCAAATGCCCTATTTTGAGCCAAAAAAGAGAGAGGCATTTTCATGCTTTTGCTACATTTAGCTAGCAGCACTCTCCAGCAAAAACTCTTGAAATGCTTCATTCTCTCTCTTTCTTAAGCATCCATGTCTTGTAGGCAGGATGCCAGTCTCTTCTCCATTCCAGAGTCTCTAGCTTATTCTCCACGTGAACCAAAATCTATGCTTGTTACAAGGTATTAAGAAAAAGAAGAACAGGTTTTGGAAACTTTTATCCATGGCAGCTGGTGGTTTTTATGGCAGGGAGTTGTTGTTTATCAGTCTGGCTGTGGGATGGTTGGAATAAAGGACGGGAGATACTTGGTTTAGCAGTAAGGATGCAGAAAGGATCTTGGCGTTATTGTTGATCAGAGGTTGAACATGAGCCCTCACTGCAGTGCTGTGGCAAATAAGATGAATGCTATTGTCTGTATTAATAGAAGCATGGTATCCAAGTCAAGGGAAGTAATAGTCCCACTGTAGTCTGGGATGGTGTCAGGCCTCATCTGGAGTCCTGCATTCAGTTCTGGGCACCTTGTTTTAGAAAAGATATACAGTTGGACCTTCTTATCCACAGATTTTTTATCCACGGATTTGAGCATACACGGCTTGGAAATATTCCCTAAGAGTGTAAATTCCAAATAGCAAACCTTGATTTTCCATTTTATGCATGGGACGCCATTTTGTTGTGTCATTATATTTAATGGGACTTGAGCATCCACGGATTTTGTTATCCACGAAGGGTCCTTTCACCAAACCCCAGTGGATAACAAGGGCCCACCATAGACAAATTGGAGCAGCTCCTGCATGGCAGGGGGTTGGATTGGATGGCCCTTGTGGTCTCCTCCAACTCTATGATTCTATGATTCTATGATACCCTACTGTAACCCTACTGTAACCCATTAGACCTAGTCCTGGAGCAACAGAGAACAAACCATCCACCTCCTCTCTGGGGCAGCCCTTGAGGTATTTAAAGAGCAGGTTCAGAAGAGAACATTGTGGATGATAAGAGGTTTGGAGAACAAAACGTATGAAGAAAGATTGAAGGGCATGTTGAGCCTTCAACTTCTGCAACGGTGAAGAGAAGACTGAGGGGTGACATGATGGCTGTCTTTAAATACCTCAAGGGCTGCCCCAGAGAGGAGGTGGATGGTTTGTTCTCTGTTGCTCCAGGACTAGGTCTAATGGTTTAGGGTTACAGTAGGGTATCATAGAATCATAGAATCATAGAGTTGGAGGAGACCACAAGGGCCATCCAATCCAACCCCCTGCCATGCAGGAACTGTCCATCAAAGCATACCCAACAGATGGCCATCCAGCTTCTGCTTAAAGACCTCCAAGGAAGGAGACTCCACCACCCTCCGAGGGAGTGTGTTCCACTGTCGAACAGCCCTTACTGTCAGGAAGGTCCTCCTAATATTGAGGTGGAATCTCTTTTTCTGTCACTTGCATCCATTGTTCCTGGTAGATTTTGTTTGAATATTAGAAGGAACTTGTTGACAGGGAAAATGGTTTGCCAGTGGAATCAATTGCCTAGAGAGGTGATGGGGTCTTTCTCTGGATGTCTTCCAAAGGAGGCGGTGGGCAGCACCTGCAGGACATGGTCTAGCTGGAGATCCTGTACTGAGCATTGGGTTCAGCTTGATTGCCTTTTCAACTCTATGATTCTATGAAGATCCGAGATAGGAACTTTGCCAAGCTCTGATGACTTGCATGCTAATGCTGGAGGGTTCATGCCCATTGCATATGTAGCCAGGCCTGGGAAAAACCGGTGTCTGAAAGTCCCGGAGAGCTGCTGACGGTCCCCATAGACTATGGCCAGAATGCCATTGGTGATTTACGCATGCACAGATTCCCTTCTGGAAATTACTGGGTCTTTTTTGTTCAATCTGGAATATTGTCCTGTGCTTGGAACTTGGAGGCAGCAAGTGATGGGGAATAATGGGTCGAGTAGGGCTAAGCAGCCAGAGGAGAGTCAGGGAGGAGAGGTCTCAAAGATTTCAAAATGGCAGATGGGAAACAAGCAGTCAGGAAGAACAAAGCTGAGAAGTAGAAAGACAAGTTGCAAACGTTGTAGCTGGTCCAAGGGTTTAATGTTTAGAGAAATAAAACTGAGAGAGCGAGTTCCTATGGATGTAGATCAGTGGTCTGCAATGATGGTTCTCTTTTGATGCTGTAGGATTTATGGCTGCCTGACCTTCATAGAATCCTAAAATTGAAAGAGACTACAAGGGATATCCTGTCCAACCCTATTCTGCCAGGCAGGAAAATACAATTAAAGCATTCCTGAGAGCCATGATCCAATCTCTGTTTAAAAACCTCAAAAGATTGAGAATCTAGCATCTTTGCCTGAACGTAGGTTGAGAGACAATAGTTCCTAGAAGTGTGTAGCGAGCAAACCAATGTAATAATTCTTTCAATTGTGAAGTCAAAGGCTTTCATGGCCAGCATCCATAGTTTTTTGTGGGTTTTTCAGGCTATGTGACCATGTTCTAGAAGAGTTTATTCCCTATGTTTCACCAGCATCTGTGTCTGGCATCTTCATTGACTAACACTTACCAGTTATGGGATATAAATGAAATAGACAGATAAATCAAAATAGAAACATAGCACATCCTAACAAAAGGACCTCTTGGTTATAAAAAAGTAATGTTATATGTAAAGTATGTTTATGTAAGATTTGATAGATGAAAGGCTGCTTGTTTTTGTTTTGCAGTATCTGGTTGCCTAGCTGTATCCTGAAAATTAATTGATACAAAAGCTTTCTCCCTTATTACCAATGTAATTTTTTAACATTGTTCTACTGGATATTTTTATTACTTTTGCTTGTTTCTATTGTAATTTAATTAAATAAAAAATGCTCCACACATTTAAAAAAAGGACCTCTTGGTAAAATGGGCTAAAACCCAAAGGCCTGCCTAAATGAAAACATTTTAAAAATTAAATTAAAAATAACCTCCTACATTGGAGAGTTCCAAAACAAATTTTCACCTGCAGAAAACTCTGTTTCTTGTGCCAAAATTCTCTGCAGAAGGCACTGTTTCTCAATGCAAAAAGCAGGGTTTGTTTCCCCCTGCAAATCCCTCTTCCGTTTTGCTCTGCAGAATAATTCCTCTGCAATGTGATGGGACATATGGGTTACAGAGGAAATATTGTGGAGAAATACTTGTTTTCTCTCACAACTCTGAGCAAACTATTGTAATTATTTCTCCTAGCATGCCAAGATAGAATAGTAGAAGATTTACGCTATATGAGAGTGGGATGGTTAGTAGAATTTAGGTCGATCTATCCTGATATAATAGGTAGCAATAACTATCCACCAGAAATCTGTGTTTGAAATTGAAAAGCGTTTTCTAGATCTGTATCTCGAAAACATGGCAAGAAGAGGAGCAGGGAAGCTGAAATGAATGCAGTTAATAACAGGGTGGCTGGAGGTTGGGGGGGGAAGAGACACTGATGCACTCTTAAATGAAGGATTAAGTAATTATCATTTTGCCTGACAAATTCACTGGCTTTCTTTCCTCTCCTCCTTCGACTCTATCAGCCCCTGATGAAAAAGTAATGCATGTCGGAATCATCAGCCACAAATTTGTTTCTGAATTGCACTGTTGTACTGCATGTCACTTTAATAGCATCTTCCTGTAAAATGACAGGTAGAAATAAGCGTCCTTCAGGATGATTTATACCCCGGATTAGGAGCTGGTTGTAAAAATACACCAAGTCTAAATCAATGTCAGCCTTGAAACAACAACAAAGAAGAGCAGCCTCCCATTTTGGAAAATAAACAGAAAATCCTGATGGGGCTCCCAAAATGGAATGGGAGGCTGGGCTGAAGTAGGAACATCCATCATGTACAATAATGACTTGGGAAAGTTACTCTTTTTGGGACTTTAAGTCCCAGAATCTCCTAGGGAAGTCTACCTCTTCTTTTTCACTGCTCCAGGTTTTGCAGAATATAACATTTTGGTAGAATCATAGAATCATAGAGTTGGAAGAGACCACAAGGGCCATCCAGTCTAACCCCCTGCCATGGTAGGGATGCAATACTTTGCTGAGCTCATTCTTAAAGGAGGCAATGAGTAATCTTAGGTACTTTCTCCCCACCATGCAAGATTCTTTGAAAAGTGTATGGTTTGCAGTTCAGGATTTATTCTGTGCAAAGCCATAAAAAACTTGGGCCCAGGATATCCAAAGGACCACCTCCTCCCATGTGAACCTGGCAGAAAGTTAAGGTCTTCAGAGGAGGCCCTGTTGCATATCCCAACATCTCATGAAGTTAGGTTGGTGGGTACACATGGAAGAATGAAAGGAGACAAAGCTATATGTCTTCTCATTGGTTCTCCTTGATGGAGTCATCTAAAAAAATCCATAAATATGAACCCATTGGTAGACCTATTTCCTTTCTTCCAATAATCAAAGGTCCACTTTGTGCAGTCTGCAATTCCAGACATTTCTGAGGATTTGGTATGTATATATTCATATTTGAGGGCCTAAATCCCTTAAAAGTCACCAGATTCTGTCTGATCTTGGAAACTAAGCAGGGTCAACCCAGGTTAGTACTCAGATGGCAGATCGTAAATGAATACCAAGTGCTAGAGGCTCTATTTCAGAGGAAGGAACTGGCAAAACCCATCTCTGAATATTCCTTACGTAAGAAAACCCAAGGAAATTCATGGAGCCACCATAAGTTGAAGGTGACATGAAAACACACACACACACACACACATTTATATGTATAATAGAAACTTTAATTTTTAAGAAATAATGTTTTTTTAAAAAAGAGATATTTTATGTGTTGTCTCAAATACATATTCCACTGCATACATAATTAATGTTTTATTGCTCATTTTAGAATAACTCCAATTGGTGATAAGGCCAAAACACATTAGGCTTTTTAAGAAACAAAAGTTTTTGACCATTGTATAACTCGTGGACTTTGTCTCCTTCCACTCTTCCACTGTGAATGTGTGCTTTCCAGTTTGTTTTGTTTTGTTTCATTCGTGGTGGGCACATGCAACTTGACATTCAAAGTTTGAAATGGCTGCTTTAAGTGTTTTATACCTGAATTCTAAAAGACTGTTTTTGAGTGCTTTTAGGAGTTTTAAATGTGTATTTTAATGTGTTTTAAAAATGTTTTTGTCTTTTTATTGTTCAAACTAGTTTTTCTTTGTTCATTGCTTTGGAGCTCTAGGGGACTGAGAGGTAATAGAGAAATACTTTAAAAGAGAGAGAGAAAGAAAGAAAGAAAGAAAGAAAGAAAGAAAGAAATCTAATTCTTAAGTGGGTTTTTGCTTGCTTCAGAAAACAGAATTTTCTACACAGGAAATAGCAGTAATATTGTTTTCTGCAGAGAGTGCTGTTGCACATGCAAAAGGAGTGTGGATTTTATATAGAATAAGGGCTGAAGTGCAGAGATTTTCATCAGCCCTGGTTTTTCTCCATCAGGGTTCCTTGATACTCAAGAGACATGTTTTCATTCATATTCTGAATATGCTTTCCATCCCTATAGTTGCATTGCTTAACAACTGTCTGCCCTGTCTACCAGGCCTGGGACTGGTTGGTTTGCCAATAGAGTCCTCTCTTTCACCACGATTCAGCCTTTTAAACAGACTGGGCAATCTGTCCTTTGCTTGTTCTTTTTGGATCAGTTGCTAGATAGGAATTTATCTAGAGTCTGACATGAACCCACTAGTGTGACTGGAAGTCTGTCTGGAGGTTGTCAGACCTAGCAGCTAACAGCAGCATTGTAAGCATTCATCCAATGACAGTGTTAGTATACTCTTCCACACCTCCAGCTGGATATAGGGTTTTCATAATAAATATCTGGCATGGAGGATAACTAGAAGTAATGATGATAACTTGATACATATTTTAGGAATCATGATGACTACAGGTAGCTGGCAATGCACCAGTGTTGAGGTCACACTGACCAGGACAAGCACTGGCGGGTTATGCTAAACAAGCCACATTCTTCCTACCTGCTTATTTTCCTTTTTTATTTTACAAAGATATACAATACAATACCGTATTATAATACAAACCCAACATATAACATATAATAGTATATAACAGATAAAAAAATCTAATACCACCACTTATGAGAAATGAAATGAAAAGAAGACATTTGTCCTAGCAGAGACCTTACCCTCTTTTCCCTCTTTCAAGTTCCTACATTTCCCTGCCTCTCTCTGATCATCAAAGGATTGCTTCCAATTGCATCAATGCATTGACACCTTGATGCTAAAAATTATTAAGTTTTCTAGACTAGTTTGTCTATTCCTTGGGAAACATAATCAAAGCTTTTGAATACACAACAGCAAGATTTGGGTTATAATCCCCACTGACACAGTCTTATTTATTCACTTTTTGCAAATTACCCTCAGATGTTGCCTGAGTCTTCAGTGGACCTCTCTGTCTCTCCCAGATTATTAAATAGCCCCGCTTCATCATTCTTAATTTTCCACTACCAACTTCCAAACTTCTCTTTCTGCAGCCTTGCATGTGTCTTTTTGCTGAATCAAAAAGTGTTTGAGTGCTCCCTTGCATATTTCCAAATAAAAAATTCACTATTTACCCAAACTGGAATTTTTTTGCAGTGAGTACTGGTATAGAAAGCTGTGCAAGATCCTAGTAAGTTACCCACCTCTTGCATGCCTCCTTTTGAGCTACTTAATTCCTCAGCTTTCAAAGGAGATATAACATCCCCCCCAACTTTTTTAGTAACAGTAATGGCAACTTTGCATGGTTCTTCCAAGTGGTTTCTGTCCAGGAAGTTTGGGGGGGGGGATTAAAATCCCTCACAAAGGGTATTTCTATGAGCGTTACTTCTGTTACAAATAATAAGCATTGAGATAGAGGAAGAAATGAGGAGAAGCAAATGTGATTTTTGCACATTCTGTGGGCTGAGGAAGAAACCACAGGGCACATTGTAACCACATTGACTTGAGCTATAATTATCTTTGATGGAAGAAAGAATTTAAAAATGAAGAAGTCTTTTCTCCCCAATGAAACACCATGGTGGGAAAAGGGATTTCAGGGATGGGGCCTTTTGGCTGCAGTTGTACAAAGTTTGACCAAGTTTGAAAAGTAGGGAGGTGATGTGGGGCCACGGGGTGAATGCAGAAGGACCCCAAGGCCATGTTTCTCTCCCAAGCAATGGACTCTGAGCCATGGGTCCTCCGGCTCTGTTGGCAGATGCTCAGCAGGCAGCGTTCGCAGAGCAAGAGGGGCAAGGAATGGGAGATTGTCTACCAGCTGCTGTGAATATTAATCTTACCCACTTAATGATTTCTCCCCCTATTTTCCCAGGGCACTCTGCGAAATTGTTTTAAATTAATTTTTAAAATTACTGTTCCTCCCTGCCTTTTAGCGTTTCTCGCACAACATTAAGTCAGTTTACCCTGATGGGCTAATGCCTTTATGAATGTTAATATGTAACTAATCACACAAATATAAAATTAAACTCTCTCTCTCTCTCTCTCTCTCTCTCTCTCTCTCTCTCTCTCATTCACTCCCTCTCTTTGCTTTAGGATGATGATCATTGTAATTTGAGCAATCTCGGAGTCACCAAGAAATGCAAGGAAGGGCTTCCTTTGTCACCAGTTGTCATCAGCTCTGTCTCTCTCTCGATGCAAGGATTCAGCGAAATGGAATTTGCTCCAGTCTGGTTATGTTTGAACTGGGAAAAGTGGAAGTGTAGCCTTCTTGTGATGGCTGGTCTGGACTAATCCATCATTAATTTACTTCTCAAAGGAAGCAATTAGTAATTTTAGCAGTTTTCTTCCTGCTGTTAGGAAGAGTTCAAAAACCATGCAGGTTTTGAAACCAATTTGCAATTTAGGACTATTTATTTATTTATATTGTGCTGTAAATTTACACAGTGCTGTACATACAATCTTATAATTAGACGGATCCCTGCCCTCGGGCTTACAGTCTAAAAGAGACAACACAAAAGGAAAAGGGAAAGATGGTGGGAAAGGGGATGAGGTCCAGTGGTTCTTCTCTCCCTCTGGGGCCTGGACCAAGGTAGATGACTGGAGGGAGTGTTAGGGTTCTTAATACATAGTTAAAAGGAGGCATCCTGGGACATTAGTCCAGACCAGCCATCACGAGAAGGCTACAATTCCACTTTTCTCAGTACAAACATAACCAGACTGGAACAAATTCCATTTCCATTAATCCTTGCATCGAGAAAGAGGCAGAGCTGATGACAACTGGTAACAAAGGAAGGCCTTCCTTGCATTTCTTGGTGACTCCGAGATTGCTCAAATTACAATGATCGTTATCCTAAAGCAAAGATTGTTTTAACTAGAGATGTATAAGATTTAAGAATGCTTCAACTAGAGATGGGTTCTTCAATAACAAATGATAAACATAGACATAAGAAATGTATAAGAAATGTGATGTAGATAAACGTAGATATAAGAAAGTCAAAACAACCACTAGATGAACATTTATTGGTGGAAAGGAAGTTTTTTAGATAGGATGATAGTAGTGGGGTAACGAATGAGGATGGAAGTGTAATTCAAGATGAAGAAGACGAGGTAGAATAATAGAAATGAAGATGAAATGTTTGTATGCTTAGGGTTTGAATGTAGATATGAATGTTAATATATATGTTTAGAGATATGGACTGTTATATGTAGATTGTGTTTGGGAGAAGTAATTTGTTTGTATGGTTTGTTTGTAATAATGATGATGATGATGATGATAATAATAATAATAATAAAACAACCAGACTGGAGCAAATTCCATTTCGCTGAATCCTTGCATCGAGAGCCAATGCAATTTTAGGATGCATCAATAGAAGTATAGTTTCTAGATCAAGGGAAGTAATAGTGCCTCTTTATTCTGCTTTGGTCAGGCCCCACCTGGAATACTGTGTCCAGTTCTGGGCACCACAATTCAAAAAAGATGTGAAGAAACTGGAGCATGTCCAAAGGAGGGCAACTAAGATGGTGAAGGGTCTGGAAACCATGCCCTATGAGGAACGCCTTAGGGAACTGGGGATGTTTAGCCTGGAGAAGAGAAGGTTAAGAGGTGAGATGATGATGATGATGATGATGATGATGATGATGATGATGATGATAATACCCTGCCCATCAGCCCTAAAGGCTATCAGAGTGGCTTACAATTATTATTTTTAATTAGACAGTTCCCTGCCCTCAGGCTTACAATCTAAGAAGAAACCACACAAAAGGAGAAGGGAATGCTGTTGGGGAAGGGGATCAGGTTCAGCAATTCTTCTCTCCCTCTGATGCCTGGACCAAGGCAGATGGATTGGAGGGAGGGCTGTGCTTCATAATCTAGGACAGGCCCAATGGAGTTTGGCCTGTCCTTTCACTCCCTCCTTGGCAGGATGGTGTTGTCAGGAGGGAGGGAGAGCCCTATTTAAATATTTGAAGGGATGTCATATTGAGGAGGGAGCGAGCTTGTTTTCTGCTACTCCAGAGAACAGGACCCGGAACAATAGATGCAAGCTCCTGGAAAAGGTAGCACTGCTACCTTTCTCCATTTATTTTTATACTGCTGTATTGACGTTCCATTTATACACATTGTCAATCTATCAATTGTGACTAAATCAGCAAGTTTCAATATCCATTCTTCTATCTTGGGTATCACTTTAGTTTTTCCAATATTTTACATTTGCCATTCTGGCCACTGTGATCATATATAGTATAATATGTATCTCATTTTGGTTTAATTTTTTTCTTTTATATTAACTGTTATGATAAGTAGAAAGAGTTCTGGGATATACTTCTGTAGTATATCTGATATTCATTTATGTATATTTCCCCAATAAGTTCTTACTTCCTTATAGGTCCATCATATATAATGTAATGTTCTATTTTTCTCTGTGTTTGTATTCTGACACACACACACACCTCATGGTTTAAATTCACGAAAACTGGCAAAGAACGTGTAAATGAGTCACACCTATAGTGGGATGTCAACAAGTAAAGCTGCTAGAGTGATTAGCTAATTGTCATTAATGGCTCCAAAAACATAACATCCAGTTGAAGCAGAAGCTGGCATCCAAAGGAAAGCGTTCTTCTTTGCCACTTGGTGCCCAATGAGGAAAGAGGGCTATTTCTCTCTTACTGCTAAGCCTTTGTGTGCTTAGCAGAATGATACCTGCTGATAAGGGCAGCTTTGCTTTTGAGTGATAAATGATCTTAATTAACTTTAATTGTTTATGGCAGTTCTATGCACAGGGAGACATTGATGGAGCAGAGGCAGAGAGGATTCACTGGCAACCTTCAGGTAGCTGGTGTGGGAAAATCAACTTCCTAACAGCAATGTTTCATTAGAAGAAATGAATATATATTTTCTCAAAGACTAAGGTTTCTGCTATGTCCCACCAGTGCGGACAACACAGTGGGCAGGAGAGGGACAGTCGTGGCACCCCAATTTTGGAATGCTTGCTCTCCAACTGTTTCAATTTGGAACTTCCCAAAGGTAAAAAGGTGTAGTTTTGTTGACTTTCCATTTGCTTTGTTTTCGCTTTATTGCTGTTTGGTGCAAATGCTTCTGAAAAACATCCCGTATTTGCATTTTTTCCTACTTTTAAAACCTAGGTGACTCCAACAGCAGCTCTGAGACCAGTTGTGTCAGGTCGGCTAGGGAGTATGTTAAGTTATGGGGTGGATGGTAAGCCAACAGAATCCCCAGACTCTCCCTAGTCTTCAAGTGAAGGTAAATGCACTCGATGTGCTCTAATACACAAACAGGTATCCTGGTCAAGGAGAAGTTGTTTTTGTGAACCATGACCATGCTCCCCTCCTCGCCCGCTTTCCCTAACCTGCTCATTGATATAGTTCCCAGCCAGGAGGGCCTGAGACCAGGTCACAAAGCTATCAGCACCCAGCCAGGTCTCTGTAATACATGCCAGGTCAGTGTTATGATCTAACAGTAAGTCATAGATAATACAAGATTTATTCTTCACTGACCTGGCGTTACCAAAGAGCAGGGAAAGGTTCTGCGGATGGTTAGGCATGCTCTCCAGATCTTCTGGGATAGCAGGGCAAATGGAAAGCAGGATACATATCAAACATCTATCGTGTCTTCCTCTGTAACAACCTTTTGCCCTACTAACACCATATCTTCTTGCTAACGCCATATGAAATATTGGTGGAGATGGACATGTCCTCCTCTTGGAGGTACAACTTGTGGCAATATTGTGTTTTTGTTCTGTTTTGTTTTTTGTCCTCAAAGCCAAACAAAAGCTTGATATTAAAGGAGGAGAGATGAGGAGGGGCTAATTTACATTTAAATATTCATGTACATGCTTTTAAGTTGCCTTTTCAGATGTTTCAACTCATTGGCTTGTTTTATCTATTTTTAACCTGTTTGAACTTTTCTGAAACCCCTTTTTCACCTGGAATGATTTTAAATTGTTCATATGGTTTTTACTTGAAGTCCACCTGAGACTGAACATTGAAGTGTGGGATGTAAATATTTCAATAAATCCATCCATCAACCAGTCCATAAATCCCCGTGGTTTTTGATGGTGCCAGCTTGCTCTGTGGAAACAAAGGGACTTGATTTTTGAGAAAGAGAGAAATGATGTGGTGGTACATGGGCACACATCTTTGCAAATGCCTGCCTGCCCGCCTTCCCGCTTAGGACAATGAATTCTTCTGAAAATTCTTGCTTAGGACAATGAATTCTTCTTAAAATTCTTCTGTACCTGGAGAGTACAGTTGGCTGCTCAGGAGCATCCAAGGCTTTGAGATTCCAAAGCCCAAAGCCAAGAACTCACAATAATGTCTGCAGCAGATTCATTCCTTGATCTGGGCTGACTTTGTAAGATCATCCTGGAGTAGGTATAAATCAGGGGTGTGTTAGCCAGGGGCAAATTTCCCCCAGACCCACCTAGAACTGCATCCTTCAATGCACAGCAAGTCCAAATATCTCTGTTTTTACTCTCCAGCCCTTCTCAAAATGGCAACAGGAAGGGAACATTCCTCTCACCATTTTGAGAGGCACTGCAAAGGAAAACAGACATAATATTTATTGTTTATTTATTATTATCTGAGGCTAGTATGGGGGTCTGGTGTTAGAGGAGTTGCATTTTCACATGCTCAGGGGACTTTTTGCATGCTTGGGGCAAAATTATGCTGATTTTTTTTTTAAAAAAATTGGGGCACTGAGCAGACTGAAGGTTGTTCCATCATGGTAGCGCTGTAGTTAGTGTCACCCAGTGTGGGTGTCTGGAAAGGGTTGACAGGTGTGTGGCAGCAGACTGCTGCAGCATCCCTTCCTCCTGCTGCCTCATTTAGAATTGCAGAATCTCTCTCCCAAGCGAAACATAGGAGTTTATCACATTGCTACAAAACATGACTTATCGCTGCTGTTTTCAATTCGAATTCGGGATACATCCGGATATTATCACATGCATTTTGTCGCTGATGCTATCGGCTTGGAAAATCCTGGCTAACTTCCAGCTAGAATCTGAATTCAGCCTGCTGATTTAGAAAGCTGGGCTGTACTTGCGGCATCAGTGGCAAAATCATAGAATCATAGAATCCTAGAGTTGGAAGAGACACCCAAAAAGGCCATCCAGTCCAACCTCCTGCCATGCAGGAACTCCCAATCAAAGAATCCCCGACAGATGGCCATCCAGCCTCTGCTTACAGACCTCCAAGGAAGGAGATTCCACCACCCTCCAAGGGAGAGTGTTCCACTGTCGAACAGCCCTTACTGTCAGGACACCTCATCTGTGGCCACTGAGCAAATATTGGTGTCCAAGTTGGCTCTAATCCAAGAGATTTTATCTGCAAAGTGGATGTTAAACGCCTCGCAGCAGGCTGTTGTGGGCTCTAGCAGGGGATTTGGTGCAGGAGGAACCTGTATCAGCTCTCCTACAACCTTAAACAGCTCTGCCGGGCGGGACTCTGCGGACACAATGCGTGCAGAACAGAGAGATCTCTGCGCTGCACGCAAAGCCTTGCCATAGCTGCAAAGATGCAGTCTATAGCAACCTCTGTCGGATGGGAGTCGAGTCTTTCACCATTCACACTCTAGTCGTTGTCCAGCCTGCTTCATCTCCCTGAGATCTTCCGTATACCAGGGTTTACGGTTGGGAGTGGGCTGGAAAGGATGAGGGCGATTGTGTTGATAGCCTTGGTGACATCGTTGTTCCACGTGTGAACCAAGACCTCAACAGAGTCGCTGGCGTTCCCAACCAGCAAACCCTCTAGTACTTTCTGGAAACAAATAGGTTCCATAAGCCTTTGAGGGCGGACCATTCTAATAGGTCCGCCACCCCTGGAGGGATGGGAAATGGCTTGTAGTTCCGCTTGATCAGGAAATGATCCGTCCATGGTAAAGCTGACTTGGTTACCTCTGCCCACGGATACTCCTGTTCCGTAGTAAAAACCCAATCGGGTGTATGATCTGCACAATGCGTGGGTCCTTCGACCAATTGGGAGAGGTTCATGGCTGCCATGGAATCAATGAACTCCCGAGTCGCTCCAGGTAACTCGAATAAGCTGTCTTCAAGAGGGATGTTGAAGTCTCCCAAAACCAAAAGTCTGGGAATCAGCTTTCATAAAGTCTAGAATGCGTGTCTGACTATGCCTAGCTAATCCTTTCCACTGTATAACAAACTCCAGGAGGACATGGTCACTTCCACCTAAGGATCCCACCACTTGCACCCCATCAACTAGGTCTTCCTGTTGGTTAAGATCAGATCTAAAATGGCTGATCCCCTTGTTGCCTCTTCCACCTTTTGGACAATGAAATTGTCTTCCAGGCAAGTGAGGAATTTGCTCGACCTTGAGGATTTGACTGAGTTTGACTTCCAGCAAATATCCAGGTAGTTGAAGTCCCCCATCACTACTACATCTCTCCTTTCTGAGTGTGTGGTCATCTGTCCTAGAAAGGCATCATCCAATTCCTCCGTCTGACTTGGAGGTCTGTAGTAGACTCCCACAGTAACATCCCTGTTGTTTCCCTCTCCTTTAATTTTTATCCAGATGCTCTCCACCTGGCTTCCAGTACTGATGTCCTGGATCTCTTCACTGGTGTAAATATCCCTGACATATAATGCTATTCCTCCTCCTTTCCTGCTTGGCCTGTTTCTCTTTAAAAGGTTATACCCCTCTATTTCTATATTCCAATCATGAGAATCATCCCACCAGGTTTCAGTGATGCCTATTATATCATATTTCCCTTTTTGTGCTAGGAGTTCAAGTTCGTCCTGCTTATTTCCCATACTCTGTGCATTAGTGTAGAGACATCTAAGACCATGTGTCCCCTTTACTTGATGCCTGTGCAAGTTTTTTGGCCTCCCATTGTTGAGTCCTTGCACTGTTTGCCTTGTTCCCTCTATGGACTCTTTCAAACGGGAGGAATTTCTCCCAACTCCGAATGGAGCCAATGCGGATTTATGTAAATTCACTTGTTTAGCTAATTTACATGAACCCCTGCTCCGTTCGGAATTACTTCCCATTACCCGAAAATAACCCCCTCCTGCCCGAATTTGCATGCGAAGCTTTAATTCGCAATAACGTAAAACCCATGATTGCATTCGAATTGGCTTCCCTCTTGCCCGAATTTGCATGCGAAGAGTTAATTCGCAAGAATGTAAAACCCATGATTGCATTCGAATTGACCTTAAATTATACTTCCAATTTAGCCTTGTATGAAAGAGTCCTATGTCAGTTTGACTATTTTCTCCAGCCCTTTTCCCTTCCAGAATACTGTCTCCCTCCCCCACATAACTCAGTTTAAAGCCCTCCTGATCAAATTTTTGAGACTATTGGCAAAAACTTTTTTGCCATCTGTGTGAGATGCAACCCATCACTTGCCAGAAGTCCCTCCTCATGGAGCCGCAGCCCATATAATAATATCTGGATGTATCCCAAATTCTAATTGAAAACGGCAGTGGTAAGTCATGTTTTTTAGCAGTGTGATAAGCTCCATAGTCAGCTCCCTAAGACTGAATCTACACTGCAGAAATAATGCAGTGTGACAACACTTGAATTGCCATGGCTCCATGCTATGGAATTCTGGGATTTGTAGTTTGCTGTGTTGTCAGAGCTCTCTGCCTGGGAAGGTTAAATATCCCACAAAACTACACATCCTAGAATTCCATTGCATTGAGCCAAGATAGTTAAAATGGTGTCAAATTGCACTATTTCTGCAATGCAGATGCAGCCTTAGCTATTCTCCATAGCATTTGGTTTCCAGATCATTTGCTGTCTTGGTCATGCTTATTCAGACATGATTTTTAAAAAAGTGATGCAAATTTAAAAGTGTACGCAAGGACAAATCACCTCTTGTAATTCAGTTATGAAATTTACACACTTCTTACAAAGGCAAAAGCTCCCGTAAGACCAGCACAAATAAGCTGATTCATCTCACAGGTGAAAAGACAAAGTTTGTGGTTTCTCACTCTCATATCCGTCTGACCAATATAATCTATTTGTAGTAATTATTTTTATGAGTTAGAACTTAATGAAACCCAACAGTCCCTGCTCAGAGAGAAGGAATGCAATCTGATGTAGACAATAAAAACAAAATAATTAAAAATTGGAAAAAGCAAAGCAGTTTTGAGGAGGGTTTTTCTTTTTCTTTTTCTCTTTCTTAGTCTTTAGACTATTAACTTTGAGAGTTTTCATCCCACTAATCTGTTTTGAGATGAACTGAAATTATTTGGTTCCCCCAGTTTGCTGAGAAGAAGGGGTTGATAATGGATGCCTTTGTACAGTTCACATTTTTCATTATTCCTTTTTCACTTGATGATCTACATTAGAGAAAGGTAGCTTCTAATGGGATAATGATAAGGGTACAGGGGAAAGGTAGCAAAATTTATGAATTTTCTTGGCAGCAGCCTTCACCTTGCCATGTGATCAACCCCCTCCCTACAAATTGTGTTAAATGTCAGCAGCAAAAGATAAGTAGTTTGGGAGTTCAGTATTTTAAATAGACCTTAATCCCTCAATATGAACCTAGGCAAGTTTTAGAATCATAGAGTTGGAAGAGACCACAAGGGCTACCCAGTCCAACATCATTCTGCAATGCAAGAACTCTCCATCAAAGCATCCCCATTGACAGATGGACATCCAGCCTCTGCTTAAAGACCTCCAAGGACGGAGACTCCACCACCCTCCAAGGGAGTGTGTTCCACTGTCGAACAGCCCTTACTGTCAGGAAGTTCCTCCTAATGTTTAAGTGGAATCTCTTTTCCTGTAGTGTGCATCCATTGTTCTCTGTTCTAGTCTCTGGAGCAGCAGAAAACAAGCTTGCTCCATCCTCAATGTGACACCTCTTCAAATACTTTAAACAGGGCTATCATATCACTTCTTAACCATCTCTTTTCCAGACTAAACATACCCAGATCCCTAAGTCGTTCCTCATAAGGCATGGTTTCCAGGCCCTTTACCATTTTGGTGGTGCTCCTTTGGACACATTCCAGTTTGTCAATATCCTTTTTAAATTGTGGTGCCCAGAACTGGACTCTGTCATCCAGGTGAGGCCTGACCAAAGCAGAATAGTGTGGCACTATCACTTTCCTTGATCTAGACACTATACTTCTATTGATGCATCCTAAAATAGCATTGGCTTTTTTAGCTGCTGCATCACACTGTTGATGCATGTTCAACCTGTGGTCTACTCGGACTCCTTTCACATGTAGTATCCTTAAGTCTTAAGTTACTGCAGGGCTGGTCCTTTCTCTCCGTCCCACCACTCTCATGACCCAACCTGGTGATGACAGCCAAGCCATCTGATACAATCACATCTGCTCAGATCCTCAAAACAGGGATGCCAGACTCAAGGAATTAAATTAAGCATTGCTCAAACTACAGTAACCAACACATGAAATAAAAAACAATAACAAGGCAAGACTTGTATGCAGGACTGATCTATTACAGAACAGACTGAAGAGAGAAAATGACAGAAACCCACTAGTGGCCATATACAGCTTCCAACTCAGACTGCTCAGGCATATCATCTATGAACAGCAACATTCCTGACAATAATGCTGCCCTTTCAAGGACTCTGGGTGGCAGACCTTTCTTGTGTATAGACAGCTTCCAAACTTCAAACACTTACTTAAGAAAGAACACAGTACACAAATGTGGACACCAGTACAAAACCTTGCCACAAAGTTAGATGCTGATTCAGTCCGCACATCTATTCAAGAAATGTCATCACAGGACCTAATAACAGCACCTACAATATTAGAGGGACTTTCCTATACTCATCCTCCAATGTGACTTATCCCATACTATCTGCTTTATCACACTAGGGGGCAAACAGGATTTAAACGAGAGTTAAACAAGAGTTAAACAGGAAATGTCCTGTGATAAACATAGGGCATTTCCTGTTTAACTCTTGTTTAATTCACGTTTAAATCCTGTTTGCCCCTTAGTGTGATGTCAGCAATGCCCTTAAACATTCTGCATTGGGCAAAGAGAAGCCGGTCCCTGCACCAGAGGATAAATTGATATAAATCAGACATTAGGAATGGCAATACCCAAAAACTGGTTGCAGAACATTGCAGAAGATACTGAGATGGATATTCCATCTCAAACCTCAGAACAGCAGTCCTTGAGCAAAAAGCCTACAAGGGAGAATTGGAAAGAGAAACAGCAGAATTAAAATTTATCCACATACTACAGTCTATCATCAGTGGATTGAATAGAGATAATGGTTTCCTGTCACACTGCACATGTTTCAACAGTATCTAACCTCCATTCTCATGGGGGCGCTCTTCACCTGTTCATCACGTCTTTCTCTGTTTCCCACACTACATTCCAATACTCATCCATATGGTTATCTACTCTCCTTGGCTGTAGGCAACAGCTTTCTTCCTGCCTTCTTCAGTACCAACAAAAAGTTTTGTGGAGGCCTGGAATCAATGCCGCTTCTAGCTCACAATACATTGTCCATTAGCTGCTGGTGCTGCATGAAGCCTCCTCTTTATCCAGAAGCAAAATCCCTTACATTACAGAAAGCTCAAGCCAGTCAATATGGGGTGGCTATCTTCCTAGGTTCAGTGTTGATATGAAGCAGAGGCATTTCTTTCTGCTGTTGTGATCATATCCCCTCCTTTCCAAAGTGCCTGAATTGACTCACCACTGTACAAGTTGTAAAGCAACTTCAAGCTTCTTATTCTCGGTCTCTGGCCATTTACAGAATATTGCTCTGAAATACATTATGGGGGGGGGGATTAGGGTTTGAAAGCATTCAGTGGATATTTTATTTACTGTGATGGATTTTCTAAAGGGGTAAATAAACTATATCGAGCCAGAGCCCTGTTCTGAATTTAGTGTCTTATCAAAAGATGTTCTATTTTCCTGTGAGTTTTCTGAAGAGAAAGGGGGTTAATACTGCAGTTGTGAGGACCAAAGGTGTCATAACTCAAATTTCTTGGAATGGAAAAGTTTAGGGACAGGAAGAGAAGTTCAAGGACCTCCCTGAAGAAGAAGCTACCTGCTTATATCTCTTGGGTGGTTTTGGATCGTAGCAGACTGCCCTAGGATCAAACCCATCAGCATCCACTGGCAGTCCCATCACTCACGAATCACCTTGGTGATAAAGATGTCAAAAACCATGCCTCTCCCTCTGGATCTCAGAGGTGCCAAAATGAATGGATCTGTCAGAAAAAGAGAAGGAGGGAGGCAGCTGTGTTGATATTTGTCATTCAGGGCAGTCTGTTGAGCTAAGACTCTCAAAACATCCTTTGATACTGTCCACAGTTGTGTCAAAGGTATAACTCTAGACAACCCCCAAATCTACCAGTAATTGTCTGTTCATCTACCGTAAGAGGAAGCTCTTTTCAATTACAAAGGGCTGTGGGTACCATTTTCTAGATGTCATTGATGTATTGTATTGTATGCTGGAGGAGCTCTATAGGGAAAAAAGAGGATCCCAACAATTATCGTCCAGTTAGTCTGACATCAATTCCAGGAAAGATTCTAGAGCAGATCATTAAGCAGAGAGTCTGTGAACACTTAGAGGCCAATGCCATAATCACAAAAAGCCAACATGGGTTTCAGAGAAACAAGTCTTGCCAGACAAATCTGATCTCTTTTTTTGATAAAATTACCAGTTTGGTAGATGAAGGGAATGCTGTGGATATAGTATATCTTGATTTCAGTAAGGCCTTTGACAAGGTTCCCCATGACATTCTTGCAAACAAGCTCGTAAAATGTGGGCTAGACAAGGTAACCATTACATGGATTTGTAACTGGTTGACTGACCGAACTCAAAGGGTGCTCAACAATGGCTCCCTTTCATCCTGGAAAGAAGTGACCAGTGGGGTCCCACAGGGTTCTGTCCTGGGCCCAGTGCTATTCAATATCTTTATTAATGACTTGGATGACAGAATTGGGGGCATACTTATCAAATTTGCAGATGACACCAAATTAGGAGGAGTAGCCAATACTCCAGAAGACAGGATTGAAATTCAGAATGACCTGAATAGACTAGAAAGCTGGGCCAACGCTAACAAAATGAAATTCAATGTGGAGAAATGTAAGGTTCTGCACCTAGGGAGGAAAAATGAAATGCACAGATATAGGATGGGGGACATCTGGCTGAATGAAACTATGTGTGAAAGGGATCTAGGAGTCCAAGTAGACCATAAGTTGAACATGAGTCAGCAGTGTGATGCAGCAGCTAAAAAGGCCAATGCTATTTTAGGTTGCATCAATAGAAGTATAGTGTCTAGATCAAAGGAAGTAATAGTGCCTCTCTATTCTGCTTTGGTGAGGCCCCACCTGGAATACTGTGTCCAGTTCTGGGCACCACAATTCAAAAAGGATGTGGAGAAACTGGAGCGGGTCCAAAGGAGGGCAACTAAGATGGTGAAGGGTCTGGAAACCATGCCCTATGAGGAACGACTTAGAGACCTGGGGATGTTTAGCCTGGAGAAGAGAAGGTTAAGAGGTGATATGATAGCCCTGTTCAAATATTTGAAGGGATGTCATATTGAGGAGGGAGCAGGCTTGTTTTCTGCTGCTCCAGAGACCAGAACGCGGAGCAATGGATGCAAGCTGCAGGAAAAGAGATTCCACCTCAACATTAGGAGGAACTTCCTGACAGTAAGGGCTGTTCGACGGTGGAACACACTCCCTCGGAGTGTGGTAGAGTCTCCATCCTTGGAGGTCTTTAAGCAGAGGCTGGATAGCCATCTGTCGGGGATGCTTTGACTGGGAGTTCCTGCATGGCAGGGGGTTGGACTGGATGGCCCTTGTGGTCTCTTCCAACTCTATGATTCTATGATTCTATGATTCTATGAGATTTCTGCTGCTTTAGAGACTAGGACATGAAGCAAATAGATTCAAATTCCAAGAAAAGACATGAACCAAATACATTCAGATTCCAAGATTACACCTAAACATTATGGAGAATTTCCTGATGGCAAGAGATGTTTAACTCTTTCAGGAGGGTGACTGGACATCCTCTTTTTCCAGGACATGTCTCACATTTCAACTTTCTGTCTAGAGGAATTCCAAAATGTCCTCCATTATGAGCATTACTAAGAAGCATGAATTTATATTAATGCTTCTAGTTTTTATTTTGTAATCTCCTACATTTTTCTTGCATGCCCTACATTTCACAATGCCTTGTCCTCCTTTGCAGTTAGGACATCTGGTCACCCTGGCTGGATGGCAACTAGAGGCCTTTAAAGAGAGGTTGGAGTGCTTTTGTTGTGTATTCCTCCTTGGTAGGTTGTTGGACTGTCCCCAAACTATGTCCTTTGAGGGATTTTGAACTTCAGTTCCCAGAATCCCAACCTATTGGCCAACATGGCTGAGGCTTCTGGGAGTGGAAGTCCAAAATCTCTTAAAGGGCACAGTTTGAGGACCACCCATCTCTGTAATTCTATGATTCAAGGGCAGCCCCGTGTAACTTGCATTACAGTAGCCTTGCTTCTGTCTAGATATGTCAGGTGTTGCTCTTTCCACCATTGTTACCAAATCAGCAATATCCTCAAGTCATGTCGTATTTTCTAAACATGGCCAGATTGTGGATTCACAGGAGAAGGGGACTTGTGACTCTTTGGGTGTGAATGGAATGAAACTCTCATCATCCTCCATCATTGGACTCATAATAGCTGTGACTAATAGGGATGGTACCCCAACAGCATTTGCAGGGTTGTAGGATTCCCACATCTCAACAGACAAGGTGACCGTGTCAATTGTCAACGTTTTTCCCCCACACATGATTTTCATGCAAAACCCCCACATATTTGTTTCTGCACAGGATGAATCCCTGAAACCATTTGGGTCTGTGACTGTCATATGCATATGGTGTAGTGGTTTGAACATTGGACTACAACTCTGGATTCCATGATTCAAATCCCCATCCAGCTATGGGAAACTTAGATGAGTCACTTTCAGCCTACTTTCAGGTAAAGGCAACTCCATCAGTACAAATGTTGCCAAGAAAACCACACACTAAGTCAGAAATGACTTGAAGGTACATAACAACAGCAACATAGACACCAACATGTCTAGCCCAAGTCTTGAGGTATATGTGTGTGTGTGAAAATTTCATAGTGTTAAACTGCTACTAAATAATTGCCAGGAAAAAGTGTGTGAAATGTCTTTGGAGAAGAGAAACCCAAGAATGTTGTGCAAGTGAATTGTGCAGGAATGAGAAGGGAATTGCAAGTTGCCAAAGACACTGTGTTCTTGTCATGCTGTCACACATCCCTGACTTGTAGCCAAACCTGACAGCTTGAGAAATGTCGTTCGCTGGGAGTTTATGTAGCATAAACACACTCTTAAAACGGATGCATACATTTATTGCTTGGATGGGCCCAACAATACCCAGGATAAAGAAACATTGGGCAGTATTTTAGAGTGTGAGCAAAATGGCGTTTCAGAAGCCTGCGAGATATCATGCGGATTTGTCTAGCTATTTTTCTCTGCTCAGTTACGTTTCAGACCATGAATACATCACTGAACAGGAGAGGATTTCAGACACCTTTTGGAAAAATACTAACCTTAATCTTTTCTTCTTCTTTTTCTTTATACTATGTGACTCAGAGTTATGAGATGGTCCCATATTTAATAGGGTACTCATTTTCAGACCAATATTTTCTTGAAAGGGATTATTAAAGCATGCTACTACGATAAGGAAAACATACAGACATAGCCACACCATTTCTGGTATTTAATGGAGCCTGCCTGACTAAATCCTATTAATAGTTCTATTTAGAGTAGATTCCCTGAATGAATGGGATTTACCTATGTGTTGACTCACAATTCAGCAATAGATTCAAGGGGTCTACTTTAGTTTTGGGCTAACCCGCAGGTTTTATTCTCACATTTTTTAAATGTTGTTTTGTTTTGTTTTGTTTCTAGATTTCCACACATATACAGACACACCAGGAATCACTAGTTTTATGTCTGAGGGTGTATCCTGATGTGTTTTGCATTTGTTAATATATTTATATTCTACTTTATATTGCCAGATTTCAGAGTGGCATGGAAACTGACAACAACAATTTCAAATAGATTAATTAAAAAAATAAAATAAAACAGAAGGCAAGATCCTACATTATGTTTGTATTGTGCAAATCTATACTCATGTAGCAAAGTGGTTATTGTTACACCACCCTTCTGATGAGTACCAGCATCCTGAAACTAAATGCATATCTGGACGTTTGCTTGCCTTTTTTGCAATCCCAGGAAGTCAACTGGTTTACAGGGGGCACTGGCTGCAATCCAGCCTCCCATCAGTGTAGCAGAAATAGCCACATGTGCAACCCCCCTGAAAAATAGCATTATAAATAAGGGAGTCATAGAGCTGGAAGGGGTCTCATGGCCATCTACTCCAAACCCCTGCCCAATGAATTGTGCAAGAACATCAAAGATAGAGTGCTGTTGTGGAATATGTGATGCATAGGATGCCATGTGTAATGCACAGTGTGAAACTGCAATACAGTATACAATGTAAAACTACAATGAGACATGCACAGTGCATAAACACTAAGCACAATTTTGCTGCATGCACCATTCTGTTTCTGTCGCAGTCAGGAGAAGATGTCTTTCCCCCTAAATGCTTAGCATGACTTATGCATGCATCTGTCACTAGCAGAATGCCAGACGCTTACCAATAGTTATGCACCATCTAATAATGTACAAATACCTGTACAATATTTGTGCTTGCCACATTCCATTTATACAAATGTGAACTAAATACAGATATTACAACATGGCAAAAGAAGAATTCAAAGGCATAGCTGTGTTAGTTGGGATTAGTATGCAAAGGGATCATGTAAGAAATTTAAGACTATGGGGCTCTACATACAACTCTTAAGGGGCGGTGGGATGCTGCCCCTTTCCTAGCCAGATTGGGGCCTCAGTAACCTCATGCTGTGCCCCCAATCTGGCCTTTCAAGGGTGTAAAAAGCGGCTACTTTTTGCACCCTCGAAAGGGTGCCATAGCTGCATTGCCACAGCTATATGGTGCTACTTAAAATCATAGAATCATAAGAGTTGGAAAAGACCACAAGGGCCATCCAGTCCACCCCCAATACTTAAAGAGGGCTATTATATCACCTCTTAACCTTCTCTTCTCCAGGTTAAACATCCCCAGCTCCCTAAGTCTTTCTTCATAAGGCATGGTTTCCAGACCCTTCACCATCTTAGTAGCCCTCCTTTGGACACGATCCAGTTTCTCCACATCCTTTTTGAATTGTGGTGCCCAGGACCTCAAATTGAACATAAGTCAACAGTGCAATGCGGAATCTAAAAAGGCCAAAGCAATTTTAGGCTGCATCAATAGATGTATAGCATCTAGATCAAGGGAAGTAATAGTGCCACTCTATTCTGCTTTGGTCAGGCCCCACCTGGAATACTGTGTCCAGTTCTGGGCACGACAATTCAAAAAGGATGTGGATAAAACTGGAGAGTGTCCAAAGGAGGGCAACTAAAATGGTGAAGGGTCTGGAAACCATGCCCTATGAGGACCGCCTTAGGGAACTGGGGATGTTTAACCTGGAGAAGAAAAGGTTAAGAGGTGATATTATAGCCCTCTTTAAGTATTTGAAGGAGAGTCATGTTGAGGAGGGAGCAACCTTGTTTTCTGCAGCTCCAGAGACTAGGACGCGGAATAATGGATGCAAATTGAAGAGATTCCACCTCAACATTAGGAGGAACTTCCTGACAGTAAGGGCTGTTCAACAGTGGAACACACTCCCTCAGAGTGTGGTGGAGTCACCTTCTTTAGAGGTCTTTAAGCAGAGGCTGGATGGCCATCTGTCTGGGATCCTTTGATGGAGAGTTCCTGCATGGCAGGGGGTTGGACTGGATGGCCCTTGTGGTCTCTTCCAACTCTATGATTCTCTGACTCTATTATTCTATGATTCTATGAACCTTTCACTATTTTGGTTGCCCTCCTCTAGACAAACTTCAGCTTCTCAACACCCCTTTTGAATTGTGGTGCCAAGAATTGGAGACAGGTGAGGCCTGACCAAAGTAGAATAGGGTATTATTTCCCCTATCTAGACACTATACTTCTATTGATGCAGCCTAGAATCATAGAATTATAGAATCACAGAATCATAGAGTTGGAGGAGACCCCAAGGGCCATCCAGTCAAACCACTGGTCACTTCTCTCCAGAATGAAGAGGAGCCCTTTGGGCTCAGCTGGTAAACCAATTACAAATCTACCCAACAGTTGCATTGTCTAGTCCAGATGTTGCATGGAAAAGGGAGCTAAAGGTGAAGACTTAAAGGACTTCCAGAACCTCATATGTTTATGGAAGATCTTTGGATCCTGATCTTGGTGAACCTACAAAGCAATGAAGTCAAGGGCATAGTCCTCCATTGGCCTTTTTAGCTTCCGCATCACAATACTGACTCATGTTCATCCTGTGGTCCACTAAGACTCCCAGGTTGCTTTTGCATGTAGAGCTCTTCATAGGTTTATATTAATTCTTTATGTCTTAACAATTGTCACCACATTCAGTGATATATGGGGATTCTGATTTATGAGCTACAGTAAAAAGAAACATTACTAAGGATTCTTTATGGTGTGGTAGGGTAGGAAGTCAACGTTGGGAGTGATACCATGAGATATTACATTGGGTGATGCCATCCTTAGTGATGCCACTGCCTGGTAGCTCCTAAAACTAACCAAGTGGCAGTGATCTTCTCATCTGCCTGGCTTCATTTCTCATTAGTCAATTCAACTGACATCAGTTTGGCAAGGGAAGTGCAAAAAGCAGGTTGTACCACCTAAAAAAGCGGGGGACCAAAACCCCCTACAGGCAATGATAAATAACATCATTTTAGTGTAGTTTGTCATGGAGGTGAGGAACAGCAGATGCTCAGTTGACATCCAGCTGAATGAAATATGGATCTTGGTTGAAAGACAGCATCCTCGTCAAGAGGGGAGAAAAATGCTGGAAGTAACCCCCGTAACATTTTTCTTTAAAGTTTCAGAGTCTAGAAACTATTCCTAATCTGCTGAAATAGGCAAGAAATGAACAGGCTGCTGATTCTCTTCTGTGTTCTCTTCCAGGAATGGATGAGGTGTTCTTTGCACTGGACTGTGGATATCTTTAAGCCAGCTCCAGTTTACGGTGGCCCTCTCCTTAGGTGTCTTTGGCTACTTTCATTCCAGTGATGCTTTTTATTGCCTTCCTCTGAAACTGTGAGAATGCAATCTGCCCAAGGTTAGCCAGTGGAGTTTTCATGGCAGAGCTAGGATTCGAACCTTCTGAGAGTCCTAGTCCAAAACTGAAATCATTACACCACAATGGCCCTCTTTTCACTTACCTGTATTAGTTCTCTGCATTTTGAAGTATTTCTGCAATTGCTGCTTATTACACTGATAATACATTAAAAGTAAAAGTATGCTGGGAGATGCCATCCCTATTTTAGGCCTAAACTGCATGTGTGAATGAGGACATTTGGAGATATAGGCTAGCAATCTGCTTGGGGCTTATAAAATAATAGGAATAATACGTAAGGGAGAGAAAATGAAAATGAACAAAGGGCCATTTTTGGTCAATGTGGCAAATATGGGGAAAATTGGGGAGGGGGGAGACTGAAAATTAATAATTATTATTGGCACCCAATAGAATATTTGAATGAGCAAGGAGATATAGAAAAAGGAATAGCATTAAGGAAACTGAGGGGCATTGGGTATAGGATAATGAGTGATCTATCAGATAATGTAGGGAAACAGATAAAAATAAATGAAATATTAAAGGTGATAGGTAGTCAATATTGGCTTCAGTTAAGTGGAATATATAAGAGTCTACAGGAAATAATATCTATAAAAGATTGCCAAAATCCACTAGAAGAAATATTGATGATGAAACAAGAAGGAAGGAAAGGGTTAGGTGGTAGGATAATTAATATAATTTCATAGAAGGTCTATTGGAAGTATGGGGAAAGGATATTAAGATTAATAAGAAAGAAAACCAACAATAGATACAAGAAATTAAAAATATGAAAAATAGCAAAGTTAGAGAACATCAGATGGAAGTAACAGGTAGGTGGCACAAAACACCGCAACAGATATAATATATTAATAAAAGTGTATCACCTGCTTATTGGCATGGATGTGGAAATAAAGGAACATATATCCATATGGGGTGGGAGTGTTGCAAAGTACAAAGATTTTGGAAGGAGACAGAACAAGAAAGTCATAAAATAATAGGGAAAATTCATTTAAATAAAGAAAGATGTATAAGTGGTAATATTAGGAATATAGGATTACAGAAGGAGGAGGAGTATTTAATCAAACAATTGTAGCATCACATGCAGTAACTGTATATGGAAGGATAAAGAAAAGATGAACTGTAAGAGATGGAAGCAATATGTATCAGAATATATGATGTGTGATTTTATAATGGAAAAATGGAGGATTTATTTGGGCCAATTGAAAGAAGAGGTTTGGTTTAATATCTGGAAAATAATGCCTGAGTTTGTTGAGGAGAAGAAGGGGTATGCAATTATTAAGGAAACAGTCAAAATGATTTTCCACATGGGAGGATAAGAAATTTAAAAGAAAACACTTTTCCTGGCAGGAGGGGGTAAAAATAAATAAATAGAGGAAATATGATGTAATAATAATAATAACAATAATAATGTGGCTCTCATTAAAATGATAGGCGGCCTTGAAGTGACTAATGTCTCTGAGGGTGAGTCTAGATGGACAATAGCGGAATAGATTTAATCATTGTTGGGAAGGCCTGCCAGAAGAGATGCGTCTTGACGGATCTCTTGAAACTGTCCAAAGTTGTAATAAGGCACATCTCATCCAGCAGGCCATTCCACAGCCTGAGAACGACAGCGGAAAAGGCCCTCTGGGATATATGTGTATATATATGAGGGATTAGTTAATAGCTGAGAACACTTTTGAGATAGGATGTGATTAATTTATTGGTTTGTAAGGCAAAATTTTATAGTAATAAAGTCATAAAATATGTTTAAAAAAAATTAAAAAGAAGGAATATGTAATCCCTTAGTTTCACTTTGATCTGAGAATAGGCCCCATATTTTGGTCCAGAAACCTCAGGGCAATCCTGAATTGACAGCTAAAGTGGGTAAAGTTCAGAAGCTGGAGGCAAAAAATTGACCTTTTAGACTTTGGCCAAGCTGGCTAGTGGATTCTGGGAGCTGCAATCCAAAAGCTAGCTTTCCTAGGATTTGCCTGTGCAACCGTGAACCCGTGAATCTTCTTCATAACGTGGGCTCTTTTATCCAGCGATGGAAGAACTCAAGAAAAACAAAACAACCCAAAACAAATGAATAAATGTCCAGAACAGAAGCCACGCAATCCATGGTGCATTTTAATAACTGTTAAAGGTAAGAGGATAAATACAATATTAATTTTATAGACTTACTTTTCACACTCCGGTAAACATACATTTCCATAATTATATTTACAGGGCCTGGCTGTGTTGAGAGATAAGGGATAATTACATTCAAGGCTGACAGGAAAGGCCTGACAGAAATTAGACACTTTTCTTAATGTTAACAATAATTAATATTAGGGATTTCAATTGGATGTTAATTAATAACAAGTGGAGAACAGTATCTGTGAATTATTTACAGCCAATGGATCTAGATTGGTGATGCTGGACGAGTCTTCTTTTCTCTTGCTATAATTTTCCTTTGTTGCAGACAAATGGCCTTATGAGACAGGATCCCAGACTGCAGGTGCATGGCGATGCCAAAGATTTTTCGATCCGCTTTCCCCCAAATTTGTGGATGGGATTGGACTGCGGGAGACAAAGAAACCCCAATAATATCCTCCATGAAAACTGATACATGTGCAGCCAAGCATTATCAGAGTGTCGTCAAGATGGCAAAGTCCTTAATAAGATGGTAAAAGTTATTAATTATGCAGCTGTATGCTTTTCCTGAGCTTAATGGGAAAGGTACAATTCTCGGTTAATGGAGGTAATCAAATGCAAAGTACACGTTGGGTCTCCCTTACCCCAAATGCTTGGGATCAGAAGTGTTTTGTTTGGGATTTTGCAATACAGTGGCCCCTTGGTATCTGCTGAGGATTGGTTCTAGAACCTCTTGTAGATACCAAAAAACATGGAAGCTCATGTCCTATTAAATTAAATGGCTTTGTAAGATGATATCCTTTATATAAAATGGCAAAATCAAGGTTTGTTTTTGGAATTTATACTTTTGGGAGTATTTTCAATCCATGCACACTTAGAATCATAGAATCATAGAATTGGAAGAGACCACAAGGACCATCCAATCCACCCCCCTGCCATGCAGGAACTCTCCATCAAAGCATCCCCGGCAGATGGCCATCCAGCCTCTGCTTAAAGACCTCTAAGGAAGGAGACTCCACCACCCTCCGAGGAAGGAGTGTGTTCCACTGTCAAACAGCCCTTACTGTCAGGAAGTTCTTCCTAATGTTCAGGTGGAATCTTGCAGCTGTGGATAAAAAAGTCTGTGGATATGTAGGGCCGGCTGTACCTTTATTTCCATACATGTACATAGTGAGTTATCTTGGAGATGGAACACAAGTCTAAATGCAAAATTCATTTATATTTCCTATGCACTTTATATACATAGTCTAAAAGCAATTTTATACAATATTTTAAAATACTTTTGTGCATGAAAAAAAGTTTGTGTACATCGAACCATCAGAAAACAAAAGATGTCGCTGTCGCAGTCACCCAATGTGGACAACTTTGGGTTTTGGAGTAGTTTAGATTTCAGAATTCCAGATTAAAGATACTCACCCAGTATTTGGATATGGTGTCTAGGAAGTTCTGTATAAATCTATACAAGTTGAGTCTCCCTTATCCAAAATGCTTGAGATAAAATACTGTTTTTTAACGAGTTGATTTTAAGTGTCATTTAAATTCTTATTCTAAAGTTTTAATGGTTTTTTATTTATAAGCCACCTTGGATCCCTTTCTGGAAGGAAGGCAGCATAGAAATGAAACAAAAAATCGAATAAATAAAATCTATCATGGGATTTTCTTTGCAAGATTTGCTCAGAGGGGGTTTGCCTTTAAAAAAAAGCTGAGAGAATGTGACTTGTCCAAGGTCACCCAGTGGGTTTCCATGAGGGAAACTGAATTCTGGTCTCCAGGGCTGTACTCAAAACACTACACCACACTGGCTCTGTCAAACAACTGCACTCCTCACCAATTTTCTGGGAAAACAGTAATCCATGATAGCATTGCTTTCCTAGTTTTCCTTCCTGTCTCTCAGGCGTTGTATAGACTGGCCTGAAAGCCCAGCCTGGGTGTGGAGTCGGGGCATTGCGTCCAGATGACACGTGCCCTGACTCTGGCCCAGGGTGCCATGACACAGCATGCTGCTCCACATGGAGTGTAGCATCATAATGCTCATCCAGCACTGTGTTCGTACAACGCCGCACTGAAGGAGCACCATATCACCATGCCGCCATTGCTATGGCACCCTTTTGAGGATGCAAAAAGGAGCCATTTTTTGTGGCTCCTTTTTGTGCCCTTGAAAGGCCAGATCAGGGCCATGGGCATGAGGTTGCCGCAGTCCCAATCCAGCTAGGAAATGGGTGGTCTGTCACGCCCCTCAGTCTCATAATTCAAGCTGCTCATTACCTGTTTTCATTTCTTTCTGTTGAAAGACCCATTTCCTACAGGGTCAGATGGGGTATTAGATGGTTATAAATCATCATCATCATCATCATCATCATCATCATCATCATCATCATCTAGAGAGTGTAACCCTCAGCTATCAAGGGATCCCACCCCTGGCCCTGTGATTAGCAGGGCCACAAATGGAACAACCATGAGCAGATCATAGTGGATTATTAGACAGCCACCAACCTAAGGAGAGGATATTCAGCTAACAGCCACAGAGCCATTGACATGAAACAAGATTCACTGAGCTTGTTTTTCCCTTCTTGTCAAGTCATCGTGAGCTATGGAGAACATCAAACCCATCCATTTTCAGGGTGGGAACCATTCTGAAATTTAGAATTGGTTTCCTTATCTCGTTGCAGAAGACGGGCAGAGCCTAGCCGTAGGATCGTAGATATCAAACTGACATTATTTATTTGATCATACTTTGGTCTGAGATGCTCTGTAGCCTTTCTGTCTGCTAAATCTGAGGAGACATTTTCGTTGGGAAAGGACCATTTGTGTGTGAGCGTGAATGAAGTTGCAAATCCTGGTGACAAAGCTGTTCATTTCGACAGTAAAACTAGTCCCCCCCGCTTTGAAAAGCAAACAGCTGACATTCCCAGATTCTCAGTTATTGTTTCATGCAGAGGTGATGGCTGGATTCCCACTGGTGTCTCATGGATGCTTCCCTTGGGAACAGCTGAACTTTTTGACCAGTGAAGAATGTCTACATTCAGCTCAAGGTTGCAAAAGGAGAGGTGCACACATAGCCATGTGTGGTGTTGTTTTGCATGTGCATATTTTCACATTTGTATGTTCATATAGAAGTGTATGTGTGTTTGGTTGAACACTTGATGGTACAATATCACAAATCACTACCAAACAATGTTGTGAAACCAGGGCATAACTCCATGGTTGTGATCCTGCAATGCAGAATGTAGTGTAAACATTCCTTTCACACACACACACACCCCCCCACTACTCACTGTTTACTCACTGCAGCCTCCTGAGATATCTAGTTGTGGAAAACATGGCGGGACTGGGTGTGAAGATTATGAGGAGGGAACGTTGAATCTGACGGTTCATGCTGCTTTGCAGACCTTTAACCATCTTGGTCATTCCCCTCTTAACACGTTCAAGCCTGTCAACATACAATATGGGTGAGAAATTTCTCTAGTTTGCAATTTTATTCATACTGAATAAATTGGCCCTTCAAAGCACTGCAGAGATCAGACTGCAGTTCAGTGACAATGTCCACACTTCACTAAGTACAGAAATGCAATCTGCAAATAAAAAACAAGTACCTCAAAACTTTGTAAAATGGGGGATGTGTGCACAAAAAATCTTAGGAAAATTTACTGGCTAAATTGCTTCAGCAAAAAAACAGGCTCACTCCAACTTCTAGAATAGAATCATAGGAGTTTATCAGACGAGGGAAATTGGAAGTATAATCTAATGGCAATCCAAACGCAATCATGGGGTTTCACGTGATTATGTATTAAAGTATCTCATGCAATTTCGGGTCATTGGCAGTCATTTTCGGGTAATGGGAAGTCATTCTGAACACACAATTGGAATTCACGTAAATTCGCTAAACTAGAGAATTCACGTGAATTCGAATTGGCTCCAATTGGCTCCATTCGAATTAAAGAGAAATTCCTCCCATCTGATAAACTCCATAGAGTTGTAAGAGACCTCAAGGACCATCCAATCCAACCCCATGCCATGCAGGAACTCACAATCAAAGTGAGTTGTGTCCAGAAGATCATACAGCCTTTATTTAACAACTTCCAGTAAAGGAAACTCCACCATTCTCCTCGTCAGCATTCTTACCTTCAGGAAATTCTTTTTAATGTTTCAGTGGAATCTCCTTCCGTGCAGTTTGCATCCACTGCTCCATGTTTTATTCTCTGGAGCTATAGAAAATAAAGTTGTTCCATCTTCAGTACCAGATCGCTTCAAATATTTGAACAGGGCTATCATGTCACCTCTTAATCTTCTCTTCTCCTGGTTAAACCTACCGAGCTTCCTCAGCTGCTTTTCACGGGGGCTGGGGGCTGGGGTTCCAGACCTTACAACATTTTGGTCACCTTCCTCTGGACATGCTCCAGTTTCTCAACATCTTATAGGGTTGGTTTCCAGACCTTATCGAAATCCTTCTTGAACTGTGATGCCCACAGCTAAAGATGGCATTCCAGATGAGGTCTGACCAAGGCAGAATAAAGTGTCACAACAATGTCTGGACACGACAATGGGCCCTTGGTATCTGCTGGGGTTTGGTTCCAGGACCTCCCATGGATACCAAAATCCATGGGTGCTCAAGTCCCATTAAATAAAATGGCATAGAAAGATTGTGTCCCTTATAAAATGCAAAATGAAGGATTGCTTTCTGGAATTTATATTTTTATATATTTTCAAGATGTGGATGGTTTAATCCGGGGATAAAGGATCCATGGATACAGAGGGCTGATGTAGCCTAGAATTGCATTGGCTTTTCTTGCTGCTGCATCACATTGTTGACTCATGTTTAGCATGTGGTTTACTGTGACCCCTAGATCCTTTTCACATGTACTACTTTCAAGCCAGGTGTCACCCATCCTGTATTTATGCATTTAATTTTCCCTGCCCAAATATAGTTCCCTTGGCTGAGTGGAGATTTGAACCTGGTCTCCAGAGTTGTAGTCCAATGCTCAAACCACTACTCCATGCTGGCTCTCTATAAGGGAATTTGCACATGTGTAAAACACCATTGACATGCCAGCCACATTCTAGAATAAGCCTATTTCTTTTATCATCATTAAAACTAAGAGGAACAAAGAAAGTGGAATTAATTGTGAGTTACTGTTTTAAAAGGATGCAGTGGTTGATGCTTTGGAAAAGGAGTTTTTTCAGCTTAATAAATATTAATTTGTGAGTTCAGCAGCAGCTGGGGAGGCTTCAAAAACCACAGTCAGAAGGCTTTGTATTCAGAAATTAGCCTTCATGAAAAAGTCAAGGAAAGACTTTTTGCAAAAACTGAAAATACATGTAAGACACTACAGGGAGGGAGAAGCTACAAAGAAGTGTGTTCTCCCATGAATTATAGAATATTAGGAGTGATAAGAAAAACAGATATTTGAAACTGTGGCCAAACTGAAAATTTCTTTCCTGAAACAGGGTGTGTATTTTTTTTTAAATCCAGGGAATATATCTGGTAAACTACTGACAGCCTTACTAAAATGAAAAGAGCAAAATAACATGATAAATTAAACTGAGAAAGATAGTGAAGCAGTAATTCAGACTAATGAGAGAGCTAATTGCTGTAGGAATTATTATGGAGATTTATATAAATCTGAAAATCCTGTGACTGGATTTAGCAATCTTTTTTTTGGGGGGGGGGTGGACAAAGAGAGCCCTAGTTTAACAGGAATCATAAAGCTCATCAGATATTGTTCAATTGCATGACTAATGGTTAGGAATGCTGTGAGTTGCATTCCAGCAACATTTGGAAGGTGACAGGATTTTCACCTCTCTTGTAGAAAATTAAGGGGTGGAATTACTGGGAAATATAGGCCAAGATCTTGCATCAGGGTTGCATAGTGTAGATCTCTGGAGCTGCACATTAATTGTCCTGTAAGCTTTCCTAAAACAAATGGCCAAATATTCAACAGTGACCTCATTGTGGGGATCTGCTATAGACTCCTCAAGCAGACTGAAGAATTGGGGCTAGTCTACATGTAAGTACACTATGCAAATTGTTACTCATTTTTGCACATTAGCAATAGCAATAGCAAGTACATTTCTATACCAATGTGAAGCCGAAGGCTTTCACAGCTGGCATCCATGGTTTTTATGGGTTTTTCAGGCTATGAAATATGACCATGTCTCCCCCCTATTGTCATCCCTCCACTGGCTCCCCTTTCCCTTCCACATTCCGTACAAGCTTCTCTTGCTCACTTTCAAAGCCCTGCATGGGCTGGCCCATCCCTGTCTCTCTGAACTTATTTCCCCTTACATTCCCACCCATTCCCTCCGTTCTGGTAGCCAAGGTCTCCTGTCCCAGCCCAGGATTTCCACTGCCCCATCCCGGATTCGTCCCTTCTTGCTTGCTGCCCCTCTCTCTTGGAACCTCCTTTCCTTACAAGCACAGCTCAACACGTCTCTAACCAGTTTTAAAACCGAGTTAAAGACCATATTGTTTAGGGAAGCGTTCCCAGGAAGTTTGTGACTGTGACCTGGTTGTTTTGATGCTTGATTTAATATTTGATGTTTGCTGTTTTAACTTGTTTCTTATGATGTTTTTAACTTGTTGTTTTAATCTCTAGATTGTACGCCATAGGCAGGCTTTTTACACATTCTTGATTTTATTTGGTTTTTGTACAGTGCCACGTACACTTACGGCGCTTTATAAATAAAGCTAATAATAATATCAATAATAATAATAATAATAATAAATGTTCTAGAAGTGTTTCTTCCTAATGTTTTGCCGGCAGCTGTGGCTGGCATCTTCAGAGAATGCTGGCATGGAAGAGAGTGGGGTATATATACTCTTGGTTGAGAGGTGGTTATTTACATGTTAATCTGTGTGTTGTTCAGTTGTTGCATGGCAAGGCCTACAGGGTGTCTATTTACTTAATGATCCATTGTCTGCTGAGAAACCCCCTGACCCTGGGTGGTTTTTCATTTGTATTTGCAGGGTCCTGATTTTGGTGTTTTTCAGGACTGGAAGCCAAACTTTCTTTACTTTCAGGGTTTCTTCTTTCCTGTTGAAATTGTCCAGGTGTTTTTAGATTGCAATGGCTTCCCTGTGCATTCTGACCTTATAGTTATTGGCATGGTTCAGAATTCCGGTGTTTTCAAATAACATTTTATGCCCCAGATGGTTTACAATGGGTTCTGCTACTGCTGTTTTTTCTGACTGACCCAGTTTGCAGTATCTCCCATGTTCCTTGATTCGTGTTTGACCTGTCTGCAGCTTCATAGTATGAGGTAAACACCTGCAGCTGTGAGAAGGTCTCTCCAATCCTTCGTTGAGTGCAGCATTTGCTGGATTTTCTTGGTCAGTTTGTAGACCATTTGGATGTTGTGTTTCCTCACACTTTCCCTATTCTGCCTATGACTCCTTTGATGTATGGTAAAAAATACTTCTCTTTGGGTGGCTGTTCATCTTAATAATAAATAAATAAATAAATAGTTTATTTATATTTCCCACCACTCCCAGTTGGATCGAGGTGGGATTACAACCTAAAATACATCCAGAAAACAGTCAATAAAGCACGACAACAATAATAATTTTAGCTAAAAAACCAACTCTGGGAATAATAGTATAACAGAACAATCACAGTCAGAGGAGTGGAGTAATTATTTCTTATATGAGGTCGGCTGGGTACGCTCACCGGAAGAGATCCATCTTAATTGCTGCCCTCTTGAAAGTATCCAAAGAGGGAATAAGATGGATCTCTTCGGGGAGGCTATTCCACAATTTTTGAGCAGAAACTATGAAAGTTTTTTGGGAAGTTGTTGCTAGTCTAGTTGTTTGTAAATCCAGTAACTGCTTCCCAGATGTTCTGAGTGTGCAGGCGGATTATGTAGGGAGAGGCGTTCCTGCATGTAACTCAGACCCAAGCCATAGAGGGCTTTAATGGTAATAACCAACACCTTGTACTATGTCCATAAGCTAATCAGCAGCCGGTGAAGAGATTTTAGCACAGTTGTTATGTGGTCAAACCTGGAGGAACTGGTGACCAATCTGGCTGTCATATTTTGGATTAATTGAAACATCTGAACTTGGCACAAGGGTAGCCCCATCTTCATTCCTCCGGGTTTGTCAGAGTCTGGAAGCCCTTCTGATGTCTGAGCTGGAGTAACCATTAGCCTGTATAGCCCTGTCTATGTGCTTCGATTCATCTTCCAAGAAGTGGGGTTCACAGATCTGTTTTGCCCGGTCTACCAATGTTTTTATTGTGTAGTCAAGGCTTTCATGGCCAGCAACCATAGTTTTTTGTGGGGCTTTTGGGCTATGTGGCCATGTTCTAGAAGAGTTCCTTTATGATGTTTCGCTAGCATCTGTGGCTGACATCTTCAGAGAGGTCTAGTTCCACATACTAGAACATAGGACAATGGATGGAAGCTACAGGAAAAGAGATTCCACCTCAACATTAGGAGGAACTTCCTGGCAGTAAGGGCTGTTTGACAGTGGGACACAGTCCCTCAATGGAGTCTAATGGAGTCGCCTTCCTTGGAGATCTTTAAGCAGAGGCTGGAAGCTTTGATGGAGAATTCCTGCATGTCTGGGGATTGGACTGGATGGCCTTTGTGGTCTCTTCCAACTTTACGATTCTGTGATTCCATGATTCTGTGATTCTATGAATTATTATTATTGCAAGGAGTCACTTCATCATAACTCTGAAACACTAACGTCTAACTAACTGGATGCTAGCCTAGATTCCTTTTTTCCCTACAGAGAGGTTTATTTATTTATTATTTATTTTGCAAGCAAGGAGGAAAAGGAAAGGATTAAAAATAGAACTTTAATGTCCCCCCCCCCCCATCCTTACAGTTTCCAGAACTTAATCCACATCCCTCCTACCTTGACTTTTGCTGAGTACAACAGTTTCTGTCTTGGCAACATCTACAGTTTCTGAAACAGCCAGAAGTGGATGTTGGCTTGGAAAAATGCCATAGTGGGGGTGGGAGGAAGCTAAAGAACATAAAAGGCTGAAAAAGATAGTTGCGGTAAAACACACGGAATTTGTTGGAGGGGTTGAAGCAGAAGGTGTTAGTTTGGATGGCTTAGCATGCACTTCAGAGACTCAGGCACAGCAGAGGCCATGAAAAAACATGTAGCAATGGTGACACAAGCCTTAGTTATATCCTCCCTGGGCTACTTATTTATTTATTCAAGTGTTTTTTTTAAAATGCTGCCCTTTTATCATGAGACCTTAGGGCAGCAAACGGATAAAACAATATAAATGATTTAAAACAATTTTGGATCAAGATGATATGCCGCTTGAAATCTTAAAGCAATCGGATTAAAGACACAAATCAAAATCAATCAAGCAACCAACTGGGTCTCCCCTTGCAAGAAAGTGTCCTGCTAAAATGCCAATAATTATCCAGCTGTTCAGAGGAAAGGCAGTTGGGGACTGAGCCAGCCTGAAATGCTACTGCCAGTCAGAGTAGACAATACTGGCCTAAGTAGACCAGGAATCTGGCTCATTTTCAACCAAACTTTAAGAAGAACTTGACAGTAAGAGCTGCTTGGCAAATGGACTCTCTTGGAAGAAAGAGAACTTTCCTTTATTTTTTAAGCAGATGTTGGATGACCATTTTTCTGGAGTGCCTTTGTGTTGGGTTTCCTGCACTGGTGTAAAGGGGCAGGAGTCAGTAGCCCTTGCAGTCCCTTCCAGTTGTATGATTCTGGGTGACATCCTACATCAAAAAGGTGGACCAATATCATTCCACCCACATAGATTCTCTAGACCTTTGTATACTATTGAAATCTTCCTCATACACCTGTCAAGCCCTGGGAAGGAGCATTGTTGGTGCTGCTTAAAGGCAGGAAGGAAAGGGAGTGGGCAGTTGTGGCTCAGTGCAAGAAGGAAACAAAGGACTGCCTTGTCTTGGATCAGTTGTTGTTGTTGTTAACCACCTTCAGGTTGATCATGACTCATGACTTTCTCTCATCCACTGATTTGCTTAGTTCCTGCAAATTCATACCAGTGACCTCCTTAATAAAGTCCATCTATTCAGCATGTGGTCTTCCTCTCTTTTTGCTTCTCTCCACCTTTCCTACCATTATTGTCTCTTTCAATGAGTCGTGCCTTCTCATGATGTGGCTGAAGTACAATAACCTCAACTTTATCATCTTGTCTTCCAGGGAGAGTTCAGGCTTGATCTGTTCCGGAACCAATTTGTTTGTCTTTTGGCCATCCATGGTATCCTCAGCACTCTTCTCTAGCACCGCATCTCAAATGACTTGATTTTTTTCCTATGTGCTTTCTTCACTGTCCAGCTCTCACATCCGTACATGGTGATGGGGAATACAATGGATTTGGACACACTACAACTTGCTGACATCCTTTTTGAATTATGGTGCCCAGAACTGGACAAAATATCCCAGGTGAGACCTGACCAAAGTAGAATACAGTGGTACTATTACTTTCTTTGATGTAGACACCATACTCCTATTGATGCAGCCTAGAATAGCACTGGTTGGCTCATGTTCACCAATCTTCCCAAGGCTCTCGACGCAATTGCCCCCGAGTGTCCTCTCCAACCTGCTCCTAACCGTAAGCCATGGTTCACAGAGGAACTTAGGGAGATGAAGCGGGTTGGACGATGACTAGAGCACAAGTGGCGGAAAACTCGGCTCTTATCTGACAGAACTCACCATAGGCAGCATCTTCGCGCCTATCGGGAGGCTTTGCATGCAGCGCGGAGAGCCTTCTGCTCTGCATGCATTGTGTCTGCATAGTCCCGCCCAGCGGAGCTATTTAGGGTGGTGGGGGAGCTAACACAGGTCCCTCCTGTGTCAAATCCCCTACTTGACCCTACGACGGCCTGCTATGATGCGTTTAATACCTACTTTGCAGATAAAATCTCTCAGATAAGGGCCGACTTAGATGTCAGTTTTCCACCAGAACCAATAGGTGAGGCGTCCAACAACTCCGTTGATGTCATTTTGCTGGATGAGTTCCAACCTGTGAGTACCAATGACGTGGACAAGCTTCTTGGAAGTATGAAAAAGTCGACCTGCTCCCTCGATCCCTGTCCATCTTGGTTGGTTGTCCAGGGAGGGGACGCACTGAGGGTATTCCTTCGGGATATAATCAATGCGTCCCTCAGAGAAGGCTGTTTACCATCCTGTCTGAAGGAGGCAGCTGTTAAGCTCCTCCTGAAGAAGCCTTCTCTTGACCCCCCTGGACAGGAACAACTATAGACCAGTGTCCGTGCTCCCTTTTTTGAGCAAGGTGATTGAGAGGGCAGTCGGCTCTCAACTCCAGGTTGTCTTGGATGAAACCGATTATCTTGATCCATTTCAAACCGGCTTCAGGACAGGACATGGAGTGGAGACTGCCATGGTCGCTCTGACCGACGACCTCCGCCTGAGTATCGACAGGGGTAGTGTGACCCTGCTGGTGCTCTTGGATCTCTCGGTGGCTTTTGATATTGTAGATCACTCCATCCTTTTGGGTTGGCTGAGGGAGTTGGGAATCGGAGGCATTGCTCTTCAATGGTTCCGATCCTTTCTCTCTGACAGATCCCAAAGGGTGAGGCTCGGGGACAATTGCTCCTCCAAAATTGAGCTTAATTGTGGCATCCCTCAGAGCGCCATCCTGTCCCCGATGCTATTTAATATCTAAATGAAGCCGCTGGGCGAGATCATTCGGAGGCATGGAGCTCAGTGTCTTCAGTACGCTGGCGACACTCAGATATACCTCTCCATGACTAGATCGTCGGTTCAGACTTCAGATGGCGTCTCTCCTCTTAATGACTGCCTTGCAGCGGTAATGGATTGGATGAGGAAAAACAGGCTGAAACTCAAACCAGACAAAATGGAGGTACTAGCTGTTACAGGCCCGAAACCAGGTTTGGGAATACATCTTCCGGTCCTAGATGGAGTCACACTCTCCTCGAAGGACCCTGTTCGCAGTCTGGGGGTGCTCCTTGACTCGTTGCTTCACATGACTAGTCAGGTGAATGCAGCAGTCAGGAGTGCCTGTTATCAGCTTCGGCTGATACGCCAGCTGCGCCCCTACCTGGATCAGAGGGACCTGGAAACAGTGGTGCACGCTTTGGTAACCTCACGTTTGGATTTCTGTAATGCGCTCTACATGGGGCTACCCTTGTGCCTAACCCAGAAACTCCAACTAGTTCAAAATATGGCAGCCAGGCTTGTTAGCAGTACACCTAGGAGAGAGCACATCACTCCTGTGCTTAAAGCTCTCCACTGGCTGCCGATTAGTTTCCGGGTGCAGTACAAGGTGTTGGTTTTAACCTTTAAAGCCCTACATGGCTTGGGTCCATCTTATCTCAGGGACCGCCTCTCCCCATATGAACCCCCCCCCCCCCCGCACGCTTTGGTCCTCTGGGAGAAATCTGTTGCAGCCCATGAAGACTAAGTTAGCGCAGACCTCCCAGAGGGCCTTTTCTGCTTCTGCTCCCAGGCTATGGAATGGCCTGCTGGATGAGATGCGTCTCATTACATCGCTAGACTGTTTCAAAACAGCCTTAAAGACGCATCTCTTCCGGCAGGCCTTCCCTGAAACCGTATAATCTACCCGGCTCCTAAAATCTTTCAGCCAATTCCCAACTCCTTATCCCCCCCCCTCTGTATTTTGTTGCTACCCATGCTGTGGCCAGCATTGCATTTTTAATTTGTGTATTATGTTGTATTGTATTTTTATTGTTAGTAACCTAATTTTAAACTTAACTAGTTTAATCCTATTTTAAGGGGGGGAGGTTGGGATGGAATTCTTGAATTATTTTAATCTGTAATCTGTTTTTTAACCTTGTTGTATCCCAGCCTCGATTGTTTTACAGAGGGGCGGGTAAGAAATAAACACTGTTGTTGTTGTTGTTGTTCAATTTGTGGTCTACTAAGACTCCTAGATCCCTTTCACACATATTCTCCTTAAGCCAAGTGCCTCCATCCTATATTTATGCATTTCACTTTTCTGCCCTAAGTGCAATACCTTACATTTCTCTGTGCTGAACTTCATTTTGTTAGCTTTGAACCAGCTTTATAATCTATTCAGATCATTTTGAATTTTGCTCTTTTCCTCTGGGGTATTAGCTGTTCTTCCTAATTTGATGTCATCCACACATTTGATGAGCATGTCCCTTATTCTTTCATCCAAAACATTGATAAAGATGCTAAATAGCACTGGGCCTAGGACAGAACCCTGTGGCATCCCACTGGTCACTTCTCTCCAGACTGAAGAGGAGCCAGAAATGAAGCTTAATTTAGCCACAGATTTAAGCTGGAAAGAGCCCAAAGTACTGTATATCCTCAACTATAAGGCAAAAACATATGCCCAAAAATTGACCCTAGGATCCTGGGTCAACATATACAGGTCAATACAGTAATGCTGCTTAGAAAGGTCCTGAAAGAAGCACCCCCCCGTGTGCCTTGGCAGTGATTTCTGAAAGAGCTGACCAGGCAGAGGTGTGTGTGTGTGTGTGTGTGTGTGTGCGCAAAAGAGGAGATTTCCTTTGCAATCTAATGTTAAAACCTTCTCTCCCCATCCTCCTGTGGATCTCTTTCCTCACCAAACATCCCATTTAACTCAACTTCCCTTTTCAATCCAATGTTAAAAAAACTTTCTCTCCACTCCAAACAAACACCCCACTTTCTTCCAGTTCTTTCTCTTTTCAATCAGATGTTAAAACTAACACCAGGGAAGTGGTGTTAGGTGACTGGGAGAGGTCTAGAGATGGAGAAGAAAGGAAGAAGTGTTTTCCCCTTATATCCTCTGTTACATGCCCCTAGGTTTTACCCTCGACGTATCCATGGATCATATCCATTTTTTGGCCCAAAAATTTTCCCTTGACTTATTATTCACTTATACATGAGGTCAACTTGTAAATACATACATACAGTAGGTCAGTGTTTTCATCAAGAAGCCTATGGAAGGAGGAGTTAGGATGCTCAAACTCTTCATTCAAGTAGATGCCATCTATCAGAATGGCCAGCTTTGAATTGGGATTCCTTAAAAAAGTGTCTCAGGTGGGGAAAAAAACGGGGATGGCATTGGCAAACTCAGTTAAACAAAAGTGTATCTTCAAATTAAGGCTGTCCATCTGGGCTTCCTGGGAGACCTTCCCAATACTTGGTTTAACAAAAGCCAGTAATGTCTCAGAAAAGCACCCACTGAAGACATCAGAGAAGCATTAAGTCAATCATCATTATCCCAAAGGTAACATTTCCTACAAATTCTTCTTCTTCTCTGTAATGCATTTTTTGCCAATAGCAGGGTCATGTGCTGAGAGGAATGGACACTTGCCTGGAGAGTATTCAGTATCCCAATAGTTTAATCAGTTTTCTAGACTCACCTAATGTTGGCATTAATGTAATTCATTCTTTCAGAAATGAGTTCTGGCTACAGGATTTTGACTAGGAGAGGCCTTTCCAGGTCACCCTTCTCTGTCCTTGGCTTAAAGGCATAATTCTTCACTAAGTTTCCTCTCAAAGCTAGCAATGAATAATTTCAGCAATTTCCTTCCCACTATGAAAAAGTCTTTTAAAACCATGCAGTTTTCAAAGACTATTTGCAATTAAGGATTTGTTTTGTGAAAAAAAAAATCCCACATGGTTGTTTTGGCATTTTCTGTACAGGAAACAGCTTTTCCTGCATGGAAAATAATATGTGAGTTCAGAAATATTAAAGCCTATGCAGATATGCTGTTGTTGTTCTATGCAGAAGTTCTGTAATTGGAAATTTAATCTGTCTAAAATTTGTACATGGTTGATATACATAGAAAACAGAATTTTTTTCTGAAGGAATTAATATTTCTGCATTGAAATATTATGATCAATGCAGAAAAGGCTGTTTCCTGTGCAAAAAAGGCTGATTTCTGCACACAGCTCCACATGCTAATTTTGCACAGAATAAATCTCAAACTGCGAAGATTCACATGAGTCCAGGGTCCTTCTCATCAACACTTTTAAAAACCCACATGGGTTTGTTTTTTTTTTGACAAAAAATATTAAAATATTTTTTCCATTCCTACCAGTGGCATCACTAGGGTTGGTGTCACCTCAGTGCAGCAGCTCATGTTGCCACCCCAGGCTTGGAGCTCCCAGGTCAATGGTCCCTCAGGAGTAGACTGGATCACTATAGAAGAGAAAGACTCTGGTCTAGTTGCAACCAACGGGTGGTAGCACAGGGCCCCTAAAGAGATTGTGCAAGCCTAGGTTGTCATGATCTACCACCTTTGTTCCCAAGTCCTGAAGGGGTCCAGGCACCATTCAGCAAATGGAGAGACGTCCAGGGGTTTGCTGTGGCATGCCAACAGTGTTACAGCTGGCCTCCTTACATCCTCCAGGCAGGTGAACTGGGTCTTTCTGGAACCAGAGAAGGTGTAACCATTCTGTTCTACCCACAGAATCATAGGATCATAGAGCTGGAAGAAACCACAAGGGCCATCTAGCCTACCCCTGCCATGCAGGAACTCCCAATCAAATCATCCCCAACAGATGGCCATCCAGCCTCTGCTTAAAGACTTCCAAAGAAGGAGACTCCACCACTCTCCATTGAGGGAGTGTGTTCCACTGTCAAACAGCTCTCACCGTCAGGAAGTTCCTCCTAATGTTGAGGTGGAATCTCTTTTCCTGTAGCTTGTATCCATTTTTTTAGGTCCTATTCTCTGGAGCAGCAGAAAACAAGCTTCAAAGAGCTTCAGCCCTTTGCTGGTCTTGAACTCGCCACCTTATGGTTTTGAGTGAGTGGCTGTAGTACAGGCATTTTAACCACTGCGCCACCAGGGCTGATAGCAAGTAAAATATCTTGGACAGAACTGAAATCTAAGTACACATACATCAACATAAGCCTATCAAAAGCATTAGCTCCACCTGACAAAACTGGAGGGCTCAATCATTTTATGGTTCTCAAAATGTGGGTTCTTTGGCTGTTTTTCCTTCTTTCCAGCTTTGCTTAGTTCTAACCGTTGCAGCAATTGATAATGGTGGTGTTTAGAAACTGAAAAGGAAAAAAAAACACCTCTACACATTCCTTTACCAAACATTCAGCAAAACCGAATTATGATTCAAGCCCTCTCTTTGAAGATACCTTAGACTATGTAGGTAACATATTCAAATTATATAAAAGCATCATACATTATACTCTCTATATAACTATTAATCTAACCATCAACATATGTTACCTGTTTGTTTAGCCCATACAACAAGTTTGCATTTTCCCCTCCCAAGATAACACAAACCAGTTTTCACACACCATACTAGCTAGTAGGAACAATGCCCCATATAATCATAAATCTATAGCTATGTATAACACTATATATCAAAGCATACACATGTCAACCAACTTAACAACAGTACTACACAAAACATCGGACTACCAGGTTTGTATCAAATACATATCAGTTAGTGCACATATCAGTTAGCATATATATCATTTGCATACCCATCAGTTAACACACCTGAAATAAACCCTCCATTATATTCTTCAGCCCCCAGTATAGTCATATAAAGCAAAACCTCCAAGTGAGGCATATAATGTCATATCTTCCAGTTAAAACCATACATATCAGAATATCATACATCACAGTTGGTTCAAATACTTGATACATAACAGGATTCCCCAGCACAATATCATGGCAGGACTGGCCCAATCTTGACAGGTTCTTTTCCACTCAGGGAATCTATGGGGTATCTGTGTCTATGACTGCATCTACACTGCAGAAATAATCCGGTTTGGCACCACTTTAACTTCTATGGCTCAAGGCTGTGGAATTTTTGGGAACTGTTCTTTGTTATGGCCCCCAAACCCTTTGACAGTGAAGGCTAAATGTCTCACAAAACTACAGTTGCCAGTATTCCACATCACTGAGCCATGGCAAATTAAAGTGGTGTCAAACTGGATTATATCTGCAGCGTGGATGCAGTTTAAGTCTAAGTGTCTGGCCTTAATGGTTCTTTCTTTTTAAATACAAAATTCTGATGTGCTCCCTCCCCCTCCCAGAAATTAAGCACTTGGATGTTAAAGTGTCATACTTTTAATTTATCATGCGTTAAATATGTCAGTAGATGTGTAAAATGGCTATTGAGTTATTCTGTGTTAAAAAGATGTGGCTGGGAGAAAAGTGCGGGGGGGGGGGGGTAGGACAAGAAGAGAAAAATCTTCTGTAGAGATGATCAACCAAAGCAGGAAATGGTGGACAATTTGTCTTTCTTAATTTCTATGTCAAGGCAGGCACTATAAATCATTGTTGAGAAAGAAGACAGGGCTTAATTAAATGACAGCTCTAAGTCACTTTTTCCGTAACACAGAAGCCAGACTCTCTGCCTTGCAAAAAGATCCCTTTCATTTGGGTTGTAATCTTGAAACTGAGAGAGACAATCCTGATAATTCGCAAACTGCTGCTGAACTGAGACCTTTCTGCAACTTCTCCAAGCACTGGAACAAAGAAGCTTGAGTTTGTCAAAACTTCTCTCCTGGAGACTTATTTCTTGTTGCTCTATGGTCACAGTTTTTCTTTATTGGCTATTTGCAAAATAAATAAATAAATGTTTGTTAACATATTCTATAAAATATGTACATCCTTCAGCATACAGTATATGCTCATACACACACACACACACACAAATAGTATGTTCATATATATACACACATTATGTTAAATTTCTATGCAGATAATCTTTCTATATGTTACATATTTACATATAGTTTCAAATCTTCTTCCTGTCTCAGCATATAAATGAAATCGTTTATAGCGTAAACTTCTTTCATTTTGACAGTCACTGTAGCCACCTATGGTCTTGTTTATTCATATTTCCTTAATCACACTATTCATACATTTTTCTCTCTATTTTAATAATGATAATCAAAACAATAAAAGAAAGAATCCTTTCTCTGTCATTTGTCTAGTCTTTAATTCTTAAAGTTAGTAATTTATCTCTATCTGTCTTGTTTGGGAGTGAATTGTTAAGTCCCATTTTATTTTTCTTATTTACATTCTATTCAATGTATAATCAGGTCTATTTATTTTCCATTAGTTTTACACATTACTCCAGTAGATTCCAGTCTTCTTCTCATTTGTGTATCAACTTTCCATTGATATTTCAAGATTATCTAATTCTTTCATATCCATCAATTTAATAATCAATTCCTCAATGGGTAGGTATTTATTTAGTTTTCCATTTTTGAGCAAGGAAGAGCCTTGCTGCTGTTGTAATGTACAGCATTAATCTCCAATGTTTCCTTTCTTTTTCTCCATCCAGCTCTCTCTCTCTCTCTCTCTCTCTCAATCTCTCTCTCTCAATCTCTGTAGAAAAGGAATCCTTTAAACTCCTGGATTTAGGAGAAAGGCATATTTAAACGAATCTGAAGCTTTTTAGGCCAGAATGAGCCCCCTCATGTCTCTTAGCAAAGCATTTATCTTTGACATTTATCCCTTGGCAAATGACCCAACTCATTTTGGAGCCATTTGTCCCCTAACCAGGACTCCTTGTGTTTCCACCAGTAGCTGCCTTTGTCCATGCTTTGGGATGGACTCCGAAAGCCCCATATTTGGGTTCATAGCTTCGTCCTTCTCCTGTTTCTATTTGCAGACTGGTTTGATTGTTCAGTGGATTTAATGGAACTATACAAGCATGTAAAGGGTTTTACTGGGTCTGTGGCTTATAGGCTTAAAAATAAGCAGTTTATGGCATCTGTGTATTATTTCTGAATGCCGCTCCCTGGATAAAGCACTACTGTGTGACAAATGCATCTTTGGGTGGAGAGAGACAGGCAGCTGCTTGTAGAACATCTCAGGGGGCATTCATTGGCCGGTAGAGAAATGCTTTTCTAAGGTGAGACAAGTACCAACAAGCTCCCATAGGTATGGAAAATTAGAAGGGGATTGGAAAGGGGAAATGGAAGCAAAGACTCATTTTATCATGTGTTTGGGTGTGGATGCCCAGGCCTGCATTTACCCTGCAGAATCAATGCAGTCTGACAGCACTTTAATTGCCATGCAATTATGGGAGCAAGTGTTATGGGAGCTATTCAAGTGCTGTTTTCCAAGATATTTAGCCCTCTCTGTTGGAAGGTTCTGTTGCCACAACAAACTACAAATCCCAGGATTCCATGGGAGGGAGCCTTGGCAGTTAAAGCAGTGTCAAACTGCATTAATCCTGCAATGTGGCAGTAGCCCAGGGCCCCATATCCTTTCATGGGCACAACCAATGGCTTTGTTCTTGGGAAGCAGTAACTCCAAGGCAGCCCTTTCCACAGTTCCTCCTGGTGAGAGCATCTCTGCCATTTGTTATAGGAGCTGTCCAGGTGCTGAACTTTAGCCTCAACCAACTTTGTCCACATCTTTTTTGAATTGTGCTGCCCAGATCTGGACACAGTATTCCAGGTGGGGCCTGACCAAAGCAGAATAGAGTGGCACTATTACTTCCCTTGATCTAAACACTATACTTCTATTGATGCAACCTAAAATTGCATTGGCCTTTTTAGCTGCTGCATCACACTGTTGACACAAGTTCAATTTATGGTCCACTTGGACTCGGCAGGATGGTACAGACCACTCAAAAGGGGCGGTCTGTAGCCGCTCCAAGAAGTGGCGAGATGGGGCCAAAGCTGCCGCACCGGCAGCCTCAGAGGCCCCATCCTGCCACTTCTGAAGGCCGCGGGGTGCAGCAGGCGCCCTGGGCACCCGCTGTACCCTGCTTCCCTCGCCGTCCAGATAAGTGAGACGTATTCTGAATGTCCTTCCTGCAATCGTGCAAGAAGGACAGGACAGGGACGAGACAATGACATCCCGTCCCCCATGTGATAGCCTCCCTAGTTTCACAAAATCCAGACACACAGTAGATTCATCAAAGTCACACAATCCTAAAGAAATTGATGCTCAAATTAAATGTAAAAGTCAACAGAGACATAAGATAGATTAGTCAACAAGAGCTTTGGGAAATTAATAGGCAAAGATTCAGAGGGTTTTTGATGCTGTGCTGAAAGACCCTAGAAACTGCAGTCCAAAAATGTTAACTTCTCCCACACTCTATTTAGGATTCCTGTTTAAAAGTTCACTAAACAGATGAAAAGCTGTGACTGTTAGTGTCTTACTCATGTGTAGGTTCCTCCACAGAAGTGTTTTGACATTTCTGTCCAATGTGGAATGACCCATTCAACATCAAGGTGGCAGACGCCGAATTGCGTCTGCAAATGGTTGTGAATTGCACATGGACATCTATTTTGTGTTGTATGTTTTTTTAAGCTTGTAGATGTGCATTTTCACTTTGGAAGACTGTGCATGTAGGAATTCTGCATGCAGATGTGTATGCACACTCACATTCTGCATTTGGTTGCACAAAGTGAGTATCCATTAATGAGACTGCATTCTGCAACTGCTGTGTAACTCCATATGCATAATGCTATGCTCCATCTCCTGGTTGTACAATCTTGGCCAACACAAATGCTGAGGAATGATTTATCAGTGCTAATAATGCTGTTGAGAAACTGACAAGCCAATAGCCAATTATATGGCCATGAGCAACTGTTCTCAGTTAAGGGAAACTATGTTTTTCTGTATCTTTTCATTTGGTTTCAGATGACTACTTAACATAAATCTCCTGAAGAGGGGTCAGACTCTAGAGTTAAAAATGGGGAAATGGATCCTTGCAATTGTCAGCAAAAACTTAAGAAATAAACCAGAATCCAAAGAACCATTTGGAGAGTGCAAGAACATTTTTAAAATATTGTAACCCCATTGTTGTAGTATTTCACCTTCAACTTAAGATAAACCCATGGACAACAGTCCCCTTGTCAGTGATATAGACTCAAGTCAAATGACTCAGACCCAAGTCAGACTCACATCACTTCAATGACTCAATTTGGACTCAACTCAGCAATAAATGTGACTTGACTCGATTTGACTCATAGCATATATTTTTAGTGACTGACCTTACTACATCCAGAAACAGCAAACACATTGTGCAGAGCGATTGTGGTCTGCTCAACAGTCTGTCTCAAGCTGATCATTGAAGGAGTCTTCTAAAGCTTTTGAAAAGATTTGGAAAAATCCTTCCACCTCAGGCCCATTGCCTAACATATTCGCTCTTCTCCTCCAAGAAAAGCTTTAGAAAGCTCACCCAATGTGCAGCAGGGAAAGGCTACTGAGTAAGCAGACCTAATTTTTCTAAAACGGAATATTGACAAATTGCCTGTGATAGTTTTTTTTTAACCTACATTTGTGCATGTCTTCCTGATTTTCTAGTTACTGAAACTCCAACCTACACACAACCTTTTTTCTGTGAAAGTTGGCTCCCAGACTTGAGACTCGACTTAAGACTTGACTTGAAAGTATCTTGCAAAGATAGAGTTAAGATTTTGGAGTAAAACACTTGAATACATGACTGCCCCTTGGTCATCAACTCAGGTCCTGCAAATTCAGGGCAGACTTTGCTTCCTTGAGGAAATCAATGTACCTGTTGGGTGGTCTCATTCTTTTCCTACTGTCTCCTGCTTTTCCAAGCACTGCCAACTTCTACAGTGAGTCATGCAATCTCATAATAAACTCTGTTTATGTTTGTTGTTAAATTTTGATTATTCATATACTTAAAATATTTTCATTGGCATTGCCCTCCCTCCCTCCCTCCCTCCCTCCCTCCCTCCCTCTCTTCATTTCACTTTCCATTCCTGCCAAAATGGTGGCACCAATGGAGCTGATTTCAAAAATTCCCTCTATCCAGGCACCATTTTATTTCCCCAGAATTCCCTATCTGCGGTGTCATTCTAATGCATTCTGAAAGGACTTTCTCTCTCTCTCTCTCATACACTTCCACATAAAGATGGAAATGATGGAAAAAACAGGTTTGGTCTCTAAAAAAATAAAAATGCAGACACCCAAAATGATCTTCATAACTGTGAATATGAATGGCATAATGGAATTCTGTTGGCATCTTATATATGCATATGTTCCTGTTTGGAGGTGTCTGGATGTTCTTCTCCGATGTAGAGAGGAGTGGAGAAATCAAGCAATTGGTGTGCAAAGATTTATGCTATGCCACCCCAGTGTACGATTTCATCCCACCTGTTGCTGTGACCATTCAATGAGTAACCAATGGAATTTGAACCAAAAGAGTATGCTATGTCTGTAAGGGGTTTCTTCCAGTTCTAACAACTTCTTTGAAGCCCTTCACAGCTGCAAGTATCTCAGAAGTCCTCACAACTAGCCTGCAAGGCTGGCCACCAATGTTACTCCCAAATGGGAGGCGTGCATGTGGTTCAAAAATAACTCATAGTGGGATTGTCCAGAGATAAAAGGATTCTGGCAGGATATACAAGCAGAAAATAACCAGATGATGGAATGCCACATCACCCTCGATTCAGGACTGGCACTGCTAAATTTATTTAGAAGTGTGGATAAGGAAATAATACATAAAGATTTGCTTTCTTTTCTGCCATTAGCAGCCAGCCAGGTTATTGCTTACAGTTGGAAGAACCCTATAGCATTCAGCTTAGAGCTATAGTATAAAAAGGTTTGGAATTTAGCACTATCAGAAAGACTAACATGGCAAGTAAAACAAGCAAAAGAACCGAAAGATAACAATACCTTTGAGGTAACATGGTTCCCATTTATTTCCTATGTAAATCAAAATAATGAGGAAAGAAGTCATATTTTATCGACCTATGCTTCTGTTTGGAAAGGATTAATCCAATAGAACAAATACTTGCAGGGAGATTTACTTTGCATTTCAAGATCAGGATTGCAGAACTCATGCCCTATATTCTATGTAAGCATTTGTCAGTGTTTTTGTGCTGTTGATCTACCTTTCTCATGTTAAATTCTGCTTTTTTTAGTGATTTTTTTTAAAAGGACAACTCATAGAGTGACATAACAAAGGAGAGATTCAAACCAATTGGAGGAATAGCTAATACCCCAGAAGACAGGATCAAAATACAAAATGACCTGAATAGACTAGAAAGCTGGGCCAAAGCTAACAAAATGAAATTCAACACGGAGAAATGTAAGGGTGGAAAAATGAAATGCATAGATATAGGATGGGGAACACCTGGCTTAAAACTACCAAAGGGATCTATGACCCGATCTAGACACGCACTAAAGAGCGCCTTTAGGGCTCTTTAGTGCATGCTTAGGGTTAGGGAGGGCGCAGCGTCCACACCCTCCCTAACCCTAAAGCATATGGGCACTGCCATTTAAGATAATTAATTATATCTTAATTTTTAAAGATAATTAACTATAGTATAGATTGATGTAAACTGTATTTTAATAATATGTTGGAATCCCGCCTCGATCCGAAGGGAGAGGTGGGAAATAGAAATAATAATAATAATAATAATAATAATAATAATTTAAATATGGTGGCGTCCATACAGGCGTGCCATGATGTTGTCATGGCGCGCGCAGCATTTAGAAATTCTATGCGCGCCATGATGACATCGCGCCGCGGGAGGGCGCCAAGCGTACCCTTCTCGTGGTGCAAAAAGGAGCTCTGAAACAGCTCCTTTTTGCTTCCGGGTGTTTGGTGCGGCCTTCAAAGACCCGGGGACCCGCGGCCTTCAAAGACTTATTGTCAGGAAGTTCTTTCTAATGTTTCTCTTTTCCTGTAGCTTGAATCCATTGCTCTGGGTCCTATTCCTTGGAGCAGAAGAAAACAAGCTTGCTCCATCCTCAATCTGACATCTCTTCAAATATTTAAACAGGGCTATCATATCTCCTCTTAACCTTCTCTCCTCCTGGCTAAACATATACAGCTCCCTAAGTCTCTCCTCATAAGGCATTGTTTCCATACCTTTCACCATTTTGGTCTCCTTCCTCTGGACATGCTCCAGTTTCTCCAAATCTTTTTTGAATTGTGGTGCCCAGATCTGGACACAGTATTCCAGGTGAGGCCTGACCAAAGCAGAATAGAGTGGCACTATTACTTCCCTTGATCTAGACGCTATAGTTCTATTATGCAGCCTAGAATCATTTTGGCCCTTTTAGCTGCCCACATCATATTGTTGACTCATGTTCAATTTGTGGTCTACTAGGACTCCTAGATCCCTTTCATACATAGTCTCATTACAGTAACCTATTGCTTTATAAACTTTTCCCTAGAAGCTAAATACTGCCTTCTGTTTCCTTATTATCCCTGTTACAACTCCTCTTAGAAGAAAAAGCTTTATATGTATACTGTATAGAGACTCCTCATTCTTTCTAAAAGAGCCAGGAAGTCATTGCATTTTTCTTCCCGTCTTCAGTGGTTTATTCATCCATCTCTGTCATCTCATCAGGTCTGGTTTTTTAAAAAAAACCAGGCAGAGATTTTGAGAAGACCTGGGGGGCTGTCATTAAAGATGCATCTGGAACTCAGGTTGCAGATCTTTCCCCCCCTGTCCCTTTTGGTCATTTGTATAAAGTCCCACAGTGAGGAATATATGGGAGTTCAAATCTGCCTTCTGTTATTAGGATTATTTAGCGTTACCCATTTCATGTTTTATTAAGTTGGTGCAGAATGGGGGCGGAGGGATTCATTACTGACAGCCCTGCTGGCAAAAGAAGAGCAACAGTATGCAATGAATATGAACACAAAGAGCTTCTGCTGATCTCAGCCTAGCAGACTTGGTTCTGCCTGCCCATCACTAAGGCTAAGTTAACAACTTATGGGGAAAACAGCACCCAATACCTGGTGCATTGCAGCAAGACCGTGGCAGCCACAGCCCAGAATCCTCTTGGTGACTTACAGTGGCACAACGATGGGAAGTGATTGTAAGCTGATGCATATGCAATGCCACAAGGGCTGGAATCTTATGTACGCAGGAAGGGGTTGGACATTTTTGTCGGATGAAAGATACTTGCATTAAGTCCAAGACTGAAGGCATAAAGCACACGGTGCACTCTGCATGCTTGAACACTGCACATGGCTGTGCATTGTACAAGCTGGTGCATGCACTGTGGGTAAGATTGTGGTATGGGTAGCCATATGTATTGTGCAAAATTGAACATGGGTGGGCATGATTATTGAACACAATTGCCCACCCTAAGCATTATGTATGTCAGTTTTGTTATTGTTGTGTGTCTTCAAGCCATTTCCAACTAATGGTGACCCTAAGGTGATCCTATCACACAGTTTTATGGGGCTGCGAGTGTGTGAATGCCCAAGGTCACATCAGGGGTTTCCATGGCCAAGTGGGGGAACTGAACCCTGATCTCTAGAGTCATAATACGGTGCTGAAACCATTACACCATATTGGCTCTATGTGTGTCATTACATGTGGGTATATGGTTACATACTTTGTTGTGTGCCATCATGATTTAGAATCATAGAATCATAGAGCTGGAAGAGACCTCAAGGACCATCCAGTCCAACTCCCTTCGGCCATGCAGGAGCTCACAATCAAAGCACCCTCAACAGATGACCATCCAGCTTCTGTTTAAAACCTCCAAAGAAGAAGACTCCACCACTCTCCGAGGCACTGCCTTCCACTGTCGAACAGCTCTTACTGTCAGGAGGTTCTTCCTAATGTCAAGGTGGAATCTCTTTTCCTGCAATTTGTATCCATTGTTCCGCGTTCTATTCTCTGGAGCAGCAGAAAATGAGCTTGCTCCATCCTCAATGTGATGCCCCTTCAAATATTTAAACAGGGATATCATATCACCTCTTAACTTTCTCTTCTCTAGGCTAAACATACCCAGCTCCCTAAGTCACTCCTCCCAGAAGTGTTCACAACCAGACATAGAAATGGGAAATATGATCGCATGGACAATTCTAACTGTAGTATCTCTCTCTCTCTCTCTCTCTCTCTCTCTCTCTCTCACACACACACACACACACACGACCTCTGCTGTGTCCAGGAATACCTCTTGCTCCCTAATATGCTGAAGTGTACATACTCGAGCTTTCAGCTGCTGGACTTTCTCTTCCAACAGTGCTACCAACTTGCACTTGATGCAGGTGAAGTTACCTACATCCATTGACAAGACCACAAACATACCACAGCTGTTGCAGGTGACTGCAGCAGCTCCTTCACTGTCCATATTCAGAAGTCTCAAGGAGGCACTGAAACAGGACTCTGGGCTCTCCCCTCAAACTCCTCTGCTAAACACCCATGTGAAACACCTGTTTTCTAGACCTGTTTGCCAAGCTCCAAGCTACATTGTGCATTGTTCAACAGTTGCAGAACTCTGTGGGCATTCATTTCTTTGGCAAATGATCTTGGCACTCATATTACACTGTTATAAAAATGTTCAAAGATTATTTTTTTTTGCCAAAGCTCAAAGGCCTAGATCCTATTGTTAGTCCTCACTATCATAGTCCATTGAAACTATCCTATTTACCTTTGTGTTGAATTATTATTGAGCAATTAGTTCAAACGGACTACTCTAGCTGGAACTGCACAATAATGTTGTTCCAGAAGACCTTCTGCTGAATGACGGGTAACCAGACTGCTCTGAAGTTGTCGTCCTTTTTTCCTTCTTTTTTCATTTTTCTTCTTTCAATTTTATCATCTTGTCTTCCTTCTCTGGTTAGTCAAGCATGATAGGCCAGCTTCTCAGCATGCATCTACACTGTAGAACTAAAGCAGTTTGACACAACTGCCATTCTATAGAGCCCTGGGATTTTTAGGTTTGTGAGGCACCAGCACTCATTGGCAGAGAAGGCTAAAGACCTTGTGAAAGTACAAATCCCAGGCTCCCACCATAGGATGGAGCTACAGCAGCTAAAGTGGTTTAAAACTGCATTATTTCTATGGTGTAGAGGTACCATCAGATAAAGCAATAGACCCCCCTCCCTAGAGACATTCCGAGTGCTTTAAGTCCCAATTCTTGGGGGAAAGCAGGATATACATGAACAGCAAATGTCATTTGGAGTATGAAAGTTTTATAATTTCCATTCAAACACCCTCCACAGTAAGCTAAACTGTGATTCTGAAAATGATATTATCCAATTAATTGGATAATTTGATATTAATTGGAAGGGATGTTGCTGGTGGGTAGGAAGATCCATTAGCACAATGAAGACTGTTTGAAGGTGACAAGTCAGCGAGGGACTCTAAGTTCAAGATGAGATAGAAGAAGAGTTGAAGGAAACAGCTTGCTTAGCCATACAAAAATGTCATATGTTCCTAGTGATTTTCAGGACATTCTGAGCTGTGATCTAAAACGTCTGGATTTGTGTTTTTAATAAGGTAACAGCTAGAACATGGGAACATGAGACAAAGAACAGGTGTGGCGTGCATAGTCTGGGAATATTGCTTTTTCTGTGTGTGTGCACATGTGTGTGTGCTTGTGCCTTCAAGTTGCCTGTGAATTTCATGGTTTTCTTAGACAAGGGATACTGAGGTGGTTTTGCCAGTTTCGTCCTCTGAAATACAGCGTTTAGTATTCGCTGGTCGTCTCCCATCCAAGTACTGGTGGTGAGTCTATATCACTGGCATAGTCTTTTGTTCCTCCGCTGCTGTTTTGGTAAGAATATAAACTATATGAAGTTGGTTTACTTGCTTGCAAAGTCAGAGTCCACCAGCACTGTGCCAAACTGCTGGGTTCAATCCCTTAAATGACTGAAATTTTTTCCTCCAGTTGCTGTTTTTGTAATGCTGAATATTAAAAAAAAATAATTTTTAAAACACCCCATGGGCTGCATGCATTCCAGATGGACTCCCTCATGGGTTGTATGCTCTGCAGAAATAAATTGCAGAAATGAAATGGAGTTTCATTTAATTTCATTTCATGTTTAAAAAACATTTCACTAAGAATGTGACATCATTTTAAATGTCGTGGTGGCATCCCTATCGCAGAGAAAGCTTAATGCCTCACAAAACGACAGTACCCAGGATTCCGTAGCACTGAGCCATGACAGTTAAAGTGGTGTCAAACTGTATTATTTTGTCAGAGTGGTGGCATAATGCTTCATAATATCAGTATAAGGAACTTTTTGCAGCAGTGTGTAGCAGTGGCAGAGGGACAAAAGAGGAAGAAACCTCTGGGTGCATCTACAAAGCAGAAATAATGCAGTTTGACACTGCTTTAACTGCCACGATGGCTCCAGCGTACAGAATCCTGGGATTTATAGTCTGGTGAGGCACTAGCACTCTTTGGCAGAGAAGGCTAAAGACCTTGCAAAACTACAAATTGCAGGATTCCATAGAATGCAGCTTAAAGTTGTGTAAAGTTTTTATTATCAAGTACATATCAGCTGCAGATTTTAAATAGCTTTGATACTGAGTTTAGCTTAATTCTATATTAATGTTGACCAGCTATATTGTATTGATTTTTACAAGGATCAAGGTGGTGTACTAATTTGACCATTGGACTAGGAGTCTTGAAAGAGCAGACCCATGGAAATCCCATGGGTGACCTGGGGCAAGTCACACTCTCTTAGGCTTTGGAGACAGCATGGTATTTTATTTTATTTTATTTATGGGATTTATAAGTATCATATTGAGTGTTGCACTGAGACTCTGGGAAATGAGGATTCAAATCCCTGCTCAGCCGTGGAAATCCACTGGGTGATCTTGGATAAGTCACACTCTCTCAGCCACAGAAGAAGTCAAAAGCAAACTGCCCCTGACCAAACCTTGCCAAAATTCTCCTTAGGGCCACCATAACTCTAAAGCAGCTTCAAGAGCACACAACAAAAGTGTTTTAAACTGCAAGCTGACTTTGGGAAAATATGGGGTATAAATTGTTTAATAATTATAACAAAGAGGAGGAATATCTTTGGCCTGTTGAATTCTCCACCTTCCTGGGGAGTCTGCAGTCCTTCAGTCCATGTTTGGTTTATGCAACCCTCTAGAGTTGCAATGCAAGTAGATTTCGAAGAAGAACAGCAGCAGGCATGTTAAAATATTAATTTCCTGGCTAAAGAAGTCCACCGAAGTGCCTGAAGCTATGAATTCATTAGCAATTCCACTGTTTCTATTGTGGCTACTGAAAAAGATGTAGATTTGGGGATTATGTTTTTGTTTTTTTGTTTTTCTAGAAACCCAAACTGGAGTCCCCACATTGAAAAAAATGTAAATTATCGATTCTTTCCCCCTCATAGAGTTCCACAGCTTTTTGCGACATAATATAAACCTGCGTTCTATATGTATTGATTTAAATGTATGACTTTATTTCCCTACAGTCCCTATGGGAATTGAAGGCAATTAAATTAAAAGTCAAGCTGCATTAAACAAAGTCAAAGAGAACTTTATTCAAATCTGTAGGCCACCTGATCCAAAAAGCTCCAGGCAGGCAACAGTACCTGAGAACATCTATAAATTAGCCAAATATTAGTTTAATTTTGGGTTCACCACATGCTTAGCCCTGCAAGGGCTTTGGATCCACCGTGTGATGCAGCTGAAAAATGCAAGGTGGAAAATACAGTCACATTAAAAAAAGTAATCAAGGATAAAACCAAATAGCAGTTAAAGAGAAAACCAGCACTAACAATGAACCCAATTCCAGTCTCAGCAGAAAGGTCTTCAAAACCAAGCCTAAGCACATTTATTCAAAAGTAAGCCCGGTATGTTCAGTTGGTTGTGCATTCTGGTAAGTTGGCTGCCTTGTAAAAGATTGCAAATGGAGAAGCTCCGCAAGGAAGGTGTCACTGCTGAGAAGGCCCTGTTTCTTCTTTGCAGTCAATCAACTAGCTTTCAACAAAGAAGGGCCTCTCTTGATGATTGCAGAATATGTTGGTAGGTATACAATTTTCTTTTTACATAGGCTTCTGGAAATCATAAAACCATAAGATGAGCTATGTTTGATCAGAACAAAGACCTGTCCTATCCCAAGAGCTGTGTACATGCTGAGCAGTCAATTTGCTCATATGGTGGTGGTTGTTGTCAGCTGCCATTGAGTTGACCTTGATTCATGGTGACCCTGTGGATGAGACGTCTCCAAGTTCCCCCGTCCATCCCTGGGAGCCAAGATGACCAAATTGAGACTGCTGAAAAACAGCGGGCTATAGGCGCCCGGTTTAACTCTGGAGGGATACCATAGCCACCAAACCGCATCATGTCCGTCCAGAGTAAATAGAACCTGATTCCACCTCAACATTAGGAGGAACATCCTGACAGTAAGGGCTGTTTGACAGTGGAACACACTCCCTCGGAGTGTAGTGGAGTCTCTTCTTTGGAGGTCTTTAAGCAGAGGCTGGATAGTCATCTGTCAGGGATACTTTGACTGGGAGTTCCTGCATGGCAGGGGTTGGACTGGATGGCCCTTGGGATCTCTTCCAATTCTATGATTCTAACCTGGTTCTTCCAGGTTCTTTTTCCGGCACCCTGGTTACATTGTGAGTGCGCCATTGGCATATTTGTGATGCTAGTGTTGATCGGATGTCACCATTGGAATGCTGCCGTTAAATATATGCAGTTGCTGCACAGTCCAGAATCCTAATATCACCACCGCCACACCGCTTTTGGCCCATCTGTCTGGACCCATACTTTGGACACATACTTTGGACACATCATGAGAAGGCATGAATCACTAGAAAAGACAATGATGTTGCAGAAAGTAGAGGGCAATAGAAAAAGAGGAAGACTGTATTACAGGTGGATAGACTTAGGAGTTTATCACACAGGAGGAATTTCTCTCAATTTCAAAAGAAATGGAAATGAGGCCAGTTCAGAATTGAGTAATGTTAGGAAGTCTCTCTTTCTTAGGGGGAATTACAATTAGCTCAAATATACAGAGAGGAAGATCCTAACCGTCTTACTCTGAGATCGGGTCCCAAACTGTTTACGAGAGGTCCACTAACAAACACCAAGAGAAGTGACTCTAGTCCAAAGAAATCCAATAAAATACACAGTTTATTAAGGGGCATAAATATCACGCAGCAAAGGGGGCACACAGACATACACACACACACACACACACACACGTTCAATGCTAGAGAAAAGGGAGGGGTAAGAGTGGGGTTAGAGCTGAGAGAAAGAGACCGCTAGAATAGCTACCATAGTAGTCTTCTCCCGGAAGCCGGATTGAGATGGATGATGGTGTTGGACGCGACTGCCGGAACGAGGGGAGATTGGCCGTGGGAACTATAGGCAGAAGTCAAACTGGCATGGACCAGCCTGTCCTCCAAGAATAGCATCAGGGAGCGACTCAAAATGGGAGCCTTATATAGTACTGAACATATCCAGAGGTTATGCATTTGTGCTAGACAAAGGTGTTGATTGCCTGGGCTTTCTTAAGCCAAGAGTAAATAATCTGTCTACAATGCGCTTAGGTTGGACACAATTCGGAGGGGAAGCCGGCTTAATGGCTGAGTAGTTAAGTCAATCACTAGCTCATCAAGTGTGAGGCCAAGGCTATTGTCTTTACTCGGAGGCTAGTGGCGAAACCGGTCTGGCGACTCTCTGCTTCCTCTAGAAAGCTGCTTACTATGAACTTAATTCTGCCAAGCGGGGCCTGCCTATGTAACCTTCTCGCTTGGGACTTATGGAGGGCCTTGGAATGGGTCATGATACAGTCCACATGTCTCCCAAAATTTTATATCAAATGTAGGAATTGTAACAGTAAATTCGCTAGTTCAGCAAATTTACGTGATTGCGTATTGATGCTGCATTGCGTTCGGAATTGCCCGGAATTGCTTCCCAGTGCCTGAAATTACGTGTGATAGTTTCTCACGCAATAACGTGAAACCTCACGATTACATTTGGAAAGACTTCTCTTTGCCCAAAAATGTGTGTGATCAGCTTTCACGCAATCACGCGAAACCCCATGATTGCATTCAGATTACCATTGGATTGTACTTCCAATTCCCTTCGTGTGATAAACTCCTTAGTCAAAGTCACAGATGCCTTGAGTTTGCAATACCTGAGAAGAGCAGCTGGGGACAGGGGAGCATGGAGGGGTCTCAGCTATGGGTCCTCCATGAGTTGGAGTGAACTCGAGGGTAGATAACATCAAAAACAACATTCTCTTTTTCCTTCTCTCTCTCTCTCTCTCTCTAACTATGATAGTCCTACACTGCTTGGGGGTATCATTAGATATGGAAGATGGTTAAAAGTGGATTAAATCATAAAGCAGTAAATGCTGCCCTTCCTTTCTTGGGCTGCATCCACACTGCAGAAATAACCCAGGCTGACACCACTTTAACTGCCATGGCTCATTGTTATGAAATTCTGAGTCATTTAGCCTTCCCTGTCAGAAAGCTCTGGTGTCAGAACAAGCTGCAGTTCCCAGAATTCCCTAGTATTGAGCGATGATAGTTAAAGTGGTGTCAACCTGGATTATTTCTGCTGTGTGGATGCAGCCTTGATCTATTTATGGGCCACCTGCACTGTTTACTCTTCTGATTATTTGTGCATTTTGTTTCCAAAGTACATTCCGAAGTACACCCCTTTAGACTCTTAATGTGGCATTAATTTATAAGGTACAACCATTTCAGTAGTCAAAAGCAAGCAGCCTCAAATAGAGAAGAAACTAGAGACAATGCTTTAAGAAATAAGGGGAAACAGCCGTCTCTCAATTGCCTCCCAGTGGCTGAAGTACTTCCTACATGGGAAAAAATAAATAAATCCAACCAGCTTATGAGAATGGCCAAATGTTTCTTTAGGTCTTAGGGAACCCCTGCATAAATATGATTGTGACTATAGCTCAAAAGAGGGTTTTCTTTCTCCTAGTCACAATCTCTCACAGAACCTCAAGCGATCTCTCACCTTCCACAGAACCCTTGTTGAGAAACCCAGGTTTGGATTAACCGATAAACTTCCAGGCCATTGTCTCTTGAACCAATGGGTTTTAAGGATTAATTTTGCCTTCTAGAGTGCCCTCAAAGCATTTCCAGACTCATGGCAACCCTAAAGCAAAACTATGGTGAGGTTCTTTTGACAGGTTTCTTCACAGGGGGTTTGCTGTTTCCATCCTCTGAAGCTGAGAGAATGTGACTTGCCGAAGGCCACCCTGTGGGTTAACGTGGCTGATACGAGATTTGAACCCTGGTCTCCAGAATCATACTAGTTCAATACTCAAACTATTATGCCATACTGGCTCTCATATAATATCTTCTGTTCAATTGTTGTCATCATCAGGTTCTTAGCTTTAGCTTTTTTCAGCCAGTTTGCAAGCTGCCTCGAATCCCACCTGGGATAGAAATTAATGAAATAAATAGACCGATGACTGAAATTAATGAAGAAGAGATCCCTTCCAATGCCATGCGTCTTTCCTTGCCTTCCCCAACAGTGCCATGAACATCTTTAGCACAGCACGGGACATAATAAAGCTTTTGCTCCCCTATGTTTGATCTCTGATTGTTTGAATTACTTATTCTGTTCCATGAATGCTGGGTGCACTCATGCTGGCAAGTCGAAGGAAGGAAAACTGTGGAAAGAGAGAATTATTTAAATGCTTTGCACTGTGCAAAAACATGGCAACATTTTGCATTCCAGCACTCATGGCTTCGCCTTGTAGTTGGGCACTTGTTGATAAAAGACTCATCTCGGGTGACGATTCATCTATTTTTAATTGTGTCTCCCCAAAGAGATTCAGCGCCTGCCAGTGGGAATTGGGGGCTTGGCTGGGAGAGGTTCCTTTGAAAACGGGGAGGTTGGAGTGGTTGTTTGGAGAGCGCCCTGGCAGTCTTGGCCCACGGCCCACTCTTCCTGCCTATCTGTTAAAAACAACTGCTTGAAGAACGTGGATTCCAATTTATTTCTGAAACAGGGGTCGTTTCATGTCAGGGTTGGCATAATTTTCTCATCCTGAATCATTAGCTTGCATGGATGCAAGGATCCTTTTCTCGCCAATTTGAGCATGCTGATCACTTCATACAAGACAGAGATCGAGAAGATTGTTCCTTCCAAAGCTTGGCCTGTCCTTACCAAACCTCTTTCAGTCAACCCTTGGTATCTGCTGAGATTTTGTTCCAGGACCTCACTGTGGATACCAAAATCCATGGATGCTCAAGTCCCATTGTATACAATGGCCTAATTATCTATCATCTATCTATCTATCGCTCTATCGCTCTATCGCTCTATCGCTCTATCGCTCTTCTCTCAAAACTGAGACCCAGATTAATTCACAATATTAAAAGAACAGTACAATGAAAATCATATAAAAGCAATACATTAACATAGAATTAAATTATTACAATATTAAAATAATATTATTTATATAAAATAATACTAGACGGATTCCCAAACTTTGGTCTTCCAAGTATTTTGGACTTCAACTCCCAGAAGCCTCAGCCAGATGGGTGAACAGTCAGGAATTATGGAAGCTGAAGTCCAAAACATCTGGAGGACAAAAGTTTGGAAATAGTAAAATGGTGTCCCTTATATAAAATGACAAAATCAAGGTTTGCTTTATGGAATAAACACACACACACACGAATAATACTCTACAGTGAACTCGCCATGGGTCAGCGTAAGAGACACAAGGAAGAAACACAATGAAATGGAGACTGAGGCTGCATCTGCACTGCAGAATTAATGCATTTTGACACCACATCAAATGCTATGGCTCTGTCCTTTGAAATCCTGGGATTTGGTTTGTTGGGGCACTAGAACTCTCTGGATTTTATCACATGGGAAAAATCAGGGGTTTAAACAGACATTATGCCATGAAAATCATGCGATCACATTGAAGATTTTCACATGATGTTGCGATTAAACAGGACTTACCCCAGCAATAACCAGGTAATAACCAGCAACCAATCATTCACGGGGAACTCCCAGGAATGATTTGTTGCTGGCTATTACCTGGTTATTTGTGGGATAAGTCCTGTTTAATCGTGATGTGTGTGAAACTCTTTAATGCAATTGCATGATTTTCCTGGGATAATGTCCATTTAAACCCCAGCTTTTCCCTCTATTTCTCCCTGTGTGATAAAGTCCTCTGACAGAGAAGGCTGAATAGCTCACAAAACTGCAAATGCTAGAATTCCATAGCATTGTGCCATGGCAGTTAAAGCAGTGCCAAACTGAATTAATCCTGCAGCATGGATGCAGAGTGGCACTGTCCTTGATGAGGGTCAGTGACAGAGTTTATAGTAAGTCTGAAAAGGGAGGCAGAGAAAGGTAATAAGGGCAGGCTTCTTCTTCATGGAGCTGCCTGAGAATGAAAGGTCATTATAATTAACGGAGCCAGGTTAGTCATCAGGAGCTCCTTAATAACATCTTGAGCTCCTCATGGAGATTAATGCTTTGGCTTGAAGGTTCATTCGCTCTCTCTCTCTCGCTCTCTCCCCCCCCCCCCTTTCTCTCTCTTTTCCTCCTTATGGTTCCCAATTCTTCAAAAAGCTTTCTCACAAACATCTTGTTAATTACCTTTTATAATTAGCCAGCGTTGAAGAGGAAAAGGTACCTTTTATGCTTGCAGGAGCCCTAGGTGATTTTCTGGCCTTGATTAGGCTCAGCTCCATGTTTTGCGGCTGATAATGACCTTCCGGTCACTTGCCCTGGACGCTTTGCTCACCCTGGTCAGAAGTTAGACACTTTGGCCAGAATCTGGTGTGTAATGTACGAACAAAATGCAGAGCTTCATTTTCTTGGTTTTTTGTTTGTTTGTTTGTTTGTTTTTTGGTCATCAAGTTTATCACACATGCCTCTTTCTTGCCACGATCATAAAGGGAACTGGATACCTACTACTTTGGGAATATTCTGTCTTCCATGCCACTGCAATAGCTAGGTTTGCCATTGGTCCCGGAAAACCAGGAAAAATCTGGATTGAAGGGTTTGAAAAGTGTTCCAGCCAACTGCACCAACTGAAGCAGCAAGTCCCAGATTCCTCGAAGCAGGAGGGAAACTAACAATAACAACAACAACTGAAGTATACAATAAAACAATGTTTAATGTCAAAATGCAGTGTGTGTGTGTGTTTGGTTGGGGGATTATAAAGAAAACTTCCAAACCAGTCTCATATACCTTTGTCCCAATTTTATGGAAGAGAATTATGGCAACCCTAGCAATAGCACAACTGGGCCCTCATGTTCTCTTCTGCACTCCTTCCTCACCCCACCTTCCTGCCCTGTGCCATGCCCAGTGTGCATTTTGGCTTATTTATTTATTTGTAATGCACTTCTGAATGTAAGCGAATATGATTTAAAAGGAAGAAAAAAAGAATGAATTTTGTTCAAAAATGGAATAGCAAGGGAATAGCAAGGGAAGAGGGTACAAGTGGAGAGGAGGAGACACTGACACCATATGGCTGTTCAATATTGGAACTGTTCCATGAGGAGCTTATCACACCTGTGGACTAATGCTGAAGCAGCACATTTGAGAGCTTATCGATGTGTTTTCCTCCTAAATGACCCTATATTCCTTCCCCCTCTCCTCCCTACTAAGCTAATGAAATGCAATCAAGTTTTGCAGTGAGCAATTGTAGTAGCATCATAGAATCATAGAGTTGGAAGAGACCCCAAGGGCCATCCCGTCCAACCCTGTTCTGCCATGCAGGAAGATACAATCAAAGCACCCCCAACAGATGGCCATCCACATCTAGGCACTGCTTTAAAACCCTCAAAGGAGATTCCACCACACTCCAAGGCAGCAATATCAGAGAGAGTGTGTTTCACTGCTGAGCAGCTCTTACTATCAGTAAGTTCTTCCTAAGGTTTAGGTGGAATCTCTTTTCCTATAATGTGCCTCCATTGTTCTGTGTCCTTTTCTCTGGAGCAGCAGAAAACAAGTTTGCTCCATCCTCAATAGGACATCCCTTCAAATATTTATACATAGCCACCGTGTCCCCTCTTAAATCTCTCTTTCCCAGGCTAAACATACCCAGCTCCCTCAGCCACTTCAAAGGGCCTGATGGTTTCCAGACCTTCCACCCTTCAAATTTTTAAGGGCTATTATATCACCCCTTTTCCTTATATTCTCCAGGCTAAACATACCCAGCTCCCTAAGTAAGCTGAGATCAAAGGAGGAAAGTGGGAGGAGAAGAGAGAAAGCAGAACATTTAAAAAGCAACTGAAAAAGTGGGTCGACAGAGACAGTTGTTAAGAGAGTCCTTGCCAGGTCAGGACAGTTGGAGGGAATGTAGCTGCTCCCAGAATCTGGGTCTTTTTGCCCTGTTGGACTACACAGTCATAGCTCAATGAATCTGCTGCCATGGACTCCTCTTATAAATTCCTGGAATTTGTAATTTGGTGAGGCACTAGAACTCTAAATACCCATCCCTAAACTACAAAGCCTTGGATTTCTTAGGAAGTTGCCATGAGAATTAATGTGGGATCATAGTGCTATAGCTGTGGAATGCGAGAGAGCCCTGTTTGCTCTTCCAAAATTAGGTGAAGACATTTGTATTCATCTGGGCCTTAGGCATGCAATTAGCCTGATTTTGAAAGGGGGGGGGTAGTTCACGGGGGGGGGTTAACTAGTTCAGTGTCCATATCTCAACATCTCAGGACATGCCTGCCTTGGCCAGTATACTCTGGGCAACCCAGAATATCCTGGCTCTAGAACTGCCACAACTCTCTCTTGTTATAAAAACTCTCCATTTTGATGCCAGTCAGCTGTTTGCATGCATGTCTCACTGAGCTGTCTAGTGCATCCGCTGCCACCATGGGTCACTTTGCTTTGAGGTCAGAAGGATGTGCCCAGCCATGATCGCACAGCTGGGCATCTTGTTCTGACCTCAGAGCAAGCAATTTGCAGCAGTGGAGGTGGCACAGGGAGGCTTAGTGGGATGCAATTTAAACTGCTGCCTGGCATCAGAATGGAAGAGAGAGCTCCAGATATTCTGGGAAGATCCAGAGGAAACATGAAGATATTTTAATACATTTGAAGAGAAGTGTACCCCAATTCTAAGAAATATGTGGACAAGCTGGAGAGCATCCAAAGGAGGGTGACCAGAAGGGTGGAAGGCCTGGAAACCATCAAGCCCTCTGAGGAGTGGCTGAGGGAGCTGGGTATGTTTAGCCTGGAAAAGAGACATTTAAGAGTGGACATGGTAGCTATGTATAAATATTTGAAGGGATGCCCTATTGAGGATGGAGCAAACTTGTTTTATGTTGCTCCAGAGACAAGAACACAGAGTATTAATGGATTCAAGCTACAGGAAAAGAGATTCCACCTAAATATTAGGAAGAAGTTCTGATAGTAAGAGTTCTGACGGAATTGGTTGCTGCATTGGTGTGGAGTCTCCTTCTTTGGAGGTTTTTAAGCACAGGTTGGATGACCATCTGTGCCAGGAAGAGCTTGGACTATGTTTTCCTGCATGGCAGAAAGAGTTTGATCTGGATGCTCCTTGGGGTCTCTTCCACTTCTAGGATCTTATGATTCTGTGATGCTGAACAGGCTAGACATTTTCCAGTCTGTTAACATCAGAACTAGGGTTTGGTCCATGGGTCATACAGTCTTCCCACCAAGGGAATTGGGTGTTGGTGTTGTATTTGGCCTGTGCAGACAAGGCATTATACTAGCCTCATGGTCAACCCTGAAAAGCACCAATTGGTCCAAAATCTAGCTCCCAACCAGCTGGGTTTTTATGTGAATCCAAAGCCTTTCTCAAAACAGAGTTTGGTGGGTGAATTCTCCCATTCTTCACCGGCTTTCGCCCCTCAGTGACAACATCCCTAAATTGTCTATGTATCCATTCCAACAGTGAGGTGCTTTCTCTCCTCTTCTTCTTTTAATTAAAAAGCCATGTAAGAGTTATATCAGTTCTCCAGCGGCATTGTAGTCCCTGCCACATGAAATAATGCCTTTTGATAATTAAACATTTTTTTCCTGGGACCACGCAACCGGAGTGGAGATATATTCCACATAATCTGTCACTGTCCAAGCAAGTCAAGGACGAATCTTCTGCATGTCACAGACGGTGAAGAAGATGCAGAGCATAAAGCATTCTGGTTTCCTTTTCCCATTCTATCTCTAGCAGTAAAGAGTTGCTCTTTGCATCCATGTGTCTTTGCATTTGGATAGATTTCTTTAAAAAGCAATGCTGGAATGGACCCTGGGCGGAAGGATGTGACAGCCTTTCCACAGCATGGAAACTAATTTGCTGGCAACACCATTATTTGGAGTAAGTGGATATTTTGATGTGTTTATGGGCTACAGCCTTATATGTAGATTAATGGAGAAGAATTGTGAGTAAAAACTTGCAGTTGTTAATTTTCTCCTAAATTGATCTGGCTTTGGCCAGCTCCATAAGAAACCTAAGGTATGTGCTCATTGAAATGCAGACTGTGCTCCCCTAGGAATCATTTAAATATGAACTTTGAATAAAAGTCAAAATGTCAAAACTGATGCTATCTTACTTTGGACATCTCTGTTTAACATCTACATGAAGCCGCTGGGTGAGATCATTCGGAGGCATGGAGTTCAGTGTCTTCAGTATGCTGATGACACTCAGATTTACCTCTCCATGACAAGATCGTCGGCCCAGACTTCAGATGGCGTCTCTCCTCTCAATGACTGTCTTACGGCAGTAATGGATTGGATGAGGGAAAACAGGTTGAAGCTCAATCCGGACAAAACGGAGGTACTAATTGTCACAGGACCGAAGCCAGGATTGGGAATACACCTCCCGGTCCTAGATGGGGTCACACTCTCCTCGAAGGACTCTGTTCGCAGTCTGGGGGTACTCCTTGATTCGTTGCTTCACATGACTAGTCAGGTGAATGTGGTGGTCAGGAGTGCCTGTTATCAGCTTCGGCTGATCCGCCAGCTGCGCCCTTTCCTGGAGCCGAAGGACCTGGAATCAGTGGTACACGCTTTGGTAACCTCACGATTGGACTTCTGTAATGCGCTCTACATGGGGCTACCCTTGTGCCTAACTTGGAAACTTCAATTAGTTCAGAATATGGCAGCCAGGCTTGTCACAGGAACATCAAGGAGAGAGCACATAACACCGGTGCTCAAATCTCTCCATTGGCTGCCGATTAGTTTCCGAGCGCAGTACAAGGTGTTGGTTTTAACCTTTAAAGCCCTACATGGCTTGGGTCCATCTTATCTGAGGGACCGCCTCCTCCCATACGAACCCCCCCTGCACACTCCGGTCTTCTGGGAGGAACCTGTTGCAGCCTATGAAGACTAGGCTGACACAGACCTCCCAGAGGGCCTTCTCGGCTGTCGCTCCCAGGCTATGGAATGACCTGCCGGACGAGATGCGTCTTATTACATCTTCTGATTGCTTTAAAAAAGCCTTGAAGACACATCTCTTCCGGCAGGCCTTCCCAGAAAGTCCTTAACCTCCTGGCTCTGTTTGGGTTAAGCTCTCCCATTAGCATTTTAACAACTTGACCCTGATCTCTATGCAATGGGTTGCCGTTTTAAATTGAAATTTTTATTATGTCGTTTTAATTGATGTTAGTTTAATTTAATTTTAAGGGGTGGGTGGTTGGGTATAGGTCATGTATATTTTATCTTGCATTTTTTAATTGATGTAACCCGCTCTGATTGAATACAGAAGAGCAGGCTATAAATAAAATATTATTATTATTATTATTATCATCTCATGAGATGGCATGATTCATTGGAAAAGGTAGAATCATAGAATTATAGAGTTGGAAGAGACCACCAAGGGCTATCCAGTCCAACCCCCTTTGGCCATGCAGGAAGACACAATCCAAGCACTTCCTGGGGCAGATGACCATCCATGCCTTTCACCATCTTGATCACCCTCCTTTGGACATACTCCAGCTTGTCAACATCCCTCTTGAATTAAGGGGCTCAGATCTGGACACAATATTCTGACCAAAGCAGAACAGAGTGGCACTATTATTTCCCTTGATCTAGATGCTATACTTCTATTGATGCATTCCAGAATCACATTAGCTTCCTTAGCTGCTACATCACACTGTTGACTCATGTTCAACTTGTTGTCTACTAGGACTCCTAGATCCCTTTCGCATGTAGTGTTGTCAAGCCAGGAGTCCCCCATGCTATATCTATTCATTTCATTTATGGCATCCCTATGAATGAGACACCTCCAAGTCATCAGCAAACATCGTGGCTCCCTTGACTGAGTCCATTCACATGGACAGGGCACTTAGCAACAGCAGTCCACATGGAATGGGGTCTTCCTCTTTTCCTGCTGCCTTCTGCCTTATCAAGCAAGATTGTCATTTCTAGTGAGTCCTTTCTTCTCACGATATGCTGAAAGTACAACAGTCTCAGTTTAGCCATCTTGCCCTCTAAGGAGAATTCAGACTTGATTTGCTGTGGGACCCATTTATTTGCCTTTTTAGTACTCCACAATATCTGTAAAATTCTTCTCCAGCACTACATTTCAAATGAGTTGATTTTCTTCCTATCTATTTTCTTCACTGTCCAGTTTTCTCAATCATGCGTAGAAAACAGAAACACAGTGACAAGGACAATTTTAATATTGTTATTAAATGGTAAAGTGATGGAGTAGGAAAAGAGGGAGACCAAGTTACATATGGATTGAGTCAAGAAAGGGAGCCAAGCCTGTCCGGAGTTTACAAGACCTAAGCAGGGATTTTAATGACCATGGCTCTTGGAGGTTCCTCACTCTTAGGATTCTTGTTGTGTGCTGCTGAATCTTTTCTGACTTATGGTGACCCTAAGGGTGAACCCTAGCACAAGGTTTTCTGAAGCTAAGAGCATGTGATTTGCTTAAGGTCACCCAGTGTGTTTTATGACTGAGCAGGGAATTGAACCCTGGTCTCCAGAGTCAGAGACCAACACACAACCCGTTACATGACGCTAGCTCTTCTGGGGATTATCATACACCAAAACCGACTTGACAATAAACAACATTGCAAATAGAAGCATTGTTTGGGATTTCTAACAGCAAATTTTTGTTATTGTTGTTTATTTATATTGCACCATCCATGTACATGGCACTTTGCAAATAAAATAAAACAATTATTACTATTTTAATAATATAAAATACTAAAATAGGATACTAAAATACAATGCTAAAAAAGCCACACATAGACACACAAAATGTAGAATAAAACAACATAGGCCCACAACAGATTGGCGATAAATGGTGGCAAACAGCCCTGGTGGCACAGTGGTTAAATGCCTGTACTGCAGCCACTCACTCAAAACCATAAGGTGGCGAGTTCAAGACCAGCAAAGGGCTGAAGCTCGACTCAGGCTTGCATCCTTCCGAGGTCACTAAAATGAGTACCCAGATTGTTGGGGGGCAAATAGCTTACAATTGTAAACCGCTTAGACACTCCTTAAGAGTATGAAGCGGTATATAAATGAAGCTGTTTGTTTTTGTTTGTTTGTTTGGCATCGGAGCAGAGTGGGGCATGGCAACCCATGTCAGCCACCTTGATTCTGACCTCACACCAGCATCACACCGTGCGCCGCATTGCATGGTGGGCAGCATCATGCCACATTTTTGGCACAGTGTGTAGATGCGCTGCACCAAAGAGCCATGGAAGAGCTGCCGCAGCAGCAAAAAAACCACTGTTTCCGTGGCATAAAAAGGAACAGCTTTTTGAGGTTTCTTTTTAGCAACAACAATAGCAAGTATATTTCTATACCACTTATCAGTGCACTTAAGCACCCCCTAAGCAGTTTACAATGTTGCCCTCAATAAGCTGGGTACTCATTTTAGCAACCTCGGAAGGGTGCAAGCCTGAGTCAAGCTTGAGCTCTTGGCTGGTATTGAACTCACAAACTTGGAGTTTGTGAGTGTGTGGCTGCAGTACAGGCATTTAACCACTGCACCACCAGGGTCCTTTTTGCGATAGGTTGGGGGCATGGCATGCGGTTGTTGCGTCCCCAACCCAGTGCTTCCAGGGGCAGTGTGGAGCTGCATCTTAGTCTGTACAGATAATTAAAAGAAAAATATAAAGCATTAAACTAAAATTCCAAAAGTTTTTGAAAACAAAATTTTTCAATTTGGATTTAAATTATTATCCAACAATTATTAAAGGAGGAAGTCATGCTGTGAAATGTCTGGGCATCACAACAATCCTAAAGTGTTGGTGTTGCCATGAAATTGAAACAGCAACACTTTAGGATTGCTATGATTGCATGACTTCCTCCTTTAATAATTGACTAGAGACAACATTCATAGTTTTTTTTTTGGGTGGGGGGAGACTTTCAGGCTATATGGCCATGTTCTAGGAGATGCCAGCCTGGCAAAATGTCAGAAAGGAACTCTTCTAGAACATGGCCGCATAGCCCGAAAGCCCCACAACAAACGACTAGAGCCAAGATTTGTGTGGGGCTGTGTTCCCTTCCATTCCCTTCCTTCTCTCCCCTCCCCACTTTTCTTTTTTCCTTTCTTTTGTACTAAATGTGAGGCAAATCCAGCAAGTCCAGTGCTGACGTGGCTGAAGGTTCATCTTTAGGCATTTCTTATGGATGGTCAAGATATGGCCTAATAAATATTTGGGAATGTGTGTTTTGAAAGAAATGCATATCAATATACAAAGTGATCCATACATCCCTAGCTGAACAAATCATAACACCATTGAGGAATTATCAATGCCATCTTCATTTTGTCCATTTGCATCAGTTATCTGGCCAGTTGCAATTCATTTGGATAACCAAGCTGGGAATTTCCCTATACAAGGTGACACCAGGTTAGATCATTGCGACTCCCTGTAATAAAACATGGATTCATTTGATAGAGAGCAAATTTATTAATAGGAATCAGGTCCCCACTCCCTCCCCACAACTTTGTATCCATGCTATCCAGTATGACATTTCTTGGATCAGAAACCTCAAAGGGATTTTCTCTTGAGAGATTTGATAAAGTTGAAGTAGAGTTTCTTTTTCATTTGCCAGGAGAGCTTATTGGGAGGGAGAGAAGAGGCAGGCCCAGCTCCATCAGGGCTTGCCTGAGGCAAGAGGACTCTCCCTCCATACCAACTGCCATCCTCTGCCTAGGGAGGGAGCGAAGAGGCAGGCCCAGCTCCATCAGGGCTTGCCTGAGGCAAGAGGACTCTCCCTCCATACCAACTGCCATCCTCTGCCTAGGGAGGGAGAGAAGAGGCAGGCCCAGCTCCACCAGGGCTTGCCTGAGGCAAGAGGACTCTCCCTCCATACCAACTGCCATCCTCTGCCTAGGGAGGGAGAGAAGAGGCAGGCCCAGCTCCATCAGGGCTTGCCTGAGGCAAGAGGATTCTCCCTCCATACCAACTGCCATCCTCTGCCTAGGGAGGGAGAGAAGAGGCAGGCCCAGCTCCATCAGGGCTTGCCTGAGGCAAGAGGACTCTCCCTCCATACCAACTGCCATCCTCTGCCTAGGGAGGGAGAGAAGAGGCAGGCCCAGCTCCACCAGGGCTTGCCTGAGGCAAGAGGACTCTCCCTCCATACCAACTGCCATCCTCTGCCTAGGGAGGGAGAGAAGAGGCAGGCCCAGCTCCACCAGGGCTTGCCTGAGGCAAAAGGACTCTCCCTCCATACCAACTGCCATCCTCTGCCTAGGAGGGAGCGAAGAGGCAGGCCCAGCTCCATCAGGGCTTGCCTGAGGCAAGAGGATTCTCCCTCCATACCAACTGCCATCCTCTGCCTAGGGAGGGAGAGAAGAGGCAGGCCCAGCTCCACCAGGGCTTGCCTGAGGCAAGAGGATTCTCCCTGCATACCAACTGCCATCCTCTGCCTAGGGAGGGAGAGAAGAGGCAGGCCCAGCTCCATCAGGGCTTGCCTGAGGCAAGAGGACTCTCCCTCCATACCAACTGCCATCCTCTGCCTAGGGAGGGAGCGAAGAGGCAGGCCCAGCTCCATCAGGGCTTGCCTGAGGCAAGAGGACTCTCCCTCCATACCAACTGCCATCCTCTGCCTAGGGAGGGAGAGAGGCAGGCCCAGCTCCATCAGGGCTTGCCTGAGGCAAGAGGATTCTCCCTCCATACCAACTGCCATCCTCTGCCTAGGGAGGGAGCGAAGAGGCAGGCCCAGCTCCATCAGGGCTTGCCTGAGGCAAGAGGACTCTCCCTCCATACCAACTGCCATCCTCTGCCTAGGGAGGGAGAGAAGAGGCAGGCCCAGCTCCATCAGGGCTTGCCTGAGGCAAGAGGATTCTCCCTCCATACCAACTGCCATCCTCTGCCTAGGGAGGGAGAGAAGAGGCAGGCCCAGCTCCATCAGGGCTTGCCTGAGGCAAGAGGACTCTCCCTCCATACCAACTGCCATCCTCTGCCTAGGGAGGGAGAGAAGAGGCAGGCCCAGCTCCATCAGGGCTTGCCTGAGGCAAGAGGACTCTCCCTCCATACCAACTGCCATCCTCTGCCTAGGGAGGGAGAGAAGAGGCAGGCCCAGCTCCATCAGGGCTTGCCTGAGGCAAGAGGACTCTCCCTCCATACCAACTGCCATCCTCTGCCTAGGGAGGGAGAGAAGAGGCAGGCCCAGCTCCATCAGGGCTTGCCTGAGGCAAGAGGACTCTCCCTCCATACCAACTGCCATCCTCTGCCTAGGGAGGGAGAGAAGAGGCAGGCCCAGCTCCATCAGGGCTTGCCTGAGGCAAGAGGACTCTCCCTCCATACCAACTGCCATCCTCTGCCTAGGGAGGGAGAGAAGAGGCAGGCCCAGCTCCATCAGGGCTTGCCTGAGGCAAGAGGACTCTCCCTCCATACCAACTGCCATCCTCTGCCTAGGGAGGGAGCGAAGAGGCAGGCCCAGCTCCATCAGGGCTTGCCTGAGGCAAGAGGATTCTCCCTCCATACCAACTGCCATCCTCTGCCTAGGGAGGGAGAGAAGAGGCAGGCCCAGCTCCATCAGGGCTTGCCTGAGGCAAGAGGACTCTCCCTCCATACCAACTGCCATCCTCTGCCTAGGGAGGGAGAGAAGAGGCAGGCCCAGCTCCATCAGGGCTTGCCTGAGGCAAGAGGACTCTCCCTCCATACCAACTGCCATCCTCTGCCTAGGGAGGGAGAGAAGAGGCAGGCCCAGCTCCACCAGGGCTTGCCTGAGGCAAGAGGACTCTCCCTCCATACCAACTGCCATCCTCTGCCTAGGGAGGGAGAGAAGAGGCAGGCCCAGCTCCATCAGGGCTTGCCTGAGGAAAGAGGACTCTCCCTCCATACCAACTGCCATCCTCTGCCTAGGGAGGGAGAGAAGAGGCAGGCCCAGCTCCATCAGGGCTTGCCTGAGGCAAGAGGACTCTCCCTCCATACCAACTGCCATCCTCTGCCTAGGGAGGGAGAGAAGAGGCAGGCCCAGCTCCACCAGGGCTTGCCTGAGGCAAGAGGACTCTCCCTCCATACCAACTGCCATCCTCTGCCTAGGGAGGGAGAGAAGAGGCAGGCCCAGCTCCATCAGGGCTTGCCTGAGGCAAGAGGACTCTCCCTCCATACCAACTGCCATCCTCTGCCTAGGGAGGGAGCGAAGAGGCAGGCCCAGCTCCATCAGGGCTTGCCTGAGGCAAGAGGATTCTCCCTCCATACCAACTGCCATCCTCTGCCTAGGGAGGGAGAGAAGAGGCAGGCCCAGCTCCATCAGGGCTTGCCTGAGGCAAGAGGATTCTCCCTCCATACCAACTGCCATCCTCTGCCTAGGGAGGGAGAGAAGAGGCAGGCCCAGCTCCATCAGGGCTTGCCTGAGGCAAGAGGATTCTCCCTCCATACCAACTGCCATCCTCTGCCTAGGGAGGAAGAGAAGAGGCAGGCCCAGCTCCATCAGGGCTTGCCTGAGGCAAGAGGATTCTCCCTCCATACCAACTGCCATCCTCTGCCTAGGGAGGGAGAGAAGAGGCAGGCCCAGCTCCATCAGGGCTTGCCTGAGGCAAGAGGACTCTCCCTCCATACCAACTGCCATCCTCTGCCTAGGGAGGGAGAGAAGAGGCAGGCCCAGCTCCATCAGGGCTTGCCTGAGGCAAGAGGACTCTCCCTCCATACCAACTGCCATCCTCTGCCTAGGGAGGGAGAGAAGAGGCAGGCCCAGCTCCACCAGGGCTTGCCTGAGGCAAGAGGACTCTCCCTCCATACCAACTGCCATCCTCTGCCTAGGGAGGGAGAGAAGAGGCAGGCCCAGCTCCATCAGGGCTTGCCTGAGGAAAGAGGACTCTCCCTCCATACCAACTGCCATCCTCTGCCTAGGGAGGGAGAGAAGAGGCAGGCCCAGCTCCATCAGGGCTTGCCTGAGGCAAGAGGACTCTCCCTCCATACCAACTGCCATCCTCTGCCTAGGGAGGGAGAGAAGAGGCAGGCCCAGCTCCACCAGGGCTTGCCTGAGGCAAGAGGACTCTCCCTCCATACCAACTGCCATCCTCTGCCTAGGGAGGGAGAGAAGAGGCAGGCCCAGCTCCATCAGGGCTTGCCTGAGGCAAGAGGACTCTCCCTCCATACCAACTGCCATCCTCTGCCTAGGGAGGGAGCGAAGAGGCAGGCCCAGCTCCATCAGGGCTTGCCTGAGGCAAGAGGATTCTCCCTCCATACCAACTGCCATCCTCTGCCTAGGGAGGGAGAGAAGAGGCAGGCCCAGCTCCATCAGGGCTTGCCTGAGGCAAGAGGATTCTCCCTCCATACCAACTGCCATCCTCTGCCTAGGGAGGGAGAGAAGAGGCAGGCCCAGCTCCATCAGGGCTTGCCTGAGGCAAGAGGATTCTCCCTCCATACCAACTGCCATCCTCTGCCTAGGGAGGAAGAGAAGAGGCAGGCCCAGCTCCATCAGGGCTTGCCTGAGGCAAGAGGATTCTCCCTCCATACCAACTGCCATCCTCTGCCTAGGGAGGGAGAGAAGAGGCAGGCCCAGCTCCATCAGGGCTTGCCTGAGGCAAGAGGACTCTCCCTCCATACCAACTGTCATCCTCTGCCTAGGGAGGGAGAGAAGAGGCAGGCCCAGCTCCACCAGGGCTTGCCTGAGGCAAAAGGACTCTCCCTCCATACCAACTGTCATCCTCTGCCTAGGGAGGGAGAGAAGAGGCAGGCCCAGCTCCACCAGGGCTTGCCTGAGGCAAGAGGATTCTCCCTCCATACCAACTGCCATCCTCTGCCTAGGGAGGGAGAGAAGAGGCAGGCCCAGCTCCATCAGGGCTTGCCTGAGGCAAGAGGACTCTCCCTCCATACCAACTGCCATCCTCTGCCTAGGGAGGGAGAGAAGAGGCAGGCCCAACTCCATCAGGGCTTGCCTGAGGCAAGAGGACTCTCCTTCCACACCAACTGCCATCCTCTGCCTAGGAGGGAGAGAAGAGGCAGGCCCAGCTCCACCAGGGCTTGCCTGAGGCAAGAGGACTCTCCCTCCATACCAACTGCCATCCTCTGCCTAGGGAGGGAGAGAAGAGGCAGGCCCAGCTCCATCAGGGCTTGCCTGAGGCAAGAGGACTCTCCCTCCATACCAACTGCCATCCTCTGCCTAGGGAGGGAGCGAAGAGGCAGGCCCAGCTCAATCAGGGCTTGCCTGAGGCAAGAGGACTCTCCCTCCATACCAACTGCCATCCTCTGCCTAGGGAGGGAGAGAAGAGGCAGGCCCAGCTCCATCAGGACTTGCCTGAGGCAAGAGGACTCTCCCTCCATACCAACTGCCATCCTCTGCCAAGGGAGGGAGCGAAGAGGCAGGCCCAGCTCCATCAGGGCTTGCCTGAGGCAAGAGGACTCTCCCTCCATACCAACTGCCATCCTCTGCCTAGGGAGGGAGAGAAGAGGCAGGCCCAGCTCCATCAGGGCTTGCCTGAGGCAAGAGGACTCTCCCTCCATACCAACTGCCATCCTCTGCCTAGGGAGGGAGAGAAGAGGCAGGCCCAGCTCCATCAGGGCTTGCCTGAGGCAAGAGGACTCTCCCTCCATACCAACTGCCATCCTCTGCCTAGGGAGGGAGAGAAGAGGCAGGCCCAGCTCCATCAGGACTTGCCTGAGGCAAGAGGACTCTCCCTCCATACCAACTGCCATCCTCTGCCTAGGGAGGGAGCGAAGAGGCAGGCCCAGCTCCATCAGGGCTTGCCTGAGGCAAGAGGACTCTCCCTCCATACCAACTGCCATCCTCTGCCTAGGGAGGGAGAGAAGAGGCAGGCCCAGCTCCATCAGGGCTTGCCTGAGGCAAGAGGACTCTCCCTCCATACCAACTGCCATCCTCTGCCTAGGGAGGGAGAGAAGAGGCAGGCCCAGCTCCATCAGGGCTTGCCTGAGGCAAGAGGACTCTCCCTCCATACCAACTGCCATCCTCTGCCTAGGGAGGGAGAGAAGAGGCAGGCCCAGCTCCATCAGGGCTTGCCTGAGGCAAGAGGACTCTCCCTCCATACCAACTGCCATCCTCTGCCTAGGGAGGGAGAGAAGAGGCAGGCCCAGCTCCATCAGGGCTTGCCTGAGGCAAGAGGACTCTCCCTCCATACCAACTGCCATCCTCTGCCTAGGGAGGGAGCGAAGAGGCAGGCCCAGCTCCATCAGGGCTTGCCTGAGGCAAGAGGATTCTCCCTCCATACCAACTGCCATCCTCTGCCTAGGGAGGGAGAGAAGAGGCAGGCCCAGCTCCATCAGGGCTTGCCTGAGGCAAGAGGATTCTCCCTCCATACCAACTGCCATCCTCTGCCTAGGGAGGGAGAGAAGAGGCAGGCCCAGCTCCATCAGGGCTTGCCTGAGGCAAGAGGATTCTCCCTCCATACCAACTGCCATCCTCTGCCTAGGGAGGAAGAGAAGAGGCAGGCCCAGCTCCATCAGGGCTTGCCTGAGGCAAGAGGATTCTCCCTCCATACCAACTGCCATCCTCTGCCTAGGGAGGGAGAGAAGAGGCAGGCCCAGCTCCATCAGGGCTTGCCTGAGGCAAGAGGACTCTCCCTCCATACCAACTGTCATCCTCTGCCTAGGGAGGGAGAGAAGAGGCAGGCCCAGCTCCACCAGGGCTTGCCTGAGGCAAAAGGACTCTCCCTCCATACCAACTGTCATCCTCTGCCTAGGGAGGGAGAGAAGAGGCAGGCCCAGCTCCACCAGGGCTTGCCTGAGGCAAGAGGATTCTCCCTCCATACCAACTGCCATCCTCTGCCTAGGGAGGGAGAGAAGAGGCAGGCCCAGCTCCATCAGGGCTTGCCTGAGGCAAGAGGACTCTCCCTCCATACCAACTGCCATCCTCTGCCTAGGGAGGGAGAGAAGAGGCAGGCCCAACTCCATCAGGGCTTGCCTGAGGCAAGAGGACTCTCCTTCCACACCAACTGCCATCCTCTGCCTAGGAGGGAGAGAAGAGGCAGGCCCAGCTCCACCAGGGCTTGCCTGAGGCAAGAGGACTCTCCCTCCATACCAACTGCCATCCTCTGCCTAGGGAGGGAGAGAAGAGGCAGGCCCAGCTCCATCAGGGCTTGCCTGAGGCAAGAGGACTCTCCCTCCATACCAACTGCCATCCTCTGCCTAGGGAGGGAGCGAAGAGGCAGGCCCAGCTCAATCAGGGCTTGCCTGAGGCAAGAGGACTCTCCCTCCATACCAACTGCCATCCTCTGCCTAGGGAGGGAGAGAAGAGGCAGGCCCAGCTCCATCAGGACTTGCCTGAGGCAAGAGGACTCTCCCTCCATACCAACTGCCATCCTCTGCCTAGGGAGGGAGCGAAGAGGCAGGCCCAGCTCCATCAGGGCTTGCCTGAGGCAAGAGGACTCTCCCTCCATACCAACTGCCATCCTCTGCCTAGGGAGGGAGAGAAGAGGCAGGCCCAGCTCCATCAGGGCTTGCCTGAGGCAAGAGGACTCTCCCTCCATACCAACTGCCATCCTCTGCCTAGGGAGGGAGAGAAGAGGCAGGCCCAGCTCCATCAGGGCTTGCCTGAGGCAAGAGGACTCTCCCTCCATACCAACTGCCATCCTCTGCCTAGGGAGGGAGAGAAGAGGCAGGCCCAGCTCCATCAGGACTTGCCTGAGGCAAGAGGACTCTCCCTCCATACCAACTGCCATCCTCTGCCTAGGGAGGGAGCGAAGAGGCAGGCCCAGCTCCATCAGGGCTTGCCTGAGGCAAGAGGACTCTCCCTCCATACCAACTGCCATCCTCTGCCTAGGGAGGGAGAGAAGAGGCAGGCCCAGCTCCATCAGGGCTTGCCTGAGGCAAGAGGACTCTCCCTCCATACCAACTGCCATCCTCTGCCTAGGGAGGGAGAGAAGAGGCAGGCCCAGCTCCATCAGGGCTTGCCTGAGGCAAGAGGACTCTCCCTCCATACCAACTGCCATCCTCTGCCTAGGGAGGGAGAGAAGAGGCAGGCCCAGCTCCATCAGGGCTTGCCTGAGGCAAGAGGACTCTCCCTCCATACCAACTGCCATCCTCTGCCTAGGGAGGGAGAGAAGAGGCAGGCCCAGCTCCATCAGGGCTTGCCTGAGGCAAGAGGACTCTCCCTCCATACCAACTGCCATCCTCTGCCTAGGGAGGGAGAGAAGAGGCAGGCCCAGCTCCATCAGGGCTTGCCTGAGGCAAGAGGACTCTCCCTCCATACCAACTGCCATCCTCTGCCTAGGGAGGGAGAGAAGAGGCAGGCCCAGCTCCATCAGGGCTTACCTGAGGCAAGAGGACTCTCCCTCCATACCAACTGCCATCCTCTGCCTAGGGAGGGAGCGAAGAGGCAGGCCCAGCTCCATCAGGGCTTGCCTGAGGCAAGAGGACTCTCCCTCCATACCAACTGCCATCCTCTGCCTAGGGAGGGAGAGAAGAGGCAGGCCCAGCTCCATCAGGGCTTGCCTGAGGCAAGAGGATTCTCCCTCCATACCAACTGCCATCCTCTGCCTAGGGAGGGAGAGAAGAGGCAGGCCCAGCTCCATCAGGGCTTGCCTGAGGCAAGAGGACTCTCCCTCCATACCAACTGCCATCCTCTGCCTAGGGAGGGAGAGAGGCAGGCCCAGCTCCATCAGGGCTTGCCTGAGGCAAGAGGACTCTCCCTCCATACCAACTGCCATCCTCTGCCTAGGGAGGGAGCGAAGAGGCAGGCCCAGCTCCATCAGGGCTTGCCTGAGGCAAGAGGACTCTCCCTCCATACCAACTGCCATCCTCTGCCTAGGGAGGGAGAGAAGAGGCAGGCCCAACTCCATCAGGGCTTGTCTGAGGCAAGAGGACTCTCCCTCCATACCAACTGCCATCCTCTGCCTAGGGAGGGAGAGAAGAGGCAGGCCCAGCTCCATCAGGGCTTGCCTGAGGCAAGAGGACTCTCCCTCCATACCAACTGCCATCCTCTGCCTAGGGAGGGAGAGAAGAGGCAGGCCCAGCTCCATCAGGGCTTGCCTGAGGCAAGAGGACTCTCCCTCCATACCAACTGCAATCCTCTGCCTAGGGAGGGAGCGAAGAGGCAGGCCCAGCTCCATCAGGGCTTGCCTGAGGCAAGAGGACTCTCCCTCCATACCAACTGCCATCCTCTGCCTAGGGAGGGAGCGAAGAGGCAGGCCCAGCTCCATCAGGGCTTGCCTGAGGCAAGAGGACTCTCCCTCCATACCAACTGCCATCCTCTGCCTAGGGAGGGAGAGAAGAGGCAGGCCCAGCTCCATCAGGGCTTGCCTGAGGCAAGAGGATTCTCCCTCCATACCAACTGCCATCCTCTGCCTAGGGAGGGAGCGAAGAGGCAGGCCCAGCTCCATCAGGGCTTGCCTGAGGCAAGAGGACTCTCCCTCCATACCAACTGCCATCCTCTGCCTAGGGAGGGAGAGAAGAGGCAAGCCCAGCTCCATCAGGGCTTGCCTGAGGCAAGAGGACTCTCCCTCCATACCAACTGCCATCCTCTGCCTAGGGAGGGAGAGAAGAGGCAGGCCCAGCTCCATCAGGGCTTGCCTGAGGCAAGAGGACTCTCCCTCCATACCAACTGCCATCCTCTGCCTAGGGAGGGAGAGAGGCAGGCCCAGCTCCATCAGGGCTTGCCTGAGGCAAGAGGATTCTCCCTCCATACCAACTGCCATCCTCTGCCTAGGGAGGGAGCGAAGAGGCAGGCCCAGCTCCATCAGGGCTTGCCTGAGGCAAGAGGACTCTCCCTCCATACCAACTGCCATCCTCTGCCTAGGGAGGGAGAGAAGAGGCAGGCCCAGCTCCATCAGGGCTTGCCTGAGGCAAGAGGATTCTCCCTCCATACCAACTGCCATCCTCTGCCTAGGGAGGGAGAGAAGAGGCAGGCCCAGCTCCATCAGGGCTTGCCTGAGGCAAGAGGACTCTCCCTCCATACCAACTGCCATCCTCTGCCTAGGGAGGGAGAGAAGAGGCAGGCCCAGCTCCATCAGGGCTTGCCTGAGGCAAGAGGACTCTCCCTCCATACCAACTGCCATCCTCTGCCTAGGGAGGGAGAGAGGCAGGCCCAGCTCCATCAGGGCTTGCCTGAGGCAAGAGGACTCTCCCTCCATACCAACTGCCATCCTCTGCCTAGGGAGGGAGAGAAGAGGCAGGCCCAGCTCCATCAGGGCTTGCCTGAGGCAAGAGGATTCTCCCTCCATACCAACTGCCATCCTCTGCCTAGGGAGGGAGAGAAGAGGCAGGCCCAGCTCCATCAGGGCTTGCCTGAGGCAAGAGGACTCTCCCTCCATACCAACTGCCATCCTCTGCCTAGGGAGGGAGAGAGGCAGGCCCAGCTCCATCAGGGCTTGCCTGAGGCAAGAGGACTCTCCCTCCATACCAACTGCCATCCTCTGCCTAGGGAGGGAGCGAAGAGGCAGGCCCAGCTCCATCAGGGCTTGCCTGAGGCAAGAGGACTCTCCCTCCATACCAACTGCCATCCTCTGCCTAGGGAGGGAGAGAAGAGGCAGGCCCAACTCCATCAGGGCTTGTCTGAGGCAAGAGGACTCTCCCTCCATACCAACTGCCATCCTCTGCCTAGGGAGGGAGAGAAGAGGCAGGCCCAGCTCCATCAGGGCTTGCCTGAGGCAAGAGGACTCTCCCTCCATACCAACTGCCATCCTCTGCCTAGGGAGGGAGAGAAGAGGCAGGCCCAGCTCCATCAGGGCTTGCCTGAGGCAAGAGGACTCTCCCTCCATACCAACTGCAATCCTCTGCCTAGGGAGGGAGCGAAGAGGCAGGCCCAGCTCCATCAGGGCTTGCCTGAGGCAAGAGGACTCTCCCTCCATACCAACTGCCATCCTCTGCCTAGGGAGGGAGCGAAGAGGCAGGCCCAGCTCCATCAGGGCTTGCCTGAGGCAAGAGGACTCTCCCTCCATACCAACTGCCATCCTCTGCCTAGGGAGGGAGAGAAGAGGCAGGCCCAGCTCCATCAGGGCTTGCCTGAGGCAAGAGGATTCTCCCTCCATACCAACTGCCATCCTCTGCCTAGGGAGGGAGCGAAGAGGCAGGCCCAGCTCCATCAGGGCTTGCCTGAGGCAAGAGGACTCTCCCTCCATACCAACTGCCATCCTCTGCCTAGGGAGGGAGAGAAGAGGCAAGCCCAGCTCCATCAGGGCTTGCCTGAGGCAAGAGAACTCTCCCTCCATACCAACTGCCATCCTCTGCCTAGGGAGGGAGCGAAGAGGCAGGCCCAGCTCCATCAGGGCTTGCCTGAGGCAAGAGGACTCTCCCTCCATACCAACTGCCATCCTCTGCCTAGGGAGGGAGAGAAGAGGCAGGCCCAGCTCCATCAGGGCTTGCCTGAGGCAAGAGGACTCTCCCTCCATACCAACTGCCATCCTCTGCCTAGGGAGGGAGAGAAGAGGCAGGCCCAGCTCCATCAGGGCTTGCCTGAGGCAAGAGGACTCTCCCTCCATACCAACTGCCATCCTCTGCCTAGGGAGGGAGCGAAGAGGCAGGCCCAGCTCCATCAGGGCTTGCCTGAGGCAAGAGGACTCTCCCTCCATACCAACTGCCATCCTCTGCCTAGGGAGGGAGAGAGGCAGGCCCAGCTCCATCAGGGCTTGCCTGAGGCAAGAGGATTCTCCCTCCATACCAACTGCCATCCTCTGCCTAGGGAGGGAGCGAAGAGGCAGGCCCAGCTCCATCAGGGCTTGCCTGAGGCAAGAGGACTCTCCCTCCATACCAACTGCCATCCTCTGCCTAGGGAGGGAGAGAAGAGGCAGGCCCAGCTCCATCAGGGCTTGCCTGAGGCAAGAGGATTCTCCCTCCATACCAACTGCCATCCTCTGCCTAGGGAGGGAGCGAAGAGGCAGGCCCAGCTCCATCAGGGCTTGCCTGAGGCAAGAGGACTCTCCCTCCATACCAACTGCCATCCTCTGCCTAGGGAGGGAGAGAAGAGGCAGGCCCAGCTCCATCAGGGCTTGCCTGAGGCAAGAGGACTCTCCCTCCATACCAACTGCCATCCTCTGCCTAGGGAGGGAGAGAAGAGGCAGGCCCAGCTCCATCAGGGCTTGCCTGAGGCAAGAGGACTCTCCCTCCATACCAACTGCCATCCTCTGCCTAGGGAGGGAGAGAAGAGGCAGGCCCAGCTCCATCAGGGCTTGCCTGAGGCAAGAGGACTCTCCCTCCATACCAACTGCCATCCTCTGCCTAGGGAGGGAGAGAAGAGGCAGGCCCAGCTCCATCAGGGCTTGCCTGAGGCAAGAGGACTCTCCCTCCATACCAACTGCCATCCTCTGCCTAGGGAGGGAGAGAAGAGGCAGGCCCAGCTCCATCAGGGCTTGCCTGAGGCAAGAGGACTCTCCCTCCATACCAACTGCCATCCTCTGCCTAGGGAGGGAGAGAAGAGGCAGGCCCAGCTCCATCAGGGCTTGCCTGAGGCAAGAGGACTCTCCCTCCATACCAACTGCCATCCTCTGCCTAGGGAGGGAGAGAAGAGGCAGGCCCAGCTCCATCAGGGCTTGCCTGAGGCAAGAGGACTCTCCCTCCATACCAACTGCCATCCTCTGCCTAGGGAGGGAGAGAAGAGGCAGGCCCAGCTCCATCAGGGCTTGCCTGAGGCAAGAGGACTCTCCCTCCATACCAACTGCCATCCTCTGCCTAGGGAGGGAGAGAAGAGGCAGGCCCAGCTCCATCAGGGCTTGCCTGAGGCAAGAGGACTCTCCCTCCATACCAACTGCCATCCTCTGCCTAGGGAGGGAGAGAAGAGGCAAGCCCAGCTCCATCAGGGCTTGCCTGAGGCAAGAGGATTCTCCCTCCATACCAACTGCCATCCTCTGCCTAGGGAGGGAGAGAAGAGGCAGGCCCAGCTCCATCAGGGCTTGCCTGAGGCAAGAGGACTCTCCCTCCATACCAACTGCCATCCTCTGCCTAGGGAGGGAGAGAAGAGGCAGGCCCAGCTCCATCAGGGCTTGCCTGAGGCAAGAGGACTCTCCCTCCATACCAACTGCCATCCTCTGCCTAGGGAGGGAGAGAAGAGGCAGGCCCAGCTCCATCAGGGCTTGCCTGAGGCAAGAGGACTCTCCCTCCATACCAACTGCCATCCTCTGCCTAGGGAGGGAGCGAAGAGGCAGGCCCAGCTCCATCAGGGCTTGCCTGAGGCAAGAGGACTCTCCCTCCATACCAACTGCCATCCTCTGCCTAGGGAGGGAGAGAAGAGGCAGGCCCAGCTCCATCAGGGCTTGCCTGAGGCAAGAGGATTCTCCCTCCATACCAACTGCCATCCTCTGCCTAGGGAGGGAGAGAAGAGGCAGGCCCAGCTCCATCAGGGCTTGCCTGAGGCAAGAGGACTCTCCCTCCATACCAACTGCCATCCTCTGCCTAGGGAGGGAGCGAAGAGGCAGGCCCAGCTCCATCAGGGCTTGCCTGAGGCAAGAGGACTCTCCCTCCATACCAACTGCCATCCTCTGCCTAGGGAGGGAGCGAAGAGGCAGGCCCAGCTCCATCAGGGCTTGCCTGAGGCAAGAGGACTCTCCCTCCATACCAACTGCCATCCTCTGCCTAGGGAGGGAGCGAAGAGGCAGGCCCAGCTCCATCAGGGCTTGCCTGAGGCAAGAGGATTCTCCCTCCATACCAACTGCCATCCTCTGCCTAGGGAGGGAGAGAACAGGCAGGCCCAGCTCCATCAGGGCTTGCCTGAGGCAAGAGGATTCTCCCTCCATACCAACTGCCATCCTCTGCCTAGGGAGGGAGAGAAGAGGCAGGCCCAGCTCCATCAGGGCTTGCCTGAGGCAAGAGGATTCTCCCTCCATACCAACTGCCATCCTCTGCCTAGGGAGGGAGAGAAGAGGCAGGCCCAGCTCCACCAGGGCTTGCCTGAGGCAAGAGGACTCTCCCTCCATACCAACTGCCATCCTCTGCCTAGGGAGGGAGCGAAGAGGCAGGCCCAGCTCCATCAGGGCTTGCCTGAGGCAAGAGGACTCTCCCTCCATACCAACTGCCATCCTCTGCCTAGGGAGGGAGCGAAGAGGCAGGCCCAGCTCCATCAGGGCTTGCCTGAGGCAAGAGGACTCTCCCTCCATACCAACTGCCATCCTCTGCCTAGGGAGGGAGCGAAGAGGCAGGCCCAGCTCCATCAGGGCTTGCCTGAGGCAAGAGGACTCTCCCTCCATACCAACTGCCATCCTCTGCCTAGGGAGGGAGCGAAGAGGCAGGCCCAGCTCCATCAGGGCTTGCCTGAGGCAAGAGGACTCTCCCTCCATACCAACTGCCATCCTCTGCCTAGGGAGGGAGAGAAGAGGCAGGCCCAGCTCCATCAGGGCTTGCCTGAGGCAAGAGGATTCTCCCTCCATACCAACTGCCATCCTCTGCCTAGGGAGGGAGAGAACAGGCAGGCCCAGCTCCATCAGGGCTTGCCTGAGGCAAGAGGACTCTCCCTCCATACCAACTGCCATCCTCTGCCTAGGGAGGGAGAGAACAGGCAGGCCCAGCTCCATCAGGGCTTGCCTGAGGCAAGAGGATTCTCCCTCCATACCAACTGCCATCCTCTGCCTAGGGAGGGAGCGAAGAGGCAGGCCCAGCTCCATCAGGGCTTGCCTGAGGCAAGAGGACTCTCCCTCCATACCAACTGCCATCCTCTGCCTAGGGAGGGAGCGAAGAGGCAGGCCCAGCTCCATCAGGGCTTGCCTGAGGCAAGAGGACTCTCCCTCCATACCAACTGCCATCCTCTGCCTAGGGAGGGAGAGAAGAGGCAGGCCCAGCTCCACCAGGGCTTGCCTGAGGCAAGAGGATTCTCCCTGCATACCAACTGCCATCCTCTGCCTAGGGAGGGAGAGAAGAGGCAGGCCCAGCTCCATCAGGACTTGCCTGAGGCAAGAGGACTCTCCCTCCATACCAACTGCCATCCTCTGCCTAGGGAGGGAGAGAAGAGGCAGGCCCAGCTCCACCAGGGCTTGCCTGAGGCAAGAGGACTCTCCCTCCATACCAACTGCCATCCTCTGCCTAGGGAGGGAGAGAAGAGGCAGGCCCAGCTCCACCAGGGCTTGCCTGAGGCAAGAGGACTCTCCCTCCATACCAACTGCCATCCTCTGCCTAGGGAGGGAGAGAAGAGGCAGGCCCAGCTCCATCAGGGCTTGCCTGAGGCAAGAGGACTCTCCCTCCATACCAACTGCCATCCTCTGCCTAGGGAGGGAGAGAAGAGGCAGGCCCAGCTCCATCAGGGCTTGCCTGAGGCAAGAGGACTCTCCCTCCATACCAACTGCCATCCTCTGCCTAGGGAGGGAGAGAAGAGGCAGGCCCAGCTCCATCAGGGCTTGCCTGAGGCAAGAGGATTCTCCCTCCATACCAACTGCCATCCTCTGCCTAGGGAGGGAGAGAAGAGGCAGGCCCAGCTCCACCAGGGCTTGCCTGAGGCAAGAGGACTCTCCCTCCATACCAACTGCCATCCTCTGCCTAGGGAGGGAGAGAAGAGGCAGGCCCAGCTCCACCAGGGCTTGCCTGAGGCAAGAGGACTCTCCCTCCATACCAACTGCCATCCTCTGCCTAGGGAGGGAGAGAAGAGGCAGGCCCAGCTCCATCAGGGCTTGCCTGAGGCAAGAGGACTCTCCCTCCATACCAACTGCCATCCTCTGCCTAGGGAGGGAGAGAAGAGGCAGGCCCAGCTCCACCAGGGCTTGCCTGAGGCAAGAGGACTCTCCCTCCATACCAACTGCCATCCTCTGCCTAGGGAGGGAGAGAAGAATGAAAATTAATAATTGTAAGCCGGTCTGAGAGCCATTAAGGCTGAAGAGCAGGGTATAAATACTTTAAATAAATAAATAAATAAATAAATAAATAATAATAATAATTGCCTGTAGTGTAGTCTCATTAGAGATGGAATTTTAATAGATGACACTTAACAGAAGTGGGTGGAAAGGTGACTGAGAAATAATGATTGGGTATTTTTCAGCATATCCCAGCCTTTTTCATATTCCATAAATTTTAAGAGAAACACAATAGATGTTGTTACAGAGTTGAGGCTTAATGCCACCCAAAATCAGTATGGCATTCACCAGGTGAAGTGTTGGAACTGTCAAGCTCCTGCTGGTGATGCCATGCATTTTTACCTTCCTTTCCACTTATTTGTAAAGGAAGGATTTGAAGCTAGAAGTTTCCAAATATAAACTCAGATAAGAGCCATTTGTGAAATTGTTATTCAAACAGCCCCACCTTTGTCAATTTTTTTTTTAAAAAAAGAGAGAGAAAAAGCAAGGTATCGCCAGAGAACCTGTTGCTAACAATGGAGATTATGACTGATAAATAATGGCCGGGGTATTATTTTTAGTATTAGGAACACTTTTCAGTATTGAAATAGAAGAGAGAAGTTGGGAAGAATTAATCTTTATCTCTATGAATGGATGAATGTAAAGAACAGTGGCAATTTTTCACATCTTTAATAAGAAAGGGTATCTTGGTGAAATATCCCAGTGGGGGAAAAACTATCGCATTTATTAACAATGGAAGCGGGGGCAGATAAATAATGGCTGGGAAGTTATCTTCCAAAAAAAGGGACACTTTTCAATATTTAAACAGAATGGAAAAGTTGCAATATAAAGGATATTATTTTGTTCTTCTTAATGGGAAAGTGTGTCCCAATGAAACTTCCTATTGATAAAACTTTCAGTTGCTAAGAATGAAAGTTATTTGTTTAAAATACTATAGAACTGTTTTCTTTGAGCTGAAAGTCTCCACTTCCATGTTCTGGGCAGTGCAAAAACACTTTGCTGCTGGTTATGTTTGGCTGTCCGCCAGCCATCAATATGGTTCACCGGCAATACAGTCCTCCCCCTTGTCTACCCAGCCCTGCCCCCCCCCCACACCAGTATGTTTCCATGCTCTGTCCTTGCTCTGTCAGCCAATGCCCTTCTGTACAAATACAGGTTGCCTTCCAATCATCCTCACTTTTCAATCACCCACCCCTACCCAAGTCTGGTTCCCTTTTGAAGCGGGAAGCACAAGAAGGCAGACCTCATGGTGAGATTTCTATTGCATGCCAGGAACATCAGAGTAAAATCAGCCTTGCACCCAGAGGGGGCACCCCATGGGAACACATGGGAGTGCCCACTTTGGCTGTCCCTCAAAGGGAACGAAGACCCCCACCCACCAATCTTCCTGGTTCCGCCAGGCAGAACCTCTCCCATGTCCCAGTGCTGGTAGAGCCTGCTCCCCCTCCTGCACCACAGCCAAGGTCAATGGTCTGATTGTTGCTCCCTGGGGGCCTTGTCCCAATGCTACATGTTCAGCCAGGTGCCTGGGTGCTTCATTTCTGCCTCATGCTAGGGACGGGCCCATGAGTGGCCAGGGCAATGTGGGGCCAAGGGGCTGACAACCGACACCTCTCCTTTTCTTTCTCAGCAGAAAGAATCACCCTGAGAACACCCACATCTTCATCATCCAGGTCTAGGAATACCTCCACAACCCCAGACCAAAATAAGGTGCGCGGCAGCACAATTCACAGGTGAGTTGAGAGCTAGGCACCTTGTACGCTCTCCCCCCTGCCCATGTGTGCAGTGGCATTTCCTCCTGGGTCCTTGGGGAGATCCTCCTCTGGTGAAAGGAGCTACCTGCGCTTTTCCCAGCTGTGGGTTTTGGCAGCTGCCACTGGCAGGTTTCTCTGCAACTTTTAGCATAGTGTGTATCACCCAGATTAGTTTATTTCACCAATCTGGAAACATCCTTTTCAAAGGAATAGATTGGGAGGGGAAGAGATGGACTTTGGCTTTGCTGTGGAGTTGTGTCACTTTGGGTGTCAAATGCTTTAATCAAACTCTAAAGTATGTACATTTATCAGGTTCTGACATGTATTAACACCCACCCAACCAGAAATGTCTCAGATGAGGCATCGCCTTCTACTATTCCTTTGACCCCACATCCCCTCTGAGGATGGCCACCAGGGCTGACATGCCAGTTGTTGAGAGGAACGGATTCAACTGGTCCTTCAGCATATGAAACTAAAGGTTTTGGAGCATGGGTTTGCATGCTATGGAATGAGGGTGGTGTGCCTGGGGTGCAATCTCTGTTTGCAAAGAGATGGTTTGATGGGATGTAGAGCATAGTTCCCAAGGTCTCAGGCTGCCCCTTTCTGCTTAGATCATACGGTGACATGTTATAGCTCTGAGCTGTCCAAAAGAGCAGGACGACATTCTCCATCTGAGGATAGGTAAGGGAGGGCTGCTGGTTTTCCTGTTGAATGGGGTGGCTGAGAGGGGGACAGTTCTTCTCCCCCCAGCTCCCTGGGGCAACTGAAGGGTGCTGTGCACATGGTGCGTGTGAGAAGAGAGGGAGAAGCTGGCCCTTCTTCTGTGGGCATAGAGAAAGACTATACATTCTACTCTGATAGGCATCAAACATGGTCCAGAATTGATACGTTTTTCAAATTAAGGGCAATGAATAAATAAATCTAGAAAATGGAAATACTTCCAAGAACTTTCTTAGAATAAAACCCCATACTGTTAATATTCAAGGCCAAGAAACAAGATTTCTTATGGAAATTAAAGGATTTTATTTTACAAGATGATAAATCAGTGAAGAAAATAAAAAGGGATCTCATATTTTACTTCCAGGCAAACATAGATAAAGGTACCCCAAAAGAAGTTGTATGGGATGCTGGGAAAGTGGTATTAAGAGGGTTATTTAGAGAAAATAACAATTTAAATTTTAAAGAACAAGAATTTTAAAAAGTGTCCTAAACACACAAAGTTTAAACACACAAAGAGAGCATCTGGATAAAAATTAAGGGAGAGGGAAACATCAGGGATGTAACTGTGGGAGTCTACTACAGACCCCCAAGTCAGATGGAGGAATTGGATGATGCCTTTCTAGAACAGATAATCACATACTCAGAAAGGAGAGATGTAGTAGTGATGGGTGACTTCAACTATCCGGATATATGCTGGAAGTCAAACTCAGCCAAATCCGCAAGGTTGAGCAAATTCCTCACTTGCCTTGAAGACAATTTCATTGTCCAAAAGGTGGAAGAAGCAACAAGGGAGTCAGCTATTTCAGATCTGATCCTAACCAACAGGGAAGACCTAGTTGATGGGGTGCAAGTGGTTGGATCCTTAGATGGAAGTGACCATGTTCTCCTGGAGTTTGTTATACAGCGGAAAGGGGAAGCCAGGCATAGTAAGACACACACTCTAGACTTTAGGAAAGCTGATTCCAATAAACTTAGAGAAATACTGGGGGTGATCCCATGGTCAGGAACTAAAAGGGAAGGGAGTTCAAGACAGAGTTTCTCAAGAAGGAGATACTGAAGGCACAATTTCAAACAGTTCCAATGAAGAAGAAAAATGGGAGGTGTCTCAAGAAGCCACGATGGATGACTAAGGAACTTTCAACTGAGATAAGCCTTAAACAGAACATGTATAAGAAATGGAAAAATGGGGAAATCACCAAAGAGGAATTCAAACAAATAGCCAGCACATGTATGGATAAAGTCAGAAAAGCTAAAGCACAGAGAGAAGTCAGGCTTGCTAGAGAGGTTAAGAACAATAAAAAGGGTTTTTTTGGGTATGTCCGAAGAAAAAGGAAGAAGAAGGAAATGGTAGGGCCACTGTGTGCAGAAGATGGGAAAATGCTCACAGGGGACAGAAAAAAGGCAGAATGACTCAACACATTCTTTGCTTCAGTCTTCTCAGAAAAGGCAAAAGGTGCTCAACCTAAGGATAATGGGGAAGAAGACAGAATGGGGGAATTTCAGCACAGAATAAGTAAAGAGATAGTACAGGAATACTTGGTTAACCTAAATCATAGAATCATAGAATCATAGAGTTGGAAGAGACCACAAGGGCCATCCAGTCCAACCCCCTGCCATGCATGAATATAAATGAATATAAGTCTCCAGGGCCAGATGAACTACATCCAAGGGTATTAAAAGAACTGGCAAATGTAGTATCGGAGCCATTGGCAATAATCTTTGAGAACTCCTGGAGAACAGGAGAAGTCCCAGCAGACTGGAGGAAGGCAAACGTTGTCCCCATCTTCAAAAAGGGGAAAAAAGAGGATTCCAACAATTATCGTCCAGTTAGTCTGACATCAATACCAGGAAAGATTTTAGAGCAGATAATTAAGCAGAGAGTCTGTGAACATTTAGATGGCAATGCCATAATCACAAAAAGCCTCCTCCTCCTGGTGACTAGGGCTCTCTGCAGCCTGAACAACAGGCACCCTTTCCAAAAAGCTGACTTCTCTCTTGTCTGCCAGCTTAGAACCTCGAGAGCCCCACAGGGGCTTGCCTTTGTTTCCCTCAGTCCCCCTTCCACTTTAAGGAGACAATGGGAGCATCAGTCTAAATAATAAATTATAAAATAAAACTTTTATTTATACTCCGCTTTTTGCCATAGCAATCAAAGTGGCTTACAGAATTTAAAACGATACAATATATATAAATACCCCCCCTTAAAAAGGAATTAAACAAATTACAATTAAAATTTTCATAACAATTAAAAATAACATTACAGCAGTTCCCATCAATAACAGTGGCAGAATCGTTGTCCTATGGGCCTATATGGGGGGATATTTGTGGCCGAGTGATTTATTCTGGGAAGGCCTGCTGAAAGAGATCCGTCTTGATGGCTTTTTAAATCCCATCCAGGTTTTGTAATTTGCAGCAGGCCACATCTGAAAGGAGGAATGATCTCTGTTCCTGCTTGGAAGCTCAAAGGAGTGATGAGGAAGGCTAGTACCTTCAAGTTGCAACCTCCCTCACCTCCCATCAAATTGTCCAAGGTTTGAGAAGTGGTGTTGTAGTCCCACTGCAACTGGCAGAATGCTCCCCTCTGTGCCTGAGCTGAGAAACCTGCTTCCATCAGAAAGGGGGACTCTGTGGGGGGCACCCATTCACACCAGATTGGGCCACCAGACCCCACCAGGCTTGGGCTGGTGTTCACCTCGTCCTTCAAGTGGAGCAGCAGCAGGAAGAGACTGTAGATCACCTCCTTCCCCAGGTGGGCCTTACTGGCCTCCTTTGCTTTCATCACCAGCTGCTCAAATGAGGCAAAGGTGCTGGCATGGACGTTGGTTCTTTCCTGGAGAGAGAGAGGAGAGAAACATATTTGACTAGCTTCCATTCCCCAAATGGCGTCACTAGGTTTGGAATCACCTGCTGCCGCAACTTAACGGGACTATAAGACTCTGCCTCCCACCCATCCCCTCCCAGCACCTGCCTGACCCTCAAAAGGCCTTGAAGGTACCCAGCAGCCAGAAGCCAACAACACTGGCACTCCCTATCTCCTCAATGGCTTTAAGTTCCATCGTTTTACCTGAGGCCGGGAATGAGGAGGTGGTGGCTATTGGTGTTGTGCTGGGGAATGGGAGGTATGGTTGGAACAGAGTGAAGAAATGTTACAAAAGAAGATGGGATCGCTGTTTGAAAGCTATCCCACCTTCAGTTCCCTCTGTTTCCCAGAATAGTTTGGAGAGCAGACCTACCATTCCACAGAACCTCACTGCTTCTCTGCAATGCCAGGTCAATTAAGAATAAGATCCATGTCATCCACGATCGCCTCATGGATGAAGACACCTTGCTTCACAGAGACCTGGCTGAGAGACGATAGTGCAGTCACTTGGGCAGAGGCCCTCCCAGCTGGGTACTCTGTAAGTGAACAGGTGAGGGGAAGTGGGCGGGGGGGGGGGCAGAGTGGGTCTAGTTCATAAGAACAATCTGATCTTGACCAAGATACCTGTCCGGAACAGAGCCCACTTCGAGTGCATGTACCTCAGTCTGAGGACCAGGGATAGTTTGAGGATTCTGCTAGTCTACTGACCACCCTGTTGCCTAGCAAACTCCAAAACTGAGCTGACACAGCTGGTCTTGGAGCTGTTGCTGGACTCCCCCAGACTATTAGTTTTGGGAGACTTCAACAATCCGCTTCAGACCAGTTTAACAGGTGTGGCTCAGGAGTTCATGGAGACCATGACAAACAGGTGCCTATCCCAATTGGTCGTTTGGCCCACACATTATGCAGGTCATACTCTTGATGTGATTTTTAGTAAGGAACAGGAGTATCCATGGGCGGAGGTCATCAGCACCTCCATTTTGTCATGGATGGACCACTTCCTGGTCAAGACAAAACTTAAGAGCCTGCATCTGCCCTGCTGAAGGTGGTGGACCTATTAGAATGGTCCACCCTCGAATGCTAATGGAACCAAATGGATTCCAGAAAGCCTTGGAGGGATGAATGGTTGGGAATGCTGGTGATCCTGTTGATGCCTTGGTTAAAACAAACAAAACAAACAGCTTCATTTATATATTGCTTCATACCCTTAAGGAGTGTCTAAGCGGTTTACAATTGTAAGCTATTTGCCCCCCAACAATCTGGGTACTCATTTTAGCGACCTCGGAAGGATGCAAGCCTGAGTCGAGCTTCAGCCCTTTGCTGGTCTTGAACTCGCCACCTTATGGTTTTGAGTGAGTGGCTGCAGTACAGGCATTTAACCACTGCACCACCAGGGTTAACATTTGGAACATCGACCTCTCTAAGGCTATCAACACGATCGCTCCCAAGCGTCCTTACCATCTCGCTCCTAATCGTAGGCCATGGTTTACCCCAGAGCTTAGGAAAATGAAGCGGTTTGGATAACGACTAGAGCACAAATGGCGGAAGACTCAGCTCTTAGCTGATAGAACTTGCCATAGGATCTTTCTTTGGTCCTATCGGGAGGCAATACGTGCAGCAAAGAGACCCTTCTCTTCTGCACGTATTGCATCCGCAGAGTCGCGCCCAGCAGAGCTGTTCAGGGTGGCAAGAGAGATGACGCAGGTACCCCCGCCAAATCCCTTACTTAACCCGATGACGGCCTGCTGTGATGCGTTTAACAACTACTTTGTAGACAAAATCTCTCAGATAAGAGCTGACTTAAACACCAGTCTTTTAACAGAAATCATAAATGAGGTGTCCAGTGACTTCGTTGATGAAGTTATCACGGATCAGCTTCAATCTGTGAGTACTGATGACGTGGACAAGCTCCTCGGTAGCGTGAGGAAAACAACTTGCCCTCTTGACCCTTGCCCATCATGGCTGGCTGTCCGGGGGGGGGGGGGGGATAAATTGATGAAGTTCTTCACGGACATCATCAATGTGTCCTTCAGGGAAGGCCATATTCCATTATGTTTGAAGGAGGCGGCCATCAGGCCGCTTCTGAAAAAGCCTTCCCTGGACACCTGGACATGAAAAATTATAGGCCAGTCTCTTTATTACTATTCTTAAGCAAGGTGATCGAGAGGACAGTTGCTCTTCAACTCCAAGCTGTCTTGGATGAAACTGATTATCTAGACCCATTTCAAGTGGGCTTTAGGACAGGATTTGGGGTTGAGACTGCCATGGTTGCCTTTACCAATGATCTGTGTCTGAGCATCGACAGGGGTAGTGTGACCCTGTTGGTACTCTTCGACCTCTCAGCAGCTTTTGATACAATTGATCACGACATCCTCTTGGACCATCTGAGGGGTATTGGAGGCACTGCACTGCAGTGGTTCCGGTCCTTCCTCTAGGACAGGTCCCAGAGGGTGCTACTCAGGGACAGCCATTAGAACAAAAGAGAACTCACATGTGGTGTTCCACAAGGTGCTATTCTGTCCCCGATGTTATTCAACATCTATATGAAGCCGCTGGGTGAGATTATTTGGAGTTATGGGGCTGGGTGATGACACCCAGATCTATTTCTCCATGTCTCATTCATCGGCCTCGAATTCTGATGGCGTCTATTCTCTCAATGAATATATTCGAGCAGTAATGGGCTGGATGAGGAAAAACAGATTGAAGCTGAATCCAGACAAGATGGAGGTGCTCACAGTAGCAGCCCCGAAACCAAGAACTGCACTCCTGGATGGGGTCACACGCTCCTCCAGTGACTGTGTTCACAGCTTGGGGGTGCTCCTTGACTCATTGCTCCTGATGACTAATCAGGTAAACGCGACTGTCAGGAGTGCCTGTTATCAGCTTTGGCTGATACACTGGCTGCGCCCTTTTCTGGAAGTAAGGGATCTTGAGACTGTTGTTCATGCACTGCTAACCTCTCATCTAGACTTCTGTAATGCGCTCTACATGGGGCTATCCTCGTACTTGGTTCGGAAACTACAGCTAGTACAGAACATGGCAGCCAGACTATTGTCAGGAAAATCCAGGAGGGCCCATATTACTCCAGTACCAAGGTCCCTCCACTGGCTGCCTATCAGTTTCTGGGCCCAGTACAAGGTATCAGTCATCACCTTTAAACCCCTAAATGGCTTGCGTCCAAGCTATCTCAGGGACTGCCTCCTCCGCTATAATCCTCCCCGCGCTCTCCGGTCCTCTGGGAGAAAGTTGCTACACCCTCAAAGATCTAGACTTTCGGCTAGATTGATTGTGAATTCCTGCATGGCAGGGGGCTGGACTGTATGGCCCTTGTGGTTTCTTCCAACTCTATGGTTCCATGATTTTAATGTTTTGTACTCTTTTAAATTTGTATTGTTTTAAATTTGCTGTTTGTGGCCTTGAGTTCCTACATTGGGAGAAAGGAGTGGTCCCCCGGGATGCAAATCCCCCGGGGAACGAAATCCCCGGGACCCGAAACCGCCGGGGCCGCCAAAAAGCCCCCGGGATCCGAAGGAAACCCCGGGGTACGAAATGGAAAAACCGCGCGGCCCCTTTAAATTTGCGGTCCCCCGGGAAACAAAGATTTCTGGGTTACGAAAGGTAATCCGGAACGGATTACCTTTCGTAACCCGGGGGACCACTGTATACTCAACTATAAGTCCACCTCATATATAAATCAAGGGCACGTTCTCAGGCCAAAATTATGGATTTTGATATGACCTGTGCATTAGTTGAGGGTAAAATTTAGGGGCTTAAAATTTAACAATGGATCTAAAGGATGAAGTAAAGGAAAACAAGATTCCAGCAGGCATAACTATTTGTGCACATACTAAAGACTGGATGGATGAGAGAGTAGAAGGTGATCAGTGCTTCTGGGGCAGATTAAACTCTTGCCTTTCACCATATATATATATATATATATATATGGTGTTAAAATACAGTACTTATACTGACTCGTGGATAAGTTGACTCAGGTTCTTTGGACCAATTATTTAACCTAAATTTCTAGACTTATACATGAGTCTGGCTGTAGAGCTTTTCCAGCCTTTGCTCACCCATATAGCTCAAGGACTTTTAGCTTGATGCTGGTAATACTGTTTCGTTTTATACCATGTTTTAACTTGTTGCTTGATTTAATTCTTTTTTAGGGGGGAAGGTGGGAAGGGAATTGGATATTTTAACTGCTGTTGTTTTAACTTTTTTCTGTACCCCACCCCGATTGTTCATTCAGAGGGGCGGGCTAGAAATAAAAATTTATTATTAGTATTAGTATTCATAGTAAACAAACAAATAATAATACAATAATCTGCTTTGGTTCTAATTTTGGAGATAAGCAGGGAATTAAATCAAGAAATCAACAAACTTTTCTTCCCCATAAGGAGCATGCCTCTGCTCCTTCACCAGGATCCCCACCTTCTCCAGGGATACTCTGTCCCTCTCCAGCCTGCATTGGCTGACCATCACAGGAAGGCAACCACTGGCAGGTCAGGAGGGCAGCCCAGGGTCTGGGAGACAGTGGGGGTGAGGCTGTTTACCCCCCCCCCCCGCCAGTGCTTTAATGGGAAATGAGGCCCTGGAGAGAGACAGCAACAAGAAGCCTGTACAGTCCGCCTGCATCATACGCAGGCACACCATATGGGGTATTCAGCTTACACTGAAGCCACATGCCAGACGAAGTGAGGGCACATGTGCCCATGGTGTGCACTCTGTGCCATGCTGCATGCACAAGCATATGCAGTATTTTCCTTACCCAAATGCAGTATTTCCCTTATGCATATGCAGTATTTCCGTTAACGCAGGGGTGTGGGTGGGTCTGGAACAGATCCCTGCATAAGTGAAGGGCTGACTGTATTATTTTGTCTAGTTGTAGAACTGACATCCTTGAAGAAGGAGTGGATGTTGAGGACGATCTCTGGATGACGTTCCCAATCGCCTGGCCATCCTAGTCGTGGAGAGTGACCATGATGTCCTTCAGTCTCTTCAGGATGTTCTACTCTCATCCACTGAATACTGACTCCATAAGCGCTGGGAGCTGGTCTTGTGGACGTTTAACTTGAGGGAGACCGGAGGAGGCCATGTTGAGGCTGAAGATTTGGGTCAACCCTTCTTATATGGAGGATTTTCTCCGAGACCACCAGCTCCTTCCAGGACCCCCTGGAAACTCTCCCCTGGCTGGAAGATGAAGCCAGTAGTGGCGGGCCTGGAGGAGGTGCCTGACGTTGACCCAGTCCATCACCTTCACAGTCACAGAGGGTGAAGATGCCATCCCTGCTGCCTCCTTCCGTGGGGCAGTGTGCCGGGTTTTACCTGGTCGGTTGAGGTTCCCTTCAGGATGGCCTTCTCCCAGATAATCCTCCCTGGACTCTCAAGGCCTCCTGGCAGACTCCAGCCTGCTAGAATTCAAAGATATAGCCCTGTTAGTCTGTAGAATCAATACATAAAGAGGTGTTGTAGCACCTTTGAGACTAACTGAAAGAAATTGGCAACACTACTAGAAATTGCATTACTACTAGATTTGCAACTGCCATAGAGCCAGAGAACCCACGAACTCCCCATAAGAGGGAAAAACAAAACAAACAAAATGGCATCGCACACATTTTGCCCTTACATAAAATGGCCTCCAAAACCGGGGGAAAGCAAAAGCGGTGCCACACAGGCTTTCCCTTACCTAAAATGGCTCCCATAACAGGGAGAAAACAAATCAGCAGCACCTCTTTGCTGTGTGCTCAAGCATCAAGATGGCTGCCCTGACAATCTGAGCAGAAAAGGCCCCCAAGGACAGAATAAAAGCAGAAGCAGAGCCCCGTTTCCAGCTTCCTAGAAACCCACCAGAGAAAAGAGAGGAAGGAGGGAGGCCCTGAGTCCTCTTGAGTCCTCCGCTGAGGCCACTCTAGCCCTGGCTAGGCCTCTCTCTCTCTCCCCTGGGACTAGGCCAAAGCCAAGGAGCCTCGGTGGGAAAGGGGCCCAAGGGACCAGGCCAGGAACCAGGCCTCCTGGCAGAGGAAGGGAAGAAGGGCAGCCCTCCTTAGAGTTCTTGTTGCTTTGTTTTCTTCTAAGTAAACCACAGTCTACCATCTCTCCCCAAGAACCAGACCTGAGAAAGAAAAGGAGGAGGGGACCAGGGCCAAAGGAGGCCTGAAGCCTTTCTCTCTTGAAACACAAAAGAGAAGCTTTGCTTCACATCAGTTGCAAAGCACTTCTAGGGAAGGGCCCTCAAAGGCATATAGATGTTTTGAATTTTATTGAGATTTTAAATGTTTCATCTGTAAATCTGGGGGGAACGGTGGCCTATAAATGAAATAAATAATTAAAATAAATAAATTGGAGGTAACAACCTCAAGTAGTACCGTTAGTATCCCAGTCCACTGGCTCTCTTCTTTAAGATTCCCCTGTTGCTGCTATAATGCGGTATCTTGAAACAAACAAACAAACAAACATTCGGGGTAACCATGTTGGCCATAGAACTAATTAACCCCCCCCATTATACCTTTATTGGGTCAACCAAAATGCGCAATACATGTTGGATCACAGACATGTTGGACAGCAAACATGTTGGATTGCAAAGAAGCATCTTTTTGGTTTTGCAAATGGATGTTAAATTTCCTAGACTTTGAGAATCTCCCAATGGCCACATGGCCAGAAGGAAGAGGTTCTGGCCTGCAAGTAATACCTCTCCATACCATCTGAACTGAGAAAAAAAACCAGCAAAATACAAGCTCCATGACTAATATCTCCCCCCCCACCACCACCTATTTGGTTTGTAAAATCTGATGAAGAAGCCAGTGGAGCTTCGAAAGCTTGCAACATGTAATTGTGCATTTTGGTTGGCCCCATAAAGGTATCATTGTTTGATGGATTTTTGATCTTTCCTTCATTGTTCGACTTTCAAAACTGTTATGTGTGATGATTCTGACTTCGGTATTTGATCTGACGGTCGCCATAAGTCAGTCTCAACATGAAAGCGCATTATTACAACAATACAACAATACTACAACACACCAACAAATGCCCTCATTTTGCACTGATGCTTTGCTCAGAACTGACTGAAGCCAGAGAGAGATTCCATTTTAGCTGGAATCAGCAAAAAGTGGGAGCCATCATTAGCAATCTGCTGAATCAGACCTCCAGGGTATAGCTTTTGGAAACCTAGGACGAGAAATACTAGGCTAAAAAGGGGAAAAGGAAAGGAATGTGCTCAGAATGAGTAAGCGACCAAGGGCTGTGCATGGAATGAGCAAGTCACAGGCCCAGCAAGGTGAGAGAGGAGCTGAGGATCCCTGGGTTCTTTCCTTGCAGCCAAGAAATGGTGGGGTCTTTCTTTCGCCCCTTGAATTGGCCGGAGAATTTCAGGGGTGCATTTGGGACCCCCTTTTCTATGGATTGCTAAAAAGTTGGATGGGACCAGAACTCTTGCCACACTGCAAAATTAAGGCAATCCAATTAATTCAACCCAAGCACTGCTGTATATAGTTTTTAAAACTCTATTTTCCCCAATCTGTTTTTAACTCATTATATTGTTTAATATCTTTTTATTTTATTTAATCTATTTTAATTTAGTTTTTTAACCTGAATAACATGTTTTAATGCTACTTGCTGCTCAGAAACATTTTGATATGGTTTGAGCACTGAACTATAATTCTGGAGACCAGGGTTCAAATCCCAGTTTAGAAATGGAAGCCCACTGGGCAACTTTGGGCAAGTCACACTCTCTCAGGCTGAGAGGATGGCAATGGTAAACCCATGAGTTTCATTAAACTTGCCGTTAAAATCCCATCATAGGTTGGCCTTAGGGTCACCATAAGTCAGAAATGACTTTAAGGCACACAACAATAACATAATTACTTCAATAAAGTTAAATAAAACAAACAAACAAATAAATCTTTGCTCTTATTGGGGCTCTACCCTGGCCAGTTTGTAGTTTACTTTTCAGGTTGCAATGAGCATGTTACCCACAGTGCCCCCAGTTTTTCTTCTTTCATCAGGGCAACTCCTGCTGATTTGTACCAGATTGTGCATGAAGAGTTGACTTATGGAAGATGGTCCACAAACTGATTTTCTGCTCCACTGATAGGACCTGGACTTGTGGATTCAAATTCCAAGAAAAGAGATTCCATTCGGAAGAATTAGGAAGACAGTAAGAGTTGTCTGAAAGTGGAGTGTAGCAGACTCTCCACTTCAGAATTAATGCAGTTTGATACCACTGTAACTGCCATAGCTCTATGCTATGGAATCCTGGGATTGATAGTTTGCTGTGTCACAGGAGCTCTCTGCCAGGGAATGCTAAATATTTCACAAAACTACAAATCACAGCATTCCATAACACGGAGCCATGGCAGTTAAAGTGGTGTCAAACTGCATCAGTTCTGCAGTGTGGATGCCGCTCAAGTTGCTGGAAAGAGGGCTTATTCACCTGCGAGTTTATCATATGACGGAATTTGGGGGTATAATGCAATGGCAATCCGAACTCAATCATGGGGTTTCATGTTATTGCGAATGAATGTATCTCACGCAATTTCGGGCAATGGGAAGTCATTCCAAATGCAATCATGGGGTTTCACATAATTGCATGTTAGAGTATCTCATGCAATTTCGGGCAATGGGGGGGGGTCATTTTCAGGAAATGGGAAGTAAGGCAGAATTACTCAACACCTTCTTTGTTTCAATCTTCTCAGAAAAGGCAAAAGGTGCTCAACCTGAGGACAGTGAAGAAGGGGACAGAGTGGGGGAATTTCAGCACAGAATAAGTAAAGAGACAGTACAGGAATACCTGGTTACTCTAAATGAATACAAATCTCCAGGACCAGATGAACTACATCCAAGGGTATTAAAAGAACTGGCAAAGGTGATATCGGAGCCATTGGCAATAATCTTTGAGAACTCCTGGAGAACAGGAGAAGTCCCAGAAGACTGGAGGAGGGCAAACGTTGTCCCCATCTTCAAAAAGGGAAAAAAAGAGGATCCCAACAATTATCGTCCAGTTAGTCTGACATCAATACCAGGAAAGATTCTAGAGCAGATCATTAAGCAGAGAGTCTGTGAACATTTAGAAGCCAATGCCATAATCACAAAAAGCCAACATGGGTTTCAGAGAAACAAGTCATACCAAACGAACCTGATCTCTTTTTTTGATAAAATTACCAGCTTGGTAGATGAAGGGAATGCTGTGGATATAGTTTACCTCGATTTCAGTAAGGCCTTTGACAAGGTTCCCCATGACATTCTTGAAAACAAGCTTGCATAATGTGGGATAGACAAGTTCTGTTACATGGATTTGTAATTGGTTGAGTGGCCGAACTCAAAGGGTGCTCAACAATGGCTCCTTTTCAAATTGGAAAGAAGTGACAAGTGGGGTCCCACAGGGCTCTGTCCTGGGCCCAGTGCTGTTCAACATCTTTATTAATGATTTGGATGACAGAATTGGGAGCATACTTATCAAATTTGCAGATGACACTAAACTAGGAGGAGTAGCTAATGCCCCAGGGGACAGGATCAAAATTCAAAATGACCTGAATAGACTAGAAAGGTGGGCCAATGCTAACAAGATGAAATTCAACACAGAGAAATGCAAGGTTCTGCACTTAGGGAGGAAAAATGAAATGCACAGATATAAAATGGGGGACACCTGGCTGAATGAGACCACATGTGAAAGGGATCTAGGAGTCCAAGTAGACCATAAGCTGAACATGAGTCAACAGTGCGATGCGGCAGCTAAAAAGGCCAATGCAATTTTAGGCTGCATCAATAGAAGTATAGTGTCTAGATCAAGGGAAGTAATAGTGCCACTCTATTCTGCTTTGGTCAGGCCCCACCTGGAATACTGTGTCCAGTTCTGGGCACCACAATTCAAAAAGGATGTGGAGAAACTGGAGCAGGTCCAAAGGAGGGCAACTAAGATGGTGAAGGGACTGGAAACCATGCCCTATGAGGAACGCCTTAGGGAACTGGGGATGTTCAGCCTGGAGAAGAGAAGGTTAAGAGGTGATATGATAGCCCTGTTTAAATATTTGAAGGGATGTCATATTGAGGAGGGAGCAAGCTTGTTTTCTGCTGCTGCAGAGACTAGGACGCGGAATAATGGATATAAATTGCACGAAAAGAGATTCCACCTCAACATTAGGAGGAACTTCCTGACAGTAAGGGCTGTTCGACAGTGGAACACACTCCCTCGGAGCGTAGTGGAGTCTCCTTCCTTGGAGGCCTTTAAACAGAGGCTGGATGGTCATCTGTCAGGGATGCTTTGATTTGGAGGTCCTGCATGGCATGGGGTTGGACTAGATGGCCCTTGTGGTCTCTTCCAACTCTATGATTCTATGATTCTATGACAGTCCGAACGCAATCAGATTTCACATAAATTCGCTAAACTAGCGAATTCACGTAATTGCGAATTGGCTCCATTTGCAATTGAGAGAAATTCCTCCCATGTGATAAACTCCCTGATGTGTTCCCTCTGTATCTTTAGCCAGTCAGGTTCAAGCATTAACTAGAAAGGGGTTTGTGTGCTGAAAGATGCATTATATACAAATACAACTAAAGAGAGCAAACTAGCAAAAGCAATGCAGAGTAAAAGAAGCCTCCGATGGCATTCAGCTCCCCTTTGTTATAGAATCATAGAATCATAGAGTTGGAAGAGACCCCAAGGGCCATCCAGTCCAACCCCCTGCCATGCAGGAACTCCCAGTCAAAGCATCCCTGACAGATGGCTGTCCAGCCTCTGCTTAAAGACCTCCAAGGACGGAGACTCCACTACACTCCGAGGGAGTGTGTTCCACTGTCGAACAGCCCTTACTGTCAGGAAGTTCCTCCTAATGTTGAGGTGGAATCTCTTTTCCTGGAGCTTACATCCATTGTTCCAGGTCCTGTTCTCTGGAGCAGCAGAAAACAAGCTTGCTCCCTCCTTAATATGACAGCCCTTCAAATATTTAAACAGGGCTATCATGTCTCCTCTTAACCTTCTCTTCTCCAGGCTAAACATCCCCAGCTCTCTAAATCGTTCCTCATAGGGCATGTTTTCCAGTTGAAAGTCTTTCAACAGAAGTTGGAAGACCCTGCATCAGAGAAACTTTACTCGTGGTTTCTTGTACTGTAGGGTCCATGGAAACAGGAGGCTGGCAATGTAAGGGGTTAACTGTGTCTGTGAAGAAAAATATTAAATTAGATAAGCAAAATGTTAATTCAAAGAGTACATTATAGAGAGGCATTACTGTTAATTTCCATATTTGAATATGAAAATGAAGGCTTGTCAATTAAAGGTCTAGTAGCACTCCTCTTTTAAGTGCTGCAAGACTGGAAATGGTGAAATCACAGGAAACATTAGAGAATCTTTCAGTACAGAAATGGATAAACAGAGTGTGGTCTATGGCACGATCCGGAAAGCTAACGTATTAAATGAGATTAGCAAGAGAAGTAATTGGAAGGAATCTGGAAGCCCTTCAATAATTATTTTACCTGTGTGAACTCTGGTTTTAACCCCACATCTGATATAAAAAATTCTAGAAAAGTCTATTCTGCATTTTAAGAACAAAGCACAACCCATTTATCAGTACTCTGAAGAAGAGTTAGATTTACAAAGACAGACAGTGGTTCATATTTCACTGATTAATTCAGTTGGGGGGGGGTAAAAAGAATGGAGAGAGAAGGACTTGAGTGTAATCATTTATCTGTAACATAAGGAATATTTGTAAAGAGAGAAATGGAAGTGAAAAATATAAAATAAAATAAAATAAAATAGAACCATAGAATCATAGAGCTGGAAGAGCCCCTCAAGGGCCATCCAGTTCAACCCTATTTTGCCATGCAGGAACTCACAATCAAAATGCTCCAAAAAGATGAGACAGATGGCCATCCAGCCTCTCTTTCAAGACCTCCAAAGGAGGGGATTGCACCACTCTCCAAGGCAGCAGCCTCTTCCACTTTCCAACAGCTCTTACTCTCAGGAAATGCTTTTTCATGTTGAGGTGGAATCTCTTTTCCTGTAATTTGAATCTATTGTTCCAGGTCCTATTCTCTCGATCAGCAGAAAACAAGCTTTCTCCCTCCTCAATGGTGACACTCAAGTCCTTCAAATACTTAAACATTTATTTATTTACAGTATTTCTAACCCGCTCTTCTCAACCCCTGAGGGGGAACTCAGAGCGGCTTACAAGGCAATCATTAGATGCCGGCAGTATACAATTTAAAACATAAATACAGCAACTTAAAACAAGCACAATCAACAATAATTAACAATCAAACAGTTTAAGATCCCAATATATGATCCTTCCATATCCCAAAGCGGTAATCTGTGTTCTTATGACCATCAAAGTTAGCCAGTCCCAGTGAAGTGCTGCATTACATTAATGTGCAAAAGCCTGGTCCCACAACCATAATTTTACTTTCTTCCTAAAGGCCAGGAGGGATGGGGTTGATCGACTCTCACTCAGAAGTGCATTCCACAGACGGGGGTCCACTGCCAAGAAGGCCCTGTTTCTTGCCCCCGTCAGCTGCAATTGCGAGGCTGGCAGGAGCGAGAGCAGGGCTTCCCCGGAAGATCTTAAGTTACGAGGCGGGACGTAGGGGCAGATGCGTTCGGACAAGTAAGCCAGGCCAGAACCGTATAGAGCTTTAAAGGTCAAAACCAGCATTTTGAATTGAGCTCGGAAATGGACCGGTAGCCAGTGAAGCTGACATAACAGGGGGATAGTATGCTTCCTGTATGAAGCTCCAGTTATTAGTCTGGCTGCCGTCCATTGGACTAGTTGAAGTTTCTGAACCGTCTTCAAAGGCAGCCCCAGGTAGAGTGTGTTGCAGTAATCTATTTGAGATGTGACCACAGAGTGGACTACCGTCGCCAGAATAGACTTCCCAAGGTACGGGTGCAGCTGGCTCACGAGTCTTAACTGTGCAAAAGCTCCCCTGGCCACCGTCGAAACCTAGGGTTCCAGGCTCAGCGATGAGTCCAGGATCACTCCCAAGTTGTGAACCTGCACCTTCAGGGGGAGTGTGACCCCATCAAGCACAGGCTGTAACCCTATGCCCTGTTCGGTCTTTCGACTGACTGGAGAACCTCTGTCTTGTCTGGATTAAGTTTCAATTTGTTAGTTCTCATCCAGTCTGACACAGCGACCAAGCACCGGTTCAAGGTCTGGACAGCCTCCTTAGGTGGAAAGGAGTGACAGATCTGGACGTCATCTGCATACAGATAACACCTTACTCCAAAACTCTGAATGATCTCCCCCAGCGGTTTCATGTAGATGTTAAATAACATCGGGGCAGTACTGAACCCTGAGGGACTCCACAAGACAATGGCTGTACGGTCGAACAGGTGTCACCCAATAACACCTTCTGAGACTGACCCTCCAGAAAGGATCAGAGCCACTGGAGAGCAGTACCTCCAAGCCCCATATCTGCGAGGCGTCCCAGAAGGATACCGTGGTCAACGGTATCGAAAGCCACTGAGAGGTCCGACAGCACCAACAGGGACACACTCCCCCCGTCAAGCTCCTGGCATAGATCATCTACTAAGGCGACCAAGGCTGTTTCCATTCCATGTCCCTGACTAAACTTTGTCAGATCAAGATAATCAGTGTCTACCAGAAATCCTTGGAGTTGCGAAGCCACCACACGTTCCATGACTTTGCCCAAAAAGGGAAGATTGGAAACTGGCTGATAGTTGACTAATTGAGTGGGGTCTAGTGAAGGTTTTTTCAGCAGTGGTTTTATAACAGCTTGTTTTAAGCTGGCTGGAACGTTGCCTTCCCGAAGGGAGGTGTTAACCACCACCTTAACCCACTCTGCCAAACCCCCTCTGGCTTCCTTTATCAGCTAGGATGGGCAGGGGTCTAGGATACATGTGGTGGGTCTTGCCTCTCCAAGGATCCTGTCCACATCCTCGAGCTGATCAGATCAGAACATGGCTATCATATCACCTCTTAACCTTCTCTTTTTCAGGCTGAAGATACCCAGCTCCCTAGTCTTTCCTCATAGGGCTTGGTGGTTTCCAGACCCTTCGCCAATTTGGTTGCCCTCCTTTGGACATGCTCCAGTTTCTCCACATCTTTTTTGAATTCTGTTGCCTAGAACTGGACTCAGGATTATTCCAGGTGAGGCCTGACCAAACCTGAATAGAGTGGCACTATTACTTCACTCAGACTAGACATTATACTTCTATTGATGCAGCCAAGGATCTGATTGGCTTTTTGAACTGCTGCAACACAGTGTTGGCTCATGTTCAACCTGCTGTCTAGAATCATAAAATCATAGAATCACAGGATCCTAGAGTTGGAAAAGACCACAAGAGTCATCCAGTCCAAACCCCATTCCACCATGCAGAAGCTATGTACGGTGAACACATTTATTCTGTGTATATGATATCATAATTTAAAGGTATAAATTTCATTTTTATAGTTGTTTATGTCACAATTATTGCCATTACATTCAGTGATATTAGTATAAACAGCACTTTAGTTCTCTATGGGTGTAGTATGGAGGAGGTCAAGGGTGCGTGTGGGAATCTATGAGTTACTGCACTGTGACACTAGCTCTAGTGGGGCTGATCTTGACTAGAGAGGAGAGGAGGACTGCTCTCTCTCCTTCCTTCCTTCCCTCACCAGCATCTCTTCAGCGCCGGAACACCTGAGGCCGCGGAGACCTGGAGGAGGCGGGGAGCCGGTGGGAGCGGCCCCTGTACAAAGCCGGCCTGCCGGTTCCTCCTCCACCTCAGCGTTAACATCATTTGTGTCCGGAGGACTTTGCCACTTTCACTGCTAGAGTTGGATCACCTAGGCGCGCAGAGGATTCTGGGGGTTGCACCGACAACAGGAGCGGCATTTTTTAAGCTGGCCTACCGGACTTCCCTCTTAATAGCGATGCTAATGCCGGAATCCCTTCTTCGCCCGCGAAGGACCTTGGAAGGCCCCCTTACTAGCAGTGTTAATACTTGAACATTTCTGTCTACGGATGAGCTGGGAAGTGCAGTAATTGTCTTGTTTTGAAATTGAAATTGAAATTGAATTATTGTGTACTTTATGTATCTACCTTGTACTGTTTTGCTGATGTCGTATTGCATGATTTGGAATTGCTATAATATGTTGATATATTAGATTTATTGTTTGCATTGTATATGTATTTACTGTTTATATGCTGTGCACCGCCCTGATCGTTGGAAGGGCGGTATATAAATAAAATTTTATTATTATTATATTATTATTAGTGACGCCACTGTCCCCAGCAAGGAGGTGTCCAGCCTCTTTGAGAAGATGTCCAGAAAAGGAAACTCCACCACCTCTCTAAAGCATTGATTCTATTACTGAACAGCTCCCATTGTCAAAAAATTACCTCTAATGTTTAATCGAAATCTCCCCTCCTGTAACTTACAAGCAAGAGAGATGGTCCTACCCTCCGGGGCAACAGAAGACAATTTAAATTTATTTAAAACTCCTACATCACAATAAGATATAGCACCAATATTATTAGTAGGCAGCATTATCACAGTCAGCGTTACACTAGTACAGAAGGTGAGGCGGTCTTTACGAGGCCGGGGGCTATTCCGGGAAGGCCTTTAACAGTTACATGACAATTGTGCAGTAGTGAATTGCTGCAATAGGCAAGAATGTACAAATATGAAATTCACAATTGCAAAGCACAACGTGTGTCCTCATATGCTAAAAACAATGTGAATTGTGAAATGGCACCACACGCACAATATCACTGCATGCTCAGTTCTGCTTCCACCAACCAACTGATTACAAGTATTAGGCCATAACCCCAAAAGCATAATCACTTTTTAAACAGTATTTTTTGTGTGTGGCTGCATGCCCTCAAGTCATTTCTGACTTCTAATAATCCTTAGGTGAACGTATCATGATTTTTTTTGGGGGGGGGGGAAGGTTTGTTGAGAGAGTGTTTGGCAGTGTATTTCTCTGAGGGTGAGAGCGTGTGACTCACCAGCAACTTCCTCTGAAGCTGAGAGACTGTGGCTTCCTATGGTTGACTAGGGATTCAAACTATGATCTCCAGAGTCATAGTCCAATGCTGAAACCACTATACCATTGTGGCTTTCATAAACAATTGAAACAGAGATGGGATAGAGAATAATTATGATCCTACTGGTATCTTGTTGGTGAATTATGCATGCTTAAACAGTAGAGAAACATGCATAATTCACTAACAGGATACTAATAGAATCCTTTATTAATGTCCATACCATCTCTCTCTCCTTTCTAAAAAAGAAGTAACTAGGTTTTTTTCCTGTTTTGTAAATCTTTTCGCACACTTTTGCATCTTCAAAAACAGCCTGGGATCAATGGCGACAATTAAATTTGCTATATTATATAACTTCAAAGCAAAGAGGCTTTTGATCTGATGGGAGGCAGAGATGGAAGGAGATCAGGAGAAGTGAAAAGAAAGACTGGATACTATGGTTCCAGTGACAATATATATATATATATATATACACATATATATATGCCTTTAAGCTCTGGAACTGTTGTGGTCATCAGAGGAGTGTTCTGTGGTTGGATAAAAAGCACGGCTGGGGAATTTTGATATTTCACCACTTTGTGATGGAACAGCAAGAGACTAAGAAGGCTTCTCTTTTGGCGAAACTACGCAGGCTTTGTACTCTTTTTCAGTTACGCAGATTGCTGCTACTCTCTTCATCGGCATAACCCATACATCTTCCCCACAAGCCTCGTCTGGCCATTGTTTGCCACCATTTTGTGATATTAATTTGGACTTCTGTAAAAAGGGATGGGATTACTGCTTGTGCTTAGCCACAATGCACAAGGAACTACAAAGGGAAGACTTCTTTCTATTTGTCGCTGTAAAAGTACCCAAGTATAAATCTAATTTGAGGCAGTGATGGTTGGTGACTTCTATGTGAAGCAGTGTTAAAAAGTACTCTGGGTTTTAGTATGAACTTTAAAAGCACTGAACCTCTCCCTTAAAATTGAGACATGGGATAGGTAAAATGTGGCCCCAGAACCCCACCGGTCCACCAAAGGCCCCCAACACTGCAAAGAATATTTCTTTACAAAATGGCATGATAGTGGAGGATGTTTTGGCCCCCCAAATCATTCAGAAAGCCCCCCCCAAATACTTCAAAGCATGCAACCAGCTAGTCCATCCCACAAGCATCCTGAACCCCACAAGACCTTTCTGCAATCAGTCTCAAAATGGCCCAAGAAGGAGGTATGTCTTCACCTTCTGTTGCCATTTTGAGAAGGTCTTGAAAGTAAAATGAAGATATTTGTGTTCGCCAAGGGGTGAGACCCCAATTGGGGGAGAACTGGTTTCTGGCTCCCATGAAGATGCCCATGGAGTGCACCTGAAATATAGAAATAATGCAGTTTGACACCACTTTATGATGGTTCAAATACAGACTCCTAGGATTTGCAGTTTTGTGGGGCACTAGCACAATTTGGCAAAGAAACCTGAAGATGTTGTATAACTGCAAATCCCAGGACTCTATAAAATACAGCTACCCTTAAAGTAGTGTCAAACTGCATGATTTCTACAGTGTAGCGAACATCACCCTACTGACATGGGATTCCTCCAGCTGTCACTAGTTAGAGATGGAAAGAATATTAAAAATATATTCCCCCAAATGGTGAAAAATCTCTTTTATAATTGTCAGGAAACTCTGATGAAGCAAATCCTGGACGATTAAGAATCTTCACCATCAAGGAAATTTTGCACTGAACTCTCACTTTTTTAGTAGAGAAATCAGCATTTACTGCACAGCAAATACTTTTTTCTGTGCAGAAATATTATTTTTGGTGCAGAACATGCTGTTTACTTTGGCAAAATACCATATACAAATTTTTGCACAACATATCCCTGTGCCACTTTGAGTCTCTATGGCCACATTCCCATTAAACTGGATCACAAATCTGTTTGAATCAGTTTAAATGACCATGGTTCACACTTGAACAGAATTGCTGAAGCACTCTGGAGAGGGGGTGCCACACGCTAGACCCATTTAATCCGCATCTTTTTGACGCTAATTTTTTCCTCTTCTTTTTGAATAAATCGATTCTGTGCAAGTATGAACCAGATGCGGATCGGAATCGATTTAAATTTGTCCTTTGGCCAGCTGGAGTGGGTCCATTTTAATAGATTCATTTGTCAATGTGAACAACAACTGGGCTATTTTATTTTCATTTTACAGCAAGAAAATTTGTTTGGGGCAAATGTAGTGTGAACCATGCTTTGCTGCCGAACCGATCCATCAATTTGGATTGCAAAGCAATTTATTTGTAAGTGGGAATGTGGCCCAAATTGGGAAAGGCCGGATATAAGCAAATGAATGAATGAATGAATGAATGAGTATCCCAACTTTCAATTCATCCTCAAAAACTTCCCTTTTGAAAGACGTTTTCATAGTGGAAAGCAAATTGCTAAAAAATTGCTCATTACTTCCCAGAAGAATGAAAATTAGTGAAGAATTACATACTTAATCCCTTTGCTTCTGCAGTCCTCCAAAACATTTAAAGTCTCCAGTCTGAGACAGTTTTCTTTTTCTTTAGAGAACAATTATGTGATGGGGCTGGAGATGTATGTTAGGAGGAAAACAGACAGACTGTGCAAGTGAGTAAATTTCTGGAGATATACAAAACAATAGAAAGCCAGGGTTAATCCTGAATACATATTTTTCCAAGGCAAACATGACATTTTTCAGAGGAAATTACTACTTCAACTGATGAGAATAATGCAATATAAATGTGCTGGCTTAGAAGTTAATAAAAAGATGATGGCGAAAACCCGGTACTAGAGATAGCAGAGACAGCAAGGTGAAATCTGCAAATGAGTTCAGTATTAGCAAGATGTCACATTTCTGGAATTGCCACTGGATAAAAGGGGGAGTGCTACAATTCCCACAGCCTTTTGGGGAGGCTGCTGTAAGGGCTGAGCTCTTTCTTCAAGGGGATAGAGTAAAACTCTAAACTCTTGGAGTGACATGGTGATTGCCCAATGCTGCACAACTGAAGGTGCAATGTTGCACAGCTGAGTGCAAAACCAAATGCCTGTGCACAAAGTTTGACATTAAATGCACACCTGCACATCTGCACACACAATGTACAACATGCAATAGCCCTTCAGGTACAATTCATCCTCAAACAACCCATCTCTTCAGTATGACAAACTTGTGTAGGTATGCCTTAACGTTTCCTGTCAGCTTATGGCAACCCCATGAATTTCACAGGATTTTCCTAAGCAAGGAATCCTCAAAGGTGGTTTTGCAATACCTTTCCTCTGAAATATGTAAGTACCTGGTCTTGCATGGCAGTCTCCCATCCAAGTCCTAACCAGGGTTGACCCTCCTTAACTTCCCAGATCAGATGGAATCTGGTGTCTTGTATGCACGTATATGCATTTGTGCCTTGAGGTTGCTTGTGGACTTAGGGTGATCCCACGTATCTCATAGGGTTTTCTTAGGCAACTCCTTCCTCTGAAATTCAGCCTACAGTATCAGGTATTCCATTCATTGGTGGTTTCTCATCAAAATCCTAACCAGGGTTTCCAAGATCAGGCAAGTTCTGGTGCCCTCAGGGTACTTAGGCCTTCTTGCACACGCATAAGGCACACCAGCAGGATTCTGCCCAGCATAAGCAGTTGCTTTGATAGATCAAAACTGGAACTCAAGGTGGCTTACAGAATAAAAAGAGATACTGTATATGTAAAACCACATGTAGCTAAAATCAAAAAACAGAATCTTGTATCTGCTAAGTAGTTAAGGATACTTCAGTTAGTATACCTAAGTATACTTAACTAAGTCCACATTCCCACCATGATTTAAAGCGAATTGCTGATTCAATTCATTGGTTTTGCAACTACTTGCAATTATCTGGCCAATCCGATGACAGCTCATAGTGAGGCAAATAGTTGCAAAATCAATGAATTGAATCATCTATCTATCTATCTATCTATCTATCAATAAAATAGTTCCCAAGCCAGACTGCCCAAGCTGTCACTTAAGTCACTTAATCTATTTTAAGGGGTGGGAGGAAGGATTGGGATGTAACATTTAAATTGTACTTGTTTTTAAATGTTGTACCCCGCCCTGATTGCTTGCTCAGAGGGGCGGGTTATAAATAAATAAATTTATTATTATTATTATTATTATTATTATTGTCAATGATGATTGACATACATTTTGAAGCAGCGCAAACCAGTGGGGATGACAATCGTGCCAAAAAGAAATGATTACAAGGGGATGGACCGTTTGGAATCAATTTACCAACATGGAGCGAAGGCAAAAGTAAGTGGGAATGAGCCCTAATGTCCCCTAGCCCAAGCCTGCACCATCCACATAAAGCCACTCTCCAATTGCTGGCAGAATAGACTTTCTCCTTCCCCAGGCAGGGAAAAAAGTTGTGAGGGGGATTATAATTGTTGAAACAGTATCATAATTGTGACTCAATAGTGATTGTGAATGCAGAACAATTCCCTCAATTTACTGATCTATTTACTATTTCGTTTATTATTCGTTTACTATTTCATTAGAAAGCCAGTGTGGTATAATGATTTGAGCATTGGACTAAAACTCTGGAGACCAGGATTCAATTCCCAGCTCAGCCATGAAACCCACTGAATGACCTCAGGCAAGTCACACTCTTTCAGCCCCAGGGGAAGGCAACGGCAAACCCCATCTGAATAAATCCTGCCAAGATAACCCTATGATATGTTCACCTTAGGGTCACTATAAGTCAGAAATGACTTGAAGGCACATACCAACAACAACTGTTTAATGTTCATGATGCTACTTAGAGCCTTATTGCATGACAAAAGAAAAATGAAATGCAATGAGAAAGAAGCAGCTTTCTCCTAGCTTTCCTGCATGCCTTTGAAACACTTCAGTTCTCTTCTAAAGGGAGATGGTTGTAAAAGCATGTTTTTTGTTGCACTGGAAAAATCTGTTTGGGAAAAAGCATGGTTTTATGACCATCTCTCTGTGGAAGGAGAATAACAATTATGGAAATAGTGTTACCATCATGACTAAGAGCCTTATCACATGAGAAAAAAAGAGCTGAGATGAAGCAAGAGAGAGGTGGCTTTTTCCTTGCCTCTCTGCATGTCTTCATAGCACTTTTATTTCCACAATTGTTAATTCCCAAACCCCAACCTACTTCACCAGGCATCAGCTGCCTAGGGAGAAAGGGATCTGTAGTATGGGTGGATGAAGTTTCCATCAACAATTGTTTTGGAAAGGGTAGAGTGGGTAGAGTAGAAAAGGAAAAAAATAAGATAATTTTATTGCACTGCGCTTTTCCATCCTTCTCTCCCGAGGTGGGCACATGATGAAAATCTTTAAACATGGATTTTATAGCATGCCTCCATGACCAAGCAGGAGGCATCGTATATGTGATCTGGACTTCTCCCAGACCTTGCAAAGAATGGAATTTTCCCACAATGTAATAAACTCCAAGTTCTCTCACCCTTTTCCAGTGAGTGGCATAACCCATGGGTTAACCACTGATCGTGTATATTTTTCTGAAAGCATTTCAGTCTTTCTTTTTAAAAGCCTTTAAGTCATTTGTCAACTCATGGTAACCCCATGGATTTGATACAGCTTTCTTAGGATTATACAGAAGAAGTATAGAATGGCCTTCTTCTGAATATAGCCTTGAGCCGCATGTTTGCTTTTGCAGATATCCTTCTAAGTATTCAATAGGCCTGTTTAGTTTCCAAGATCAAATAGGATCCGACGCCTTTTGATGTATTTACATATATTTTTGCTTTCCTTGGGGAAAAGGTGCAAGCTGACCTTCCATACTTCCTGCTCTGTTGGATGCCAACACCCATTATCCCCAGACCACCATGACTAATGAGAACTGGAGGCCAGGTTCAACATGTCTAGAGGCCATTAAATTGAAGAAGGCTGTTGCAAAGGAGACCTTCAATTTAGAATGCTGGCTTATGACACTGAGTATTGATCCACGCTAGAAACACATCTCTTTAATGGCAACTGTCGGATTTTATTCTCTTGAGGAGTAAGATTTGTTATATGAACAAACAGACCTAGGAACATAATCCAAGGTGAGGAACTGCACTTTTTATGAGGTCAAGGGGACAGTCAGCTGCATTCAAATGATTTTGTTGAAAACATACAAGCCAGAATCCAGTTGGTGTCATACGAAAGCATAACTTGCCCTACAGAAGCAGCAAGGCACTTTTATTTGATACAGAACATCCACATTCAATTCAGTTTTGTGGAGGCAAAGGTAATCATGCTGTATCTTTGCTCACAGATGCACATTGTGTATGGATGTGCATGCACATTTGGTTGGGCATTCAAACACACATTTTCTGTCTTGATTTGGTTGCATAAAGTTGCCATTCGACACAGGAATGTGCATGGCCCTGTTAATATTGACCTCACTATTCTAATTAACACTACAATCCTGATTTAGTTTCATAGTCACAGTTTTTATTTTGTTTTGTTTTGTTTTGTGCTTTGTTTTCAATTCAGAGTATCAAGTGAAGATCTTATAGTAAAGTGATGGAGTGCAACTTTACACCATGGTTGTGCATTGATGAATTGCAAAACTTCATGACTGTATTTGCAAGCAAAGGTAAAATATACAATGTACATCTGCATGTACAAGGTGCAGAGGGACTCCATGAGTAACTCTCTTTCCATAGCCTTCAAGTGGATCAGACTTCCACACTGAACAAAAGAGTCCAGCCACATCTGCAGAGGAACCTACATATACATAAGTCACTAACAGAATATCAGTCATTCATTTCTAAAATGTACATAGAATTCACTGTGAGATATTGAAAATACAATTTACAATACCTAAAGTTTGTGGATTGTTTTTCCAGCTGTCAGACTAGGGACTCCCCCGGAGTGTAGTGGAGTCTCCTTTCTTAGAGGTCTTTAAGTAGAGGCTGGATGGCCATCTGTCGGGGATGCTTTGATTGGGAGTTCCTGCATGGCAGGGGGTTGGACTGGATGGCCCTTATGGTCTTCCAAATCTATGATTCTATTATTCTAACTGCCATAGAACAGTGCTATGGAATCCTAGGATTTTTAAGTTTTGTAAGTTATTTAGCCTTCTCTGTCAGAAGGTTCTGGTGCCTCACAAACTACAGCTCCATAGGATGGAGCCATGATGATGATGATGATGATGATGATGATGATTTCTACCCGCCCCTCTGAGCGAGCAATTGGGGTGAGGTACAAGATAAAATTAAAAACAAGACAATTAAGCCATGGCAAAGTGGCTCCATCCTATGGACCTGTAGTTTGCTGAGGCACCAGAACTCAACTGCATTAATTCTGCAGTGTGGCAGCAGCTTCTCTTTATACACCCTATGTTATTGTGTGCCTTCAAGATGTTTATGACATAGGGCGAACCTAAAGCGGCCCTATCATGGCATTTTCTTGGCATGTTTTTTAAGGGGGGGAAGGGGTTTGGCATTGCTTTCCTCTAAGGCTGAGAACATGTGACTTGCCCAAGGTAACATAGTGGGTTTCCATGGCCCAGTGGGGATTCAAACCCTGGTCTCCAGACTCATAGTTCAACCCTCAGACCACTATGGGAATGTTGGCTCTATACCCTTCATCCATTTGCAATGAGCCTTCATGCAACATAGGGCTTTCCTACATGCCTCTATTCTATGTTTCTCCACTTGCTCAATAGCCAGTTGTCACACATGGTTGTTGTCAGCGTGTCCATGCATTTAAGCAACCAGACTTTCTGACCAGAGATCCTTCCAAGGGCATCTGCGAACACATGAAAGACTTCTCCCTCTCTTCCACCCTCCATCTCTTGTTCCTTTTTCAAGATAATAAATGCCAACTTTGCTGAGCTACTCCTCTACTTGAAACTTTCCTCCAGTTGGCCAGGACTTTGGCAGTCTATGTATATAGATATATATTTAACTGCAACTAGTCTAAAGGGCTTACATAATTTGCACTCTACCTGGCTATTTTGTTTTGCTGGAGCTAGTCTCGGGGTGCCGTTTGACACCATGGCTCCATCCTACAGAATCATAGGATTTGTAGTCTGGTGAGGCACTGTCCCTCTTTGGCAGAAAAGGCTAAGCACCTTACAAAACTACAAATCCCAAGATTCCATAGGATGGAGCAACAGAACAGTACATTATTTCTATAGGGTAGATGCACTCCCAGAGACAAAAGATTTAGTGGTTTCACTTGCATGATCTGCTCAAGGGAGACTGTCTCTTAATTGAACCAGTCTTAATTTTTCCCAGCAAAGGGATTTTAAAACCCCAGAAATCTACCTCTAATCCTACACTGGGGAATGTTAAGTATCCCTGCATACTCTGCACTGCATTTTGGGGTCCTTATATTTTGATATCTTATATCTGGAGATACCATGTCTTTGAGAGATTGGTGATGTTTCAGCAGCACTAGATCAGGTTCCCCAGAAAAAAAAAGGATTGTTTTCTTCAAGGCCTGTGTTCATCTAGGTAAACAAAACCATCAAATCTAAAGTGCTCTTTCCTTCTCCCAATAACCTGCATTTCCTCTCAAAATTGGAGGCAAAGGATCTCTTCGCATCCAAAGCAGTAGTAAGCCAATCTCTCTGCCTACCCCTGTTGCGTCCTCAGCCAAACTTCTCCAGGAATATCCTGATCCAATCCTGGTTTTGTTACACTAAAACTAAAGCCATCAACCTGTCTAGAATCCCATTGTCAGTTTCTGGGATAAACATTCAGCCTTTGCTACCTGAGCATATAGCCCATTGCCTAAGGCTAATTTTAAGGTATATATGTGGTCTGAAAACTTAACTTCTGCACATCCAGCCCAACCCACATCCACAACTCACACTCTGTGTATGTTCTGTGTCAGCCTCAGACCTCCTGGTCTGAACCATTCCTGCTTTCCTTAGGCTTCTTTCTGGACAGATAATTATAACCCCACTGCAAACCCTTAAATACTGCTATCGATCTGCTTTCCATATTTCCATTTCACTTAGCTCTGTATGCTAAATCTGTTTGGATTCCTGTCTTGTGTGTGTAATTGCATTCTGTATTTTTCTAAATACCATCTTCTTAGCTCACCCCAAACCTGGAGTTCTTCTTAGTTAGTACTGGTGAAATGGTGCAAAGGTTACCCAAAACTCTTGCAAAGCTTATTTCCTCAACATCTGAAGTAACGTTGACAGTTGGGGAGGACCCCCAGTCTCCTCTGCATGTTCTTTGGGCAACACATTATTCTGCTTAATGCCAACTTTATCCAACCAACTACCTATCTGCAAATGTACAATGGCTGTTTTCATAATTCTAGCAAATCAAGTGGTAGAAGATGCTGACAAATAATTATGCACCATTCAAAAATGTACAACTGACTTTTGCAAAATGTGTTTTCCCAAACATTGGAGATAACGCTGACAGTTTGTGGTGACTCCTCACTCCCCCACAACCTGTTATTTGGGTAACAGGAATGTGCAGATTTTTACCCAGATGAAGAACATGTAGAGCATGCTTACTTTCGGGAAACCCAAAAGGAGCCCTCCTCTTTTTTCGCCCCACCCAAAACATTTGCACACCTAAAATAGGTTGCACAGTGTTGGTATTCAGCAGAAGGCTAGCGTAACACAACAATAGCTTAACTATATCAGTGCAGATTTACTCTCTGCAAGTAAAATGTAGGATCATGGCTCATTCATGTCAAACTGTTTGGCAGTTACTATTTGGAAGTGTACTCTAAGTTTTCTTTTATTATTATTTATTCTGCTCTTTTGGTAGAAGTGGTGTGTTGCTTGTGCAGCATAAATTATTTTGTCACTGCACACAATTCATTTTGAGAGCTCTTCCCCCAAGTCCATCTACCAATCCACAGTTAGCTGGAGAACAATTATGATAAAATTGACATTTACTGATAAATATCACATTGCAGCAGAACCATAAGTAACCTTTCCTGGATAGTAGACTTTTCTGCTTGAACAGTTGAGCCCAAACTGACAAATTGTTTTGCTGTCAGATGAGACCTTAAAGAGGTCAGCAAAAAAAAAAGGGGGGGGGGGCTTAACTTTGTGGTCAGGAGGAATCTTTGTGCCTTCCAAATCCCGGGGGTCTCCAAAGAGGCCCAGGGCAGAGTCTGAACAGAGTGCTATAATGTAATAAAACAAAATAAAACAACTCTCCACCGAGGCATCTCCGAGAGCCAGCATGGTGTAGTGGGAAGTCGAAGGCTTTCATGACCAGCATCCATAGTTTTTTGTGGGTTTTTCAGGCTATGTGGCCATGTTCTAGAAGAGTTTATTCCTGACATTTGCAGGCATTTGTGGCTGGCATCTTCAAAGAATACTGGCATGGAAGAGAGTTGGCTATATATATATATACAGTGTGGCCCTAGGTCAGGAGGATGATTTCCATGTTAATCTGTGTATTGTTCTGTTGCTAATGGCAAGGCCTGAGGGTGGGAGGATAATGAAAAGGGGATTAGTATCTGTTTAATTAGTGATCATTTTCTGCTGGGAAAGCTCCTGACCCTGTGTGGTTTTTCATATGCATTTGCTGACTCCTGATTTTGCTGTTCTTCAGGACTGGTAGCCAAATTTTATTCACTTTAATGCTTTCTTCTTTCCTGTTGAAGTTGTCCAGGTGTCTATGGATTTCAATGGCTTCCCAGTGCATTCTGACCTGATGGTAGTTGGCATGGTCCAGAATTTCAGTGTTTTCAAATAGCATTTTATGCCCAAGATGGTTTATAACATGTTCTGCGACTGCTGATTTTTCTGGCTGACTCAGTCTGCAGTGTTTCTCATGTTCCTTGATTCATGTTTGGACACTGCTTTTGATGGTACCTATGTAGATTTGTCCACTGCTGCGTGAAATGTGGTAAATTCCTGAGGCCGTGAGAGAGTCTCTCTTGTCCTTTGTTGAGCACAGCATTTGCTGGATTTTCATGGTTGGTTTGTAAACCATTTGGAGGTTGTGTTTCCTCATCAGTTTCCCTATTCTGTCCATGACTCCTTTGATGTATGGTAAAAATAACTTGCCTTTCAGTGGTTGCTTGTCTTCACTCTTCTGGGTTTTTCTAGGTCTGGCAGCCCCTCTGATTTCTGAGCTGGAGTAAACATTAGCCTGTAGAGCCCGATCTAAGTGCTTCAGTTCATCTTCCAAGAAGTGGGGTTTTGCCCGGTCTACCAGTGTTTATATTGTGCTTCTTTTTTGTCCTGGGTGATGGTTGGATTTCTTGTGCAGGTATCTGTCTAAATCTACACACATGGAAAAAAAACTCCAGCCATCACCCTGGACAAAAAAGAAGCACAGTAAAAACACTGGTAGGTGGTTCCCGACTAACTCTTTATCAATTTTAATTTACAATTGGGAGGGGGGGTGCAATAAAGCAAAATAGTTATTGAGTAGTTCTGCCTTTTCATTGTGATCTGTCAGCATTTTACCAACCTTGCTAAGTAGTGGTCCCATTATTGTCTTGACCATTCTCTTGTTTCCAACATTTTTTTGGGGGGGGACCCTTTTTGTTGCTTCATGCTTGCATACCATGTCTCAGTTCATTCTGAGCTTTACTTTAGTTTTCCTCATGCTGTTCCTGAAAACTTGGGCTACACATCTCGATTCTGCCTTCCATTCTTTATGAATGCTTTTCTTGCTTCCTCCTTGAGTTTAGTGTGCAGCCCACATTGACTTTTTCAGATGTTTTCCATTTTTCTTCTTCCATAGGATTGTATGTGAGTGTGCATCTTCAAGAACTCTAATTCATGCTGTTCCCCACCCCCCCCTTTTTTTTAAATTTAGCATCTTTAGCCATGGGATTCCACATTTTCCTGAGCATGGTAGAATCAGCTTCTACCAACTCCTCTCTATTGGTTAGGATCAAGTCCAGGATTGCTGATCCTCTTGTGCCTTCCTGCACCTTTTACAGTATCTGCAAAGCACATCAGGAATTTGGAGTGCCTATGGTTAGCAGAGCTAGTTTCTGAGAAGATATTGGGATAATTGAAGTTGCTCATAATGACTAGTTCTTGCTTCTTGCAGATTTCTGAGATTTGTTTCATAGAAGCATCATGCATCCTTTCATCTTGGTTTAGTGGCTTGTACACAGTTTACCCTCCTACCCACAGTTCTTTTTATCCATGGATTCAAACATCCACAGTTTGAAAATATTCCCCAAAATATATAAATTCCAGTAAGCAAACCTGTATTTTACCATTTTATATAAAAGGCACAATTTTACTGTGCCATTGTATATAATGGGACAGTAAATCCACAGATTTTGTTATCCACGGGGGATTCTGGAACCAAACTCCAGCAGATACAAAGGGCCCTGTGCAGTAAACTCCTATCACAATATTGACCCATTGAATTCATGGTTGAATGATGAGTTTACACAATTGTTGTTTGTTTGCTGTTGTGTGCCTTCAACTCATTTTCAACCTATGATGATGTGAACCTGTCGGGGATGCTTTGACTGGGAGTTCCTGCATGGCAGGGTGTTGGACTGGATGGCCCCTGTGGTCTCTTCCAACTCTATGATTCTATGTTCAGTTTTTTCTTGGCAATATTTGCTCAGAGGAGGTTAGCCATTCACTTTCCCTGAGGCTGAGGGCTTGTGACACGCCCAAGGACACCCAGTGGGTTTCATGGCCAAGTCGGGAATCAGAGTTGTAGTCTAACACTCAAACCACTAAACCACATAGGCACATCCAATTGATCCAAATCATAATCATAAAGGATTGCCAAAAGGAAGTCGGTCTTTGTCCACTGCACTTACAGGATATTTGTTGCCAAAGAAACCCTGAGATGCTCAATGTCAGAGGCCAGATCTCTGGTGGGAAACAATGGTTCTTCTCTGCCATTTATTCTGTGTAACAGGACACCTAGCCAGCATCTTCCCAATAAACGTTGCCCTTAAAGTCATTAGTTATGATATCCAGCTGCACCAGGGAAGTCATAAATTTCACCCCAACACCAGCTATAATGAATATAAAAGTGTGTGTGTGTGTGTTCTCTCTTGGATGCATTGGCCCCTTCAGCCACACATGTACCAGAAAAGAATGGGATTTTATTCTAAGTTGGGAGGGTGCCTTAATTGAAGCAGGGTAATTTTTTTAAAAAGAGAAATAATATTCTAATTCTTATCCAAAGAAAACTGTAGCACTTTTTTGATGAAGTGAAAGAAAGAGGTTGATAGCATGCAGTTTCCTAGACTTGATCCTACCTTCTCAGATGCATGGGGAAGTAGATGTCAGGGTCCAAGGCATGGGTGGCCTGGATTGTTAGGACTTTAAATTTCCTGGACTTTGAAAATTTCCCTATTGCTGCATGATCAGAAGGAGGAGAAGCCTGCCTGCAAAAGATATCCTCCCCAGCATGACATCTTTACCAAGAACCGAAACAACATGCAGGCATCTAATATCTCCAATTTCTTTTTTCCCTTTGGTTTGGTTTGTAACATCTTGCCTGATGAAGAAGCCCATGGGGCTTCGAAAGCTTGCAACAAATATATTGTGCATTTTGTAATTAAAGGTATCATGGATGGATTTTTGTATGCATTTGTTAAATAGCCAACACAGCTACCCTTGAATGTTATCTGAAATATAGGATGCATATCTGCAGTGCAAAGGATACAACACACAGCCTCAACACATAATGCACAATGTGCAGCTTGCAAAGACAAAGCACAGGTGCATGGTGTTTGTGCAACTCTGCTTCTGCTTCTATTTGAAGAATGTGTCCATTGCATAATGGTGACTTTTGGCCCTGTATGAGTAATGGGACTTCTGCACTCACAGGTGCCTAACAGATTTCCAGCCAAGATCAAGTACACTCAAGATTAAAAGAGTGAGCTTTTAAAAAAATATCTTGGTACAAAGACTCCATCGTGAAATTCAGGTTTTCAGAGTAACATTCCAACAAGAAGACTTTCACTGTAAAGTCTGAGTGTCACTCAGCTTTTCCAAAGACTTCATTATGGTCCTATTCAGAGTGGTTTTTCTCAGCTTTTCTAATGGAAATTCAGAATGGATTACAATAAATAAGGCATTGTAATGCAAAGAAAAGATTTCTGCTGGGAATTAAACAAGAGGAGAAGACAAGTGGGAGATCATATAGAAAGAGCCTTTACGCGTTATAAGGGGGTAGAAACTGAATCCATCAATTCTCCTGTTACCTGGAGGCAAAACACACACCTGGAAGTGATTATGTTTCAATCAAGGCTCTTGTTTCCTTTAGTTCCTTCCTCTGGGGTTGGCAAGTGAGTCCCGTCCAAGCACATTTCCCAAATAAACATTCTAGGAAGAAAGTCTCCATGAAAATGTGACTAATTAAAGATGAAGGATAATGATGGGGTAGAGCTTTTGCATATGGGCCCAAGCAAGAAGGTCTCCATTCCCAGTATAGCAGGCCCTTCGTGTCTGCTAGGGTTTGATTCCAAGATCTCCCATGGCTACCAAAATCTGTGGATGCTCAAGGTTAATTAAACACAATGATGTAGGAAAATGACGTCCCTTATACAATAGGGTAAAATCAAGGGTTGCTTTTTGGAATATATATATATATATATATATATATATATTCAATAGTAATATTGTAGTGCCAAATGGGTCCTCATGGAGTAGCAGTTTGAGCATTGGACTATGACTGGAGACCAGGATTTGATTCCTTGCTTGGCCAAGAAAAGGAAAAAGGAAGAAGAAGGAAACGGTTGGGCCACTGCTTGCAGAAGATGGCAAAATGCTAACAGGGACAGAGAAAAGGCAGAATTACTCAACACCTTCTTTGCTTCAGTCTTCTTAGAAAAGGCAAAGGGTGCTCAACCTGAGGATAATGGAGCAGAAGACAGAATAGGGGAATTTCAGCACAGAATAAGTAAAGAGATAGTACAGGAATACTTGTTTAACCTAAATGAATATAAGTCTCCAGGACCAGATGTACTACATCCAAGGGTATTAAAAGAACTGGCAAATGTAATATCGGAGCCATTGGCAATAATCTTTGAGAACTCCTGGAGAACAGGAGAAGTCCCAGCAGACTGGAGGAGGGCAAACGTTGTCCCCATCTTCAAAAAGGGAAAAAAAGAGGATCCCAACAATTATCGTCCGGTTAGTCTGACATCAATTCCAGGAAAGATTCTGGAACATATTATTAAACAGAGAGTCTGCGGATATCTAGAAGATAATTCCATCCTCACAAAAAGCCAACACGGGTTTCAGAGAAACAAGTTATGCCAAACAAACCTGATCTCTTTTTTTGATAAAATTACCAGCTTGGTAGATGAAGGGAATGCTGTGGATATAGTATATCTTGATTTCAGTAAGGCCTTTGACAAGGTTCCCCATGACATTCTTGCAAACAAGCTTGTAAAATGTGGGCTAGACAAGGTAACCGTTACATGGACTTGTAATTGGTTGATCGGCCAAACCCAAAGGAACCCAAACCCAAAAGAACCCATTGTCTTTTAAGGGAAGTGTGACCCCATCCAGGACAGGTTGGCAAATCGCCATCCCCAGGCGGGGTGGGCCTATCGCAAGTACCTCCGTTTTCTCTGGATTCAGTCTGAGTTTATTTTCCCTCATCCAGCCCATTGCCGACTCCAATTAGGCATTTAGAGGGGAGATGCCACCTCTTTTAAGTTAAACATGAGTCAGTAGTGTGGTTCTCCACCATCACTAAAAAAAATCCCCAGCCTTCTGGAATGTAAAAGATGGAACAAGCTTCTTTTTCTGTTGAACCTGTGGGTTCAATTTACACGGGGGAGGGGGGGAATTTTGATCTTAAAAGCTGGTAAATAATGCTGTGGGGTGGGCCAAAAGCAATCCCTGTAATAGGAGGACCACCTAGATCACTTACCTTATTTGAGGCACGATGTGTTCCCACCTCCCAAAGCACCAAAGGACTAACATCTTTAATCTACAACTGTTTGACTGGCCGCTGTTACCAAAATATCCGTGGCATAGAAATAACCTGGGAAACGGATTTGAATCTTTCAATTCCCATTTCAAAATGGGCTACAGAACAGTCCGGCCAGAGAGAGGAGAAGGAGAGGAGCTGCTTGGCAGCCATTTTGGGACCGTGTGCTTGAGACCGTGTGCTCGTTGCTGAAGGGGAGGAGCTTCTGTGAGTCACATCTGTGAGTCACAAGGGGGTGGAGCTAGCAGACTAGCTTTATATACCACCTTCCAGAGCCTTCCAGAACAGTCCCGCCAGAGAGAGGAGAAGGAGAGGAGCTGCTTGGCAGCCATTTTGGGACCGTGTGCTTGAGACCGTGTGCTTGTTGCTGAAGGGGAGGAGCTTCTGTGAGTCACATCTGTGAGTCACAAGGGGGCGGAGCTAGCAGACTAGCTTTATATACCACCTTCCAGAGCCTTCCAGAACAGTCCCGCCAGAGAGAGGAGAAGGAGAGGAGCTGCTTGGCAGCCATTTTGGGACCGTGTGCTTGAGACCGTGTGCTTGTTGCTGAAGGGGAGGAGCTTCTGTGAGTCACATCTGTGAGTCACAAGGGGGCGGAGCTAGCAGACTAGCTTTATATACCACCTTCCAGAGCCACGCGCCTAACGGCGCGCGAATTTTAGTTTTCTTTAACTGAACAACTCTGCTCAAGTGGCATTAGGTTAGAATCAGATATTGAAACAGAACCTTCCCTTTAAGTGTAAGATAGCAGCCAGTACTTACCCCTAAAGAAGTATTCCCAGTAGATTGACTGTTATATTTATTACTAAAGACTTTGCAGTATGGACAACGAGGGATCTGCCGCAGTCACCTGCAACTCTTGTGGGATGTTTCTCTTCTTGCCTACAGTAGTGGAGAACTTCACATGCACCAAGTGCAAGTTGGTAGCACTCTTGGAGGAGAAAGTGCAGCAGCTGGAGTCCAGAGTAGCTACACTTCAGCAGATTAGGGAACAAGAGGATTTCCTGGACACAACAGAACTAACCATCTTGGATGAGTACCATGCAGAGGAAGATGCTAGGGTGGAAGAGGTCACTTGCCAAACAGAGGAGGCAGACAGCTGGAGGAATGTCACAAAGAGTAGTAAACCAAGAAGGAATTGTTCGGGGAGCTTGCAGCTAGAGAATCGATTCGAAGCTCTTTCTCTTATCAAGGAGGATGAAGAAGAGCAGCATGGACAGACTTCAGGGACAGAGCAAGGGAGCCTGAGAGTCCCACCCGAGGGAACAGTCGCTGCTAAGCCTCGGAGGAGGCGTGTGGTCGTAGTGGGGGACTCCTTGCTGAGGGGTACAGAAGCAGTGATTTGTAGGCCTGACAAGATGTCTCGAGAGGTGTGCTGTCTTCCAGGTGCAAAGATCCGGGATGTGACAGAGAGGCTGACAAGACTGGTCAAGCCTACTGACCAATACCCCTTCCTTTTGGTCCACGTGGGAACTAATGATACTGCAAGACACAGCATTCAGAACATCAAAAGGGATTACGAGGCGCTTGGTAGGAAGCTGAAAGGAATGGATGTACAGGTTGTCATCTCGTCTCTTCTGCCAGTTGAAGGGCATGGTCCAGGAAGGGAGAGGAAAATAGCAGAGGTGAACAACTGGCTTCGCAGATGGTGCCGCCGAGAAGGATTTGGATTCTTGGATCATGGGCTGCGGTTCCATGAGGAGGGACTTCTTGCAACAGACGGGTTGCATCTCACGCCAGTTGGAAGAAATGTTTTTGCCAACAGTCTCAAGAACTTGATCAGGAGAGCTTTAAACTGAGTTCTGAGGGGAAGGGAGACAATATTAAGGAACGCAAAAGGGATGGCGTAAATAGTCAAACTGACATAGAGGAAACAAGGCAAACAGTGCAAGGACCCAATAGTGGGAGGCAAAAAAACTTGCACAGGCAGCAAGTAAAAGGGAACCATGGTCTGCGATGTCTCTACACTAATGCACAGAGCATGGGAAATAAGCAAGATGAACTCGAACTCCTAGTACAACAAGGCAAATATGATATAATAGGCATCACTGAAACCTGGTGGGATGAGTCTCATGATTGGAATGTGGAAATAGAGGGGTATAACCTTATTAAGAGAAATAGGCCAAACAGGAAAGGAGGAGGAATAGCACTATATGTCAGAGATATTTACACCAGTGAAGAGATCCTGGACATCAATCATGGAAGCCAGGTGGAGAGCATCTGGATAAGAATTAAAGGGGAGGGAAACAACAAGGGTGTTACGGTGGGAGTCTACTACAGACCCCCAAGTCAGACTGAGGAATTGGATGATATCTTTCTAGAACAGATGACCACACAGTCAGAAAAGAGAGATGTAGTAGTGATAGGCGACTTCAACTATCCTGATATTTGCTGGAAGTCTAACTCAGCAAAATCCTCAAGGTCTAGCAAATTCCTCACTTGCCTGGAAGACAATTTCATGGTCCAAAAGGTGGAAGAGGCAACAAGGGGGTCAGCTATTTTAGATCTGATCCTAACCAACAAGGAGGACTTGGTTAATGGGGTGCAAGTGGTGGGATCATTAGGTGGAAGTGACCATGTTCTCCTGGAGTTTGTAATACAGTGGAAAGGAGAAGCCAGGCAGAGTCAGACACGCATCCTAGACTTTAGGAGAGCGGATTTCAGTAAACTTAGAGAAGTATTGAGGGCGATTCCATGGTCAGAAATACTAAAAGATAAAGGAGTTCAGGACGGATGGGACTTTCTCAAAAGGGAGATACTGAAGGCACAATTTCAAACAGTTCCAGTGAGAAAGAAAAACGGGAGGTGTCTCAAGAAACCAGGATGGATGACTAAGGAACTTTCAACCGAGCTAAGTTTGAAACGGAACATGTATAAGAAATGGAAAAAGGGGGAAATCACGAAAAAGGAATTCAAAGAAATAGCAGGCATGTGTAGGGGTAAAGTCAGAAAAGCTAAAGCGCAGAATGAACTCAGGCTTGCTAGAGAGGTTAAGAACAATAAAGAGGGCTTTTTTGGATATGTCCGCAGCAAGAGGAAGAAGAAGGAAACGGTAGGGCCACTGCGTGGAGAAGATGGCAAAATGCTAACAGGGGACAGAGAAAAGGCAGAATTACTCAACACCTTCTTTGCCTCAGTCTTCTCAGAAAAGGCAAAGGGTGCTCAACCTGAGGATAATGGAGCAGAGAACAGAATTGGGGAATTTCAGCACAGAATAAGTAAAGAGATAGTAGAGGAACACCTTGTTAATCTAAATGAATTTAAGTCTCCGGGACCAGATGAACTCCATCCAAGGGTATTAAAAGAACTGGCAAAAGTAATATCAGAGCCATTGGCAATCATATTTGAAAACTCCTGGAGAACAGGAGAGATCCCAGCAGACTGGCGAAGGGCAAACGTTGTCCCCATCTTCAAAAAGGGGAAAAAAGAGGATCCCAACAATTATCGTCCAGTTAGTCTGACATCAGTTCTAGGAAAGATTCTGGAGCAGATCATTAAACAGAGAGTCTGTGAACATCTAGATGGTAATGCCATAATCACAAAAACTCAACACGGGTTTCAGAGAAACAAGTCATGCCAGACAAATCTAATCTCTTTCTTTGATAAAATTACCAGCTTGGTAGATGAAGGGAATGCTGTGGATATAGTATATCTTGATTTCAGTAAGGCCTTTGACAAGGTTCCCCATGACATTCTTGCAAACAAGCTTGTAAAATGTGGGCTAGACAAAGGAACTGTTAAATGGATCTGTAATTGGTTGAATGGCCGAACCCAAAGGGTGCTCAACAATGGCTCCTTTTCATCCTGGAGAGAAGTGACCAGTGGGGTCCCACAGGGCTCTGTCCTCGGCCCAGTGCTATTCAACATCTTTATCAATGACCTGGATGACAGAATTGGGAGCATACTTATCAAATTTGCAGATGACACCAAATTAGGGGGAATAGCTAATACCCCAGAGGACAGGATCAAGATTCAAAATGACCTGAATAGACTAGAAAGCTGGGCCAAAGCTAACAAAATGAAATTCAATACAGAGAAATGTAAGGTATTGCACTTAGGGCGGAAAAATAAAATGCACAGATATAGGATGGGTGACACCTGGCTGAATGAAACTACGTGTGAAAGGGATCTAGGAGTCCAAGTAGACCACAAGTTGAACATGAGTCAACAGTGTGATGCGGCAGCTAAAAAGGCCAATGCTATTTTGGGCTGCATTAATAGAAGTATAGTGTCTAGATCAAGAGAAGTAATAGTGCCACTGTATTCTGCTTTGGTCAGGCCCCACCTAGAATATTGTGTCCAGTTCTGGGCGCCACAATTCAGAAAGGACATTGAGAAACTGGAGTGTGTCCAAAGGAGGGCGACAAAAATGGTGAAGGGTCTGGAAACCATGCCCTATGAGGAACGACTTAGGGAGCTGGGGATGTTTAGCCTGGAGAAAAGAAGGTTAAGAGGTGATATGATAGCCCTGTTTAAATATTTGAAAGGATGTCATATTGAGGAGGGAGCAAGCTTGTTTTCTGCTGCTCCAGAGAACAGGACCCAGAACAATGGATGCAAGATACAGGAAAAGAGATTCCACCTGAACATTAGGAAGAACTTCCTGACAGTAAGGGCTGTTCGACAGTGGAACGCACTTCCTCGGAAGGTGATAGAGTCTCCTTCCTTGGAGGTCTTTAAACAGAGGCTGGATGGCCATCTGTCAGGGGTGCTTTGATTTGGATTTCCTGCATAGCAGGGGGTTGGACTGGATGGCCCTAGTGGTCTCTTCCAACTCTATGATTCTATGATTCTATGATTCTACAGTTTGGTCTTCCACCCTTTTTAAATCCAGATAAACATTGATTAGAGAAAACATCTTGAAAGTTACACACAACTGGTACTTGACTCCAGCGAATCTAGCCAGAATGGTTACAAATATTTCCTCCAAATGTTGGCGTAGTTGTAATCATAATGGCACATTTCTACACATGTGGCTAGACTGCCCCAAAATAAACACATTTTGGCAATTGGTACTTGAACAAATTACGTTATGTCCAGGAATGCTTTTGTTATCAACTCAAATTTGAAACATAAAAACCTCATGGATTTCTTTATTACAGCAGCTCATGTAGAAATTGCCAGATGCTAGAAAACAGGGGAGGTATCTTTAGATAAGTGGTGGGAAAGGGCATGGGACCTGTGGCTACTTGAAAAACTGTCTGACAGAATGGCACGTTACGCAGGAAAACCAAAATCGCGACCTCTCATAGACAAATGATTCCCACAGAAACAAGAGAAGACAATTCTGGACTAGATTTACACAAAGACAGCACTGGACTTTAAAATGACCACTTACACTGAACAGAACCCAAGAAGGAGGCCCGCGACAGAATTCAAAGTTGTGAGATTGTTTTGTTTTTTGTTTTTTGTTTTTGTTTTTGTTTTTTGTTTTTTTGCTTTATTGTTGTGGTGTATTTTGTATATACTTATTAACATATAATAATTTTTTAAGTTTTTTTAAAGCAATCCCTGTGATGCAGGACATGCACCAAAGGCCTTAGATGGTCCCTGAGGTCTGAGAAGCTGAGAAGAATGAAGAATGTTAGTGTTGCCAGTCTGGAACAGTGGCATTATTAGAGTTGGTGCCACCCCAGTGGAGTAACCCATGTAGCCACCCCCAAGCTGGAACCACTAGGCCAATGGTCCCTCAGGAGTAGATTGGGCTGCTATGGAGGAGAAAAACTCTGGTCTACTTGTCATCAATGGCTGGTGGATTGAGACACCTGAAGGGACTGTCTGTGTTCCAGGTTGTTCTGGTCTACCTGCCTTGTTCACAAGGGGTCCAGGTACCATTCAGCAAAGAGAGAGGCCTCCAGGAGTTCACCATGACAACATCCCAACCAGCCTTGTGGCTTCTAGTCAGGTGGGCAGGGTCCTTCCAAAGACCTTCGGTCTCCATGGGGTCTCAGTCTACCAATGGAGAGGTGTAGTGGGATCCTCCACACTGGAAGGCAAATACCACCTTCTGAGATGTTATCCAGTGTGGTCTTCACCACCACCATCCCTAAAAATTACTTTAGTTCAGAATCATTCCAGGACTTGAGGTTTCTAGGGACCTTATCACACTAGCTCAGAAATGGGATTTAAAGTAGTTAAAAAAAAAGTGGGAGGTTTATCATACAACATTTCTGCAAAGCTGAAATAATGCAAAAATAAAGCAAATGTAAAGAAGACAAAAATGATACCTTTTTACTTTCTGAATTTCCTGAAAGTAAAATGGTGTCACCTTTGTCCTCTTTACATTTGCTTTATTTTCACGTTATTTCAGCTTTGCAGAAACGTTGTGTGATAAACATCCATTTGCGGCTTTTTTTCTACTTTAAATCTACTTTAAATCCTGTTTCTTAACAGGATTTCTCCAGTGTGATAAGGTCCTAGGTGAAAACTTGAGCTCTGAAACATATGGACTGCCCCAGTAGTGCCATGAAGCATAATTCATTAAGTACCAGTTGCTGACAGCTTTCATTCAGATGCACAGAGAGATGGAAAGACAGAGAGAGTGTGTTTGAATATGAAGTTTTGTGTTTGGAAATCTTAGGGGCTTTTAGTCTCCTTGTTTGAGGCAGAACTTCGCTGCAGCAGCTAGACACTGTGGCGAAGCTGCGCAGCAAAAAAGGAGCAGGGAAAGCCCACTCCTTTTCAGTGCCGCGGTTGCGATGCAATAAACAGAAAAGGTGCCATTGGGTGCCTTTACTCCACCGCAACTGCGCAGCTCTGTCTAGAAGCTGCGCAGTTGTGGCGGCGTCATTATGTACACCATCTAAATGGTGTTACATAATGACACAGGGATCATTACGTGTTAGGATTCAGGAGCATGCAAATGCTGTGTGCTCCCTAGCCCTAATCACAGTGCGAGGATGGCCCTTTTGGGCCGTCTGTATCGTGCCTTAGCTAAGGTGGCTGTTCCCATATCACGGTGCGATACAGGGATTATTCATTTTCACTTATTTTGTGAGATGGGATAAGCAACATTTAATCTAGCCTATTTCCTTCAAGCCAGAAGGTGGGTGTACAGCAGAGTAGAGGGTAAGCCCTGGCAGGAGAATGCTAAATAAGTAAATGCAAAGGCTGGAGAGTCTTTGTAAATCCTGGCAAAAATATAACATAAAACCAGTTAAACCTTGCAAAATTTTGGGAAGCAGCTGCTCTCATTGCTGAGCTGGAGATTTGTGCACAATCCTTTTGCTCAAAGCTGAGCCCATCAAAACTGGGGAATTTGCACCCTCATGTCCCACCTGGAGATGCCCCACAAAAACTGGAGAATCTCAGGGTCAAGTGCTGAGATTTGGCAACTGTAATCTCAGTAGTGAGGCAGATGAGGATCAAACAACAATAGGGGTGCCTCAACAGAAGGTAGAGTGCTTCCACAGAGAAGTGGGATTTTTATTTTCATTTTTATTATTTTATAAAGGATTTTCCTGACAGTTATAGACCCCAAAGTGAGGCAAATGCCTCACTGACCATCCTTTCGTCGGAAGCCAAACCATGACAAAGGAACAGTGTTTTCTCTGGAGAACTAGTAATCTTCAGGAGAAGAGCTGCTCTTCTGTTCTCATCAAGACAAGTCTTTGAATTCTGTGTCGGTCGCAAACAGGCATATACTTCATTTGAATGACTACTAATTGGGCACATTTCTCTCTTGGAGAAATATTTCCACAGCCTATGATGAATTATGGGTAATTCACTAGTCACATTGAGAATTCTTCATGTTTATTCAGACTAATGTTGTCTCAGAAGACTGATGTTCCTTTTGGGTTCTCCTGACCCCATTTCATTTTCATTGAGTTAGATGCCTAAATTAGGTTCGTTTATATCATTAAAACAGATAGCTTTTTGTTTTTGCTTTACTTCTAATTCCAATTCATACAAAGTGTCAAATGCAGCACATCAAACCCAAACTCAGCCGTAAATAGTGACTGAGATTTCTGCCTTCATTTCCAAAATTCAATTCAGTTCAAGAAGGATGTGGACAAGCTGGAGCATGTCCAAATGAGGGCTACCCAAATGGTGAAGGGTGTGCAAACCATGCCCTTTGAGGGGCATCTTAGGGTATGTTTAGCCCGGAGAAGAGAAAGCTAAGAGTTGACATGAGAGCCCTGTCTGAATATTTCAAAGGATGTCATATTGAAGATGGAGCAAGCTTGTTTCCTGCTGCTCCATAGCAAGGAGCAATGGATTCAAGCAATAGACTGATTTATCCTTTCTTGTTTCCTGGTAAAAATGCACCTTTAAATTTATGGCTTGAAAAACAAAGTATTTGGTTAAATAAATCCACAGAAAGTAAAATGTGCATTTAGAGTAGATATGTCATAGAGAAAAATCATCACTGGAAGTTTGGATTTTGCTTCGCCTTGCATTTAGTATTTGATGGCCTGGTAACTTTTTAATAGTCCTGAACGAGCATTTAATTTAGATTTAATAAGGCAGCTAGTCTATTGCAATTAAATATCAATTGATTGCTTTTAAAGAATCACTTTCTGAAGTTTAATATACGAGATAAACCTGAGATGGTGTGTAATTAAAGCACAGGAGGAAAAGCAAAATGAGATTGTGAGGACTCACGAAGCTCGGAAAGACGGCTGATTGAATTGTGAGATATCATGGGGACGGCATCAAAATGAGATGCTTATACAAAAAAAAAAATGCAAATCATTTCTAAGATGGACGTTGAAGCCGATCAACCTAGTTGTTTGCTTATGAGCTTTAATATTTGCAAGAGTGATTGCTGCATGGATTAAAATCAGAGTGAGTATGGACTCACAAAAGAGTATGGGAGCCCTGGAGTATGTGTGTGGCATGCAAGGAGTAATTACTGCACTCATAGAATCACAGAATCATATAGTTCTGAGAGAACCCAAGGGCCATCCAGTCCAACCCCCTGCCATGCAGCCAAAGCATCCCCAACAGATGGCCATCCAGCCTATGTTTAAAGACCTCTAAGGGAGGAGACTCCACCACTCTCTGAAGGAGTGTGTCCCACTGTTGAACAGCTCTTACTGTGAGTAAGTTCCTCCTAATATTTAGGTGGAATCTCTTTTTCTGTAGCTTGCATCCTTTGCTTCATGTCCTGTTGTCTGGAACAGCAGAAAATAAGCTTGCTACACCCTCAATAAGACATGCCTTTGAATATTGAAACATGCATCATGAACTACATCCAAGGTTATTAAAAGAACTAGCAAATTTAATATGGGAACTATTGGCAATAATCTTTGAGAACTCCTGGAGAACAGGAGAAATCCCAGCAGACTGGAGGAGGGCAAACATTGTCCCCATCTTCAAAAAGGGAAAAAAAGAGGATCCCAACAATTATTGTCCAGTTAGTCTGACATCAATTCAAGAAAAGGTTCTGGAACAGATCATTAAAAAGAGTGTATGTGAATATCTAGAAGATAATTTCATAATAACAAAAAGTCAATATGAGTTTCAGAGAAACGAGTCATCCCAGACAAATTCGATCTCTTTTTTTGATAAAATTACCAGGTTGGTAGATCAAGGGAATGCTGTGGATATAGTATATCTTGATTTCAGTAAGGCCTTTGACAAGGTTCCCCATGACATTCTTGCAAACAAGCTTGTAAAATGTGGGCTAGACAAGTTAACCGTTACATGGATTTGTAATTGGTTGATTGGCCGAACTCAAAGGGTGCTCAAAAATGGCTCCTTTTCATCCTGGAGAGAAGTGACCAGTGGGGTCCTACAGGGTTCTGTCCTGGGCCCAGTGCTGTTCAACATCTTTATTAACGATTTGGATGACAGAATTGGGGGCATACTTATCAAATTTGCAGATGACACTAAACTGGTAGGAGTAGCTAATACCCCAGAGGACAGGATCAAAATTCAAAATGACCTGAATAGACTAGAAAGCTGGGCCAAAGCTAACAAAAAGAAATTCAATGCGGAGAAATGTAAGGTACTGCACTTAGGGCGCAAAAATGAAATACACATATATAGGATGGGGGACACCTGGCTTAAAACTACGTGTGAAAGGGATCTAGGAGTCCAAGTAGACCATAAGTTGAACATGAGTCAACAGTGCGATGCGGCAGCTAAAAAGGCCAATGCAATTTTAGGCTGCATCAATAGAAGTACAGTGTCTAGATCAAGAGAAGTAATAGTGCCACTCTCTTCTGCTTTGGTCAGGCCCCATCTGGAATACTGTGTCCAGTTCTGAACACCACAATTTAAAAAGGATGTGGAGAAACTGGAGCGGGTCCAAAGGAGGGCAACTAAGATGGTGAAGGGTCTGGAAACCATGCCCTATGAAGAACGCCTTAGGGAGCTGGGGATGTTTAGCCTGGAGAAGAGAAGGTTAAGAGGTGATATGATAGCCCTGTTCAAATATCTGTAGGGATGTCACATTGAGGAGGGAGCAAGCTTGTTTTCTGCTGCTCCAGAGAACAGGACTCAGAACAATGGATGCAAGCTCCAGGAAAAGAGATTCCACCTCAACATTAGGAGGAACTTCCTGACAGTAAGGGCTGTTCGACAGTGGAACACACTCCCTCGGAGTGTAGCAGAGACTCTGCTTTTAAGAGGTTTTTAAGCAGAGGCTGGATGGCCATCTGTCAGGGATGCCTTGATTGGGACTTCCTGCATGGCAGAAGGGGTTGTACTAAATGGCCCTTGTTGTCTCTTCCAACTCCAAGATTCTATGATTCTATGTCTCCACTTAACTTTCTCTTCCCTGAGCTGAACATACCAAGCCCCCTAAGTTGCTCCTGAAAGGGCTTAGTGGTTTCTAGACCCTTCACCATTTTGGTTGCCCTCTCCTGGACACAGTTCCAGCTTCTCTCTCAATCCTTTTTGAATTGTGGTGCCCAGAATGGACCCAGGATTATTCCAGGTGAGGCATGACCAAAACAGAATAGTGGCACTATGCCTTCCTTTGACCTAGACACTATACTTCTATTGATAATAGAAATGGACCTGAACAAATTGAGACACCATTCCAAGGAAGGAGATTCCTGTCCTGCTCAGAAATGATGGTTGACTGGGCCTCAGAAGGTGGTGGGCTATCCTTCATTGGAGGTTTTAAAGCAGATGTTGGATGGCCACCATTAAGAAGTGCTTGAATGCTGGGTTTATCCACTGGGACTAGATTGCCCTATAGGGTTCCTTCCAATATTATGATTCTATGATTCTGACCAGCCCAAGACAAGATGGCTGGTGGTCTGGGATGGTGCAGAACAAAAAGATACCAGTTTGGAGAAGATTACACTAGAACTAAACAGCAGGAACATTCTGTTCCAAATATTATGAGTTATTTTTCCCCATGGACTTGTGGTTCCTTAAACAAGGACTGTTCTCCCACGGTGCTTTTCATCATCTTACCTCAAATTAATTTGCAAATTAAAAACTAAATCAAAACATTCAAGATCACAAAATTTATTAAGGATGTTCTGTTCCATCAGGTTTCCCTTCTAAGTGGGAACATGCAAACACTTTCTGGCTTGTGGCATTTGGTCATCATCAAAGTTAGATCGATAAGTACCTTTAAAAATGCAAATGTGATTACATCTCAAGCACTTCACTTAACAAGGTACGTTGATGTTTTTTATAGGGACTGAATTACAGAAAACAGGGCGGCAGGGAATGGAAAACATTCTGTGTCCTTTAGAATAGTTTTGTGAATTCTGACACAACTGGACACAATGAATGCAATATAACTAGGCACACTTTAACCTCTATGGCTCAATGCAATGGGATTCTGGAATTTGTAGTTTGTTGTGGCACCAGATCACTTTGACAGAGAATGCTAAATGGCTCACTAAACTACAAATCTCAGAATTCTATAGCATTGAGCCATGACAGCTAGAGTGTTGTCAACCTGGATTATTTCTGCGGTGCAGATGCAATCCCTGCTATTGGTTTGGATATTTCCCATTTGGTGGGGAAATTCTAGGGAAGGGGCTGTACTTGCTGAATGAGTTCAGAAAGAGAGGAATTGTGGAGCTGGAGAGTAACTGCAGCAGCCAGGGTTAAACCACACTACTCTTCTTTGGAATTTTAGCCAAGTCTATTTCAGTAGGGTGTGTTTTGTTCACTCATGGAGAGGTAATGCTCCCATGAGCAGCTTCTACCATTTTCCTTCACTCAGCATTTAAAGTCAAGGCTTTCCCCATCATGGAAACCAAAGTGGGGGCCACGTCTAGTTAATTTTTCATCGGTTGTTGTAGCTGAGCCTTGGACTACTTGGTTGGCACTGAAGAGACTTTGGAAATGTTCAGCCCATCGATACAGGATGGAGGCTTTGTCTGTGATTAGTGTTTGACCATCCGTACTATTTAAGGAGCTTTGGACCTGGTAAGTAGTTCCAAACATTGCTTTAAGAGCTTCGTAGAATCCTCTGGAATCACCCAGATCTACACAATGTTGGGGCTTTCTAGATTGGCAGGAAAGTGTGACATGAAGTTGCCTTTTCCTTAATGCTTAGCAGCTGCACCACAACCTTTAGATGGAGCTGCGCTGTTCTGCAGTTTTTAAAAAAGAAGCTGGGAAAACCAGCACCTTTTTAAAGGTTCTTCTTCTTCCCCTAAAACGCAAAAAAAGCATTTTCATGGCACACTTTCCCTTTTTCTCATCTAAAGGCTAGAGTTTCATGCAGCTATGAACACACTTCTTTTTGCCAATCTAAAATAGGCCGTTGTGTCTTTTCTGCTAAATTGATCCACCACTTGTTCTGAATGTCTCGGAGTTTTTGTTGGAGTTTACTACATGCGAGATGGAAGGTTACTTTTCTTACATGGCAAGATGGCTGAGCGATGTGTGCCTGATGAGCAGTTCTCTTCTTTGCTAACAGCTCCTGGATCTCTTGATTGTTTTCATCAAACCAATCTTGGTTTTTCTTGCAGGAGAACCCAAGGGATTCTTCCACAGACTGCAGGATACTGTTTTTGATATGTTGCCAAAGCACTGTAGGAGAAGAATCTAAAGGATGATCTTCAAGTTTTGATTGCAGATTTGCCTGGAAGTCATCTCTCATAGCAGCTTGTTGAAGATTGTTGACTTAGAGTCTCCTCCTTAAGATGTCACCCCTCTTAGGTTTGGGCTTAAGATGAAGATTTAGTTTGCATCTTACAAGGCGATGATCTGTTTGACATTCTGCACTGGGCATCACTCAAGTATGATGGACGAATGTTTCTCTGGTGCACTAGAACATAGTCAATGAGGTGCAGTGTTTGGATCAGGAATGCATCCAGGTTGTCTTCAAACTACCTTTCTGCTGAAAGATAGTGTTTGTAATAGTCAGCTGCTGTTTTGCGCAAAACTCTAGCAGGAGGCGCCCGTTATCATTACAGTTTCCAACACCACACTTGCCTAGAACACCTTTCCAGGCTTTGAAGTTCTTTCCTACTCTGCCAATGAAGTCACCAAGGATAATGATTTTATCTTCTGCAGGGACTTTTTTTATGAGGTGGCGTAGGTCTGAGCAGAATTTGTCTTTCTCCACAGGGTCGGCTTGCATAGTTGGGGCATATATACTAAAGAGAACGCATATATACTAAAGAGAACAACATGAGGGAGGCATAAGGAGATAATGCGATCAGAGTGACCTGTTGGCAGGGTTTTGAGTTTGGAGGCAATTGAGTTTTTAATCATAAAGCCTACTCCTGAAAGATGTTTTTCAGTTTTTGTTTTGCCAGACCAGTAGAGTGTATAGCCAGCACCGTGTTCTTTAAGGCTGCCTTCCTCATGGAGACGAACTTCACTAAGAGCAACGATGTCTATATTAAGTCGTGATAGTTCATGGGCTATTAGATCAGAACGACGCTCAGGAAGTCCACTGTCTGCAGAATCTTGCATGGTTCTGATGTTCCAGCATGCAAGTGTCAGTCTGTTTGCACCTTTGGAGGCCGGTGCATGCCTTTGTATCTTTGTTTCTGTTGGACTGCATCAGAAGATACCCATTGACCATGGCTCGCCAACGGGGTGGATGGAGATGAGCTTTCTTTAGGCCACCTTTTCTAGGCCCCTCTCCATATGGAGCAAGCAGTGCTCTCCTTAAAAGCTGCTTGGTCATTTAGGATGCTGCCGAACAAGACTGTCATCTCCCGGTCAGTCTTGAGCGACCAATGTCCTGAACCGTCTGCATGCAGGGTTGGGTCTGCGGCTTCCAGAGCATCTTTCCACCTGCCGTTTCATCCCTCACCTATCGCTACAGGACTTTTGGTGGGGGGATCGGATCGGATGTATCCTTCGAGCCTGTGCAATGGATTTTTCTGGTGAAGCGCAGCGTGCACAGAACTGGCCTCACCCTTTAAACCAGAAGTTTGTCTGCCGGGGCCAAGCAAGCAAGGATGGTGGCAGCGAGATCCTCGGGTCATAGATTTGATTAGAGTGTCCTTCTCTTAGATGGTTTACCTTACAGGGTTAGACGAGCACCATCTGCCTGGGTTTGGGATTGGAGTTTTCCTTCTCCTAGGATGGTTGCCATAAGGCTAAAGAGCCCATCCTGCCCTTTGACGCTCTTAGTCTGACCCTTCGGTTGTGACCTGTCTGGCATGGGAGGCCCTACTGGTGGCTGTTTATGCCACCGCCAGCATAGCTCACAGCTTCATTAGGGTACGCAAGCCTCTCTCCCACGACAAGGGGGAATCAATGGAGAGGTAATTTGCATTTTAGCAACCACTGAAATATGCAGTAAAACAACATTAAATGGCAACATGTGGCCTGTGTTCTTTTTGGGTGGATCTGTGGGGAGGGGATGACAATAAACTACCTAATCCAGTCCCATATACTTTTAGCCTAGTTTTGTGGAAGAGAATTATGCTAACTCTACTCTCTGGCCGGTGAAAGGGAGGGGGAAAAATGATTATTTCTTTGGATAGTTGACAGAAATCACACACTGTTTTGGGGCTGCAGGAAAGATCATTTGCCAGCATTTCCCATCTCAGAGACAAAAAAATTGCTTTAAACTGTCAGAATAACAAGCATATTGGAAAGAGGGGCTGGAGAGAACTCACCAGATAAAAGCCCTCTCCCCCCAAAAGTGGAGGCTTTGCTCAGATCAGAAATGCTGTGGCTGTGGCTGAATGCGCCACTTTGAGACGCTAAGTGCACAGTCGTGGGCCAGTCAAAGGAATATAGGATAATAAAATGGTGTCAAAGAAAGCATGCAACTCAAAAAAAGGCACGGGATGAAAAACAGTATTGTCTGTGGAGCAAAGGAGGTGTTGCATTGAACTTGTGCATCAATACTGTTTTTTGCAGCGAGAGCCAAAGATGGCAGTCACAAACCATTTGTCACCACTGGAGGGAAGGACGGGACTGCTCTTAACATTTTACCGCCTCTCCCAATTTCCTGAAGGCACACAACAACAATAAACAAATATATTCTTTGTTGTTGTTCTGTGCCTTCATGTAGTTCCTGACTTATGGCAACCCTAGGGTGACCCTATCATGAGGTTTTCTTGGCAAGATTTTTTCAGAGGAGGTTTGCTATTGACTTCCCCCAAGGCTGAGAGATTGTGACTTGCCTGAGGTCACCCAGTCGGTCTCATGGCTGAACTGGGAATTGAGCCCTGGTTTCCAGGGTTGTAAGCCAAGACTAGATGCACTCCAAGTCTACAAAAGCACTCTCAAACTGTGCATCCGATTCTATGGAATCTTAGTAATCAAATATGACAATAAAGTAATCCATGGCAGGCAGTCAATAAGAGGCAAAAATTCAAATATTTCAATTGAAATATTTCAATTGAAAAAATTCAATTATTCAAGAGAGGTAAGAAGCAAGGTAGCACAGGCAGCAAGACAGCTACCTCCAAAGTTATACAGCCGTTTCAACATCAAGGTCTTTTTCAGTCTTCTTCTTGCTTCCTTCCTGTCCTGAATAATTGTAATTTATTTGAATTTTTTCCAAGCAGGACTTGAAACCCGGTCTCCTTGAGTCCTAGGTCCAATTGGCACTGCAGAATTAATGTAGTTTGACACTGCTTTAACATTGTTGTTGTTGTTGTTGTGTGCCTCCAAGTCATTTTTTAAAACTTGTGATGACCTTAAAGTGAACCTATCATAGGGTGTTCTTGCCATGTTTTTCCAGAAGGGGTTTGCCATTGCCATCCTCTGAGGCTGAGAATGTGTGACCAAGATCATCCAGTGGGATTTTATGGCAGAGTGGGGATTTGACCCGTTGTCTTCCAGTGTACAACACCCAAACCATGCCACCATGCTACCCCTCTTATTTAATATGATTCATCCTATTTAAATTATTCTGTTATTTTTACCTGGAATTGCTTTAAATTCTTGGTATTGCTTTAACTGCATGCTTGCCTTGAGATCTCATGACTTGCAGGTGGGGGAAATAGAAGGATTTTAATAATATATTTTTTAAATGTAGGGGCATCTAGATGTCATCCAGGAGGAACCTGAGCAAGGAAAGAGGGCACAGAAAGTATAGTGGTACCAGAAGGTCCCTCTCTCGCACGTACAGCACACCAAAAATAAACAAATGAAAAATTAAAGGCCAAAACTGCTTTGCAATTCAGAGCGATGAAGGAGGAATGCAGCTTTTGAGGATCAGCCTTCTGGAGAGCCTAAGCTTTGCAAATCACACTTGTAAATTTTTTAGAGGCAGTCTCTTAGAGCTGAGAGATTTAGAACATGGAAAGTCCATTTTGGGGCAGTCCCGCAGATGTCAGTATGATGTTAAGGATGATCAGACTGAACATGATGTGTTTTTCTGACAGGTTTTTGCTCCTGAGTTTTTCAGCATGGTAGGAAAGCAGGGAGGGATACTGGAAAAGATGTTTAGATCCCTTCTAAACAAGTAATCAAAACATGGTGTGGGAGAAATCAACTCTCCCTGCCCCCCAATGTCCAAGAATACAAATGAAGGTAACAAGAAGACATTTCTAAAGTAAGAAAAGCAGCAGTGCTGGTAGATATCAAATCTATCTCTTTCCAGTTTTCAGATGAAGGATATAGTCATTGGGAAGTTCTTTTGCAGAAACAATAGAAAAAGAAAAAAGTGACCACAAGGGTTATATAGTCTATCCTCCATGCACAGATCAAGCCACCGGAAAAGGTGCCCATCCATCCTCAGTTTATAGACCTCCAAAGATGGTGAGTTCATCACCCACTGTTGAAAAACTGTTACACTTGACAAGTTCTTCCTAATGTTTAGGTGGATGCTCAACATTTGAATCTGTTGGTTCTGGTTCTAGTCTCTGGAGCAACAGAAAACAAGCTTGCTCCATGTTCCATATGAGGTTCTTTCAGATATTTCAAGAAGACTATCATGTTCCTCCACAGTCTTCTCCAAGCTAACATCTCTAGCTCCCTCAGTCATTCCTCAGAAGGCTTGGTTTCCAGACCTTTGATCATCTTGCTTGCCCTTCTCTGGACATTTGCACATCTGAAGGTCCTCTGAATAAAGTGTTGGAAACTCTTATTAAAGCTCAGAGACATAGCTGTGCGAGTTTGGAATTTAAGTATGCAATGGGATCTTGTAGCCCCTTTGAGACTGAGCAAAGGAAGTTGTAGCATGAGGTTTCGTAGACTTGGTCTGAGGAAGTAGACCAAGCCTGCAAAAGCATATGCAGCAACTTCTTTTATTCAGTTAATCTCAAACATTAATAAAGCTAAAATTATTATGTGATAGAGGGACAAGTGTGATAAATGGGAATCCCTCAGAAAGTTCTCCACAGATAACAAAGGGTTAAAAGGTGAGAGGAGGTAGAGTTACATTTTAACTGGGGTCTCCATCACAGGCGATGAGATGGCAACAGTCCAAGGAGATGGGCAGGTGGGGAGAAGCACGAACCTTTGAGATGCTTTAGGGGAGAGGTTTTAAAAATCTTGGACGCAACATGAGGCTTTGGGGGTCTGCTTGCCTGTTGGCTTTGTTTCTGGTTCCTGTGAGGTAGACCATAAGGAAGCTGGTGGAGCTGGACAATGGAGTCCAGGCTTCCAGCTATCCAGAAACATCAAGGACTACAAATCCCATCTGATCTTTAAATTAGGACAATGTTTCAGTCAGTGGTGTCAGGATCTTTTGATTCCCTTTCCTAGTTCGGCTGAATTGATTTGGTTCATGCATCTGAGGAAGCAGACTTAAGTTTATGAAAGCTCATGCAGCCAACTTCTTTATTTCAGTTAGTCTCAAAGATGCTACAAGAGCTCTCTGGATACTAATTTTGCAGTCTAATATGGTGATTTGGCTCTATAGTTTAAACGTTCTGTCTGTGCCTGGAGGGCAAGTTGGTCCTTCAAGTAGTGAGATCCTTTTGCTATAGAATTCTTTACTTAGAATCAAGCCTTTTCCTTTAAAGGTACTCTTCCTTACTTGTCCTCTTTTTTAATGTGCTTTAGCTTGGACTGGTTCTTCCTTACCATATATGCTCTGCTATAAATTGAACTCATGTATAAATCGAGCAGATGTTGAGGCCAAAAATTATGGATTTTGATATGACCAGTGGATAAGTCGAAGGCAAAGCTTGAAGGCATGTAACAAAGGATGTGAAGGATGAAACAAAGGAAAACTATTCCAAAGAACTTACAAAATTCTAGTAGGCACAACTGTTTGTGTTACCCTAAATGCTGGATGGATGAGAGACTGGAGGATCAGTGCTTCCAGGACAGATTACCCTTTTGCCTTTTACCAGGGAGTGGTTCCTTTTTAAAATAAGAGTTAAAGTACAGTACTTACATAAGTTGCCCCAGGTTTGTGGGGTCAATTTTTTCACCAAAATTTCTAGACTTATACATGAGTATATACAGTAGTCTGGCAAGGGAAGTACTAGTGGAATTCCCCAGTAATTTCCAGATGCATTGCTAAGGTGGGATAATTCAGATGGCGCCAGTGAGTTCTTTAGATAAAAAGAGGTCTCAACAGGTCTCACCCAGATCAGGCTAGAGAAAGATGGAGAACCCACAGAGAGAACCCTTATAAAACTTTCACAAGTTTTGCTGAAAAGGTAACAGCAGAGCTTATGCAAAGGTTAAGTCCTGGATCATTGATCTTTCAGAAACAGGCAGACAGGAACGAAGTCATTGACCTGGTTTTGCCAAGTTCCAAAATGATTTTGACAAAGTTTCTCATCAAAAAATTCCTGAGCAGAGTTTGCAACCATGGCTCAGGATTCTGCACCAGGCTGGGGGGGGGGGGGAATGTAAAGCTCTCCCAGCATTATTACAAGTTATGCTGAAGGTTGCTCCCTATGCCTTGCTGCGTCCCTCAGTTTGCAACATCTAGGGGTCACTCACACATTGTTGTTGCTTTTTTTTTTTTTTTACTGGAGCAATGTGAATATCCTCACTCACTCATTCTGGTTTTGTTATTCACACTTTGAAATGGCATTGATCCACGTCTATTTGGGATTTAGTGGCTGAGGAAGGGGGTGAGGGGAATCCCGATTGCCAGTCCTGGGCTTGTCCTCCTTGGTCTGAAAAGGGGCACACTTTTTTCCTCTTGAGGAGCCTTCAAAAGGCCCTCATTGGAATTGGTTGTGCAGGGAAAGAGAAAACAGAGGTGCATTTCTCCATAAAGCCTACTGGGCAGAGCCTTGCCCTGCGAACAAGTTGATGATGCGAATGTATTCAGAACCCATTCAAGGCATGCTGAGTTCAATCAGGGTCTATTCACATTGTTATTCTCACTACTGATGATGCAAATCTTAAAAAAAAAAAAAAAAAAACTCGGAAAAATTCCTGGGTTCATTTGCCCTAGCTAAAGTGAGGGGTTTTTTTGTAGCCACCCACTCACCCACCCACCCAAACTGATTTGGATGCATTTGGGGTGCGTGTGAACAAAAGGGATTCAACTAGAAGTCAACTTGGATTATTTTCACTGTGTGAATAAGCCTGTAGAGTTCCTTCCACTTGCGAAGACATTCGTCCCATGCTGAATTCCAGCCAATATTCCCAAGCTTAGAAGAAGTTGTCACCCTGAAAGACAAAGGAAAGCTAATAATAGTACAGGATTGCTACAAACTGGGGGTTGCCCTATGGAGCAACTCCCAGATGGCAGAACGATTCCCCTCTAATTGTTTGTTTTCAAGTGCATTGAATGAGACACACCGGGAGCACATGAGATTAACAGACGCGTCACGTTCTCCAATTAACGCAAACTAACATGAACAACAAGCGCACCGCTTGCATTATTGCTAATGCCTAACATTGCAGAGGCATGTTTGGATAGGAATCTAACATGATAGCTTTAGTAAGTTAATTAGATAATTGCTCAACATACTAATTGATTTTTAATTAGAGAGAACAAAGCTTGCAGCCCAACCATGCCTGGAAGACAGCTTCTTCATTACAAAGCAAAGGAGCACACTGGAAAGTATGTAGAAAATGTGGTGAAGTTACCTCAATATTTCAGAGATTGCCCTTCTTTCTTACCTCTTTGAAACTATTACAAATTGGTGGGTTGAAATAGCCATCTTTCCAAGGTGGAACAAACTGGAAAGTGCTGTTTAGTGTCTCCTCCTATCCATTAAATACCCTAAAGGCACTAGATCCTGGCTAATCTTGGAAGATAAACAGGGTCATCGTGGGTATTTGGATAGGAGACTCCCAAAAATACTATTGGTGTCTATTTTGCTGTAGTTAGCTGTCCTTGAATTGACCATGACTCATGATGACCATGTGGATGAGACATCTCAAAGACCTCCTTTCCTCAATTTCTCTGCTCAGGTCCTGCAGACTCAGGCCTGTGTCCTCTCTAACTGAGTCCATCCACCTAGCATGAAGTCTTCCTCTTTTTCTGCTGACCTCCATGTTTCATAGAATTGTAGAATCATAGAACTGGAAGAGACCACAAGGGTCATCCAGTTCAACCCCTTGCCGTGTAGGACATTACAGTCAAAGCACCCCCGACAGATGGCCATCCAGCCTCTGTTTAAAAACCACCTTCAAAGAAGGAGACTCCGTCACTCTCCAAATGAGTGTGTTTCACTATTAACCAGCTCTTACTATCAGGAAGTTCCTTCTAATGTTGAGGTGGAATTTCTTTTCCTGTAACTTGCATCCATTATTCCAGGTCCTATTCTCTGGAGCAGCAGAAAACAAACTGGCTCCATCTTCAATATGACACCCATTCAAATACTTAAACAGGGCTGTCATATCACCTCTTAACATGGATATGCATGGAGGCATATGCAAAATTGGTTGTGCAATCAGTTGCACATTTGGATGTGCATTGGAGGAGTAGAGCTGTGGTCATGGCACCACTGATCATAGATGCGCACTCCACATGGATGTACATCATCATCATCATCATCATCATCATCATCAATATGTATTTATAACTCACCCCTCTGAATGAACAATCGGGGTGGGGTACAACATTTTAAAAATAGATACAGTTAAAATATTACATCCCAGTCCCGCCTCCCACCCCTTAAAATAAGATTAAACTAACACAGAATTAAAAACAATATCAATAAAACCTTAAAACAATGCAATATCTCCAGTGAGAATTTTTGGGCAGCCTCGGGGGAGTATCGGATGTATAGCAGGGACAGGCTGGATAAACATTTAGGAATCGGGAAAAGTTAACCACTATCCGGAAAGGCCTGCCAGAAAAGATGCATCTTGGCAGCTTTCTTAAAACTGTCCAAGGTCGTAATAAGATGCATCTCATCCGGCAGGCCATTCCACAGCCTGGGAGTAATGGCAGAAAAGGGCCTCTGGGAGGTTTGCGACAACCTAGTTTTCATAGGCTGTAGCAGGTTCCTCCCAGAGGAACGAAGTGTGCGAGGGGGCCCATATGGGGAGAGGCGGTCCCTGAGGTAAGATGGACCTGAGTCATGTAGGGCTTTAAAGGTCAAAACCAACACCTTGTACTGTGCCCGGAAACTAATCGTCAGCCAGTGGAGAGATTTGAGCACGGGTGTTATGTGCTCTCTCCTCGATACAGCAGTAACTAGCCTGGCTGCCATGTTTTGGACCAGTTGAAGTTTCTGGGTTAAGCACAAGGGCAGCCCCATGTAGAGCGTATTGCAGTAGTCCAAATGTGAGGTAGCCAAAGCATGTACCACAGTCTCCAGGTCCCTCATCTGCAGGAAAGGGTGCAGCTGGCATATCAGCCAGAGCTGATAACAAGCACTCCTGACTGTTGCATTCACCTGACAAGTCATGTGAAGCGACGAGTCTAGAAGTACTCTCAGACTGCGAACAGAGTCCTTCGAGGAGAGTGTGACTCTGTCTAGGACCAGGAGTTGTATTCTCAGACCTGGTTTTGGGCCGGTGACTGTCAGTACCTCCGTTTTGTCTGGATTTATTCTGAATTTGTTTTGCCTCATACAATCTATTACCGCCGCAAGGCAGTCATTAAGAGGGGGGGCGCCATCTGAAGTCTGAGCAGATGATCTAGTCATGGAGAAATAGATTTGACTGTCATCAGCGTACTGATGACATTGTGCTCCATGCCTCCGAATGATCTCACCCAGCGGCTTCATGTAGATGTTACATAGCATCGGGGACAGGATGGCGCCCTAAGGGATGCCACAATTAAGCTTGATCTTGGAGGAGCAACTGTCCCCGAGCCTCACCCTTTGGGATCTGCCAGAGAGAAAGGAGTGGAACCACTGGAGCACAGTGCCCCCAACCCCCAGCTCTCTCAGCCGATCCAAAAGGATGGAATGGTCTATTGTGTCAAAAGCCGCTGATAGATCCAAGAGCAACAGCAGGGTCACACTACCCCTGTCAATGTTCAAGCAGAGGTCATCTGTCAGAGCGACCATGGATGTCCACATACATTTGGCTGTGCATTTCATTGCACGTTTTGATGTCTTGGTTCAATTGTGCAATGTTTCCATTTAAAACAGTGTAAACCCCTCTGCAACCTGTACTACCCATGGTCCTTTTCTTCTGGGTTCAGCAGTGCTGTCAATACCTATAACTGACCAGAGTACTAAATAATAATGCAGAGTCCCCAAGTTGTATGTACAGAACATTTCTATAGATTATTTACAATACTATGTACAAACCAACAACTATCCAACCATCCACTAACAACAACTTACACTGAACATAGAGCATACCCATATTTATACATTTTTTCCATGCCACAATCTTCTCAAACAGGTGTCTGAAGTAGTTCTCTTACGTCAGTCTCATGTTCACTGTATTGTCTTGGGTATATCCTATATTGTGTGATGATGACATTTCGTGTCAGTTATGATGCTGCAACTTTTTCATGTGTTGCATCATCCAGCATTCATCATCTATATTCAGTGCAATGAAATTCAACTCCAGTTTCACACACACTGAACAATTCTAGTGTAGGATCTCAGCCAATGAGTTATTTAAAAACTCAAAAACTGGTTGCACGGAGATCCAGGAATATGCTTTTGTTTTGTGTGTGTGTGTGTTGGGGGTTTATAAATGAAGGAGACTATTTTTTCTTCCTCAGCTTCCTTTGAAGCAAGTGACCAGATTTCTGCCAAGCAAAGGTGCCTGGGACCCTGTTGTATCAGTGTGGTGAATCCACCTGGGGCTGATGGGATGAACTCCTGCCTCTGTGGGAGCTCTGCATGGTGCTGAAACCCAATTGGTTCTGCAGCACATTGGATAGCTCCTAGAATCCATAGGGTATCATCCAACTGAGCAATACAAGTAAGAGAAATCTGTTTTCTGGATCTGGTCAAACAATATTTAGCAAGCAAGCCATACAGTGAGACTCAAGGAAAGGAGTGCTGCAGGGGGAGGCAAAAGAGGGGGAAAGGAGAGTGTTTCCTCAACCCAGATTGTGTTGTGGGGGAAGTATTTCCATTAACATGTTGGAATGTCAATTTATTTGGACCAGAGATGGACAAAATGTGGCCTGTGGGACATATGTGACCCCTAGAGTTGTTTTGTGGCCCATGGGGCCTTTCAGGAGTCAAAGTATTTTCAATCATTTGCCACCAAATGACTTCCTTGGCATCACTAGTGTTGCCCCAGGGCAAGTATAAAAAAGGAGGCAGATGCCAGCAGCGGCACTGCACATGCCCTTACAGCCAGAAGACGGCCTGACCGTGTGTCACTCTTCCTCTCAGGTGTCATCCAGTGCAGTCTGCATGCCCTGAATTACATAGTGACACCACTGACTGGGGGCAGAGAATGGGGACAGTTTGACTATATTTCCCACCCTGGGCCATTTTATACTATGAGCAACTTTCTTCAGAAAGAGGAAGTGAACAGGAACTGACTTCTGTATCACTTCCTATTGTAAAAAAAATAAAATAAACAGGCCTCCCTAGGGTCTGAAATATCCTAGAGGCCCCCACACCTCCCACATGATATTTAGAGGCACTCTTCAAATGATTTTTTGCTGGGGGTAAGCAGCCCCTAAGGACTCCAGGAGTGGCCAAGGCTATCCCCTGGCCTCTGACATTTGCCCACCCTTGATATAGACCAATGTGTGGGATTTAATTTTGCCCTATTTAAATATTTGAAGGGATGCCATATTGAGGATAGAGAGGGTGTACAGACCAGCCATTAAAGATGGCCTGGGGACGGAGCTGGGGTGTGGAGTCTGACTCTGCCTCCAGGCTGGCGTGACATTGTGTGCTGCACCACATGGTGGGTGGTATCATGGCGCTCCTCTGGCACTTCATCTGGATGACACAGTGCCAAAGGAGCACCAAAAAGCTGTGGCACCAGCAGCTATGGTGCCCTTTTCGTGGCACAGAAAGGGCCACTTTTTGCAGTTCCTTTGTGTGCCACTAAATGGCAAGATTTGGGCCATGAGAAACGCATGTCACAGCCCCGGTCTGGTGCTAAAAGGGTTGCTGGAGGCCACCCCTTAGGGGTGGTCTGTACAGCCCCAGAGCAAGATTGTTTTCTGCTGCTCCAGAGAACAGGACCCAAAGCAATGGATACAAGCTAAAGGAAAAGAGATTCCATCTTGACATTAGGAGGAACTTCCTGACAGTAAGGGCTGTTTGACAGTAAAACATACTGACTCCTTCAGAAAGTGCAGGAGTCTCCTTCTTTGGAAGGTTTTAAACAGAGGCTGGATGGCTATCTGTCAGGAATGCTTTGATTGTGAGTTCCTGCATGGCAGGGGTTGGATTAGATGGTCCTTGGTGTCTGTTCGAGTTCTATTATTCTATGACTTCTGAATGTGCCAACAGCTGCAGCTCAGCCTGATTCCTGCCCCGACTTCTCTTTACAAGGATCAAGGAGAAGAAATTATCCATCCAGGGCACCAACAAAGCCTCACCTCTTTTGCAAGATCTAGTTCTCCCCAGCTTCAATTTATTCACACCAGGCTTTGCCCTTCTTTTGGTCAGAGGTGGGAAAAATTGGTTTCTTGGACTACCTGTCCTAGAAGGTCCCACACACCATGGCCCAAAATCCCCAAGCCTTGGTGGGTAGGATGATGCTGGGAGCTGTGGTCCAAAAATATTTTTTACAAGGGTACTACTGCTCAGTGGGTAATTTTTCAAGAATTTTGAGGTCTGTACAGAGTGGTTCTGTCCTGAACTCTACAACTCAGTCTTGAATATCACAGTGTTATTTTTCATCTGGATTTTTAGATAAGTTCTGATAGGCATTATTCTGCATTTATGTATGAGATATATAAAATCATTGAGTTGGAAGGGGGACTTGTAGTGGTTTTGGAATATCAATTGGGTCTGTGATGGATTGGGACTAAAAGTTGGATTTAGCCTATTGCACAGCAATACTCCAGTGATCTTACATTCTGTGCTTTGCCCTTGTGAAAAACAAACAGAGATGGGTGAAATATTTGAAAATACTGAAGCAAAGATTGGAAACCTTGCTCCTGGCAAAAGATTCCTAGACCAAAAAGACTCTTCACATAATTCTACATAAAATTTATATGTGGAAAACACGTTTGTTTTTTCTACTCAGGAATTTATATTTCTGTGCCTCTGCTTTGCAGAAAAATTCTGTTTTCTAAGGAAAGCAACAGTATAAGATTTTTTGGAAGAATAAGTCTTAAAGGATAAATAGTTTTCAAAGACTTTTTTAAAGTGAGAAGAAAATTGCTAAATTTACTCATTGCTTATTTCCTGAAGAAAATTTGCAAAGTGTTGCATCTCCAATTGTTGTTTTGTGCCTTGAAGTCATTCCCAATTTACAGCAACCCTAAAGCAAACCTATCATCTGGTTCTCTTGGCAAGATTTGTTCAGAAGGTCTTTGGCTTGCTGAGAGAGTGTGACTTGCCCAGGGTTTCAAGCTCAAATAAACTGCGACTGTATTTTCCAGTTGTGCTTTTTTGCTTTTGGATTGTCTGTGGTTCGCTTGTTACCCGGATTAGATTTTATTGCAAGTTCCTTGTGTCAGATAATTGTTTTTGTTCTTTAATTAGATTTTATTGTCATTGTGTTTTATCAATCTATAAACCATAGCAAATGTAGCAGAGGCAAAGTAAAAGATCAGGCAACAGTTTAGGGCAAGGAGAGGCAAGGGTGACCATGGTGGAAGGAAGGGAAATAAAAGCAAGTGTGGAAATGTACATTTCATCCTACTGTTGTGTTGGCTGAAGGGCGTACTGGCTGCTCTGGGTCAAGTCTGAAATACCCCATTAGAACATCCTTGCAAATAAACCAATGAACCAAGAGCGTAATGAGTGCTTCAAAGATAGTTTAATTTTATGACCCTTTAACATATTTAGATATTGCCCTGTATACACCATTCTCAGGGCAGTGTCCAATAAAATCAGTTCAACCAATTTCAACAACATAAAAGACCCAGGAATAATTTGAACAAAATCAATTTGTAATTGGTTGACCGACTGAACCAAAAGGTATTCAACAATGGCTCCTCATCATCCTGGAGAGAAGTGACCAGTGAGGTGCCACAGGGCTCTGTCCTGGGCCCAGTGACATTCAACATCTTTATCAATGACTTGGATGACAGAATTGGGGGCAAACTTATCAAATTTGCAGATGACACTAAATTAGGAGGAGTAGCTAATACCCCAGAGGACAGGGTCAAAATTCAAAATGACCAGAATAAACTAGAAAGCTGGGCCAAGGCTAACCAAATGAAATTCAATGTAGAAAAATGTAAAGTACTGCACTCAGGGCGGAAAAATGAATTGCACAGATATAAAATGGGGGACACCTGGTTGAACGAGACCACATATGAAAGGGATCTAGGAGTCTAAATAGACCACAAGTTGAACATGAGTCAACAGTGTGATGCGGCATCTAAAAAGGCCAATGCGATTTTAGGCTGATCAATATGGTGTCTAGATCAAGGAAGGGAATAGTGCCTCTCTATTCTGCTTTAGTCAGGCCTCAACTGGAATAATCCTGTGTCCAGTTCTGGGCAACACAATTCAAAAAATTTCTGGCTCTGAGGCAACTGGGTATGTTTAGCTTGGAGAAGAGATGGTTAAGAAGTGATATGATAGCTCTGTTTAAATATTTGAAGGGGTGTCACATTGAGGATGGAGCAAGCTTGTTTTCTGTTGCTCCAGAGAAATGGACTTGGATCAATGGATGCAAGCTACAGGAAAAGAGAACTTCCTGACAGTAAGAGCTGTTTGACACTGAAACACACTCCCTTGGAGAGGCATGGAGTCTCTTTCTTTGGAGGTCTTTAAGCAGAAGCTGGACAATGTTGACTGTGTGTTCCTGCATAGGGGATTGGACTGTATGGCTCTTGTGGTCTCTTCCAACTCTATGATTCTATGATTCTAAAAATTGTGGTCCTCAGAAGTGGACACAGTATTCCAGGTGAAGCTTGACAAAAGCAGAATAGAGTGGCAGTATTACTTCCCTTGATCTGGACCCTATATTGATGCAGCCAAGAATTACATTGGCCTTTTAGCTGCCACATCACACTGTTGACTCATGTTCAACTTATGGTCTACTACAACTGCTAGATCCCTTTCACATGTAAGTCTCCTTAAGCCTGGCGCCCCCCATTCTATATCTGTGCATTTCAATTTTTCTGCCTAGGTATAGAACCTTATATTTCTCCCTATTGAAATTAATTTCAACTAACAGTCCTTCAGGTGGAAGCAGATGAAAAGGGACATCCCCCCACAAGGTGTTAGTCTGGGGTGGGGCAGGGGTATATCTGCACTGTAGAAATAATGCTGTTTGACACCGCTTTAACTGCCATGGCTCCATTGTACAGAATCAAAATGCTACAATTCCATTCTCATGATTCTGTTGGTTGGTGCTGACACCATAACAGGAAAAAAATGGCTGCAAGCAGCTTAGAAACAAAGACAGCACAGGAAAGCATCACTATGTGTTAACAGAGGGTACCTCTACATTGTAAAAATAATGCAATTTGACATCCCTTGACATGCTGTTGATCCATCCTATGGCATCCTTGCATCTGTTGTTTAACAAGGTTTTTAGCCTTCTGTGCCAAAGCATGCTGGTGCCTCATGGAATTACAAATCCCACAATTCTGTAGCATGAAGCCAGGGCAGCTAAAGAGGTGTCAAACTGCATTATTTCTATAATGTAGATGCACCCATTGTTAATAATAATAATAATAATGATAAATTTTTATTTATAACCCACCCCTCTGAACAAGCAATCAAGGTGGGGTGGGTTATAAATAAGTAACAACTTATGTATACAAGTAACAACAAGTAAAAGACAAATTCAATTTAAAGCAATGACCCAATCCCTACCTCCCACCCCTTAATATGAAATTAAGCTAGAACAGAGCTAGAACAATACAATATCTTAAAATAATCATTCTTGGGCAGTCTGAGAATGACATCTGATATATGGCTGAGAAAGCTAGGTAAGTATCATTGGAGAGCGGGAGGATTAACCACTATCTGGAAAGGCCTGCCGGAAGAGGTGTGTCTTTAAAGCTGTCCAGAGTCGTAATAAGACGCATCTCATCCGGCAGGTCGTTCCACAGCCTGGGAACGATAGCTGAAAAGGCCTTCTGAGTGGTCTGCGACAGCCTGGTCTTCATGGACTGTAGCAGGTTCCCCCCAGAGGACTGGAGTGTGCGGGGGGGGGGCTCATATGGGGAGAGGCAGTCCCTAAGAAAGGATGGACCCATAGCTTTAAAAGTTAAAACCAACACCTTGTACTGTGCCCAAAAACTAATCGGCAGCCAGTGGAGAGATTTAAGCACAGGTGTTATGTGCTTTCTCCTGGAACCTCTGGAAACGAGCCTGGCTGCCATTGTTGGGTTTGAAGGATGAGCTTCATAATTCCCATTTAGTTTAATTCCAGTTTATGATGCTGATAGGACAGGAGGCTTTGGTTCTTTCTTAAAATGAGATATCCATCTCTATTTTCTGTGGTCTGGATTGAGACAAAGGTTGCATCTACAATGTAGAAATAATGCAGTTTGACACAGTGTTGTAGCTCCATGTATGGGATACTGGAATTTGTAGTCTCTGCAAAGAGTGCCTCACCAAACTACAAATCCCAGGGTTCTGTAGGATGGAGCCATGGCAGCTAAAGGGGTGTCAAACTGCATTGTTTCTACCATGTAGATATACCCAAAGACTTCTTCTCTCACTGTGCTGTGAAACAACTCATCTGTGTGGGCTTGCTTGTGTTGTGGAAAACACACTAAGACTTCAATGTGGTCGTTATATTAACAGCCGTTAAGAGATGAAGGGGAAGATCATGCGTTGACCACAAGACCAAAAGGAAACAGAGGCAGGTTGAAAAAAAAATATTTTCAGCCAGGGAAAATGGTAGACACTGCAGAATTATTAAACTCTTAGGAACTCTCAAGAAAAAGCAGACAATGCCTTTCGTAGTTCTTTGTCCCTACGATTAACAAACCAGTGCTTTCTTCTGTTAACAATATAGATCTGAAAGTTAAGGGCAAGGTTCAACATGAATAGTTTTCACTTGGTATATGCTTGGCAGCTTCCCCCCAAAAATGTGGTAAGTGGGAAAGTGCTTGTTTGCTGCAGTGCCAGATTGCTGAATTTGAATGCTGGACATCTGGACCAGCCGGTCATTAAACAAACACCTGCCTTCAATCCAGGAATGCCTCTGCTCTTGACCTAAAACAGCAAAGGGGACAAGTTTCCCTTACAGAGAAAACAGAGTCCAGGGGAGAAAGTTCTGCCCACTCTGACAAGTGTTACAAATTACATAGGGCATTCCTGCTGTTGTTTGCATACTGTACATTTGGAATCTGCATTTGGCAATAAACAGAAAACATTTGTTAGCTGGGTCAGTAGAGGAAAAAACACATTTCCAAAAACTTATCAGCACTTCCTGGTTTTCAAAAGAGCAATAAGGGACAACTGATATTCATGCCATGTAGGGTTGATAATCAGAAAGTCATGAATAGTAAGTTTGGGAGCTTCCTAAATACCAAGTGAAAGTATATCAATTCTAGTTAACATAGAGGCAGTAGAGACCAGTGATAAACGCCGGCGTCAGGGCAGAATGGGGACATGGCGACCACACTCTGCATGCTCTGACTCTGTCCCCATGCCACCATGAAACTGTGCACCCCACTGCATGGAGGGAGGTGTACCCTCACTGTGCCAAAGGAGTGTTGAAAAGTTGTGGCACTGGCAGCTATGGCGCCCTTTCTACTGCACTAAAAGGAGCTGCTTTTCTCAGTTCCTTTTTGTGTCGCGGACAGGACAGATTGGGGCCACAGCATGCAGTTGTCACGGCCCCGATCTGGCTAGGAACAGCCCCTTAGTTGTTTATTTCTCTGTAAAATTAACACCTTCTCCACATTTGTAAATTACAAGCAACAGCAATATCATTTACATTTCTGTACCACTTCATAGTGAACTCAGCACTCTCTAAGCAGTTTACAGTCTCTAAGCCAATTGCCCCCAACAAGCTGGGTAGTCATTTTACCAGATTTATGAAAGGATGGAAGGTTGAGTCAACTTTGGGGTCCCTGGGATTGAACTCACAACCTTGTGGCTGCAGTACCAGCATTTAACCACTGGGCCACCAAGGATCCTTACAGGATGCTCATGCTTCTAACTTGATCATATACATGAGTCACCAGTGTGATACAGCAGCTAATAAAGCCAATATGATCTTAGGCTGCGTCAATAGAAGTATAGTGTCTAGATCAAGGGAACTAATAGTGCCATTCTATTCTATTTTGGTCAGACCTCACCTGGAATAATCCTTGTCCATTTCTGGGCACCACAATTCAAGAAGGTTGCTGACAAGCTGGAGCATTTCCAGAGGAGGGTGGAATCTCAAGAGGTATTCAAGCTACTGCCATGCAGACATCTGAGAGAGAGAAAGCATCTGAGACAGAGAGAGAGAGAGAGAGAGAGAGAAAATCATCCACTGCCTCAGGCAGCAAAAAGCCTATTTGGTAGCAGCTTTGGCTTATTTGGGGATGGGGCAGACGTTGGACTTTTTGTTTCATGTAATGACAGTGAAAGCATTGGCACATAATTCGGAATCCTCTTTGTGTCATGCACTTGCATAAATTCCTTTTTGCATGCAGATCTCTGAGCCGACTTTGGTCCCTTCAGGGAGAAAGGTGGCATATAAATGAATGAAAGAAAGAAAGTTAGAAAGAAAGATTTTTGGCCCTTCTGCAAAGGACAGATTCAGTTCATGGCCGCATAAGCAGACCTAGAATCATATCCTGGAGCTGGAAGGGACTCCAAGGGCCATCCAGTTCAACCCACTTCTGCCATGCAGGAAGACATTATCCAAGCACAAAGCCCAACAGATGGCCACCTAGCCATTCTTTAAAAACCTCCAAAGAGTTAGGAGCTATTTCACATGGCCCTATCAATCCCAACTGGAGTAAGATAATTGAATCAGGGCGGGTTTATCTATGCATTGACTCACACCCTTCATCAGTTGATTTAATGAGTCTACTCTATACTAACCAACAGGATTCCAGCCATCCAGTCATTGATGTACATAACACTTTAGCAGTACATTCAATTGGTGAATTCATCCCCTGGGATTTCATAGATAGCTATTTCACATTCTCCATTGTACCATGCATCAAATGGCAGGCACACAAGCAGATACACAATTGATTGTGCAATGTAGTAGAAGGAAAGAGTAGTGCAACCACCATGAAACTATGTTTAGAATCCCATTGGTGTCATCTGCATATATAAGTATTCTTATGTGTGAACTTTTTTGGCTGATTCACAACAGTTCTAGTAAGCAGAGTTTTGCAAGCATCACTGGGATTATCAAATGGAGTTATAAAATGGAAGAAAAACAGAATGCTTCCATCATTATAGTGCGATTGCACAAAGATTTTCACATGACGTCACACTCATCCAGTACTTCTCCTGTGAATAACCTGGCATTTTCCTGTAACTTCTTATTAACAGGGAATCTCATGAATCGTTTGCCAATAGCACTTCATTTGTGTTATTGCAAATGTGTGGAAGCTAATAATGATGCATTCACACTATTGTGGAGCATTATCAGGGAGCTTTCTCTAGGCTGCGCTATGGCACAGGCAATTTGCTCTTCTTGCTAGGATCATTTTCGGAATAGATTTCTGCCTTATTTTGAAGTATAAGGCACTATTTTATTTGAACCGGACATATGTTATGTTGTTAAATATAGAAATTTTATTTTATTCTGTTTGGGAAAGAGCCATATTTTTCAGACACACGCAATAGTGCTATAATGACACATTCACAAAACATCCAATCATGATATACTAACAATACAGCATTGCAATTGGCTTTTGTATGTGTTATGTGATTGCATTTTTGTTTCGCTTTTATTTTGTTGTTATAGTGTGATTGTGCAACTGTGTGGAACTATAGATCATTACAGTGCTATCTTCCAATAGCGTGTTTGCTGTAGAATTGGCCCTAATGTACTAGTCTCTACTGTTACAATGGCAAAGTACAATAACATTCAAAATCCACAAAACAGTGATACCTTTATTGAGGCCAAGCAAACTGCACCAAAAACATGATGCAAGTTTTCAAAGTTCTGCCAGCTTCTTCTTCAGGCAAATAGATAGAGGGAAGGAGTGAACTAATCAATGGTTTTCCTTCTGTCTTTTTAAATTATTGTAACCTGCCTTGAATCCTATTGTAGGAGAAAGGCAGGATATAAATCCTTGCAATAAATAATTAAATGTACAAAGAAATACATAAAAGACACATAACCATGTCTTAGGTATCGGGGTGTGAGAAGTATATATTAATGGGGGAGGGAGTTGTAGTGTTGTGTTTTGTTGGTTTGTTTCATTGTTCTAGGTTTGTGTGCGAAAACCTCATAAAAAATAGGAGAGCCAGCATGGTATAGTGGTTTGAGCACTGGACTACAGTCTAGGAGGGTTCGGTTCCCCACTTAGCCATAGGAAACCTACTGGGTGACCCTGGGCAAGTCACACTCTCTCATCCACAGAGGATGGCTGTGGCAAACCCACTCTGAAGAAACTTGCCAAGAAAACCGATTATAGGTTCATCTTAGGGTCAAACACATGTGTTTTAACACAATACTAGTTTAATTATATTTTAATTCCTATTGTGTGTTTTTAACTGTATTGTTTTCTTAATTTGTAAGCTGCTTTGTCTTCAAATTTTGAGGGAAAATATAATAAATAAACAATGGTCTCCATTAGTTGGAAACAAAAATAAAATATGGGGGAGGGGAGATTTTTGGATGGCGTGGAACTCTTTTTCCATGCCTCTGGTACACTCCTTGAATCACTATGATTGTAGAAACAGCCAATGTGCATTAGCAGATGTGCAACTGGTTGTACCAGGTCGGTATTCAGTGTTTAGCAGAGGCGTAATGTTGTGCAACCACCACTTAATTATTTGCATGTAGATTTACACAAACTAGAGATATGATTTCAGCTGACATGCATGTGGATTAACCCTGTGCAGTGCAATGTAGCCATGATTCGGCAGTCCAGGTGTGGAGGGATATCACAGAGGGGGAAGGAGGGAGGGAACATGACAGTGAAAACCCCATGATCACCTTAGGCACACAACCACCATCGCCATTTACTTGTCTTTTTGGCAGTCCTCAATATAATTCACAGTATAGCACCATGTTTCAAATGAGTTGATTCTTTTCCGGTCAGCCTCCTTCACTGTCTTGCTTTCATTACCATACAAAGAAATCAGAAATACTATGGCGAAGAATTTACAGAGAATACAAATAGTGGGAGAGGTAACCGAGAGCGCAGAAGACTGAACCAGGATTCAAGATGACTCTGAACTAATTGAAGAACTGGGCTAACAAAACTAACAAGATGAACTTCAAGAGGGTAATTACATATGGCCAGATGCAGAAATATAAGATGGAAGATACCTGCCTTGATAGAAATGCATGTATCTAGGGACTTTGGTAGGTAAGGAGAAACATGATTCAGTTGTGTAGTTCTCTACAACCAGTGAGAGAGAGCAAACTTGTTTTTCTGTTGAACCAGTAAGTTCAAATTACAAAGGGGAAAAAGATTTTGATTATAAAAGCTGTTAAATAGTAAAACAAAACTGCCTTGGAGGGCAGTGGACTCTTCTTCATGGAACGTTTTTAAACAGGTTTATAGGCCATCTCTTGGGAATGCTGTGAGTGTGGCAGTGGGGTGGACTAGAAGACCCTTTTGGACCCTTCCAACTCATGATTCTGTGAGCAGCCTTTCCCATTTGGCAGTAGTGGGACTTGAGCCACTGTGATTCTAGAAACAGCCAGTGTGCATCAGGAGATGTGCAACTGGTTGCACCAGGTCAGTGTTAGGTATGCATAGAATCATAGAATCAGAGAGTTGGAAGAGGTCACAAGGGCCATCCAGACCAACCCCCTGCCATGCAGGAAATCTCAATCAAAGCATACCTGACATTCTGACAAACATATTCAGCAGAGGGGAGATGTCATGCAACTACCACTTGCAAGCACCACTTAATTACCTTTGTAGTGTAAATTTACACAGGCAAGAGGTAGGCTTTCAGCTGATGTGAGCACAGATTTACCCTGTGCAGTGCAACGTAAGCATGATTTGGCAGTTAAGGTGTGGAGGGACATCACGGAGGGGGGAAAGAGGGAGGGAATGCACCCTTGAATCTCTATCCAGGCCGAGACCTTTAAATGAAACATGTCAAAGCCCTTGAATTATTGACGCAGGACGGCTGTGCTGACAGCTGATGGCCCCCTTGGTGCTGCTTTGGTTTTCTGCACTTGCATCTGCCGGGTTTCTTAGTGTTTTGCATTTAGCTGGCCGTGCCCTCCAAACAGGCTAAATTATGCATGAGAGGAAGTCATGAATAATGGAAATGGTCTTCTGCTGGCGCAAGGTGCCAGAGTGGAAACAAAGGTAGGAGTGCAGGAAGAAGGAAGGCTGGGTTTGAAGCCTCACACTACACCAGGCAGAAAGCAGGGCTGCAGAGTGGAAGCATCCTTCCAAATGGAGAAATCTAGAGATGAAGGCTGTCATTTGTGGATGGGTCATGCCAAGTCTCTGGAGGAAGGAGCAAACAGACACTAGCTCTCTATATAGCTACAGCCCCAGTCCCTGGGGCTTGGCGAACACAGCTCGGCTAATAGGCATCACCAACAATGGTGTTTTGCGTGGATGTTTGGGGGGCGGGAGTTTTGAGGGGGAAGCCCTGCGTTCTGTTTCAGTGCCTCCTTACTGAATATGGACAGTGAGGGAGCTGCTCCAGTCACTGTGACAGCTGTGGTATGTTTGTGTTCTTGCTTAAGGAGGTGGGTAACTTCACCTGCACCAAGCGCAAGTTGGAACTGAAGGTCCAGCAACCTGAGGCCCTTTTATCTGCTCTGCTGCATATTAGGGAGCAAGAGCATTTCTTGGACATAGCATAGTAGACTGTCCTGGTTGAAGGACACACAGGGGGTGTCTCTGGGAAGGTAGTCAGTTCTTATACACAGAGGATAGACAGTTGGAGGAATGTGGCACACAGAAGGAGAAGGACCAGGGACCCTTCTGTGAGTTTGGAGCTGCAGAATCAATTTGAATGATTCTATGTCAAGATAATTCTATGCCAGGATGGAGCAAAACAGCATGTGGGCCAACCTGGATGCTGCCCCTTCAGTTTCCCCACCAGAATCTCCATCTATCTCCTTTTGATAAAAGCTCATTCATTTGTTGCCCCCCCCCCATATAATTTTCCACCATTTAAAAGCAAAGGACAAGAATCTACAAGAATCGTGGTCTACCTCATATAATTATAGATTTGTACTACATTTCAGAAATGCATCAAAACCCTGTTGTTGAATGGTAAAGTTGTGTATCCAAGCACTGGCACAAATCTTCTGATATCCTCCTGATAAGCATCCAGTGCTTCTAATACTCTTCTCACACTACATACCACCTTGGAGATTCAGAGTATTATCTGCATTTTCCCAGGGTAATCCAAACATTTCGTTCTATTATTGATTTTGTCATGTTGTTTATTTATTTTTTGTATTTTGTATACTTTTGTTCTTTTTGTCCAGAATTCTGGCCAGTACAAAAACTCATTGAACTGAATGGAACTGAAACATATAGACTTTCCATCCCTGCAGTGATAACTGATGGCTTCCATTATCATGGGGGCAGTGAAACCCATGATTGCTTTCGGAATAACTTCCCTTTTGCCCGAAATTGCATAAGATACTTTAATTCGCAATAGCATGAAACCCCATGATTGCGTTCAGATTTCCATTAAATTATACTTCCAATTTCCAACATCTGATAAGGTCCTTAGAGCTTGGTGGCTTCCAGACCCTTCACTATTTTGAACACCCTCCTATAGACACACACCAGCTTCTCCACATACTCTTTGAATTGCGTTGCCCAGAATTGGACACAGTATTCTAGGTGAGGTCTGACGAACACAAAATAAAGTAGTAATATTACCTCCTTCAATCTAGACACTATGGGGTGATACAGACTGCCCAAAAGGGGTAGTCTGGCACCCCCTCTTTTTGTGGAGCAACTGTGCTGCAGCAGCTAGATGCTGCAGTGCAGTTGTGCCACAAGAAAGGAGCGGGAAAACTGCACTGCTTTTCCACTGCCGCAACTGTGCAGCTGCATCTAGCAGCTGCACAGCTGTGGCGTTGCCATTATGAACACCATCTAAACGGCGTTACATAATGGCGGCGGTGCCATTACACATTAGGGTTCATGAGTGTGCGAATGCTGTGCGCTCACGAAGGCTAATGGCACCACCCAGGCGCCTCTTAGTGTCCGTCTGTATCGGGCTTATATTTCTACTGATGCAGCCTGGAATCGCATTGGCTTTTTTAGCTGCTGCATCATACTGTTGACTCATGTTCCACTTGTGATCTACTAGGACTCCTAGATCCCTTTCACATTTAGTCCTGTTAAGCCAGGTGTCCACCAGCATATATCTGTGCATTTCACTTTTTTTGCCTAAGTGTAATACCTTACATTTCTCCCTGCTGAAATTCATTCTGTTAGTTTTGACCCAGCTTTCTAATCTCTTAAGGTCATTTTGAATTCTGATCCTATTCACTTACCCATTCTGCCATGCAAAAATACATAGTCAAAATGCTCCTGGCAGCTGGCCATCCAGCTTCTGTTGAAAAGACCCCCCGAAAAGGAGACTCCACCACTCCTCAAGGCAGTATCTTCCACTGTTGAACAGCTCTTACTCTGCCTAATGATTAGGTGTAATCTCCATCTTCAATATGACACCCTTTCAAATACTGAAACATGGTTATCATGTCCCATCGTAACCTTCTGTTACCCAGACTATACGTATCCATCTCCCCACATCACTATTCATAGGGCTTGGTGGTTCCCAGACCTTTCACCATTTTGGTCACCATCTTCTGGACCTGCTCCAGTTTTTCCACATCCTTTTTGAATTGTTGTGCTCAGAACTGGACACAATATTATTCCAGGTAAGGCCTGACCAAAACAGAATAGAGTGGCACTATTACTTCCCTTAATGTAGACACTATATTTCTATTGATGCAGCCTAGGATCTCATTGCCCGTTTTTTTAGCTGCGGCATCATACTGTTGACTCATGTTCAGCCTGTGGCCCACTAAGACTTCCAGATCTCTTTTACATGTACTCTTGTCCAGCCAGATGTCAACCATCATATATCTGTGCATTTCATTTGGCAACTCTGCTTCCAGAACTCTGAATATACCTACCACAGTTGTAGGGGACAATCTCTTCCTGAAACTCTTTTTAAAGACAATGGAGCTATCTTTGCTACCATGTACCTTGAATTGTGTCCAAAGTGAAACCATGACCAAAGATACATTTCCCTTTCTCTCTTTTTTATTTTGTTTTTTCCAACATGGTTGTAAAAGATGACATCACCCGGTGAAAGAGCGTACCTAACCCATTTCCCAGGAAGTCTCACTTCTTCTTCTGGGCTTGCACAAACCGAGTGACCCACTCCACCTCGTGCTTGACAGCCAGGCCATGATCTTCAGCAGAAATTTCCACACTGGTCTTTATGGTCCCACTCTCCAAGTCCACACAGGTTTGGGCACAGTCAATGTTCACCACGGTCCCCTCGCCCAGAAATTCCTCAATATATTCGTAATAATCATCATTGTTGCTGGAGTGGTGATTTTCTTGGCTGAAAGACTCTTCTTGGGAGTCATGCAAGGTAACAGCTTGGTAGTCTGAGCTCCTGGTGGAAGGGAGTGAGCTAGATGTTATTCTTTCATTACACGTGGGACAAAAAAAGTAGAAATCTTCACCTTCAGCTGTTTCTGTGCCTTCTCCACCTTCTTGATACCATTCGTCGGCCTCATTTCCAGTCATTCTAGGTCCAGATAGGTCTGAAGGTCCTTCTTGCACATCTCCACCATCTTCTGGAGACATTCCACTGCTTGTTGGGAGATCAGTCTGTTTGGACTTCAAACTCTGGCTTGACTGGACTCCACCAGGTTTGCAGCTGTTGACTAAGACTTCCTCTTTGGGAGGCACCAAAACATCTGCCATGCCCCTATTGCAGTCTTTCCCTTCTTCACACAAACTGTTGGAAATATTGCTTTGCTGGTTGTCATCCATCTGTTCTTTCTGTTTATCCATCAGAAGAAAATGCTCTGACAGTCCCTGACTAGAAAGCAATCTCTTGGGGACCTCTTTCATGTTTCGGTTGTCATCCCCATACATCTGACATTGATTTGGCACACCTGTCCTTGTGTTATATTTCTCAGTCGCAACACCTGATGTTTCTTTTGCCTCCTTGCATTTTCTGAGCTGGAAGGGTTTAGGGCCATCCATTTTTTGCTTTTATTTCTGTCTTACTAAGCCACGTGATTTGGTTCCAGGGGTAGCTGAGGATAATTCCTACACTGAGCCTATATTGGGTTTTTAGCCAGTTCTATTACACTCCTGTCTTGTACACTTCTTCTGAACCAATATTTTTTTCTTTTACCAAATGAAAAAGTAGCTTCTTCTTAAAAAAAAAAAAAACAGGCTTGAGAACTAATGTGCTTTCTGACATCCAAGTTCCTTTTCCCCTTTATTCACTCTGGTTCATTCTAGGGCTCCTTATTTCCTTTCTTTCTCATGGGAACCAGGTGAATTCATGGCTCTGATGTTCAACCCAACCCTTCCCTGGTTGCTTTAAACTTCAGTTCTCATTCTGAAAAGGGCATCTCCTTTTTTTTGCTCCAACTGCTGACAGGTTCTAGAGGTTGCTGTCACCATATTTATGACCTCACACTGGCTTATGAAGTCATTTGTCCCTGGCTTTAAAAGGCTTTACTCATCTGGGCAACTTGGGTGTCTGCAGAGGAAGTCTGAGACGGCATCTGCCACCCTACCTTAAAAACAACCAGATTCAGTTGTTTCAGATTCAGATCCTGAAGCAGGATCAAAGCTGGTTGGCATTTGAATGGCGGGCAATCGGAGTAGAGCACGAAGAAGAATCTCCCGGTAAGCAAGACTGGAGAAAAACCTGGGATTGTTGTGTGTGTTTAAACTGGATCTTTTTTGTTGAAACCAGGGTAGTTTTTGGTTTGTGTGTGTGTATTAATGTGTTAATGTGTATGATGAACCAATATAGGACTACATCAGAAAATTAAGTAGCAAAATGAAGTCCAGGTGATATGACCACTAGCTTGAATAATAATAGTTCTTTTAAAATGTGTCCTTTTAAAGTGAGCTGTTTTGGGTGTTTTATTTCTGAACAGCATTTCTTGCCATTGTTGTGGGCCTGGTGGTATGTAGGTGGAAGAGGGACTAGACAAATGGCAGGCTGGTAAGTATGCTTACCTGGCAGGGGAGACACCATGAACCCAAATGGCAGGCTGGGCAAATAGTATGCAGCGTGAAGGGATTTATGATGCTAGAGATGGCGTCTATTCTTCCTGTAGTGGTTGAGGTATGTGGAGGAGGTTTATTCTTCTTCCCTTTATTGCAGTAGAATGGTAGAGCTAGGAAGGCCGTATAGGGGGACAAATGGGTGATAAGGGGGCTGTTAGAATTTGCTTTGTTTTGGAACAAAGTTTGCATGCCAGTAGACTGGGAGATGGGAATGGATAATTTGGGTTTTAATACCATGGTAGGGTGGAGGGACCGGCTTTAGATCTGACCCAATTGCTTTGCTGGTAACTTCTGTCCTGTTGTCTTCAATAAATGCCTTTCATTTTTTCATCACACCAAGACTGTCTGTACATTGGGAATAGAGCTTGCTGGTTCTGACACCAGGCTTAGTCAAACTCAGCAGTGAATAGGGCATCCCATGTCGATGGAAGCAGGTGATTCTGCCCTGAGTTTCAAGAGAGAGGCTAGATGGCTGTTTGCTGGGAATTCTTTCATTGTGTCTTCCTGCGTGACAAAAGAGGGTAGGACTAATAGCCCTTGAGGTCTCTTCCATCTCTGGGATTTTATGATTCTATAAATGTGAGAGTTACTAAAGGTACAAGAGCGCTCTCTAGTTTTTACTCTGGTAACCCTATGTGAAACTATGTGTACTGGGACAGTTTTGACAAATCTGCCCTCATCTATTTTAAAAGAAGCCAAAACTGGGGAGTGGAAAGATATCTGCAGAACAGATTGGAGACAGGTGTCAAGCCGCTCAAAAGATGGTTGTGTCAAGGCCTTCTTCAGGGAATGATGCAGAATCAAAGTTCAGAAATTTCCAAACCAAGCCCCATTTAACGGACAAGCGAAAAACCAGATATTTCTGATGTTTGAGTTTAAATAGCCCCCAGAAGAAAGCCTGCAGAGTATATACAGGCCCAAAACATGTTGGGCCTTGTTTTACAAATTGAACAACCCTCTTTTGAGCATCTTGAGATATAAGTGAAACTGCAGAGAATAACCCGACAGCGCAGCATAAGAAGAAATTCAAAGGAACTTGCAAACTAGAAAAAGCACACTACAAGGAAGAGACCTCTCCGTGTTTAAAAGGCCTGTCCTGGATATTTATCAAATGGCAAACTCAGGTAGTGGTGGAAGGAATATTCCTGATTATTGATCCCAGAGAGAAAAACGGGGTTGCCAACAGCTGGGAAAAACCCCTAGGAAGAATACTAGCTCAATGGGAATTTTGAATAATTGTTTGGGTCTCACCCCCACAACTCTGCCTATTTTCTGTACAGAAATGGGTTTCACCTATAGAAAACACTGTTTTCTGTGTAAGAAACATCTGTTCTTCTCAGAAAATCTTTTTGCACATGTAAAAAGCAAAAATGTTGTCTGATCAGAAAACAGGTTTTTTTTTTAAATATATAAAAACAAAAACACTTGTGGGTTGCCATAAAATGGAAATGATTTGAAGGCACACAACAGCACCAACAAACAACAATAAACCCCATGTCATGTCTCTGCAGAATAATTCCACCCCAACATTTCAGAATATTTGAATACAGAGAGAACACTGTGGAAAAACAATCATGTTCTATCAACTGGGGGGGGGGGGGGGAGATGTGCCATAGTGATCCATTTTCACATGTGAAGATCATTTCCACCCCTAGTTCCAGGTTTTGAATGAGGGGTAGGCAGAGTACAGCCCAAAGGCAGTATGCACCCCAGGCCTGTTTTTGTGCCTCCCTCCAGGAGGGTGTATGTATATATATATGCTTCAAAATGAGCTCTGGAAATGTGAAGGGCATTTTCCACCATATGCAGAGCATCACTAGGTCCTCCTGTGGTTTTTTTTGTGAGTTTATTTAATAGCCTCAAATGCCCTCCAAAGCCCTTTCCCACAATATTTCTCAGCCCCTCTAAATTAATTTACTCCCAGAAGTGGCCTACTTTGAAACAGGCAGTGAAAAGGAATTGACTCCTAACCATTTTCTTTTGTTCATTATGGCCTTTATTAGACCAAAAAATGGTCCAGGAAGGCCCTAGACATGGTGAAAATACCTCCAGGTCCCCTAGAAGCTGTTCAGGGCCACCTGGGGCAAAAAATGAAAATAAATTAAAAATTAAAAAAAAATCTTTCAGTGTGTGTGTGGGCGGGTGGGGGTGGGGGGTGGGCATGTATAGCATTGGGATGCATCCCTACAAGGCTTCTTGGGAGGTGATGCAACACCTGGTTTTACACAGTTGTTCACACCAGTGTTAAAAACAGGACCCTAGCACAAAGACAAGAGGCCATGCTGTAGCTTGTAGATAGAATCATAGAACCCTAGAGTTGGAAGAGACCAAAAAGGCCATCCAGTTCAACCCTATTCTGCCATTCAGGAAGACACCATCAAAGCACCCCTGACAGATGGCCATTCACTCTCCAAAGACTCCACCACCTTCCAAGGAAGTGTATTCCAGAGTCAAACGGCCCTTACTGTTGGGAAGTTCTTCCTAATGTTGAGGTGGAATCTCTTTTCCTGTAGCCTGCATCCATTGCTCCAGGTCCTATTCTCTGGGGCATCAGAAAACAAGCTTCCTCCATCCTCAACATGACATCCCTACGAATATTTAAACAGGGCTATCATATCACCTCTTAACCATCTCTTCTCCAGGCTAAACATACCCAGCTCCCTAAGTTGCTCCTTATAGGGCTTGAGGGTTTGCAGACCTTTCACCATTTTGGTTGGTCCCTGTGCAGTCCCTGGCATCTCTAGATAAGACCTCTGTCAGAGACTTCAGTGACTGACTCTCAAAGTGGGCATGATGAAACCAGTACAATAAACAAATGTTTATTTGCTGCTCCCAGGGTGACCTGTTGCAAAAGGAACAGCAACTGAGCAGCAGGTCAAGTAGTGACAGAGGCCTTGCATCATTGGGGTGGGAAAGAGTTCACATTTTGAGCCCTTCTGTTCATCGCAAGTCTCACAGCTTCTGTAAGGTCCAAGATTCCACAATGAGGTACACAGCACAACTTTATGTTCACAACTACACAGCAATTGTACAATGTTGCCTCATCAGTGAATTGTGACATTGAAGATCTGCAACCAATACCAATAGCTGCTGCATTTATATACCTCTTCCTACCGCACTAAGAAGTCTCTAAGGAGTTTATCACATGGGAGGAATTTTTCTCAATTGTGAATTGAGCCAATTCGCAATTATGTGAATTCGCCAGGTTAGCGAATGTATGTCAAATCTGATAGAGTTCGGAATGCGTTCAGAATGACTTCCCATTGCCCCCCAAAAAAGACCCCCCATTGCCCGAAATTGCGTGACATACTATAATACGCAATTACATGGAACCCCATGATTGTGTTCGGAATGACTTCCCACTTCCCGAAATTGTGTGAGATACACTCATTCGCAAATACCCCATGATTGTGTTTGGATTGCCATTGCATTATATCCCCAAATTCCATTGTATGATTAACTCCTAAGTGGTTTACAGTGTGTAAGCTGGGCACTCATTTTAGCAACCCCGGAAGGATGCCAGGCTAAGTCAACCTTGGAACCCCTGGCTGAGATTGAACTCACAACCTTGTAGTTTGTGAGTGGCTGCAGTCGAGGCATTTAAGCACTGTGTCACCAGAGTTCCTGGTGTACATGGTCATCTGCATTCACAACTACAGTGGTCCCCCGGCTTACGAATCCCCCGGGTTGCGAAAACCCCGGGATACGAAAGCCTCTGGACCGCTACAATATCCCCCGGGATCCGAAAGATCCCCCGGGATACGAATAAAAAAACCCCTTTAAATCGGCCGCGCGGTCCATTGAGTTTAGCAGTCCCCCGGGAAATGAAAGCTTCCGGGTTACGAAAGGTAATCCGGAACGGATTACCTTCGTAACCCGGGGGACGACTGTATATGCAATGGCACTGCCTCCTCATTTCCCTTTCCACAACTTTTTATGTTCTGCATAAGACAAAAGTTTCCAGCTGTTTCTGTGGGGGACATTACACAGACCTAAGACACCAGCAGGATTTCAGCTCTTGTGTTTTATTGAGTGCAACATATATTACATGGGAATAGTGAGGCTCGTGCCAAATGAAAAGTGTTGCTGTTCTTAAGTAGGGATGGAAGGGTGTAGTGATTTGAGCATTTGATAGGACTCTTGAGACCAGGGTTCAAATCCCAGCTCGGCCTTGTATACCCACTAACTGAACCTGGGCAAGTCATACTCTCTCAGCCCCCTCTGAAGAAACTTGCCAAGAAAACCCCATTATAGGTTTACCTTAGGTTCATCATAAGTTGGAAATGACTTGAAGACACACTACTACTACTACTACTACTACTACAGATGGAAATAATACTTGAATACATATATTTCAAGCATTATTTCCATCCCTTGTGGTGGTTGTTGTGTGCCTTCAATCAAATATGAATGATAGAAAAACATGCTTTTAGAGTATCAAGAAACCCTGAAAAGAATCAGGATGATTTCTGCAGTGCAGAGGCAGCCTTTCTCTGGACACTTGTCAATATCCATCTTGTCAATATCTTTTTGAATTGTGGTGCCTTCTTGAACTGGACACAGGATTTCAACTGAGGTCTGAGCAATGTTGAATAAAGTGGCACGGTCATATTTTTCTCTCTGGACATTATAGTCCTTTTCATGCAGCCCTGAATTTCCTTGGTTTTTAGGCTGCACTCATCTTTGTAATTTTCCTAGACATTTCAGAAACTGGTGGTGTTTCCTCTTGTTGGGGAGCTTTTGGATCTTTCTTCTAATTTGATCTATGCTGCTGTTTTCACATTAGCTTATATTATGTGCTGCAGATGGTTTTATCTTCCATTTATCTTAACCAGATTTAGTTTCCTTGTTTTATCACCTTGTGTTTTATGTTTTTAATTTATAAACCACCCAGAGAACTTGAGTTATTAGGAAATTTTAAGATGTAATAGATAAATAATGGGCAATTCTGAATTAGGCTATGATATACATCCCCATCCATCTCTCATTCTCTGTTGTCAACTTAGTTTAAGCAAAAGAAAAGAGGCAGTTACTCAGTTACACAGTTACAAGAAAATTGCACAGTTTTCAAAGATTATTCAGAGCTCAGGAATGATTGTTGTAAACTGCCTTCAAGACAACTTTGACTCAAGGTGATTCTGTGGATGAGACATCTTCAAAGCCACTGTCCTCAACTGCTCTGGTCATGTCTTTCAGGCTCAGGCCCATGACCTCCTTCATCAAGTCCCTCCATCTGACTTGTGGTCTTTCTCTCTTTCTGCATCCCTCCACCTTTCCTAGTATCATTGTCTTTTCTAGGGATTCATGCCTTCTCCTGGTGTGGCCAAAGTATGACAGCTTCAGTTTGATTATCTTGGCTCTCAGGGAGATTTCAGGTTTGGTCTGTTCAAGGAACCATTTGTTTGTCTTGGCCATCCACAGTACCTTCAGAACTCCATACCTTCAGGCCATCTGTCAGGCATGCTTTGACTGGGAGTTCCTGCATGGCAGGGGGTTGGACTGGATGGCCCTTGTGGTCTCTTCCAACTCTATGATTCTAAGATTCTGTCATGCATGAATACACCACCAAAGCATTCATGATAAGACACCCATCCAACCTCCAAAGACGAAGAGGCCACCCTCACCCCCTTGGTAATCTATTCCAGTGTTGAACTGCTCTTACAGTCAAGAAATTCATCTAAATGTTTCCTGCACATTTAATCCATTGGTTCAAATTCTGGTCTCTGGAACAGAACAAAGCAATCTGGTTCCATTTTCTCCATAATCTCTATTCAATACAGTGGCAGCTGGTGGCTCCTGTTAGAAAAATTACTTGTTTGTGGTTAAAAAAGTTTAGCAGCAGCAGAAAACAGCAACAAGAATGTACTCCACAGGTATTTGGTAAAAGGCTAGATGAACTGAGCTTCTGGTAAATAAACAGGATGCAGAAGTAAGTAAAAAGAAACATTATTGTTACACCCAGGTTCTACAAAATAACTAATCAGTAGAGAAAACTATACTTTGGTACAGAGGTCCCTAAAAGCTGACCTTCATGTGTGTAAGTAAGAAGGGGGGAAAAAACATCTTAGTAGCACAGCCTGGTTTGTGCATCCAACATGCTGCCTGAAGAGCAGAGACAGAAGAGAGCAAACAAAGGACCATAAACATTTATTAACCCCCAGAAGAGGAGGGGGAGGAAATGACCTCTTCACAGTTACATTGACCAAATGGACAGAGAGATAATAGAATCATAGAATCACAGAATTGGAACAGATTCCAAGGGCCATCCAGTCCAACCCCCTGCTATGCAGGAATTCCCAATCAAAGCATCCCTGACAGATGGCCATCCAGCCTCTGCATAAAGACCTCTAAGGAAGGAAACTCCACCACCCTCTGAGGGAGTGTGTTCCACTGTTGAACAGCCCTTACTGTCAGGAAGTTCCTCCTAAAGTTGAGGTGGAATCTCTTTTCCTGCAGCTTGCATCCATTGTTCTGGGTCTTGTTCTCTGGAGCAGCAGAAAACAAGCTTGCTCGCTCCTCAATGTGACCTCCCTTCAAATATATAAACAAGGCCATTGTGTCACCCCTTAAACTTCTATTCTCCAGGCTAAACCTACCCAGCTCCTTCAGCTGCTCCTCTCAGGACCTTATCAGATGGGAGGAATTTCTCTTTATTGTGAATGGAGCCAATTGGAGCCAATTTGAATTCATGTGAATTCACTAGTTTAGCAAATTTACGTGAATTCCAATTGCATTTGGAATGCTTTCAGAATGACTTCCCATTACCCGAAAATGACCCCCCATTGCCTGAAATTGCGTGAGATGCTTTAATTCGCAATAACGTAAAACCCATGATTGCGCTCGGAATGACTTCCCTTTTGCCTGAAATTGCGTGAGATACTTTAATTCGCAATAGCGTGAAACCTCATGATTGCGTTCGGATTTCCATTAAATTATACTTCCAATTTCCAACATCTGATAAAGTCCTTAGGGCTTGGTGGCTTCCAGACTCTTCACTATTTTGAACACCCTCCTATAGACACACACCAGCTTCTCCACATACTCTTTGAATTGCGTTGCCCAGAATTGGACACAGTATTCTAGGTGAGGTCTGACGAACACAAAATAAAGTAGTAATATTACCTCCTTCAATCTAGACACTATGGAGTGATACAGACTGCCCAAAAGGGGTAGTCTGGCACCCCCTCTTTTTGTGGAGCAACTGTGCTGCAGCAGCTAGATGCTGCAGTGCAGTTGTGCCACAAGAAAGGAGCGGGAAAACTGCACTGCTTTTCCACTGCCGCAACTGTGCAGCTGCATCTAGCAGCTGCACAGCTGTGGCGTTGCCATTATGAACACCATCTAAACGGCGTTACATAATGGCGGCGGTGCCATTACACATTAGGGTTCATGAGTGTGCGAATGCTGTGCGCTCACGAAGGCTAATGGCACCACCCAGGCGCCTCTTAGTGTCCGTCTGTATCGGGCTTATATTTCTACTGATGCAGCCTGGAATCGCATTGGCTTTTTTAGCTGCTGCATCATACTGTTGACTCATGTTCCACTTGTGATCTACTAGGACTCCTAGATCCCTTTCACATTTAGTACTGTTAAGCCAGGTGTCCACTAGCATATATCTGTGCATTTCACTTTTTTTGCCTAAGTGTAATACCTTACATTTCTCCCTGCTGAAATTCATTCTGTTAGTTTTGACCCAGCTTTCTAATCTCTTAAGGTCATTTTGAATTCTGATCCTATCCACTTACCCATTCTGCCATGCAGGAATACATAGTCAAAATGCTCCTGGCAGCTGGCCATCCAGCTTCTGTTGAAAAGACCCCCCGAAAAGGAGACTCCACCACTCCTCAAGGCAGTATCTTCCACTGTTGAACAGCTCTTACTCTGCCTAATGATTAGGTGTAATCTCCATCTTCAATATGACACCCTTTCAAATACTGAAACATGGTTATCATGTCCCATCGTAACCTTCTGTTACCCAGACTATACGTATCCATCTCCCCACATCACTATTCATAGGGCTTGGTGGTTCCCAGACCTTTCACCATTTTGGTCACCATCTTCTGGACCTGCTCCAGTTTTTCCACATCCTTTTTGAATTGTTGTGCTCAGAACTGGACACAATATTATTCCAGGTGAGGCCTGACCAAAACAGAATAGAGTGGCACTATTACTTCCCTTAATGTAGACACTATATTTCTATTGATGCAGCCTAGGATCTCATTGCCCGTTTTTTTAGCTGCGGCATCATACTGTTGACTCATGTTCAGCCTGTGGCCCACTAAGACTTCCAGATCTCTTTTACATGTACTCTTGTCCAGCCAGATGTCAACCATCATATATCTGTGCATTTCATTTGGCAACTCTGCTTCCAGAACTCTGAATATACCTACCACTGTTGTAGGGGACGAACTCTTCCTCAAACTCTTTTTAAAGACAATAGGGCTTTCTAGATTGGCAGGAAAGTGTGAGATGAAGTTGCCTTTTCCTTGAAGCTTAGCAGCTGCACCACAGCCTTTAGATGGAGCTGCGCTGTTCCACAGTTTTTAAAAAAGAAGCTGGGAAAGCCAGCACCTTTTTAAAGGCGCTTCTTCTCCCCTAAAATGCAAAAAAGCATTTTCATGGCACACTTTCCCCTTTTCTCATCTAAAGGCTAGAGTTTCATGCAGCCATGAACACACTTCTTTTTGCCAATCTAGAAAGCCCCAATGGAGCTATCTTTGCTACCATGTACCTTGAATTGTGTCCAAAGTGAAACCATGACCAAAGATACATTTCCCTTTCTCTCTTTTTTATTTTGTTTTTTCCAACATGGTTGTAAAAGATGACATCACCCGGTGAAAGAGCGTACCTAACCCATTTCCCAGGAAGTCTCACTTCTTCTTCTGGGCTTGCACAAACCGAGTGACCCACTCCACCTCGTGCTTGACAGCCAGGCCATGATCTTCAGCAGAAATTTCCACACTGGTCTTTATGGTCCCACTCTCCAAGTCCACACAGGTTTGGGCACAGTCAATGTTCACCACGGTCCCCTCGCCCAGAAATTCCTCAATATATTCGTAATAATCATCATTGTTGCTGGAGTGGTGATTTTCTTGGCTGAAAGACTCTTCTTGGGAGTCATGCAAGGTAACAGCTTGGTAGTCTGAGCTCCTGGTGGAAGGGAGTGAGCTAGATGTTATTCTTTCATTACACGTGGGACAAAAAAAGTAGAAATCTTCACCTTCAGCTGTTTCTGTGCCTTCTCCACCTTCTTGATACCATTCGTCGGCCTCATTTCCAGTCATTCTAGGTCCAGATAGGTCTGAAGGTCCTTCTTGCACATCTCCACCATCTTCTGGAGACATTCCACTGCTTGTTGGGAGATCAGTCTGTTTGGACTTCAAACTCTGGCTTGACTGGACTCCACCAGGTTTGCAGCTGTTGACTAAGACTTCCTCTTTGGGAGGCACCAAAACATCTGCCATGCCCCTATTGCAGTCTTTCCCTTCTTCACACAAACTGTTGGAAATATTGCTTTGCTGGTTGTCATCCATCTGTTCTTTCTGTTTATCCATCAGAAGAAAATGCTCTGACAGTCCCTGACTAGAAAGCAATCTCTTGGGGACCTCTTTCATGTTTCGGTTGTCATCCCCATACATCTGACATTGATTTGGCACACCTGTCCTTGTGTTATATTTCTCAGTCGCAACACCTGATGTTTCTTTTGCCTCCTTGCATTTTCTGAGCTGGAAGGGTTTAGGGCCATCCATTTTTTGCTTTTATTTCTGTCTTACTAAGCCACGTGATTTGGTTCCAGGGGTAGCTGAGGATAATTCCTACACTGAGCCTATATTGGGTTTTTGGCCAGTTCTATTACACTCCTGTCCTGTACACTTCTTCTGAACCAATATTTCTTTCTTTTCTCAAATGAAAAAGTAGCTTCTTCTTAAAAAAAAAAAAACAGGCTTGAGAACTAATGTGCTTTCTGACATCCAAGTTCCTTTTCCCCTTTATTCACTCTGGTTCATTCTAGGGCTCCTTATTTCCTTTCTTTCTCATGGGAACCAGGTGAATTCATGGCTCTGATGTTCAACCCAACCCTTCCCTGGTTGCTTTAAACTTCAGTTCTCATTCTGAAAAGGGCATCTCCTTTTTTTTGCTCCAACTGCTGACAGGTTCTAGAGGTTGCTGTCACCATATTTATGACCTCACACTGGCTTATGAAGTCATTTGTCCCTGGCTTTAAAAGGCTTTACTCATCTGGGCAACTTGGGTGTCTGCAGAGGAAGTCTGAGACGGCATCTGCCACCCTACCTTAAAAACAACCAGATTCAGTTGTTTCAGATTCAGATCCTGAAGCAGGATCAAAGCTGGTTGGCATTTGAATGGCGGGCAATCGGAGTAGAGCACGAAGAAGAATCTCCCGGTAAGCAAGACTGGAGAAAAACCTGGGATTGTTGTGTGTGTTTAAACTGGATCTTTTTTGTTGAAACCAGGGTAGTTTTTGGTTTGTGTGTGTGTATTAATGTGTTAATGTGTATGATGAACCAATATAGGACTACATCAGAAAATTAAGTAGCAAAATGAAGTCCAGGTGATATGACCACTAGCTTGAATAATAATAGTTCTTTTAAAATGTGTCCTTTTAAAGTGAGCTGTTTTGGGTGTTTTATTTCTGAACAGCATTTCTTGCCATTGTTGTGGGCCTGGTGGTATGTAGGTGGAAGGGGGACTAGACAAATGGCAGGCTGGTAAGTATGCTTACCTGGCAGGGGAGACACCATGAACCCAAATGGCAGGCTGGGCAAATAGTATGCAGCGTGAAGGGATTTATGATGCTAGAGATGGCGTCTATTCTTCCTGTAGTGGTTGAGGTATGTGGAGGAGGTTTATTCTTCTTCCCTTTATTGCAGTAGAATGGTAGAGCTAGGAAGGCCGTATAGGGGGACAAATGGGTGATAAGGGGGCTGTTAGAATTTGCTTTGTTTTGGAACAAAGTTTGCATGCCAGTAGACTGGGAGATGGGAATGGATAATTTGGGTTTTAATACCATGGTAGGGTGGAGGGACCGGCTTTAGATCTGACCCAATTGCTTTGCTGGTAACTTCTGTCCTGTTGTCTTCAATAAATGCCTTTCATTTTTTCATCACACCAAGACTGTCTGTACATTGGGAATAGAGCTTGCTGGTTCTGACACCAGGCTTAGAATATTTGAATACAGAGAGAACACTGTGGAAAAACAATCATGTTCTCTCAACTGGGGGGGGGGGGGAGATGTGCCATAGTGATCCATTTTCACATGTGAAGATCATTTCCACCCCTAGTTCCAGGTTTTGAATGAGGAGTAGGAAGAGTACAGCCCAAAGGCAGTATGCACCCCAGGCCTGTTTTTGTGCCTCCCTCCAGGAGGGTGTATGTGTATATATATATATATAAATATGCTTCAAAATGAGCTCTGGAAATGTGAAGGGCATTTTCCACCATATGCAGAGCATCACTAGGTCCTCCTGTGGTATTTTTGTGAGTTTTGTTATTTAATAGCCTCAAATGCCCTCCAAAGCCCTTTCCCACAGTATTTCTCAGCCCCTCTAAATTAATTTACTCCCAGAAGTGGCCTACTTTGAAACAGACAGTGAAAAGGAATTGACTCCTAACCATTTTCTTTTGTTCAATATGGCCTTTATTAGACCAAAAAATGGTCCAGGAAGGCCATAGAGATGGTGAAAATACCTTCAGGTCCCCTAGAAGCTGTTCAGGGCCATCTGGGGCAAAAAATGAAAATAAATTAAAAATTAAAAAAAAAAATCTTTCAGTGTGTGTGTGTGGGGGTTGGCATGTATAGCATTGGGATACATCCCTACGAGGCTTCTTGAGAGGTGATGCAATGCCTGGTTTAACACAGTTGTTCGCACCAGTGTTAAAAACAGGACCCTAGCACAAAGACAAGAGGCCATGCTGTAGCTTGAAGATAGAATCATAGAATCATAGGGTTGGAAGAGACCACAAGGGCCATCCAATCCAACCCCCTGCCATGCAGGAACTCCAAATCAAAGCATCCCCAACAGATGGCCATCCAGCCTCTTCTTAAAAACCTCCAAGGACGGAGACTTCACCACCCTCCGAGGGAGAGTGTTCCACTGCCGAACAGCCCTTACTGTCAGGAAGTTCCTCCTAATGTTGAGGTGGAATCTCTTTTCCTGCAGCTTGCATCCATTTTTCCGTGTTCTCGTCTCTGCAGCAGCAGAAAACAAGCTTGCTCCCTCCTCAATATGACATCCCTTCAAATATTTAAACAGGGCTATCATATCACCTCTTAACCTTCTCTTCTCCAGGCTAAACATACCCAGTTCCCTAAGGCGTTCCTCATAGGGCATGGTTTCCAGACCCTTCACCATCTTAGATGCCCTCCTTTGGACATGCTCCAGTTTCTCCACATCTTTTTTGAATTGTGGTGCCCAGAACTGGACACAGTATTCCAGGTGGGGCCTGACCAAAGCAGAATAGAGTGGCACTATTACTTCCCTTGACCTAGACGCTATACTTCTATTGATGCAGCCTAAAATAGCATTGGTTTTTTTAGCTGCCGCATCGCACTGTTGACTCATGTTCAGCTTATGGTCTACTTGGACTCCTAGATCCCTTTCACATGTGGTCTCATTCAGCCAGGTGTCCCCCATCCTATATCTGTGCATTTCATTTTTCCGCCCTAACATTTCTCTGCATTGAATTTCATCTTGTTAGCATCGGCCCAGCTATCTAGTCTAATCAGGTCATTTTGAATTTTGATCCTGTCCTCTGGGGTATTAGCTACTCCTCCCAGTTTAGTGTAATCTGCAAATTTGATAAGTATGCCCCCAATTCTGTCATCCAAATCATTAATAAAGACATTGAATAGCACTGGGCCCAGGACAGAACCCTGTGGGACCCCACTGGTCACTTCTCTCCAGGATGAAAAGGAGCCATTGTTGAGCACCCTTTGAGTTCGGCCAGTCAACCAATTACAAATCCATGTAACAGTTAACTTGTCTATCCCACATTTTGCAAGCTTGTTTGACAAGGTTCCCCATGACATTCTTGCAAACAGGCTTGCAAAATGTGGGATAGACAAGTTAACTGTTACATGGATTTGTAATTGGTTGACTGGCCGAACTCAAAGGGTGCTCAACAATGGCTCCTTTTTCCTCCTTACTGAAATCGAGGTATACTATATCCACAGCATTCCCTTCATCGACCAAGCTGGTAATTTTATCAAAAAAAGAGATCAGGTTCGTTTGGCAAGACTTGTTTCTCTGAAACCCATGTTGTCTTTTTGTGATTATGGCATTGGCCTCTAAATGTTCACAGACTCTCTGCTTAATGATCTGCTCTAGAATCTTTCCGGGTATTGATGTCAGACTAACTGGACGATAATTGTTGGGATCCTCTTTTTTTTCCCTTTTTGAAGATGGGGACAACGTTTGCCCTCCTCCAGTCTGCTGGGACTTCTCCTGTTCTCCAGGAGTTCTCAAAGATTATTGCCAAGGGTTCCAATATTACATTTGACAGTTCTTTTAATACCCTTGGATGTAGTTCATCTGGTCCTGAAGACTTATATTCATTTAGGTTAACCAAGTATTACTGTACTAACTCTTTGCTTATTCTGTGCTGAAATTCCCCTATTCTGTCTTCTGCTCCATTATCCTTCGGTTGAGCACCTTTTGCCTTTTCTGAGAAGACTGAAGCAAAGAAGGTGTTGAGTAATTCTGCCTTTTCTCTGTCCCCTGTGATCATTTTGTCATCTTCTGCACGCAGTGGCCCTACCATTTCCTTCTTCTTCCTTTTGCTGCGGACATATCCAAAAAAAGCCCTTTTTATTGTTCTTAACGTCTCTAGCCAGCCTGAGTTCATTCTGCACTTTAGCTTTTCTGACTTTACCCCTCCATGTGCTGGCTATTTGTTTGAATTCCTCTTTCGTGATTTCCCCGTTTTTCCATTTTTTATACATGTTGCGTTTAAAACTTAGCTCAGTTGAAAGTTCCTTAGTCATCCATCGTGGCTTATTGAGATATCTTCAATTTTTTCTTCCTCAATGGAACTGTTTGAAATTGTGCCTTCAGTATCTCCCTTTTGAGAAACTCCCATCCGTCTTGAACTCCCTTCTCTTTTAGTTTTCCTGACCATGGGATCACCTCCAGTATTTCTCTAAATACTAGGTCTTCCCTGTTGGTTAAGATAAGATCTAAAATGGCTGATCCCCTTGTTGCCTCTTCCACCTTTTGGACAATGAAATTGTCTTCCAGGCAAGTGAGGAATTTGCTAGACCTTGAGGATTTGGCTGAGTTTGACTTCCACCAAATATCCGGATAGTTGAAGTCAGCCATCACTACTACATCTCTCTTTTCTGAGTATGTAATTATCTGTTCTAGAAAGGCATCATCCAATTCCTCTGCCTGAGTCGGGGGTCTGTAGTAGACTCCCACAGTAACATCCCTGTTGTTTCCCTCTCCTTTAATTTTTATCCAGATGCTCTCCACCTGGCTTCCAGTATTGACTTCCTGCATCTCTTCACTGGTGTAAATATCCCTGACATATAATGCTATTCCTCCTCCTTTCCTGCTTGGCCTGTTTCTCTTAAAAAGGTTACACCCCTCTATTTCTACATTCCAATCATGAGACTCATCCCACCAGGTTTCAGTGATGCCTATTATATCATATTTCCCTTGTTGTGCTAGGAGTTCAAGTACATCCTGCTTATTTCCCATACTCTGTGCATCAGTGTAGAGACCTTTAAGACCATGTGTCCTCTTTACTTGCTGCTTTTGCACATTTTTTTTGCCTCCTACTGTTGGGTCCTTGCACTGTTTGCCTTGTTCCCTCTATGCCACTTTGACTATTCTCTCCATCCCTTTTGCCTTCCAGAATGCTGTCTCCCTCCCCCACAACACTCAGTTTAAAGCCCTCCTGATCAGATTCTTCAGACTGTTGGCAAAAACGTTTTTGCCAACTGGCATGAGATGCAGCCCATCCCTTGCCAGATCTAATCTAATTTACACTTGAGCCATTGCATTCTGTGAGCCATTGCTGGGAGGCTACTTAAGGCTACTCAAGGATAGCAGAGGGTTCATTTCCTTTAAGAAAGGAGAAGGAGGAGGCTCTAGTTCATGTGCTTGGGTGAGTTGGGTTGTTTCATAGAATCATAGAATCACAGAGCTGGAAGAGCAGCCCTCCCTAACACGAGTTTCCTCTAAGAAAGGAGAAAGGAGAAGGAGGAGGCTCTAGTTCATGTGCAGGTGTCTTAGGTCTGTGTAATGTCCCCCACAGAAACAGCTAGAAACTTTTGTCTTATGCAGAACATAAAAAGTTGTGGAAATGGAAATGAGGAGGCAGTGCCATTGCATATACAGTCGTCCCCCGGGTTACGAAGGTAATCCGTTCCGGATTACCTTTCGTAACCCGGAAGCTTTCATTTCCCGGGGGACCGCTAAACTCAATGGACCGCACGGCCGATTTAAAGGGGTTTTTTTATTCGTATCCCGGGGGATCTTTCGGATCCCGGGGGATATTGTAGCGGTCCAGAGGCTTTCGTATCCCGGGGTTTTCGCAACCCGGGGGATTCGTAAGCCGGGGGACCACTGTAGTTGTGAATGCAGATGACCATGTACACCAGGAACTCTGGTGACACAGTGCTTAAATGCCTCGACTGCAGCCACTCACAAACTACAAGGTTGTGAGTTCAATCTCAGCCAGGGGTTCCAAGGTTGACTTAGCCTGGCATCCTTCTGGGGTTGCTAAAATGAGTGCCCAGCTTACACACTGTAAACCACTTAGGAGTTAATCATACAATGGAATTTGGGGATATAATGCAATGGCAATCCAAACACAATCATGGGGTATTTGCGAATGAGTGTATCTCACACAATTTCGGGAAGTGGGAAGTCATTCCGAACACAATCATGGGGTTCCATGTAATTGCGTATTATAGTATGTCACGCAATTTCGGGCAATGGGGGGTCTTTTTTTTGGGCAATGGGAAGTCATTCTGAACGCATTCCGAACTCTATCAGATTTGACATACATTCGCTAACCTGGCGAATTCACATAATTGCGAATTGGCTCAATTCACAATTGAGAAAAATTCCTCCCATGTGATAAACTCCTTAGAGACTTCTTAGTGCGGTAGGAAGAGGTATATAAATGCAGCAGCTATTGGTATTGGTTGCAGATCTTCAATGTCACAATTCACTGATGAGGCAACATTGTACAATTGCTGTGTAGTTGTGAACATAAAGTTGTGCTGTGTACCTCATTGTGGAATCTTGGACCTTACAGAAGCTGTGAGACTTGCGATGAACAGAAGGGCTCAAAATGTGAACTCTTTCCCACCCCAATGATGCAAGGCCTCTGTCACTACTTGACCTGCTGCTCAGTTGCTGTTCCTTTTGCAACAGGTCACCCTGGGAGCAGCAAATAAACATTTGTTTATTGTACTGGTTTCATCATGCCCACTTTGAGAGTCAGTCACTGAAGTCTCTGACAGAGGTCTTATCTAGAGATGCCAGGGACTGCACAGGGACCAACCAAAATGGTGAAAGGTCTGCAAACCCTCAAGCCCTATAAGGAGCAACTTAGGGAGCTGAGTATGTTTAGCCTGGAGAAGAGATGGTTAAGAGGTGATATGATAGCCCTGTTTAAATATTCGTAGGGATGTCATGTTGAGGATGGAGGAAGCTTGTTTTCTGATGCCCCAGAGAATAGGATGCAGGCTACAGGATGCAGGCTACAGGAGCAATGGATGCAAGCTACAGGAAAAGAGATTCCACCTCAACATTAGGAAGAACTTCCCAACAGTAAGGGCCGTTTGACTCTGGAATACACTTCCTTGGAAGGTGGTGGAGTCTTTGGAGAGTGAATGGCCATCTAGGGATCTAGATGGAATCTAGAAGTCCAAGTAGACCATAAGCTGAACATGAGTCAACAGTGCGATGCAGCAGCTAAAAAGGCCAATGCTATTTTAGGCTGCATCAATAGAAGTGTAGCGTCTAGATCAAGGGAAGTAATAGTGCCACTCTATTCTGCTTTGGTCAGGCCCCACCTGGAATACTGTGTCCAGTTCAGGGCAACACAATTCAAAAAGGATGTAGAGAAACTGGAGCGGGTCCAAAGGAGGGCAACTAAGATGGTGAAGGGTCTGGAAACCATGCCCTATGAGGAGCGCCTTAGGGAACTGGGGATTATTAGCCTGGAGAAGAGATGGTTAAGAGGTGATATGATAGCCCTGTTCAAATATTTGAAGGGATGTCATATTGAGGCTTTATAGAGTGAAGAGTGTGATCTTTGCTACATCTGTGCTTGCTTTTCCCTCCTGGTCACTTTTGAATTCTAACAAGTGTTGAGGTCGTTGAAGTCTCCCACTACACTGCATCTTTCTGTTTTGAATATCTGACCCTCTTTTCTAGGGAGGGATCATACAAGTCCTACATCTGGATTCGGACTCTAGGGCAGGCCTCCATTGTTGAGGTCACTGTTGCTCTTGTGACAACTATTCCTGCTATGAAATCACAGTGGTTTTACTTCCCTCCATCTATTTTGTCTTTTTTTCTTTTTTGAAGAGAAGGAGATCTTTAGGGACCTTTACCAACATATGATGGCATCTCTGGCAAGTCATTTCCAGCCCAGAAATGCCCATTTCATTGTGCACTTTTGTTCCAGGATGTGGTCACGCTTCAAGGATGCAATGCCTTGTAAGAGGAAACGCATCCACAGCGATCCTGGAAGCCAAGACCATCCCCAGGCAAAGGAGAAAGCAGAGCTGGAGAAGGACCTGAATGAAGCCAGTGAGGAAAAAATCTGGGATCAGGGTTGAGGGGGAGGGGGAAGGGGCTCCTGCTTTGGAGGTAGATGGGAGGGAGGCCCACTGCTGTCACCACCATGGCCACCACAACCACCACTCTTCTGCCACAGCAGCCAGGCCCAGCCAGACCAAGGCTGCAGGATGTTTTTCAAAAGATTAGTGCAGCTTTCCTCCTGCCATCATGTTTTCGGACAAGGCCCTGTGCTTCAGTCCAGAGACTGCCAGACTGATGCATCATATGGAGATTAAGAAATAATGGGAACATGAAATAAGCGAGGGCAACAAGAGGTGATTAAAGGAGAGTGAAAGGCATAAACAGAGTGCAAATCCCCAGACCTGAAACCCCCCAAGTGAATCGGAAAGGCTCCATCCAGGACTTGGAAGGGTTCCTGGAAGTGGCCTGAAGTGTCACCCTTAGTCCACAGACAAGCTGTGTGCACCCTGCTCCCAGCTGGTGATCCAGCTCCTCCTCTTTCTGAACCATCTTCAGAGGCAGCATTGGGTTCAGCACAGTGGGGCAAGCCCAGCAGGATATGCCACAAGGGTGTGGGTCACTACAGGTGGACCACGGCATGCTTCCTTTTGCCACAGAGATTGCTTTGATCAAGAAAGAGAAGGCTGGCTCTGCCAACCCTCTACCAGTCTCTGCCAGTCAGTTCAGTGGTGCCCTTTGCTTGGGGGGGGGGGGAGGCAAAGGAAGTGGTGATTTCACAAGAAATGGGCACCTACAGAAGGGGATGGCTATCCACAAACACTTGTGCAAAAATGCACAAGCATCAGGCAGTCTCAAGGTGGCTGTTTGGTTCCTTTATTTCTGGCCTGCTAACATTTTTATTATGAAGACCCCCTGTCCACCCCACCCTCAAGTCATTTACCATTTCACAGTTTTTGGTGTTTTTTGAAGGGCTACATTTGCTGCAAACAGATAAAGACAAAATGGCAGGCAATGAGGGAAGGTTGCAGGGGCTGGGCTTTTTATTTAGAAACAAATGTAGAGCCTGGGCAAGACCTGGTCCAAGTTTATTAAAGCCTGGATGGTGCAGAGAAAGTGCACAGAAGTATCTGTATTTTCTCACTGAGAGTGGAGCCGGAAGGAAGGGCCATTGGTTAAAATTTGAGATGGCCATTTCCTGCCAGAGGGTTGATTTCTGCTTTGTTCTTTCTCAGGACTAGAAGGGCAGGTCTGTGACACCAGTCTGAGGAATGACACCAGGCTGGGAGAAGAAAAGGCTTCTTTGGTTCAGGAGGCTGCAGAGAAGATGGAGGCTGAAAGCAACATGGATAGGGACACAAAAGCTGTCCCAAACCTTCAGCAGAGCACAGATGAGGTACCATGGCCCTTTCCGGTTCTTGGGATGACGCTTTTTGGCTGCTCCTTTGGTGCCTGCAATGAATTTTCATGCTGGACACAGGAGGAATAGCAATAGCAATAGCAAGTACATTTATATACTGCATATCAATGCACTTAAGGACCCCCTAAAAGTTTACAACTGTAAGCTAATTGCCCCCAACAAGCTGGGCACTCAATTTGGTGACTTTGGAAGAATGCCAGGCTGAGTCAGCCTGAGCCCCTAGCTGGGACTGAACCTGCAGCCTTGTGGTTTGTGAGTGAGTGGCTGTAGTAAAGGCATTTAACCACTGTGACACCAGGACTGGGAAATCAGACAGTTCCCTTTTGCCTCTGTTCCTCTTTTCTCTTGACTTTAGGCTGCTTCATAGCCCATAGCTTCTGTGGAAAGCGAGTAGCTGATGTGTCCCTCAGAAATGTACAATCAATGTCCATAATGTGCATGATTAGAATACAAATTAGAGTGTTGTGCATGATCAGAATAATTTACATCATATCCAGTATGGCAGCCCTAACCATAGGAGGCTTACACCTTAAAGTCCTTATGAACGATTCTCTTGGTGAAATGGGGAGGTGAGAGAGATGCCAGCTGCCTGGGGGTGGGGAGGGATTGTAGCTCAGGTGCCCCCCTTTTTTGGCTAACCGGGGAAGCTTACAGTGTCTGGCCTTGGTTAGGACCACAGTGCAGCAATTGGGGATCCTTAAGTGATCACCTTTTCGGGGGGGGGGGGAGGCTGCCTGGGGCCCCATTTTGAGAGAATGGTGGCATATGAATGAAGCAAATAAATAAAATATAAATAAATGTTCCCCTGCAGAACTCTGTGAGGCACGAACCCGACATCAATCAAGTCCTGAACATAGAGCATACATCAGCCAGGGAGATTGACCTGGACTCAGCCAGAATCGTTATCCAGGATGTAATGGAAGATATTCTGCAGTCCACAGTAAGAAAAAAAATGATAAAGTGGTAAACATTGTAGCTGGGGAGGCAGTGGAATGAATGACCTGGCCAAAATGGGGGAACCTCAAAGCTGGACTTCTTCAATGCGCTGCAAATTGGGATACCTCTCTACCAGTTTCATAAGCTTCAATTAGTTCCAAACTTGGCAGCCAGATTGATTACTAGGACATCTAGGAGTGATCAAATCACACCAGTATTAAAATCACACCACTGGCTGCCAGTTAATTTTGAAGCACAGTACAAAGTGTTGGTTCTTCCCTTTTAAGCCCTGCCTGATTTAGGTCCAGGTTACATACAGGATCACTTCCTCCCATACAATCAGCCGCCTACGCTCAGGTCCTCTGATGGACATTTACTCCAGACAGCCAGGACTAGGTTGGCAACTGTTAGCCAAAGGAGTTTTTCTTCAGTCACCCTTAAACCATGGAATGACCTGCTAAAAGAGATTAGACAGTGGAATATGATGTCTGAACTTAAAACAGCATCTAAGACCAGTCTATTCAAGCAGGCTTATCCAGAATATAAGTCTCCAGGACCAGATGAACTACATCCAGGGGTATTAAAAGAACTGGCAAATGTAATATCAGAGCGATTGGCAATAATCTTTGAGAATTCCTGGAGAACAGGAGAAGTCCCAGCAGACTGGAGGAGGGCAAACGTTGTCCCCATCTTCAAAAAGGGAAAAAAAGAGGATCCCAACAATTATCGTCCAGTTAGTCTGACATCAAATCCAGGAAAGATTCTAGTGCAGATAATTTAACAGAGAGTCTGTGAACATTTAGAAGGCAATGCCATAATCACAAAAAGCCAACATGGGTTTTAGAGAAACAAGTCCTGCCAGACAAATCTGATCTCTTTTTTTGATAAAATTACCAGTTTGGTAGATGAAGGGAATGCTGTGAATATAGTATATCTTGATTTCAGCAAGGCCTTTGACAAGGTTCCCCATGACATTCTTGCAAACAAGCTTGCAAACAAGCTTCTAAAATGTGGGCTAGACAAGGTAACTGTTACATGGATTTGTAACTAGTTGACTGGCCGAACTCAAAGGGTGTTCAACAATGGCTCCTTTTCAACATGGAAAGAAGTGACAAGTGGGGTGCCACAGGGCTCTGTCCTGGGCCCAGTCCTATTCAACATCTTTATTACTGTGTCCAGTTCTGGGCACCACAATTCAAAAAAGATGTGGAGAAACTGGAGCGGGTCCAAAGGAGGGCAACTAAGATGGTGAAGGGCCTGGAAACCATGTCCTATGAGGAACGACTTAGGAAGCTGGGGAGGATTAGCCTGGAGAAGAAAAGGTTAAGAGGTGATATGATAGCCCTGTTCAAATATTTGAAGGGATGTCATATTGAGGAGGGAGCAAGCTTGTTTTCTGCTGCTGCAGGGAGTAGAACGTGGAACAATGGATGCAAACTGCAGGAAAAGAGATTCCAGCTCAACATTAGGAGGAACTTCCTGACAGTAAGGGCTGTTCGACAGTGGAACACTCTCCCTCGGAGTGTAGTGGAGTCTCCTTCTTTGGAGGTCTTTAAGCAGAGGCTGGATGGCCATCTGTTGGGGATGCTTTGACTGGGAGTTCCTGCATGGCAGAATGGGGTTGGGCTGGATGGCCCTTGTAGTCTCTTCCAATTCTATGATTCTATGATTTTTAAATTGTGAATTTTAAATGATGAAATTTAATGTGGATCATTTTACCATGCTATTAAAATGACAGGGAAGTTACAACAACAACAATAACAGTGGAATGGAATGTCTCTCTTTACCTGAATGCTTTGTAACATGGTGAGTATTAACACACACACACACACACACACACAACTTCTTACAAAGCATTCAGGCAAAGAGAGACCTTCCAGATAACCTAGTCTCTGTGGGAACCAAATATGTCTGTTCAGTTCAAAGAGCATTCATGTCAAGGGAACATTGCCAACACAAAGGAGGTTGTGTGTGTCCCTATCCCATGGAGGTGCCGGTCAGAGGGTCAGATGGATGGCACAGGGTGTAAATGATACAGCACGCAGCTTCAGAGTTCTTATCTTCCTCCACAGTAAGTGTGCACAGCTGAAACTGATTGGGACCAGTGCTGAGAAAAGAGAAAGCCTCTTTCCTCATCCAGCCAAGGAATCTGAATGTTTGGCAAAAGAGAAAATCTTGCTATATTCTCTGGTTGTTTAGATCAAAAATGGGGAAAGGTCTAGAGAGGAGGAGCATGGTGGTCCTGCTGCTGACCACATAGAATCATGGAATCAGATAATCCTAGTTGGAAAAGACCCAAAAGACCATCTAGTACAGCCACCTCCCCCATTCTGCCATTCAGGAAGACACCATCCAAGCCCTCTTGTGACAAATGGCCATCCAGCCTCTGTTTCAAAACAGCCTCCAAAGAAGGAGACTCCACCATCCTCCAAGGCAACATGTTCCACTATCAAAGAGCTCTTACTGTCAGGAAGTTCTTCCTAATGTTTAAGTGGAATCTCTTTTCTTGTAGTCTGAATCCATTGCTCCATGTCCCAATCTCTTTCTCCATCTTCACTATGACATCCCTTCAAATATTTAAACAGGGCTATGTCACCACTTAACCTTTTCTTCTCCAGGCTAAACATACCCAGCTCCCTAAGCCTCTCCTCATAGGGCTTGGTGGTTACCAAACCTTTCATCCTTTTGGTTGCTCTTCTCCAGAGCTTGTCCACATCCTTCTTGAATCGTGGTGACCAGGTCTAAACAGTATTATTCCGGGTGAGGTCTGCCCAAAGTGGAATAGAGTGGAACGTTTGCTTCTCTTGATCGAAGGACTCTTTCAAACGGGGAGGAATTTCTCCCAACTCCGAATGGAGCCAATGTGGATTTATGTAAATTCGCTTGTTTAGCGAATTTACATGAACCCCTGCTCCGTTCGGAATTACTTCCCATTACCCAAAAATAACCCCCTCCTGCCCGAATTTGCAGGCGAAGCTTTAATTCGCAATAAGGTAAAACCCATGATTGCATTCGAATTGGCTTCCCTCCTGCCCGAATTTGCATGTGAAGAGTTAATTTGCAATAACATAAAACCCATGATTGCATTCGAATTGACCTTAAATTATACTTCCAATTTAGCCTTGTATGAAAGAGTCCTAGGCGTTATACTTCTCTTCATGCATCCTAGGATCACATTGACTTTTTTAGCAGCTGCATTAACAGTTGGCTCATGTTCAATTTGTGGTCCACAAAGACTCCTAGATCCCTTTTGTGTACATTGCTATAAAGCCATGTGTTCCCCATTGTATGTCTTTGTATTTCATTTTTATTCCCTAAATGTAGTATACATTTACTTGGAAATAGATCCCTCTAAAATCATTGGGACTTCCTTCTCAGTAGATAAAGAGTATGATTGCATCTTTAATGTAAACAGAATACTGTTCTGTGAGGGTCACTCAAAGTAAAAAGACAGTATAATCTATCATGGTGTTTCATTTCCACTAGTTCTAGTTCAACCTTTTCTCCACATGATGACACTGTGTGGCCCTGGTAGGGAGAGGATTTGGAAATCCAAAGGGGGGGGGGAGGTGAAGTTCAAAAGCATAGGAAAATCAGAAGTTGAGGAAAGAGGGAGGGAAAATAAAATCAGAAATGCTTCTCTGCAAAGTTGATCCTATTTTGTGGAAATGGAGAAGAGGTGAATCTGTATGTCTAGGAAAGGGTTCTATAATTCAAAGGGGATCTATTCTCTCAATTGTCAGGATCCTCCTCTTCCCCTGTTTTTTTGTAAGGTGAGTTTATTCATTTTGGTTACATGAAGAAGCAACTCAGAAGAATGCAGCAGAGGAGGTTCCAGAGCTAGGAGAGGCTGCAGCAGCTTGCTTTTGCCTGAGCCTACTGGGAAGGACAAGACTTCACCCCATCTTCTTCTCTCCCTCCTAAGGAATTAATTGTGTGCAAACTAATTTGGCAATTTGACTGCAGTTTGCAGCAATTGAAGTTAGTCAAGAACAGAGGGGAAGAGAGAAACCAGATTGTGTTAAAAGCAGCTGAGAAAGTGAGATGACAGAGGATTAACAATGTCCATCCCTACCTAAGTTTTGCTCGAAGGATTGGCTCCTGGGGTGGGGGAGTTGATGGGCTCCTGGTGGCTTTGAGGGCTTTCCTTCTGGTGTGTCTGTCACTCCTGTTCAAGTCTAGTCTTTGGCTGTGGAGATGGCTCTGGTAGGTGACACAGTCCTGCCCCTAGCTCTTGGTTTTATGCAGTCCCAGGTTATTTTGGGTGTCAGCATCAGCACCTTTGAATATTGCTTGGTTTGAGCATTTATCACCAGTTCTGCAGAGAACTTTTACTAATGCTATTGGTGGCCTAGAAGTGTAGTAAGTGCTCCTAGGGGCTGTGATTTCAGTGGATGGACTCCATCTCAGGCAAATGGCAACGATCCCACGTGGCCATAAAGTCATAAAATCAGTGTGAGGACAGCATGGTAAATAAATAAAAGTATAGGCGGACACCCCATATCACGCTTGTGCAGTGAAGACCTGCATGTTCGGAGTTGCACACTAATTATGCACACTACCCTTTTGTTGAATGGCAATGTTATGCAACTGAGTCAAGACACTCTTTCCCCACAACCTTGAACTAAATATAGACATTCAGCACCCAACAAAAGCGGAAAACTGATTCAGTAGTAGGACCCGTGGCACATAAGACACAACAGGACTTGGCTTGTGTTTGGTTCAGCAGCTGTGGCCATGCGAGAGTCCAGAGGGTAAGAGGAATGCCTCGGAGCCTAGGCTGCTCAATCACAGGCAAAACCATTACTGTCAGATTGGTTTCTGGGGAAGGAGACTGTGGAACCCTATGGCTTCTTGGATTGTGCCCAAACAACATTGGTGCCATTTTAACTCCCACAGAACCTTCAGGAAACCTACCAAGACTGCACGGACAGCGCCCTCGTGGATCTCTGGGATTACTTTCCTACGGAAGTGTTGACCAAACTCCTGGAGAGCTTCCAGGACCAAATACTCCCACGCCACCGCATCCGCGGTATCCTGGGGAAACTGGTAAAGAAAGGTACAGCAGCACCCCCAACCCCATTGCCATTCCCCACAGCAGCTCCCTTGCCTTGCCTTGCCTCCAGAACATGGCTGGGGTAGGATGGGGTGGGCAAAGGGCCATAAATGGCAGGGCCACAGGGCTAAGCTGAGGAGCCACCTCCAGTGGTCTGCCCTGGCACACATTTCCCACTGCACAATGAGAAACATTGAGGGTATACGTCTCTCAGCAGGAATGTGCCACATAGCGTGCTTTGCCAAATGACCACCTGGAGAGATAGTAGAACCCCCCCCCCCCTTAACTCAGAGTGGGGGCTTAGGGTTCTTCCCCTGCCATCCCAAGGCTTGGTGGTTTCCAAAACTTTGATTGGTTGGATCACTCTTTACTGGACACCTTCCAGCTTCTGAATTTTCTCCTTAAACTGGGTGCCAGAATTGGCACAGGACCAGCCAAGGTCTGAAGCTGGCAGGGTATAGTGGCACCACTATGCCTTTCAATCTGAAAATTGTGCTCCTGTTGATGTAACCCAGAACTGTAATGGCGGTTGGTCTTTTTGACTGCTCAGAGGCCTGACAGCATCTATGGGGCCACTGAGCAGTCACTGAGCAGCTGCTTCAACCTCAATGTTGTTTCCTGTCCTGTACAGGCTATTTTGAGAGCAACGTGGCAAAAATCAAAATCTGGGAGCAGATGCTGGAGGAGGTGAGAAGAGGGCTGGTCCTGGGGAGAAGGACCCAGCCCAGAATTTGGCCCTATCAAAGCCCCAGTGTCCTCCCTCTCTTATAGACACACTTCCTGTGTTGTCATTATGCCAGGACAGACATGCTGCTGGGGAGAAGGCCTAGATCTGCCCCATGCCCTCCAAAAGTTGTTGGGTACTTCCTGGTCCTGATCCCTGGCCAAGGTGTGAGATAAGAGCCAATCCCTGCCCCTGGCACCTTGGCCTAGGGCCTGCCAGTGGAGGTGTGGGTGGGGGCTCCACTTGGTCTGGATGCCTCACCAAAGGCTGATGCACTGTGGCGTGAAAACAGGGCTCCCATTGGGGGATTCTACATACATGTGATTCTGCTCCAGGACCTCCTCCTTCCAGTCCAGCCAGGCTGGCCTTTCCTCGTCCTTTGAGGACCATGTGCCCCCTTGATGCTGGGCTCTCTTCCCTTACTTCCACGGGGGCTGGACATCTTGACTCTTGGCCCAACAGCTCCCTCTTGTCCTTCCTTATAGTTTGTAGAGAGGCAGCTGATGAGAGTCACTGACCAGATCTATCTCGAGGAGGTCATCCAGGAGTTACTGAAGGGAACCCGGAAAGGCCAATGCCGGAACCTTGAGAAGGTGATTGGCAGAAGCAGCTGTGGAGTGCATCTTTCCTTTGAGGCTGAGAGAGTGCAACTTGCCTGTAATCTCCTAGGGAGTTATATGACTGAATGGGGAGTGCCAGTCCAACCATGACATCACACTGCTTCCAATATGGTGGCCCTATTTCTAGCCCCATGTTTTTCCAAGGGGATTTGCCTTTCCCTTCCTCTGAGGTTGATTTATTTATATTATTTATAGATAGATATTATTTATATTATTTATAGATAGAGTGCAACTTGCCCAAGGTCAGCCACTTTCCATGGACAGATGGCATTGGTCTCCATTCTTGGGCCAATGTCCACTGCACCTGACCAACGGGATGATAGCCAGGATCCTGATATCTGTCAGGATCCTGGGAGGGACTGCTCTTCCCTCAGCCACCTCAGTCTAGGAATTCCTTGCCCATAGAGCCAGGAGAGGAGACTGAGAATCCTAGAGCACCCTCCACAGAGACAGGCTCCTTGGCCCATGTGTGGCCAGTTAATCTATACTATGCCAGAACTGGGTCTCTTCCTCAAGAGTTCTTTTGATGCCAGACACTGTCATGCCTCACACCTCATTGAGACAGAGGCATTTAACCTATCTGGTTAGGGGTGCCGGATTGGCAAATGTGGGAAGGCCTGACCCTCTCTCTAAATCAGCTTCATCAATGGCCAATTCTCAGCTGATGGCCTGTGGTGGGAGCGTTCCAGCCCTTCGGCCGATGGGGTCCACCATCCCTTTACAGCCTGTTATACTACTGGGCCCCTAAGCAGCTAATTCTTGTACACTGTCCCTGACCACTTCCCAGTAAGCCAGAGGACAGAAGGTGGCTCCCATGGACCCTGCAGTGCAGAGGCAAACAGGGAGAGTCAAAAGTTGCACATATGGTCCTCTCCCCGCTCCCCACTCCATTAAGTGAACCAGGCAAGCAGGTCCCACACCCACACAAACCAGTCCATTCTCAGCCTTCATATCTCCTCCCAGGCTCAAACTGCCCTAGCCTTTAGTGTTCTACTGGAAAGCTGTTGGCGCTGTGATACCAACAATGGAGTTTATCAAATGAAAGAGATCAGGAGTTTATCTCGTGAATATCCCTGAAAAATTGCATAATTAAGTAAAATGATTTCATGTGACATTGCACAAAACCCACCATTAAAGTAGTCACAAAGAAGCATAAATGCACATTTTTTTTTTACTTTTGGGATTTGTGACAATGCATTTCTGATATCACTTTATTTGCACAATTGCGTGTGATAATCATTAACACAATTACTTGCCATTTTTGCTTTATTTGCGGGATGCTCTGAATGCACTTTAATCCCTCTTTAATGCCCAAATTAACCCCAGTGTGATAAACTCAAGGGACTCTAAAGTCCATCTGGCTGATGGCAGAGGTCCAGCTGAGAGTCTTCTCTTTCTCCCAGAGCCTTTGACTGGAAATGCTTGGGACAACGGCATGCCAACCTTGTATTTCTGCCCCAGAGATACCAAAACCTGCCCCTCACATCACAGTATGGTGTGGAGCACAGGAGATGAAGGGACACCCAGTGGCAAACCTCTGCCTAGCCTTCGATATGGGGAAGGGGGGGGGGGTCTCTCCACCCATTGACTTGTTGTGTACCATATTGGATCAGTCCTTGTTGGATAGAAACCAACAGCAGGCATCCATTTGTGTCTCCATGACCAATGTCCTCAAGTCTCAGGGGGCCCTTTCTCTCGTTCTCACCTCAGGCCTTCCTATACCAATACTTTGGATTCATCCTCCGTGCCTCAGACAATTCTCAGCTGGTCAAGGAACATCTCTGCACCATCCTGTCATTGTCTTACTGCAGGCCTAGGGAACTAAAGGTGAGCCATGCTTCTCCAATGGAAGCCAAGGTCCTTCCATTTTGCCACAAAAGGCCCGTCTGGGCCCTCAGAGTGTGGTTCAGAGGAGGAGAAAACTTTCTGGGAGGGGGCCAGGAGGGCACTGTGGCGATGGGGCAAGTGGACATACCCAGAAGAGAGGAGCTCTACAACCCCCAGTGAGTCCCAGGTACTAGGAAGGGTCTGAGATAAGGGGGTGGAATAGGGCTGTCTCTCTGCCTGTCTCTCTATGTGTGTGGACTTTGGAGTACACAAGCAAGTTTGTCCAAAGCACCTTTTAGGAAAAGGGGGGAGGATTGGGAGGAGAGCGGTTGTGTTTTTCCCCTTCCACCAGGACCATCAGGAAGTCATGTGGTATCTTAAAGATCATCAGTTCCACATGTACACAGTATCTTCATGGGCCAGAGCCCCTTTATCAAGCACATGGTATGCAACACATCTGTAAGGAGACAGGGAGACCCCACATTCTGTGTCTCTGCTTCGGTCAAGATGCCATTCTGCCTTTGACAGAGAATGACAGATCACAGAAGCATAGTCTTCTAGAGTTGGAGGAAACCTCAAGGGCCACCCAGTCCAAGCCCCTTCTACTATGTACAAAGACACCATCCAAGCCCATTCTGTGACAGATGGCCATCCAACTTCTTTTTAAAATAGCCTCTAAAGAAGGAGACTCCACCACCTTCTGAAGGGACTTCCAAAGCTCTTCCTTTCAGGAAGTTCGTCCTAATGTTGAGGTGGAATTTCTTTTACACTTGTTTGAACCCATTGCTCCATGTCCTATTCTCTGGAGCAGCATAGAATCATAGAATCATAGAGTTGGAAGAGACCACAAGGGCCATCCAGTCCAACCCCCTGCCATGCAGGAACTCCAAATCAAAGCATCCCTGACAGATGGCCATCCAGCCTCTGCTTAAAGACCTCCAAGGACAGAGACTCCACTGCACTCCGAGGGAGTGTGTTCCACTGTCGAACAGCCCTTACTGTCAGGAAGTTCCTCCTAATGTTGAGGTGGAATCTTTTTTCCTGCAGCTTGCATTCATTGTTCCGCGTTCTAGTCTCTGCAGCAGCAGAAAACAAGCTTGCTCCCTCTTCAATATGACATCCCTTCAAATATTTGAACAGGGCTAGCATATCACCTGTTAACCTTCTCTTCTCCAGGCTAAACATCCCCAGCTCCCTAAGGCGTTCCTCGTAGGGCATGGTTTCCAGACCCTTCACCATTTTAGTCACCCTCCTTTGGACCCGCTCCAGTTTCTCCACATCCTTTTTGAATTGTGGTGCCCAGAACTGGACACAGTATTCCAGGTGGGGCCTGACCAAAGCAGAATAGAGTGGCACTATTACTTCCTTTGATCTAGACGCTATACTTCTATTGATGCAGACTAAAATAGCATTTGCTTTTTTAGCTGCCGCATCTCACTGTTGACTCATGTTCAACTTATGGTCTACTTGGACTCCTAGATCCCTTTCACACGTAGTTTCATTCAGCCAGATGTCCCCCATCCTATATCTGTGCATTTCTTTTTTGCGCCCTAAGTGCAGTACCTTACATTTCACCGCATTGAATTTCATTTTGTTAGCATTGGCCCAGCTTTCTAGTCTATTCAGGTCATTTTGAATTTTTACCCTGTCTTCTGGAGTATTGGCTACTCCTCCTAGTTTAGTGTCATCTGCAAATTTGCTATGTATGCCCCCAATTCTGTCATCCAAATCATTAATAAAGATGTTGAATAGCACTGGGCCCAGGACAGAACCCTGTGGGACCCCACTGGTCACTTCTCTCCAGGATGAAAAGGAACCATTGTTGAGCACCCTTTGAGTTTGGCCAGTCATCCAGTTACAAATCCATGTAACGGTTACCTTGTCTAGCCCACATTTTACAAGCTTGTTTGCAGGAATGTCATGGGTAACCTTGTCAAAGTCCTTACTGAAATCAAGATATACTGCATCCACAGCATTCCCTTCATTTACCAAGCTGGATATTCACAGACTCTCTGTTTAATTATCTGCTCTAGAATCTTTCCTGGAATTGATGTCAGACTAACTGGACGATAATTGTTGGGATCCTCTTTTTTCCCCTTTTTGAAGATAGGGACTACGTTTGCCCTCCTCCAGTCTGCTGGGACTCCTCCTATTCTCCAGGAGTTCTCAAAGATTATTGCCAATGGTTCCGATATTACATTTGCCAGTTCTCTTAATACCCTTGGATGTAGTTCATTGGTCCTGAAGACTTATATTCATTTAGGTTAACCAAGTATTCCTATCTCTTTACTTATTCTGTGCTGAAATTCCCCTAATCTGTCTTCTGCTCCATTATCCTTAGGTTGAGCACCTTTTGCCTTTTCTGAGAAGACTGAAGCAAAGAAGGTGTTGAGTAATTCTGCCTTTTCTCTGTCCCCTGTTAGCATTTTGCCATCTTCTGCACGCAGTGGTCCTACCGTTTCCTCCTTCTTCCTTTTGCTGCAGACATACCCATAAAAGCCCTTTTTATTGTTCTTAAACTCTCTAGCAAGCCTGACTTCATTCTGTGCTTTAGCTTTTCTGATTTTACCCCTACATGTGCTGGCTATCTGTTTGAATTCTTCTTTGGTGATTTCCCCATTTTTGCATTTCTTATACATGTTCCGTTTAAGGCTTATCTCAGTTGAAAGTTCCTTAGTCATCCATCCTGGCTTCTTGAGACATCTTCCATTTTTCTTCCTCATTGAAACTGTTTGAAATTGTGCCTTCAGTATCTCCCTTTTGAGGAACTCCCATCCGTCTTGAACTCCCTTCTCTTGTAGTATTCCTGACCATGGGATCACCCCCAGTATTTCTCTAAGTTTTCTAAAATCAGCTTTCCTAAAAATCTAGAATGTGTCTCTAACTATGCCTGGCTTCTCCTTTCCATTGTATAACAAACTTCCAAGGTCTCATGCACATTCTCTGAGGACTGGCAGTGCTGCTCTTCTTGCTCCCCCTCATCGTTACTGAGAAGGGACAGAGCTTCAAATTGACTCTTCAACTCCAAAGTCACAGAAGCATCCCTGATTCTTCCATTTGTATGGGTCACATTCCTCCAAATGTCTACCCCTTGTGTATGGCAACTGACCTCTTCCCCAGAAGCATCATCCCCTGTGTGTTCCTCATACAGGATAGTCTGCACTCGCTGTTCCAGAAAACCTTCTCCTCCTCAGTATGCTGCAGAGTGGGGCCTCAGACTGGTTAGACCTTCTCTACCAGAAGGGAACCAACTTTTACTTTCTGCAGGTGAATAAATATCCTCTGGAACATCCTCTGGAAGGAAGACACACCTACCACAACTGTTGCAGGTGAATGCTGCAGCCTTAACCAGGCAGTGAAACAGAACTCCAGGCCTCCTCCACTCTTGTCCAGCACAACATCTCAAATGAGTTAATTTTCTTCCTGTCCACTTTCTTCACTGTCCAGCTCTCACAGCTCTACATGGTGATGAGGAATACAATAGCTTGGACAATCCTAATTTGTGTGTTCAGTTTAATATCTTTGCACTTTAGTATATAGTCTAGTTCTTACTGCCCTTCCCATTCCTAGTCTTTTTAAAAAATTTCTTGACTGCAGTCTCCATTTTGATCAAATTTTTTAATCCAAGATATGCAAAATCTTTTACTTTTTTCATTTCCTCATCATGTAGAAAAACTCATGCAGATCTTCCATGGTAATCATTTTTGTTTTCTTACATTAAGCCTCCTTTAGCACTTTCTTCTTTGACTTTCTTACGTAATTGTTTAAAGTCTTTTTATTTTCCTGCTAGTATACAGTGTCACCTCTGTTGATCTCACCTGTTCGCTCAGCTCTATTTTTCCTTCAAAAAATAAAAGGTGTCCACAAACATGATGGTGGTCAGGGGAACATCTCTTTTCCAAACCTACTTTTGAGGGCTGGCAGTTGCCTATTGCCTTCTTCAGACTCTGCCGTGGAAGGAAAATGAATTTAGCAGATGTTGGTGAGGGGCATGTGTTGTTGGCCACATCTCTTCTGTCCAGGAGTGCTCTTGAGAGGAAAATTAATCATTTTGTTCACCTGTTGCTGATTTGTTTCCATCATTTTCTGTCCACGGATGAGATAATCCAGGGTGCTGGATGAAGGGGGAGGCTGGCCTATCCCTAAGTGAACAGGTGTGGGTCCTCTTCTCCAAATGGGTATCATCCCTTTAGCCTTTAACTAGAGAGAAAAAGAGTTGAGCCTCACATCTTTCCTTTTGCTGGTATTCCTCCTAGGGGATCGCCTCAACTGTTGGCTTGGCTGCCTCTCGCCACATTAAGGAAGTTTTCAGCATCCTGGATAGTTTCTTTAAGGCTATTACCAACGAAGAAAACTGTGTGTCAGATGACGGCCAGGTATGATTCTGGAAATCCTCTAAGGCAACCATGTCACTTTGCTTCTGAAGTCCTTTCTTTCAGGCCTCACACCTCAACTGCTTACCATTGACTTTCTCTTTGGATTAAAGTTGTAAGTTTAATTTGTATTTAATTTTGGGGGAAATGTGGAGCTGACTCTGTTAGGAAACAGCTTCCCTCCGTAGAGTTTTGCAGAAATCTGGTGCCTCAGTGTCTCCTATCTTCCTGGCTGCTCTGGACTGAATTCAAAACCCAGCAGGCAGCATCAGACTCCAAGCGGAAGAATCCTGCCCAATACTTTGTTGGCTCCTGCAGGCTCTCAGCCACGCTGCCTGTTTTTCCCCACAGGGCCCACAGTGGATCGCCCTCCTGCTGTGCTACGGACAAGTAGCCCTTGACATCAAGGAGGAAGTGCTCCCAAGAGCAGATCTGATCATCTCCAAAACGATCACGTGCTTCATGGCTAGCTCCCAGGTATGCTCAGTCTTCCGGCCTTTGCCTTCTGGAGCACCCATAGCAGTAGAACTGCAGCCCTGTTCTTGCCCCCAAAGACACCCCTTGCCCCAAAACAGGGATTGCAGGAGAGAGACAGAGCGATTCAGATGTGGGAAAGCTGGGAAATGGACAGAGGGATGGGAAGGCTGTGGCATTGTGGTTGGAGCAGTGGGTTAACACTCTGGAGACCAGGGTTTGAATCCATTTGCTTGACAATGGAAGACTGCTGGTTAGCTGCAGAGGAAAGCAAAGTCGAATCCCCTCTGAACAAACCTTGCCAAGAAAATCCCATGTTGGGGTCACCTTGGTGTTGCTGTAATTGGAAACAACTTGATGGCACACAGCCACAACCTCAAGAAAGAGGCGAGTGGGAGAGTGTGTGGAAAACAGAGCATGGGCTGGAGCATGGGCTGGAGAACCCACTTGGGCCAAGCCATGACATGGGGCTTCAAGACAGGGTGGAAAGACCCTGTTTTCATGCACAAAGGGCAGAGGGCCTCTCAGGTGTGCCTTGCTGGATGTGGGTTGGGCTCCCAAGGAGGGGAAGTGTGCAGTTGTACCCATGTCTGGCTTGTGAGCTGGATCCCAGGGACTCCCAGCTACCCACCTCCATGCAAGGAGAAAGTGGGGCTGGAGAGGCCTTGGACAGCCATCCTTAGCTTGTTGGGGTCATCTCTAAGGCTGCCAGGGTTTACTTCCCTCTCAGGCAGACAAAGAGGGGTGTACATGGGTAGACTTTGGAAAGAAAAAAAAACTTGGCTGGAAAACTTTGTTCCTCCTGATATGTGTGAGCTATGGGACTGGGTGGCTCCCTCCCCATGGCTCCTCCATCCTCAATCCTAACAGAGGGATGTGCTCAGGGCTCCTTCTCTCTTCTGGGTTGGATTTAGCACACAGACCTGACACAGACCTTCCTGTTGGCTGTCTTTATGTTCTTGGAGGCCATTGCTACCACAGGCAGAGCGGAATTCCTTCACCTGTGCATGAAAGGGTCGCTGGTGGAGTGCCTGACTGTAAGTTGGTTCTCCATGGTGGAGGGGGGGGGGGTGAAGAGAACTGGCCTTGAGGCTCAAGTGGCAGGCTGTCCCACTGGAATTGGCTGGCCATTGGCTGGAATAAAGGGATTGGGACAGTTGGCCTTTCTTACTGCTTGGCCAAGAGTGCTGGCCATTGGGGTGGAATGTGGGGCAACCCCTGATCGGCCACAAGGCTTCCAGGGCAGGCAGGTGGGCAAGTTTATTGGAGCAAACCTTCCAAGGCTGCCTCCGTGATGCTGACTCTCCACTAGGCTGCCTTCCAGGGTGAACCACCTCTTAGGCCGAGGGGAACCAGAACCCCCCTCGAGAGTCATCAGAGCAGAGTTAAGAGAGAAACTCTTGGCATGAAAGAGAGAGAAAGAAAGAAGGAAGTACCCACCACTTGGAGACTGGTGGGAGCAGCTTCCCAGCCTCACCAGGCACCATGGTGCCCATGATAGGCATGAGATGGTGCCCCATGGCCACTGCTCATGTCTTCTCTGTCTCTGTGTTTTCTGGCAGGATGTGATAGAAGCCGAACCCGTCCAAGAGCTGGCCGACACGGTGCTCCAGGGTGTCATGCGCATCGTGACACACCTCAGGTACAGCACATGGTGGGGGTCAGTGGGAGATAGGTCTGGCTCAGAAGTCTTTTCCATGCTTCCTATGAGAAAGGGGGAGCATGACCACCCTTCCCCCACTACCTGAGAAGGGCTGAGGGGGGGCCAAACCACTCACTCACCCCTTCTCCACTCTGGTGGGCTTTTCTTCTTTTGGCAGCAAGCTGAGGCCTCCTTTAGAGCCAGAGAGGAAGTCCAGCCTCCTCCGTGCAACGTTCCAGAAGATCTTTGCCCAGGCCCCACTGTGCTCCCAGGTCACCTACTGTCCGACCTTGGAGAGCTTCCACGAGATGCTACAGGCTTTGGTAGTGGAAGATCCCTACAAATGCGACCTGGCTGACATGATAGAGGTATGCAAGAAGAAGGAAAGGGGAGAATGTTCCTTTTTGGAAGCTGCAAAAGGACATGGGCAGCTGAAGAGATCTAGGGGAGAATGACATCCCACACACACCAGCCCCAGCTATTTCCCATTTCTAAGAAAGAGTTGCACCATTTCCCTCACTTGTGGAGGAATGTGCTCAGCTGCTCTTTCATTTGCAAGCAGTGTCCATGTGGAGATGCGTGAGCTTGCTAGGAGTTCAGCTGAGAAGGATTGGGGTCCATTTGGGGCCTTCTGGGATAACCGGTCCCCAGCTGTTCAGATAGGTTTGCTCTTTGTTTTATAGCTGATCCAGCCATGGATGGTGATGGAGTCAGTTCATGTGCGGGAGAGAGCCGTTCAGTCAGCCACGAGGCTGCTCAATTTTATAGCCAGTCATTTCAACATAGATGTGAGTAGCCCTTGTGTCCCCTATGAGCCTTCTCCCCTCTTGTGCAGATAAAAAATAAGAATACTGCAAAAATAACAGAAACTCTGGAAGAAATAAGTGGTCTACAACACAAACACACACACAAATATTGGTTACTGTATAAACAGATTCAAAACTGATCAAAAATAAAAAGGATTTGAGGAAAAGATCTATGAACTGGATAAAATACTTGATGGGAAAGAACAAAAAAAAACCCTCAGAGTGCTGTAAAATATTATTAGAGAGGAAGTTAGAACAGGATTTTTGTTGTTAACTGCCAGCATGTTGATCTCAACCCATGGAGACCCTATGGGTGAGACCTCTCTAAGACCCTCTATCCTCTGCTGCTCTGCTTAATTCCTGCAAGCCCATGTCCATTTCTTCTTTAATAGAGAAAATCCAGCTAGCATGAGGCCACCCCCTCTTTCTGTTTGTCTCCACCTTTTCCTAGCATTATTGCTTTTTCCACTGTGTTCCTTATAGCTAAAGAAAAAATGATCAAAGGGCGATTGACAATGGCAGAGAATTAGACTTGGATATTTAGATCTGTGCTTGAAAAAACAACAAATTAATTAAATGCCAAAATATTAAAAAAAAAAAAACCTACTACAAAATGGCACATTTTAGATGGCACCTAACATCAGCAAAAATGGCAAAGATCAACAAAAATTGTGACAAAAAATGCTGGAAGCGAAAAGGCTACTATCATGTGTTGTAGACTTGCCCAGTAATAAAATATTTCTGGACACAATTTATATAAGTAAAATACTAAATATTTAATTTTAAATTAACACCAGAAATACATCTATTAAATATTAAATATTAAATACTACCAAAAATAGACAACCAAGATAGAAACAACTGAGAGTTCCTGCATGGCAGGGTGTTGGACTAAATGGCACTTGTGGTCTCTTCCATCTCTATGATTCTATGATTCTATTATTTTATGAAAATATTGTACATGGTTTGGACAGCCACATTTTTATTGGCCTGGCATTGGAAATCCAAGAATGCCCCAACTATTGATGATTGGCTCTTAAAGATGTTGGACACAATAGAGATGGATAAACTGACATGCTGGTAAATCTTCTGAAGAAATGGAAAAGGAATGGAATATATTCATTGGTTATTGTAAAAACAAATGGAGATCAATAATTGGGGGCATACTTATCAAATTTGCAGATGACACTAAACTAGGAGGAGTAGCTAATACTCCAGAGGACAGGATCAAAATTCAAAATGACCTGAATAGACTAGAAAGCTGGGCCAAAGCTAACAAAATGAAATTCGACACAGAGAAATGAAACGTTCTGCACTTAGGGAGGAAAAATGAAATGCACAGATATAAAATGGGGGACACCTGGCTGAATGAGACCACATGTGAAAGGGATCTAGGAGTCCAAGTAGACCATAAGCTGAACATGAGTCAACAGTGCGATGTGGCAGCTAAAAAGGCCAATGCTATTCTAGGCTGCATCAATAGAAGTATAGTTTCTAGATCAAGGGAAGTTATAGTGCCACTCTATTCTGCTTTGGTCAGGCCCCACCTGGAATACTGTGTCCACTTCTGGGCACCACAATTCAAAAAGGATGTGGAGAAGCTGGAGTGGGTCCAAAGGAGGGCAACTAAGATGGTGAAGGGTCTGGAAACCATGCCCTATGAGGAACGCCTTAGAGAACTGGGGATATTTAGCCTCGAGAAGAGAAGGTTAAGAGGTGATATGATAGCCCTGTTTAAATATTTGAAGGGATGTCATATTGAGGAGGGAGCAAGCTTGTTTTCTGCTGCTCCAGAGACTAGGATGGGGAACAATGGATGCAAGCTGCAGGAAAAGAGATTCCACCTCAACATTAGGAAGAACCTCCTGACAGTAAGGGCTGTTCGACAGTGGAACACACTCTTTCCTCGGGGGGTGGTGAAGTCTCCTTCCTTAGGGGTCTTTAAGCAGAGGCTGGATGGCCATCTGTCGGGGTGCTTTCATTTGGAGTTCCTGCATGGCAGGGGGTTGGACTGGATAGCCCTTGTGGTCTCTTCCAACTCTATGATTCTATGATTCTATATTAAGATGAAAGGCTAATATTGTAAGATAAGATAAATAAGAAATCATGAAAAAACTGAAGCAACGAAAACTATACTTCTTGAAGAGAAGAGCTTAAAGAAAACCAGTCACGTTGAACAGAAAGAAGGTTAGAAAGTTTGAGATAACACAACATACAACAAACCTTGTTTATTAACAAACATAAAAGCAGAAATAATTGATAACATAAGCATAAACAAACAATCTAAGAGATGCGTTCTTGGCAAGGAAAAGCTTTTTCTTAGTTTGTTAGTGATGGCTATAGAATCTCATTTAGAGTTAACCCTGGAATGTATTGTGTATATGATGGTGTAGTGTATGGACTTTTATCACACCGGGGGAAAAGACAGGAGCATAGTGGGATGCTCCTGGAAATATCACATGATTATCACAGGATGCTGCGCAATGTTGCAAATATCCCATGATTATCCCATGACTAAGGAGAAATTATAGCACTGCTTTTTTATTCAAGGGAAAATCCCATGAATAAAAAGTGGTGCTACAAATCCTCTTTATTAATGGGATAATCACAGGATATTTGTGACATTGCATGATGTTGTGTGCTAATCTTTGCCAAATCACATGATATTGACAGGGACATTCTGCTATGCTCCCGTTTTTTCTTTCCAGTGTGATAAAGACCTATGTAATGTATGGATTAATATCTGTAATGCATGAATGTATGTTACAATATATGTGTGTGTTAATAAACATTTTTGAAAAAGCAAAAAAAACCAAAAAACTTTTATTGTCAAGTGTTGTTTTTTTAAAAAAAATGTGAATTACCTTTGGTCCATTTCTGGTAGATAGGCTTTATTTAAAAATGAAATAAATGCATAATAAATAAAAGCTGTGTCAAGTGTCCAAGTGCCACATGATGAACTCCAGGGGCAATGCAGGTGCGAGAGAAATGATCCCTGCCTTCCCTCCATGTTTCCTCAGTTCTCTCTGGAGTTTGGCCGCCTGGCCCACTTCAATGCCATCTTTCTTGCTCTGGCCAAGGATCCAGTGGAGAACATCCGCACTTCCGCAGTCCAGGCGGTCAGCTGCCTGTACAAACTTCTGTTCTGCCAGAAGGGTGAGTGTGAGGGGACAGGGGCCCCTGGATTTTTTGCCAGAGCAGCCAGAAAAACAACATCTTGACAGCCAAGTGTTGCCCTCCCAAGTGTTGCCTTTCTTCTGCCCCATGATGCCCATGGCATGACCGCCTCAGGGACGTCATGTCCTAGCTCTTCTCACCAGCCCAACCAAACCGACTCTGCTCCCCAAACATCCCTGTCTCACTGCTCTTTGCACAGTATGCTGCCTTTTGTGGCTGAGGTCCCCTTCCCCAACCCCCAAAGTATGAGGAGGAGTGACCGACCGCTGCTCCATTTCCCACCTTTCAACAGGGCTGAAGAAGAGCAAGCAGATGCAGCAAAGGTGGGCTTTCAAGAGGAACTCTGAGCAGCCCAAGGAGGAGGTGCAATGCAACTTGTGCCTTGCCAAGGTACTCATGCTGGTGGGGAGCATTAAAGGATTGCTGAGGGCTGCTGGGACCCCTGGACCAGTGCTGGCAGGGTGTAGGGTGGAAAGGGAAGGTCCGCCCCCCCCCCCCCGCTATCCTGGGCTGGTCCTGTGGGCCAAGCTTGCTCCTCCTCCCATCCACCAAGCCAGGTTCTCCTCTTCTGGCTCCACAAAGGAGAGGCATTCAAAGGGGAGCAGCACCTGGCAAGGAAACACATGGGGCCACTAAGGCAAGGGACAGTGAAAGGTTGGTGCACCCCAGAGTAGGGAGGAAGAGGAAAGTGGGTCCCCTCGGGGGGGGGGGGGGCAGAAAGCTGCCTTCCACTGAGGCCAGGCATTTTGTCCCCAGCCTGCCCTTCTCTTGCGGTCTCTCAAGTGGGGGCCATTTTCTCAACTCTGAAGGCTCCTGGCTGACTCCTTTCCATTGGGATTGGGGGGCTTTTCCTTGCCAGACAGGGGCCCAGAGCACTCACTCTTTTTTGCAGGATCCAGAGGACCAGCTCTTTTCCGAGCAGCTAACCAACCAACTGCTTGCTATTCTGAACATCCTGAGAGGATCCAAAGCACAGCTGCTGAGGCCCTCAGAGGAGATCCTCAATGCCATCCTCCAGAACCATGTCACCAAGGTTGAGAGGGTGAGAGCTCTTCAGTCGCTGCCCTCAGCTCCAAACTCTTGCCTGCCTTGGTGGGCTGGGAGACCCCTGAAGAGGAACTAGCTCTGCTTCCCAGCCTCTGGGGCCAAGGGCTGTGCCAAAGACAAATGATCTAGCAGTGAAAGAAACAAGCTTAGATGAACTTGTAAAACATCAGGCTAGCTTTACTTGCTAAGATCTGTGCATGCTCAAATACATGGTCTAAACGCAAATGAGTGGGAAGTTGCTGTTAGTGAGGCTGGGCATGCAAAGGTTGCGAACATGATGGCACCCACCAAGCAGGAGTGAGGGCTTTGTATGTGGCTTCAACCCTATCTGTGCCTCTTCCTCCTAGTCCTTCACCGCCTCCATTCTTTCTCTCCCACCCAGGTCAAGGAAGTGGTGGCTGCCATATACACCTGCCTCCAGGCCCGCCCAGACTCTTGCTGGGTTCGGGAGGTGTTACTGAAGGCTTTGAAATACCTTTTGCCTGACCACATGGAGGAGGTGGTTCAGGGCTGCCTCTCCTTCAGCATCCCTGTTGACAAGTAAGGGTCCAGAACTGTCTTCCTGAGGTATTCAGGCCACGTGTCAGATGGTGGCTAGAGGCAAAATCAGCTACTGAACCACAGCGGCTTCTGTCTGCCTTTGTTGTCTTTTCAGATATGCCAGGGAACTCTGGACGGCAATGGCTACAAGTCCCCAGGTGGCCACGCAAGTCATACAAATCTTGCTAACAAGCCTCCAAGTCAAGGATCCCCTAGAGAGCAATGAGGATATCATCACCATGTCCTTGGCGGTAAGCAGCCGGGTGCCAGCCTGGTTCTGGCCTGGCCCAAGTGACTACTTGCCAATTGTCCAGTCTTTGGTGTTTGGTCCCACAACTTGTTGGGGCTGTTTATTCTCTACCCAGAGACATGGAAGGCATGTGGGAGGCTCCTTTTGTCCCTGCCATGAGAGGACAATGTTGGAGAATACTGGTGCTTGCAAACTCAGTTGGACAGTTGATGGCTATTTGATTGGCTATTTTCCTGGTGGGAGCAGTAGGGATTAGCAGCTTGTCTAATTCCCATCATCCCCCATTTGCCCCCCCTTCTAGAGCAGATCATTAAAGAAACCACCTGTAAGCACTAAGAAAGGAATGCTGTAATTACTGAAAGTCAGCATGGGTTTCTCAAAAGCAAGCTATGACAAACTGATCTCTCTCTCTCTCTCTCTCTCTCTCTCTCTCTGAACTTATCGCATTCATTTTTTCCTCCGTTATCTGGGACGCGCGTGAACAGATTTTATCGCACACCCAAGCGTCCACAAAAAAGGTCCTATTCTGGCATTTGTCCCCATTCAATGCTGAAAAGCACCATTTTTGTCCAATTTTGAAAAATTTCCACTGGATAAAAATGGCACTCCTCAGCACTGAACGGCCTGGGGATGGGTGACGGAATGGGACCTTTTTGTGGACGCTTGGGTGTGCAATAAAATCCGTTCATGCACGCCCCTGAGAGTCCCATTCCTATCCCCATAATGGAGGAAAAAATGAATGCGATAAAATTCTCTCTCTCTCTTTCTTGATACAGTCCCAAACTTGGTAGATGAAGGGAATGCTGCAAATGTAGCATATCTTGATTTCAGTAAGGCCATTGACAAGGTCCCCCACTATATCATTGCAATAAAGCTCATAAAATGTTTACTAGGCAATGCAGCTCTCTGGTGGATTTGTAGTTGGTTGACTGACCAAACTGAAAGGGTGCTCAGCAATAGCTCCTCTTCATCCTGTAGAGAAGTGACCAGTGGGGTGCCACAGAGTTCTGTCCTTGCTCCTTTGTTATTGAACATCTTTATCAATGACATGAATGAAGAAATAGAGGGCATGTTTATCAAATTCTCTGATGACACCAAACTAGAAGGAATAGCCAATACCTCAGAGGACAGGATCAGAATTCAAAATGACTTCAACAGACTAGAAAGCTGTGCCAAACCTAAGAAAATGAATGCAAGCTACAGGAATAGAAATTCCACCTTAACCTTAGGAAGAACTTCCTGACAGTAAGAGATTGTCAACAGTGGAATACACTGCCTTGGAAGGTGGTGGAGTCTCTTTCTTTGGAAGCTGTTTTAAGCAAACACTCAACAGCCATCTGCCACAGAAGGGTTTGCACGATGTCTTCCTGCATGGCAGAATGGGTTGGACTGGATGGGCCCGGGGGGGGGGTCTTTTCTAACTCTAGGATTCTACGATTAGCTGTGCTAGCTAGGGCTGATGGGACCTGTAGTACAGGAGTACTAAGAGGACTGCCTATTCCCTGCATCTCACCTGAATGATGGGCCATCCAATGCCCGTGGGCCCCACTCCTTTGCCATCACTCAGACTCAGAGACATGGCAGAGAGGAAGGCTAGCCAAGGGTGTCAACAGGCAACCTTTTCCCAAGACTCTCGATTAAGGTGCCTTCTTCTCCCTCCACTCCCCCCTTATGAGAAATTGATTTTTCCACACTTGGAAGCTTCATAGAATCATAGAATCATAGATCCACAGAGTCCCAAGGACCGCCCCCCCCCCCGAGAGCCTCAGGTCCAAACCTCTGCTCAATGGAGAATCTCCAGCTAGCGCTTCCCCAACAAGGAACTTTCCAGACTCTTTTTTGAAAACTTCCAGAGAAGAAGAGCCTACCACCTCTCTAGCCCATGGGTTCCATTTTTGAATCACTCTTGCCACCAAGAAGTTCCTTTTCATGTTCAATCGAAATCTACTCTCCTGTAACTCCCAACCATTAGGCTTGGTCATCCCCTCTGGGGCAGGAGAGAACAAACCCACCCATCTTCTCTGGGGCAGCCCTTCATCAATGCATCCTTCAGGGAAGGATATGTTCCATCATGTTTAAAGGAGGCAGCCATCAGACCGCTTCTGAAAAAACCTTCCCTGGACCCCCAGGTTATGAACAACTTTAGGCCAGGCTCTTTACTACCTTTCTTGAGCAAGGTGATCAACTCCAAGCTGCCTTGGATGAAACTGATTATCTAGACCCATTTCAAACTGGCTTCAGGACAGGCTTTGGGGTGGAGACTGCGATGGTTGCCTTGACCGACGATCTGCGTCTAAGCATCGACAGGGGTAGTGTGACCCTGCTGGTGCTCTTAGACCTCTCAGCAGCTTTTGATACAATAGATCACGGCATCCTTTTGGATCGCCCGAGGGGGTTAGGTATCGGAGGCACTGCATTGCAGTGGTTCCAGTCCTTCCTCTCAGGCAGGTCCCAGAGGGTGCTGCTCGAGGACAGCTATTCGAGCAAAAGAGAGCTCACCTGTGGAGTCCCACAGGGGGCTATCCTGTCCCCAATGTTATTCAACATGTATATGAAGCCGCTGGGTGAGATTATTTGGAGTTATGGATCTGGGTGTTATCAATATGCTGATGACACCCAAATCTATTTCTCCATGTCTTGTTCGTTGGCCTTGAATTCTGATGGCGCCTCCTTTCTCAATGAATGTCTTTGACCAGTAATGGGCTGGAGGAGGAAAAACAGATTGAAACTGAGTCAGGACAAGACGGAGGTGCTCATGGTAGCGGCCCTGAAACCAAGAATTGGGCTGCAACCTCCAGTCCTGGATAGGGTCACACTCTCCTCCAGTGACTGTGTTCGCAGCTTGGGGGTGCTCCTTGACTCATTGCTCCTGATGACTAATCAGGTAAACGCGACTGTCAGGAGTGCCTGTTATCAGCTTCGGCTGATATGCCAGCTGCGTCCTTCTCTGGAAGTAAGGGATTGAGACTGTTGTTCACGCATTGGTAACCTCTCGTCTAGATTTCTGTAATGTGCTCTACATGGGGCTATCCTCGTGCTTGGTTCGGAAACTACAGCTAGTACAGAACATGGTGGCCAGACTAGTGTCAGGAACATCTAGGAGGGACCATATTATTCCGGTATTAAGGTCCCTCCATTGGCTGCCTGTTGGTTTCCGGGCCCAGTACAAGGTGTTGATCATCATCTTTAAAGCCCTAAATGGCTTGGTTCCAAGCTATCTCAGGGACTGCCTTCTCCTTTACAATCCTCCCCGCACACTCCGGTCCTCTGCGAGGAATTTGCTACAGCCTCAAACATCTTTAGTCAGCTTTAAAAAGGCTGTCAAGATGGATCTCTTCCAGCAGGCCTTTCCAGGATAGATACTCCGGCCTCAGGGACTCCCTCTTCAGTAGACTCGCCAATGTCTATGTAAAAATCAATTAGGATGTTGCCACATTGTCTTGTTTGTTTTGTAATTTGTATTAATGTTGTTTACATTTTTGGTTTTAATTTGTAATATATTTAATATTGTTTTAAGGGGGGAGGGATGTAGCTGTTTTATTTGATGTAATTGTATTTTAATGTTGTTAGGGGCCTTAGCCGCCTCGATTGATCTCAAAGGGGTGGATTATTATTATTATTATTATTATTTTGAAAGAGGGCCATCATGTCACCCCTCAGTCTTCTCTTCAACCTCTCCTCATAAGTTTTATTCTCTATACCTCTTATCACCCTCATTGCCCTTCTCTGAACTTGCTCCAACTTGTCTATATCCTTTTGAAAATGAGGCACCAGAACTGAATGCAATATTCTAGGTGAGGCCTGACCAGCATAGAATATAAGGGAACTATTCTTTCCTTCAACTAAGAAACAATGCCTCTATCCATGCAGGAAAGATTCTGGAATAGATTATTAAACAGAGAGTCTGCCAATATCTAGAAGATAATTCCATCATCACAAAAAGCCAACATGGGTTTCAGAGAAACAAGTAATGCCAGATAAATCTGATCTCTTTTTTTATATAAAATTACCAGCTTTGTAGATGAAGGGAATGCTGTGGATGTAGTATATCTTGATTTCAGTAAGGCCTTTGACAAGGTTCCCCTTGATATTCTTGCAAACAAGCTTGTAAAATGTGGGATAGACAAGTTAACTGTTACATGGATTTGTAACTGGTTGACTGACCGAACCCAAAGGGTGCTCAGAAATGGTTCCTTTTCATCCTGGAGAGAAGTGACCAGTGGGGTGCCACAGGGTTCTGTCCTGGGCCCAGTGCTATTCAATGTCTTTATTAATGACTTGGATGAAATTATTAAGGGCCAAGTTATCAAATTTGCAGATGACACCAAATTAGGAGGAGTAGCTAATACCACAGAGGACAGGATCAAAATTCAACATGACCTGAATAGACTAGAAAGCTGGGCCAAAGCTAACAAAATAAAATTCAACACAGACAAATGTAAGGTTCTGCACTTAGGGAGGAAAAATGAAATGCACAGATATAGGATGGGGGATACCTGGCTGAATGAGACAACATGTGAAAAGGATCTAGGAGTCCAAGTAGACCCCAAGTTGAACATGAGTCAACAGTGCGATGCAGCAGCTAAAAAGGCCAATGCAATTTTAGGCTGCATCAATAGAAGTATAGTGTCTAGATCAAGGGAAGTAATAGTGCCACTCTATTCTGCTTTGGTCAGGCCCCATTTGGAATACTGTGTCCAGTTCTGGGCACCACAATTCAAAAAGGATGTAGAGAAACTGGACCGTGTCCAAAGGAGGGCAACTAAAATGGTGAAGGGTCTGGAAACCATGCCCTCTGAGGAACGCCTTAGGGAGCTGGGGATGTTTAGCCTGGAGAAGAGAAGGTTAAGAGGTGATATGATAGCCCTGTTTAAATACTTGAAGGGGTGTCACATTGAGGAGGGAGCAAGCTTGTTTTCTGGTGCTCCAGAGTACAAGACCCAGAACAATGGAGGCTAGCTCCAGGAAAAGAGATCCCAGCTCAACATTAGGAGGAACTCCCTGACAGTAAGGGCTGTTCGACAGTGGAACACACTCCCTCGGAGTGTGGTGGAGTCTCCTTCCTTGGAGGTCTTTAAGCAGAGGCTGGATGGCCATCTGACGGGATGCTTTGATGGAGAGTTCCTGCATGGCAGGGGGTTGGACTGGAAGGCCCTTGTGGTCTCTTCCAACTGTATGACTCTATGATTCTATTAATTCTGTGACCAAAGTGGTAGCCAAAGAGAAGACTTAACAGGAAAGAGCACTTCCTTCCCAGATCTTCTCACTTCCTTCCAACCCCACTTGATACTTCCTCTCTACACGTTTCAATGGAGCAGCTTCACTCACGAGCCTCCACTCAGTCCTCCTTTTGTTTTACAGTATGTTTCATATTCTTTACTCGTCATGAAGAAGAGAAATGGCCAGATGGGCCTGGGCTGTGTGATCCCTCCGACCCCTTCCCCTTCTAGGGCAGAGGGATCCCAGAGGCCTTTCCCAACCCTTTTACCCTGGAGGAACCTGTGAAGAAGCATCTTTAGGTCTCAAGGAATTCCTGCATGAGAATTAATCTATCTATGGCTCCCTACTTTGTTTTTCTGCATACAAATAGGCCTAAAAGTCTTACCTAGAAGGTGCTAATGAGGTATTGTACATGAAAGAGGAGGATGTCTTTCCTTTGGTTTAAAACTAAACATCACTTTCCAGTCATCCTCCTGTTAAAAACCAGTCTTTTCCCATCATCATTTCTCTCAGAACCCTCTTGGGGAATTTTGGTTGAGAAACCCTGGCAAAGTGCAGGGACAGACACACTTTGAGGTGTGCATTGGCTCAGGTTTACTGGTACGTTTCCTGACACAGTGATATTTGTGCATTTCACACAGGCTTCAATACTACTTACAATCCAGACTAAAGTAAACCCATTGAATCAGAGGAATTTACTTAAGTGTTGGCATGGAATTTAGTAACAGATTCAGTGGCACTCTAACTGGGACTACCCATTGGAGTCAAGTGACAGGCCGCTGTAGAGGCTTGAGGGTTAGGACACTGGGAGACCAGGGTTTTAATCCTGGCTTGGCCACAGAAACCCACTGGATGGCCTTTGGCAAGTCACACTCTCTTAGCCTTAGAGAATGGCAATGACAAACATCCTCTGAAGAAAGCTTGAGAAGAAAACCCCATGATAGCTTTGCCTTAGGATTGCCATAGATTGGAAATGACTTGCAGGCACAAAATAGCAAGAACAATCTTGATTCAAGCACTAGGGTGAGAATGGTGTTTGAATCCCCACTCAGGAAAAGAAAAGGAAAGACATCCTCCTCTTTCATGTACAATACCTCATTAGCACCTTCTAGGTAAGACTTTTAGGCCTATTTGTATGCAGAAAAACAAAGTAGGGAGCCATAGAGACCGTCGGGTGCAAGTCACACTCTTTTCTCCACTGCAGGAAAAGGCTGAGTCAATCTGGCAAAGCAAACAAAGTGAGAGGGCTACCTTAAGTCGGAGTCCATGTGAAGACATGTGACTTCAACAACCACGTGGGTTTAGCCTGTAATCTGTAAAACCAGGCATGCTGCCACATGGAAGGAAGCAGGGCCACATTGTCTTCTGCCATATGGCAACAGAGATCGGTCTCCCTCTTCCATTCATTCTCTCCATTTATGGTTCCCTTTGGAAATCATGGCTGGCCATCTACACAGTTGACCGTACTAAATGGCTCCTCATTTGGCTGGAGCTACTGCCTGGTCTCACAGCAACTGTAGTAGCTTTCAGATCACTCGTGGAATGACCTGGGCATGAGGGCATAAGTGCACATGCACACACTCCAGCAAGGTGCCTTGCACAAGACTCACATCTTTCCATTCCTCCCTCCTTCCTCCTCTCCTTCAGGCTATGAATGTCTTACATGAGGTATTAGGGATCCCCGGCTTCAAATCAGCCTTGATGAGAATGTACCACCAGATCTTCATCCCGATACTCAGACAGGTCTACTACGTGACACAGCTGACATTGCCCAAGGATCTACAAGCCTGGCAGAATGACGCCATGAAGCAGGACCCCAATCTGCTCACTTTTCACAGGTGCCAGTCAAACAGGTGGAAGGAGGGAAGGAAGGAAGGATGGAAAACAGCCATGGCCACAGCCCCGGGCATGGGCAGAAGTGGCTGTTCAGGGGGAAAGCAGGCAGGTGGGGGCACCTGCTGCCCTGATGCAGCCCTGATGGTCTTCTCCATCTCCAGGACATCAATTGAGATTGTGAAGGACCTCTTCTCACTGGCCGGGGACTTGGCTACCTATGACCACATCGAATTCCAGCTGGGCTGGATGGTGCAGAGCACACCAGGGCAGGCCTTTCAGGGCATCTGCCTGCTGGCCAGGTAGGCAGAGCCGCAGCATGGATCCTACTTCCTGGGCCCGGCAGAGGGATCCCCAACAAGAAAGCTCTGCATGTGGCCAGGGACCAAGGGATTGGGGGGAGGGGGCCCAGCATTGTGGCTATGTTTCCCCCCCCCCCCATCCTCCATGGCCAGACTGTGAGCTGTTGGTGGACACCTTGTGCCTTCAAAGGAAAAGGAAAGAGGTGAGGGATGGTAGGCCTGGGGTCTCTCCATCCTAGGCACTCCACATCCCATCCATTCCATGGCCTTTCTGCTGCTGATGAGGATCTGCATGATGATCAGTGGGGTCCCCTATGCTGTTTTGCCTCCCTCAGGGCCATGGTAGAATGTAACAGCCCCAAAATCCCAGAGGTCTTCAGAGAGGCTGTGTTCATCCTCAACACTGAAGAGGATGAGATGAAGAAGATTACAGCCCTGGTTCTCCTGGTTGAGGTAAGACCCCCCCTCCTTTAGGAGGTGAGGGAGCCGTGGTCCCCAGAAACTGCCTGAGAGACTTTGGTGGGCTCCCACCATGGGTGTCTTCCAGCTAGGCATGGCCTCCCTCCTGGACAGAGGCCAGCATTCACAGAAGAGGGAGATGAGGGGAGGCTTTGGGATCCCTTCTCCCTCTGGAGTGGTACCAGCTGTTGGTGATCTCTGGAGTGGACCAGACAGGTTTTGACTTGGAATGAAAGGAGACGTCAAGCAGCCACCCCTGGGTTGTTGTAGAGGGTAAAAACCAAAAAGGATTTCAAAGCAGGTAATCCAAGGATGGAGGAGGACATTGTGAAGAGTAGGCGCAACACTTGAGTGTTATTTGGGCCAGCTACGGAGAACGTAGGTGTGGGAGTCATTATTCTCTCTTCCCTCTGCACAATATTTGGCCATGGGGAGTACTAATGAGGTAGAATTTATTTAGCCTAAAGGCTATCAGAATGGCTTACAATTATTTTTTTTAATTTGACGGTTCCCTGCCCTCAGGCTTACAATCTAAAAAGACACAACACAAAAGGAGAAGGGAAAGGTGGGGAAGGGGACCAGGTCAAAAAGTTCTTCTCTCCCTCTGAGGCCTGGACCAAGGCAGATGGCATGGAGGGAGGGCTCTCTTTCTTCAGGCTTCAGACCTTGGTGGAGCTGGGTCTACTTGTGCACTCCCTCAGAGGCTGGAAGATGACATGGCTGGGAATGGTGGAATTCAGTGCCACAGGGACCCATTGTAGGGCGGCCCATTTGGCCCCTTGCTTGAGAGCAGGAAATGGGCTCATCTGGGGGCACCACATTGCCAGCCATTGTGACAAGAATAGTTATGGAACCAAACAGATGCACCAACACCCATAGAAACCAATCTCTCCCCAGCCCTAGAGGCAGTGTGTCTTCTGGGAGGCAAGGGGAGCTGCCCCACTAAACTCCCTGCTGTGGGTATCTAAATGGGGGTTCTGCTGGAGGATACAGAGGCCCATTTGGCCTGATCCTCTGCTGGGGTTCAATTCCTGCCCAACACCCAGACCTGCCCCTTTTGCTTGCCTAGTGGTGGCCCTCGCAGACAGGCTCTCTGTCCTTTGGGTACCCACCCCCATGGACACAAACACATACACTCATGCTGGTGCTTCTCTCCATCCTTCCCCAGTTCCTTAAGAGCCCTTCTGCTGAGATGATGATGGATGGAGCCAATCTCAGGCAGCGCCTGGAGGAAGGGGCTGCTTCTTCTATCCTCACCATCAAAATGTTGAGCATGAAGGCCCTCAAGAGTGATATCTTCCAGCCAAGACAGGTGGGGAGGAGATTGCACAGGTTGTCTTGGGAAGGGCTGGGGGATCGATCCTCATGTGAGGATGTGGGGCTGGCAGAACATCCCCCACATGCTGGGAAGTGACCCAAAGTCCCTGCCTCACCACGGCCTCTCTGGTTTTGCTCAGATTAAGGGCTTGAAGGAACAGCTCCCAATCCTTGTGGAATCGCTGTTCAAAGGACAAGAGCAAGATATTCTGCGGAGACTGAATGACATCATGACCATTCTTGATGGTTTGGATGGCTATGAAATTGGCGACGTTGCCATAGAGATTGCTCTCAACATCCGTTCCTTCTTCAGGGATGTAAGTTCTGGACTTGGGAAAACCATACAGGCTTCTTGCTGCCATCCCCTCAGGCCGAGGTTGTCCCTATTCAGGGTCCTATTTCCCACTAAAGCACAGTGGGCCGTGGATATTCTCACCCACTTTCTCCCAGACCCCCAGTTGCCCTCCTCACCTGCCAATGGGCTCCCTGCCTGTGATGATCATTGGCTGTGGGCTGGAGAAGGAGGGAGCATCCCTGGAGCAGGTAGAGTTTCTGATGAAGGAGCAGAGGGAGGCTCCGTGGGGAATAGAAAAGTTGGTTGGTTGGTAGGTTTAGTCCCCTGCCATTCTTCTAAATGGAACCGAAAGCAGATTATTATTGCTATTGTTGTTGTTTATTCACTTATATCCCACATTTCTCCCAATATAGGGACTAAAGGTGAACATTGCAATTTATAAAGAGTACAAAAACAGTAAAATGTATAAATTTAAACTTAAAAAGCAATTAAACAATTTTAAAAGTTAAAACAGTTACGAATTAAAATGTAATGTGTTAAAAACTCAAACCTTAAAATTTAAATTGCACAGCATTTAAATTTCAGCCCTTCTCAGTTTGCAAAGGCCTGACATCATAAGAATATCTTTATCTGTTGCTGGAAGGAAAGAAGGGATGGGGCCAGATTTTGGGAGTGTTCACCAAGAGGTCCCTCTCCCTTGTTCCCATTAAAGGAGCCTGAGAGGGTTTTGGGACAGTTGGCTACCAGTCCATTTCCAGAAGAACTAAAAGTGCTGGTTTTGACCTATAAAGCCCTATACAGATTGGGTCCAGGTTATTTGAAGGACCATTATCTCCTGTTACGAGCACACTTGGGTGTTGAAATTGTTTGGAGAAGCACTTTTGTGTGTCCCATCATCCACACAGGCATCTTTTGTGGGAACGAGAGAGCAAGTGGAAGAGGCAACAAGGGAGTCAGCTATTTTGGATCTGATCCTAACCAACAGGGAAGACCTAGTTGATGGGGTGCAAGTGGTGGGATCCTTGGGTGGGAGTGACCATGTTCTCCTGGAGTTTGTTATACAGTGGAAAGGAAAAGCTAGGCATAGTCAGACACGCACTCTAGACTTTAGGAGAGCTGATTTCCATAAACTTAGAGAAATATTAGGGGTGATTCCACGGTCAGGTACACTGAAAGAGAAGGGAGTTCAAGATGGATGGGAGTTCCTCAAAAGGGAGATACTGAAGTCACAATTTCAAACAGTTCCAATGAGGAAGAAAAATGGGAGATGTCTCAAGAAACCAGGATGGATGACTAAGGAACTTTCAAATGAGCTAAGTTTTAAACAGAACATGTATAAGAAATGGAAAAATGGGGAAATCACCAAACAGGAATTCAAACAAATAGCCAGTACGTGCAGGGATAAAGTCAGAAAAGCTAAAGCGCAGGGTGCTGAACAATGGTTCCTTTTCATCCTGGAGAGAAGTGACCAGTGGGGTCCCACAGGGCTCTGTCCTGGGCCCAGTGCTATTCAATATCTTTATTAATGACTTGGATAAAATTATTGAGGGCCTAGTTACCAAATTTGCAGATGACACCAAATTAGGAGGAGTAGCTAATACCCCAGAGGACAGGATCAAAATTCAAAATGACCTGAATAGACTAGAAATCTGTGCCAAAGCTAACAAAATGAAATTCAATGTGGAGAAATGTAAGGTACTGCACTTAGGGCGCAAAAATGAAATGCACAGATCTAGGATGGGGGACATCTGGCTGAATGAAACTATGTGTGAAAGGGATCTAGGAGTCCAAGTAGACCATAAGCTGAACATGAGTCAACAGTGCGATGCGGCAGCTAAAAAGGCCAATGCTATTCTAGGCTGCATCAATAGAAGTATAGTGTCTAGATCAAGGGAAGTAATAGTGCCGCTCTATTCTGCTTTAGTCAGGCCCCACCTGGAATACTGTGTCCAGTTCTGGGCACCACAATTCAAAAAAGATGTGGAGAAACTGGAGCGGGTCCAAAGGAGGGCAACTAAGATGGTGAAGGGTCTGGAAACCATGCCCTATGAGGAACGCCTTAGGGACCTGGGGATGTTTAGCCTGGAGAAAGAGAAGGTTAAGAGGTGATATCCCTGTTTAAATACTTGAAGGGAGCGAGCTTGTTTTCTGCTGCTCCAGAGAACAGGATCCGGAACAATGGATGCAAGCTCCAGGAAAAGAGATTCCACCTCAACATTAGGAGGAACTTCCTGACAGTAAGGGCTGTTCGACAGTGGAACACACTCCCTCGGAGTGTAGTGGAGTCTCCTTCTTTGGAGGTCTTTAAGCAGAGGCTGGATGGCCATCTGTCGGGGATGCTTTGACTGAGAGTTCCTGCATGGCAGGGAGTTGGACTGGATGGCCCTTGTGGTCTCTTCCAACTCTGTGATTCTATGATTCTAAGTCCTTCTCGGTGGCTGGTCCTCCCAAGCTCTGGAAAATATTATTATTATTATTATTATATATATATTTTAATATTTAATATTAATATATTAATATTTTAATAGAATAAAATACAATATTATAGAATCATAGAATCATAGAGTTGGAAGAGACCACAAGGGCCATCCAGTCCAACCCCCTGCCATGCAGGAACTCCCAATCAAAGTATCCCCAACAGGTGGCCATCCAGCCTCTGCTTAAAGACCTCCAAGGACGGAGATTCCACCACGCTCCGAGGAAGGACTGTGTTCCACTGTCGAACATTATGTAATATTATTACATTAGGCCTCCAGGGGAACTTGGAGGACTACAGGTGCTACCACCAAAAGAAAAATAAATGTTTTTTGCCCCCAAATACCTTCTAAGGGGGACATTTTAGGCCTTCTTGAGTCCAAGAAGGCATTCTGGGACATTCTGGGCAAGAAAGCCTTCCAAATCCCTCTTTGAAAAAATCTGCAAAATTTTGTTTTGACAGCTGGAGGCTGCGAGATTCCAAACACGTGGAAATGCCCTCTTCATTAGCTAGATATAATTTCAGGGTATTTTAGAGCAAAAAGAGTGACCCCCTGAGGGGCCCTGGGAGCTTCATGCAGTCCACAGATTTCAGTCCACATTTCCCACCCATCACATTGATTTAAAGCAGCATGGGGGCAGAACTGGACCCAGAGGGACACTAATAATAATAATAATAATAATAATAATAATCTTTATTTCTAGCCCGCTCCTCTGTGAGTACAATCGGAGCGGGGTACAACAAGATTAAAACATACAAATTAAAACACTTCATTGGCCCATTCCCAGCCACCCACCCCTTAAAAATAAATTAAATTAGCAATAATTTAAAATCAACAACATTAAAAATATGATTCTATGGCCCGTTTGTTGAATAGGCCATTCAGAACCCCCACTTTCTGAGAGCCCTTGCCCCTCGAAGGAGAATGGAAGCCATTGCCAAAGACTGGCTCCACAGTTCATCCCAGAGTGGCTGCCCAGAAAGATGCCACAGCCTGAGAAATCCAGCAGGACCAACAGAGTCCAGTTCTCTGTGTAGGCTGTCCATGAAAGTGTCCTGAAACCAGACTCACCCAGATCAGATAATCCACTTCTTCTAGGGATCCCTGGAGCTAGGAAGAGCTTTGTGAAGGGAAGGCCAGGGTGGTGGAACGTCTGGAAACCCCCAGGGTTCTGTCCTGGGCCCATGGCTATTCAACATCTGTATCAATGATATGGGTGAAGGAATAGAGGGCATACAGTACTTATCAAATCTGCAGATGACACCAAATGGGAGGCAGGGGGTAGGCAATAGCTTAGATGAGAGGATCAGAATTAAAAATGATCTTAAAAGACTAGAAAGCTGGGCCAAATCTAACAAAATGAATTTCAACAGGGAGAAATGCAAAATACTACATTTAACTTGGTGTGGATTCCCTGTGCACTTCTTGCCACATGTTTTTCTCCTCTCTCTCTAGGAAAGTGCCAGGATCCGTGCCAGGGCCTTTGACGTGTTTGGGAAGCTGGTTTTCAACATGAAGGAATCCAACAACATCCTCCTGATGAAGGAGGTGACCAACAGCATTGTCCCTCTTCTGCTCCACTTAATGGACGAAGACAGTACTGCTGCCAAGGCAAGTCCAGCCAGAGCCAAGCCTCTTTCCCCAGAACTCATCCCCTAACCCCCCCCCCTTGAAAGCCCATTGGCCATCCTTGCAGAGAGAAAGCAGGGATGGCTTCACCTGAACCTCACCTCTGGAAGGAGTCATCTCCTCATCTCATCTCCAGGAAAGGGGTGAAGGTCCCTCTCTGAAGCCCTGGCTGCCTGTACATGACAGGGGCAACACCAAGTGCCCCATGCAGAGGCCCTTTTGCCTCTTCCAAGCACTCTCTTCCCTGTGCCACATCTTGGGACCATTGCCTTTCCAGTCCTGCTCTAGTGCAGTGCTGGACAGGAAAGCAATGGGATTGGCGGTGGTTCTGTCCAACCAACCTTTGTTGTGGCTGAATTTTCAGTGGCACCCAATTAGTTTTGGGCATAAGCCTCCTCCTCCTCCTCCTCCTCCTCCTCCTCCTCCTCCTCCTCCTCCTCCTCTTCCTCCTCCTGTTGTGCCATCTCTCAAGCAGAAGCGTCTCCCCGCATGTCTCTAGTAAAGCTGTCTAGTGGGTGGGGTGGGGTTGGATTGGTAAAGCAATGCTCGGAACACCTCAGATTTTCCGGAACAGAAAATCTTACATGTTTGCATGGGTTGAGGGGAGGATGCAGCCTTTGGCTTCAGTCCTACACCTTTGCTGTTTTTTTAAGTAAAAAGCAAAAGAACACAGCAGAGATTTGGCAGTTTATCACATGTGGGGAAAATAAGGAAAAATTGGAGGTTTAAACAGTCATTTTCCTGGGAAAGTCATGCAATTGCATTGAAGATTTTCACAAATGTTGCAATTAGAGAGGATTTATCCTCGGAATAACCAGGGAATAAACAACAATAAATCATTTACAGGCTTTCCCCATGAATGATTTGTTGCTGATTATTCCCAGGATAAGTCCTCTTTAATCATGACGTCGTGTGAAAATCTTCACTGTGATTGCATGATGGGTTCCTGGCAAAATGACTGTTTAAACTCCTGATTTCCCCTGATTTTCCCCATGTGCTGAAATCCTAGGGCAAGAGCATGGAAGCAGAAAAAAGCCGCTACCATCCCATGTTTGTTAGCATGATAAAAGAATCAAACACAGTCTTTCTTTAAAAAGAACATAAAAATAGTTATAGTCTTGTGCATAATTCAGGTTCAGCTTCTCGATGAAGACAGAAAGAAGAAATAAGCGTACAAAATTAGGTTTTGGGCTTTTCATGCAGAGAAGCTCATTTCAGCATCCTAAACCAAAGGAAAAAGAAGCATGCTGTGGGAGGAGTTATTTCAAAGAAAGAACATGTATGTGCCACAGGAAGAAAAGAGCACTTGGTGTAAACATAAACAGGAGCTGGGTATGTTTAGCCTGGAGAAGAGAAGGTTAAGAGGTGATATGAGAGCCCTGTTAAAAATATTTAAAAGGATGTCTTGTTGAGGATGCAGCAAGCTTGTTTTCTGCTGCTCCAGAGACTTGGAAAGATCAATGGATGTAAACTACAAGAAAAGAGATTCCACCTCCATATTAGGAAGAACATCTTGACAGTAAGAACTGTGTAACAGTGTAAGACGTAGTCTCCTTCTTTGGAGGCTGTTTTTAAACAGAGGCTGGATGGCCATCTAGCAGGAGTTCTTGATTGTGATTTCCTGCATGGCGTATGATTCCATGAAATTATCACATGCATCCTTTCCTAAATCCCTAGAGAGTCTTCATGCACTAATTGACATAGGACTTTATCACACAGGGAAAATTGGGAGTTTAAACAGCAATTATCCTATGAAAATTGCACAATTACAATTAACATTTTCACACACATCACAAGCCATTACTCTGGGAGTAAACAGGCAATAAACAGCAACAAATCATTCACAGGATTCACAGGATTCCCTGTGAATGATTTGTTGCTGTTGTCTGTTTATTCCTGAGAAAAGGCACTTTAATCACGACATCATATGAAAATGTTATCACAATTGCACAATTTTCACGGGATAATCACTGTTTAAACCCCTGATTTTTCTAGTGTGATAAGGTCCATGGAGTCCCAGCATACGACATTTACAATACCCAATATACCCAGGGTGAGAAAGCACATCCACTCTGGTTTAATGGATCTTTGAGGATCGCTTTGTGATAGAGGCAGGCTGCTCAGCTCAGCTCAGGGAGCATGGGGAAAATGCAGACTGTCAGGACTGTGGGACTATAAACATCATCAGCCTGGGATAATTTAGAAGGGGGTGAGTGGGGTTGCAATCTGTCAAGGCCTGAAGAAACACACTTCTTCGTCATCTCTGCGAATCATACAAATGGGTTCTCTGCTCCTGTGCGGTCGAATTCAGAACTCTCTGGAATCACTGGGCAGAAAAGAGGCTTGGGTTTTTTTGCAACTTTTTGGCAGTAGCTCCGCCCCTTCTCTATAAAAGCCCTGTTCCCGCTCTTTTCCCCAGTTCCTTTTTTTCCGCCGAGTAGGCTACTCGAAAGGAACAGTGTTGGAATCATTCAGTTTGTCTTTCTTCGGTATTTGGATCTTTGGCTTGTTTTTTGACTACTTTCCCTCGTCTGTGACTCGGCTCCTGTTCTGACCTCTTGGCTTGCTAGACCTCGATCTTGGACTGTGTTTTGGACTTGATGTCTCTGGCTCCATTCAAGCACTGCGCTGTTTGTGGGGCCAAGGTCCCTCACACGAACCCCCACAACAAGTGCCTGATCTGCTTGGGCGAAGCTCACAAACACCCAGAGCTTTGCCCTTTGTAGATCCCTGACTCCGCAGGCAAGGAAGAACCGGGCTTCCCGGCTGAAATCCTACCTCCTGGACCGAGCTTTGGCCCCGCAGGAGATCCTTCCTTCCACCTCCATTCCGGCTTCAACCTCCAAGGTGCCCGTTCCGGCCTCCAAGATGTCTCTTGAGTCCCAGGAGAAGGAGACCTTTGATTCCCCTGTTGGTTCCTCCAAGTCTCCCCGGGAGACGGAGGCTCACCCCATCGAGAAATCGGCCAAGAAGGCGGGTGAGAAGTCCAAGTCCTCCAAAAAGGACTCTAAGGACAAGCCTAGGCAGGGCAAAGACCACAGGGATGAGAGTCAGAGAAAGAAGGTGAAAATCCCTTCTCAGGGCGAGGCAGATGGCTCTTCCTCCATGAAGGACTCTAGCACTAAAGCCTCTGCTAAGAGGAAGCACTCCTCCGAGGGGAAAAAGCGCTCCCCTGAGGGTGAAACCCTCCGGAAAAAAGCCCGCTCTGACTCCAACGTGGGAAACGAGCTGCCATGTGCGTCGACACCGAGACAGACTCCTGCCACCGAGCTGCCACGTGTGTCGACACCGAAGCGGATTCCCGCCACCGAAGAGGCCACTTCCATACCAACCACCTCCATGCCGAGGGAGGTATCACCTCAGGCCCAGCCCTCCCGCCAGGAGGCGTCTGTCCCTTGCAGCCTGACTCCAGCCCAGCGCTCCCCCCAGCGGAGCCGGAGGTCTCAGAGGTCCCCGACCCTGATGGCTGAATCTGAGGACGAGCCAGAATACTATTATGATAGTGATCCAGCAGGTATTTCGTCGCGGTCGGCCCATCAACCCTGGATAGACCTCAGGGCAAGTGTTCGCGCCCACTTGATGTCTCTGTGAGGGTCGGCGAAGAGGCTTCAGCAGCTGTCCCTGCCAGGCAGGAGCAGGCACACCAAGGTGAGGCAGCCACCCAGACGGCCTACTCTCTATCTAGCTCCGTTTTGTGTGTTCAGCCCATCTCGAATTTGGAGCAGGACTTTGAACCTGAAGGCTCGGTCCTGTCGCCCGTCGACACCGATACCGAGGAGCTGAGGCTGGTCCACCAGGCCTTCTATCAGCCAGGCCCAGTGTCCCCGACCGACAACGTCCATCAGTTCGGGGAACATATTATAAAAATGCCCAATGCATTGGAACTACAGGTGACCTGATCGGAGGAGGAGGCCCTGGACCCGGTGGAGAGGCGTGTGCAGGGCTCTGCACCCACCCTGGCAGCCATCCCGTTCCTGCCATCCCTGGAGAAGATCACCAAGAGGTCTTGGCAGAACCCTGCCTCCATCCCCTCGACCTTGAGGAAGATCGACTCCATTTATAAGATCTCTCTTCCTTCGGTTGAGTGGCTCCATTCGCACCCACCACAGAACTCGGCTATCGGGGAGGGGTCCCAGAAGTCCTTCACTCCGAAGACTTCTCCTTCTCCATCTGACCGCGAGGCCAAGAAGATAGACGGGCTCTCCAAGAAGATCTTTGAGGCCTCGGCGCTTGGACTTCGGGTATCAAACTACAATGCCTGCATGGGGGCCTACATCCAATATTTGATGGAAAGGATGTCCCCTTTGCTTGCTGACCTTCCACAGGAGAAGGCCCCGGCCGTGAACCAGCTCAGGGAGGAGCTCACTCTGTGGCCGGCCTACTCATCACTTCAGCCAGACACACAGCGGACTGCTCGGCCAAATCTATGGCCTCGAGTATTGCCCTCCGGAGGCACGCCTGGCTTTGGTCTTCGGACCTAACACCACAGGCAAAGGCGGCCATAAAGGACATGCTGTTTGATGGCGAAGGGCTCTTTGCCAAGGACACAGATGAGTGGCTGTACAGGATGAAATCAGCCGCTAAGAAGCACGGCATGTTGTCCTCCCAGCAACCCTTCTCCAGGAGGCGCTTCGGGACCCAGAGGCCATCCTTCGGCCAGTCTCAAAGGCTGTTTGGACAGGAGAGGCAGTACCGTCGCCAGGACACCAGGCAGAGGTTGTCCTCTCCGTCTTCGTCCTCGTCTGGCAGATGAATGCAGTCCCAGTACCGGAGGCCGTTTCCCAGGAAGTCTGACTCCGATCCGGGTAAGAAGGGGCAATGAAGTTCTCCAGCGTACTCCATTGCCTCCCCGCCTTGCCCCTTCTTTTTGGTCTTACTAAGGCCCTTCTATAACATCTGGGCCCAAATCACCACCAACTCTTGGGCTTTGACCATCATATCCAAGGGATATGCCCTCGAGTTCGAGGAGCTCCCGCCTACTGGAGCTGTTCTTTCCACAGACCCCTCACCCACCTTCCTCGACGAAGTACGCACTCTTTTGGACAAGGGGGCTATCTCCCCATTGGACTCTGCCCAGGTTCCCCGGGCGTTCTTTTCTCGGTACTTCACGGTACCGAAGCCAGATGGAGGCCTCCGTCCCATATTGGACCTTTGGGACCTGAACAGTTTTCTTGTGTACAAGAAGTTCCGGATGGTAACCTTTGCTTCCATCTTGCCCTTATTGTCCCAGGGACTCTGGTTTGCGACGATAGACCTCAAGGACGGCTACTTCCAAGTGGCCATTCGAGAGGGACACAGAAGGTTCCTCTCCTTCACCATTGGGATGGAGATGTACCACTACAACGTCCTGCCTTTTGGCCTGGCCATGGCACTGAGGGTCTTCACCAAGTGCATGGCTCTGGTGGTTGCCTATCTTCACCAGCGAGGGTCAAGAGTCTTCCCCTACCTAGACTACTGGCTCTTCGCAGCAGACTCGAGAGAGGGCCTTTGCCAAAACATCTCCTTTGCCGTCTCCCTCCTGCAATCTCTTGGGCTGGTGCTAAACCTCGAGAAGTCCCACTTGACCCCGGTTACCAGGATCAAGTTCATCGGGGCAATCCTTGATTCCGACGCTTGCGCTGCATACCTGCCAGAGGACCGTTTCCAGTCCCTCTCCAATGCCGTCTGGCAGTGCAGCTCCAGCAGAAGAGCTCAGGCCCGAGAGGTCCAGGTGGCGTTTGGACACATGGCCCTGACCACCTTTGTCACTCTGTGGTCAAGGCTTCGCTTCCGACCCCTGCAATCTTTGTTCCTCTCCGTCTTCGACCCGTTGGTCGATCCTCCAAGCAAATGGCTCACGGTACCATTTCTCCATTTCCTGGATTTGAGAGGCCTTTCTCCATCCAGGGTGTCAACACCGACGGTGCTGGAGTTCCTGATGACACTGGTGGAGTTGGGGCTGTGCCTTAACTCCATCAAGTGTTATTTGTCTGCAATTTGTTCCCATTTTCAATTTGATGGGAAATCTTCCTTTTTCAAGGACCCTTTGGTGGAGGGGTTCTTGAAGGGCTTTAACAACCTCCATCCGCCAGCCTCAGTACCGGCACCAGCATGGAGCCTTGAGGTTGTTTTGTCTTGTCTTGGTACCAAGCCCTTTGAGCCCATGGCTACTGCTGACCTGAGGCTGGTTACTTGGAAGACAGCCTTTTTAGTAGCCATCACTTCTGCCCGCCATACAGGCGAGCTTTGTGCCTTGCAGAGGGACCAGCCTTTCCTTCGGTTCCATAAGGATAAGGTTGTCCTCCGTACCAACATTACCTTCTTGCCTAAGGTAGTGTCTGCTTTCCACATGTGCCAAGACATTATGCTCCCAACCCTGGCCCCGAACCCGACCACCGATACCGAGCGCTGTTTGCACTCGTTGGACGTTAGGAGGGCTTTGGCCTTCTATTTGAACAGGACTTCGGGTTTGAGCCGTTCTGACAGACTGTTCCAGTACTACTCAGAGCCAAAGAAGGGACTACCTGTGACTGCTCAGAGATTTTCCAAATGGGTGGTCGATACCATCCACCTCTGCTATGAACTGTCAGGTAGAACTCTTCCTGCCAGGGTCAGGGCAATGCAACTAGGGCAGTAGCGACATCCTCCACTTTTTTGACTGGAGTCCCGCTGGAGGATGTCTGTAAGGCTGCTGTCTGGTCCCAACCAATGACTTTTATTAAGCACTATAGGTTGGACACCAGGGCAAGGACTGATGCAGCCTTTAGCAGAGCAGTGTTATTGTCTGGTTTACACTGATGTCAAGTTTGGACCATGCCATGTCTCATGACACATTGCATTGTTTGTTGCATATGTCACATTGCATTGTTTGTTGCACTGTTTTGCCTGTTTATTTGAACTCGTACTTGCTTCGCATCCAAGATTGGATGCTCTGGTGTATTCCTGATTGCATTTCATGCACCATGTATATAGTTTACTCTGTGAGTACTTGGGTTATATTCCTGCTCTGAGAGCAGTATTACATTATTGTTGTTCTTGTTGTTTTCTATACTTTGAAGCAAGAACCACACAAGGTTTAGTTCAATTTGAAGAATTTTATTGTGGACCAATAAAGGTTTCTTGGTTCATCTTACAACTGTTGTCATGACACTCCCTCCGCCGCTTACCTAAGCTTGCTAGTCTAACCCATTTGTATGATTCACAGAGACCACAAAGAAGAAGGACAGGCTGCTTACCTGTAACAGTATTTCTTCGAGTGGTCATCTGTGAATACATACAAATCCCGCCCTTCCTCCCCTCAGTGTCCTTCACAACATTGTTCTGTTCCTCTGTCGCTTACAGCGAAAAAGTTTCAGAAATGGGGAAAAGAGCGGGAACAGGGCTTATATAGAGGAGGGGTGGAGCTACCGCCAAAAAGTTGCAAAAAGTTGCAAGCCACTTTTCTGTCCAGTGATTCCAGAGAGTTACGAATTCGACTGTGCAGGCGCAGAGAACCCATTTGTATGTATTTGCAGATGACCACTCGAAGAAATACTGTTACAGGTAAGCAAACTGTCCTTCTTTCATCCCTCCTCTGAACTTCCAAGCAGGGACAAGGGCCATTCCTCCTTTCAGATGTGTTTAGACTGAAGCTCCCATCATCTCCTTAAAGAGAAAAGGGGGCTGGGAGAAAAAAAAAGGAAAGGATGGGATGTCCTGCCCTATGAAGATGTCTCGGTCCCAAACAAGAGAGGGCTCAGCATTTTAGGAAGAGTTTCTGTTGCTCAGGCTGCAGAAAGGCCGGGGGGGAGGAGGAGGGGGAGGAGGCAGCAGGAAAAGGGATTAAAGTAAAGGATCCCAGGTGGCAGCCTCTTCCTCCCTGGGAGACCAATTTCCCTCTCTCTTTGGATTGCAGAGCTGCAAAGAGGCCCTGATGCACTCCTATGTCTTTCTGGGATGGAGAGATCTTCAGCTGATGTTCCTCAGCCTTTCCTGGGAAGATCACCAGAAGTGCCTGGCCAATTTGTGGATATACTTGGTCAGTGGAAGCATTCCCCACCCTCCCGCCTTCCTTCCATCTGCAGACTCCTCTTCATAAATGGGCCGGTTGTAGCAATAGGTAGAGCCAGTCAGCAGCACAGAGATGAGGCTCAAGGTGTATAGGGTGGCTGGTCATTACCAGAACCATGGCTCCTGCAATGGGTTATGGCAACATCCATCAGGCTAGGATACTAGGGATCTTGTAGTGGGATCTCCCTGGAGGGATTGGACACTATGAGGAGAGTTGGCCAGCTACATCTAGAGGTCTTCCTTTCTCAAGAAAAAGGAGGAGAAGTAACTCTTCATGAGGACTGAAGGCACACACACACAGAGATTTGTTCCAAGATTGCACAAAATTACACAGAGAGGCCTCTCTGGCAATGGGGCGCTTCTGCCTCACCAGCCCCCAGGGAAACCTCGCAGGTCTCCTCTGGTGCCAGGTGACCAGACACATGCCCAAGAAGCCACTGCTACAAATCCCCAGAAAGAGAATCCTGTTTCTTCTGTGTTCTGGGAAGTGCAGAAGCCCTTTGTTGCATTTGGCCAACTGTGTTCAGGTGCAGGTTTGTCCTCACTGGAAATAGAGTCCTCCTCCTCTGCCATTGGCCCTGAATCCCCCCCCCCCCACACACACACACTGTATGTTTTCATGCTCTCTCTTCCCCTTCACTATCTCAGTGCATGCTAATCTCTGTGCAAAGACAGGTTGCCTGCAATCACCCCATGCTTGTCGATCACTGTTCTGCACCCACCCCACCCAAGACTGGTTCCCTTTCGAATTGGGAAGCATGGGAAGGCAAACCTTGCAGGGGTTTTCTGTTGCATGGCAGAAACACATTAAAATCAGCCTTGCACCCAGAGGGAGCAGCCTTTGGCTCTTGCCAGGAGGGCACAGGGACACCCACTTGTCCCCCAAAGGGAACAAAGACGCCCACAGGCTCTGCTTTGCCTACCAGCTTCACCGGCTCAGGCAGGCAGAACCTTTCCTATCTCCCAGGACCGGCTGAAGCAGGTGTTGTCCTGCTCAGATCCAGCAGAGCTGGCCCCTTTCCCGCATCACAGCTGCTGTCAGCATCCTGATTGCTTGCTCCCGGGTTCTGGTCCCCATGCCACACACTCTGCCAGGTGCCAGGGTGCTTCGCTGCAGGATTAGTTGCAGCCACAAGCTGGCTGGCAGAAGCTCACTCCGGCTGCACCTTGTGCCAGAGATCAGCAGCCTATAAGTGACCAGGGCAATGTGGGGTGCTGGGGGCTTGCAACTGACATCTCTCCTTTCCTTTCTCAACAGATGAGAAATCATCCTGACAACATCCACCTATTCATCTCACAGGCTTTGGAGTACTTTTACCATCAGCAGGCTGATATAAGGCGCACAGCAGCTCACTTCATAGGTGAGCCAAGAGCGGGTGCCTTGTGTGTTCCCCTCATTGCTTGCTTAATGGCATTGCCTCCTTCCTCCCCCTGGTCCTTGGGGAGATCCTCCTCTGGCAGCAGAACTGAGGCCGTGACCAATCCCATGCGTGGCGCTCACCACAGCATTCCTTGGCACATGGACCCTCCGCAAGCCTTTGGTGTGCATTTTTGGAGCCCATCATCATCATCATCATCATCATCATCATCATCTGTATTTCCTACCTACCATTCCCCATGGACCGAGGCAGGCAACAACAACAATGAATATATAAACAACATCTGTTAAAATATACATCAGTTAAAATACACATCAGTTTAAAATGAAAAATGATATATACACATATGAAAACGATCCACATTTAAAACTCATCATTTAAATTTCACATTTTTTTTAAAAAAAAATCATCTGGATAGACCTGCCAGAAAAGACTGGCCTTCAAAGCTGTTTTAAATTCAGGCAGCATATTCAGCTCTCAAATCTCTTCCAGCAGGTCATTCCACACTCTTAAGAGCGGCTATAGCAAAAGTCGTTTAATTAAGCTTCCAATTGAATTAAAAAGCAGTTAAAATACAACCTTTAAAAAAGAACAACATGAACTATATAGAGGATGGCGGTTGCCATGGGACTAAAGGGCCTTCTTCTGCCTAGGAAGGAACAGTGGAAAGAGGGCAGTAGCCTCCTCCTCTCGGAATAGAGAGAAAATCCTTAAGAATTGCCTCCCCTGCTCCCCCCAGAGGCATGGGTCAAGGGAACTAATTGGACAGAGAGAAGGGTGGCTTGGAAGAAGACCAGCCTCCATGCAACTGGTCCTCCACTCTGCCCCATAGTTTGAGGCTGGGGTGGGGTGGGTGGCCACTGGAGAGGGCCAGGACTGCCTGGATGGTGATGGTGGTGGAGGGGGCATGGGGGGGGTCTTCTGCTCTCTGCTCTTCTGCATGAGTCACAGGCAAGGTGGGACAGCCCCATGGAGTACAGCCCCCCCCCCGAAAAGGACGTGTGGCTCAAAGGTGGGCAGCCCAGCTATTACCATTGGATTCATTGACATATGAGAATTAGCATTTATGAGTAACATTAATACAAAAAACATCCCTAAGTTGATGTGGTCTGGAAAGGAGTGGCCACTGTGGCAAGTAGTGGTGGTGTGCATATTGAGAGGCTTAGCTTTAGTCAAATTGAAGTGTGTCTGCCTGCTTATCATAGAATTATTGAGTTGGAAGAGACCTCCAAGGGCCATCCACTCCAACCCCCTGCCATGCAGGAACTTACAATCAAAGCATCCCTGACAGATGGCCATCCAGCCTCTGCTTAAAGACCTCCAAGGAACAAGACCAAGAACTGAAGTCTGGCTATTTCTTGCCAATATTTATACTCTCAAAGTAGTTTGCAGAAAGCAAGACCCTGAATGGATTAAATCTGAATGGCTTCCAAAATGAGAAAAAATAGTCTGAAACCTGATTGAATGCAGTGGGTAATAGACATGGGCCCCGTCCAGACTAGCCCATTTGCCCTGGTTTGATCCAGATGAGATCGATCATGGCAAACCGATTCTATCCAGAGAGGAGTTCATACTACCTTTTGCCCCCATTGAGGCTTCCCGGTGCATTTTACCCCAACGAAGTTCATACACGCAAAAGTAACGATTAAAGATGGAGCCTCTTGGTTGTTAATCAAATGATGTCATGGTGACGTCTGATGCGGCCATTGGCCGCGCGAGATGCTTGTGTTTTTTTTATATATATATTTTAATATTTGACAGCTTATGCGCATGGAGCATTTGGCTGGGAGCGGTGCGGATTGAGGAGATCCTTTCCTCTCCTCCTCCTCCTCCTCCCAGTACTTTTTAAATTATTATTTATTATATGTTTTAATATTTTATTTTTTATTTTTTAATTTAATATATATTTTATTAAATAAAATATTTTATTAAATATTTTATTATATTCCATTGTATTTTTAATTAATTATTTATTGTATTATTTTATTTTATAGTTATTTTATTTATTATTTATTTCATTGTATTTTATTGTACTTTAGTGTATTTTATTGCATTTTATTTATTAGTAATTTACTGGATTTTTTTGTATTTTTTTGGTATTTTTTAAAATATTTTTTTTCTTTTTTTCCCCCAGTTTGACAGCTGTCATTCGCATTGGCTGTTCCGTTTTTATGAATGGGGCAGAGGGGGAATCCCTGTCCATATATGGACTGGGGTTCCCTTTAAAAGGGCCCTATTCATTCTCTTCCAGTTTAAAGAATGAATGGGGCCCTGAAAGGGAACCCCAGTCCATATATGGACAGGGATTCTCCCTCTGCCCCATTCATAAAAACGGAACAGCCAATGCGAATGACAGCTGTCAAACTGGGGGGGGGGGGGGGGGGAGAGAAAAATATTTTAAAAAATACAAAAAAATACAAAAAAACCCAATAAATTACTAATAAATAAAATGCAATAAAATACACTAAAGTACAATGAAATACAATGAAATAAATAATAAATGAAATAACTATAAAATAAAATAAAATAATACAATAAATAATTAATAAAAATACATTAAAAATATTTTAAAAAATCAGGAGTGCCCGATTTTGCCAGGAGAGGAGGCATGTTCCACCCCCTGGCCTTTTTCCCTCCCCTGAACTTGACCTGATTTATATTGTATTATATTTTAGTATTTTTAAAATATTTTTTAATTTCTTATATATTTTTTTATTATTTTTTTTTTAGTTTGACAGCTCATGCGCATTCTACGAGGCTCCTTTCCCATCCAATTTTATGAATGGGGAAAAAAGGGAAACTCCTGTCCATATATGCATTGGGGTTCCCTTTCAATTTTTAAAGGGCCCCATGAAAGGGAACCCCAATCCATATATGGACAGGAGTTTCCCTTTTTCCCCATTCATAAAATTGGAGGGGAAAGGAGCCTCGTAGAATGCGCATAAGCTGTCAAACTGAAAAAAATAATTAAAAAATATATAAGAAATTAAAATTTTTAAAAAAAATACTAAAATATAATACAATTAAATACAATTAAATTATTAATAAATAAAATACAATAAAATACAATAAATAAATAATAAATAAAATAACTCTAAAATAAATAAAATAATAAAATAAATAAATAATTAAAAATACAGTTAAAAAAATATTTTAAATATGCTGACCCGATCGTGATCGGAGCCAAGTTCACATTCCCCGCAAACCGGTTTTTCCCAAAAGAAACGGTAAATACACCGCTTTGGGAGAACCTGGGTTATGGGGGATTTGCCCTGCTACGGGTGTGCAAAATCCGGATTCAGTAGTGTTAAATCCGGTTTCAGTGTGAACTTCTTGATTTTAAACCGGTTTGCTAACCGGTTTATAACGTAATCTGAACGGGCCCATGAATTCCTCAGGCAAAAGGAGATTAATGCACGGGATTACAAACCCTTTGTTTTACTCCTGTGCTTCTAGTACCTGATTTTTAGCCACGATCCCTTCACCCTCTCCTAGGATAAAAGGATTGTGCTGGAAATTCCAAGGTGGGTTCCCTGCAACCTTGTCTTTTCTAGCTCCTATGGGCAGAATCCAGGTCAGCTATGGGTCTGCATCTGGTCATCCCTATATCAAGTAGGGAGCTGTGAATAAGGGGCTAAATCTTGGGGTAACAGAGCATGTCCCGAGATCTCAAGGCTGTCCCTTTCTACTTAGGTCACACGCTGATCTTTTGCGGCTCTGAGCTGTCAAAAAGGCTGCAGCAAGAGGACCTTCTTTATTTGAGAAATGGTAAGGGAGGGCTGCTGCGTTTCCTATTGAATGGGGTGGCTGGGAGGGGGCAGTTCTTCTCCCCCTGGGACAAGTGAAGGATGTTCTGTGCAAGGTGTGTGGGAGAGGAGGGGGACACACTGTCCCTTCTTCCATAGGTACAGGAGGCGGTTCCTTGCTGGAAATCCTGACCTCCTCCACATCGCCTGTGCCATGCAGGTTTATCAGTTTTCCAACAGCATCCTACTTGGTCACCTGTTAATCTGTTTTCTACTTCAGTTTTCCGGGACATGGAGTCACATGCTGACCCTAGCATGGTGCGCTTTTCCAGACTGTTTACGGGGGCTTTCCAAAAACTGTTTCTGACGAAGAGGTGAGGAGAGCATTCGCAGTGGCAGTGTCAATCCAAGTAAAGCTATCAGTTGGGGGAGGGGGAAGTGGGGGGGGGTCCCCTGTGGGGTGTGCCCACACGTGTCTGTGCAAAACAGCAGGAGTGAATGTGGCCAGCACAGCTACTGCAGGGTGGTGGAGCGAGGCTGGCCAGAACCCCCACAGGTGCTTTTTGCTAAGGGAAGAACAAGGGAAGGGCCTGGAGAAGTCAGTCCAAGTCCCCACCCATTGTGCCATCTGCTCTCCTCACGGGCTATCAAGATCAGGAGCAAAGAAGATTCCCCCCAAGGAGGAGGAGGAGGAGGACGATGACGAAGACGAAGACGAAGACGAAGACGAAGACGACGACACCCATAAAGGTGAGAGTCCTTTGACCCCACATCCCCTCTGGAATACCCACCTGGAGTGGAGCATTTCCTCACCCTCACCATATATGCATCTCCAGCTTCTTAGAGGGACCCCTTGGGTGGCCATGAGACTGCTCTTCCACTTGGAGGGGCTTCGTTGTCCCCTCTGGAAGTCCCTCAGCCTATCCTCCTTCATCAACCCATTCATTCCCCTAATCCCCACATGGTTCTCGCATTTTGGAAGGGACAGGCAGAGCACAGCTCCTTGCTGGGGGGCATTATTCAATGCTAAATTTAAATTGAGTGTTAGCTATCGCATCTCTTCTGGCAGATCATAGAATCATAGAAATTTTAGATCATCCCACAATTTGTGGGGAGCTGAAGAAAATGTCTTCTGGCCGACAGTTGCCAATTGCCAACCTAATCCTGGCTGACTGGAGTTAATGTCTGCCAGAGGACCTGAGCATACAAGGCAGATTATATGGGAGGAGGTAATCCTGTAGGTAACCAGGACCCATGAAGGCCTTTAAAGGCAATAATAGCAATAGCGATAACATTTCTATACATTTCTGATGTACTAAGCAGTTTACAAAGTGTAAGCTAATGCACCCAAAGAAGCTGGATACTCATTTTAGCAACCTACAGAAGGATGCCAGGCTGAGTTGACCTGGACCCCCCTGGCTGGGATCGAACTCACAACCTTGTGGTATGTGAGTGAGTGGCTACAGTACAGTCATTTAACCACTGGACTCCTTAATAAACAACAACCGACACTTTATACCTTGTTCAGAAACTAACTGGTAGTCATTGGAGTGATTTTAATATGGATGTGATATGATCACTTCTGGATGTCCCAGTAACCAATCTGGCTTCCATGTTCTGAACTAACTGAAGTCTCTGAACTTGGTACACAGTGAGTCCAATCTACAGTGCATTGCAAAAGTCCAGCCTTGAGATTTCTAGTGCATGCACAACCACCAATCATGGCATGGCCAGACAAACACACTCTTGTGTGTGTGTGTGTGGGGGGGGGGGGATGAGTCCTTTTCCAAGTGTTCAGAGATTTATTCTTTCAAATTATAAATAAATAAATAAATAAATAAATAAGAATTATAGTTCAAAAGGTACATACAATTTTTAAAAGAAGCAGCCCATCCTAGCTGTGATGGGCTGAGAAGCTTGGCACAGAGTTGGCCAAACTGGTAGAGAGCAAAGGGGGCAAGCACATCCCAAATGCAGCCCGGCAGCTCAGCAATGCCTAAGGCACCTCCGTACCCCATCAGTCATCCTAAATTAGGTTAGCAATGAAGCCTCTAACCTCTCTTCTTCAAGGCAGTGTGGGAATCATGCATCTTCCTCCACCATTGGATTGCAACTCCCAGGAACCCTTCTATGTAACAGTCAATTGTAAAGGATGCTGGGTGCTGCAATCCAGCAACAATTGGAGAGGGGCTTGTGATTTTTACCCTTTCCTTGAAAACAGGGGCTTAATTTATTGTGATAGTTTAAGCTACTACTGGCTGTCTGGTCATTCTCTGTTACAGAGGTTGGATTTCAAAAAGAAATCAGTTTGTAAATGCAGGCTCCATCTTTGGAGGCTCTTTTCAAACAGACGGTGGATAGCCATCTGTCAGGGGTGCTTTGATGGTATCTTCCTGCATGGCTGAAGGACATAGGACTGGGTGTCCCTTGTGGACTCTTCCAACTCTATGATTCTATTATTCTATGAGAGGCTGCTTAGGAGGTGATGTAGAATGGCATCAGGCATGTCGGGGGGCTTCCCATTGTTCTGGAAAGATTGCCCCTAAAGGGAGTATTTCAGCAGATGAAGACCTCCCCACCAGGTCTCAATTGAGGAAGCACCTGGTTCTCTCTGCCCTTTGTCCAGACTCAGGAATCAGTGGGATGCAGCACACCTGCCTCTCGCATGTGTGTATGTGTGTATGTATTGCAAAAGGAGGCAAGGACCAGTCACTCATCCAGCCCATTCCCCTGCAGGGACACAGCTTAGTGAGCCTTTTCACTGCCGACCAACCACCTCACTCCCGCTGCCAGACTACGCTTTGCCTGAAGAACCACCCATGCAGGAAGGAAGCCATGGTCGTCCAGACACATGGAGCCCACACCGAGAGAACTAGCCCCTTACACTATGAGGTACTGTTCTGGGGTTCCCCACCTCCTCCTCAGCCCTGAGTGCCTGAGTGTGCAAGGGAGAAAGGCTGCCCTCCCCCCAGCCAACTGATCCATAGAGACTGGGGGTCAGACCTTCGAGGCTACCATGGTGCTGGGAGGAGCAAAGTGCTGGGAGGAGCGAAGGGCAAATGAGACAACTGTCTATTTTGACTCATTGCAGGGAAGAAGGCCAGCAAATCAAGCGAATGACCTCAACTTCTAAGACAACCTCTGGCACATGAAGGAAATCCAGCTTGCAACCTACGGATGCTCACCTCAGCCAAGTGGACCACCGAACATAAAGATATCTGCCATTCCTGAAAGTGTCTTTGCCAAGCAGTGCCACCTAGATGAAGGGCAGCCCTTCCCCTGGCTACAGCGACCCCCGGCAGGATGGGCTTTTTCTCCAACCAAAGGGGAAAGAACGGAGAAGGAGACACAGCCCATCATTCCCCCATTTGGGCTCATGGGCAAATCCTTCCTCCACTCCTCCTCAACCACTGTCTCCAGGTTTCTTGGGGCTCTTCTCCAGGAGGGCATTTGGGAATGTCCCTGGCTGCCTCCTCCTTCTGCTTTCCTCGGGATCCTTCGGCCACCCTGGGAAAGGAGGCTCCTTCCTCCTCCAGAAGCCCAGACCAGGCCCAGCCTTGGGCACCTGGAGTTCTCCAGTGGACTGATCCAGCCACACAGGCAAAAGCGAGCTGCCCGGAGCCAGCACACTCATGCGGGATCTGCTGAAGGTCTCTTTTCCCAGCAGTGCCATCTGAATGAGGGGCAGCCTCTTATCCTGGCCACAGCCACATGAGAGGAAAACCCTGGTTGCCTCTGAACATGACGGGCTCTTCCTCCATCCAAAGGGGAAAGAAAGAAAGCCTTGTGAGGCATAACAAGGAGGTGCGACCAGCCGTTCTCATGGCTGGGCACATGGGAAATTCCTTCTTCCATTTCCTCCCAACCAGACTGTCTCCCATGCTTTCAGAAGGACTTTTGGGAATATGTGGCTGCCAGCTTCTTCTGATTTCTTAGATATCCTCTGGCTACCTGAGGACTCCTCTGGGAGCCAAGACCAGGCCCAACAGAGGGAATGGCAAGCTGCAACTCCTTCCTCTTCCTTGAAAGTCTCCCCACCCCCTTTGGGTGGAACAAGTGACCGCCTTCCTTGTGACTATGCCCAAGGGAAGGTGCTGCCCCTCAGTCAGGTAGCACTGATGGGCACAGAGACTTTCAGGAACAGCAGGTCCCATTCATGTGTGCTGGCTCTGGGTAGCAGGCATTTTCCTGAGCGGATGGATTAGTCCACTGAAGAACTCTAAGTACCCAAGTCTGATTGTTTGTGTCAGATGAGTGGATCATGGTATCTCCGCTGCCAGGTAAGGTCCCCTTCCTGAATGCCTCGTCTCAGGGAGGTGAGGCTTCTGCCAAAAGGAAGTAAGTCTTGGTGGAACTAGCATCCACTAGTTGTCTACATAGCTGCAGCCCCAGTCCCTGCAGCTTGGTGACATAGCTTGGCAAACAGGCTTATCAAATATGGTTGTTTTGCCCATGTGTGGTGAAAGAGACAGTAGAAAGTGAGCCTGGGAGTCTGTGGGGTTAAAGCTCTCCAGGCTCAGAGAGTCTTTTGGGAGAGTTTGTTGGGTCAAGGGTGACAGTCAGCTGAGGGAAGGCTGTTTGGTTTGTTTGAGCTTTGGAAACACTTGCTTGTGTGTACTTTATTGCCTGTTGTTCTTTTGTAGTTTGGGGACTTTTTGTCTATTATGTCAAGGCTGATTGTTTCCGTGAGCTGAGTGGAGTGTGATTGTGTTTTTTTAGTACTCCATTGTTCTATCGGGTGTACCACCATCTTGAGCACCTGGTCTCAAGGAGGCAGGCCTTCTGGCTGAGATGAAGCGACTCAGAGACTTGGTGGATGGAGGAGCTAGTGGCTATTAGCTCTCTCTCTCTCTCTCTCTCTCTACAGCTGCAGCCCCAGTCCCTGGAGCTTGTGTGGGTAGCCCAAAGTTCTCTTCAGGGCTTTCTTAAAACTACTGAACGTGATTAGTGAGAAAGCTGCTGCAGACACCTGCAATTACTGTGCCATGCTTGTCTTCCTGCCAGAAGATATAGTTAGCTATGCCTGCACCGTTGAAGTTGGGAGCCCTACTGGATGAGAAGGTCTAGCAGCAGGAGGACTGGGTATGTACACTTCAGGACGTTAGGAAAGAAGAGGTTTCTTGGACAAAGAGGAATTGAATGTTCTAGATGGGGAACACACAGGAGAATTTTCCAGAGAGAAGGACATTTGCAGAAACTTGACACATAGAAATAGCAAGACAAGGAATCTGCCTGTGAGCTTGCAGCTATAGAACTGATTTGAAGCACTCTCCCTTATCAGTGATGTCCAGAAGATGGTGACCAAAATGGTGAAAGGTCTGGAAGCCATGCCCTATGAGGAGCGACTAAGGTAACTGGGTATGTTTAGCCTGGAGAAGAGAAAGTTGAGAGGTGTTATGATAGCCCTGTTGAAATATTTGAAAGGATGTCATACGGAGATGGAGCAAGTTTGTTTTCTGCTGTACCAGAGAATAGGACCTGGTGCAATGGAATCAAACTACAGGAAAATAGATTTTACCTTAACATTAGGAAGAATGCCCTGATAGTAAGAGCTGTTTGATAGTGGAATCTGTTGCCTGGGAGTGGTGGAGTCTCCTTCTATGTAGTTTTTAAGAGGCTGGATGGCCATTTGTCAGGGGTGTGTTGAGTGTGTATTCCTGCATGGCAGGAGACTTTCTTGTTCTTGAGGTTTCTTCCAACTTATGATTTTATGATGAGGGAGAGCAGCAGATCTATTCCTCAGGGAATGTGAAAGAGACCTTGGTAGAATCAGCACAGGATAGAAGGAGGTTTGTGGTGATGGTGGTGAATTCCTTTCTGATGGGTACAGAAGCAGTGGTTTGCAGGCCTAACAAGATGTCTCGGGAGGTGTGCTATCTCCCTGGGGCAAAAAACTGTGACATTACAGAAAGGCTGACAAAACCTGTCAAGCCTACTGATGGTTGTTTTTTGGTCCCTGTGGGTACTAATGGCTTTCATGTGGGCACTAATGTGGGCACAGACTTCAGAATATGAGAAGGAATTATGAAGCTCTGGGTAGAAAGTAGAAAAACTTGGATGCACAGGTTGTCATCTCTTCTCTTCTTCCAGCTGAAGGGCATGGTCCAGGAAGGGTGAGGAAAGTAGGGGAGGTAAATAACTGTCTCTGCAGATGGTGCTACAAAGAACAATTTGGATTCCTGGACCATGGCCTGCATTTTCCAGAGTGGGAACTTCTGGCAAGGGATGGGTTGCATCTTACACCAGTTGGTAGAAATGTTTGTGCCAATAGTCTTAAAAAATTGATCCAACTGTTTGTGCCAACATCTCAAAAATTTGGTCAGGAGGATTTTAAACTGAGTTATGAGGGGAATGGAGACAATATTCTGGAAGACACAAGTTCATCAAGAACTGGAGATAATTGCTCCAGCTCAGATATCAGAAGGGCTGCCAGACCGAGAAAAACCCAAAGGAGTGAAGACAAACAGCCATCCAAAGAGAAGGTGGTTTTTTTTGTTTGTTTTTTTTTACTATACACCAAGGAGTCACAGACAGAATAGGGAAACTGGTGAGGAAACACAGCCTCCAAACAATCTACAAACTAACCAAGAAAATCCAGCAAATGCTGTGCTCAGCGAAGGCCTGGAGAGACCCTCTCGCAGCTGCAGGAATTTACCCTTACCATGCAGCTGCAGACACGTCTACATAGCAACCACCAAATGCAGCTTCCAAATATGAATCAAGAAACATGAGAAACACTGCAGACTGGGTCAGCCAGAAAAATCAGCAGTAGCAGAACACATTTTAAACCATCCTGGGCATGAAATGCTGTTTGAAAACACTGAAATCCTGGACCATGCCAATAACTATCAGGTCAGAATGCACAGGGGAGCCATTGAAATCCATAGCAATAGCAATAGCAGCTTCATTATGTACTGATTCATTCCACCTAAATAGTCTCGAAGCAGTTTACAACTGTAAGCTAAGTGCTCCCAACAAGCTGGGTACTCTTTTTAGCGACCTTCGAAGGATGCAAGCCTGAATTGAGCTTGAGCCCTGGCTGGTATTGAACTTGCAACCTTATGGTTTGTGAGTGAGTAGTTGGAGTACAGGCATTTAACCATGCACCACCATAAACACCTGGATATCTTCAACAGGAAAGAAGAAAACCTTAAAGTAAACAAAGTTTGGCTACCAGTCCCGACAAACGCCAAACTCAGGACCAACCAAATGCACATGAAAACTAACAAGGGTTGGGGGATTCCCAGCAGACAATGGATCACTGAGTAAATGGACACCATTTGCCATTCAACAACAGAAGAACACCCCTGCTCACAGGGGAAAGAGAAAGGCAGAACTACTCAACACTTTTTCTGCTTCAGTCTTCTCACAAAAGGAAAAGGGTGCTTAACCTGACAAAAATGAAGCAAAGGACTCAATAGAGGAAATGCAGCACAGAATAAGCAAGGAGGGAGTAGAGATCAACATGCAAATCGCTTCCTCTCAACCATCAGTATAAATGCCCCACTCACTCCCATACCAACATTCTCTGAAGATGCCAGCCACAGATGCTGGCAAAATGTCAGGAATAAACTCTTCTAGAATATGGCATCATAGCCCCAAAAACCCACAGAATACTATAATTCTCAACTGTTCTAGAGAGAACAAAGCAAATAGTGCAAGGAACCAATAATGGGAGGGAACTCCTTTACATAAGCAGCTGGGGGAAACTCCAGCCGTCTTATATGTCTCTACACTGATGCACAGAGCCTGGGAAATAAATTAGAGGAACCTGAACTCCTAGCACAGCAAAATAAATATGATATAATAGTCCTCTCTGAAACCTGAAGGGATTAGTCCCATGATTGGAATGTAGTAGTAGAGAGCTATAACCTTTTAAAAAGAAATAGGCCAAACCAGACGTTAGGAGGAGTAGCATTATATGTCAAGGATGTTTACACACGTGAAGAGGTCCAAGACTGAAATCCTGGAAGCCAAGTGGAGAGCATCTGGATAAAAAAGTTAAAGAAAGGGAAACAACAGGGATGCTATTGTGGGATTCTACTACAGATTAAGGAATTGAATGATGCCTTTCTGGAACAGATGATGAGATACTGAAAGCTCCAGGATATTTCAAAAGAAAATCAGCATGTGCTTTATATACTATAGGAAAACCTTTGACTGCATAGATCATGAAAGGCTATGTAACATCCTTAAAGACACGGGAGTGCCAACATATCTCAAGGCAAGAGGTTACTGTCAGAACAGAGCATGGAGAAACAGATTGGTTCCCAATTGACAAAGGAGTCAGATAAGGCTGCATCTTATCACCCTACTTGTTCAACTTAATATGCTGAACATAATGTAAGAAAAGCAGGTTTGGACACAGAAGAAGGAGGAGTGAAAATAGGAGGAAAGAATATCAACAATCTGAGATATGCAGATGGCACCATAATACTACAGAAAACCTCAAAGATCTGGAACAATTACTAAGAAAGATCAAGAAAGAAAGTGCAAAGGCAGGCCTATTGTTGAATATAAAGAAAACAAAAACAATGACCACAGAGAACCTACACATATTTGAATTAGACAACAAAGAAATTGAAATAGTAAAATAATTCTCATACCTGGGATCAAATATTGATAGAAATGGAGACTGTAGCCAGGAAATCAGAAAAAGATTAAGAATGGGAAGGACAGCTATGAAAGAACTAGAGAAGATCATAAAATGAAAGGATATATAACTGAGCACAAAAGTTAGAATCATACAAGCCATTGTATTCCCTATTGCCATGTATGGTTGTGAGAGCTGGACAGTTAAGAAGGAGGGTAGGAGGAAAATCAACTCATTTGAAATGTGGTGCTGGAAAAGAGTGCTAAGGATTCCATGGGCAACCAAAAAGACAAGCAAATGGATCCTGGAGCAGATCAAGCCAGAAATCTCCTTAGAAGCCAATATGACAAAACTCAGGTTGTTGTACTTTGGATACATCATGAGAAGACATGAATCATGGAAAAAACAGTAATGTTAGGAAAGGTAGAGGGAAGTAGAAAGAGAGGAAGGCCGCATGCAAGATCATAGAATCATAGAATTAAAAGAGACCACAAGGGCCAACTAGTCCAACCTCCTGCCATGCAGGAACTCTCCATCAAAGCATCCCCAACAGATGGCCATCCAGCCTCTGCTTAAAGACCTCCAAGGAAGGAGGCTCCACCACACTCTGAGGGAGTGTGTTCCACTGTCAAACAGCCCTTACTCTCAGGAAGTTCCTCCTAATGTCGAGCTGGAATCTCTTTCCTTGCATCCATTGTTCTGGGTCCTGTTCTGCGGAGCAGCAGAAAATAAGGAAGATGGACTTCATTAAAGAAATCAAGAGTTTGAATTTGCAGGAGTTGAGCAGAGCAGTGGAGGATAGACGGTCTTGGAGATGTCTCATCAGCAGGGTCACCATGGGTTGAGATCGACTCGAGGGCAATTAACAACAAAAGTAGAGGAATACCTGGCTACTCAACATGAATTCAAGTCTCCGTGGTCAGATGAACTCGAAGGGTATTTAAAAATAACTGGCAGAAGTAATCTCAGAGCCACTGGCAATAATCTTTGATAATTGCTGGAGAACAAGAAAAGTATCAGCAGACTGGAGGAGGGCAAATGTTGTCCCCATCTTCAAAAAGGATCCAAACAGTTAACACAAAGTTAGCTTGACATCAGGACCAAGAAATATCCATTTGGTAGAAGAAAGGAATGCTACAGATCTAGTGTATCTTTATTTCAGTAAGGCCTTTGACAATATTCCCCACAATATTCTTCCAAACAAGCTAGTAAAATGTGGGCTAGACAGTGAAACTGTTAAATGGATTTGTAATTGGTTGACCGGCCAAACCCAAAAGGTACTCAGCAATGGCTCCTCTTCTTCATCTTGGAGAGAAGTGACCAGTGGGGTGCCACAGAATTCTGTCCTGGGCCCAGAGCTATTCAACATCTTTATCAATGGCTTAGCAGATGGAATACAGAGTATATGATATGATAGCCCTGTTTAAATATTTGAAAGGATGCCATATTGAAGATGGGCAAGTGTGTTCTCTGCAGCCCCAGAGTACAGGACCCAAGACAATGGATTTAGACTCCAGGAAAATTTTCCACGTCAACATTAGGAAGAAGTTCCTTGGGGTGCTTTTTGTGTCTTCCTTCGTGGCAGGGGGTTGGGTCTCTTCCAATTCTATGATTCTATGATTCTAAGGCCAGCCATTGTGTTGTCTCCTGGAGGAGGCAGAAGTCCCCTTCCCTGCATGGCTAGAACATCCATAGTAATTCGCAAACATCCTGGTGGAGAAGAGTCCTGAAAGCATGGGAGATAGCCTGGTTGGAATGGAGTAGAAGAAGGATTTGCTCACATGCCCCGCTGCGGGAATGGCTAGTTTGGCCTTCCTTGGAAGGCTTTCTTTCCTGTTTGGATTGAGAAATAACCTGTACTGCTCAGAGGCTGCTGGAAGGCTGCCCCTCATTCAGATGGCACTGCTGGGAAAAGAGACCTTCAGCAGATCCCGCTTGAGTGTGCTGGCTCCGGGCAGCTCGCTTCTGCCTGTGTGGCTGGATCAGTCCACTGGAGAACTCCAGGTGCCCAAGGCTGGGCCTGGTCTGGGCTTCTGGGGGAGGAAGGAGCCTCCTTTCCCAGGGTGGCCAAAGGATCCCAAGGAAGGCAGAAGGAGGAGGCAGTCAGAGATATTCCCAGATGCCCTCCTGGGGAAGAGCCCTGAGAAACTTGGAGACAGTGGTTGAGGAGGAGTGGAGGAAGGATTTGCCCATGAGCCCAAGTGGGGGAATGATGGGCTGTGCCTCCATGTTCTTTCTGTTTGTGGAGTCAAAGGCTTTCATGGCCGGCATCCATAGTTTTTTGTGGAGCTTTTGGGCTGTGTGGCCATGTTCTAGAAATTGAAATCCATAAACACCTAGACAATTTCAAGAGGAACGAGGAATCCCTGAGGGTAAACAAGGCTTGGCTACCAGTCCTGAAGAACAGCAAGGTCAACCGATGCAAATGAGCAACAGCCTAAGGCCAGGGGATTCCCAGCAGACAATGAGCACCAGTTATCAGATGTTAATCCTTGTTTTCTAGAACATGGCCACACAGCCCAAAACCCCTAAAAAAAGTTCTTTCTCTTTGGTTGGAGAAAGAGTCCGTCCTGCTCAGTGTCTACCGGGGGTCTCCTCCCTCGTGGCTTTAGCCAGGAGAAGGGCTGCCCCTCATTTGGGTGGCACTGCTGGGCAAAGAGACTTTCGTCTTTATGGTCGGTGGTTCAGGTGGCACTGTTGGGCAAAGAGACTTTCAGCAGATTCTGCTCGTGTGTGCTTACTCTGGCCAGATTTTGACTTTGTGGGTCTCCACTAATTTATTTACAATAGATTGGTGAAGAAATCTCACTGGAGTAGTGGTCCAGAGTCTGGAACAAGAACCTGACATTTGCTGAATGTAGTGACCTGAAAGAGGACTATTTTAATTTTTTTTAATTTAATCTTTTTTTTTAATATATACCTATTTAATCTTTCTTTTTAATATATACAAAACATATACAAAACATTCTCCAACAAAAGTTGCTAAATACAGGAGATTATTTGAATATAACCTCAAATAAGAATGAGTTACTTTAATACCTGGTCTGTAATCTTCTCTTCATCTACTTATCCTCATTTTGACAAAGTTATTTCTTTAAATCTATTAAGTTTCCATCGAGTATTATACCATGTTCAATCTTTTTCATTTATTTATTTTTTATTTTGCTAATAAGTCTAATTCTTTAGCAGTTGTCTACACTTTTCAATGGCTGTTCTTATAATATAACAGTATCAGGAACCATTCTTTCTCTGTTAATTCCATACCTTTATGGTTTATGCGGCCAGTTAATTTGTCCATTTCACACATTTCGTATATCTTAGTTCGCCACTCATCTGTTTTGGTATTTTGTGACCTTTCCAAAATTGTGCAAGTACTATTTTGGCAGCCGTTATTAGATAGAATAGTATAATCCATACTTCCTTTCTATTTGAGGGGGGATTTTATTCAACATATTCTGGTCTCATTTCATATTTTATATTTAACATTTGTTCAGTCTCAATGTGTATTTGTTTCCAATATATCTTTAACTTCAGGCATCTTCACCAAATGTGGAACCACGATCTAGTTGCGGCCTGACATTTCCAACAATTTTCTGAACCTGTTTTGTAAATTTTTGCTATTTTATTGGAAATTAATTGTTCCATCTTCCCAAAGTTCTCACACAAACCTTGAGATTTTGTATTTTTTTTCTCTAGCGAACTTCCAGCTGTCCATGTCCATGACATATCCACACACTAATGCTTATTTAATCATAACATCTGCTATCAAATCCTCTTCTTGATCAAATTTCCCCCAAAATTTATATAATTTTGCAGTTCTCTTTGTTTCAGACTCCAGTAAGATTTGATCAAAATCTGATTTTCTCAGAAATCTTCCATTTTTTTGGTCTATTTTAAATCTTTAAGTTGCAAATATAAAAACCAATGTACTTTAGGATCTAACTGTTTTAAAGTTTCAATTCATAATAGTTCCTTTCAGATTTGTATAAGATATCTTTGTAAGTTAGCCATTTATCCAAAGCTTTCCACTGGCTTATGAAGGCTTCTTGAGGAGAAATCCACAGGGGGATTTTTCTGTAAATTTTCTTCTTCACTTTTTCCCATACTCACAAAAGAGATCTTTTTACTATGTGGTGTCTAAACTCATTATGAATGGCAGCCTTTCTATACCAGATATAAGCGTATCAACCAGTCCTGTTATTAAATCATTCAAGTGTTAGAAGCTTATCATTCATTAAAGTAACCCAATCAATCCAATTTATTGTGTTTGCTTGGTAGTACAAGCTCAAATCTGGCAGAACCATCTCCTCCTCCTTCTTTTGGGCATGTCATCATTTTCCAGTCTCATATCTTTTTGCCATTATTTCAATGTAATATAACTTTTCAAAACTGGTACTGTCTGAAATAAAAAAATCAGTTTAGCTAAAATTATCATTTTGGTTGCCTGCATTTGTCCAAAAAGAGATAATTGTTATTTCGACCAGGTGGCAATGTCTTTTTTTATTTCCATCCATTTTATTTTATAATTATTATCAAAAAGGTCAATGTTTTGCTCCTTTCCTTCAGATTTCAAACATTCTCTCGTTTCCCCAATTCTGAAGAAACCCTCTCTCGATCCCTCTTCTTTGTCTAGCTAACATCCAATCTCTCTTCTTCCTTTTCTCTCTAAGGTTCTGGAATTGGTAGTTTATTCTCGCTGTCTTGAGTTTCTTGAAGCCAATTCCATCCTGGACCCGTTTCAGTCTGGTTTCCGCCCACGGCACTCTACAGAGACAACCCTCACAAAAATCTCAAATGATCTCTTTCAGGCCAAGGCAAATGGCCTCTACTCTATTCTCATTCTTCTAGATTTACCTGAGGCCTTCGACACCGTGGACCACTGTCTCTTGCTTGACTTACTTTCTGACCTTGGGTTCTCCAACTCTGTTCTCAACTGGTTTAAATCTTACTTGTCAGACAGATCTTTTGCAGTGGTCACAGGTGGTCAGACTTCCTCCTCTGTTCCCTTATCTGTTGGAGTTCCTCAGGGCTCTGTCCTGGGTCCCATTCTGTTCTCTCTATACACACTGTCCCTTGGTAAACTCATCAGTTCTTTTGGTTTCTCCTATCATCTGTATGCTGATGACACTCAGCTGTATCTTTCCACCCCTGACCTTTCACCGGGGCTTGAACAGCAAGTCTCCTCCTGTTTGGCTGCCATCTCGCAGTGGATGCGGCATCGGCGCTTGAAGCTCAACATGTCTAAGACAGAGCTCCTCATCTTCCCACCTAAGCCCACCCTTCAATACTCCTTTTCTGTTTCTGTTGACGGCATTTCTATTCAACCGGTTCAGCAAGCCTGCAGTCTTGGTTTCATTTTTGATTCCTTTCTGTCATTTATTCCCCAGATTCAGGCCACCACCAAGACCTGTAGATTCTCCCTTTACAACATTGCTAAAATCCGTCCATTCCTCTCAGCCTCCACTGCCAAGACTCTGGTCCATGCCCTAGTGGTTTCACGACTAGATTACTGTAACCTTCTTCTGACAGGGCTTCCTCTCTCTCACCTCCATCCTTTAATCTCTGTCCAGAACTCAGCTGCACGTATTATCACATCCGCTCGCCACTTTGACCATGTTTCTTCTCTCTTCTCCTCCCTTCATTGGCTCCCCTTCCCCTTCCGCATCCAGTACAAGCTTTTGTTATTGACTTTCAAAGCCCTCCACGGACTGGCCCCTCCTTACTTGTCTGAAGTTCTTTCTCCTTACCTTCCTACACTCACAACCTCCATTCTGGTAGTCAAGGTCTCCTGTCCCAGCCGAGGATTTCCACTGCCCTGTCCCAGATTTGTCCCTTCTCACTTGCTGCCCCTCAATCCTAGAACCTTCTTCCCCCACATGCACGTCTCATCACTTCTCTAACCAGTTTCAAAACTGAGTTAACGACTGTATTGTTTAGGGAAGCATTCCCAGAATTGTGCCATCTGCCCCAGGATGCCTCCTTCTAACTGGCCCCAGAGGGAGAGAAGAACCACTGGACCTCATCCCCTTCCCACCACCTTCCCCTTTTTTATTTTGTGTTGTCTTTTAGACTGTAAGCCTGAGGGCAGGGATCTGTCTAATTTATAAGATTGTATGTACAATGTAAATTTACAGTTAATGATGATGATGATGATGATGATGATGATGTTTTTGTTTGTTATGCAAATTTCTAAATATTTCACCTTTTTCTTCTGACATTTTGTTATCTTGTCCATTTCTTGATCTTCACTCTTGGCCAGGTTTTTAGTTAATATTACTGTTTTTCCCCTGTTTATTTTAAAACCTGACACATCACCAAACTCTTCTATTGTTGTTGAAACAACAGTTGGGCTAGGCAATACAAAATACAGGAATGAAACCAACTTTCAGGGACTGAAATAGGAAGTTATGAACAAAATAAATGTGAATGAAAGAATGAATGAATTGTTATGTTGAATGGAAAAATAATTGAATTGAAAATTGTTCTTTTTAAAATGTATTCATTTATGTCTTATAAATGTTTAATAAAAATATTTTTTTAAATAATAAATTTGCAATAAAAGCATAAGTTGTTCTTATACAAGGCTGCTTGACTACTCAGTGTTTCACAATATCTACGTTCAGGGTATTCCTATATGTGTTTGTGTTCTGGCCCTAGAGTCACAGCAGCCGGGGGAACACAGACGTGGGGAAAACCCACCATGGATCAAATGCCATTGAAGGAATGTCTCTCGGCAGCTGTGTTGCTCATACCCATAACCTACCAGGAGGGAGGGAGTCATTGCCCAGATGGGACTCTTGGAAGGTGGTTGAAAAGCTTCTCTCCCCCCACCCCACCCCCACCCCAAAAATGCATTTTCAAGCCCCTTCTCCTAATCAGTAAAAGGGCTATCACATTTCTGCAGGGCATTTTTTCCTCCATGCCTCCCTTTCCGATTGTCTTTCCATTATATTCTGAAATGAGCACTCTGCCAATCCATGCCTGAGAGGAAGACTCTGACTCCCACCATCCCTGAACCAGACTAGCTAGGGCTGTTTTGAGCAGAAGTCCATCCATATGTTTAGCCTAATGAAAATATGGTTAAGTGGGGTCATGCTGGAAATATTTGTTCAGCAAAAGTCATGCTTTTTGGAATGTCTCCCTCAGGAAGACTCCAACAATAACTCCAAGACCAGTTGGGTAAACTCGGTTAGGGAGTCTGCTAGGTAATGGGGTGGCCGTTATACTAGCAGAATCCCCAAACTATCCCTGGTCTTCAGGCTTAGGTACATGCACTCGACGTGGGCTGGTCAAAGTCAGACTGGTCTTGTGGACTATGGCCACATCACCCCCTCGCCCACTTTCCCTTATCTGCTCACTAACCGTGTAACCGGCTGGGAGAGTCTGCGCCCACGTAGCAGCACTGGCATCCCCCAGCCAGGTCTCGGTAAAGCATGCCAGGTCGGCCTGCTCATCTAGCAAGAGATCGTGGATGATGTGTGTTTTCCCCTTGGCTGACCTGACATTGCAAAGGAGCAGATTAAGGGACTGTGGTGTGATCTGAAACATTCAGCACCAGAAATCGGCTATATCCCTCCTAACACATTTTTTGAAAGTTACCGTTTGCTCCTGATCTTCCCGGTGGGTACAGACAGGATCAAAATTCAAAATGACCTTCACAGATTAGAAAGCTGGTATGAACTAACAAAATGAACTTTAACAGGGAGGAATCTAAGATACTGCACTTAGGTGGGGGGGGGGGGACGAAATGCTGAGATATAGCGGGGGGGGGGGGGGCAACTGGCTTAACAGGAGTACATATAAAAGGGGCCCAATGAGACCACAAGTTGAACATGAGCCAATAGTGTGATGTGGCACTAAAAAGGTCAATGTTATTTTAGGCTGCATCAATAGAAGTATAGTGTCTAGATCAAGGAAGCCATAGTGCCACTTTGTTCTGCTCTGGTCAGGCTTCACTTGGCATATTGTGTTCAGTTCTGGGTACCACAATTCAGAAGGGTGTAGACAAATTGGAGTGTGTTCAAAGGAGAGCCACCAAAATGGTAAAAGGCCTTGGAAACCATGCCTCATGAGGAAAGACTTAGGGAGCTGGATATGTTTAGCCTGGAAAAGAGATGGTTAAGATGAAAGCCCTGTTTAAGTATTTGAAGGGGTGTCACATTGAGGATAGAGCAAGCTTGTTTTCTGCTACTCCAGAGAACAGGACCCAGAACAATGGATGCAAGCTACAGGAAAAGAGATTCCACCTCAACATTAAGAGGAACTTCCTGACAGTAAGGGCTGTTTGACAGTGGAACACCCTTGGAGTATGGTAATGTCTCCTTCTTTGAAGGTCTTCAAGCAGAGGTTGGATGGCCATCTATCACAGTGAAGGCTTTGATTGTGAGTTCCTGCATGGCAGGGGGTTGGACTGGATGGCTCTTGTGGTCTCTTCCAACTCTATGATTCTATACTTCATTCTCACATTTCTACACCATAAAATATTCTAGTATTTAAACATGGCTATCATGTCACCTCTTAAACTTCTCTTCCCCAGGTGGAACACACCCAGCTCCCGAAGTCTCTCCTCATAGGGCTTTATGGTTCCCAGACCCTTCACTATTTTGGTCACCCTCCTCCAGACACACTCCAGCTTCTCAGCATCTGTTCTGAATTGTGGAGCCCAGAAATGGACACAATATTCCAGGTTTGGTCAGACTAAAGCAGAACTGAGGGTTGTTGTGACTTCCCTTGATTGAGACACTAGACTGCAAGTGACACATTAGTACCGGCAGCATGTAGGACCTCCTTCTCCAGCTGTTTCCGTCCTCCTCCCACATCTAAGACACATTCATCTCCCCAGCATCACAAGCGAGACCCAAATTTATCTCAGTTTCCAGCACTCCCACAAGGTCCCTTCTTATTCCTTGATGACGGGTGCTATTGGAGGCAAACAAGGCTCTCTTTTTCATCCCCTGTACATATGGAAAGAAGCAAGAGGCTGAGCAATTTTCATCAGTCCATGGGTTGTGGCTGGAGTCCTTTTAGAAATCTGCTGTGCAGAATAAACAGTATTCTAGGGCCGTTGTTTTCCTCTGGCAACCAGGGGGAGAAGCGAACATAATAAAATGTTGCTTTGTTGTTTCTGACAAAGGGAGGGAGAAGCATCCCATTGAGTCTGCTGTGTTTATCTTGGCCTTCAGCAGAAATGCAAAAACTTTAGCCTCTTTCAAGATGATATCTAAAGAAAAGAGATGTTTTTAACAGCAATCACAGTACTCCATCCCATCTGATGGGAAGGAGGTGATGCCAACAATATTGCACTCAGTCCTGGGGGAGAAGCAAGGCTGGTGAAGGTAGGGCAGTTTCTGAATCTGGAGAAGCAGTGAATCCTTTCTGGGGTTCAATTGGAAATTTAAAGCCACTATTCAGAGGGCTATCCCCTAGTCCCCAATTATGAGGTAGCCCCATTTCCCAAAATCTAATGATTAAGACACCAATTCTGATAATAGGAAGATCAGAATGTTGGCAGTTCAAGGCCCGAATACTGCATGATGCAATGAGGTCCCGTCACTATTCCCAGCTTCTGCAGCCTAGCAGTTAGAAAGCATGCAAATGCAAGTAGATACATAGGTACCACTTCTCAGTGGGAAGGTAGCAACTTTCGGTGCAGTCATGCTGGCCACAGGATCACCAGAGCAGTCCTCAGACAATGCTGGCTCTTCAGCTTAGTAACAGAGATGAGCATTGCCCCCTACGATTGGCTACGACTGGACATTAATGTCAAGAGATGACCTTTACCTTTAACTCTAACTGGAGTGACACCTGGCTTGATGGCAGTTTTTGTAAAGCGGGTTTTTGGAATCTTAGTGGGCCATAGGCTGAACATGAACTAACGGTGTGATATTGTCGCTAAAAGAGCTAATGCAATTCTAGGCTGCATCAATGGAAGTCTAATGTCTAAAATCTAAATCAAGAGAAGTACATCACTCTATTCTGCTTTGGTCAGGCCCCACAGTGGATATTGTGTCTAGTTCTGATCATCAAGAAGTATGTGGGCAAGTAGCTATATTGAAGAAATGCAACAAATCCTGTTACTGAATTGCAAAAATGTGCATCTTGGTACTGGTAAGAGTGCTCTGATGTGTATCAGGCAAATCTGATGTACATCTAGCATTTATGAGACACACTGCGCACTCCTATTTTGCTCCACCACATCCTAGCTGGGATCTGTCACCTGCCATGGCACATAAGTTACTCCCCTATTGTTCAATGGATATATATGTCTTGTAAAATAAATAAATAAATAAATAAATAAAATAATAGAATCATAGAGTTGGAAGAGACCACAAGGGCCATTCAGTCCAACCCCCCTGCCATGCAGGAACTCCCAATCAAAGCATCCCTGACAGATGGCCATCCAGCCTCTGCTTAAAGACCTCCAAGGAAGGAGACTCCACTACCCTCTGAGGGAGTGTGTTCCACTGTCGAAAACCAACAAACAAAACAAACAGCTTCATTTATATACCGCTTCATACCCTTAAGGAGTGCCTAAGCGGTTTATAATTGTAAGCTATTTGCCCCCCAACAATCTAGATACTCATTTTAGCGACCTTGGAAGGATGCAAGCCTGAGTCTAGCTTCAGCCCTTTGCTGGTCTTGAACTCACCACCTTATGGTTTTGAGTGAGTGGCTGCAGTACAGGCATTTAACCACTGCACCACCAGGGCTGTCGAACATCCTTTACTGTCAGAAAGTTCCTCCTAATGTTGAGCTGGAATCTCTTTTCCTGTAGCTTACATCCATTGTTCCAGGTCCTATTCTCTGGAGCAGCAGAAAACAAGCTTGGTCCATGTTCAATATAACATCCCTTCAAATATTTAAACAAGGGGATCATATCACCTCTTACCCTTCTATTCTCTGGGCTAAATATACCCAGCTCCCTAAGTCTTTCCTCTTGAGGCATTTGTTTCCAGACCCTTCACCATTTTGGTGGTCCTCCTTTGGACACCCTCCAATTTGTCAATTTGTTTTTGAATTGTGGTGCCCAGAACTGGACACAGTATTCCAGGCGAGACCTGACCAAAGCAGAGTGGCACTATTACTTTCCTTGATCTAGACACTATACTTCTATTGATGCAACCTAGAATCACATTGGCCTTTTTAGCTGCTGCACCAAACTCTTGAATCATTTCTCTTCAAAAGGTTATATATTACTGCATTCCAATCATGAGACTCATCCCACTAGGTTTCAGTGATGCCCATTATATCATATTTCCTTTGTTGTGGTATGTGTTCAAGTTCTTCTTGTTTATTTCCCATGCTCTGGCATTAGTGTAGAGACATCTAAGACCATGGGTCCTCCCTGTCACCTGCCTGAGTAAAAATTTCTGCTCCCACTGTTGGGTCCTTGCACTATTTGTCTTGTTCCCTCTATAACAGTTTGACTTTATCTCCAGCCTTAAATGAACGCCTTCCTTCCAAAATACTGTCTCTCTCCCCCACATAACACTTTGTAAATCCTGCCTGAACAATATTTTAATATTATTGGCAATAAGACCATCTTGTATGTGAATTTTATCTTGTATTGTTCACCGCCCTGATCGCAGGAAGGGCGGTATACAAATAAACTTTTATTATTATTTTATTATTATTATCAAGGTGGGATACAATATGTTAAAATATAAAACATAAAAACCTCAGTTAAAATACAAATAATGACAACCCCTATATTAATATGGATATTGTGAAATTACTGGATTAAATTTTGTACATATGTAAGGCCATTGATAAAGATACAAGACTCAAATGAGGTGCCAGCCCTAACATTCTCCTACAGAATCTGTTGGACATTTTTATTTGATATGGGATGTCCACATTCAGTTCAAGTACAGTGTGTCTGATGACTTTTCATATAGAAGTACAGTGGACTTGTACGTACATCGTACATGGATTTGAAATACACATGGATGTCACTCCGATCTTGGTTGTCACAACTGGTTGTACATTAGCTGCTCTGGTTCAATGTTGCCATTCAGTACATGGGTCGAGTAGCACAATCAGTGCACATTTCCATGCTGAGATTTATGTTACACAACCATGTGGCTGAGTAGAGGAAGCGTGGCTGAGTAGAGGAACGGACGGATTAGGCCAAAAAGGAGCCAGTGTGAAATAGCGGTTTGAGCATTGGTGATGGCATTGAGCATTGGCATTGAGCATTGGACTAGGAGCCTGGGAGACCAGAATTCATATCCTCACTCAGCCATGCAAACCCACTGGGTGATATTTATCAATTTCATTTTTTTGAGGTTTCCCAATGTTTTATACTAAGCATGAAAAGAACTATGGAAGAGGATCATACCAAAAGTCTGTCTGATTCAGTGTTCATGGTTCATGAACATGAATCTGATTCATTGTTCATTGTTTTAGACCTAAAAACACCCATTGTTAATATTGTTAGTGTTACTATTTTTACCACTGTATACCTTTAAGTTATTTCCAGCTTTTTGCAGCCCTAAAACAAACCCAGCATAGTGTAATGGCTTGAATGTTGGATTGTAATTCTGGAGACCAGGGTTTGATTTCTCACTCAGCTACGGAAACCCACTGGGTGATCTTAGGCAAGTGTCAGAAGATGGCAATGGCAAAACCCCTCTGAAGAAACTTTCCAATAAAACCTCTTAACAGTTTTGTTTTAGGGTTACCATAAATCAGAAACAACTTGAAGGCACACAACAACAACAAGGGTCAAATATATCACAGGTTTTTCTAGGCAAGCTTTATTCAAAGAAGGTTTGCCCCAACCTTCCTCTGAGGCTGGGAGAGTATGACTTCACCAAGGTTACTGAGTGGACTTCCATGGCCAAAATCCATGGTGATTCGAACCCTGGTTTGCCAGTGTCCTGATCCAATGCTCAGATCATCATGCCACAGTGGCTCAATTTAGGTCTGATCGGCAGAAATAATGCAGTTTGATAATGCTTTAACTGATAAGGTTGAAAACTATGGAATGCTGAGATTTTTGAATTGCGTGAGAGAGTCAGCCTTCTCTGTCAGTGAGTTCTGGTGGCACAACAAACTACAAATCCTAGTATTCCATAGCATGGAGTCCTGGCAATTAAAGTGGTGTCAAACTGCAAAATTTCTGCAGTGCAGATTAGACCCCATTCAACACCAGATGCATAACTATTACATCACAGCATCGGAGAGGTGTTGGAGTCTCCTCCTTTTGGCGGTTTTTAAATAGAGGCTGGATGGCCATCTGTCCGAGGGAGGCCCTTGGATGGTATATTCTTGCATGGGAGAAGGGGATTGGATAGCCTTTGAGGATCCCTTCCAACCAGTGAGACAGCCAGTGTGGCAAACTGGTTTGAGTGTTTGCAGCTCTGAAGACCAGGGTTCGTTTCCCAGCTTGGCCATAAAACCCACTGCATGACCTTGAGCAAGTCACATGCTCTCAGCCTCAGGGGAAGGCAAGGGCAAACCTCTTCTGCCAAGAAGACCCCATGATAGGTACTCCTTAGGGTCACCATAAGTCGGACGTGACTTGAAGGCAACAGCAGAAAATCCCACTCTATGATTCTATGATTATGATGGGCCCTGCAGTGAGACATAACTTTGCTCCTTTTGTTATCTAACTGTAACTTTTATTGGAGGGGGGGTGCTTTTAGCTTGCTTTTAATATCAAGTCATCCCCCTCGACTTATTCCAGGAGAGGCATGTATAGCAACCCAGGCTTAAGCTCTAAGTAGCGGGTGGAGAAAGATCAGTTGCTTTTTGGTGTTGTTTTGATTCTCAGAATGATCAAGGCTAGCCTCAAGAAGATTTTCTTTTCTTAAGAAACAAACAAAATTTTTAAGCCTTTGTGATCCTCCTGGTTGAGAGAGAATCCCTCATCTTCTAGCATGTGGTTCTCCTGAGGCGGAACAGGGCTATATTTTAAAAATCAGCTCTTTAAGTATTATTTGTACAACAACTTCTTCTTCTTCTTCTTCTTCTTCTTCTTCTTCTTCTTCTTCTTCTTCTTCTTCTTCAATATTGTTGCTAGTGGGGTGAGTCTGGGCATATTGTTATACCATTCTCTTATGAATTTTATGGACTTATTTTACTCTATGGTACATATTTGTATCTATTTTTAATGTTGTCTTTGGCTATTTAAGCTTGTTTTGTACCTGCACCCAGTAGCTTGTAGTATTCAGGGTTTGGTTGTTTTGAAGGCATCCATAGATAACTAATTTGATACCTTCAGAGAAAGAAGAAAGTAAAGAGTGGCTTCTTTAAAATAAAACTATGGCTCAGGAACTACAGCAAGGTGATGAAACACATGTTTACACGCACAGATAACGTGAAGATTGTGCATTTGTGAATTGCTAGCCTGTGTGACTGAGCATGCAAAGAAATATGGAAGGCAGTATTGCAATGTTCAATGATTATTATTATTATCATCATCATCATCATTATTATTATCCTGCTTTCCCCCACAAAACTGGGATTCAGAGTAGCTTAAAATTAAAAAAAAAAAATCCAGTACATATACAAAAGAAATACTAAATATTTGAGTATTTCTTTTGTATTTTAAAATACAAAAATAGTTTACATATTAAAAATATACAAAGGAGAGCATTAGAATTGGATGACATTGTTACACTACTAAAACAGGTCATTTGTTTAAAAAAAATACGGTTTTAAAAAGATAAAAGCACCTAAAAGCACACCTGCATGTACAATATAATATGAGCATATAAACAACAAGATAATTCCATCATCACAAAAAGCCAACATGGGTTTCAGAGAAACAAGTCATGCCAGACAAATCTGATCTCCTTTTCTGATAAAATTACCAGCTTGGTAGATGAAGGGAATGCTATGGATATAGTATATCTTGATTTCAGTAAGGCCTTTGACAAGGCTCCCCATGACATTCTTGCAAACAAGCTTCTAAAATGTGGACTAGACAAGGTAACTGTTACATGGATTTGTAATTGGTTGACTGGCCAAACTCAAAGGGTGCTCCACAATGGCTCCTTTTCAACCTGGAGAGAAGTGACCAGTGGGGTCCCACAGGGCTCTGTCCTGGGCCCAGTGCTGTTCAACATCTTTATTAATGACTTGGATGTAATTATTGAGGGCCTACTTATCAAATTTGCAGAGGACACCAAATCAGGAGGAGTAGCTAATACCCCAAAGGACAGGATCAAAATTCAAAATGACCTGAATAGACTAGAAAGCTGGGCCAAAGCTAACAAAATGAAATTCAACACAGACAAATGTAAGGTCCTGAACTTAGGGAGGAAAAATGAAATGCACAGATATAGGATGGGAGACACCTGGCTGAATGAGACAACATGTGAAAGGGATCTAGGAGTCCAAGTAGACCACAAGTTGAACATGAGTCAACAGTGCGATGCAGCAGCTAAAAAGGCCAATGTAATTTTAGGTTGCATCAATAGAAGTATAGTGTCTAGATCAGGGGAAGTAATAGTGCCACTCTATTCTGCTTTGGTCAGGCCCCACCTGGAATACTGTGTCCAGTTCTGGGCACCACAATTCAAAAAAGATGTGGAGAAACTGGAGCGGGTCCAAAGGAGGGAGACTAAAATGGTGAAGGGTCTGGAAACCATGCCTTATGAGGAACGTCTTACGGAACTGGGGATGTTTAGCCTGGAGAAGAGAAGGTTAAGAGGTGATGTGATAGCCCTTTTTAATTCTTGAAGGGATGTCACATTGAGTAGGGAGCAAGCTTATTTTCAGCTGCTCCAGAGAACAGCACCCGGAACAATGGATGCAAGCTCCAGGAAAAGAGATTCCACCTCAACATTAGGAAGAACTTCCTGACAGTAAGGGCTGTTCGACAGTGGAACACACTCCTTCCTCGGAGAGTGGTGGAGTCTCCGTCCTTGGAGGTCTTTAAGCAGAGGCTGGATGGCCATCTGTCAATGGGAATGCTTTGATGGAGAGTTCCTGCATGGCAGGTAGTTGTACTGGATGGCCCTTATGGTCTCTTCCAACTCTATGATTCTATGATTCTGTGAAATATATGTATATTACAAACCCACAGACTTTTACAAGTACTTACATGCCTCCAATTTCCACAACGAATACACCACCAGATACAATTGCATCTGCTCAGATCCACAAGACACCAAACTCAAGGAATTACAACTCCCAACTGGGACCACTCAGGTGAATCATCAATGAACGACAACCCATTCTGGAAAATAATGCCACTCTTTCAAGGGCTCTTGGTGGCTTTTACAGACAGCCCTCAAACCTTAAACAGGTACTCACCTACAGAATGACACCTGACACAGATGGCGACACAGGTACTAAGCCTTACCACAAACCAAGGTGCCAACTGTGTCCATACATTTATCCAGGAAACGTCATCACAAGACCTAATGGCACCAGCCACAATATTGGGGGGGTCAATATGTGATCTATACCAAACTGGGTCAGTAATGCTCTTCTGCACTCTACATTGGGCAAACAGGCCAGTCCCTGTGACATAGGATAAATGAGCATAAATGAGACATTAGGAATTGGAATACACAAAAACTGGTGGCAGAACATTTCCTTGGGCATTCCATCTCAGATCTCAGGACAGCAGTCCTTGAACAATCAATCAATCTATCAATCAATATACAAAGGTAGATTGGAAAGAGAAACAGCAGAATTGGGATTTATCCACAGACTACAGTCTGTCAGCAATGGAATGAACAAAGACAATGGTTTCCTCACTCACTGCACACATTTCAACACTATCTGACCTCATCCTCATGGGGTTGCGCTACATTCATCTATTCCCCTCATCAAAGGCTAGTCCCATTGCCAAACTGGTTTTGCCACTTCAACTCCATGCACAAAGGCTGGTTCACAAATGACCTTTGTTAAAACTGGATCTGCAACTTCATTTCCATACACAAATGATTTGTAATGTGATTGACATTGGACTTTATCACACAGGGAAATTGGGGTGAAATTGGGGGTTTTAACAGGCAATTATCCCATGTAAAATGTGATGCCACAGTTAAGATTTTTGAACACATCGCTATTAAACAGGAAATAAAGAGACAATAAAGAGACAATAAGCAGCAACAAATCATTTTTGGGATTTCCAAGTGAATGACTTGTTGCTGTTTATAGCATGTTTATTGCCTTTCTAATGGTGGCATCATGTGAAAATCTTAAGTGCAATAACACGTTTTACACGGGATAATTGGCTCTTTAAACCCCTGATTTTGTCCAATGATAAACTCTAGTCTCACATACCAATGGCATATACATGTATGTCCATGACTTCCACTCCACCAAATGCATCTGAGGAAGTAGACTGAAGTCTACCAAAGCTCATTGCTGCCAATTTCTTTCTTTCAGTTAGCCTCAAAGGTGCTACACAATCTCTCTACATACAGGACTTTAATGCTATTGAAAAATATGCCTCCTTGTCAGTACTGTGCAATTACACCAAAGTGGCAAGAAGAAAGTTGGCATGGATGGTGAGGTACGTGAGAAGGTGAGAACAAGTGATCAAGAAGAAGAGAAAGGGAAGGGAGAGAAGAAGTAAGATAAAGGTGTGAAACATAAAAGAGAAGGTATAGGAAAGAGAAGATTAAGGGACGAGAAGAAAAGGAATGATCAGAATGTGAAGTATGTAAATGAGGGAGTTGAGTAGGATGTTTTATTTTTTATTAAAATAGTTACAATATATGGATAATGGAATTGGTTAAGGTGTGTGGATATCAGATAAATGTACATACATGTAAAGTATTATATTAGAATAGAAAAATCATGCAGTTGAAAGATTTGTGGTAAATATCAAATTCGGCAACCTGTTCAAAGCACAAAGGAAGAAATACAAAGACTAGAATCCTCATGGTGTTTTACTCATGTGTCAGTTGCCCTATGAAAATGGTTGCACATTTTTATTTAAAGCAAAACCAAGCACACTTAGAACAAGTTTGTCAAAAGGGAGAGACACTTGCAGTACCATTGTTCACAAGTGTATATAGGTTTCTCATGAAGTACTATTGTTCACAAGTGTACATTGCATGTGGATGTGTATTGTGCGTGGATATCCATTCTGCACATATGAAGATGGATGTGTGGCTGTGCATTCTAGGACACATTTGCTGCCTTGGTTCAGTAGTACAATGTTTCTACTAAATGCAAGTTCATTGTGCAGCACAATGAACCCATAACTCCTGAGTACAGACTCAACCACGAAGTTACCAAACCAAGAATGCTGTGGAGTATTTCCTCTCCTTAGGACAAGAGGCAACTGTTAGAACAGAATATAGGGAAACAGAATGGTTCCCAAAGGGGTCAAGCAAGGCTGCATATTATCATCTTGTTCAACTTGTACGCAGCAAATATCATATGAAGAGCAGGTTTAGACTTAGAAGAAGATAGGAGGAAGGGACATCAACAATCTTAAGGAATGTTGACAACACCATTTTCCTAGTGAAAAACAGGTTTATCACACTAGAGGGCAAACAGGAATTAAACAGGAATTAAACAGGAAATGCCCTATGTTAAACATAAGGCAACAGGAAATGCCCTATGTTAAACATAAGGCATTTCCTGTTTAATTCCTATTTAATTCCTGTTTAAATCCTGTTTGCCCTCTAGTGTGATAATTTACTAAGGAAGGTCAAAGAAGAAAGTGCAAAGGTAGGCTTATTGCTGAACATAAAGAAAACAAAAATAATTACTATGGAGGATCTATATAAATTCAATTTGGACAATGAGGAAATTGAAATAGTTAAAGGATTTGCATACCTAGGATCAAACACTGATCAGAATGGGGACTGCAGTCAAGAAATCAGAAGAAGGCTAAAAATAGGAAGGGCAACTATGAAAGAGCAAATCCCAGAGAGTAAAGACATACAACTAAGTACTAAAGTAAGAATTGTCTGAGCCATTGTATTCCCCGTCACCATGTTTGGATGTGAGAGCTGGACAATGAAAAAAGTGGACAAGGAGTAAATCAATTATTTTGAAATGTGGTGCTGGAGAAGAGTGCTGAACAGATCAAGCCTGAACTCTCTCCAGAAGCCAAGATAACAAAACTGAGGCTGTTGTACTTCATGAGAAAGCATGACTCACTAGAAAAGAAAATAATGCCAAGAGAGAAAGAAGGAAGAAGAGAGAGAGGAAGGCTGCAGGCCAGATGAATAGATATCATGAGTCTGAATTTGCAGGACCTGCACAGAGCAGAGGAGGACAGGGGGTCTTGGAGATGTCTCATCCACAAGGTTGCCATGAGTCAAGTCAAACTCCAAGGTAGTTAACAACAACAAAATGTCTCTCCACTTGTGCCTGAACAGATACTACACTGAATTATAATTAGAAAACCATCCACTTATGTTACAAGAGCAACATCTACAAAACAAAGCTCCTAGAGATAATAGTAACCACAAACATGTCTTACTGGATAAGTGTTGGCAAACACTTGCTTCAAGTCCCACAAGCAAAAACCAGCTAACCTAGCATAACAATTCAGCACATAATCCCCACTATCTCTCTGTTTGTTTGTACGCAGAATTTGTACATCCAAATGTAAAGGCACCCCACAGCCTGCTTCACACACTAGACAAGTACAGACCTGTCTGTTTCCCCCCTAAAATTCTGTTAGTGAAAGAGAATATGGGGATCCCAAAGGCCACTTTTTGTAAAAATAGGCTATCGATGTCTTCTTGATTAGAGGAACGTATGCTGAGTTTTTCAATGGCAAAAAAAGAGTCCTCACAATACTATGAGAGTGTAAAGGCGCTGTTATATTTAATCATCGGGTGATGTTCTGAAAGGCCCATCTTCAAGGGTTGAGTGGTTTTATACTCACACAACAAATTACAAGTGCATCGTATGGCATAAATTGTATGACTGCTGTTAAAATTGGATACATGTTTTGGATGGAATGGTCTTCCATCTTTGGGATGTACACATTCATGTAATTGAATTGTTTGAGAGCAAAAGCAAAAGTCTTAGGGATGTAATTCTTCCTTAATTTCTTTCTCAAAGATAGCAACATGTAACTTTTAATGACTTTCTCCTCACTATGCAGTTTTCAAAGCCTACTCGCACTTCAGGGCTCATTTTGCACAAAATTCACCAGTGTTTTTTTTGTGTGTGCATATTTTCTGTTCAGGATTATTTCATGAATTAAAAATGCTTTTTCCTGTACAGAAAATAATCCTGCTGCTGTTGCTGCTGCTGCTGTTTTGCATACAAAAAGCAATTTTAAACTTGTCCAAAGGAGGGTGACTAAAATGGTTGAAGGGTCTGGAAATCATGCCCTATGAGGAATGGCTTAGGGAACTGGGGATGTTTAGCCTGGAGAAGAGAAGGTTAAGAGGTGATATGATAGCCCTGTTTAAATACTTGAAGGGATTTCATATTGAGGAGGGAGCAAGCTTGGTTTCTGCTGCTCCAGAGACTTGAACACAGAACAATGGATGAAAGCTCCAGGAAAAGAGATTCCACCTCAACATTAGGAGAAACTTCCTAATTTTTGATAAAATTACCAGCTTAGTAGATGAAGGGAATGCTGTAGATATAATATATCTTCATTTCAGTAAGGCCTTTGACAAGGTTCCCCATGGCATTCTTGCAAACAAGCTTGCAAAATGTGGGATAGACAAGTTAACTCTTACATGGATTTATAACTGGTTGACTGGCCGAACTCAAAGGGTGCTTAACAATGGCTCCTTTTCATCCTGGATAGAAGTGACAAGTGGGGTGCCACAGGGTTCTGTACTGGGCCCAGTGCTATTCAATATCTTTATTAATAATTTGGATGACAGAATTGGGGGGGGCATACTTATCAAATTTGCAAATGGATCCACAAGAACTCTGGACTGAAGCCAGGAACATTGTCAGGGAGGAATGGAACCTGAACTCTCCCGAGAAAAAAAGATGGCTAAACTGAGGATGTCCTACTTTGACCACATCATGAGAAGGCATGACTCACTTTTGTTGTTTTTGTTTTGTGCCTTCAAGTCCTTTCCGACTCATGGTGATCCTAAGGCCAATCTAGCAGTTTGAACGTATGCAAATGCAAGTAGATAGATAGGTACCACTTCCCAGTGGGAAGGTAACAGCGTTCGGTGCAGTCATGCTGGCCACATGACCACTAGAGCAGTCCTTGGACAAGGTTGGCTCTTCAGCTTAGAAACAGAGATGAGTACTGCCCCCTACAGTCAGCTACGACTAGACATTCATGTCAAAGGATTACCTTTACCTTTAAGGCAAACCTATCCTGGAGTTTTCTTGTCAAGATTTGTTCAAAGGAGGATTGCAATTGCCTTTCCCTGAGGCTGTGAGACTGTGGTTTCCCCAAGGTCACCCAGTGGGTTTCACAGCTGAGGGAAGAATCAGACCCTGGTCTCCAGAGTCATAGTCCAGCACTCAAACTATTATGTTATTGTGGCTCTCTCTGATTCATTAGGAATGGTGGCGGGTAATAGCAAGTTGGAGGGTAGTAGAAAGAGAGAAAGACCACGTGCTAGATGGTTGGATTCAGTCAGGGAGGTCAAGGACATGGATCTACAAGACCGAAGCAGAGCAATGAAAGATAGGGAGACTTGGAGATGTCTCATCTGCAAGTCACCATGCGTCGGGGACGACTTGAGGGCTGTTAGCAACAACAACAACAGATCAAGCCTAAACTTCCCTAGAAGTCAAGGGACTGCCCAAAAGGGGTGGTCCATAGGAGCCCAGAGAAGTGCCGGACTGGGGCCTGAGGTGTGGGCTGCCTCACCAGCAGCCCTTGCAGCCCCAATCCGCTGCTTCACCGGGCCACGGAGAAGCGGCAAATTGTCGCTTCTCCATGGCCTGCAGCAGGGTGCAGAGGGCACCCTGGGCGCCCACTGCACTCCGCCACGGGTGTCGCTCCTGAGGAGAGAAAGGGGCTGCTGCTGTGGCCCCTTTCCCCTCGGCATCCTTGGCATGGCTGTGTGAAGGCCACGCCAAGGGCGCACACACCAAGAAGGAGCTCTGTTTTGGAGCTCCTTCTTGTGCCACAGAAAGGGCACCATAGGCGCCCTTCTGTGCTGCAATGATGTCAGGCATGTGCCATGCCGTGTAAATGCAGCATGCACCATGACATCATCACAGCACGCACGTATAGATGGCGTGCTTTTAAAATGGTGTCATCCATATGCAGTACAGCTGGGGAGCGTGTGGTTGCTGCGCGCTCCCAGCCCTATTCATGCTGCAGGGATGGCCCTTTTAGGCTGTCTGTACTGTGTCAAGATTACTAAACAAGGCTGTCATACTTTGGTTTCATGTTTAGAAGGCATGATTTACTGGAAAAGACAATAATGCTAGGAAAGGTGGAGGGCACTAGAAAGAAAGGAAGACTGCAAGCCAGATATATGGACATGATTAGGGAGGTCACAAGTATGAATCTACTGGACCTAAGCAGGGAAGCGGAGGACGAGGGGCTGGGAGATGTGTCAGGGTTGCCATGAGTCAAGGTTGACTTGAAGGCAGCTAACAACAAACAACCCCATGGTGGAAACTGATCCCACAGTTCTTCCTGCTAGCTATGTAAGATCAACAACTCTGTTTTTATTTTATTTTTTTCACTTTAGGGGGTTCTCATTTGTTGGTACCAGGCCTCAGCACTGAAATACAGCAGATAACAAACCTCACACATAAATAAACATTACGCACTGGTCATGGTGAGTTGTTGGGTGGAGTAAAGAAAAGGATTTAGCCTGGTGGACTGATCTTCCATGTGCTCTGAGACAGGATGAGATTACTACCCACAGATGCCCAGACGCCTGCATTTTGTATGCCTATTTGTTATGAAGAGCCAATTAATGGTGGCTCGGTGTGTTGAAAGAAACACCCACGTTCTCTCCCCTCGAGTTATGGGAAATGTTCTGAAACAAGAGGAACGCAGCCGTGTTAGACTTCCAAGGCACTACGATTCAAAATGATAAGCCTGAATGGCTATTCTCTCGCTGTTGTCCTCCTGCTATTAGGAATAATTGAGTTTTACAATTGCAAGTGCTAATGTTTGCCCGTCTCTCCCCGTCTCTCCATTGTGCCATTATCCTGCATGCAGCGTGACAGGTCTTGTGTATTAGTTATGTACTTTCTTTTGTCGCTGGTCTTGATTAAAACCTCTTGATTAAAAGTCTGCTTGCTAATAGCTGCATTAAAAGTGATTTTTCTTTTCTTTCCATTCCCTTTCCCCTCTGTTAGCAATCAAGGGAGTTAAATGTTCCTTCTCCAACAACGGCTCTCGTCCCAGACAACGAATATAATATGAATTTCAAGATGGCTTGAGCAATGAAAACAGAACTCCTTTAATCAATTGTGTTTTGCAGTTGCACCAGTATGAAAGAGGCAGTGATGGAGATTGGTCTGAATTGGCCGCCTATTATTTCTGTTGTGCTTTTATATTGACTCTGACTTATGGTAACACTATCCTGGGGTTTTCTTGGCAAGGTTTCTTCAGGGGGAAGGTTGACCTTTATTCAGAAGAGGTTTGCCATTAACCTTCTATGAGGCTGAGAGAGTGTGATTTGCTCAAGGTCACTCAGGAGGTTTCCATTGTGATGTAGTCCATATGGAAAACATCTTGCAAAATGATCTTAAAACATATTGCAAAAAGATCTTAACAGCATTTATTTTATCAGTATGTGTGTGTGTATGGGGTTGTGGGTGGCTGTGGCGGTATGGTGGTCTAAATCAGTGATTCCCAAACATTCACCCTCCAGATTTGTTGGACTTCAGCTCTCAGAAACCCCAGCCATCCTGGCCAACAGTCAGGAATTCTGGGAGCTGAAGTCCAAAAAAGTTTGAGGGACAAAGTTTTGGAATCACTGGTCTAAATCCTGTTGTCAGTTCTGACCAGAGTAGACCCATTAAATTAAATGGATCTCCTTTCACTTTGACACAACTTTCAACAATGGCTTCAAGGTGGTTACTCTAGTTGGAATTCACCAACAGGATTCAGGCTGTCATATTTTACTACATATTCATTTATTAAAAGGTTTATATCCTTTCCTATGTCAAATGATCTTAAACAAAAGCAATATAGGTTGATGTCTGCTAGGTGGTGTGGAATTTCACTTTGGGGTCATTCATACTATTTTTTGAACACTTTTGTGAACCGGTTCAAATTGGGGTAGTTCACAGTTTTGCCGGGTTTTCCTGGGGGGGGGGGGGTCGTTCACACTTGCACTGGGTTTTCCTGACCTGAATTCAGAAGGGGAGGGCCTTAACCTGGGTTTTTTTAAGATGGGGAAATCAGAGTTTCTTTTTTAAAAGGAGCAGTGTTTTTGTGGGAGTTGCCAATGGGAACTTACAAATCGATCCCATTCTGAGCCCCTCTTACTCCCTCTTTGCCACCTCCAGTCATGTCCTTCTCCTCTTCCTCTCCTTCGCATCCTCCTTCCTCTTCATCCTTCCCTGCAACCCCCCTGATACCATCCTCCTTTCTCTTTGTCCCTCCCTGCAAGATCGCATCCTCCTTCCTCCTGCCAGGATCAAATCTCTCCATGGCATTTTCGTGTGAGTGTGAACGAGAATCTGGGATTAAATGCCATGGAGAGATTCGATCATGGCAAATCAAATGCTACGGAGAGATTTGATTGTGGCAAAGCCATGAAATAATGTGGATTATTTCTTTAGTGTGAATGGGCTCTTTGTAAATTTCAGGCTTATTTCTTTTTAAGGTGCTTTTCTGTAGTGCACTTCACTAATATGGAGCTTTGCTATTATGCCATAAAGCGCTATTTTGTTACCTGTGTTCAATTGGTTTAGAGAAGTTGTGCTTTTAATGTCTCAGTGTCATATTCTGGCATTTTTTATTTATTATTATTTTATTTTATTTCTTATTATTAATTTTTAAACACTAACACTATTGCACAACTAATAAATGATAGTGTAAATATTTTAGGTTTTTATATGCACTGGTAAATGGGGGGGGGGGATATTCGCTTCAGGACAGGACATGGAGTTGAGACTGCTATGGTTGCTCTGACCGATGACCTCCGCTTGAGCATCGACAGGGGTAGTGTGACCCTGCTCGTGCTCTTGGATCTCTCAGCAGCTTTTGACACTATTGATCACTCCATCCTTTTGGACCGGCTAAGGGAGTTGGGGATCGGAGGCACCGCACTCCGGTGGTTCTGGTCCTTTCTCTCCGGCAGATCCCAAAGGGTGAGGCTCGGGGACAGCTGCTCTTCCAAGATTGAGCTTAATTGTGGTGTCCCTCAGGGTGCCATCCTGTCCCCGATGCTGTTCAATATTTATATGAAGCCGCTGGGTGAGATCATTCGGAGGCATGGAGCTCAGTGTCTTCAGTATGCTGATGACACTCAGATATACCTCTCCATGACAAGATCATCGGCTCAGACTTCAGATGGCGTCTCCCCTCTTAATGACTGTCTTGCGGCAGTAATGGATTGGATGAGGGAAAACAGATTGAAGCTCAATCCAGACAAAACGGAGGTACTCACAGTCACAGGACCAAAGCCAGGTCTGGGAATACATCTTCCGGTCCTAGATGGAGTCACACTCTCCTCGACGGACCCTGTTCGCAGTCTGGGGGTACTCCTAGACTCGTCGCTTCACATGACTAGTCAGGTGAATGCGACGGTCAGGAGTGCTTGTTATCAGCTTCGGCTGATACGCCAGCTGCGCCCTTTCCTGGATCAGAAGGACCTAGAGTCTGTGGTACACGCTTTGGTAACCTCACGATTGGATTTCTGCAATGCGCTCTACTTGGGGCTACCCTTGTGCCTAACTCGGAAACTTCAACTAGTCCAAAACATGGCAGCCAGGCTTATTACTGGTACAGCGAGGTGCGAGCACATAACACCAGTGCTTAAGTCCCTCCACTGGCTACCCATTAGTTTCCGGGCGCAGTACAAGGTGTTGGTCTTAACCTTTAAAGCCCTACAGGGCTCGGGTCCATCTTATCTTAGGGACCGCCTCTCCCCGTACAATCCCCCCCGCACACTCCGGTCCTCCGGGAGAAATTTATTACAGCCTGTGAAAACGAGGCTGTTGCGGACCTCCCGGGGGACTTTCTCTGCTGCCGCTCCCAGGCTATGGAATGACCTGCCGGATGAGATGCGTCTTATTACATCCCTGGATAGCTTTAAAAAAGCCTTAAAGACGCATCTCTTCCGGCAGGCCTTCCCTGAAACATCTTAACTCCTGGTCCTGACACTGGCTTACGACATTGGGACGTGCGCTCCTACAAGTTCCCATCACTTTATCTAGGAAGTTTACATCTACAGTGTCTATAGAATTGACTGGCTGCTTGTTATGTTCTATGTTCTATGTTGTATGTATGCAATTTTATTTTTATTTTTTATTTTTTGGATTTTAATCTGATATTGGTTTAATTTATTTTTAAGGGGTGGGAGGTGGGGTTATGGGTTATTGGGATTGTTTTATCTTGATGTCTTTTAATTATTGTAACCCGCTCCGATTGATGACAGAGGAGCGGGCTATAAATAAAATTATTATTATTATTATTATTATTATTATTATTATTATTTAAGGTTGATCAGAATGGAGACTACAGAAAAGAAATAAGATGAAGACTAGGAATGGGAAGGGCAGCCATGAATGAACTCAACAAGATCCTAAAATGCAAAGACAGACCACTGTAAAGTGAGGATCATCATGTCAGATCAATAGACTCAATTAGGGCCAAGGGAATGAATGTACATGAACTAAGCAGGGCAGCGGAAGACAGGGGCCTTGGAGATGTCTCATCCACAGGGTCACCATGAGTTGCCATGGACTCTCTAGGTTCACATGATGAACATTGGTCTGGAATCTATCCCATCATACTAGTGAGCTATGTCTGTAGATGACAAGGCAAAACGATTGCATGGCTCTCGCTTATCCTCAAGCACATGGCACTCTGTCACCTATAAAATCCATGACCAGCCAAAGCACATTAGAAGAATGTAAGCTGGCTTCATGTGGTTAGAATTCAGAGCCATCGATCTGTGAGTCTGGAAAAACAGTATGTAACAGGATCTGGTAGCACCTTAGCAATAGCAATAGCAAATACATTTCTATACTGCTTAACAGTGCACTTAAGCACTCTGAGCAAAAGGGGTTGTGGCATAAGCCTTGATAGACTTTGGAGATAAGGGACAGGAGCGAATCCCATCTTTATATCATCCATCACACAAAAGACATTCACACGCTGACCCCTGTCATTAAACTGTCAGTGAAATGGAATGGCATTAACACGTTCTTCCATTAATACAACATGAAGGGCAAGGATGGGAAAATTCCAATTCAATGATTGGACAACAACAGGATGAGCATGACATCATGTGAAAGTCTTTTGTGTGATTGCGGTCAACTGCAGTTTAATGATTGCACACTGATGGGATAAGTGCGACGTCATATGAAAATCTTTTTGCAGTCACGCTATAAGGATGGGAAAAGGATGAACCAAGGACAGTATACCCCCATCTGATAATATCCTTTGTCTACTTGCTCAGATGCATCATATCATTTTGCTACAAACTCTTTCACTCAGTCTCAAAGGTGCGGAAAAGGAGATTCCACCTAAATATTAGGAAGAAGGTCCTGATGGTAAGAGCTTCTGGACAATGGAACACACTACTTTGAAGGGTAGTAGAGTCTCATTCTTTTTAGGTTTTCAAACAGAAGCTGGATGGCCATCTGTCAGAAGTGTCTGGAGTGTGGGTGAATGGGGTTGGACTCTAGGATTCTATGATTCCTGTTTTTATTGTGAGTCCAGCTGCAGGGTTGCCTTTGGAGGCTTCCTGCCCAACTTCTTCCATCCATTTAAAATACATAAAAGATGTGACCTCTTATGCCTCCAATCCCTAGTCAAATTCTGATTTGCAAATGTTGTTGGGAAGAGGAGAGTTTCTGGAGGGGATCAAGCTTGCCAGTGACTTAGGTCTTGTGTCTTTTAATCACTGTAGCTTTGCTCCCACAGCTCTGGGCTGCTTGCAAACGTCCTCCGACAAATATTAGGGTTTCTTTGATGCGCTCCTCCAATATTAACCCACGTCACAAAAGATCTAATCGACCTGCTTGAGGATTATTAACATTTGATGAGATTCAATCCGTCTTTTTTATTACAATTCTAGTCTGTTCCTCAAACCACACCGAATTTAATAAATGCATGTGGGACTTAATAGAAGAGCAGAAGATTTATATATCTAATAAAACATTCATTTAGTCTTGATGGCTTGTATTGAATTTGTTTTCAATGTATTCCTCATCACCTCATAGATATCATATTTACCAGGTTATCTCCTTTGGTAACCAAAGCATGTTTTAAAAAGTCCTTTAAAAGTACTCTGCTCATTTGTGAAATTCATCAGCCAGGGCAGATGAAGTTCCTTCTCGCAGAATAAAACAGCACTAGAATATCTTGTCTTTATGGTACAGTGGCTTGAATTGGGTGTTTCACGTGCTATTGGTTTGATAGAATCATAGAATCATAGAATCACAGAGTTGGAAGAGACCACAAGGGCCATCCAGTCCAACCCCCTGCCATGCAGGAACTCCCAGTCAAAGCATCCCCGACAGATGGCCATCTAGCCTCTGCTTAAAGACCTCCAAGGAAGGAGACTCCACTACACTCCGAGGGAGTATGTTCCACTGTCGAACAGCCCTTACTGTCAGGAAGTTCCTCCTAATGTTGAGGTGGAATCTCTTTTCCTGCAGCTTGCATCCATTGTTCCGCGTTCTAGTCTCTGCAGCAGCAGAAAACAAGCTTGCTCCCTCCTCAATGTGACATCCCTGCAAGTATTTAAACAGGGCGATCATATCACCTCTTACCCTTCTCTTCTCTAGGCTAAACATTCCCAGCTCCCTAAGGCGTTCCTCATAGGGCATGGTTTCCAGACCCTTCACCATTTTAGTCGCCCTCCTTTGGACATGCTCCATTTTATCCACATCCTTTTTGAATTGTGGTGCCCAGAACTGGACACAGTATTCCAGGTGAGGCCTGACCAAAGCAGAATAGAGTGGCACTATTACTTCCCTTGATCTAGACACTATACTTCTATTGATGCAGCCTAAAATTGCATTGGTCTTTTTAGCTGCTGAATTGCACTGTTGACCCATGTTCAACTTGTGGTCTACTTGGACTCCTAGATCCCTTTAACATGTTGTCTCATTCAGCCAGGTATCCCCCATCCTATATCTGTGCATTTCATTTTTGTTCCCTAAGTGCAGAACCTTACATTTCTCCGTGTTGAATTTCATTTTGTTAGCTTTGGCCCAGCTTTCTAGTCTATTCAGGTCATTTTGAATTTTGATCCTGTCCTCTGGGGTATTAGCTACTCCTCCCAATTTGGTGTCATCTGAAAATTTGATAACTAGGCCCTCAATAATTTCATCCAAGTCATTAATAAAGATATTGAATAGCACCGGGCCCAGGACAGAGCCCTGTTTCACTCCACTGGTCACTTCTCTCCAGGATGAAAAGGAACCATTGTTGAGCACCCGTTGGGTTCGAAAAGTAAACCAGTTACAAATCCATGTAACGGTTACCTTGTCTAGTCCACATTTTAGAAGCTTGTTTGCAAGAATGTCATGGGGAACCTTGTCAAAGGCCTTACTGAAATCGAGGTATACTATATCCACAGCATTCTTTTCATCTACCAAGCTGGTGATTTTATCAAAAAAAGAGATCAGGTTTGTTTGGCATGACTTGTTTCTCTGAAACCCATGTTGACTTTTTGTGACTATGGCATTGGCTTCTAAATGTTCAGACTCTCTGCTTAATGATCTGTTCTCAAATCTTTCCTGGAATTGATGTCAGACTAACTGGACAATAATTGTTGGGATCCTCTTTTTCCCCTTTTTGAAGATGGGGACAACGTTTGCCCTCCTCCAGTCTGCTGAGACTTCTACTGTTTTCCAGGAGTTCTCAAAGATTATTGCCAATGGTTCCGATATTACATTTGCCAGTTCTTTTAGTACCCTTGGATGTAGTACATCTGGTCCTGGAGACTTATATTCATTTAGGTTAAACAAGTATTCCTGTACTATCTCTTTACTTATTCTGTGCTGAAATTCCCCTATTCTGTCTTCTGCTCCATTATCCTTAGGTTGAGCACCCTTTGCCTTTTCTGAGAAGACTGAAGCAAAGAAGGTGTTGAGTAATTCTGCCTTTTCTCTGTCCCCTGTTAGCATTTTGCCATCTTTTGCACGCAGTGGCCCAACCGTTTCCTTCTTCTTCCTTTTATTGTGGACACACCCAAAAAAGCTCTTTTTATTGTTGTTAACCTCTTTAGCCAGCTTGAGTTCATTCTGTGCTTTAGCTTTTCTGACTTTATCCCTACACGTACTGGCTATTTGTTTGAATTCCTCTTTGGTGATTTCCCCATTTTTCCATTTTTTACACATGTTCTTTTTTAGTCTTATCTCAATTGAAAATTCCTTAGTCATCCATCCTGGTTTCTTGAGACACCTCCCATTTTTCTTCCTCATTGGAACTGTTTGAAATTGTGCCTTCAGTATCTCCCTTTTGAGGAACTCCCATCCGTCTTGAACTCCCTTCTCTTTCAGTGTACCTGACCATGGGATCACAACTAATATTTCTCTAAGTTTATTGAAATCAGCTCTCCTAAAGTCTAGAATGCGTGTCTGACTATGCCTAGCTTTTCCTTTCCACTGTATAACAAACACCTTGAGAACATGCCCACTCCCACCTAAGGAGTGCACCCCATCAACTAGGTCTGCCCTGTTGGTTAAGATCAGATCCAAAATAGCTGACTCCCTTGTTGCCTCTTCCATCTTTTGCACAATGAAATTGTCTTCCAGGCACGTGAGGAATTTGCTAGACCTTGATGATTTGGCAGAATTTGAATTCCAGCAAATGTCAGGGTAGTTGAAGTCACCCATTACTACTATATTTCTCCTATCTGATTGTGTGGTCATCTGTTCTAGAAAGGCATCATGCAATTCCTCTGCCTTAGTCAGGGGTCTGTAGTAGACTCCCACAGTAACATCCCTGTTGTTTCCCTCTCCTTTAATTTTTATCCAGATACTCTCCACTTGGCTTCCAGTATTGATGCCCTGGATCACTTCACTGGTGTAAATATCCTTCTCATATAATAATAATAATAATAATAATAATAATAATAATAATAATAATAATGTTTATTTTCCTCTAATAGAATACTCGGAGCGGGGTACAACAGATTAAAAGGATACAGAGTAAAAACGACAATCATATCCCTCCCCAACCGCTCCCCTTAAAACTAAATTAAACCAAGACAAATTAAAATTGGCACAGATTAAAATTGGTCAACAAGTATTAAACAAAGTGCAATCTCATGAACTATTCACGTGCAAGTCCGCTTTAAATAAACTCAGCTGGATTAGACAAGGGCAGCTGAGATAATTCCCATTTCTATCTATGTTTTCAGAGCAGGGAGTGGATATTCCATTTACTTCCTGTATCAAGGAAAGGCCTGCCGGAAAAGATGCGTCTTTAAAGCTGTTTTGAAACTAGCCAGTGATGTAATGAGACGCATCTCATCCGGCAGGCCGTTCCAAAGCTTAGGGGCGGTAGCTGAAAAGGCCCTCTGAGAGGTCTGGGACAGCCTAGTTTTCATCGGCTGCAGTAGGTTCCTCCCAGAGGACCAAAGTGTGCGGGGCGGTTCATACGGGAAGAGGCGGTCCTTAAGGTAGGATGGGCCTGGGCCATGCAGGGCTTTAAAGGTTAGTACCAACACCTTGTACTGTGCCCGGAAACTAATGGGCAGCCAATGGAGAGCTTTGAGCACTGGTGTTATGTGCTCTCTCCTTGATGTTCCAGTGATAAGCCTGGCTGCCATGTTCCGAACTAATTGAAGTTTCCGGGTTAGGCACAAGGGTAGCCCCATGTAGAGCGCATTGCAGAAATCCAGACGTGAGGTTACTAGAGCGTGTACCACAGATTCCAGGTCTTTCGTATCCAGGAAAGGGCCCAGCTGGCGTATCAGCCGAAGCTGATAGCAAGCACTCCTGACTGTCGCATTCACCTGACTAGTCATGTGAAGCGAAGAGTCGAGGAGTACCCCCAGACTGCGAACACAGTCCTTGGAGGAGAGCGTGACCCCATCTAGGACTGGAGACTGTATTCCCAAACCTGGTTTCGGACCGGTAACTGTGAGTACCTCCATTTTGTCTGGATTTAGCTTCAATCTGTTTTCCCTCATCCAATCCATTACCGCCGCAAGACAGTCATTAAGAGGGGAGGCGCCATCTGAAGACTGAGCTGATGATCTAGTCATGGAGAGGTATATCTGAGTGTCATCAGCGTACTGAAGACACTGAGCTCCATGCCTCCGAATGATCTCACCCAGCGGCTTCATATAGATGTTGAATAGCATTGGGGACAGGATGGCACCCTGAAGGATGCCACAATTAAGCTCGATTTTGGAAGAGCGACTGTCCCCGAGCCTCACCCTTTGGGATCTGTCAGAGATAAAGGATCGGAACCACTGAAAAGCAGTGCCTCCGATTCCCAACTCCCTCAACCGACCCAAAAGGATGGAATGGTCTACAGTATCAAAGGCCGCTGAGAGATCCAAGAGCACTAACAGGGTCACACTACCCCTGTCAATGCTCAAGCGGAGGTCATCGGTCAGAGCGACCATGGCAGTCTCCACTCCATGTCCTGTCCTGAAACTGGTTTGACATGGATCGAGATAATCGGTATCATCCAAGACTGCTTGGAGCTGGGTGGCAACTGCCCTCTCAATAACCTTGCTTAAAAATGGAAGTAAGGACAGTGGTCTATAGTTATTTCTGTCCAAGGGGTCAAGGGAGGGCTTTTTCAGGATGGGCTTAACTGCCGCCTCCTTGAGACAAGACGATAAAATGCCCTCCCTGAAGGACGCATTGATTGTGTTCCGAAGAAACACTCTCAGTGTGTCTCCCCCCTGGACGACCAGCCAGGATGGACAAGGGTCGAGAGGGCAAGTTGTCTTCCGCATACTTCTAAGTAGCTTGTCCACGTCATCGGTACTTACAGATTGAAACTCATCCAGTAATGTGACAGCAACGGAGTCGCTAGATGCCTCACCTATAGGATCTGGAGAAAAGGTGGCGTCCAAATCGGCTCTTATCCGAGAGATTTTATCTGCAAAGAAGGTGTTAAACGCATCACAGCAGGCTGTTATAGGGTTAAGTAGGGGATTTGGCGCAGGGGGAACCTGCGTCAGCTCCCCCACCGTTCTTAGATGTCTCTACAGCTCCAAGCAGTCTTGGATGAAGCCTCTTTTCATGGATGCAAACTGCAGGAAAAGAGATTCCACCTCAACATTAGGAGGAACTTCCTGACAGTAAGGGCTGTTCGACAGTGGAACACTCTCCCTCGGAGTGTAGTGGAGTCTCCTTCCTTAGGGGTCTTTAAGCAGAGGCTGGATGGCCATCTGTCAGGGATGCTTTGACTTGGAGTTCCTGCATGGCAGGGGGTTGGACTGGATGGCCCTTGTGGTCTCTTCCAACTCTATGATTCTATGATTCTATGATTCTATGACTACCTTGATCCATTTCAAACCGGCTTCAGGACAGGACATGGACACTAAGCTAGGAGGAGTAGCCAATACTCCAGAAGAAAGGGTCAAAATTCAAAATGACCTGAATAGACTAGAAAGCTGGGCCAACGCTAACAAAATGAAATTCTATGTGGAGAAATGTAAGGTACTGCACTTAGGATGCAAAAATGAAATGCACAGATATAGGATGGGGGACATCTGGCTGAATGAAACTACATGTGAAAGGGATCTAGGAGTCCAAGTAGACCATAAGTTGAACATGAGTCAACAGTGCGATGCAGCAGCTAAAAAAGCCAATGCTATTTTAGGCTGCATCAATAGAAGTATAGCGTCTAGATCAAGGGAAGTAATAGTGCCACTCTATTCTGCTTTGGTCAGGCCCCACCTGGAATACTGTGTCCAGTTCTGGGCACCGCAATTCAAAAAAGGTGTGGAGAAACTGGAGCGAGTCCAAAGGAGGGCAACTAAAATGGTGAAGAGTCTGGAAACCATGCCCTATGAGGAACGACTTAGGGAGCTGGGGATGTTTAGCCTAGAGAAGAGAAGAGGAGATATGATAGCCCTGTTTAAATATTTGAAGGGATGTCATATTGAGGAGGGAGTAAGCTTGTTTTCTGCTGCTGCAGAGACTAGAACGTGGAACAATGGATGCAAACTGCAGGAAAAAAGATCCCATCTCAACATTAGGAAGAACTTCCTGACAGTAAGGGCTGTTTGACAGTGGAACACACTCCCTCGGAGGATGGTGGAGTCTCCTTCCTTGGAGGTCTTTAAGCAGGGGCTGGATGGCCATCTGTCGGGGATGCTTTGATTTGTAGTTCCTGCATGGCAGGACTGGATGGCCCTTGTGGTCTCTTCCAACTCTATGATTCTATGATTCTACCACCCTAAACAGTTCTGCTGGGCGAGACTCTGCAGACGCAATGCATGCAGAGCAGAAGGATTTTCGTGCTGCATGCAAAGCCTCCCGATAGGTGTGAAGATGCTGCCTATGGCGAGTCTTGTCGGATAAGCGTCGAGTCTTCCGCCACTTGCACTCTAGTCACCGTCCAACCCGCTTCATTTCCCTGAGCTCTTCTGCATACCAGGGTTTGTGCTTTGGGGTGGGTTGGAGAGGACGCTCAGGAGCAATCGTGTCAATAGCCTTGGGAAGATCAGTGTTCCAGGTATTTACCAAGGCTTCAACACAATCGCCAGCATTGCCAACCATTAAACCCTCTAAGGCCTTCTGGAAACCAATTGGTTCCATGAGCCTTCGAGGGCGGACCATTCTAATGGGTCCGCCACCCCCAGGGGGGCGAAACACTGCTTTTAGTTCCACCTTGATCAGAAAGTGATCCGTCCATGACAGAGCGGAGGTTTTCGTTACCTCCGCCCACGGATACTCCTGTTCCGTACTGAAAACCCCATCGAGTGTGTGACCTGCACAATGAGTTGGCCCGTTGACCAACTGGGATAGGTTCATGGCTGTCATAGATTCCATGAACTCCTGAGCTGCTCCAGATAGATCAGGAGGGCTGGTCTCAAGAGGGATGTTGAAGTCGCCCAGAACTAAAAGCCTGGGCGACTCCAACAACAACTCAGAGACCAGCTGAGTCAGCTCGGTCAGGGAGTCTGTTAAGCAACGGGGTGGTCGGTATACCAACAGAATCCCCAAACTATCCCTGGTCTTCAAGCTAAGGTACACGCACTCGATGTGGGCTGTTTTCCGGACAGGTTTCCTGGTCAAGGTTAGGTTGGTTTTATGGACTATAGCAACGCCACCCCCCCCCCCGCCCACTTTTGCTATTCCTCCTCCTTTCTTGTTTGGCCTGTTTTTCTTAAAAAGATTATACCTCTTTATTTCTACATTCCAATCGTGAGACTCATCCCACCAGGTTTCAGTGATACCTATTATATCATATTTCCCCTGTTGGGCTAGGATTTCAAGTTCGTCTTGCTTATTTCCCATGCTCTGTGCATTAGTGTAGAAACATCTAAGACCATGTGTCCCCTTTACTTGCTGCCTGTGCATGTTTTTTTGCCTCCTCCTGTTGGGTCCTTGCACTGTTTGCTTTGTTCCCTCCATGTCAGTTTCAATATTTATTCCAGCCCTTTTGCCTTCCAAAATGCTGTCTCCCTTCCCCACATAACTCAGTTTAAAGCCCTCCTGATCAGATTCTTCAGACTGTTGGCAAAAACGTTTCTGCCAACTGGCATGAGATGCAGTCCATACCTTGCCAGAAGTCCCTCTTCATGGAATCGCAGCCCATGATCTAAGAATCCAAATTGTTCTTGGCGACACCATCTGCGGAGCCAGTTGTTGGTGAAGGGGCTGGAAGCCATGCCCTATGAGGAGCGCCTTAGGGAACTGGGGATGTTTAGTATGGAGAAAAGAAGGTTAAGAGGAGATATGATAGCCCTGTTTAAATATTTGAAGGGATGTCATATTGAGGAGGGAGCAAGCTTGTTTTCTGCTGCTCCAGAGACTAGAATGCAGAACAATGGATGCAAACTGCAGGAAAAGAGATTCCACCTCAACATTAGGAAGAACTTCCTGACAGTAAGGGCTGTTCGACAGTGGAACAAACTCCCTCGGAGTGTGGTGGAATCTCCGTCCTTGGTGGTCTTTAAATAGAGGCTGGATGGCCATCTATCGGGGATGCTTTGATTGGGAGTTCCTGCATGGCAAGGGGTTGGACTGGATGGACCTTGTGGACTCTTCCAACTCTATGATTCTATGATTCTTGTTGACATCTGCGATTTTCCTCTCTCTTCCTGGACGATGCCCTTCAACTGACAGAAAAGATGACAATCTATGCATCCATTTCTTTTAGCTTATTTCCCAGAACCTCATAATCCCTTCTGATATTCTGAAGGCTGTGTCTTGCTGTGTCATTCATTCCCACATGGATCAAAAGGAAGGGGTATTTGTCAGTAGGTTTGACCAGTCTTGTCAGCCTCTCTGTCACATCACGGATCTTTGCCCCAGGGAGACAACACACCTCCCAAGACATCTTGTCAGGCCCACAAATCACTGCTTCTGTACCTCTGAGCAAGGAGTCCCCCAGTTACAGGCCGCCGAGAAGCTGTTCTTCCCTCTTCTCTCTCTAGCTCCAACTGGACTGTAACTGGCTCTGAGAGGAGTTCTATGTAGCTGGTCTCCTAGCTCCTCCCATTAGTGACTCACAGATGTGACTCACACAAGCTCCTCCTCCTCTTGTGCAATAGACTCACAATTAAAATGACTGCCGAGAAGCTGTTCTTCCCTCTTCTCTCTCTAACTCCAACTGGCCTGTAACTGGCTCTGAGATGAGTTCTATGTAGCTGGTTTCTTAGCTCCTCCCACTAGTGACTCACAGATGTGACTCACACAAGCTCCTCCTCCTCCTCTGCAACAGACACACACTTAAAATGGCCACCGAGAAGCTGTTCTTCCCTCTTCTCTCTGTAGCTTCAACTGGCCTGTAACTTGCTCTGAGAGGAGTTCTATGTAGCTGGTCTCCTAGCTCCTCCCACTAGTGACTGACAGATGTGACTCACACAAGCTCCTCCTTCTCCTCTGCAACACACAGACACTTAAAATGGCCGCCAAGAAGCTGTTCTTCCCTCTTCTCTCTCTAGCTCCAACTGAGAATGAGTCCCTCAGCACAGAAACGTCATTTTGTGTGCTACCTGATCATTTGGAAATGCTGGAACATGGTCACATTCCTCTTGCAACGTCACATTATGGTGACTATCATGTGTCACATTAATTAAGCATGTATTGGACCTGGTTCTATGCCGAATCCTTATTTACAGAACTATGGGCTGAGGCCTTTTATAAAGGAGAGGGTGCAGAACTTTACACTCACAGAGTTATATGGCAGTGGTTAATCATTGCCTTGTTAGTGAATTGTAATGTTACACAACCAAATCTACACTTGAAAGTTCATCTGCGTGCACAATGCACATGCACAACTCTGCATGCACAACTCTGCTTCCCATCCTTTTAAAATGATTGTGAGCCACCTTGAATCCCAATTTCAGAGAAAGATGGGATAGAAAGGTGGGAAAGGTGAGATTCAATAAACAAACAAACAAAAACATCTGGAAACCACCAAGCCCTCTGAGATATAGCTTAGGGAGCTTGGTATGTTTAGCCTGGAGAAGAGAAGCTTAAAGAGTGACATGACAGCCCTGTTTAAATATTTGAAGGGATGTCATGTTGAAGATAGCACAAATTCATTTTCTGCTGCTCTAGAGACTAGTTTCCAAACCACACTGAAGAAATAATCCAGTTTGAGACCACTTTAACTGCCTTGGCTCAATACTAGGGAATCTTGGGAACTGGAGTTTATAATGGCACAAGGAGCTCTAAATATCTCACTGAATTACTGCTCCCAGAATTCCCTAGCATTGAGCCAGGGCAGTTAAAGCAATCTCAAACTGGGTTATTTCTCCAATGTGTTTTGGACCTAGGACATGGAGCAATGGAAGCCTTCGGGAAAAGAGATTCCACCTAAACCTTAGGAAGGATTTTCTGATGGTTAAGAGATGTTCAACATTGGAAACATGCTGCTTCCTTGGAAGATGGTGGACTCTTATTCTTTGGCAGTTTTCTAACAGAGGATGGGTGGCCATCTGTCCCAGGGAGGGCTTGGATTGTGTCTTCCTATGTAGCAGAAAAAGGTTGGACTGGATGGTTCTTGGGGTCTCTTCCAACTCCAGGATTCTATGATTCTATGAAACACAGATACACACACAAATAAATACAAAACTGAACTTGGACATTCCATATTAGGCCAACTACATCCATAGAAGGGTTTACACATGTATAAGACACCATGAAGATTCTACCCAAAGTATCAGATAATGAAAGAACTGGAAGGGATCACAAGGTCTACTTATTTCAGTCCCTTTGCCATTCAGAAATAAACAAACAAACAAGCACTCAGGAGAAATGGCTTTCCAACTTCTATTTCAAACCACCAACAAAGAGAATCCACCATGTTCTAAGGGAGTGTATTCCATGGTTGAACAGCTCTTACATATAGGACATTCTTCCTGTTGTTTAAAAGGAATCTCATGTCTTCCACTTTGAATCTATTGTTTTAGGTCTTACCCTCCAGCGGAGCAGAAAACAAGTTTGCTTTCTGTTCCACATGATCTTCTCTTCTCTGGACTGAATATCCCTCAGCAATCTGGGTTTTTACCATATTTGCCACCTTCTTATGGATGCATTCCAGAGAAGTAAAATTAAAAGTTATGGCTGTGTTAGTCTGTAGAATCAGCATTTAGACAGATCTTGTACGTAGACAGATCTTGTAGCACATTTGAGACTAACTGAAAGAACGAAGTTGGCAACATGAGCTTTTCTAGACTACAGTCTATTTGCTCAGATGTGTTTAGTGTAAGTTTAGACCAAATGCATCTGAGGAAGAAGACATAAGTCTACAAAAGCTCATGCTGCCAACATCTTTCTTTTCACTTTCACGGTGCTTTGTGCCGACCTGGAGCTGAAATTAGGTCTCAGTAGGGCCAGGCATCTGCATGCACCCAGCCCTACCCTCAGCATGCCAGTGCCATGATTGTGCGTGCCTGTCCATACACGGCATGCAACAATGACGTCTTGAAGCACAGTGCCCAAACAGCACCTCACCGCTTGGACATCATTGTTGCACATGAGTGCGCCAATGGGGCCCCACATGTGGCACAAAAAGGTCCTGCTGGGAGCGGATTCTTTTTCGGCCTTGCAGAGGCCACAGCATTTGTCTGCTGCAGCCTCCATCTGGGGGAAAAAGGGGCAGCCAGATCTGTATAGCCCCATAGTCTCAAAAGTGCTACACAATCTCTCTACATGCTGATTTGAGAGAAGTAGTGATGCCTAGAACTGGCCACAGTCCTCTAGGTGAAGTCCGATCATACCAAACCAGGACATAGTGCTAAAATTGCTGCCTTTGACCCAAATGCTGTAATTCTGCTGGTGGTGCTGCTGAGAAATGACTGAATTTTTGGAATACTGCATTATATAGATCATCATATCTGATTACCACATTTTGAAAAGCAAAATAAAGGAAACACACTTACTGACTGACTACTTCCAATCACCGATCACTATGAATATTCTCATTTTCAATGCACCTGCTATATAAGCTGTGATTATCACTACTAAAAACATTCCTTGGAGTGAGAGAGAGAAGAAGGAAGAGCACCTTTTTGGCAGCCATTTTAAGTGGTAAGTGTGTGGAGTTTTAAAATCTCTTGGGGGAGTGTGTCTGTTGCAGAGGAGGAGGAGCTTCTGTGAGTCACATCTGTGAGTCACAAGTGGGAGGAGCTAGGAGACTAGCTATAGAGAACTGCTCAGAGAGCCAGCTGCAGACCACTTGGAGGGAGAGAGAGAAGAAGGAAGAGCAACTTTTTGGCAGCCATTTTAAGTGGTAAGTGTATGGAATCCCCCCCCCCCCCAAACAGGGTAAAGCAGGAGCAGAGGAGCTGTAAACTTTGTTTTTAGAGGTTCTCCTTGGATCTCCCCCTTTTTAAAAGTGCTTTGAAGGGTTCCCCTCCACCTCAGAGGAAGTGAATACAAGTTAGAAAACAGGGCATCTGTATAAAGTAACATTCCCAGTAGGTTAAAATCACTGATAGAGTTTGGTGAAATAGGACAGGACATCAGGGGCCTTTGACATTGGTGTTTACCGGGGGATATTCTTCGAGGAGGAAGCCCACAGTCCTCTTTTAGTGATTCCTTAATAGTTCTCGGTATGGGCACCGAGGGAGCGGCTGCAGTCACTTGCAACACTTGTGGGATGTTTGTCTTCTTGCCTACAGATGTGGCGAACTTCACATGCCCCAAGTGCAAGTTGGTACCCCTCTTGGAGGAGAAAGTACAGCAGCTGGAATCCAGGGTAGTGACACTTCAGCATGTCAGGGAGCAAGAGGTTTTCCTCGACACAACGGAAGGAATGATCTTGGAAGGGGACCACACAGAGAAAGTCGCTGGGGGTGAGAAGGTCACTTCATGTACACAGGAGGCAGACAGCTGGAGGAATGTCACACAGAGAAGCAGAGAAATCAGAGATAGCAGTAGGAGGTTGCAGCTACAGAATCGTTTCGAAGCCCTTTCACTTTTCAAGGAGGATCAGGAAGAGCAGCATGGACAGACTTCAGGGACACAGCAGGGGAGCCTGGGAGTTCCATCGCAGGGAAGAGTTGCTGCTAAGCCTCAGAGGAGGCGCGTGGTTGTGGTGGGGGACTCCTTGCTGAGGGGTACAGAAGCAGTGATTTGTGGGCCTGACAAGATGTCTCGTGAGGTGTGTTGTCTCCCTGGGGCAAAGATCCGTGATGTGACGGAGAGGCTGACAAGACTGGTCAAATCTACTGACAAATACCCCTTCCTTTTGGTCCACGTGGGAACGAATGACACAGCAAGACACAGCCTTCAGAATATCAGAAGGGATTACGAGGCTCTGGGGAAGAAGCTGAAAGAAATGGACGCACAGATTGTCATCTCGTCTCTTCTACCAGTAGAAGGGCATGGTCCAGGAAGAGAGAGGAAAATAGCAGATATCAACAACTGGCTCCGCAGATGGTGTCGCCGAGAACAATTTGGATTCTTGGATCATGGGCTGCGGTTCCATGAGGAGGGACTTCTAGCAAGGGATGGGCTACATCTCACACCAGTTGGAAGAAACGTTTTTGCCAACAGTCTGAAGAATCTGATCAGGAGGGCTTTAAACTAACTGATCTGGGGAAGGGAGACAGCAGTCTGGAAGGCAAAACGGCTAGAAAAAATAGTCAAACTGACATAGAGGGAGGAAGACCAACAGTGCAAGGACCCAACAATAGGAGCCAAAAAAACATGCACAGGCATCAAGTTAAGGGGACACATGGTCTTAGATGTCTCTACACTAATGCACAGAGCATGGGAAATAAGCAAGATGAACTTGCACTCCTAGCACAACAAGGGAAATATGATATAATAGGTATCACTGAAACCTGGTGGGATGAGTCTCACGATTGGAATATAGAAATAGAGGGATATAACCTTTTTAAGAGAAACAGGACAAACAAGAAAGGAGGAGGAATAGCATTATATGTCAAGGATATTTACACCAGTGAAGAGATTCAGGAAATCAATACTGGAAGCCAGGTGGAGAGCATCTGGATAAAAATTAAAGGAGAGGGAAACAACAGGGATGTTACTGTGGGAGTCTACTACAGACCCCCAAGTCAGACTGAGGAAATGGATGATGCCTTTCTAGAACAGATGACCACACAATCAGGAAGGAGAGATGTAGTAGTGATGGGGGACTTCAACTACCCAGATATTTGCTGGAAGTCAAACTCAGCCATATCCTCAAGATCTAGAAAATTCCTCACTTGCCTGGAAGACAATTTCATTGTCCAAAAGGTGGAAGAGGCAACAAGGGGATCAACTATTTTGGATCTGATCTTAACCAACAGGGAAGACCTAGTTGATGGGGTGCAAGTGGTGGGATCCTTAGGGGGAAGTGACCATGTTCTCCTGGACTTTGTTATACAGTGGAAAGGTGAAGCTAAGCATAGTCAGACACACATTCTAGACTTTAGGAAAGCTGATTTCAATAAACTTAGAGAAATACTGGGGGTGATCCCATGGCCAAGAATACTAAAAGAGAAGGGAGTTCAAGATGGATGGGAGTTCCTCAAAAGGGAGATACTAAAGGGACAATTTCAGACAGTTCCAATGAGGAAGAAAAATGGGAGATGTCTCAAGAAACCGGTATGGATGACTAAGGAACTTACAACTGAGCTAAGTTTTAAACGGAACATGTATAAAAAATGGAAAAATAGGGAAATCACCAAAGAGGAATTCAAACAAATAGCCAGTACATGTAGGGATAAAGTCAGAAAAGCTAAAGCGCAAAATGAACTCAGGCTTGCTAGAGAGGTTAAGAACAATAAAAAGGGCTTTTTTGGATATGTCCGCAGCAAAAGGAAGAGGAAGGAAACAGTTGGGCCACTGCGTGGAGAAGATGGCAAAATGCTCACAGGAGACAGAGAAAAGGCAGAATTGCTCAACACCTTCTTTGCTTCAGTCTTCTCAGGAAAGGCAAAGGGTGCCCAAAATAAGGATGATGGGGCAGAGGACAGAATAGGGGAATTTCAGCACAGAATAAGTAAAGAAACAGTACAGGAATACCTGGTTAATCTAAATGAATATACGTCTCCAGGACCAGATGAACTACATCCTAGGGTATTGAAAGAACTGGCAAATGTAATATCGGAACCAATGGCAATCATCTTTGAGAAGTCCTGGAGAACAGGAGAAGTCCCTGCAGATTGGAGGAGGGCAAATGTTGTCCCAATCTTCAAAAAGGGGAAAAAAGAGGATCCCAACAATTATTGTCCAGTTAGTCTGACATCAATACCAGGAAAGATTCTAGAGCAGATCATTAAGCAGAGAGTCTGTGAATATCTGGAAGATAATTCCATAATCACAAAAAGCCAACATGGGTTTCAGAGAAACAAGTCATGCCAGACAAATCTGATCTCTTTTTTTGATAAAATAACCAGCTTGGTAGATGAAGGGAATGCTGTGGATATAGTATATCTTGACTTCAGTAAGGCATTTGACAAGGTTCCCCATGACATCCTTGCAAACAAGCTTGTAAAATGTGGACTAGACAAGGTAACCGTTACATGGATTTGTAACTGGTTGACTGACCGAACCGAAAGGGTGCTCAACAATGGTTCCTTTTCATCCTGGAAAGAAGTGACAAGTGGGGTCCCACAGGGTTCTGTCCTGGGCCCAGTGCTATTCAATATCTTTATTAATGACTTGGATGACAGTATCGAGAGCCTAGTTATCAAATTTGCAGATGACACCAAATTGGGAGGAGTAGGTAACACCCCAAAGGACAGGATCAAAATTCAAAATGACCTGAATAGACTAGAAAACTGGGCCAAAGCTAACAAAATGAAATTTAACACAGAGAAATGTAAGGTCCTACATGTAGGGCGGAAAAATGAAATGCACAGATATAGGATGGGGGACACCTGGCTGAATGAGACAACATGTGAAAGGGATCTAGGAGTCCAAGTAGACCACAAGTTGAACATGAGTCAACAGTGTGATGCAGCAGCTAAAAAGGCCAATGCAATTTTAGGTTGCATCAATAGAAGTATAGTGTCTAGATCAAGGGAAGTAATAGTGCCACTCTATTCTGCTTTGGTCAGGCCCCACCTGGAATACTGTGTCCAGTTCTGGGCACCACAATTCAAAAAGGATGTGGAGAAACTGGAGCATGTCCAAAGGAGGGCGACTAAAATGGTGAAGGGTCTGGAAACCATGCCCTATGAGGAACGCCTTAGGGAGCTGGGGATGTTTAGCCTGGAGAAGAGAAGGTTAAGAGGTGATATGATCACCCTGTTTAAATACTTGAAGGGATGTCACATTGAGGAGGGAGCAAACTTGTTTTCTGCTGCTCCAAAGAACAGGACTCGGAACAATGGATGCAAACTGCAGGAAAAAAGATTCCACCTCAACATTAGGAGGAACTTCCTGACAGTAAGAGCTGTTCGACAGTGGAACACACTCCCTCGGAGGGTGGTGGAGTCTCCTTCCTTGGAGGTCTTTAAGCAGAGGCTGGATGGCCATCTTTCGGGTATGCTTTGATTTTGAGTTCCTGCATGGCAGGGGGTTGGACTGGATGGCCCTTGTGGTCTCTTCCAACTCTAAATTTCTATGATTCTATGATTCTATCCTAACCTCTGTTGTATTTAAATAACAACAATTTAAATTCAATGATACCAGCCAATTCCTTACCAATTTAATAAAACTAACAATTGATCTGGTTACACTTGAATTCTCGATGCCCAGCTAATTGCAAAATTAAGTTGGCTTAAATGATAAGAAATAATGCACTATGATACACACTGGTATATGAAAGCACTTGCATCTGTACAAATAAAAACAATAACCTCTGATTACATCTACACTGTAGAAATAATGCAATTTGACACCACTTTAGCTGCCATTGCTCCACCCTCAAATTCCTGGGATTTGGAGTTTGTTGAGGCATCACTCTTTGGCAGAGAAGGCTAAAGATCTTTAAAACTACAAAACCAGGATTCTATAGGTGGGAGCTACACCATTATTTATGGTGCCTACAGTGTTGAAACATCCATAGTCAGTCTCTTTCATGTGCACTTTATTCTTCTTTTAGAGACATGGGAACCAAACATTTTTTTAAAAAATCTACTTGGTCAGAATTTTTAGCTCTGGAAAAGGGAGCATGTCCTGGAAAAGAAGGGCATATGGTAACCACAATCTCATCCAGCAGGGGGGAAATTGTTGCCTTCTTTTATTCTTGCATAGAAGAGCAAAATAAATGAATGCTTACATCCCTATCAGATCCTGGAGGCCAACAGGACTCCCCCATGGTCACTTTTGGGAAGTAATCTCCAAGGAGTAGAAGCAATGAAACCAATGGCTCCCAACTTTCACCAGCTAATGGAGAAAAATGCCATGGATGATGACACTCAGTGTTGCTAAGGGGTCTAAAATAAACCAGTAGAACATCTAGTTCCTAGTGCAGATTATCTGTTATGAAGACAAAAGTTACTTAAGTCTAAAACTATGCCTGAAGCTGATCTCCAGTTCTGGGTGGTGCTACACTCCCACTCAAAGACAGTGTCTGCAGCTTGGGAGTGCTTCTGGGTCCATCGCTTCAAATGACAGCTCAGATAGAGGCGATGGAAGGAGGTCAAATATTTAAACATGGCTCTCATATCACCTCTTAACCTTCCCTTCTCTGGGCTAAACATACCCAGCTCCCTAAGTCACTCCTCATAGGGTATGGTGGTTTCCAGACCTTTCACCATTTTGGTCACCCTCCTCTGCACATGCTCCAGTTTTTCCTTTTTGGATGCAGATGCCCAGAAGTGGACACAGTATTATTCAAGGTGAGGCCTGATGAAAGCAGAATAGTGTGGGACTATTACTTCCCTTGATCTAGACACTATGGGGCTTTCTAGACCGCCCAAAAGGGGTGGTCCGTACTCGCCCCTTCAAGCGGTGAGATGAGGCCGAGGCTGCCGCACAGGCAGCCCCAGAGGAATGTATGGAAGATTGCTTATTTGGAACATACAATGTGATGTTATTCATTACATTGCATATAATATAATTAGGAATTTTTATAGATGGATGTGTATTGATGGTGTTGTCGTTGCTTAGGTTTTTGTCAGGAATTTAATGTTTTTCCTGTCATTGAGATAAACTCAATAAAAATAATGGAAAAACAAAAACAAAGTTGGAGGTCTGTAAAGGTAAATCTCACTGATGCCATGAGGCTACTCCAGTTGGAAATGACAAGACTCAAAACTGTATGCATTAAAACCAGTCGGATATGCGAAGAACAGCAAAAGGAACATTCCTCATCAAGATGAACATTCATATATTCATATTCACGTTGACCAAACTGTCACACCACAAATCTTGGAAAATAAGCAATATATTGTAGCCAAACAGGAATGGGTTTATTTTTTTTAAAAGCACAGGAGACAAACAAACAGCCCCCGCTGGACCGAGGTCTGTGCTAATGAATCCCATTACTCATGGCTCCCTTAATGGCTCAGCCATGGATAACTTACATAATTCAATTATAAGGAGGCTTCATTTAAACAGATGGAGCCTGTCAAAACTTTAATGCGCACCAAAGTGCATTTCACATGGATAATAAGGCTGGTAACTGTGATCACGTTCCGCAACGCTCACATGCATCCCACTGAGAAGATGCATGCATCCTATTGCCTTTCAAAGTTTGGCTTGTTGTTTCTTTTTCTTTCTTTTTTTTAAATTAAAAAGACAGAAAGCTTCCCTTGAAATTCCTAGAGGCGGTGAAAATGGCCACTGGCTCTAAGACATTCTGGAGCAGCTTTCTTTTTCTGGAGGGAGCTGGAAAAGTTTGTGCCATTTTGATGGCAGAGGTTGCCAGCTGCATTCTGGTAGCTGTAGTCTAAAAAGGAACTTTTCCAGGATTTGACCATGTCACTTCTCAATATACACTATTTGTATACTATAAATGCTTGCTGTTGTTGCTGTGTGCCTTCAAGTAATTTCTGACTTATCGCGACCCTGAGGCAAACCTGTTGGGGTTGTCTTGGCAGACGTCTTCAGAGAGAGTTTGCTATACCCATCCTCTGAGGCTGAGAGAGTGTAACTTGCCCAAGGTCACCCAGTGGGTTTCATGGCTGAGCTGGGAATCGAACCCTGGTCTCCAGATTTGCAGTTCAACACTCAAACCTCTACATGTCAAATGGCATTAATCCTGCAGTGCAGATTATACCCAGGACTGGTGGCTTCTGTCTCAGTGGGCCAATGAAACCATTCCAGACATCATAACTTTAAATGATGTATCAAAGGGAGTGTGGTGCTACATTGGAGTGTGGTGAGGATAAATTCTGGTAGTTAGATATCTCCTTTCAAGTTTAGACTGAAACCCAGAGTGAATTAATTGACCCACTGGCATGGATGCAGGAATGTGATGTTTCCCTATACTCCAGTTGATGTAGCCCAGGATTACACTGGTATTTTAGCTGTTGTATCACACTTCCGGCTCATGTTTTGACTTTCACAGAATCATATCACCTTATCAGACAGGAGGAATTTCTCTTTATTACGAATGGAACCAATTGGAGCCAATTCGGATTTACGTGAATTCGCTAGTTTAGTGAATTAACGTGAATTCCTGTTGTGTTCAGAATGAGTTCAGAATGACTTCCCATTACCTGAAAATGACCCCCATTGCCTGAAATTGCGTGAGATGCTTTAATTCACAATAAAGTAAAACCCATGATCGCGTTCTGAATGACTTCCCTTTTGCCCGAAATTGTGTCAGATACTTTAATTCGCAATAACGTGAAACCTAATGATTGCATTTGGATTGCCATTAGATAATACTTCCAATTTCCAACGTCTGATAAGGTCCATAGAGTTGGAAGAGATCTCAAGGGCCATCAAGTCCAAACCCCTGCCATGCAGGGACTCTCAATCAAAGCATTCCTGCCAGATGCCCTCTGTTTAAAGATCTTCAAAGAAGGAGACTGTACCACTCTCCAAGGGAGTGTGTTCCACTGTTGAACAGCTCTTACTGTCAGGAAGTTCCTCCTAATGTTGAGGTGGAATCTCTTTTTCTGCAGCTTGCATCCATTGCTGCATGTTCTAGTCTCTTGAGCAGCAAAAAACAAGGTTGGTTTTTAAGAGACTTTGGGGCAGGACACATAGTTTTGCTGTGTGAGGCCCCTGAAGTGCCCTTCTATGGCTAGTAGGGAGCATGGTGGATCATAGCAGCCTCTGGCTCTGCTTCACAGCCAGATGCAGACTAATGGCCAGTGGCATCACTAGGTCTGATATCACCCCAGTGCAGTAATTCATGCTGTCATAGAATCATAGAATCATAGAATCATAGAATCATAGAGTTGGAAGAGACCACAAGGGCCATCTAGTCCAACCCCCTGCCATGCAGGACCTCCAAATCAAAGCATCCCTGACAGATGACCATCCAGCCTCTGTTTAAAGGCCTCCAAGGAAGGAGACTCCACTACGCTCCGAGGGAGTGTGTTCCACTGTTGAACAGCCCTTACTGTCAGGAAGTTCCTCCTAATGTTGAGGTGGAATCTCTTTTCCTGCAATTTATATCCATTATTCCGTGTCCTAGTCTCTGCAGCAGCAGAAAACAAGCTTGCTCCCTCCTCAATATGACATCCCTTCAAATATTTAAACAGGGCTATCATATCACCTCTTAACCTTCTCTTCTCCAGGCTGAACATCCCCAGTTCTCTAAGGCGTTCCTCATAGGGCATGGTTTCCAGACCTTTCACCATCTTAGTTGCCCTCCTTTGGACCTGCTCCAGTTTCTCCACATCCTTTTTGAATTGTGGTGCCCAGAACTGGACACAGTATTCCAGGTGGAATACTGTCACTCCCAGGCAGCTTGGTACACCACCAAGAGCAAGAGCAAGAGGAATAGCAAGTACATTTCTTTACCGCTTATCAGTACACTTAAGCACTCCCTAAGCAGTGTACACAATGTAAGCTAATTGCCCCCAACAATCTGGGTACTCATTTTAGTGAGTTTGGCAGGATGCAAGCCTGAGACAAGCTTGAACCCTTTTGCTGGTATTGAACTTGCAACCTTATGGTTTGTGAGTGAGTGGCTGCAGTAAAGGCATTGAACCACTGTGCCACCAGGGCTCCTTACCAACCTGGGACAATGGTCCCTCATGAATAGATTGGGAAGAGAGAAGCCAGGCTTCTTGCTGCCAACGATGAGTGGGAGCAGGACACTTGAAGGGACATTCCAGACTAGCCGCATTGTCTGCAACTCCCAAAGGAGTCCAGGCACTATTCAGCAAAAGGAGTAGCCTCCAGGTTTTTGTAGTGGCCATCTTGTCCTCTTCTGGAGGGTTTCTGGGTCCTTTCCAGGACCTTCAATCTCTGGAAGTCCAAGTCTATCCATGGAGAGATGCAGTAGTACACTTCACATCGGAAGGCAGTCCCCTCTCAAAAGCTCACCAGGAGACACCCTCTATGAGATATGGCCATTCAAGATGGAGGTTATCACAGTTTCAAAACCATCAGTTCTGCGGGTGGCGAGAAGGCAAAAGTATCAGAATTCTTCCAGTGGAACAATTGCTCTGCATGGAACAATGCAGGATTTGAGTCAATATATGTTTAGAAATCTCCTCCTGCTGCTGCACTTCCTCCCCCTCTTCTTTGGGATGAGGAATCCATGCATTTGTGAGACTATATGATCAAATTAGGCAAGTTTATTTGTTCATGCAGCTAGCTTATTTATTTATTTATTGGATCTATATTCAGACTTTCTCCCATAATGGGATTCAAGGCTCACAGATCTGGAAGACATCACAAGAGTCCTGTAGTCCACTCTGGGCTGGCCTCCTAACCTCTGTTTAAAAACCCTGCGTGAAGGAAAGTCCACCAAGTTCTGAGGAACAATACTGTCAAACAGTTCTTACCATCAAGAGGTTCCTTCTAACACTGAGTAAGAATCGCCTTTCTTGCAATTTGAATTCGCTGGAATTTGGATCCTATGCTCTGGAGCAGCAGAAAGCTCATCATTACTGGCAGCCCTTCAGATACCTGAAAATGACTGCTTTTTTAAAGCTAAACATACCCAGCTCCTCCAACCTTTCCTCATACAACTTGGTTTCAGGACCTTTGGTTCCACTGGAACACAACACAACATTCCAGGGGAGGTATGACCAAAGTGGAAGAGGTCGTATGATAGTCATCTTCATGAGTATGCTATTATTTATTTATTTAATGGTTTTCTATCCTGGCTTTTCCCAAAATGTGATTCAATTCGACAGCTATTGTTCCAGCTGATGGATCCCAGAAGAGGACCTATCCAGCAGACATTAAACAGTCATACATATGGAGAAGATCTCCTACCAAACATTGAGGTTCCAAGCTGTTTAGGACTGAAAATGTCGTTACCAGCATCTCAAACCCAGACCAGGACCATATTTACAACCAGTTTAGTTCCTTTCAACCTGGTGTGATATAATAATGGCTTGCCTCCATTGAGATTGCCCTTGCTCTGTCTTGGCTACATGCCCTGAAATTAAGATCAGAAAAAACATCAGGGAGTTCAGCCAACAAAAAGAGGGGGATTGTTAAAGAAACAACATGTCCAGGCAAAGCATACTTCTCCTTCAGATAGAATTACTATTATTATCATTAAGAGCATCCTTCCTTGGTTGCCAATTGGCATCTTCTGTTGATTTAAAGCATCTCTCCAGTCTCGTGAGCCCTGCCTCCCTATCCCAGTCTCCATAGAAACATGATGCAAAGGCTTTCACATGAAGGCAACCATCAAAACAGTGTGCTCTAACATTGCCTAAATACCAGCACCACTCCACAAGAAATACAAGCCAGAGGCTACTTGAGAATGAAATTACTGCTTGCAGATCACATACTCAAGCAAAGCAGCTCTTCCTTTTGGATGGGGCTGTCGGAGCAATTAAGCCAGTACTTATCTTTGACCTCTTGACATGAGGAGGGAGGCAGTATTTGGCTCTTTGCTTGAACTCTTTGTAGACTCTTAACCCTTCCAGCAAAGCAGAAGGACATGGTCATTGTTGCTAAGGCCTTTCAGATAGGGTGGAAAGAATATTCAAGAATATTTCTTTAAAGTAAAGAAAAAAGAAAAAGAAAAAGAAAAGCCCAGGCTTCTCAAGGGTGAAAAGTGTTGCTGTTGTTGTTAACTGCCCTCAAGTCAGCCTTGACGCATGCAGTCCTGTGGATGAAACATCTCCAAGCCCTGCTGTTCTCCACTGCTCTGCTCAGGTCCTGCAAAATCAGACCAATGATCTCCTTGATTGAATCTAACCACCCAAAAGGTTGTCTTCCTCTTTTTTTGTTGTTGCCATTTACCTTCCCTAGCATTATTGTCTTTTTGAGTGAGTCTTGCCTTCTCATGGTGTGGCCAAAGTACAACAGCCTCAGTTTAGTCATCCTGGCTTCTAGGGGCAGTTTAGGCTTGATCTACTCTAGAACCCATTTGTTTGCCTTCTTGCCCAACCATGTTATGCTCGGCGCTCTTCTTCAGCACCACATCTCCAATGAGTTGATTTTCTTTCTGTCGGCTTTCTTCACGGTCCAGCTCTCACATCTGTGCATAGTGATGAAGAACACAATGGTTTAGATGATTCTAACTTCAGTGCTCAGCTGTAGATCTTTGTACTTTAGGATCTTGTCTAGTTCTTTTATAGCTGCCCTTCCCATTCCTAATCTTCCTCTGATTTCTTGATTGCAGTCTCTGTTCTGTTCAATGTTTGATCCAAGGTGTGGAACTCTTTGAGTGTTTCAATTTTCTCATTGTCTATGACGAATTCTTGTATAAGTCCTATTCTATTCTGCTTTGGTCAGACCTCAGTTGGAATCTTGTGTCTGGGTACTATAAATTAAGATGATTATTTGCAAGATGGGATGCATCTAGAGGAGGCATTATTATGACATTATTAGGGGAGTGGGGGGGGGGTTCTGACTGTCATGTGCAGCCTGGAGGACAACTCAGAGTACTCAGAGGATGAGCCAAAGCCTCTGGGACCTGAGCCTGAGGCTGGCTCTAGCTCTGCTGTAGCAGAATCTGTGGCCCCTCCAGGGGTTCAACAGCCAAGTTTGCCTGGGGCTGAGGCTGTGGACATAGAGGAGAATCTGGGAAGTGTGCCTACCTTCAAGGAGAGTTGAGCTGATAGAGAGGGCCTTTGAAGATCACTGAGGCTTTATCAAAAAAGCATTCATAATCAGGCACACCTGAATGCCTGCTGCCTGCCTATTTAGGCAGCTAGAGTATCTGACCTTCCTGGAGGAAAGACCTTGTCTCTGGCTCCTGTGGTTTCTTGGACGAAGACTGCTGATGTATCTTGATTATTTGGAACTCTTAACCTTGGACTTCCTTATTGACTTGCCTATCTGATACCTTGAATCTTGCACTGTCTGACAACTCTTTTGGCTGGCTTATCAGCAGTTTGCTGCTTTCCTGGACACTGACCACTTCAGCTGACACCCCAGAGGAGGGATGAAACCATATTGGGTCCTCCTCCCACTTTGAGAGGATGCGGGCATGGTGGTGCTGCTGCACCGGGCACTGTCCTCTTCTCCACTGCCCAACTTCCTCCCTGAGGAATAAGCCAAGGAGTAGAGGAGGAGGATTAGGGGTGAGTGCATTCCTTCCATCCCCTCCTGTTGCTGCACTTGCCTGGCTTTCCTTCAGCCACCCTGGATGGTCAGCCAGGCAAGCAAGAGAGGGACTCTGGTGCTGCCACTGCCCTGCAACCCTTCCAAGGTCTGGCTGGGTGCTGAGCAGCTGGTAAAGCAGGACAGGTGAGTGTGGTGGGTGGGCAGTCCCTCTGCACTGGGTGACACCATGGAGAGTGATTCCAATGAAGGAGGGCAAGCAAGATGGTCAAAGGTCTAGAAAACAAGGTTTATGAGGAATGAATTTGGGAATTAAGTGCATTTGATTTGGGAGATTATCAGATGGGGAAAAAGCCGGGAGTAAAAGGATTACTCCCAGCAAAGTTGCACGATCCTGCTGAGCATTTTCACACACATTGCACTTATTCAGGATCCAGGAATGCTCCAGCAACAAACCATTCACACAGGGAAAAGTGACAGGAGCAGAGCAGAATGCTCCCATAACTATAATGCAATTGCACAAAGATTTTCAGATGATGTTGCATGATGTTGTGTCACATCGTGATAATTGCGGCATTATCCTGCAAATAAAGAGGAATTCTAGAACCTCTTTTTATTCTCAAGACTTTCTTTAATTATAACTTCTATAATTAAATTTAATTAAAATTCTTTATAATGAAATCCGAAAGAAAAAGAAAAACAAAGCACCACCCTTTCCTTACAACATCATCTATTTCTTAACCTAAGTAAAATCAAACTTCTAAGACTGATGATGCCACTTCCCAGTCTCTTAGCTGCAAATAATCTGCAAGCAGGTTCCAGTCGTGCAAAAACTGTTCTCTGGGTTTAGCTTTCATTATTTGTGTTAATTTGTCCCTCTCCCCAACCTCCACTAATTTACATATCATTTCTCTTCAGAACTTTGAGATCTTCCAAGATGTTTAGTGTAAGGCAATAAATGCACTACTTCTTGACCTGGATTCTGAGACAGCAGGAAACCAACTTTCTCCATCTTCTTCATGACATACATGTAAGAGCCAATATGGCACAGAGGCCTATGTTTTGGACCAGGACTCCACCAGACCTGGGTTTGAATACCTTCCCCAGTAATTGAAACTCACTGGGTGATCTTGAACAACTTATTTCCTTCTCTCACCCTCAGAGGAGGCAATAGCAAGCCTCTGCTTTACAAATCCCAGTAAGAAAACTCTAAGAAAGCATTGCCAAGTTGGAGTTTTGGGGGCACATCCTAAGGAGGCCTGAGTGGTGCAGTGTTGGTTTAGGATTCCAGAAGACCAGGGTTCAAATCCCTGCTCCGCCATGGAAATCCATTGAAACAACTTGGGCAAGTTCCACTCTCTCAGCCTCAAAGGAAGGCAATGGCAAACCTCCTCTGAAAAAGTCTTTCAAAGGAAGGCTTAGAACCAGGGTGACCAGATGTCCTAACCACAAAGGAAGACAAGGCACCGCAAACTGTAGGACATACAAGAAAAATGTAGGATGTTACAAATTAAAAGCTAAAAACACTCATATAAATATAAGTTCATGCTTCTCAGTCATGCTCAAAAGGGAGGATATTTTGTCCTGGAAAAGGAATATGTCTGATTACCTTGTTTAGGAGGTTTCTGTAAAGCAGAGTTTACTTGAATGTGCACAATAATGGCAAAGTTATTCCAAAAGAAAGTCCATGATAAAGGTCTGGTGTGATCTACTGAAGGTCTTCAAGATGGAGAATGGAGGGCAGCCATCTAAAGCAGAGGAATCTCCTTGGCTCATATTTGCAATGACATTAATCACTAAGGAGTTTATCAGACAGGAGGAATTTCTCTTTATTTCGAATGGAGCCAATTGGAGCCAATTTGAATTCATGTGAATTCGCTAGTGTAGCGAATTTATGTGAATTGCAATTGCGTTCGAAATGTGTTCAGAATGACTTTCCATTACCCGAAAATGACTGCCGATTGCCCGAAATTGCGTGAGATGCTTTAATACAAAATAACATGAAACCCATGATTGCGTTCGGAATGACTTCACTTTTGCCTGAAATTGTGTGAGATACTTTAATACGTAATAACGTGAAACCCCAGGATTGTGTTCGGATTGCCATTAGATTATACTTCCAATTTCTGTTGTCTAATAAACTCCTAAGAAGGGAAGGAAAATATTTTCTTGTATCTGTTCTCTTGCCAATCTACTGAAGTGAATTGGATTATGTGATTGTTTTTTGGGCACAGTGAAGACAGAAAATGAATTCTGCAGTTCCATTTTTTTTTCTTCTTCCGCCGCCGTATGAAGTGGGGCTCCAGTTTTGATAAACAGGTAAGTAAGTTTTACAATTTTTTTTTTGCAAGTAAAGGAGGGGGGCATTGGTACAAATTACTTTCTTGAGTGTTTCATCTTCCACACAGATGGCAAATACAAACAAGCCCCAGCCTATTTTTATTTCCTAGTAATTCCCACAAGGATGAGATTTGCAAAAGAGAAGTGTTGGGTAAAAAAAAAAATATTCTGCTGATGCTGGCAGGGTCAGGAGGGAGATGATGGCAGAAGCAACAAACAAGGAGAGAGTGGAAGGCAGGCAGACAGAGACGGGGAGAAGGAGGGAGTGAAGGAGGATTGTAATAGAAAAACTAGGACAGAAATAGCATTGGAGTGCAGTGTTGCCAACATAATCATATTTCTATTTTTTGGTTGTTGCTAATAACTGCCCTCGAGTCAATCTCAACCCATGGCAACCCTGTGGATGAGACATCTTCAAGACGGAGTCAAAGGCTTTCATGGCCAGCATCCATAGTTCTTTGTGGGGCTTTCGAGGCTTTTCAGTGGGACAATGGATTCTATGAGCAGAGAGATGGGGTAGCAATGGGGAGCCCTCTTTAGCCCTGTGATAGCAAACTTTTACATGGAGCACTTTGAAAAACAATCCCTGGAAACAGCACTGAAAAAGTCCACAATATCATTCCGATATGTGGATGACACTTTCATCATTTGGAGCCATGGAAAAGAAGATCTGGCTGTATTTCTGAACCATTTGAACAACATCCACCCCAACATCCAATTCACAATGGAAAAAGAAAAGGGAGGAACGCTACCATTCTTGGATGTCCTAGTCATTTTCAAACCAAATCACCGCTTGGGCCATATAGTAGACAGAAAACCTACACATACAGACAGATACCTGCACAAGAACTCCCACCATCACCCAGGACAAAAAGGAAGCACTATAAAAACACTGGTAGATCGGGCAGAAAGTATCTGTGAATCCCACTTCTTGGAAGATGAACTGAAACACCTGGACCGGGCTCTACAGGCCAATGGTTACTCCAGTGCAGACATCAGAAGGGCTGCCAGGCCCAGAAAAACCCAGAAGACTCAAGACAAGCAACCACCCAAAGGGAAGATATTTTTACCATACATCAAAGGAGTCACAGACAGAATAGGAAAAGTGGTGAAGAAACACAACCTTCAAATGGTTTACAAACTGACAAAGAAAATCCAGCAAATGCTTCGCTCAGCCGAGGACAAGAGAGACTCGCTCACAGATCTACATAGGGACCACCAAATGCAGTGTGAAAACAAGAATCAAGGAACATGAGAGACACTGCAGACTGGGTCAATCGGAAAAATCAGCAGTAGCAGAACATGCTATAAACCATCCTAGGCATAAAATGGTGTTTGAAAGCACTGAAATTCTGAACCATGCCAACAAATGCCATGTCAGAATGCACAGGGAGGCCATTGAAATCCATAAACACCTCGACAATTTCAACAGGAAAGAGGAAACCCTGAGAGTAAACAAGGCTTGGCGACCAGTCCTGAAGGACAGCAAGGTCAAGACTCAATTTATGCAAATGAGAAACAGTTTAAGGCCAGGGGATTCCCAGCAGAAAAGGAGCACCAGTTAGCAGACATTAATCATTGTTTGCATAACCTCCCACCCTGAGGACTGCCATTAGCAACAGAACAATACATTTGCAAATTACTCCTTCCTTCCCAGGGTTACACAGGATATATATCTCCATCCTTTTCCAGGCTATCATTCTCTGAAGAGGCCAGCCACAGATGCTGGAGAAACATCAGAAAGGAACTCTTCCAGAACATGGCCATACAGCCCGAAAGCTCCACAAAAAACTATGCATGCCGGCCATGAAAACCTTTGACTTCTCTCTGAACAAATGTTGCCAAGAAAACCCTGTGATAGATTCAACTTAGGGTCACCATAAGTCAGAAATGACTGGAAGGCACAAAATACATACATAAATATATTTAACAAACAGTAATAGTAGAATAATTTTATTCTGAGGAAAGCTAGAATGGGTCCCTTCTTTTTCCCTAAGTGTGATGGTAACAATGTGGCACTGCCAAAATTTCTTTAAACCTTTCATAGAATCATAGAATCATAGAGTGGAAGAGACCACAAGGGCCATCCAGTCCAACCCCCCTGCCATGCAGGAATTCCCAGTCAAAGCATACCCTACAGATGGCCATCCAGCCTCTGCTTAAAGACCTCCAAGGACGGAGACTCCACTACACTTCGAGGGAGTGTGTTCCAATGTCGAACAGCCCTTACTGTCAGGAAGTTCCTCCTAATGTTGAGGTGGAATCTCTTTTCCTGAAATTTATATCCATTGTTCTGCGTCCTAGTCACTGGAGCAGCAGAAAACAAGCTTGTTCCCTCCACAATATGACAGTCCTTCAAAAATTTAAATCACTCCTTTTAATGTGTACCACGATTGCCACCAATTATGTGAAGATGATCACTACTATCCCATTAACTCTGCACTGCGAGACTTGAATTCAGGACTTTCTTAAGTGTCTCCTGCATTGTAACTCTCTTTAGATGCCAGCACTCTGGGTTTCAAATTTACCCCAGCTTGACACCCCTTTCTTTGACAGCCACACACCCACTATCCAACATGTTCTGAATCTAAAGGACTTTTCTCAATGTTGGTAGCATTTTTAATTTGTTTCTGAAATCACTTCAAAGAATCATAGAATCATAGAATTGGAAGAGACCACAAGGGCCATCCAGTCCAACCCCCTGCCATGCAGGAACTCCCAATCAAAGCATCCCCGACAGATGGCCATCCAGCCTCTGCTTAAAGACCTCCAAGGACGGAGACTCCACTACACTCCGAGGAAGGAGTGTGTTCCACTGTCGAACAGCGCTTACTGTCAGGAAGTTCCTCCTAATGTTGAGGTGGAATCTCTTTTCCTGCAATTTGTATCCAGCAGCAGAAAACAAGCTTGCTTCCTCCTCAATGTGACATCCCTTCAAATATTTAAACAGGGCTATCATGTCACCTCTTAACCTTCTCTTCTCCAGGCTAAACATCCCCAGTTCCCTAAGGCGGTCCTCATAGTGCATGGTTTCCAGACCCTTCACCATATTAGTTGCCCTCCTTTGGACATGCTCCAGTTTTGTCGGAACAGGGGTCCAGAATCCCAGACAATCAACCAGTCAGCTTTAAGTTGAATAAACAGAACTTTATTGATGCTCCAGGATCAGCAGTACCACACCATTCAGCTTCTTAGCTGAGACTGACCAGTTCCCGCCCAGCACTCCATACATCCCAACCCCAAAAGGGCTGCACTTCCCACCTTCTCACAAAGCCCGCGAAAATAGCCCATTCCAGTTATTTTCCATTAGTTTCAATTTCCCCCTGGCTCCCCCTTATCTGTACAATTCCCACCAGAAACTGCTTCATACCAGACCTAGAGCAGAGCAGCTCCAAGGTCAGCAGATAAGGCCTCCTGGCACCGTTATGCACTCCTCCCTCCTATCTAGCAACTAACTACACACCCATCATCCCCAACTACAACTACAAACCTATATCTGGAAGAATACTACAAGGATTCTGACAGTCAGCCCCCCTAAAAGAAGACCCCCCTCCCACCAAATAGAACCAAATAAGTAAATGAAAAGCAACAAAATACAGATTACAACCGAGGCTTGTCAGGATTAGCCCGATGAAACTTAGCCACCAAATCAGGGGCCTTGACATGCTTAGCAGACACCCACTCATCATGATCCGCTGAAAAGTGCTTCCAGCGAATCAGGTACTGCAACTTATTTCTGTGGATTCTAGAGTCCAAAATCTTGGCAACTTCAAAATGCTGCTCCCCCTCAATCATCATGGGAAGGGGCGGTTCCGCGTCTTGTTTCCATCAACCCGTGCTCCGGTCCGGTTTCAGCAAGCTAAAATGAAACACAGGATGCAAATGTCTATATGATTTGGGCAATTCCAATTCAGCTGTCACCTTATTGACCAGTCTTTTCACCAAGAACGGCCCTATGTACTTGGGCCCCAGTTTCTTAGACGGGTGCCTGGACTTTAGGTTTTTTGTGGACAGAAACAGCCGATCCCCAGGTTTGACGTCCCATCCCACAGACCTCTTTCGGTCAGCATGCTTTTTATAGTCTTTCTTAGCCTCCTCTAGAGCCTTGGTAACCTGTGACCAAGCTCCCTTGACCTTATCCACCCATTGAGTCACAGTTACTGGGTCCGAGGGTTCGGCAGGCAAGGCCGGAAGAGTTCTGAGCTCATAGCCATAGACAATTTCAAAGAGCGATCTACCAGTGCTCCGATGCACTGAACTGTTGAACGCCACTTCGGCATGGGGCAACAAATCACACCAGTCATCTTGCAAATAGTTTGTATAACATCGGAGGTACCTCTCGAGAGCCATGTTCGTCTTTTCACATCGACCGTCCGACTCAGGGTGATAGGCGGTGCTCAGGGCCACCTCTACCCCCAATTTCTTCTGTAACACCCTCCAGAATTTAGAAGTGAAGGTACTCCCCCTATCACTCACAATCTTGTCCGGCAAACTGTGATGCTTATAAATGTGCGCTATGAACAAGTCAGCCAGCTTAGTAGCACTCGGCATCCCCTTGCATGCTATATAATGCACTTGCTTAGAAAAAAGGTCTACCACCACCAAAATGGTGTTTCTCCCCTTGCTCTCAGGCAAGTCTGTAATGAAATCCATAGCAATGTGTTTCCATGGACCGCCTGGGGTGGGCAACGGCTGTAGAAGCCCCCTGGGCTTGCCTATGACTGGTTTGGCTCTAGCACACACCGGACAGCTTTTCACATAGTCTTCCACCTCTGCTCTCACCCCCTCCCACCAGTAAGTCTTTCGAACCTTGTGCCAGGTCTTTAGATATCCCCAATGTCCCGCTGCCCTCGAATCATGGCACAATTTTAACACTTCTGGCCTCACTGACGCAAGAACATAGATTTGTGAGCCCTTAGTCCACAACCCTTGTGAGTTCAAACTCAACCGATCTTTGTGCTCCCGTAGCCACTCATCTTTCTCAGCCTCTCTTTTGATTCTTTGCAACAGACCGTCTAATTGAGGCAAAGGTTCGACCGTTTTCTGCTTAGCCTGGCTACGAGTCACCACAGACAATCCCAATTGCTCGGGGGAGAAAATGGTTTGCAGAGGGACTTGATCTTTTCCCATGTGCTGAGGGAGCCTGGATAAGGCATCAGCCAAAATGTTTTGTCTCCCTGGGAGGAACTTCAGTTTGAATTTGTATTTATAAAAGTCCTTTGCCCACCTCCTCTGTTTGGGGGTTAATTTTCTGGGGGTTTGCAGGGCCTCTAGATTACGATGGTCCATCCAAACCTCAAAAGGGTGAGGCGCCCCTTCTAAGAACTGTCTCCAACTGTCCAGAGCATGTTTAACCGCAAACGCCTCCTTTTCCCAGGTGGGCCACCCCAACTCCCCCTTTTGGAATTTGCGGGACAGGTAGGCGCAAGGCCTCAACAGCCCATCATTGTCCTTCTGCAACAGCACTGCCCCTATAGCCTGGTCACTCGCGTCCACCTGGATGACAAATGGCTTGTCAGGGTCAGGGTGTAGTAAAATGGGTTCGGTACTAAATAATTGCTTCAACTGGTCAAATGCTCGTTGACACTTATCAGTCCAGCGGATCGGGGTAGAGGGTTTGGGTTGTTTCTTTTCCTTAGCCCCCTTGCCCTCGCCCCCTCCCTCCTGGGTTTTGGTTTTCAATAGGTCCGTAATTGGCAGTGCTATTCTAGCAAAGTCCAGGATTAACTGTCTGTAGAAGTTGGCAAAGCCCAAAAACTTTTGCACTTGTTTTCGAGTCTTAGGAGGGGCCCAGCTCAGCACAGTGTGCACTTTCTGCGGGTCCATCTCAATTCCCTGAGCTGACACCCGATACCCCAGGAAATCCAACTTGTCTGTGTGGAAGTGACATTTAGACAGTTTCACATATAACTGATTATCCAGCAACCTTTTCAACACCTCCCGTACCAGTGGCACATGGCTCTCTAAGTCCTGAGAATATATTAGGACGTCGTCCAAATACACCAGCACCCCCTCAAATAGCAGGTCGTGTAGCACTTCGTTTATTAGTCGCATGAAGACCCCGGGAGCCCCCGATAGTCCGAAAGGGAGGACTAGGTATTCATAGGCCCCTAAAAGGCAATTGAAGGAAGTCTTATGTTCATCTCCCTCCTTAATTCGTACCCTATAGTAAGTGTCCCTCAAGTCCAGTTTGGTGAATACCTTGCCCGTGACTAGTCGGCCCAGCATGTCCTTCATTAAGGGCAAGGGGTACTTATTGGTGCTACATATTCCATTTAAATTCCGATAATCGGTGACCAGTCGCAAGGTCCCATCTTTCTTTTCCCTAAAGAACACTGGGGCAGCAAAAGTGGAGGTGGATGGCCTAATGAATCCTCTTGCCAAGTTCTTTTCAATAAACTCCTTAAGGGTGGACAATTCCCGGGGGGTCATGGGGTACAGCTTTGGCTTAGGCAAGGGCGCCCCGGGCTCTATCTCTATGGCGCAGTCGGTCTCTCGGTGCGGAGGCAGCATGTCGCTCTCTTTAGATTCAAACACCTCCTTGAGATCCTTATAGCAGTCCGGGAAGGAGGCCACTGCCTCCTCCATGCTGCCATCCATTTCCAGTGCACCCCCTTCCCTTCTCCGATTTACCAGCTCCAAGTGAGTGGCAGTCTCGCCCGACTGCGGCCGGTGTATCGCCACAGGCTGCTGTACTAGGGGGACCTTTATAGCTGAGTCCAATTGGTGGCTCTGACAGACTTGGTCGTCGAAAATCAATTGTCTCTGCCTCCACTTAGTGTGGGGGTTGTGATGATGCAACCAATCTATCCCCAGCATAAGGTGATAATGGTAAGTGTGTCCCACCACCAACTGAATCTGTTCCCAGTGGTCCGCTATTCCCAGCCACACTTTTGTGGTCCGTTCACTCGAGGCTTGCCCCCCCATCAAGCTGCCATCCATCTGTGAGAAAGGGATGGGGTCCCGCATGTTCTGGGTTTTTATGCCCAGGGTTTTTACTACCTCTGGGTTAATCAAGCACCTAGTGCAACCAGAGTCCACTGCCGCTGTTAGGGACATGGCTCTCTGCCCCCGTCCCACCACCAAAGTCACAGTCAAAGTATAGAGGGGGATGCCCCGACTCACCATGGGTTTGCGGCCGTCCCGACTCCCAGCCTGCCTCTGGCCGCTTTTTAAGGCAGGCTCTGGGAGTTTAAAGCCGGCTCCTCGCCATCAGTGCTGTCGTCGTCGGTCCAGGCCTCTTCCTCGTCCTCCGTCACCGCTTGAAGCCCGCGATCGGCTTGGCTTTTTCCCTTTGCCTTCCCTTTCCCTTTCTTGGGAGCCTGCGCTGGAGGGGTTGCAAAAGGGGATGTTTTCTTCTCCGGGTTACGATCCGGGCAGCTCGCAACCAGGTGGCCTTTGCGCCCACAACCCAGGCACAGCCCCAACCGGCGGCGTCGCTCTCTCTCCTCGCTCGTCGTCTGCCCAGACTTTCCCTTGCTCTTTTCCCCGGTGGGTTGGTTTTCTCTCCCTCTGACCCCTTTATTCCTCCGCTGGGTTAGCATTCGGACCTCCTGAAGCACTGCCTCTGCCTCTCCAGCCAGCCGAATCCACTCCATGGCCGTGGGGGGGTTGCCCATGTTAAGTGCCCCCTTTACAATATCAGGGCGCAAACCCTCTTTGAAGTATTGGATCTTCATCCCCTCGGTGCAGTCGGGCACTTGGGCAACTAGCCTCCGGAACTCCATGGCGTACTCGGAGACGGATCTGGCCCCCTGATCTAGGGCCTTCAGTCCAGCCAGAACTGTGCTTGCTCTGAAGGGGTCCTCGAATCTGGCTCTCAGGGCTCTCATGAAGTCAGCCAGACTTTGCAATTCTGCCGCTTGGCAATCGTAAAGCTGCACCAGCCAGTTGGCTGCCTCCCCTTTGAGGTGTCGCGCCACACATTTCACCTTGGCCGTTTCCGTGGGAAAGGTGGGCCCCCATTCCTCCATGTGGTCAGCCACTTGAGACAAAAAATAGGGCAGGGTCTGGGGGACCCCATCATACTTAACTCCCAACTTTCGGGCCTGTGGGTCCAGCTGGCGGTCTGGGGCCGGTCCGGCTACCTGCTGGTCCGGTGGCGGTGCCTCATCCCGAGCCGGGCCTGCCGGGGCGTCAGCAACGGCATCCGCCTCTCGCCCTTCTCTCATCCCGTCCGGACGTCCCTTGACTTCAGCCAGCACCTCCTTCAACAGGTCATGCAATTCACCCACGTCGGCCTGGAGGAGTGCGACTTGTTCAGCCAGGCCGGCTTCCTCGCCCGATTGCACTCTCAGGGGCTGAGTGAAGCCCGTGTCCCAGTCAGACCACCGGGTGGCCCTCCTCCGTTCTCGGGTCCGCATTGGGGCAACAGGGTGTCCAAACCAGGGCCCTCCGCTCACTGGAGTCTGTAGCACTGGGGGTCTCGTAGCCTTTGGCAACGCTCCTGCCCCCGTCGCCGAGGTCTTGGCCTCCTCCACAGTCTCCGTTGTTTGAGTGGTAGATGACTCCTCTGAAGCCTCCTGCTCCTGCATTGCTTCAGAGAAGAGTTGGTGTGTCTCAGCTAACTGTCGGAACAGGGGTCCAGAATCCCAGACAATCAACCAGCCAGCTTTAAGTTGAATAAACAGAACTTTATTGATGCTCCAGGATCAGCAAAACCACACCATTCAGCTTCTTAGCTGAGACTGACCAGTTCCCGCCCAGCACTCCATACATCCCAACCCCAAAAGGGCTGCACCTCCCACCTTCTCACAAAGCCCGCGAAAATAGCCCATTCCAGTTATTTTCCATTAGTTTCAATTTCCCCCTGGCTCCCCCTTATCTGTACAATTCCCACCAGAAACTGCTTCATACTAGACCTAGAGCAGAGCAGCTCCAAGGTCAGCAGATAAGGCCTCCTGGCACCGTTATGCACTCCTCCCTCCTATCTAGCAACTAACTACACACCCATCATCCCCAACTACAACTACAAACCTATATCTGGAAGAATACTACAAGGATTCTGACAAGTTTCTCCACATCTTTTTGGAATTGTGGTGCCCAGAACTGGACACAGTGTTCCAGGTGGGGCCTGACCAAAGCAGAATAGAATGGCACTATTACTTCCCTTGATCTAGACACAATACTTCTATTGATGCAGCTTAAAATTGCATTGGCCTTCTTAGCTGCCGCATCACACTGTTGACTCATGGTCAGCTTATGGTCTACTTGGACTCCTCGATCCCTTTCACACGTTGTTTCATTCAGCCAGGTGTCCCCCATCCTATATCTGTGCATTTCATTTTTGCGCCCTAAGTGCAGAGCCTTACATTTCTCTGCATTGAATTTCACCTTGTTAGCATTGGCCCAGCTTTCTAGTCTATTCAGGTCATTTTGAATTTTGATCCTGTCCTCTGGGGTATTAGCTACTCCTTCTACTTTAGTGTCATCTGCAAATTTGATAAGTATGCCCCCAATTCTGTCATCCAAGTCATTAATAAAAATGTTGAATAGCACTGGGCCCAGGACAGAACCCTGTGGCACCCCACTTGTCACTTCTTTCCAGGTTGAAAAGGAGCCATTTTTGAGCACCCTTTGGGTTCGGCCACTCAACCAGTTACAAATCCATGCAACAGTTACCTTGTCTAGCCCACATTTTACAAGCTTATTTGAAAGAATGTCATGGGGAACCTTGTCAAAGGCCTTACTGAAATCGAGGTATACTATATCCACAGCATTCCCTTCATCTACCAAGCTGGTGATTTTATCAAAAAAAGAGATCAGGTTTGTTTGGCATGACTTGTTTCTCTGAAACCCATGTTGACTTTTTGTGAGTATGGCATTGGCTTCTAAATGTTCAGACTCTCTGCTTAATGATCTGTTCTCGAATCTTTCCTGGAATTGATGTCAGACTAACTGGACAATAATTGTTGGGATCCTCTTTTTCCCCTTTTTGAAGATGGGGACAACGTTTGCCCTCCTCCAGTCTGCTGGGACTTCTCCTTTTCTCCAGGAGTTCTCAAAGATTATTGCCTTCATACAGCTGCTTGTTGAAACAAAGTAAGAAATTGAGAAATCTTAGTTGTTGACGTTCAAAATGGATAAGAGGTATAGGCCCAATAGAGACGGTCCAAAGGGCCATCTGTGGGGCGGGATTGGGGTTAGGGAGCATGCAGCATTTGCACGCTCCCTAACCCTAGCGCATATGGACGGCACCATTTTAAAATTGTGCATGCAATCTGTTTATACAACGCGGCACGTACCTGACGTCATGGCATTGCAGGAGGGCACCTAGGGCACCCTTTTTAGGCGCTGGAGTTCTTTTTTGGTGCTGGTCCTTGGCCATGGTGGTGGTGGCCCCTTTCTTCCATTGTGAATGCCAGAGATGGCTGGGTGCTGCGGGTACCCGCTGCAGCTCGCTTTCAGGCCACAGAGAAGAGGCTGTCTGCTGCTGCTCCATAGCCTGGAGAAACAGCAGAATGGGGCCTCTGGGGCTGCTGGTGAGGCAGCCTTGGCCCCATCCCAGCGCTTCTCTTGGCGCCTATAGACCGCCCCTTTTGGGCAGTCTGTACAGCCCCATAAATACTTTATTAGTTACACAGTTTAACAGTTTCTTTAGCTTGTCCTTGTAATTGTTTCTTTATAGCTTTATATATGTTTCCTTACAGACTAAGTTCTCATAGAACCTTCATTAAACTTTTGTATCATATAACTCTTCTGGTTACCTGTGAATCCACTAGTCACCAAATACTATGTGTCCCACAGGACACTACAACACTTTAATTAAGGGCACTCTTTGTCTCTTTTTGGGCATCTAAAACCCTTTATAACTGTCCCTCACAGCAGCCTAATCTAGCCTCAATGGATCTTCACTGCTAGTGTTTAGGGCACACTCAAGTATCCACCCCTTTCAAACCTGCTCCTCCCTTTATATACTCACTCCTGGAAGCAGACCCCACCTTTTCCTGGCTTCGCTCCCAATGGCTAGTGCCAAGGATCTAATCTGCTTGTTGTCTCCACACGCAGCAAGTTTTTTTTCTTTTCTCCTTTTTTCTTTTTTTAGGAGCTGACTGCAAGAGCTTTCTAATCGTCTGCTGTTTTATTGCCTTTTATCTTTTGTCTTGTTAAAGGATTTATTTTAAAAGGTTTCAATTCTACTGATAGTTTAACTGTATTCTAAAAATCATTTTCTGTACAAGGTGCAACACAGAAGCCAAATGGGTACACTTTCCCTTATCATTGGATGTAATCCCCAGGTTAATTGCCTTGGTTAATCACAATGCTGAGAATCCAAATCTTTTAGAAAAACTAATACAGTAAAACAGCCCTGGTGGCGCAGTGGTTAAATGCCTGTACTGCAGCCACTCACTCAAAACCAGAAGGTGGCGAGTTCAAGACCAGCAAAGGGCTGAAGCTCGACTCAGGCTTGCATCCTTCTGAGGTCTAAAATGAGTACCCAGATTGTTGGGGGGCAAATAGCTTACAATTGTAAATGAAGCTGTTTGTTTAACAAATTGTAAGCCGCTCTGATAGTCTTGGCTGAAGAGCGGGGTATAAATAAAACATTATTATTATTATTAGATTATCCGACATAAACTGGACCGGCTGATAGTTGGATAACCAAAAATGTTGGATAATCCAGAAGGTCCAAGTAAAGTCTTGAAATCACGGTGAATTGCAAATGTACTGAAGTTTTAATGCAATAATAGTAAAAGTAAATGTAAAGAAATCACTGATCAACATTGTGATGTACGGTATAAACAGTTCAGTCCTCTGAAAATTTAAAGAATTCACAGAAAATTTAAAGAACTCACAGCAGCTGTGACGTTGGATAATCCAGAATGTTGGATAACCAAAGGTTGGATAATCAAGACTCTACTGTACTCTGTCATTGGTTATCCTGGAATAATTTTTTTTTTTTTTTTTAGCAGTGCCCCCAAAACTTAGTGCCTCATCACATTATTAAACAAACATGGCAGACAAAAAACAAAAACATGCATGATGTTGTTCTCTTCTGGTTTTAAACCATGGGGTCCCAACCTGAAATAATCTGTTTGACATTTTTACAACACTCTTGTTTAATAATGCAACAAGGCTCTATATTGGATGCATTTTAAATGCACGTGAACAACAAAGATTCAACCCAGATTCTACCTGGATTATTTTCATTGTCTGAATAACTTCTACAGCACTTGTTAGATAGATCACTGGAGCAAAATGGAGAGATAAAATCATTTTGTTAAATACCACACTTATCTCCACAGCACAATTAAGGAGGACTGATGAAAGGCGACTTATACCATAATTTAAAAAGTTACCAGTGGGAATACAGTGGTTGAGTTCCTTCATCAACAAGATGGCATGTGCACTGACACTGGCAGAAGTCACAGGCTGATTGTGCATTAGTGAACTGCAACACTGCACAATGGCAGTATGGGGAAATGGGAAATGCATGACTGCAATGCAAAAGGCACATTTGCATGAACTGTTAAGAGCAGTGCACTGGGTTTACTGGTTTTGTGGGGGAAAACTCCTGCAGCCATAACTCTCTGCAGGGCTTTATAAGCTGAATGTTTTAAAAATGGACAATTACCCAGAATGACTCCAAGTAAGGATGAAGTAGAAGGGAAGAAATCAGGTCAAGGACAAGCTGATTTTGCAGCAAAAACAATTTTCTCTTTATTAAAAAGACAGGAAAAGATAGAGCAGAAACCAACAGACCTGTCTATAGTCAATGCAAGCTGTATCTCAAAGTAAAAAAGGGAGGGGGAAATGGGAGCAAAAAACTCTTCTATGTAATCTAAGAGACATTTAGCTAATTTAAGGGAGTACAGATTAAAACATGCACATGGATTTTCTCACCCTCCAAGGTAAAGAAAAGCCTAAATGACTGGAGATTGGAACAGCAGAAAGGAAGGAAGCAGGTCTCACAGAGAGAATCTCTCTGTGTCTGTATCTGTATTTAACCTGTTCTTAACTTGAGGGCTGTCACCTAAAATGAAGAGGATGCCTCTGGTTGGGGCAAAAAATAAACTCAACCTTGTTGTTTGATTTGTTGTTGTTGTTGTTGTTGTTGTTATCCACCCTTGAGTCGATCTCAATTTATGGAGACCCTGTAGATGAGACATTATTTATTAGAGGAGCGGGTTATAAATAAACATCATCATTATTTATTATTATTATTATTATTATTATTATTATATCTCCAAGACTCTCTATGCTCCACTGTTCTGCTCAGGTCCTGCAAATTCATATCCGTGACCTCTTTAATTGAGTCCATCCATCTAGCATGTGGCTTTTCTCTCTTTCTGCTTCCCTCTACCTTTCCTAGCATTATTTTTTTTTCCAGTTAGTATGTAGTGCCTCCTCATGATGTGGCCAAAGTAGGACAGCTTCAGTCTTGTCATCTTGGCCTCCAGAGAGATTTCTGGTTTGATATGATCTAGGACCCATATGTTTGACTTCTTGGCTGTCCATGGTAACCTCAGCACTCTTCTCCAGCACTACATCTCAAATGCAAATTCTCTTCCTATCATCTTTCTCAACTGTCCAGCTCTCACATCCATACATAGTAATAGGGAATACAATGGCTTGTATGATCCTCACTTTGGTGAGCAGTTGTATGTCTTTTCTAGTTCTCTCATAGCTGCCCTCCCTATTCTTAGTCTTATGATTTCTTGACTGCAGTCCCCACTCTGATCAATATTTGATCCCATGTATGAAAATTCTTTTACTATTTCTATTTCCTCATTGTCTAGACTGAATCTGTGTAAATTTTCTGTAGTCATTATTTTTTGTTTTCTTTATATTTAGCAATAGGCCTACCTTTGTTCTTTCCTCCTTGATCTTACTTAGTAGTTGTTCTAAGTCTGTGATGTTTTCAGCTAGTAGTACGGTGTCATCTGCATATCTTTAGATCCCTGATGGCGAACCTATGACACACGTGTCAGCACTGACACATGTAGCTATTTTTGAGGATACGAAGCCTCTGAGGCAGCCGCATGCCGAAAAGGATGTTTCATCCTTGGTTCCTGCATGGCCAAGTGCAGTAGCGTAGGATGAATAAGACTCCTTGGCTACTACATTTGTCCACCAAAAAATATAGATGCCAGCCATGAAAGCTTTTGACTTCACAATTTCCTCCTAGTTGTTCTAGGTCTGAGAAGTTTTCTGCTAGTAATATTGTGTCATCCACTTATCTAAATTGTTGATGTTCCTTCCTTCTATCTTCACTCCTCCTTCTTCCAAGACTAAACCTGCTCTTTATATGATGTTTTCTGCATATAAGTTGAGCAAGTAGGGTGACAAAATGCAGCATTGCCTGACTTCTTTGCCAATTGAAAACCAATCTGTTTTGTCATATTCTGTTCAAACAGTTGCCTCTTGTCCTAAATACAGATTTGTCGTCAAAACTATCCAGTATAGTTGCACTCCACGTCTTCAGGAATATCCCTTTTGTGTGTGTGTGTGTGTGATCTATACAGTCAAAGATTTTACTGCAGTCCAAAGCTGTGCCCAGTTAAATCTCAGGAATTTTGTAGGAATGTGGGATTATGATAATATGGAATTGCAGGGGGGTTGGTAATTAGCTGCTTTGAAGTGAGCGAGGCTTGTTTCCAGTAAAACCTGCAACGGCTGGCACCTGCAACGGCTGGTATTGATGCCTAATTGGGTTCAATCCTATCTGACGTCCTCAACAGCCTTAGCTGTCTAAAGGCAGGTCTTGGCATTTAGAAGCAAAGAACACGCAACAGTCCTTTTACAACTGCAGCACCTCAAAGGATAGTGTTTTTTTTTTTAATGTCCCTTTGGAAGCTAGAAATCAGTCTGAGGATTCAGTCCCACCCTTTGCCAGCACAAACTATCTTTCCTTTGAACATGTTTCCATGCATACACTGGAGAGCATCCAGTTGGAGGTTTTTTTTAAAAAAACTAGCAGGCTTCCTGTTAGTGATTTATGCATGTGTGAGTTCCCCTGCCAAAAAGGCTGGACACTTTTGTTGTTATCTGCCCTCGAGTAGACCTCAATTCATGGCGACCCTGTGGATAAGACATCTCCAAGATTTCCTGTCCTCTACTGATCTGCTTAGGTCTTGTAGATTCAGGCCCATGACTTCCCGTTGTGCTGGAGAAGACATTTTAGGATACCATGGACAGCCAAACAAAATAGACAAAGAAATGGGTCATTGAGCAAATCAAGCCTGAAATCTCCCTGGAAGCCAAGATGGTCAAAGTGAGGCTGCCATACTTTGGCCACATAATGAAAAGACATGGATCACTAGAAAACCCAATAATGCTAGGAAAGATAGAAGGCAGTAGAACGGCAGGAAGACCACATGTCAAATGGAGAGACTCAATCAGGGAGGTCATGGGACTGGGTTTGCAGGACCTAAGCAGAAGAATGGAGGACAGGGGATCTTGGAGAAGTCTCATTCACAGGGTCACCATGAGTTGGGGCTGACTCAAGGGCAGATAACAGCAATAGTCCTAATATGTCTTCCCTTTCCTTATCCCTCCGGCATCACATAGAATATTAGACAGAAGGAGACATTAAAACATTTAGCATGCTTGAAGTCAAGATAGCACCAGCATAAATGATTGTGACTTCTCACTCAAGTGTCTGAGAGTAAATAATGGGCTTCTCTCCCCCCCCCCAGTCTCCAGCCCCCACCAAGACTTGCTCTCCTCTCCTCTCCACTCTGGCAACCCTTGAAGACACCCATTGAAATTCCAGGCCCGTGTGCGCCTCCCATTCCTCTCCAGCGATCCCCATTCATCAGAGCTTCCTTGTTCTGGTTCAATTAAATTCTCTAGCACTTCGAGGTGATGGAGGATCAGCCTTGGTGTGGAATTTCAATGCAGCCAACGGGCTTGTAAATACGCCGCTGAGAATAAATTGGCCATCAGTGGGCCTGAGAGGAGCAGCCGAAAGTGTGTGATTACAGCTCGCTTTTTATATGCTTGGAAGCGGCTAAGCCATTATGAGGAACCAGGGCAATGTTTCTGTGCCAGGCGGAAAAAAACACCACCGCTCTTCTTCCTCCCCCTCCTTTTCTTAATTCCCCTTTACATTACATGTTTGCAAGCAAATGTTCTGCGATAAGCCTGCACAGATCCCGCTTGGATAGGCTCCATAGGAAAAGCTGAGCGTATGCTGAAGGACAAAAATGCTACCCGACTGCAAAAGCAAGGGGAAAGTTTGGAAAAGGGAACTCAAATTATTTGCTTGCTCACCAACCTTGTCAAAGGAACCTTTCCCAATGCACAGTTGTAGCAAGATGATTCCACTCCAGCTGCCTTGTCGGCGTCTTATGGAATCCTGGGATTTGAGGAGAGATGTTTAGCATTCTCAGCCAGAGAGCTCTAGTGCCTCTCCAAACTCAACATGACAGGGCGTCATAAAGTTCAGCCATCACAGTTCATGTGGCATCATGATGCTATAACTCTATAGTAAGAATGGGCCCCAACTAGGCTGCCAGTCAAGGATGAGAATCCATAGCTAGACAGGCAGACCAACTTGTTGCTGTTATTGCTACTGTTGTGTGCCTTCAAGTTGTTTCCAACCTATGACAATCCTAAAGTTGACCCTACTTAGCTTCCAAGAGCACATGGGATCTGGTGCCTTTAGGACACTTAGGCCCTGTGCTATAGTGTATTATTGCTGTTGTGTGTCTTCAGTTGGTTCCAACTAACGGCAAACCTAAAGTGAATATCATGGGGTTTTCTTATAATAATAATAATAATGGTTTATTTATAATCTGCACCTCTGTAAGAACACTCGGAGCGGAAAGATTTGTTCTGAAGAAGTTTGCCATTTCCTCCCCCTGAGGATGAGAGAGTGTGACTTGCCCAAGGTCACCCAGTAGGTTTCATGGTCAAGCTGAGAATTGAACTCTGGTCTCCATAATCAGATACTCAAACCTCAACACCATGTTGGTGTGCCCATTATATTGTGTGTAGGTGCATTCAAGTTGCCTGTTAACTTGTGGTGACCCCATGAATTTCATAGGGTTTTCCTAGCCAAGGAATCCTCAGAGATGGTTTTCCTTCCTCTGAAATAGAGCCTACAGCACCTCGAATTCCTTGGCAGTTTCCCATCCAACTACTAACCAGGGCTGATCCTGCTTAGCTTCCTAGATTACATGGGATTGAGCCAGATGGGCGACTTGGAGGCACACACATAGGACAGACACAGAAGAATTAGGTCCTTGTAATTTTGAATTAGGCAATAGAGATTTAATATATTGTAGGGGAAAGAAAGTTTCTTGCAGTGGCTTCAGCCCTAATATTATTATTAGGGCTTTGTTGATCACAAGTGATTATTTGTTGTAGGAACCTCCTGACCATCTCTACCCAGCTGTCTTCTTCTGTCCTTTGAATGATTCTTCCATTTAAGATGTGCAAAGCTAAACACATTAAGCATTTAAGGCATACTGTTTAGGGTTTCAACTAGACCACACCACTGGACTAATGGAAGAAGATGCCTACGACGTGGGAAGTTTTCCTACCTTCTACAACCTGTGGCCCAGATGCAGTGTTTATTTGAAAGATGTCTTTCAGCTAGATATAAAAAGCAGCCCCAATTCTCTGATAACCAGAGGGGAGTCAATTAGCCTACAGCATTTGAGAGGCTGGGAATGACTGCCTTGCTTGCTATTTTCTGACCTTGAAAGTCCTGTGAATTTGGGTTGAGTCTGAATCATAACCTTCAAATTGTCAAACTAGAAGTCCGTGCCACAGTGGGGTGGGGAAGAAAGCATGCAAAATGTCATCTTAAGAACTGGTGCTCTGTTTGGTTGGTTGAACCATACTTAGAAGAGAAAAAAAATCCCAATATATAAGTACCTGTCAGTGGGATTAGTCATGGTCCTTTTAGTTAGTTATTCTGCTTTCTTTCACTATTTTTCACTTCATGTTTTGCCTCTCCAATACATTTCTGATTTAAAGCAACAAAATGGACTCAACATGAAGAAAGCTGAGAGAGTGGGGAAAAATGTTGGATCCCATCAGATAGATTCCTTCTTCCTTCCAGAGGCCCAGAAGACCCCAGAAGTTCTCCTGTTTGGACTCAATCTCTTCCAGCTGCATTATCTTCTTGCCAGAAAGGTTGAACAATAGCAGTTAAAGAGGAATAATGGTGCTACAGTTGTGTAATGGGACAGGACCTTAGGTGAGCATCAGATGGTGCTCACAAAAAGCAACCCAGCAGGGATTTGCTAACCAATACTGTGTACTTGAACATGACTGCTGGTGCATAGAGAAGGTGGGAAACCCTCTCCAAAGAAGAGTCACTTGGATTGCCAATTTCTTGACCTTTTCTAGTTGTAGAATATCTTCTTCTTTTTTAGATGTGGTTTCTGGAACTCAACGCAATGACCAGAATACTGTTTTGTTTAATGGATTCACCAGTTCATATGCAGAAGTGGTTGGGCATTTTTGATTGATGAGCAACATCTGTACCTGGCCAGGCCTCATCTGGACTCCTGTGTCCAGTTCCGGGCAGCACAATTCAAAAAGGATGCTGAGAAGCGGGAGCATGTCCAGAGGAGGGTGAAGGGTCTGGACCCCATACCTTATGAGGAGAGATTTAGGGAGCTGGGTATTTTTAGCCTGGAGAAGAGATGGTTAAGAGGTGATGTGATAGCCTTGTTTAAGTATTTGAAGGGGTGTCACATTGAGGATGGAGCAAGCTTGTTTCTGCTGCTCCAGAGAATAGGACCCAGAACAATGGATGCAAGCTCCAGGAGAAGAGATTTTATGTCAACATTAGGAGGAACTTCCTGAAAGTAAGAGCTGTTTGACAGTGGAACACATTTCTTCAGGAGAGTGGTGGAGTCTCCTTCTTTGGGGGGTTTTAAACAGAGGCTGGATGGCCATCTGTTGGGGTGCTTTGATTGTGTCTCCCTGCATGACAGAATGGAGTTGGACTGGATGGCCCTTGGGGTCTCTTCCAGCTCTGTGATTTTATGATTTTGGCTTATTCAATATCTGCTTTTATTACTCATCCCCACTTTGTCTCAGAGGCTTCCGTCCCTATTGATGGAGACACACCCTTTAGTGGACCAAGCTTGTCCAGGCTTGATCATGTTCATTTTTGTCACCTGGCCCCCAAATATGTTTGTTGAGAACTCAAGACTGAAGACTCTAATCCATGCAATTGCCTGCTCTGTCTTAGGTGAACGGCATCCATCTCACCACCAGGTCACCTCTCCCGACTGTGAGCATAGCTGATGGTAGTGCCCAGGGAGCCATTTGCTCAAAAGCTCCATTTATGCTCAAATCCTCAAGCACGGTGCCATCAGCACCTGGAATGGTAATTAAGCTGCTGAGGAAGGGAGGGATGGGGAGAAGGATGCTTTTGGGCAGCCGGAGAAGATTAGCCAAAGCAGCCGCCTCTCTTTTGGACAACCTGTCAGGAGCCAAGGATGCTGAGCTGCTTAGCGATGCAGCCTCTGTGGTCCCTCAGTGGGAAATAGACCCAGGACTCTTTCATACAAAGCTAAATTGGAAGTATAATGTAAGGTCAATTCGAATGCAATCATGGGTTTTACGTTATTGCGAATTAACTCTTCGCATGCAAATTCGGGCAAGAGGGAAGCCAATTCGAATGCAATCATGGGTTTTACGTTATTGCGAATTAAAGCTTCGCATGCAAATTCGGGCAGGAGGGGGTTATTTTCGGGTAATGGGAAGTAATTCCGAACGGAGCAGGGGTTCATGTAAATTCGCTAAACAAGCGAATTTACATAAATCCGCATTGGCTCCATTCGGAATTGGGAGAAATTCCTCCCCCGTTTGAAAGAGTCCTCTGTGATCTTTGCCCTTTGTGCTTTGCCGTAATTTTGAAACATTACCCGTGTTGGGTTGAGAGCTGTTCTTTCCCTCCCATCCTCCTCCTTACCCTCCTGATTCCAAGCGATTTTGTACTCCCAAAATAGCTGTTTCTGCCAGCCGCCCAACATGTTTTGATTTCAGAGGGGGGAAAAACCACCTCTTTCCTCATCACCAAAAGGTCATAAGTGGGAAGAAAGAGTTTGTGTAGTTTGTATCTCTATCTTGCTTTTCACACATAACAGTATATATATAAGCACTTGGTGTTTACAGGATACCTGACATTCCTTCTGAATTCTAGCTACTCAGAGACAAGAGATGATCACCTTTTTGTTTTGTCTACCTGCTCAATGAAAATTTCAGAATCCTAGAGTTGGAAGGGACTCTCAAAGGCTATCCGTTCCAACCCCATATGGCTTTGCAAGTAGAAACCATAAAAACCCTCCCTTTGGCATGTGGCCATCCAGCATCTGCTTGAAAACCTCCAAAGAAAGAGATTCCACCACCCTCGGAGGCAACATCTTCCATTCTTATCTTTAGGACATCGTCCCTAACATTTAGATTGAACCTGTTTTCCTCTAGTTTGAATCCATTGGTCTGGGTCCTCTTCTCTGAAGCAGCAGAAAACAAGCTTCCTCCCTCCTCAATATGATACCCTTCAAATATTTAAGCAGTGCTATCAGATCACCTCTTAACCTTCTCTTCTCCTGGTTAAACATACCCAGCTCCCTCAGTCGCTCCTCCAAACTATCCACCATTTTGGTTGCTCTGACCAGGCTAAAATACACTGCATGGTGCAGGGTTTCAGTTTTGAACTAAACTTCTGAGAGTCCAGGGTTCAAATTCCTTAGGGAGCTTGGTATGTCCAGTCGGGAGAAGAGAAGGTTGAGAGGTGATATGATATGATAGCTCTCTCTGAGTATATTGACGATGGAGTGATCTTGTTTTCTGCTGCTCCAGAGATTGGGACCCAGAACAATGAATGCAAGCTATAGGAAAAAAGATTCCACCTCAATATTAGGCGGAATAGTTTTTTGTGGGTTTTTTTTGGGGGGGGGGGCTATTTGGCCATCTTCTGTAAGAGTTTATGTCTGATGTTTCACCAGCAGCTGTGTCTGGCATCTTCAAGATGCCAGACACAACTGCTGGTGTAATGTCAGGCATAAACTCTTACAGAACATGACTACATACCCGGGGGGGGGGGGGCGCACAAAAAACTATGGATGCCTGCCATGAAAGCCTTTGACTTCACATTAGGAGGAACTTCTTGACAGTAAAAGCTGTTTGACAGTGGAACACAATCCCTCAGAAGGTGGTTGAGTCTCCTTCTTTGGAGGTTTTCAAACAGAGGCTGGATCGCCATCTGTTGAGGGATGCTTTTAATGTGAGTTCTTGCATGGTAGAAGGGGGTTGGACTGGATGGTCCTTGAGGTCTCTTCCAACTCTAGAATTCGATAATTCTATGATCCTACCCAGTTATGGAAACACGCTGGGCAAGTCACACTCTCCATCCCAAGAAAAGGCAGTGCTAAATTTCATTTGAAGAAATCTTGGGAGACAGAATGGTGTGAATGTTTGAGCGTTAGACTAGAGTTGCAGCTACACCAGAGTTGCAAACTCTGGCTTTGTAAGTGTTTTAGACTTCAGCTCTCAGAATCTCAGAGTAATGTCCAAAATAGTTTAGGCTTTTGGGAGCTGAAGTCCAAAACACCTGGAAGGCCAGAAGTTTGGAATCACTGATCTACACTGTAGAAATAATGCAGTATGAGACCACTTTAACTGCTGTTGCTCTATTCTTTTTAAAAGAACATTGTTTAATTGTTTTTTAAATTTTATATTTATACATTTTAATGTTGTTGTACTGTTTTTAAATTGTCTTGTTTTTGAATTTGCTGTTAGGCACTTTGGGTGCCTATGATGGGGGGAAAGCGGAACATACAAGAAAATCATCATCATCATCATCATCATCATCCTCCTCCTCCTCCTCCTCCTACAGAATTCTGGAATTTGTAGTTTTGTCAGACATCAGCAGTCTCCATATGTGGAATCCTGAAGTAATTGTGTTAAATGGAAACATTGTGCAATTGAACCAAGACAGCAGATGTGCCATCGAACACATAATGGACATCCATATGCAATGTGTAATTCTCATCCACACGCAAACCTCCACTCCTGCAACTTTGGAATGAAAATGATCATTCCACATCCAACAAAAGTGCTCCTGTAAGGAAATTTGCAGAGCTAGTGTGGTGTAAGGGTTTGACTAGGGCTCTGGAGACCAGAGTTCGAATCCCCACCCAGCCCTGGAAGACTATCGGGTAACCTCAGGCAAGTCGCATTCTCTCAAACTGTGAGGAAACCTCAGGAAAATATAGGCTGTTGCCACAGGGCAGAAGTAATGCAGTTTGACATTGCTTTAACAATCATAACTCCCTCCTATGGAATCCTGAAATTTGTAGATTGTTTTTCATTGCTCTCTGGCAGAGAAGGCTAAGAACCTCACAAAATTACAAATTCCAGGATTCCATAGCGTTGAGCCCTGAGAGTTAAACCAGCATCGAACTGCAATAATTCTGCAGTGTAGATGCAGCCTTTGTCAAGAAAAACCCACAATAGGTTTGCCTCAAGATTGCTATAAAGGTGGAAATGACATGAAGGCACACAACAAACGCAGGGGACCATTACACTATAGATACTATTGCTGTGTACCTTTAAGTCATTTCTGACTTATGGTGACCCTAAGGTGAACAGTCTCCATTATGATCAATGTTTGACCCAAGGTATGAGAAAATCTTTATTCTGATTTTCTAATTGTCTAGGTTAAATGTATGTAGTGAAGGGTCTGGAAACCACCAAGCCCTATGAGGAGCCAATTAGGGAGCTGGGGATGTTTAGCCTGGAGAATAGAAGGTTAAGAGGTGATATGCAAGCAAGAAGAGCCCTCCCTTCAACCACCATCTTGAGGGGAGAGAAAGGCAGGCCACCTCCTGCTGGAAGCAAGAAGAGCCCTCCCTTCAACCACCATCTTGAGGGGAGAGAAAGGCAGGCCACCTCCTGCTGGAAGCAAGAAGAGCCCTCCCTTCAACCACCATCTTGAGGGGACTTAATTGTCTAATTAACAAATTGTAAGCCGCTCTGATAGCTTTGGCTGAAGAGCGGGGTATAAATAAAATGTATTATGTATTATTATTATATGATAGCCCTGTTTAAGTATTTGAAGGGATGCCACATTGAGGATGGAGCAATGGATTCAAACTACAGGAAAAGATATTCCAGCTCAACATTAGAACGAATGTTCTGACAGTAAGAGCTGGAGTCTCCTTTGGAGGTTTTTAAGCATAGGCTGGATGGTCATGGGACATGGGGAAGACTTGGATTCTCGTATTCTAGTTCCTTGGTTGTCATTATTTTTGTTTTCTTTATGTTCAGCATTAAGCCTCCCTTTGCACTTTCTTCTTTTACCTTCCTTAGTAATTGTTCCAAGTCCATGATATTTTCCACAAGGAGTATGGCGTCATCTGATTATCTTAGATTGTTAATGTTCCTTCCTTCTATTTTCTCTCCTCCTTCTTCTGTCCAAGCCAGCTCTACATTGTCTAGGTGAATTTGTGTAGCTCCTCTTTGTTCAACATTAAGCCTGCCTTTGCATTTTCTTCCTTTAGTACTTGTTCCAAATCCATAATGTTTTCTGCTAGTAGTATGGTGCTATCCGCATATCTTAAGATGGTTCACTTTCCATCCTCCTATATTTACTCTTCCTTCTTTCGTGTCTAAACCTGTCTTCATATGATATTTTTTGGGTACAGGTTGAACAGACAGGCTAATAAAACTGACCCTCTTGCCAATTGGGAACCATTCTGTTTCTCCATTTCTGTTTTTCATATTCTCTTCCTAAGTATAGATTCCTCATCAGGACTATCAAATGTGTTGGCACTCCCATGTCTTTCAGAGCATTTTAAAGCTGTTCATGATCTATGCAGTCAAAGGCTTTGCTGTAGTCTATAAAGCACGTGCTGATTTTCTTTTGGAATTCTTTGGTTCGCTCCATTATCCATCAAATATTTGCAGTATGGTTCCTAGTGCCTCTACCTTTCCTGAACCCCACAAATGTATATTTACATGCAGATAGATTGAACCACAAATATATTAAATTCAGTTATCATCCTTAATAATAATATTAAATCATTCCTCTGGACCAGCAGTTCTCAACCTGTGGGTCGCAACCCCTTTGGGGACCGAGTGACCCTTTCATGGGGGTCGCCTAAGACCATCGGAAAGCAGATAATTCCGAGGGTTTTAGGAAATGAGATGAAAATAATGTTATGGTTGGGGGTCACCACAACATAAGGGTTATTAAAGGGTATTAAAGGGTTGCGGCATTAGGAAGGTTGAGAATCACTGCTCTAGACCATTTCACTTACGCACTTCTCACCAAAATGACTCTTTCTTTCACCTGCCCATATGCAAACCTTTCCTTTACCTTCTCTTCTATACACTCTCCCTTTATCCTACTTCTTCCTTTCATTCATTTTCTTTTTCTCTTCACCATCTCTTATACACATTCTCTCACCTTCACTCACACACCTCATTATTCATACCAACCCATGTAATAATTCCATAATCCCATAAAATCCACCCCATACACTCAGGTCCTCTGCTGGATATTTACTTTGGTCAGCCAGGACCAGGTTGGCAACTGTCAGCAGATGGACTTTTCTTCAGCTGCCCCAGACTATGGAATGACCTGCTGGAAGAGATTTGACAGTTGAATACACTGTCTGAATTTAAAACAGCATTGAAGACTAATCTCTTCCAGCAGGTCTATACAGATGGTTTTAAATTGTGAATTTTAAATGATTAATTTTAAATATGTGTACATTTTATGCTTTTTAAATTGTTTATATGTCCGTTTAAATCATAGAATCATAGAGTTGGAAGAGACCACAAGGGCCATCCAGTCCAACCCCCCCTTCCATGCAGAAACTCTCCATCAAAGCATCCCCGACAGATGGCCATCCAGCTTCTGTTTAAAGACCTCCAAGGAAGAAGACTCCATTACACTCTGAGGGGCTGTGTTCCACTGTCAAACAGCCCTTACTGTCAGGAAGTTCCTCCTAATGTTGAGGTGGAATCTCTTTTCCTGCAGCTTGCATCCATTGTTCCGTGTCCTAGGCTCTGGAGTAGCAGAAAACAAGCTTGCTCCCTCCTCAATGTGACATCCCTTCAAATATTTAAACAGGGCTATCATATCTCCTCTTAACCTTCTTTTTTCCAGGCTAAACATCCCCAGTTCCCTAAGGCATTCCTCATAGGGCATGGTTTCCAGACTCTTCACCATCTTAGTTGCCCCCCTTTGGACCTGCTCCAGTTTCTCCACATCATTTTTGAATTGTGGTGCCCAGAACTGGACACAGTATTCCAGGTGGGGCCTGACCAAAGCAGAATAGAGAGGCACTATTACTACCCTTGATCTAGATGCTATACCTCTATTGATGCAGCCTAAAATAGCATTGGCCTTTTTAGCTGCCGCATCGCACTGTTGACTCATGTTCAGCTTATGGTCTACTTGGACTCCTAGATCCCTTTCACATGTGGTCTCATTCAGCCAGGTGTCCCCCATTTTATATCTGTGCATTTCATTTTTCCTCCCTAAGTGCAGAACCTTACATTTCTCTGTGTTGAATTTCATCTTGTTAGCATTGGCCCAGCTTTCTACTCTGTTCAGGTCATTTTGAATTTTGATCCTGTCCTCTGGGGTATTAGCTACTCCTCCTAGCAAATTTGATAAGTATGCCCCCAATTCTGTCATCCAAATCATTAATAGAGATGTTGAATAGCACTGGGCCCAGGACAGAACCCTGTGGGCCCCCACTGGTCACTTCTCTCCAGGATGAAAAGGAGCCATTGTTGAGCACCCTTTGAGTTCGGCCACTCAACCAATTACAAATCCATGTAACAACTTGTCTATCCCACATTTTGCAAGCTTGTTTGCAAGAATGTCATGGGGAACCTTGTCAAAGGCCTTACTGAAATCGAGGTATACTATATCCACAGCATTCCCTTCATGTACCAAGCTGGTAATTTTATCAAAAAAAGAGATCAGTTTCGTTTGGCATGACTTGTTTCTCTGAAACCCATGTTGATTTTTTGTGATTATGGCATTGGCCTCTAAATGTTCACAGACTCTCTGCTTAATGATCTGCTCCAGAATCCTTCCGATATTGATGTCAGACTAACCGGACGATAATTGTTGGGATCCTCTTTTTTCCCTTTTTGAAGATGGGGGCAACATTTGCCCCTCCTCAAGTCTGCTGGGACTTCTCCTATTCTCCAGGAGTTCTCAAAGATTATTGCCAGTGGTTCCGATATTACATTTGCCAGTTCTTTTAATACTCTAGGATGTAGTTCATCTTGTCCTGGAAATTTATATTCAAAAAAAGAGATCAGATTTGTCTGACATGACTTGTTTCTCTGAAACACATGTTGACTTTTTGAGATTATAGAATTATCTTCTAGATGTTCACAGACTTCTAGATGTTCACATTTTTATTACAACTCCTAGCATCTTCCCTACCAAGAATGGACATGGGCCCTTATGCACCTATATGGCATCCTTGACTTGCTTAACAAAGTCTCAGGCGTTTCTATTTCTCTCTTCCTTTGCTGAACCCAACTTTCCCCAAGTACAGTAATGCTCAAAATATCCACTGCTAATTCCATCTGCCGCCGGCATGGCTCCTCAGTGCAGTGAATCATGGCACACTCTCTGGAGAGGCCCGGTGGATTTACAACCTCTGCGTTGCACACCGGAGGATTCTGCCACTGCCAGCCTATTGAGAAGTCGCTCCTTCTAATTAAGATTCAGAGCAAAAAGAAGTTCGAGGCACCTGCAAAATGCACAGGGACTTGCATTCTTCTCCGCTTAATTTACTAGTTCATAAGATGAGCATCCTCATGAATTTCGAGGCGGCCACAAGGCCTTTGTGCTAATTAACATGAAGGGAGTGCTAAATCTAAATCAGAAGGCAAGGTATCTGCCTGCAGCTCATGATAGGAAGAGAGCAGAAAGGGGAGCAGAGAGCAAGAGATCTAGGTGGGCACAGGTGGGCCTCATGCAGCTCCTATATTACAGCTCCTCACCCCTTCTAGTTTTATTATTAGTTGTCATTATTGTGTCATTATTGTTAAGGAGCCCTGGTGGCACAGTGGTTAAATGGTGGTCCTGCAGCCACAACATTGTAAGTTTAATCCTGGAGGAAGGCTCCAAGGTCCACTCAGCCTTCCATCCTTTCGTAGGTTGGTACAATGACTACCTGGCTTGTTGGGGGCAATTGGCTTGCACATTGTAAACGGCTCATGGTGTGCTAATTCACTGGTAAGAAAAATAGAAATGTACTTGCTATTGCTGTTATTTTGGAAAACTGTTCACGATTGTAATTATTATTATTATTATTATTATTATTATCCTTTATTTATATAGCGCTGTAAATTTACACAGTGCTGTACATACAATCTTAAATTAGACAGATCCCTGCCCTCAGGCTTACAATCTGATTGTAACATGACCCAGTGGATTCAAATTGCTAAACATTAGGAAGAACATTTTAATGGCAAGAGTGTTTGAGATCGGGAAGGATTTCAAGCTCTTCAAACAGAGATTGGAGGCACATCTTTCAGGAATGCTGTAGATGCGTATTTGTGCATGACAGAAAGAAGGGGGTTGACTGGGTGGCCCTTGGGACCCCTTCCAGCCCTATGAGTCTAGGATTGTATGGCTGGCTTGGAGAGTGGTGGGCGCTCCTTCCTTGGAGGTCTTGGAACAGAGTTTGGATAGGCATCTTTTGAGAGTGCTTTAGCTGTGGATTGTTGAACTAAATGGCCCATGGGGTCCCTTCCAATTCTAGGATTCTACTCAATATACCCTTCATGCCCTCTAGGGCAGTGCTTCTCAGCCTATCTGATGTGGGGAAGATCAGCAGTAAGAGCAGATGATGATGATGATGATGATGATGATGATGATGATGATTTACTGCATTGCCAGGGACGGAGAATGAATTTATGTCCTTCATATACCATTGTTGCTTCTAGAGACTACAACTTTCGAGTGTTATTATATCATCATCATCATCGTCGTCGTCGTCGTCGTCATCATTTTATAAAGTACCATCACAGTACATGGTGCTTTACAAGTAAAATAACAAAACAGTTTCCAGCCATCAGGTTTACAATCAAATGAAGACATGACAGAAAAGGAAAAGGGGTGGCAGTGTGGGAGGATGGAGGGAAAGTTTTTTCATCTGCTTTTGCCTTGAGCTTGGATTTAGGAGTCTTAATAGACCACCAGCTGAACATGAGCCAGCAGATAAGAAAGCCAAAGCAATCCTAGGCTGGATCAATAGGAGTCTAGTGTCTAGGCTAAGGGACATAATAGTGCCACTCTATTCTGCTTTTACCCTGTATCTGGTTCTGGGCACCACAATTCAAAAAGGATGTTGAAAAGTTGGAGTGTGTCCAGAGGAGGGCAACCAAAATGGTGAAGGGCCTGGAAACCCTAAAGCAATAGCAATAGCAATAGCAAGTACATTTCTATAGCACTTACTAGTGCACTTACACACTCCCTTAGCAGTTTACAATGCGTAAGCTAATTACCCCCAACAAGCTGGGCACTCATTTTAGCAACTGCAGAAGGATGCAAGTCTGAGTTTACCCTGGAGCCCTGCCTGGGGTTGAACTCACAACCTTGTGCTGTGAATGGTTGCTGTATTGATGTTTAACCACTGCATTACCAGGGCTCCTGCCCTAGAAGGAGAGTTATGTTTAGCCTGGTGAAGAGAAAGTTAAGAGGGGACATGATAGCCATGTTTAAATACCTGAAGGGATGCCATATTGAGGATATAGCAAGCTTGTTTTCTGCTGCTCCAGGGAATAGGTTGTGCAGGAAAAGAGATTCCACCTCAGCATTAGGAAGAACTTCCTGGCAGTAAGAACTGTTTGACAGTGGAATACATTGCCTTAGAGGGTGGTGGAGGACGTTTTAAAACAGATTCTGGATGGCCATCTATCCCAGGGAGGGCTTGGATGGTGGATGCCTGCATGGCAGAAGAAGGCTGCATTGGGTGACCCTTGGGGTCTCTTCAAACTCTGATTATATAGAATCACTAGCCTCTGCTTAAAGATTTCCAAGGAAAGAGACTCCACTACACTCCGAGGAATTGTCTTCCAGTGTGGAACAGCTCTCACTGGCACAAAGGTCTGCCTAATGTTGAGGTGGAATCTCTTGTTCTGTAGTTTGTATCCATTGCTCTGTGTTCTATTCTCTGGAGCAGCAGACAAAAAGCTTGTTCTATCCTCAATATGACACCCCTTCAAATACTTAAACAGGGCTCTTATATCACATATCATATATGATTCACCCTGCCCCAATTCTCCAGAATCGTAGTCCAGTACTCAAACTACTACACCACACTTTCTCCCTGTGGAAAGGATACTCACCAGTTTTCTTGTCCTTGAGAGGAAGGACAAGAAAAGAGAAAAACAGTGAGACCAATGCAGCGGTATATTTAGCATTTGGGGATTTTGTTTGCTTGTTCACTCTCCCATTTTTGTGCAATGCACATTTGCATACATAATGCAGATACATGGTGCCACATTTATGCAACCTTTCACTAGTAACGGCCATTTCACATCAGAGAAAAACATCCAACTGCATCTTTACAGGAACATATGAATGCCTAAGACTAACAGGATGACAACGAAAGTTATTTTAGTGTTCACTTCAGATACAGAAAATTGAACAAGGGGCCTTTGATTTTCTCTTCCTCAAGCTTTTCCCTTCATCTTCAGAAAAATGCATCTCTCTGTGTCTTTCTCTCTCCTCCCCATTTCTGAATATCTATAATCCAAGGATCCAGCCTAGAACCTGTTTTCCTTTTGCTTTTGGCAATGGAGAAATGTAAGATTTTAGGCCTGCTGAGCTCCTGACAAGAGAGGCACATATCCTCAGAGGTATTATTTCACTTCTGGAGTGAATAAATGTTTAGCAAAGAGTATAATCTCACCGACGGATGCCGGCATTTTGCATACCTTTCCCCTGAAACAATGGAACATCTTGAAACCTGCCGTGTACTTTTCTTTTTTAAAAAAAGATGATATGGGTAAAATATCCCTAAAAGGGGGGGGGGGTGTGCAGCTTCTCTCTCTTTAATTTTTAAAAATATATTTAAGCAGTTCAATATCTGAAGAAAAAATGCATTGCACCAGTTCAATGTTGGCACCACTGTGATACCTGATTTTGGCATCATGCGCAGAGAGAGGAAAAACACACACATGCACACAGCCTCTGGATCATGTCCAATGACTGAAGTCTAATCTGCACTTTAGAAATAATGCAGTTTGACACTGTTTTAATGTTCATGGCTCAATGCTATGGAATCCTGGTATTTATTTATTTATTTATTTATAGTTTTCTGAGATATTTAGCTTTATCTGTCATAGAGCTTTGGTGCCTCAGGATTCCATAGCATGGAGCCATAGCAGTCAAAACAGTGCCAACGTGGATTATTTCTCCAGTGTGGATGCACCCATCTCTTTTCTGATATCAAACTGATTTTAAAAGGGGATGTTTGAGGCATGTAGCTGTAAGGGTGCCCCAGTGCAGGAAACTAGCCATGCCACATAAGGAGATCTGGGTCCATATTTGGGGATCTAAGAGGCTCATCATGAGGGAAGCTGAAAAAGACATAGAATATTATCACACAGGAGGAATTTCTCTCAATTTCAAAAGAAATGAAAGTGGGGCCAGTTCGGAATTAAGTGAATTTGCTAGTTCAGTGAATTTACGTGATTGCGTATTGACGCCACATCACTTTCAGAGCTGCCTGAAATTGCTTCCCAGTGCCCGAAATTACATGTGATAGTTTCTCACGCAATAATGTGAAACCCCACAATCGCATTTGGAAGGACTTCCCATTGCCTGAAAATGCATGTGATCGGCTTTCACGCAATAATGTGAAACCCCATGATTGCATTCAGATTGCCATTGAATTATACTTCCAATTCCTGTCGTGTGATAAACTCCATAGCCAATGGCATATCAATCAAGATCAGAATCTGCACAATCCATTCACTGATAGGAGTGATGGCAGGTGATAGAGCAGGTGTTTACAAGTGAGCGGAAATCCAAGTACACTTTCTTCTGGGAGTGATCCTCCTTTGTCAAGGGACATTTGCGGTGATTATCTAGCTGTTTCCAACTTCCCTCTCCATTCTTCTCTCCGGGCAGGTTTTACATTATAAATATGCCTGCTTGGGCACCACCAATTTGGTCTCACTTGAAGCCAAACACTTTTTTTATGTGGATCTCATAGAACCACAGAAGCATAGAGTTGGAAGAGACCACAAGGGCCATCCAGTCCAACCCCATTCTGCCATGCAGGAACTCTCAATCAAAGCATCCCTGACAAATGGACATCCCGCCTCTGTTTAAAGACCCCCAAAGAAGGAGACTTCACCTGCTCCAAAGGAGTGTCTTCCATTGTGAAACAGCTCTACTGTCAGGATGTTCTTCTCAATGTTGAGGTGGAATCTCTTTTCCTGTAGCTTTCATCCGTATATTCATCCAGTTCTCTGGAGCAGCAGAAAACAAGCTTGCTCCCTCTTCAATATAACACCCCTTCAAATATTTAAACAGGGCTATTGTATCGCCTCTTAACCTTGGCTTGACTCCTCACCTTGCTGTCCATGCCAAAATCCCCAGGCAGCTTGTTAAGCCACATAACTTTCCAGTATCCCTCAGTTGGAGCCCCATTTCTGGAATCCACATATATTTCCCTCGGTCCCTGTCAAATCCATTACTTGCAGCTGCCTCCAGTTCTTCGGATGTGTGAGTGAGAGAGTGTCTTTACATGAATGATGACTTCCTTGTGACTAATAAATAAAACTCATTGAAACCTTGTATTCTGGAGTTCTGTGGTCTGAACTGGTATACACAGGCTTGATCCCTGCTTTGTGTTGCCTAAGCCCTTTCGCTACTTTCAATTCAGCTAAAGTTTCCTTCCTGGACCCTGGCATTTGGGTAACAAAGGGTAAAAGATCTTTCATGGATGTGAAAAACCAAGAGGAGGAGCCTTTTGTGGAAAAGATGCTTTTGTTCAAACAGAATTTTCACCAAAAAATGATCCCCAAATCTGGAAAATCATTATAGAATGACCTGTTCACCTGACCCAGCGGACAGCAAAGTTCTGAATTTTCTTTGATTCTCACATTCATAGTCCAAATGAACCCTTTTCCTTCTTTTGAGATGATAGGAACGATCAGCCTGGAAGAACCATCGCTGAAGATGGCAGCACAACTCCATAAACCACAATCATATCAACAGGGAAGTTGGGGCCCCTTGAAACAATGCATCGTCCTCTTTTCACAGATGCACTTGAATGGATCAATCAGCAAATGCGAATCCCCTGATTGCAAAATATATTTCAAACCACAAAACGAGAACATGGCAAGCGTTTACCTTCCTCAGCCCAAATTAGTGTTTCATTTTCATGCAAAGCAGGTTTTCACATAGATATCTGTCAATCAAGGAATCCATCTCTTGTTTGTCATCTTTTGGAGAATTCAACGTCTTATGAGCGATCATCATCCCTCCCTTTGGATGACATATTTTTGCAAGACATGCCACTTTAGTGGTAGGATATTGCAGTACAGTATTATGCCCAACACTTGAGATTATCTATCCCAAAAGGTCAAAATCCCACACCCAAAGCTTGAATAAATCTTACATCTCTTTTAAAGAGAAGAATTGCATTTTGAATAATCCTAAAGAGACCTGCATATTATTGGGCACTGTTTTTTCTGAAACCTGTTTCGCTGAGTACCATAGACTGATACTCAAAAATTCTTCATTTAAAATTCATCATTTAAAATTCACAATTTAAATCTCATCTGGGTAGGTCAGTCTAATTTTGTAATCTAAGGCCAAATCTCAACACCACACTGGCTCTCCTGTTCTTGTGTAATACCATATCTCTCTCCCTATCACCTTTTTTTTAAAAAATGTTACGGAGGTTGCATCTGCACTGCAGAAATAATCCAGTTTAACACTTTAACTGCCAGGACTCAATGTTATGGAATTCTGGGATTTGTAGTTTGTTGGGGTCCCAGAACTCAAAGGCAGAGAAGGCTAAATGTCTCCAAAAACTAGAATTCCCAGAATTCCATAGCATTGAGCAATGGCAGTTAGTGGTGTCAGAATGGATTATTTCTGCAGTAAGTATTCAGCCACAGAATCCCATAGCACTGAACCATGGCTGTTAAAGTGGTGTCAAACTGGATTATGTCTCCAGTGCAGATGCAGCCATAAAATGACTTTAAAAGCTATTGCCTTTCTTGAAATAATTTTGACTACCCCTTTGTTCCACATGTCTGTAAGTTGTACCATTGTGTTTGGTCCTCCTGCAAATGAAACTTTGGAGCTGAGTATCTCACAGATTGCTTTCTTTTCCATGGAGGCTTTTGCCAGAGGAAAGACCTTTGTCTTTAAGGCGCTACAAGATCCTTGGATGTTTGGAACAGATCAATTCTGCCACCTCTTTGGACTGAATTGCATGAGACAGTAGCTCCTCTTAGTGGTAAAACAAGGCATTGGAACCAACTAACCATTTCCCCTACATAAATTTCCTTAAACTTCCCCTACATAAAAAGGACCTACATGAATTCAAATTAGACAATGAGGATTGCTTACCCAGAGGGATGGGAAATATTATTATTATTATTATTATTATTATTATTATTGGAAATTGAAATAGTTAAAGAGTTCTAAATAGTTAAAGCACTCTATTCTGCTTTGGTCAGGCCCCACCTGGAATACTGTGTCCAGTTCTGGGCACCACAATTCAAAAAGGATGTAGAGAAACTGGAGCGGGTCCAAAGGAGGGCAACTAAAATGGGGAAGGGTCTGGAAACCATGCCCTATGAGGAACGCCTTAGGGAACTGGGGATGTTTAGCCTGGAGAAGAGAAGGTTAAGAGGTGATATGATAGCCCTGTTTAAATATTTGAAGGGATGTCATATTGAGGAGCGAGCAAGCTTGTTTTCTGCTGCTCCAGAGACTAGGACACGGAACAATGGATATAAATTGCAGGAAAGGAGATTCCACCTCAACATTAGGAGGAACTTCTTGACAGTAAGGGCTGTTCGACAGTGGAACACACTCCCTCAGAGCTTAGTGGAGTCTCCTTCCTTGGAGGTCTTTAAGCAGAGGCTGGATGGCCATCTGTCAGGGATGCTTTGATTTGGAGGTCCTGCATGGCAGGGGGTTGGACTGGATGGCCCTTGTGGTCTCTTCCAACTCTAAATTTCTATGATTCTATGATTCTCATACCTGGGGTCCTCAAGAACAAAGACATACAACTGGGCACTAAAGTTAGAATCGCCCAAGCCATGGTATTTCCCATCACTATGTATAGGTATGAGAGCTGGACTGTTAAAAAAGTGGGTTAAAATAAAATCAGCTCATGTGAGATGTGAGAGATTACTGCACTGCTTTCCACCCATTTTGTTCAGGGGCTGAGTCTGGGCTGGGACTGGGTGGTTTTTGCACAACTCCATGCCCAGAGTAGAGGCATCGTATACCTGGTGAAGATGTCTCTCGTTACTTTGATAAGAATGGAAAAGTCTTGTTTTTAGCTAAGTACCGGATAAGCCCGGATCTGGTATGGGATGCCTCTGATCTGGGCATGGAGCTGTGTGATAAAACACAGTCTCAGCCCATGCCCAGATCGGGAAAAGAGTGCAATAATCTCTGTGATGCTAGAAAAGAGTGCAGAGGATACAGTTGACAGCCCAAAAGCTAAACCAATGGGTTTTTGAACAGATCAATCCAGAACTCTCCTTGGAAGCCAAGATGATCAGATTGAGGCAGTCATACTTTGGATTAATTCTGCAGTGTAGATGAAGCCTACATTGTGCTATGCATGTTGAGTGACTTGTTTGCCATAGTGCAATGGCCACATTTTGTTGATAGCAGTGGAAGCAAAATTGTGCATAAAGCAATGTTGGATAATGTGGTTGTGCAGTGCATGTTTCATATTGCTCACTGTGCATTGCACAACACCACCCAGTCATTGACCTGTGATGTGCAGTGCTGCTATTCTGCATGGTGGTTGCATAGTGCTGGCACTGTGTGCCTCCACATGTGTGTAGTTATGCTGCACTGGAGGAATGCTTGACTGCAGCCTGTAGTTATTTTTGTGCAATTTACTTCATCTTAAATGACTGAAATATTTCCCTAAGGCCTAGCTAATAACAGCTTTTAAGACATAATAGGCTGAAAGGAATTCCTCCATTTTTGCTCTGTCCAGGAAGAGGTATTCAAAATGACAACAACAAAGGAACAGACCTTGAGTTGGATTGCCAGCTTTGTTGTTAATTGCCATCAAGTCGACTTACGGCAACCCTGAACGCTTATGATAGAAATCTGCAAGTGTTGACAAATCCTCTCTCAACAGGAAAATGAACTAGAAAAAGAATATTCTTTGCACCTCTTTCAGTATGTGTGTAGAAGTTGGGCAGCAGAGATATATTTCATTGTCATGCAAACTTTCCCCCAACCTTTGCAAGAAGAGCAATTGGTAGCATCTGTCTTTGCATGTAGGAGTTGCAAATGTCCACCCTGGACCCAATTATCAATGTCTTCTGCTCCTATTTTCTATCTCTGTACAGAGATAGCAATTGGAATAGCTGTTTGCCTTTGACTGAGAAGCTGCCTGGTATTAGAATCTGATAAGGGGAGCACAAGATCATGAGCCCTGTTCAAGACCTCGTTCTTTGGCAAGGAAATGCCCACATGCTCAGCCTTGTTGGTAGGGCTGAGCGTCAATTGGACAGGTTTCTAGAAACCCACATCCACATTTGGGAACTTAGGAGAAAGAGGAACTAAATGATGCACAAGAAAGGGGAAAAAAAGGTTTCTGACTAGGAGACGGAAACCCTGGAGAGGAAGAGGTTGAAGAGCAGGAAACAACCAGTGTGCCCTCTCATTTAAAGCTTTAACCATTAAAGCTTGTAGAACTATTGTACAAAATTCCTATCTCCATGCAGAGACGGGATTTAAATCAGGAAAATAGCACAAAAGAGAGATCTTTTCCAGATGACATCAGGGGGCATCCTGCACAGAAAGTGAACAAATCCCGCAAAAGCAAGATCATTTTCAGATGACGTTGGGGGCACTGAGCATTCATCCGGCAAAACAAAAACAAACAAACAGCTTCATTTATATACCGCTTCATACCCTTAATGAGTGTCTAAGCGGTTTACAATTGTAAGCTATTTGCCCCCCAACAATCTGGGTACTCATTTTAGCGACCTCGGAAGGATGCAAGCCTGAGTCAAGCTTCAGCCCTTTGCTGGTCTTGAACTCGCCACCTTATGGTTTTGAGTGAGTGGCTGCAGTACAGGCATTTAACCACTGCGCCACCAGGGCTGTAACCCGCACAGAAAGGAGACAAAATCGACCGCTTTTTACTTCTGGGAATTTCCTGAAAGTAACAAACAGCTGATTTTGTCCATTTTCTGTGCAGATTGTCAGATTAATGCTCAATGCCCCAATGCGTCTGAAAACAATCCAGCTTTTGTGGGGTTTTTCCAGGATTCAAATCCCATTTCATAGATTCATAGAATCACAGAGTTGGAAGATACCACAAGGGCCATCCAGTCTAACCCCCTGCCATGCAGGAACTCTCCATCAAAGCATCCCCGACAGATGGCCATCCAGCCTCTGCTTAAAGATCTCTAAGGAAGGAGACTCCACCACCCCCCGAGGGAGTGTGTTCCACTGTCGAACAGCCCTTACTGTCAGGAAGTTCCTCCTAAAGTTGAGCTGAAATCTCTTTTCCTGGAGCTTGCATTCATTGTTCTGGTTTCTAGTCTCTGGAGCAGCAGAAAACAAGCTTGCTCCAGCCCCAATATGGCACCCCTTCAAATACTTAAACCTGTGCCCTTCATATCAGTCTTATGAAAATGTAAAAGGTTTACATGCTACCTTAGGCATAAACCATAGGGAACTGAGTTCTTACTTTTGAGTAAAACAGTCAAAGGATTGACCACAGATTGCACAGGAGGAAGCCTCGCTGAATGCAGCAGTCAAAATTATTTTCTAAAGGCCTTACTAGGACTTCCTAGGGATACCCAAACTGCTATGATCCACCTCAAAACATCTGTACCAACATTAGAAAGCCAAATAGACATAAGGATTCTGTGTTATTGGTTTAAGATCCAAGAGATGTCACTTTCTAGTTCACTTGGAACTCAAAAATGGTTTACCTGTTAATCATTGGGTCCATGGGGCAGCTCAATTAATTATCAAGCATGGGCTTTCTGTTGATGAACTGAAAGGACTAGACTATCCTGCAAGGAAGAAAAAAAGAAACAGTATTAGAAATTAATACACTTGCAGATTTACTTGCTGTCTACAGTTCCTTGTGTGCCCCCTTATATTATAGCCTCAGGCAATTTTGTGATCATCCAGATTACTTTGACAATCTAACTTTTGTTTAGTTGTATCGAAATTTCACAGAATTGAGACTTAATAAGTTCTATTCAGATGAAAGAGATCGGAGGCTTAAGAAAGTAAAGAATAAGCCGAGACCGGAGACAACAGAGCCGAGAGTGAGAGTGGGGCATCCGAAAGAGGGAGAAGACGAGGGAAGAAGGGGTTGAGGGAGAGAAAGATGTGGACGCTGAAAGAAGGAGAAGCCGGGGCTGGAATACGAAGTGAAGGAAAAGCCGAGGCAGGAGACAACAGAGTGGAGAGTGAGAGTTGGATGGCCGTAAGAGGGAGGAGATGAGAGGAGAAGGAATTGAGGGAGAGAGAGATGCAGACATTGACAGAAAGAAAAGCCGAAGCTGGAATGTGAAGTGAAAAATAAGCCGAGGCTGGAGGCAAAGAGAGAGTGGAGTGGATGCGGAAAGAAGGGGAAGCCAATAAATAAATAAATGAATAAATAAATAAATAAATAAAAGGGAAGTGTAGAAGTCAAGACAAGGAATTGAACGGACGCAGAGCAAAGGTAAAATAAAACAGAAGGAGCAAGAGTCAGGAAAGAAATCAGAGGCAGACACAAAAGACAGGGAAAGCCAAGGCTTAAGGGAGAAGAATCTAAAAGAAATTAAGAGAAAAAATCAAGTGGACATAGAGAGAAGGAAAAAACAAGATAGAGGCGAAAGAATAAAGAAAGAATAAAGAGAACTGAGAAATAGAAATAAACAATCGGGATTAAAAGGAGAAGTGGGGATAGAAAAAAGAAGAAGAGAGAATTGAGTGAATGAGCTTAGTATATATTGGAGGAAAGGGAAAATAGAGATAGGAAGCACAAGAAATTGAACTAGTAGGAGAAACAGATGCTGCATAAAGCAGAGGTAGGAAACAAAAATTAAAACAAAACGTTGAAAGACGTTTGAGATCTAAAAGCAAAATGACAACAAGAAGAACAGCACAAATACAGGCAGCAACACAACAGAGAAGACCATCATTTGAACCAATACCAAAACAGCAGGAGCAACAAAACATCTTAGAAGAATTGAAAGCACTATATCTAGAAATGAAGGAAGACATAAAAGAATAAAAAAATGATATGAATGCTATGAGGAAGGAAATAAAACAGGAGATCCAACAAGAAATCAGAACAGAATTGAAAGGTATAAAAGAAACACTAAGTAAGCCTACTGATGACATTAAAAAGATAGACAAAAAATACTTAAAATGGAAGAAAATACAGACGAGATCAATAAAAGAGTTTCTCAAATAGAGGATACGTACGAGAAAGACTTAGATGAAAGAGCCCTACAAGATTTAAAACAAAGAGAAAATTGCATAAAAATTAGAGGGCTGAAAGAAAAGGAAAATGAAGATTTGAATGATTACTTAACTCCGATCTTAGCAAAATATTTAGGCACTGACAATGAGCAATTCCAACATGAGATAAATAAAATGTATAGGATAAATTCAAAAATTCCAAAACAAAGAAAACTGCCTAGAAATGTAGTGATCTATTTCACAAGGGAAAAAAATCAGAGATGAAATTCTTCAATTAAATTATGAAGAAAAACTTGAGGTCGAGGGGACGGAGCTAGTTATTTATAAAGACATTCCATTAATAATATTAAGAAAAAGAAATGAATACAGACTATTAACTAATCTTCTAAAACAAAGCAATATAAACTATAGATGGGAAAAACTTGAAGGGGTATTTTTCAAATACAAATCAGAATACTACAAGATCAATTCACTCATGAAGATGAAAGACTTTTTGAAAAAAAAACAAAAAAAATTAGAGAAAAGGAAAAATTCAATACAAAGTAAAGAAGATGACAAGAAAATAGACGATGATCTAGATAAAAAACCAGAATAAAGAGGGGAATATAAGCGAGAGTGAAGACGAAGAGACAAGAAGAAGAAAAGAAGTGGAAATAGAAGAAGGAGAAGCAGAAAATTAAAAAGTAAGAGAAAATAAAATGGAAAAGAAAAAGGTACTATCATGGAATGTTAGGGGGCTAAATTCCCCACAAAAAAGAAAAAAATCATTACTTATTAAAACAGAAAGCGGACATAATATATCTGCAGGAAACATATATAAAAGAAAGAGATGTTAGACTAAAAATTTGAAACTTGGTAATGAATTCATATCTACCGCCCAAAAAAAGAAACAAGGGGTTGTCTTTTATGTTAATAAAAAATATGATACGAAAATATTATTTAATGACAAAGAGAGTAGATATATAGGATTGGAAATAAAAATATCAAATAAAAAATATTGTTTTGGAGGGATATATGGCCCACAAGAAAGAAAGGAGGGATTCTATAACAAATTAAATGAACAACTAAGTGAATTCTATTATGAAAGGGCAGTAGTGTTAGGGGATTGGAATGGAGTAATATCTCCTGAAAAGGATAGAAATTCCAAGAAAAAAAATAAAAAAAATCCCAAGGCAAACTTCCAAAATCTTTCAACAATTTAATGGAGATAAACTATTTAGTAGACACCTGGAGATATAAATATAAGGAAGCAAAAGGATTTACATATTTTTCAGAAAGACATCAATCGTTATCTATAAGAGATATGTTTTTGGTGTCAAAAACAGCTTGTAAGGAAATTTTGGATTTGGATATCCTGCCAAGGGTTTTATCAGACCATAACCCCATAACACTTAGAATAAAAGGAAAGCCCAAAGAATTCTCATGGAGACTAAATGAAACACTCCTTCAAAAAGAGGAAATTATATAAAAAGGAAGGGAGACTTTGAAGCTTTATTTTAAAGAAAACTGGATTGAAGATATGAATATAATAACGGTGTGGGAAGCTTCAAAGGCTGTTATGCGAGGGTTTTTTATCCAACAAAACAGTATAATGCTAAAAAAAAGAGTTGAAATGAACAAATTATATATGATGCTACATGAGAAAGAACAAGAATTAATTAATGATCCTACGAATAAAAAAAATTGGATTAGAAATTAAAATGTTGAAAAAACAGATTGAGACAGAAGAAGCAAAGGAAAGACAAGAAAAAATAAGATATATGAAGCAAAAATATTATGAACAAGCCAACAAACCTGGCAAGTGGTTGGCTTATAAAGTAAGGGAAATGAAGGAAAGAAATATTATTACGGAAATAAAACACGGTTCGACACTTATTTCTAATCAAAATAAAATTGAAAAAGCATTCATGAATACTTTGCTAACTTGTATAAAAAAAACCCTTGTTATCCGAAACAAAAATGGAGGAATTCTTAGACAACGCTGGACTACCTTCAATAACAAAAAAATAGCAGGAAATATTAAATAGTGTATTTACAGTTGCAGAAATTACAGAGGTTATTAAGAACTGTAAAAAAGGAAAAGCTCCTGGCCCAGATGGCTTTGGAGCCAATTACTATAAGATCTTTGAAGAACAATTAATAGTTCCATTTAAAGAGGTAATCAACACCATAAAAGACGGAAATTATCCAGAAACATGGAAACAGGCAAATGTATCACTAATATTAAAAGAGAATAAAGACCCAAAGGAAATCAAGAATTATAGACTGATATCATTGTTAAATATGGACTATAAGCTCTTTACTATGATTTTAGCTAACAGATTGAAAAAGGTACTAAACAAATGTGTCCATAAAGATCAATCGGGATTTCTCCCGCAAAGATATATTGGGGATAATATTCGAAATGTCATGGACATCCTAGAATTTTTTGAAAAGAATAATGACAAAAAATTGGCCCTTATTTTTATCGACTTGAAAAAGGCATCTGATAATATGAGTTGGGAAATGATGTTTAAAACTTTGGAAAAAAATGAAATTGGTCATAAATTTATAAATTGGATACGGGCCATATATAAAGATCAAAAATCACAAATAATAGTCAATTCAGAGAAAAGAGAAGAATTTAAGATCACAAAGGGCACAAGGCAGGGTTGCCCGTTTTCCCCACTCATATTTATCATCGTCTTGGAATCACTCAACAACAGAATCAGATAAGAAAGAGATATCAAAGGTGTAAAAATTAGGCGATGTGAGTTTAAAATGAAACTATTTGCAGACGACATTGTATACACTTTAGAAAACCCAGAAGATAGTATTGAGGGCTTAATGAAAATACTATATGAATTTGAAGAAGCCTCAGGCCTAAAAATTAACAAAGAAAAAACAACAATTGTAACAAAGAATATGAAAAGGGAAGAAAAACAAGTTTTAGAAAAAATAACTGGCCTAAAAATAGGAAGGTAAATAAAGAAGGTAAAGAAAAGATAGTATTAAAAGAAGTTATAGATATAACAAAACTTATTATGTGCTTTCTGATTAGCATTGATACCTAAATAGAAGGAAGTTATATTTTGTGTGTATATGTTTTTTATTATATATTATTCATTTATGGCATATGTATGTAGTTGTGGTTGTTATGGTCTTGTCAATGTTATAGTTGATATGTTTCTCCTCTGGTGTTTGTGATGTTTGTGATGTGGTGGTTATACTGAATAAAAATAAAGGAAAAAAAGAGTAAGTTTTCTAATAGGAGGGGACACAGTTATGTGCTCCTGGTGGAAAGTATAAACCCAGTTGCAAAATTGGCAGCCGTCAGTATTTGGGGGGGGGGGGGGGCAGTAAGTCTTGTTGAATTTTAAAAAAACGAATTCTGATTTACTTGTTTTGCAGAATACACTCTGAATCTGCAGCTGCAGGGGTGAAAAGCAGAGGCACTTTAGTTTAGGAGTGAGTGGCATAATGGGAAGTGAGGATTACTCCAACGAGTAAGAGCCAGAGGTTAGACTCGTTCTTTTCTTTTGCAGCCTGGTCCTTTCCAAGCTCATCCTGCTGAGAGGAGCCGCTCTGTGTCCTGCGACCTGAGAGTGTGGCCTCTATGGAGGAAAGAAGGGAGCAGCCCCAGGGCTTCTTAAGGGCTGGCAAGGAGGGAGAAAGGGAGGCACGCAGTGGAGTGGCCCCAGGGCTGGAGTTGGCTTCTTGGTCAGAGGCAACCTAGAGGCTCCTTTCTCTTCCAGACAATAGCGGGAATAATAATAATAATAATAAGGTTTATTTGTATTTCCTGCCTCTCCCCATGGATCGAGGCGGGATTCCAACAACTATAAAACTACATGGGACTCTTTCATACGAGGCTAAATTGGGAGTATAATTTAAGGTCAATTCGAATGCAATCATGGGTTTTACGTTATTGTGAATTAACTCTTCGCACGCAAATTCGGGCAAGAGGGAAGCCAATTCGAATGCAATCATGGGTTTTACATTATTGCGAATTAAAGCTTCGCATGCAAATTCGGGCAGGAGGGGGTTATTTTCGGGTAATGGGAAGTAATTCCGAACGGAGCAGGGGTTCTTCCGAACGGAGCAGGGGTTCATGTAAATTCGCTAAACTAGCGAATTTACATGAATCCGCATTGGCTCCATTCGGAGTTGGGAGAAATTCCTCCCGTTTGAAAGAGTGCACAGTCAATACAATCAGATAAAAATTTTAAAACGTACAATTCTCAATATAAAAACATTACAGCACTATACCATTAGCCATTGTCTGACCCGTGTAGTCAGTTAAAACCATCACAGGAGATCAGGTGGATAAGCTTGCCGGAAGAGATCCGTCTTTAGTGCTTTTTTAAATGCATCTAAGGCGGTAATAAGACGGATCTCTTCCGGGAGATCGTTCCATAATTTTGGAGCCATAACAGCGAATGCTCTATTTGATGTCGACATCAATCTAGTATTCATTGTTTCTAACATATTTTTCCCTGATGTCCTGAGGGTACGGGGTGGATTGTATAGGAGGAGGCTTTCCTTCAGGTAACTGAGACCCAAGCCATATAGGGCTTTAAAGGTAACAACCAACACTTTGTATTGCACTTGGAATGAATGGGGCAGGCAGGCAGGTGGGGAGAAGGGGTCCTAGGGTTGGGTATGATTTGATTGGGAGTTCCTGCATGGCAGGGAGGTTGGACTGGATGGCTCTTGTGGTCTCTTCCAACTCTGTGGATCTATGATTCTATGATTCTAACCCGTGGCCTCTCTCCAGTCTATCTGCCTTGGCCCAGGCCCCAGAGGGAGAGAAGAACCACTGGACCTCATCCCCTTCCCACCAAATTCCCCTCTTCCTTTTGTGTTGTCTCTTTTAGACTGGAAGCCTGAGGGCAGGGATCCGTATTATATGATTGTATATACAGCATTGTGTAAAATTTACAGTGCTATATAAATAAAGGTTAATAATAATAATAATAATAATAATAATAATAATGACTTCATAATCATGAAGTAACTCATGGATACTTCTTTTTAGATTAAGTATATTTATGCTGAGGTGATACTTAGTATATTGTATAGTTTTATATGCTTGGGAGAGAAAATAATATGTAGTGGATAGTCAGATTGATAATAAATAAAATAAATAAATGGCACATCCCTTGAGGATCCATGGGTTTTTTGGTGTAGATTACCCCTCTACTAAAAGAAATGGAGAAGACTTAATGGTTCTGTCCAGAATTGCTATGGGCCCATTTTGGCACCTGAGGTGTGTCTCCGTTGCCCAGACATAGCACTTTGATACTATGAAACTTCAAGGACTCTATCCAACAGAATCCTGGAATTTGTGGTTTCATTAAATACTTAGCATTCTGTAGCAACTCTCATGAATGACTTCACTAGGGACCTCTATCTAGCATCCATTTCCAAGCACCAGGATATAGAATGAAGACACAGCAGTTAATATGGCATCAAATGGGTTCAATTGGGTGGTAAGCCCTGGTGGCGCAGTGGTTAAATGCCTGTACTGCAGCCACTCACTCAAAAACCATAAGGTGGCGAGTTCAAGACCAGCAAAGGGCTGAAGCTCAATTCAGGCTTGCATCCTTCCGAGGTCGCTAAAATGAGTACCCAGATTGTTGGGGGGCAAATAGCTTACAATTGTAAACCGCTTAGACACTCAAGGGTATGAAGCGGTATATAAATAAAGCTGTTTGTTTTGTTTGTTTGTTTTGTAAGAATGGGGCTTTGTTTTTGAACTTTCTGGTGTCCCTCAGTCTCTCTAGGAGGGTTCAGAATACAGGATTATCCCAGGCCCTGAGGTTTGTGCGCCAAACGTTAGGACCTGGGAAAGAGCAAATACTGATTTCATAAAGTGAGATACATTAAGCAACAACCACAGTTACTCACAGCTTCTCATTCAAATACACACAACATATTTTCCTCTGCAGAAATTAAGATGGACATTTTTAAAGGGCTTTTCCCAGATCAAGGGGAAAAGAGAGGATGATTCTTTTTCACTTCCATGGAGAAACAGGATAATAAACATTTAATTTCGGATCTTTGTTACTAGCTAGATGGTGGATGCAGCATCGATTGGGCAGCCCTTGTACCACTGCAACTGAGAGAAAGCGGGAAACTAAGCAAATCTATAGACACCTGCCATCTTTGACACTTGAATTAGGCCTTGTAAATTATAACAAGCTACTGTTCTCCCATCTGAGCTGGATATTCACAAAGAGCCCTTTCCTCTTGCCTGGAGTTGGGCCCCCCAAAATGGAGAAGAGGCACCCTCACCTGCTGCCTCAGGCCCTGATGTATAGCAACCCTAATGCCCCATGTAAAAAGGCCAAGAAAAAAGATGTTACAAGAGAAGAAGAGATGATGATGATGATGATGATGATGATGATGATGATGATGATGTTACAAGAGAAGAACCCAAAGAAAACATGATCCTTTCCAGCCCAGGTTTAGGCCCTGAGGACATAGGGGGAAATCAGGGTTGGACTCAAGAGTCAGTGCATGTTGTCAGGGCCCTCCTTTATTCTCCTATGACCCTGTGTGGCCCTGAGATGGGGAGGAATTGGGAATCCCAAGGAAATGGGGGAAAGCTAAAAAACAAAGGAAAACCAGAACTTGAAGAAAGAAGAAGGGGAAAATAAAACCAGGAATGATTCTCTGCAAAGTTGATCCTATGCTAACAAGGGGTGGCTTCCGAGCAAAGCATTTCCCACACTGCTGGCATCTGTAAGGTTTCTCTCCTGTGTGGACTCTCTGATGGACCACTAGCTCTGACTTCTGTCCAGATGGCGGCTGCAGAGAGCATCTCGGATGCTGTCTTTGCATTAAATCCCTTAATGGCAGGTGTGAGAAACGGATTCCCCTTGGGGCTGAAGAATCCTAGGATCCATTCACACTAGTGTTTTTGAGATGAGTAGATCCAGGGAGATTCAATCATGCAAAACTGAATCAAAGTTTCCACTATGTTTAACCCGATCAAATTGCTGCATGGTAATTTAACTCTGATGAAGTTCACATCACAATTTCTATCGATTTAAAATGCAGCTGCCATTTTGCTTGTTCTCAGGGGTTTTTTTTTAAACTGTCTATCTAATGATGCTCATCTATGTCAGAGTCTTTGGCCAATCCCCCCCCCCAATGGTCAGCCTTGGAGAATGGCAATGGGAAGCCCCTCAGAACCCTGGGATACGTTGGGGGAGTCACACTTTCTCAGCCAAGAAAACCCTCTCCCTGGGCTTCAGTGTGGGGTATAAATGCAATATGATATGTCTGTGAGAGCATTAGTTTGCGCCAACTTGAGAACAGAGTCTGTTGTAGTTTTATTTCTTTGGAAATGAGAAAAAAAAAGACCCCTAACCTGCAGCCCCACTGATCGGGTTTTCAAAATGAAATGTCAAGCATGAATCAGACATGGAGGAAAATACCACCACAGAATTCTGATAAATATCTGGCACTTTTCTCTACTCCAGTTTTTCCCCATTTCTCTTTCAACACAACTGTTGACCTATATCTCTTGATCTGTATAACTATTGTATAACTAACTCCACAATAAAAATATTAACCATTAAAAAAGTAATTCAAGTGTGCTTGTGGAATGTTGAAGTAATTAATTCAGTTTATAAAAAAATTTTTTTTCATTACCTTGGGAAATAAACATCATGAGATACTTTGAATATAAAAACACCAAAGAAAAGAAAAAAGATTCAATTTACTTTATTAAAAAAACCCCAAATTGGTTAAACTCTTCACATGAAACAAGAAAATCAGGGGTTGCATTAAACACAAAAACAAAAGAAAACAATTATTTTGCAAAGGAAATATTTGAAGATAAGGAGGGGCATCATATAGCTACAGAAATAACCACGTCTTATTTCAAAATATTAGTAGTTGGGCTTTATGCCCCTAATGAAAATAAATGAAAATTTTATAAGATATTACAAAAAGAATTAGAAAAACATGATTAGGACAAGATTTTAATTACAGGAGATTGGAATGTGCTTCTCAATCTATAAACAGATAGATCAGCTAACAATAAATACACAAAATATATATATGGGAAATTACCAAGCATCTTTTTTGATCAGAAGGACAAGGCAGATCTGCAATATGTTTGGACGTCATTTTACCCAAAGTCTGTACTTTTCACTCTCTACAATACGCGTCATTCTCACAAATTGACATGTTTTTAGTATCTTTTTATATCCATTTTTTAAAAAGTCAACATTTCCCAAAATTCATTCAGATAATAATCCCATTAATTTAGGACTTGAAGTTGGAAACACTCAACTGGAGATTAAATTTAGATTTACTCTTAGATGACAATTTTTGGGTTATTTGAAGAATCAAATTGGACTTCAAAAAAAAAATCAGAATATATTCACCCAAGAACTTTATGGGACCCACATAAATCCCTGGTAAGAGCCATAAAATAAAAACACATAAAAGTGTGGTCTTTTTAGGAAGCAAAGTTTAGAACTGAAGAAAGCCCACATAAAAACACTTACAGAAAGAGAAATCAAATTAAAACAGACAGAAGGAAAACTTCAAAAGGCCACGGGCTAATAGAAAAATCATTATTTACATATAAGATATCTACAAAAGAAAATGGAAGCCATACTTACCGAAGAAATATGAAGGAATATAAAGAAAGAAAGGCAATCCTATTTTGAATCTGAAAAGAAACCAGGAAAATGGCTCACCAAGAAGCTGAAAAAAGAAAGAGAAAAGAGATCCATTATGAAAATAGTAGACAAAGAGAGAATTGCCACAACTCAACAATAAACTATAATCAAATTTCATAAATGTTACACAAAACTATATAAGAAAGTATCAAGCAAAACAATGGACGAAGATTTACTTTGTCAGTGATTAAAATGTCAGAAGTTCCTTGATTAATCTTTTTAATCCCTAGTTTGCCTAATATATACAACAACGAAGCTTTCCTAACACGGAATAAAGAAATAAAAAGGTTAATTTGGGAAGGGAAAAAGCCAAGGACTTCCAGACTTGGACTTATTTTTCCAAGACTATATTGACTAATATATTTCCAAGGCAGTGCTGTAACTTGGCTTCAGGAGGACGGACCTCAAACCAGAGCTTCCTCCCAAAAGAGAGGAAGACAAAATGGCAGCCTCATCTCAGAGACATGATCTGCCCTTATATACAGCTGGTCCCCTGCCTGAGCTCCCCTCCGTCCAATCACCATCCGGCAACACCTCCCTCTCCACCAATCACCATCCTCGGCCTCCGCTCTATGCCCTTATATGGTCAGGGCATCCAAAGGGCACCCGACTCCTACTTCAGTGGTTTCGGCCTAGTCCACTCACAAGATGGCTGTTGTTGCTTTGCTTTGTTTGTCAATAAACCATCATAAACAACCTCCCCCCAAGAAGAGCCAGAGCAGAGAAAGGAAAGGAGGAGGGATCAGGGCAAAAGGAGGAGGCCTGGAGCAAAGACACCCCCCCTCAAGAGGCAGCATGGGATAGTGGTTAGAGCAAGGGGCTCTTAGAGAAGGGACACAGCACACACTCTCCCTTTGGCCAAGGCTAGCAGGAGGAGGCGTGCCATGGCCGCCCCTCCTTCTCTCCTCTCGGGTTTTCCATGGCTTTTCCCAGCCTCCCTGCCCTCCTTCCTGGGCCTCCGTGTGCAAAGGCAACATGGCTCCTTGTGCCACAGACGGCCCACGTACCCCATGTTCTCCAAGGGCTGGAGGGACTGGGACTGGGCCATGCTGAATCCACAGAGGCACCAGGACTGATCCTTTCTTCTTATTAATAATGGCTATCAATCTGTGAAGCCCAAGGATTTATAGTCCTAAAGGTCCTTTGGTGCAAGATGCAATTTGTTCTTAGGAGGCCTGGAATTACGGCTGACTGCAAGTCCTCTTTGTCTGTTTTGCAAAACACACTGCAGAAATAACCCTGTTTTGAGACTGCCTTAACTGAGCTGGCTCAATGATAGGGGAATTCAGAGAACTGTAGTTTTGGTTCTGGTGCCAGAGTCAACTACAGCTCCCAGGATTCCCTAGCACTGAGCCAGGGCAGTTAAAGCGGTCTCAAATGGGATTATTTCTGTCATAAGAATGAAGAAACTTAATAAAAATTAAATTTAATAAAACTCCTCATCCCCAGGATGGTCCTAAAGGCCACTGGTTCTCCTTGTCTGCCTTGAAAACCAGTACTTTGAAGCCCCTCTCTGGCCCCTGGACCTTTCCATTGCCCCCCAGGAGGACATTGCCATCCGCCTTGGGAACCCCTCTCCTCAACAACGGAGGAATAGAGGCCATGCTTATCGAATTTGCAGAAGGGACCAAATTAAGAGGAATAGCTAATACTCCAGAGCATAGAATCAAAACTCAAAATGCCCTGAAAAGATGAGAAAGCTGGGCCAAAACTAAGACAATGAAGTTCAATACGGAGAAATATAAGGTTCCACAATTAGGTAGAAAATAGGAAATGCATAGATATAGGATGTGGGGCACCTGGCTTAACAAGAGTTGATGTGAAAGGCATCTAGGATTCCCTGTAGACCACAAATTGAACAGTCAACAGTGTGAGGCGGCAGCTAAAAAGGCCAGTGCGATTATAGGTTGGATCAATAGTACAGTTGGCTCTCCATATCCACAGATTCTTTATCAACGGATTCAAGCATCCATTGTTAAGAGGTCTCCCGCTTGGGGGAATTAATTAGCTCAAACGCTGCTGAGAGGAGGTCCTAACAAAGCATTATGCCACAACCGGGTCCCCTATATGTATACCAGAGGTTGCCAATGAACCCCAAGAGAAAGAGGCACTGATACCACTTAGATTTCAATAAGTATATATATTGTTCATTAGGAAACACACAATATGGGGAAGCATACACACACACACTAGCAGGAGGGGAAAGGTTTAGAAGGAGAGGCACCACCTTAGCAGTCTGCTCCAGGATGCCCGACAGAATGTGGATGAGTGATGAGACACGGCCGCTACAACTTGGGGAAGATGACCGAGGGATCTAGGATCAGGATTCAAACTGGTGTGGACCAGATAGCTGTCTGATAATAGCACAAAATGGGGTCCAAACTCAGGGTCTTTTATAGGGCGAAATGTGTCTGGAGGCTAGGGAGATGTGCCCAGACAAAGGCATTAATTGCTTGGACTTTGTCCCATTGAGAGCCGGCAATATGCTGCACAATGTGTTCAGTCTGGACAAAATTCGGAGGGGAGTCTGACTTGTATGGCCAAGTAGTTAGGCTAATGGCTGGCCCATCAAGTGTGAGGCTGAGTTCATTGTCTTACCCAGGGGAGCAGTGGCGATTCCAGTTTGGAGACTCCCAAACTTCCTATAGAGGATTTACTAATGCTGTATTTACTGGGGACTCTGCCGCTCCAAAGCGGGCTGCCTGCGTGACCTCCTCACTTTTGGTGTGAATAGAATCATAGAATCATAGAGTTGGAAGAGACCACAAGGGCTATCCAGTCCAACCCCCTGCCATGCAGGAACTCCCAGTCAAAGCATCCCCGATAAATGGCCATCCAGCCTCTGCTTAAAGACCTCCAAGGAAGGAGACTTCACTACACTCTGAGGGAGAGTGTTCCACTGTTGAACAACCCTTACTGTCAGGAAGTTCCTCCTAATATTGAGGTGGAATCTTTTTTCCTCCAGCTTGCATCCATTGTTCCGCGTTCTAGTCTCTGCAGCAGCAGAAAACAAGCTTGCTCCCTCCTCAATATGACATCCCTTCAAATATTTAAACAGGGCTATCATATCACCTCTTAGCCTTCTCTTCTCCAGGCTAAACATCCCCAGTTCCCTAAGTCGTTCCTCATAGGGCTTCATGGTTTCCAGACCCTTCATCATCTTAGTTGCCCTCCTTTGGACCCACTCCAGTTTCTCCACATCCTTTTTGAATTGTGGTGCCCAGAACTGGACACAGTATTCCAGGTGGGGCCTGACCAAAGCAGAATAGAGCGGCACTATTACTTCCCTTGATCTAGACACTATACTTCTATTGATGCAGCCTAAAATAGCATTGGCTTTTTAAGCAGCTGCATCGCACTGTTGACTCATGTTCAACTTATGGTCTACTTGGACTCCTAGATCCCTTTCACATGTAGTTTCATTCAGCCAGATGTCCCCCATCCTATATCTGTGCATTTCATTTTTGCGCCCTAAGTGCAGTACCTTACATTTCTCTGCGTTGAATTTCATTTTGTTAGCATTGGCCCAGCTTTCTAGTCTATTCAGGTCATTTTGAATTTTGACCCTGTCTTCTGGAGTATTGGCTACTCCTCCTAGTTTAGTGTCATCTGCAAATTTGATAAGTATGCCCCCAATTATGTCATCTAAGTCATTAATAAAGATATTGAATAGCACTAGGCCAGGACAGAACCCTGTGGGACCCCACTGGTCACTTCTTTCCAGGTTGAAAAGGATCTGTTGTTGAGCACACTTTGAGTTCGGCCACTCAACCAATTACAAATCCATGTAACAGTTACCTTGTCTAGCCCACATTTTACAAGCTTGTTTGCAAGAATGTCAAGGGGAACCTTGTCAAAGGCCTTGCTGAAATCGAGGTATACTATATCCACAGCATTCCCTTCATCTACCAAGCTGGTAATTTTATCAAAAGAAGAGATCAGATTTGTCTGACAGGACTTGTTTCTCTGAAACCCATGTTGGCTTTTTGTGATTATGGCATTGCCTTCTAAATGTTCACAGACTCTCTGTTTAATTATCTGCTCTAGAATCTTTCCTGTAATTGATGTCAGACTAACTGGACGATAATTGTTGGGATCCTCTTTTTTTCCCTTTTTGAAGATGGGGACAACGTTTGCCCTCCTCCAGTCTGCTGGGACTTTTCCTGTTCTCCAGGAATTCTCAAAGATTATTGCCAGTGGTTCTGATATTACATTTGTCAGTTCTTTTAATACCCTTGGATGTAGTATTCCTGCACTATCTCTTTACTTATTCTGTGCTGAAATTCCCCTATTCTGTCTTCTTCTCCATTATCCTTAGGTTGAGCACCCTTTGCCTTTTCTGAGAAGACTGAAAGCCCTTTTTATTGTTCTTAACCTCTCTAGTATGCCTGAGTTCATTCTGCGCTTTAGCTTTTCTGATTTCACCCCTACATGTGCTGGCTATCTGTTTGAATTCCTCTTTGGTGATTTCCCCATTTTTCCATTTCTTATACATGTTCTGTTTAAGGCTTATCTCAGTTGAAAGTTCCTTAGTCATCCATCCTGGCTTCTTGAGACACCTCCCATTTTTCTTCCTCATTGGAACTGTCTGAAATTGTGCCTTCAGTATCACCCTTTTGAGAAACTCCCATCCATCTTGAACTCCCTTCTCTTTTAGTTTTCCTGACCATGAGATCACCCCCAGTATTTCTCTAAGTTTATTGAAATCAGTTCTCTTAATGTCTAGAATGCATGTCTCACTATGCCTGGCTTCCCCTTTCCACTGTATAGCAAACTCCAGGAGAACATGGTCACTTCCACCTAAGGATCCAACCACTTGCACTCCATTGACTAGGTCTTCCTATTGGTTAAGATCAGATCTAAAACAGGTGATCCCCTTGTTGCCTCTTTTTGGACAATGAAATTGTCTTCCAGGCAAGTGAGGAATTGGCTAGACCTTGAGGATTTGGCTGAGTTTGACCTCCAGCAAATATCTGTGTCGGGAATTCGCTGATACATCAGCAATTCCCCCTGCACACACCTTCCTCCTGGGGGCTCAGGAATGTGGGGGATCTGTTGGAACGCCACTGTATCTGCCTGCCTTCCTGCGCTTCCAGATAATGAGGCCCAGGGTCCGTCCATATCCAGATCTATGAAGTTCATAATTAACTGAATGGTTTACACTTCCTATGACCGCATCCCGACCCCCAAGAGTCCACATCTTGATCCTGCATCCACACCTGACCCTTGAGCTTTGTACAAACAATACTTGCTGATCTTCTCTAACTATTGGTTAACCAGAAGGACTAATAAAGGCTGGGGAACTGGCAGTGGTTCCTCAAGCAAGGAAGCAAGAAAGCAAGCAAGCATGCAATAAACAAGAAGAAGATTTTGCACCCCCATTCCTGTCTCTCGGTGTCGTTCTTCTCCCCGAATCCCAACATATCTGGATAGTTGAAGTCCCCCATCACTACTACATCTCTCCTTTCTGAGTGTGTGGTCATCTGTCCTAGAAAGGCATCATCCAATTCCTCCATCTGACTTGGAGGTCTGTAGTAGAGTCCCACAGTAACATCCCTGTTGTTTCCCTCCCCTTTAATTTTTATCCAGATGCTCTCCACCTGGCTTCCAGTATTGATGTCCTGGATCTCTTCACTGGTGTGAGATGCAGCCCATCCTTTGCCAGAAGTCCCTCCTCATGGAACCACAGCCCATGATCCAAGAATCCAAATTGTTTTTGGTGGCACCATCTATGGAGCCAGTTGTTGACATCTGCTATTTTCCTCTCTCTTCCTGGAAAGAAGAGATGAGATGACAACCTGTGCATCCATCTCTTTCAGCTTCCTACCCAGATCCTCATAATCCCTTATGATCTTCTGAAAGCTGTGCCTTGCAGTATCATTTGTTCCCCCATGAACCAAAAGAAAGGGATAACAGTCAGTAGGCTTGACAAGTCTTGTCAGCCTCTCTGTCATGTCACGGATCGTTGCCCCAGGGAGACAGCACACCTCCCAAGACATCTTGTCAGGCCTGCAAACCACTGTTTCGGTACCCCTCAGCAAGGAGTCCCCCATGACCACCACACGCCTCCTCTGAGGTTTAGCAGCGGCTGTTCCCTTTGGTGCTATTCTCAGGCTCCCCTGCTCTGTCCCTGATGTCTGTCCCTGCTGCTTTTCCTCATCTTCTCTGATAGCAGAGAGAGATTCAAAGCAATTCTGTAGCTGCAAGCTCACAGAATGAACTGTGGTTTCCCTACTTCTGTGTGTGACATTCCTCCAACCATCTACTTCTGTTGTGTGTGAAGTGACCTCTTCTTCCCCAGCAACTTTCTCTGTGTGTTTCCTGTCCAAGACCGTCCGGTCCATTCTGTTTGGGGGAACCTCCTGCTCTCTGTGATGCTGAAATGTAGACACCTGGGCCTCCAACTGCTGAACTCTCTCTTCTAAGAGGGCTACCAACTTGCACTTGGTGCAGGTGAAGTTCCCCACATCTATAGGCAAGAAGACAAACATCCCACAAGTGTTGCAGGTGACTGCAGCAGGTCCCTCAGTGTCCATAGTGAGAAGTCTTAAGGAGGCACTGAAACAAGACTGTGGGCTTCTCCTGTTAAACACCAGCGTAAAGAATCCCTCTGTGGCTGGCCTTTGTCCCTAAGCTCTGTTAGTGAACTCAATCAACTGGGCCTATAGTTATCTAGAGAGGTCCTGACTGCTAGCTCCTTCCAGAGGCACTTCCTCTGAATATCCACAACTGCTGAAGGGGAAAGTGAACAGACAATTGTTAAAAATGAATAAATTGCCTTCTAACACTGTGCCTAGGTTACTTTCGCCTCTGTATTCACACCTGTCCTTGACTACAAAAAAATAAAAATGAATTAGAAAACGGCATGCGCCTCTCCAAGCAGTTGTATAGAATGAGCCAAAGGAAATGGCCCACTTTTAAATTTTAGCTCTTACCCAATCCAAATGGAGACAGAGAATCACCAGGCTTCCCTTAGCAAAGGATGTCCCAGAATGCCTCTCCAAGCAGTTGTATAGAATGAGCCAAAGGAAATGGCCCACTTTTAAATTTTAGCTCTTAATGGCGGGTCTCTTGAGAGGTCAGTCAGGGTTCATAGTACAGGCCACATATTCCCAAAATTTTATTAAAACCATATTTGATAACAGTTCCCCACCTCCCCTCGAAATTGGCCAGGCCAATGCGCATGCATGGGGATGGGTGTCTTTTGAATTAAAGCTTTTGTTTTAAAATTTGGGGATGAGAATTTGGCAGAGGCATGACTTGCTATAGCTGCATCTCCTAGTGGTGTTAAAGGGTGCTGATAAAAACTGTGTCTAGAACCCATTCACACAATGAAGCACAATGAAAGCCATTGAAAGTAAAGAAAACAATAAACAATAAGCATCAATATATAGAACAGAGTCCAATGCAAAGAACAAGCAATAGGCAATATGAAAAGTAATGAGCAATCGGTGGAACTGAGTCCAATGGGGGTAAAAGAGCAACTGCAATTTGAGTCCAATGACTGAAATAGGGTAAATGCAACATGAGTCCAAACAGTTGGTGGTTTGTATATGGAGTGAAAGAGTCCATAGTAAGTCGGTGCAGTGACGTGGCTGCTGTTTCTGTGAACAGTTCGGATTTCTCTGAATGTCTCTAAGGTATGCCTGAGAATGTGGGCATATTGATATATCTGAGTGGGTAGCAATGTCTGTGGGTGGGTTGCAGGGAACAATTCCCTGTCGGCAGTGTAGTAGAACAAAACCAGTGTACATGGCAGTGTTCAGAATGTGGGCATAGATTTGCAATTTTCAGGGTGGTATGGCGACAGTCATGTCCATGAGCTGGTGGTGTGGTTCCGTATGTAGACCTCTCGGATGCGGGCAGTAAAGTAGCAATGGAGACCCAGCAGCTGTTGGCATTGGGAGCTTGTCATCTGGGAGGACCATTGAGGACAACTGGAACAGGCAGGGAGATGAAAGGTCTGATGGCATGAGGACACAGATGGTGTAGTGGTGGAACCATGGGAGGACATTTATGGCAGCATGGCAAGGAGGACATCTCGGGAGGACGTGGGCATATGAGTCTCAACCCTGGAGTGGGGTGCATCTGGCAGATTGGAGGGCGGCTTGGAGAACCGGGCATCTCGGCTGGCTTCTCAGCGTGTTGGGGGCTTACCACCCCATGGAGATTTTAGAAGTAAGAGTCAGGACAGGATAGGATTTAACTAGTTACATGCAGTGCGGGTAGGAAGACAGATTCCTTCCCCCCCCCCCTTGCTCCCAAGAGAGTGGGTTAGCTTTACAAGAATCAGAAATAGAAGGAGTGGATAAGAGGTTTTCTCTATCTTGCCTTGAGGGTGAAGAGGTCAGTTTCTTCTCCCCCCCCCCCTAGTCTCCGAGGGAGACTGAGAAGTAAGCAACAACAATGAGATTCTGGAAAGTAATTGCCTTTGCTTGAGAAATAGAGACGCCATCACCAAAAATACATGCAATGAGACATACACGTCTGTATCTATAACAGTTACATGCAAACACACAAGGCTATCTAAGGGTTTAAGGCCCATGACTCAAAACAACTATAGTAGCAACAAACTTACATCAGGCTGAGAGAGTGTGACTGCCACACTGTTTCCAAGCCTGGCACCTTTGGGCATCTTGAGGACGCTTTCCAAGGTGAGGAGGCGCTGAGACCTCAATCTCCTTGAAGAGTCTGGTACTTTTGGGTAAATTTTTCTTCCAGAAGGGCTTGGGCTCGATCCAGCAAGAGCCCGTTTGATTGCAAGTCTAAAGAGTTTTCCACCGCAGAGAAACTCTGGGATGTTGGGGATAGGCTGAATTCGGTCATATGGACCCTCAGGGGCAGCTCTCATAGGCTGGAGGAACTGAGGGCATTTTGGCCGATAAGAGGCTGGTCTGGCCATGTTCCTGTGGGGTTTTTTGCATGCTTGGAGAATATGCAGATTAGGTCCGGATTCCGGGCAAAACTGGGTGGTAGCAACGGGATTGGGTCGTCTTGGAGCCCAGGAGGGGGCTCATTGGTATCAGAGGGACCTGAACGGTTCAATCCTGGGTTCACCTGCACATGACTCGCCGTGACCTGGAAAGAGATGAATGGGGATGGGGATGCAAACCGGGATTGAATTGCCACATCAGGCCCCCGTGAATGGGTTCTGATACCTGGGTGAAAATGATCATCCTAGGTGGTGTCCTGGTGCGGGTCCCTGCTATGGGGGATGTAGAGTCAAGAGCTTGAATGGACTCTGAGGTGAGCCATCTCATGAGATGGTACACCGGTTGTTCAAGCATCAACCCACATCAGCACACAGTATTACCCTGTTTTCACCTCCGGACACCTCCAAGGATGGTCCTTTTCCTTCAGGGTCAAACACACAAAAGGGTGGAGGCAAGTCCCCCATCTCACTTCTATGTCAAAGATAGCAAAAAACTCCCCCCCCCTGGGAGCCCTCCATGGCAGCCTCTAAGGAGAAGCAGGCCTAAACTTCAAGACCGGTATGGAACTAAGCGGGTTGGCTGAGCGGATCCAATTCTAATTGGCAGGCTGTTGGGAAATATGCAAATAGCCTTTCTGTGCCGGCCAAGCGGAGAAGGGCCGAATTTCGGAGTGACAGGACCAATTTGACCCTGGCATGTAGATGGGCTTAAAGCCGTCAGTTCAGATGACCATTTGGCTAAGTCTGAGGGAAGGGTGTCATGGGTCCTTCTGACAAAACTGAACATGGAGAGGAGTGACACGTGATGCTTGGGGATGGGGAGTCAGCTTTGCAGGCATCCCCATGGGGGGCCTATTTGTAGGCAGAAAGTTGTTCTTGGAGGGGGAGAGAGAGGCAGCTCTGGTGCACTTAGCACAGTGGCATATGCATGAGAGGTGCCCCAGGCTGCCACCAAGAATTACAACCTTCTACATCACACATGAGGTGGGAGAAGATTCCTCCACCTTGCCAAGATAGTAAAACAGAAGAAAATAGCATGCAGTGCGGGGTTAGGGCTTGAGGCCTAGTATGTGGACTCATGGCGAAACTCCACAGGTCATAGTGGGAGATCTAGTTCCTTCGGATGGCTTTGAGTTCAGCCATTTGCTTCCATGGCAGCCTCTAAGGATCCAGCCACGGTGATGACTTGCACAACCACAATAAGGGTCAGGGGGTTCGTGAACAAATTTAATATTGCCTGTCCAGTGGCAGACCAGTTCCAATCTCCCCACCAGGACTTAATGGTGGTTTGCTTTATTTCTTGGGTAATTTTTAGGATCTGTTTAGCCCGGAGGTCTACTGTCAATTTAATGTGTTCCTCAATCTGCTCAATTTGTTTGGTGGCCTCACTAAGATTAGAAAGCAGATGCAGCCATTTGGAGACTGGCAATTCTTCCTCAATGTGGAACCCTGTTAGTACTTTCCTGTCAATGTGGTACTAGGTTTCACTGGTGTATTCCCTGACTATTTCATGCAGATAAAACACCTGGCCAAGGCAGTCCCTTACATGCATGCGGCAAAAGCAGGGGTTTCCCTTGAGCCTATCTATATCTATAACATACTCTTAGGGCAGAATGGTGAGGTAATTGCATGGGGTGCTTAAGCAAAAGCAGTCATGGGTCGTTTGTACCATCAAAGGCTTTTGTGGGGATTATGGCGTGTTTCTGGACATCTTGTATGGGGGCACCTTCTAGGCCGCCATAGCAATGCATCCACTGTCAGGTGTTGACGCACCCAGACAAATCATATAAGTCAGTGCCATTAGACCAATGAAATATTTTGTCGTGAATCATTGTGGTATTACTCTCTGCAAGGGGTAAGCCCAAGTGAGAGACTGGGTATACGATTTGCAGGTCCCAAACCCATTCATGGTACACCCCAACCTTTAGAATCATGCTATGCCATTGGGTTCCTGTTGCTGTCATTAAGTCTGCTGGTTACTGAATGGAATCTGGGTATCTTATCTTGAGCAACCCAAGTATCTCTGGATGTATTAATTTCATAAGTGAGGCTTGTATCAATTGGGATGCAAAGGCCATGAGACTGCTTTGTATTTGAGTGCATTGGATGGCTATGGATAGATTGTATATACTGCTCTGAAGGGATTGTCCTAAGTCCAGAATGATTTCCTTTTCCACTCCCACCCACTGTGGCAGGATGTGTCCAATTATATTGATTCCTTGTGCCACATTGGTTAGACCTGAGGCTATAGATATTCCTGCGTCCTTGGTTCTGGATCCTACTAACCCAAGTTTGTTTGCTAATACCTTGGCACATATTGCATTTAGCACACCTTCTCCCACTCCGAGACCTCTCAGGATGGTACCTACAGTGTCTCTCCTCTCTCTAAAGAGTGAGTGTGTCACAGGCAGCCATCTTTTTTCTAACTGTTCCCACTGTGCCCAAACTGCCTTTAAATAGGGGCTGCAGGCGGGAATCGTGTGTGCCACATTCACTGCTGTGAGATTTAAAACCAAAGTGGTAATTATGGGTTGTGTCTTTGAATAAGCATAGGCAACCGTGTCTCTCCTGACTACGAGGTTCGCTATGTACATTGGGGGCTCCTTGAGGATGGCTGGGGTATAAATGGGGATGTAGGGGCAATCCATACTGAGACAGCCAATAGTGCACCATGTGGGGTGCAGGTGAGGTTATGACACAAGAAAAGTCTGGTTTTCCATGTCCATGTAGGACAGTATCCACAGTCTACGGTGAGGGTTGTGTAAAAGGAGGCTGGGATATTGCTTAGTGGGGGATCGAACCTGTGTTGGTTCCAAAACCTGTTTGAGAGGGGAAGATTCCCTGTGTCAGCCTCAACCCAGGTGGGGTTCCCAGGTGGCCTCAAACTGAGTGGGATAAATGGGTAGGGCAACAGCAGTTCCTAGCCATATCAGGATCCATAGGGTCCAGACATGCATCGCCATCTCCTGTCCCTGTTAAGGAGACAGAGGGGCAGGAGTGAGTGCAGTGGGGCGCTATCCTCCCTCTGCGTACAGGAAAGTCTCGGACAAATTGACAGGGAGCAATTCTGGCCAATCTTGGATTGGTTTCACGGGGACTGGTCCTCTCTTCCATTCCTTTAACTGGGAAGAGTGGAAATACTTCAGTTTGTCCCCACGCTTACTGAGGATACAACGCTGGTAAACTGCTGGTGAAACTCTGGTGCTGGTAATCTTCATGGGGCCCACTCATTTAGCTGAGAGGGCATGCCTATTCTTGGAAAAGTTTCTGTACATAACTAGTTGTCCAGGATCCCACTATTGTGGGTTCCGGATCCAGTCTAACTTGCAATCCATGGTTTTCATGTTCTTCCCAAGGTTCTTGGCAACCTGCCTATGGATCTGACTCAGCTCTTGCAAGAGGGTTTTAATCAACCCATGGTTCAGAAGCATGGCTTCCAACTCTGGCGGCAAGGTGGTATTTAACCAGAAAGCTTCAGGCATGAGCATCTTGCACCCTGTCATGACCTGGTGTGGCGTGAAGCCATGGGAGGCTATGGTCCCTCGGAAAGTGATCAAAATTATGGGGAGTTTTGCATCCCAGTCCTTCCCAGATGCCTTAAATACTTTGCATAGTGCCTCCTTTAGGGTCCAGTTGATTCATTCTATAGACCCTGAACTCTGTGGGTGATGCAGAAGGTGGAACTTCTGGGGCATTCCCAGCGCTTTATATAGCTCCTGCATGACCTCTCTGGGAAAGTGAGGGCCAGAGTCATGATCCAGTTCATGCACCATTTCAAACCTAGAGAATACCTTCATGAACAGGATGTGGGCCACGGGTTTGCCATCATTGGTCTTCCACTCTCTGGATATCCACATGGAAAGCCAATCTATGGCTGCATTTACCGTCCATTGAGATTCTGTGTAAATCGCTAAGGGGAAGTGGGGGTCTTCAAAGTTAAGGACGGCACGGAGGGCTGCTACCTCGGCAGCCTAGCTGAAAGGGCCTAGCTGACTGGTCCTTGAAGGATGTGATTGTCATTGACGTGGACTGCTCCAAATCCTGTTAGGCGGGTCCCCTCAGGGCAGGAGGATGAGCCATTACAAAACCAGCACATAAATCCTTTCTTCAAAGCTTTGTCTAAGGGTCTGCCTGCCTTGACTGGCCAATTGCTCTGGGTGGAGATAGGAAGGGGGCACTCGTGGGCAGCACTGGTAACTACCAGCCCATAGGGGGCGCTAGGTACACTGGCTTGCCGGTGGTACTCAGTACCATGTTTCAACAGCTCCAAGGTCCATTTGGCTATCCTGGCACTGTGGACTTGTCCGTCATGGACCTTCCCGGACAGGATGAACTTAAGTGGGGTATGAGGGGTCTGCACTATGACTTGGAATCCTCCTATAATGAATTCCTTCCTAGTCAGGGCCCACACTAAGGCTAGGCAGTTTTTCTCACACGTCCTAAACTTTACTTCCGTAGGTGAAAGATTCCTGGACACGTATGGCACAGCTCTATGTACATTATTTCTCAGGTGGGTGGGGACTGCTCTCACATTTTTTAAATTTTTTATTTATTTATATATGGCTGTCTGCAATAGCTAACTGGATATAGAATGGTTGCATTATATCCACATGGACCAAGTCTGGAGCTTTGGCCAAATCTGTCTTTAGAGTGGCAAAAACCTCTTGCTGTTCAAGTCCCCATTTCCAGATGGCTTCTTTCTTTAACAGGGCGTACAGGAGCTTGGCTTTGATGGCAAAGTCTTCTATGAACTCGCGGGAAAAATTAAAGGTGCCTAGGAGTGCTCTGAGGGAAGCTATGTCGTTAGGGGCAGGAAGTTTTCCTATGGTCTCCACCTGCTGTAGATCTGGGGTCCTACAATCTGTCTGGAGGTTCAAACCTAAATATTTGACCTGGGTCTGTACTAACTGGACCTTCTCTCAATTAGCATTGAATCCTGTGTCCTGAGTGAGCTCTAGTACCTCTCGGGTTATGTGTGCGGTCTTTTCTTGTGAGTCCAAGTGGACCAAAATATCGTCCATGTAAGACAAGATGTGGGGGCGTGATGTAGGGTGCAGTTTTGTCCACATCTTGACCACATGTGCGTGGCAGATACAGGGACTCGAGTGAAAACCCTGAGGCATGCGCTTAAAGCAGAGCTGGGTCCCACGGAATTCGAAAGCGAACTTGTAAAAGCAGCTCTCGTGGAGTGGAATTGAGTGGAAGGCATTTGCCAAATCTATCACACTGTAAAATTTGACTCCAGCTGCAATGACTGCCAGGATCTCGTTGTACTTGTACTTGTAAGGTACTGCACTTAGAACGCAAAATGAAATGCACAGATATAGGATGAGGGACATCTGGCTGAATGAAACTACGTGTGAAAGGGATCTAGGAGTCCAAGTAGACCATAAGTTGAACATGAGTCAACAGTGCGATGCAGCAGCTAAAAAAGCCAATGCTATTTTAGGCTGCATCAATAGAAGTATAGCGTCTAGATCAAAGGAAGTAACAGTGCCGCTCTATTCTGCTTTGGTCAAGGCCCACCTGGAATACTGTGTCCAGTTCTGGGCACCACAATTCAAAAAAGGATGTGGAGAAACTGGAGCGGGTCCAAAGGAGGGCAACTAAGATGGTGAAGGGTCTGGTCACCCTGCCCTATGAAGAACGCCTTAGGGAGCTGGGGATGTTTAGCCTGGAGAAGAGAAGGTTAAGAGGTGACATGATAGCCCTGTTTAAATATTTGAAGGGATGTCACATTGAGGAGGGAGCAAGCTTGTTTTCTGCTGCTCCAGAGAACAGGACTCGGAACAATGGATGCAAACTGCAGAAAAAGAGATTCCACCTCAGCATTAGGAAGAACTTCTTGACAGCAAGGGCTGTTCGACCGTGGATCACACTCCCTCGGAGAGTGGTGGAGTCACCTTCCTTTTAGGGTTTTAAGCAGAGGCTGGATGGCCATCTGTTGGGTATGCTTTAATTGGGAGTTCCTGCGTGGCAGGGAGTTGGACTGGATGGCCCTTGTGGTCTCTTCCAATTCTATGATTCTGTGATTCTATCTGTGCCGGCCTCAGCTTGGCTTGGGGGCCAACCTCCACATTTACGGTGGGGCATCCCCACAAGTCTGTCTTGAGAGTAGCTACAATTTGGTGGCTTGGGTGTTGGACCCGGATGGTGGGTTACATTCAGAGGAAGGATCGCAGAGACCGGGTGTGTGGGGGCCTTAATAGGTTCAGGCCCTTCCATGTGGTGGCCGCCCAAAGCCTCCTCTAAGAGATCCATGAGCTCTGCCATAGGTTTAGCATGCAATTCTTCCATGGTGAAGCCAAGCTCCTTAACCTGCCTTCAAACTGACTTCCTGCAAGGGATCCTTTTTCTAGCACTTCTGCGGAATGGGTTCTTAATCCCAAAGCGTCCGAGTTCGTTAGATATGGGCTGGGAATGGGGTCCATTGTTCTGGTATGTAACCATGTGGACCGGGTCACCGTCCCTCTCTGCTTTCCTGCCTGCGTTCTTGGTGCTGCACCTTGACGTGGTGGGGAGTATACTCTTTGCCATGTCTTTCTGTGTTTCCCATTCCAGAATATCTGTGAAGCTGCATATATGTGCTCTAAGAATGCATTCCAAGTTAGGTTGTGGAGGTTCTGGGAACCTGGGCCTATATAAATCTTCGCAGTCTCATTCAAACCTTGGTACACCTCAGCTATGAAGTCTGAGTTGTCCAGGAGAGGCTGCCCCTCAGCGTTCAAACCCACTTCTCCTGCCAAAATGGCCAACATTTTCTTCCTGGCTACATAAGTATCTGGGGCCTCATCTGGAGTTGTAGCTCGTTCTGGTACTTAGCTCTTATAGTGGTCCGTGGCTACAAGATTTTTACCATTACTCCAATCCATTCCTTTAATTCCAAGGTTGCTAAAGAGTAATTGGAGACTGTTGCCTCAAATGGGCCTGAATACACTGGATCTATGCACAACCAAACTATCTGCGTGAGATCCTGGCCTCTAGCTTTGGGGTAGGAAAGTATGACTGTGTATATCCATTGGACTCCATTCTCGGGGTTTAGCTTTCCCAGATGGTCTGCTGTGGCCTTGATTTCAGAAATTGTCAAAGAAACAGTTTCTACAACCATCTTGGTGACAGTAACATCCTTGGTGGTTTCTTTTGTCTACCATGCTATGGGTTTTTACTGGGTTCACTGGAATTCCTGGAACACTTCCCTCCGTGGGTTCATTCCCTTTAGGGGGGGTTCCAGTTGGGGTTGTAGGGAGGGGGAGTCCAAGCCTCTTGCGGCAAGGAACTTTCATGGAGAATTCTTGCCTGCATAGTTTCCAGTATGTTTGGCTGTACAGTGGCCACAATGGCGCTTTTTAAAGTTATCTTAGTTATCAAATTTGCAGATGACACCAAATTAGGAGGAGTAGCTAATATCCCAAAGGACAGGATCAAAATTCAAAATGACCTGAATAGACTAGAAAGCTGGGCCAAAGCTAACAAAATGAAATTTAACACAGAGAAATGTAAGGTTCTATACGTAGGGCGGAAAAATGAAATGCACAGATATAGGATGGGGGACACCTGGCTGAATGAGACAACATGTGAAAGGGATCTAGGAGTCCAAGTAGACCACAAGTTGAACATGAGTCAACAGTGTGATGCAGCAGCTAAAAAGGCCAATGCAATTTTAGGCTGCATCAATAGAGGTATAGCATCTAGATCAAGGGAAGTAATAGTGCCACTCTATTCTGCTTTGGTCAGGCCCCACCTGGAATACTGTGTCCAGTTCTGGGCACACAATTCAAAAATGATGTGGAGAAACTGGAGCATGTCCAAAGGAGGACGACTAAAATGGTGAAGGGTCTGGAAACCTTGCCCTATGAAGAACGCCTCAGGGAGCTGGGGATGTTTAGCCTGGAGAAGAAAAGGTTAAGAGGTGATATGATTGCCCTATTTAAATACTTGAAGGGATGTCACATTGAGGAGGGAGCAAGCTTCCCGGCTCTAAAAACCCTACAGCTAAACTCCCTGGCTTAACGGACCCTGCCGCCACCGCCTATGCTGCTCAAGAATAGTTGGTTTTATTGTATTTGTTTTTAGATTGCTATTTCAAACTTGTATCAGTTTAATTTAATTTTAAGTGGTGGGAGGTTAGGGATTGGGTTGCAGGAATGTTTTAACTGTTGATTGTTTTAACCTTGTTGTACACCACCCTCATTACTTTGCAGAGAGGTGGGTTAGAAATAAAATTTATTATTATATTATTAGAATAGTGGGCCTAATAGCAAGAAATAGGCATATGGGAAGGGGGTGTTGTGGTTGGTACCCAAGAAGAAATGGGGTGGTAGCCTGAAAAAGGTGGGGATCACTGGTCTAGATCAAGAGAAGTAATAGGGCCACTCTATTCTGCTTTGGTCAAGCCTTAGTTGGCATATTGCGTCCAGTTCTGAACCCATGTCCAATGCAGAAACCACTACAACATCTTAAACATTTATTCAGAGGAGCTTCACCACCACTGCCTTCCTCAAAAGGCTGAGAGAAACTGTGACTTGCTATGGAGAGGGCTGCTTGTCAGGATGGCTAACTCCCCTTCCAGCCCAAATATGCATCTGAGGAACAAGGCTCATGTTGCCAACTTCTTCCTTTCAGTTAGTCTCAAAGGTGCTACAAGACTATTTTGCAGACCCTTCCAGTGTCACAGGATGTGTGCCTCTATATATCCATTGGGAATCATTGAATCCTAGAGTTGGAAGAGAACCCAAGGGCCTGTTCTGCCAGGCAGGAAGGCACTATCCAAGCCAGTGGCTCCCAAACTTTGGTTCTCCAGATGTTTTGGACCTCAGCTTCCTGATTCCCAACTGTTGGCCAAGCTAGCTAGGGCTTATTTGAGTTGAAGTCCAAATCTCCTGGAGGATAAAAGTTTAGGAATCACAGGTGGAAACTTTCCCTGTGAGAGACAACCATCCAGCTTCTGCTTGAAATCCTCAAAAGAAGGAGACTCCATCACACTCCGAAGCAGCATCTTTCACTGTTAAAAAGCTCATACTCTCAGGAAGTTGTTCCTAAGGCTTTGGTGGAATTTCTTTTCCAATAGCTTGAATTCATTGTCCCATGTCCTTGTCTCCAAGTTCTTCCTAATGTTTTGGTGGAATCCAAGATGGGGTGGACGGTTTGGGATGAGAATTTTGGGGTGACACTGAGTCCCTTTGGTGTCTTCCATGCATGGGAGGTCCTATATGGAAATGGTTGGATGCCTTTATCCCATGAGCAATAGGGATATTGCTGTGGGAGATGATTTTGACATGAGATACTGGGTGAGCGTGGAGGCACATTGCACATGGATCACAGAATCAAAGTATCATGGAATCTCAGAGTTGGAAGAGACCCCAAGGGGCCAACCAATCCAACCTCCTTCTGCCATGCAAGAATACACCGTATGCAACACATAATTCCATATTCGTATTTTCTACATTGTGTTACAACTTGGCTAAATATATTTATATCCCACATCAGTGCTCCGCTTCCCTGGAGCCATTTTCACCTTTATATTCCACCCAAAATCTCAATTTCTCCCATGGAGGTAATTTTCCATCTTCTTTTCTCAATACCTTTGTAATGAATTCTGTCCAAATGTCATAAAAGTCACTTTTTCTCTCCTCTGCACCATCACAGACACAAAGGACTTGCATTCAGCCATTCTCACAGCCAGGCCTCCTAAGAACAAATTGCAGCTTGCACCAATGGACCCTTAGGGTTATAAATCCTGGGGCTACACAGATTGTTAGCCATAATTAATAAGAAGGAAGGGTAATTCCTGATGCCACTGTGGATGCAGCATGGCCCAGTCCCACACCCTTCAGCCCTTGGAAAACATGGGGAATGTGGGCTGTCTGTGGCACAAGGAGCCATGTTGCCTTTGGACACGGAGGCCCCAGGTAGGAGGGCAGGGAGGCTGGGAAAACCCACAGAAAACCCGAGAGGAGAGAAGGAGGGTTGGCGCATGGCACTTCTGTCCCGAGGCCCCAGACTTTGCAAGACAGCACCCTCCTCCTCCTCCTCCTCCTCCCCCTCCCAGTCTTGGGCAAAGGGTGATGTCTGCTGTGTCCCTTTAAGAGTCCTTTGTGGCATCCTTCCCTGTTTTTTCTGAGCAACTTTCATCAGCGGAGGTTTGCCATTGCTGTTCTATGAGGCTGATAGAGTGTGGCTTGAGCAAGGTGACCCAGAGGGTTCCATGATTGAGATGGAATTCGAACCCTGGTCTGCATGGTCATGGTCCAATGCTCTAACCACTATCCCACACTGTTTCATGGGGTCTGTGTGTGTGTATATATCTATAGGCGTGTAAGTGTGTGTGTTTATCTCTCTCTCTCTCTCTCTCTCTGGCTTTTCTTCGCTAACGAAGATTCAGGAAGGACTCATCCCACGCTTACTGCAAGCGCGTTGATGACTAAAAAGGCCGATCTGAGATAAACAAGTCCGGTTACAGAAAGCACAGCAGAAAGTCTCCTTGGGTGATGTTACCAAGTTGTGATTCTTTCTGCGCTGTCGTTTCTCTTCGAGACTCGTTCGGCGTGAGTTCTCAAAAGAGGCTGCAGCATTGTGGATAGTGCGTCTCCATGCCTCCCGATGTGAGGCCAGGGCAGACCATTGTTGGTGATCAATTTGGCCGAGCTTGAGATGTTGTTTCAGGGAGTCCTTGTATCTCTTCTTTGGGGCGACCCTCTTTCGCTGACCCGTGGCAAGTTCACCGTAGAGTACTATTTTGGGGAGGCGGTGGTCCTCCATCCTGGAAACATGCCCTGCCCAGTGCAGCTGCGTTTTCAGTAGCATGGCCTCAATGCTGGTAATCTCTGCTTGCTCCAGGACAGCAACATTCGTCACATAGTCAGTCCAGTGTAGAATGATACCTAATTCCAGTTAGCGAATGCTGTGAACAAATGTCTGTATTCATGATAGCTTGATTTGGGACACAAGACCAGAGCAGAGACTGGCCACATTTCTGCACTACTCTCTTCTAGTGCTGCTATTCCCCTTTGACTGCTCTGGCTGTCTCCTGTTGCATTCTGGGATTTGTAGTTCAGTGAGGCCTAAGAGTGCTCTGGCTGAGAATTCCAAATGCCTTTCCTTAAACTGCAAATCCTAAGGTTGCAAGTTCAATACCAGCAAAAAGGGCTGAAGCTTGACTCAGGTCTGCATCCTTCTGAGGTTGCTAAAATGACTCCCCAGATTGTTGGGGGCAAGTAGCTTAAAGTTGTAAATTGCTTAGACACTGCTTAGGCGGTATGAAGCAGTATACAAATGAAGCTGTTTTGAGTTTTCCTAGGCATCCAGAGGACTGTCTTCTTTCCAAGGGCCAAGGCTTCTGCTTCCTTCTCTGAGGTCCAAAACACAACGCAGAAATAATCTGGCTTTAACAGCCCTGGCTCAGTTCTAGGGAATCCTGGGAAATGTAGTTTTGTGAGACGTTGAGCCTTTTCTGCCAGAGAGTTCTGGTGGGGCCATAATAAACTACAGTTCCCAGGATTCCCTAGTACTGAGCCAGGACAGTTAAAGCGCTCTCAAACTGGATTACTTCTGAGCCAAAAGTGGTATTTGTTTTGAGTGAGGATGGAAAAGTTCCTCTCCTGGACTCCATTACCCAGAATTCCCCCAACTAACAGGGCCATTTGGGTCCTTTGAGGGCCCTTCCTTGGAACTGCTTTGCAGCTGAGGTCAAGCAAAGCTTGTCTTTCGCCTCTGAAGACAGAAAGGCTCCAGGGCTCCTCCTCCTTTCCTTTCTCTGCTCTGGCTCTTCTTGGGGGGAGGTTGTTTATGACGGTTTATTGACAAACAAAGCAAAGCAACAACAGCCATCTTGTGAGCGGACTAGGCCGAAGCCACTGTGGGAGTAGTAGTGGCTGAGTCTGGCCAGGCCCCCTTGTCTTCTGCCCTGACCATATAAGGGCATAGAGCGGAGGCCGAGGAAGGTGATTGGTGGAGAGGGAGGTGTTGCCAGATGCTGATTGGACGGAGGGGAGCTGCAGGCAGGGGACCAGCTGTATATAAGGGCAGATCATGGCTCTGAGATGAGGCTGCCATTTTGTCTTCCTCTCTTTTGGGAGGAAGCTCTGGGTCTCTGGCAGCTGCCAACCGAGTCTTGCCCTGGAAACCAGAGAAAACCAGATTATTCTCCTTTATTGCAAATTTTGAGCCCTGTTCCAAAGGTCCAATTCCTTTCTGAGCTCAAATGATGTCTCCAATCTCTCTCAGATTGTGTTTTGTGGCATTTATTTCCAGAACTTTCTTTCTCTGGAATTTCCTCCACGTTTGGAACCAGGAAACAGAGTTTTTCTGGCATTTCCAACAAAGAAAATTACAATTATTCCATATTTTAGCTAAACTAGCTGATGTCAGGTGCCATCTTGTTCCCATTTTAAAGATGTTTTATCTAAAATTCTAATTTTTAGTAAATTTATACATGTGTTGTCTTGCTTGCAGACAGCTGTTTAACTGAATTTCTCTTCCAAAATCTCTGGCCCATCTTTTCATGTGGCGTTTGAATATTTCGTCTTCAAGGTTCCTTTCTAGCAGTGTTTTGTATAATTTAGCAATTTGTTTTGGTTTATCTTCAAATATTACTGTATAGATCTCATTTTTTTGATATAAAGGCCTTGATTTTTTTTGGTGAGTTTCGAATATTTCTTGTAAATAGTAATGTAGAAGCGAATGTGTCTTTTGTTCTGGGGTCCTTTCTGTCATTCAACTCTAGACTTCCATTGTATGCGTTTGGTTTAATGATGTCTTCATATCTCAACCATATTCTTGTAGATTTATATCTATTTAATAATGATTCCTGGGGTGACATCCACCCTGGGATCTGTATATAGAAAGCTGCCTTTATTTTAAACAATACTCTTAGTAGGGCTTTTCTCAGTAGATGGGTTTCAAAGTCTGGATGGAGTTCTGCTTTTTCATGCCATAAGTACACATGCCAACCATACCTGAGATTAAACCCCTCCAAATCAAGTAATCTGTTGTTATTGAGCTTTATCCAGTCCAGAAACCAAGTTATAGCACTGTCTTGGAAATATAATCCCAGATCTGGAAGAACACAAATGCCATTTTCCTTCGGGCCATTTAGAGTTTTCCATCTTGTCTTTGCCTTTTCCATTCCCAGATAAACTTTTTTATTTCTTTATTCCATGTTAGGAAAGATTTGTTGTTGTGCAGAATAGGCAAATTTTGGAATAAAAGGTTTAACCTAGGAAGTACCAACGTTTTAATCACTGACACTAGTAAATCTTCATCCATTGTTTGGCTTGATTCTTTCTTATATGCTTCTGAGTAAAATTTATCAAATGTGTTTTTGATTTCTACATGAGTTGTGGCAGTTCCCTCTTTCTTTACTAATTTTGTAATGGGTCCCTTTTCTCTTTCTTTTTTCAGGTTCTTGGTCAGCCAGTTTCCTGGTTTGTTGCTAGATTCGAAATAGGATTGCCTTGCTTTCTTTATATTCCATTGTACTTTTCGGTAAGTATGGTTTCCATTTTCCTTTGTAGATATCTTATGTAATTAAAGCGCAGAATGAACTCAGCCTTGCTAGAGAGGTTAAGAACAATAAAAAGGGCTTTTTTGGGTATGTCTGCAGCAAAAGGAAGAAGAAGGAAACAGTAGGGCCACTGCGTGCAGAAGATGGCAAAATGCAAACAGGGGACAGAGAAAAGGCAGAATTACCCAACAACTTATTTGCTTCAGTCTTCTCGAAAAAGGCAAAGGGTGCTCAAGCTGAGGATAATGTCATGGAGGAGAGAATAGGGAAATTTCAGAACAGAATCAGTAAAAAGATTTTAAAATGATTCCCATGTCCCCTCTTAACCTTCTCTTCTCCAGGCTAAACATACCCAGCTTTCTAAGTCACTCCTAATAGTCCTTGGATGTTCCCAGACCTTTCACCATTCTGGTCACCCTCTTCTGGGCATAATCAAGCTTCCCAACATTTCAGCACAGAAAAAGTAAAGAGATAGTATAGGAATACTTGGTTAACCTAAATGAACATAAGTCTCCAGGACCAGAAGAACTACATCGAAGGGTACTAAAAGAACTGGCAAATGTAATATCGGAACCATTGGCAATAATGTTTGAGAACTCCTGGAGAACAGAAGAAGTCCCAGCAGACTGGAGGAGGGCAAATGTTGTCCCCATCTTCAAAAGGGGAAAAAAAAGGATCCCAACAATTATCGTCCAGTTAGTCTGTCATCAATTCCAGGAAAGATTCTGCAATAGACCATCAAACAGAGAGTTAATATCTAGAGTGAATCTGTGAATATCTAGAAGATAATTCCATAATCACAAAAAGTCAACATGGGTTCCAAAGGTAAGGCCTATGACATGGTTCCCCATGACATTCTTACAAACAAGCTTGCAAAATGTGGACAAGACAAGTTAACTGTTACATGGATTTGTCATTGGTTGACCAGATGAACCCAAAGGGTGCTCAACAATGGTTCCTTTTCATCCTGGAGAGAAGTGACAAGTGGGGTGCCAAAGGGTTCTGTCCTGGGCCCAGCACTATTCAATATCTTTATTAATGACTTGGATGACAGCATTAGGGGCATAGTTATCACATTTGCAGATGACACCAAATTAGGAGGAGTAGCTAATACCCCAGAGGACAGGATCAAAATTCAAAATGACCTGAATAGACTAGAAAGCTGGGCCAAAGCTAACAAAAGGAAATTCAATATGGAGAAATGTAAGGTTAGGGCACTTAGGGCAGAAAAATGAAATGCACAGATATAGCATGGGGGACACTTGGCTGAACGAGACTACATGTGACAGGGATCTATCTAGGAATCCAAGTAGACCATAAGGTGAACATCAGTCAAGAGTGAGATGCAGCAGCTAAAAAGGCCAATGCAATTTCAGGCTGCATCAATAGAAGTATAGTGTCTAGATCAAGGGAAGTAATAGTGCCACTCTATTCTGCTTTGGTCAGGCCCCACCTGGAATAATCCTGTGTCCAGTTCTGGGCACCACAATTCAAAAAGAATGTAGAGAAACAATGGATGCAAGCTCCCGGAAAAAAGACTCCACCTCAAAATTAGGAGGAACTTTCTGACAGTGAGAGCTGTTCAACAGTGGAACACACTACCTCAGAGTGTGGTGGAGTCTCCTTCCTTGGAGTCTTTAAGCAGAGGCTGGATAGCCATCTGTCGAGGATGCTTTAATCAAGAGTTCCTGCAAGGGGGTTGGACTGAATGGTCCTTGTGGTCTCTTCCAACTCTGTGATTCTACGAGCTGATTTAGACCGCCCCCTTTGGCCGTCTCCAGACGCGGCAGGATGGGGCCGAGGCTGCCTCAGCAGCCCCATCCCGCCTCTTCTGAAGGCCGTGGGGAAGCAGCAAACTGCCTGTTCCCCGTGGCCTCTAAGCGGGGTGCAGCGGGTGCCCTGCAGTGCTTGCGGAGGCAGGGAGGAAGGGGCCGCCGCTGTGGCCCTTTTCTCCCTTGGTCTTTGCTGCAGCTGTCTAAAGATGCGGCAAAGACCCGTCGCCAAAAAGGAGCTCCGTTCGGAGCAATTGGCACCCTCCCGTGGCGCAAGAGCGTCATTATGTGCGCAGCGCATCTAATAATATATAATAATAATAAAATTTATTTGTATTTCCCTCCTCTCCCCAGGGATTGAGGCGGGATTCCAGCAACTAAAATCTACAAGTTCAATACAATTTCTAAAAAACAGTTATAATCATAAAATATTTAAAATCATTAAAATCTATTGATGTAATATGCGTCGAGTTCCTTTGTCCGTTATTAGTCTCTTAATCAGTAATAATTACAACAAGTCTGATGGGAAGGCTCGCCGGAAGAGATCCTTCTTTAGTGCTTTCTTAAAAGCCTCTAAGGTGGTAATTAGACGGATCTCTTCCGGGAGGTTATTCCACAATTTCGGAGCCACTACAGAAAAGGTTTTGTTAGAGGTCGATATCAGCCTAGTGTTCATAATTTCCAGGGTGTTCTTACCTGAAATTCTAAGGGTGCGGGGCGGATTATGCAGGTAACTCGGGCCCAAGCCATATAGGCCTTTAAACGTGATTACCAACACTTTGTATTGCGCTCGGAAGCTAATTGGCAGCCAGTGTAAGGATTTTAAAATGGGGGTGATGTGATCAAGTCTGGATGCCCTCGTGAGTAATCTGGCTGCCGCGTTCTGAATTAATTGAAGCTTCTGAACCTGGTACAAAGGTAGCCCCATATAAAGCGCATTGCAGAAATCCAATGGAGAGGTTACCAGTGCATGTATCAATGTTTCAAGGTCCTCTCTGCCCAGGTAGGGGCGCAGCTGGCGTATCAACCTAAGCTGATACCATGCACTTCTGGTTATCGCTTCCACCTGAGCAGTCAGCTGGAGCGACGAGTCCAGAAGCACGCCCAGACTGCGAACGTTGCCCTTTAGGGGAAGTGTGACCCCGTCCAGGACAGGTTGACAAATCTCCATCCCTGGGTGAGGTGGGCCTATCACAAGTACCTCTGTTTTCTCTGGATTCAGTCTGAGTTTATTTTCCCTCATTCAGCCCATTACCGACTCCAAGCAGGCATTTAGAGGAGAGATGCCATCCTTGGTCGCTGCAACAGCCGGAGACATAGAGAAGTATATTTGAGTGTCATCAGCGTACTGATGACACTGTTCCCCATGACTCCGGATGATCTCTCCCAGCGGCTTCATGTAAATGTTGAATAGCAAGGGGAACAGAATGGCGCCCAGAATGGCGTCGATGCCCAGACGGAGATCATCGACCAAGGCGACCATGGCCGTCTCAACTCCATATCCCCTCCTGAAGCTGGTTTGAAATGGATCCAGATAATCTGCTTCATCCAAGGCAGCTTGGAGTTGGAAGGCAACTGCCCTCTTGATCACCTTGCCCAAAAATGGTAATAGCGAGACAGGCCTATAATTTTGTCTAATCAGGGGGTCCAGGAAGGGCTTTTTTAATAACGGTTTTACTATAGCATGCTTTAAAGCCACTGGAAATATGCCCTCCCTGAGGGACGTGTTGATGATTAGGTGGAGTAAGGTCATTACTCTGTCCCCTCCTGTAACGGCCAGCCATGATGGGCAGGGATCGAGTGGGCAAGTTGTCTTCCTGACACTTCCAAGGAGCTTGTCCACGTCCTCGGTACTGACAAACTCAAAATGATCCAGTGTAGCCCAGTCCATGGAGTCACTGGACGCCTCTGTTATCTGTTCTGCCTCAATGCCAGTGTCAAGATTGGTTCTTATCTGAGAGATCTTATCGGCATAATAATCATTAAAAGTGTCACAGCAGGCAGTTGTTGGTTCTAATAAAGGATTCAAGGTAGGAGGGGGCCGAATCAATTCTTTGACTACCCTGAATAGCTCTGCTGGACGAGATTCTGCCGATGCAATACGAGCAGCATAGAACGAATTCTTTGCTGCATCGATTGCAGCTCCATAGGACTGTAATAAGTTCTCTAGGAGCGTCTTGTCAGATAAGTGTCGGTGTTGGTGCCAGCGGCGCTCTGGTCGTCTCGTTTACCGCTTCATTGTTCTAAGATCTGATGTATACCATGGTTGTTTGTTAGAAGTGAGTTGGAGAGGACGCTCGGGAGCGATACTGATTAAAGCCCCAGTAAGGTCGTTATTCCAGGTATCCACCAGGGCATCCACAGAATCGCTGTCGTTTCCATCCATAAGACCCTCTAGGGCTTCTTGGAACCATTTGGGTTCCATCAGCCTTCGAGGACGGACCATCCTAATAGGTCCTCCACCCCCGGGGGGCTTATTGGTTGTTACCTTCAATCCTATCTTGACCAGGAAGTGGTCCATCCATGACAGGGCAGTAGATCCAATGATTTCTGCCCACGGATTTTCCTGATCCACACAAAAAACCACATCGAGTGTATTACCAGCACAATGTGTAGGCCCTGAGATCAACTGGGTCAGGTTCATGGCTGTCATGGAATCCATGAACTCCCGAGCTGCACCTGTCAAGTTTGTTAAGCCGGCCTCGAAGGGGATGTTGAGGTCGCCCAGGATGAGAAGCCTGGAGGACTCCAGCATTAGCTCCGAGACCAGCTGTGTCAGCTCGGCCAGGGAGTCTGTTAGGCTATGGGGTGGACGATAGACCAACAGAATCCCCAAACTGTCCTTGACCTTCAGGGTCAGGTAAATGCACTCAATGTGGGTAGTTGCACAGATAGGCCTCCTGGTCAATTTGATGGTAGTTTTATGGATCAAGGCCACTCCTCTCCCCCACCCACTTCCTCTGACCTGCTCCTGGACAATGTACCCAGCTAGGAGGGCTTTGGCCCAGGTTATGTTACTATCCTCACCCAGCCAGGTTTCCGTAATAGCAGCCAAGTCAGGTTTCTCGTCCTCCAAAAGGTCATACAGAATATGGGTTTTATTTTTCACGGACCTGGCATTTAGGAGGAGCAAGTCAAGGGAATGTGGTATGGATGGGACGACCCTCGGTTCCTTCCGGCTAACAGAGGGCTTGGAAGATGGGATAGATACTAACCATCGATCCCGTCTTCCCTTGTGTCTTATCCGCCCTCTGTTAACGCCATATCTCCCATTGCCCTGCACCACTCTGATAGGCATCCTCTGAGAATCTAATATCGGCTCGATGGTGGCATCCATAGTAAGTTCCCAATTCACTATATATGATTATGGGAGGCTGAATCTGACAATTATTGGATACGTTGAAGGAGATTAAGTCCAGCAATGAGAAACCTCTATTAACGGAAAATGGTCCCGATGCCGCACAATTTGGGGAAGGACCACCGGTTAATTTTCCTTCAGGTGTCGCTCTCACCGGCGCCACACCCCCTCCTCAGTGCCTTTGAGAAGTGTTTGCTACCATCGCGCTGTTGGTGTTGTTGCTGCTGCGGTGCTGCGGTGGGGAGAGGAACCGGGAAGCCGGCGTTTTATGTGGCATCACTCTCACCGGTGTCACACCCCCTCCTTAATGCCTCCGCGGTGGTGGTTGCTGCTGCCGCGCTACTGCAGATGTTGTTTCTGCTGCGGTGCTGCGATGGGGAGGGAACTGGGAAGCCGGCGTTTTATGTGGCGTCGCTTTCACCGGCGCCACACCCCCTCCTTAATGCCTCCGTGGTGGTGGCTGCTGCTGCCGCGCTGCTGCAGATGTTGGTGCAGTAGTAGCTCCCTCCTTGGAGGTTGCTGAGTCACACCCAGATGGAATGGGGCTTCTGTTACTCACAAGCAGTCCTGAAACAGCAGAGCTGGATGGTAAGATTTCAGTCTCTTGTGGCAGAGCAGCGACAGTAGCAGTCCAAGGCTGCACACATGATGACGCTTTTGCAGCGTGTCTGTATGGACGCTGCCATCTTAAAATGGCGGCGTCCATACGCTTTATGGTTAGGGAGGGTGTAGACGCTGCGCCCTCCCTAACTCTAAAGGTGGGCTTTTTAGCCCTAAATGCGCCGCAAAGTGCTCGTCTAGATCGGGCTAATGATTCTATGATCACTGTTGGTGGGCCTGCAAGTGGGCAAAGAATTATTGGAAGATGATAAATGATCAAATTAATGTGATTCTTAAGAAATATATATACAACTAAAACCAGAATGTTATCTGTTAGGGATTTTTGATGATAGTATAAAAGGAAAAGAGGAAAAGATCTTGTTCTATATGGTTACTTAGCACAAATCTGTTTTCCACCAAAATGGAAGTTTGAAACTCGTCCAACAATTGATGATTGGTTAATGAAGTTATATGAAGGAATGATGATGGATAGGTTAACGCTAGCTATGAGAGATAAACCCAAGAAGCAGTTATTGGATGAATGGGGAGATGTTATTGAATTCTTAGAACAAAGATGGGGTAAAGTGGCAGTAATGAACTCACAATAGAGTTAAATCAAGATTAAGGTTGTTAAAGAGTTAAAGGAAATAGATATGAGTAAGGCAATTGGATCCAATACAATAAATGAAGATGTAAGAAAGTCAATTCTAAACAAAAATAGGGAATATATTGGTAGGAGGAAGTCAGTATGAATGAGAGGATGGATTAGAGGGAAGGAAAAGTGATGTGAATGAAAGAGAAGGTTAGAGTGGATTGAAAGTAGGGAACAGTTGGATAGAAGGGTACAACTAAAAAAGGATCAATTAAGTGTAGAGGGTTGGAGTAAGTAGTTAGATAAATGAGATAAGAAAGAGTTGGAGGAGGAGGAGAAGATAACGATATGAAGAAGGAATATGGAAAGGTATCAAGCGGCTGAAAGACTGAAAGACATGTAAGAGATGTTATAAACAAAGAACATTAGAATACTTTTCATTTACTTTTTAATGATAAAGGTTTGTATTGATTGGTTTTGTGGTTGGCATGTAGGTATGTATATACATACATGTAAATGTTGATGTATTGTTGGGATTTATTTAATAGTAATGAATTTTTAATAATAATAATAATAATAATAATAATAATAATAGAATTTGCCTTTTGGTGATCCATGGAAGATTGTTTAAATGGTGCACATGTAAAACCCCTCCATTTGTTCTTTCTGCAGGAGTGCTTCTGTCTAAGATAGCCCCCAAAAGAAGGAAGAACGGTGGAGCTATGGAGGAAACCAAAGGAGAAATTACCTTGAAGAAGGTTAATGTTCACTCCTTCCTTTGCAATTCAGCCATAGGCAGAACTTTCTCCCTTCCTTCAGAAGTCATCCTCTGTCCTTCAGTGGCTCAGTTGATCCCTGCTCCTGCCATCTTGTCCTTGCTTTCAATCCCAGGGAATCAGGGCCGGGGTTGGTGCTTCTTGCCAATGATGCCCCCTCAGAGTCTCCATCAGAGTCTGTCAGGAAGACCTTGTCTATGCCTATGATAGCACTAAACCCAGGGACATGAGACAGGGTTGGTCACCATTGTGAAGGAGGGAGGCACCTGATTCAAGGAGCTGGTTTTGAGCAATCATGAAATTCTAATGATTTAATTTGAGGTTTTCATATTATTATTGTGAAGAATGGGAAGAGAGTATTGTGGGGTTCCCTGACTTATGTGCTACTAGAATTTGATCATAGAGGTTGAAGCTCCAAAACATGGGCCGATTTGCGTTAGTCTATCCTTGATTGATACTGGTTAGTAATGCAGATTGGGAAGACCCACGTGGTACAATGTGCATGTGCCAAACAAAGTCTCCCTTCACATTAGAAATCCAGTTCATCAGGAATCCAGGCTTTACTTTACCTTTTTTCCCCATGGATTATACTTCAAGATTCAGCGAGAGAAAGAGATATTCAATATCTCTCATATATTCAGACATACCTCTCTCCATCTGTATTCTGAAGGGATCAAAAATATTTGGGATGCACCATGTGCTTTCCTCTGGTTTTGCTTAGACCTCTCTGGATGAGGGCTTCTTTGTTTTTCAGGTGACTTTTAAAGATGTGGCTGTGTACTTCACCAAAGAGGAATGGCAACTGCTAGACCCAAAGCAGAGAGCATTGTATGAGGTGGTGATGATGGAGAACTATGAAAATGTGTCCTCATTGGGTAAGGAACTTGAATCCATGGAAGACTGAGGGTCTTTCCTTTCATATGGCATTCTCATAGCACTCTGATTCTTCTTGAAATGTCATAACAACATCCTGAATCATAGTAAGTCCAAATGGGACTTAAACTGTCTCTTTCCTTCACCATACTCTCTTTTTGTGTTTGTGTGTGTGTGTGTCTGAGAAAGAGAATGGGAACAATAGAATGCATTTCCTATGGATTTATTTACATATTTATTTTCCTATCAAATGCAACCAAAAGTGTCTCTTTCCTGCCCCATACTGTTTCTCTCTTTGTCTGTGTCTGTGTGAGAGATAATATAAAAACAGAATCACAGGGAAAAGATCATAGAGGTGAAATGCTGAAGGAATACAGATAGGCATGAGAGCAATTGGGAAGATGGGGATCAGGCATGTGGAAGCAAGGACTTCAGGGCAGGAGCAAAATAAAGATAGTCTATCTCAGTTTGGAAAGGAAGGGAACTCGGGGAAAGTCCATAAGAGAGCCAGAAGAGGTGCCTTGAATATTGTGAGGCAGCCATGAACCTGACAAATGTTAACAACTGGATTAAAGAAAACTAGTGCACACCAGCTCAGGTCCTTCTTTTCAGACATTTTAAGGACTTCCATTTAGCAGTTACGACTAATATCTAGAGAGGGAGAGAGAGGGAACACAGAAACCCCTTTACACTAATATTTCTTGCCATACTTGACTACAGTAATCTGCTTTGATTCCCCTCCCAGAAAAGGCAGAATAGAATAGAAATAAATCCAATTATTATTATTATTATTATTATTGTTGTTGTTGAGATTACTTAGCCCCATTGTTGATTCCTGAGGCCCCTCCTCTCTTAACTTCTTTTCTGTCTTTGTCCTTCTTTATAGAAGAACCTGAGACAGCCCTGAGAATCAACACTGGAGAGAAACCACACAAATGCCCTCACTGTGGAAAAGGTTTTGCTCACAAGTCATGGCTTAAAAGACACCAGAAAGGCCATACAGGAGAGAAACCTTACAGATGCCAGCAGTGTGGGAAAGGCTTTGCTCAGAAGCCACAGCTAGTGGTCCATCAGAGAGTCCACACAGGAGAGAAACCTTACAGATGCCAGCAGTGTGGGAAATGCTTTGCTCATAAGTCACATCTATTGGTCCATCAGCCAGTCCACACAGGAGAGAAACCTTACAAATGCCAGCAGTGTGGGAAAGGCTTTGCTCATAAGTCAGTCCTTGTGGGACATCAGAGAGTCCACACAGGAGAGAAACCTTACAGATGCCAGCAGTGTGGGAAAGGCTTTGCTCACAAGTCAGTCCTTGGGGTCCATCAGAGAGTCCACACAGGAGAGAAACCTTACAGATGCCAGCAGTGTGGGAAATGCTTTGCTCATAAGTCACATCTATTGGTCCATCAGAGAGTCCACACAGGAGAGAAACCTTACAGATGCCAGCAGTGTGGGAAAGGCTTTGCTCATAAGTCACATCTATTGGTCCATCAGAGAGTCCACACAGGAGAGAAACCTTACAGATGCCAGCAGTGTGGGAAAGGCTTTGCTCACAAGTCAGTCCTTGGGGTCCATCAGAGAGTCCACACAGGAGAGAAACCTTACAGATGCCAGCAGTGTGGGAAATGCTTTGCTCATAAGTCACATCTATTGGTCCATCAGAGAGTCCACACAGGAGAGAAACCTTACAGATGCCAGCAGTGTGGGAAAGGCTTTGCTCATAAGTCAGTCCTTGTGGGACATCAGAGAGTCCACACAGGAGAGAAACCTTACAGATGCCAGCAGTGTGGGAAATGCTTTGCTCAGAGGCCACACCTAGTGATCCATAAGAGAAGCCACACAGGAGAGAAACCTTACAGATGCCAGCAGTGTGGGAAACACTTTGCTCAGAAGCCACAGCTAGTGGTCCATCAGAGAGTCCACACAGGAGAGAAACCTTACAGATGCCAGCATTGTGGGAAACACTTTGCTCAGAAGCCACAGCTAGTGGTCCATCAGAGAGTCCACACAGGAGAGAAACCTTACAGATGCCAGCAGTGTGGGAAAGGCTTTGCTCATAAGTCACATCTATTGGTCCATCAGAGAGTCCACACAGGAGAGAAACCTTACAGATGCCAGCATTGTGGGAAACACTTTGCTCAGAAGCCACAGCTATTGGTCCATCAGAGAGTCCACACAGGAGAGAAACCTTACAGATGCCAGCAGTGTGGCAAAGGCTTTGCTAAGAAGTCAGTCCTTGTGGTCCATCAGAGAGTCCACACAGGAGAGAAACCTTACAGATGCCAGGAGTGTGGGAAAGGCTTTGCTCAGAAGCCACACCTTCTGTCACATCATCAGAGAGTCCACACAACAGAGAAACCTTACAGCTGCCAGGAGTGTGGTAAGTCTTTTATTTCAGGTGCCAGCCTTACAAACCACCATAGGATTCATACGGGAGAGAAGCCATAGAAATGGGTGGACTGCTGGAAATTTCTTCTCTGAATTCACACCTTTTGAGGCATCATAAAATCCACTCTAAAGAGAAACTATAGAAATGTGAGGAGTTGAAAATGCTTCTTTGGTGAGGCAGCATTCATTCATTTTATTATGTTTTGCAAAGCTTTAGTAAAATCTTTTTCTATTCTATTTCTGCTACAAAGTATGTGGTTTACAATTATCTTGCCCTTACAGGAACTTTCAATAAACCTTTGAATTCTTTGGAACATTTTGTATTTTTCATTTCCTCTTTAGAATCTTGAATCAGTGAAATAACATCAATTATGAAGCATCAGTATTAGTATCAATGAGATGCTGTCAGAATTCAAATGGTTGTGGCCATAAAGAAGGATGCTGTCCCCTTTGTAGCCCTGCATTGTCTGTCCCCTTTGTAGCCCTGTATTGACACATACAACATGCACTGACTCTCGAGTGAAACCCTGATTTCCCCCTCTGTCCTCAGGACCTAAACCTGGGCTAGAAAGGATCATGTTTTCTTTGGGTTTTCTCTTGTAACCACCACCACCACCTCCTCCTCCTCCTCCTCCTCCTCCTCCTCTTTTAACATCTTTTTTCTTGGCCTTTTTACATGGGGCATTAGGGGTGCTATACATCAGGGCCTCAGGCAGCAGGTGAGGGTGCCTCTTCTCCATTTTGGGGGGCCCAACTCCAGGCAAGCAGAAAGGGCTCTGCGAATATCCAGCTGAGCTATGAGAACAGTAACGTATTATAATTTACAAGGCCTAATTCAACTGTAAAAGATGGCAGGTGTCTATAGATTTGCATATTTTCCCGCTTTCTCTCAGTTGCAGTGGTACAAGGGCTTCCCACTCGATGCTGCATCCACCATGTAGCTATTAATAAAGATGCAAAATTAAATGTTTTTTATCCTGTTTCTTAAGGAAGTTTCTCCACATCTTTTTTGAATTCCAGTTCTGGGCACCACAATTCAAAAAAGATGTGGAGAAACTGGAGCATGTCCAAAGGAGGGCAACTAAGATGGTGAAGGGTCTGGAAACCATGCCCTATGTTGAATGCCTTAGGGAACTGGGGATGTTTAGCCTGGAGAAGAGAAGGTTAAGAGGTGATATGATAGCCCTGTTTAAATGTTTGAAGGGCTGTCATATTGAGGAGGGAGCAAGCTTGTTTTCTGCTGCTCCAGAGACTAGGACCCGGAACAATGGCTATAAATTGCTTGCGTGTGGTGGCGTCTCCTTCCTTAAAGGTCTTTAAGCAGGGGCTGGATGGCCATATGTCAGGGATGCTTTGACTAGGAGTTCCTGCATGGCAGGGGGTTGGACTGGATAGCCCTTGTGGTCTCTTCCAACTCTATGATATGATTCTAGGATGTATAATGAAGACACAGCAGTTAATATGGAATCAAATGGGTAAAATTGGGTGGTAAGAATGGGGCTTTCATTTCGAACTTTTTGGTGTACCTCAGTCTCTCTAGGAGTGTTCTGAATTCAGGATTATCCCAGGCCATGAGGTTTGTGCGCCAAACGCAAGGACCTGGGCGGCCCATATTGGTTTCATAAAGCGTGATGTATTCAGCAACAACCGCAATTCCTCACAGCTTCTCATTCAAATACACACAACATATTTTCCTCTGCAGAAATTAAGATGGACATTTTTAAAGGGCTATTCCCAGATCAATGGGAAAGGAGAGGATTATTCTTTTTCACTTCATAGAATCATAGACCTGGACACAGTATTCCAGATGGGGCCTGACCAAAGCAGAATAGAGAGGCACTATTACTTCCCTGGATCTAGACACTATACTTCTATTGATGCAACCTAAAATTGCATTGGCCTTTTTAGCTGCTGCATCACACTGTTGACGCATGTTCAACTTGTGGTCTAGTTGGACTTCTAGATCCCTTTCACACGTAGTTTCATTCAGCCAGGTGTCCTCCATTTTATATCTGTGCATTTCATTTTTCTGCCCTAAGTGCAGAACGTTACATTTCTCTGTGTTAAATTTCATTTTGTTAGCTTTGGCCCAGCTTTCTAGTCTATTCAGGTCATTTTGAATTTTGATCCTGTCCTTTGGGGTATTAGCTACTCCTCCCAATTTGGTGTCATCTGCAAATTTGATAACTAGGCTCTCAATACTGTCATCCAAGTCATTAATAAAAATGTTGAATAGGACTGGGCCCAGGACAGAACCCTGTGGCACCCCACTGGTCACTTCTTTCCAGGATGAAAAGGAACCATTGTTGAGCACCCTTTGGGTTCGGTCAGTCAACCAGTTACAAATCCATGTAACAGTTAACTTGTCTAGCCCACATTTTACAAGCTTGTTTGCAAGGATGTCACGGGGAACCTTGTCAAATGCCTTACTGAAGTCAAGATATACTATATCCACAGCATTCCCTTCATCTACCAAGCTGGTAATTTTATCAAAAAAAGAGATCAGATTTGTCTGGCATGACTTGTTTCTCTGAAACCCATGTTGGCTTTTTGGAATTATCTTCCAGATATTCACAGACTCTCTGCTTAATGATCTGCTCTAGAATCTTTCCTGGTATTGATGTCAGACTAACTGGACGATAATTGTTGGGATCCTCTTTTTTCCCCTTTTTGAAGATTGGGACAACATTTGCCCTCCTCCAGTCTGCAGGGACTTCTCCTGTTCTCCGGAGTTCTCAAAGATTATTGCCATTGGTTTCGATATTACATTTGCCAGTTCTTTTAATACCCTTGGATGTAGTTCATCTGGTCCTGGAGACTTATATTCATTTAGATTAACCAGGTATTCCTGTACTGTTTCATTACTTATTCTGTGCTGAAATTCCCCTATTCTGTCCTCTGCCCCATCATCCTTAGGTTGGGCACCCTTTGCCTTTCCTGAGAAGACTGAAGCAAAGAAGGTATTGAGTAATTCTGCCTTTTCTCTGTCCCCTGTGAGCATTTTGCCATCTTCTGCACGCAGTGGCCCAACTGTTTCCTTCTTCTTCCTTTTGCTGCGGACATACCCCCCCCCCCAAAAAAAACTTTTTATTGTTCTTAACGTCTCTAGCAAGCCTGAGTTCATTTTGCGCTTTAGCTTTTCTTACTTTATCCCTACATGTGCTGGCTATTTGTTTGAATTCCTCTTTGGTGATTTCCCCATTTTTCCATTTTTTATACATGTTCCGTTTAAAACTTAGCTCAGTTGTAAGTTCCTTAGTCATCCATACCGGTTTCTTGAGACATCTCCCATTTTTCTTCCTCATTGGAACTGTCTGAAATTGTCCCTTTACTATCTCCCTTTTGAGGAACTCCCATCCATCTTGAACTCCCTTCTCTTTTAGTATTCTTGACCATGGGATCACCCCCAGTATTTCTCTAAGTTTATTGAAATCAACTTTCCTAAAGTCTAGAATGCGTGTCTGACTATGCTTAGCTTCACCTTTCCACTGTATAACAAACTCCAGGAGGACATGGTCACTTCCACCTAAGGATCCCACCACTTGCACCCCATCAACTAGGTCTTCCCCGTTGGTTAAGATCAGATCCAAAATAGCTGATCCCCTTGTTGCCTCTTCCACCTTTTGGACAATGAAATTGTCTTCCAAGCAAGTGAGGAATTTTCTAGATCTTGAGGATATGGCTGAGTTTGACTTCCAGCAAATATCCGGGTAGTTGAAGTCCCCCATCACTACTACATCTCTCCTTCCTGATTGTGTGGTCATCTGTTCTAGAAAGGCATCATCCATTTCCTCAGTCTGACTTGGGGGTCTGTAGTAGACTCCCACAGTAACATCCCTGTTGTTTCCCTCTCCTTTAATTTTTATCCAGATGCTCTCCACCTGGCTTCCAGTATTGATGTCCTGGATTTCTTCACTGGTGTAAATGTCCTTGACATATAATGCTATTCCTCCTCCTTTCTTGTTTGTCCTGTTTCTCTTAAAAAGGTTATACCCCTCTATTTCTATATTCCAATCGTGAGACTCATCCCACCAGGTTTCAGTGATGCCTATTATATCATATTTCCCTTGTTGTGCTAGGAGTGCAAGTTCATCTTGCTTATTTCCCATGCTCTGTGCATTAGTGTAGAGACATCTAAGACCATGTGTCCCCTTTACTTGATGCCTGTGCATTTTTTTTGGCTCCTATTGTTGGGTCCTTGCACTGTTTGTCTTCTTCCCTCTATGTCAGTTTGACTATTTTTTCTAGCCGTTTTGCCTTCCAGACTGCTGTCTCCCTTCCCCAGATCACTTAGTTTAAAGCCCTCCTGATCAGATTCTTCAGACTCTTGGCAAAAACGTTACTTCCAACTGGCGTGAGATGTAGCCCATCCCTTTCTAGAAGTCCCTCCTCATGGAACCGCAGCCCATGATCCAAGAATCCAAATTGTTCTCGGCGACACCATCTGCGGAGCCAGTTGTTGATATCTGCTATTTTCCTCTCTCTTCCTGGACCATGCCCTTCTACTGGTAGAAGAGACGAGATGACAATCTGTGCGTCCATTTCCTTCAGCTTCTTCCCCAGAGCCTCGTAGTCCCTTCTGATATTCTGAAGGCTATGTCTTGCTGTGTCATTCGTTCCCACGTGGACCAAAAGGAAGGGGTATTTGTCAGTAGATTTGACCAGTCTTGTCAGCCTCTCCGTAACATCACGGATCTTTGCCCCAGGGAGACAACACACCTCACGAGACATCTTGTCAGGCCCACAAATCACTGCTTCTGTACCCCTCAGCAAGGAGTCCCCCACCACAACCACGCGCCTCCTCTGAGGCTTAGCAGCAACTCTTCCCTGCGATGGAACTCCCAGGCTCTCCTGCTGTGTCCCTGAAGTCTGTCCGTGCTGCTCTTCCTGATCCTCCTTGATAAGTGAAAGGGCTTCGAAACGATTCTGTAGCTGCAAGCTCCTACAGCTATCCCTGATTTCTCTGCTTCTCTGTGTGACATTCCTCCAGCTGTTTGCCTCCTGTGTAGATGAAGTGACCTTCTCACCCCCAGCAACTTTCTCTGTGTGGTCCCCTTCCAAGATCGTTCCTTCCGTTGTGTCGAGGAAAACCTCTTGCTCCCTGACATGCTGAAGTGTCGCTACCCTGGATTCCAGCTGCTGTACTTTCTCCTCCAAGAGGGCTACCAACTTGCACTTGGGGCATGTGAAGTTCGCCACATCTGTAGGCAAGAAGACAAACATCCCACAAGTGTTGCAAGTGACTGCAGCCGCTCCCTCGATGCCCATACCGAGAACTATTAAGGAATCACTAAAAGAAGACTGTGGGCTTCCTCCTCGAAGAATATTCCCCGGTAAACACTAATGTCAAAGCCCCTGATGTCCTGTCCTATTTCACCAATCTCTATCAGTGATTTCAACCTACTGGGAATGTTACTTTATACAGATGCCCTGGTTTCTAACTTGTATTCACTTCCTCTGAGGTGGAGGGGAACCCCTCAAAAGCACTTTTAAAAAGGGGGAGATCTAAAGGAGAACCTCAAAAACAAAGTTTACAGCTCCTCTGCTCCTGCTTTACCCTGTTTGGGGGGGGGGGGGATTCCACACACTTACCACTTAAAATGGCTGCCAAAAAGTTGCTCTTCCTTCTTCTCTCTCTCCCTCCAAGTGGTCTGCAGCTGGCTCTCTGAGCAGTTCTGTATAGCTAGTCTCCTAGCTCCTCCCACTTGTGACTCACTGATGTGACTCAGAGAAGCTCCTCCTCCTCTGCAACAGACACACTCCCCCAAGAGATTTTAAAAATCCACACACTTACCACTTAAAATGGCTGCCAAAAAGTTGCTCTTCCTTCTTCTCTCTCTCCCTCCAAGTTGTAATCCAGTGCTCAAGCCACCACACCACATATATATAAATTATATATATATATAAAATGTAAGGGTATGTGACAGAAACAACATCAGCAATTACAACTCTGATAATAATAATAATAATAATAATAATAATAATAATTTATATCCCGCCCCTCTGGGTGAGCGAATAAAATATTTCTTGGGAATTTGGCCATTGTAGTTCCTTTCCTCCCAAGGGGCTGTGGAGTTACAACTGTCTGTTGATTGTGAATTCTAGTCAGTGAGAAGCAGAACGATCTGGGATTTCTAAATTAAGATTTGGATTGATCTGAACTGGATGTTTTCCAAATGGGTCTGAGCTGGCAGAAGTTGGAATAAATGGCTCTCGGGTTCCCCTGTGACTTTATTCGTCTATGATTCATCGCTATTACATGTTACAACAACCAGCTAGTAACTCTTATATAACCCTAGAATCATAGAGTTGGAAGAGACCACAAGGGCCATCCAGTCCAACCCCCTGCCATGCAGGAACTTCCAATCAAAGCATCCCTGATAGATGGCCATCCAGCCTCTGCTTAAAAACCTCCAGACTCCACTACACTCCAAGGAAGAAGTGTTTTCCACTGTCAAACAGCCCTTACTGTCGGGAAGGTACTCCTAATGTTGAGGTGGAATCTCCTTTCCTGAAATTTGTATCCATTGTTCCGCGTCCTAGTCTCTGGAGCAGCAGAAAACAAGCTTGCTCCCTCCTCAATATGACAGACCTTCAAATATTTAAACAGGGCCATCATATCACCTCTTAACCTTCTCTTCTCCAGGCTAAACATCCCCAGTTCCCTAAGGCAGTCCTCATAGGGCATGGTTTCCAGACCCTTCGCCATCTTAGTTGCCCTCCTTTGGACATGCTCCAGTTTCTCTACATCTTTTTTGAATTGTGGTGCCCAGAACTGGACACAGTATTCCAGGTAGGGGCTGACCAAAGCAGAATAGAGTGGCACTACTAGACACTATACTTCTATTGATGCAGCCTAAAATTGCATTGGCCTTTTTAGTTGCCACATTGCACTGTTGACTCATGTTCAGCTTATGGTCTACTTTGACTTCTAAATCCCTTTCACATGTATTTTCATTCAGCCAGGTGTCCCCCATTTCATATCTGTGCGTTTCATTTTTCCTCCCTAAGTGCAGAACGTTACATTTCTCTGCGTTGAATTTCATTTTGTTAGCATTGGCCCAGCTTTCTATTCTATTCAGGTCATTTTGAATTTTGATCCTGTCCTCTGGGGTATTAGCTACTCCTCCTAGTTTAGTATCATCTGCAAATTTGATAAGTATGCCCCCAATTTTGTCATCCAAGTCATTAATAAAGATGTTGAATAGCACTGGGCCCAGGACAGAACCCTGTGGGACTTCACTGGCCACTTCTCTCCAGGTTGAAACATAATTATCCCTGCAGAAAGGGGACTGGACATGGGGTGTCAATAGGTTTTTGTGTGAGTGAGGACCACACCAGGTGACACCTTGAGGTGAGGACCACTGCGAAGTGGTAGTGTGTGGTCAAGGTGACCAGACATCCTCCTTTTCCAGCACCTGTCCTACAGCCAAAGGACTTTTTCTTCAGCCACCCCTAAACTGCAGAATGACCTGCCAGAATAGATCCGACAGTTCAATATGCTGCCTGAATTTAAAACAGCATTGAAGATCTGTCTCTTCCGACAGGCTTCTCCAGATAAATTTTAAACTGTGATAGGTTTTTTTTGTGGGTTTTCCGGGCTATGTGGCAATAATAATAATAATAATAATAATGTTTTATTTATACCCCGCTCCTCAGCCAAGACTATCAGAGCGGCTTACAATTTGTTAAACAAACAGCTTCATTTACAATTGTAAGCTATTTGCCCCCAACAATCTGGGTACTCATTTTAGCGACCTCGGAAGGATGCAAGCCTGAGTCAAGCTTCAGCCCTTTGCTGGTCTTGAACTCGCCACCTTCTGGTTTTGAGTGAGTGGCTGCAGTACAGGCATTTAACCACTGCGCCACCAGGGCTATAGTTTAGTATAGTATATAGTATATAGTATAGTATAGAACAGTTTCTTCTAGAACATTTCACCAGCATCTGTGGCTGGCATTATCAGAGAATGCTTGCTTGAAACAGAGTTGGGTAAATACACACACACACACACACACACATATATATACTGTGTGACAGAGACCCAACTCTTTTCCAAGCAAGCATTCTCTGAAGATGCCAGCCACAGATGCTGGTGAAACATCAGGAAGAAACTATTCTAGAACATGGCAATATAGCCCAGAAAACCCACAAAAAACTAAAGATACTGACCCTGAAAGCCTTCGACTTCACTTTAAATTGTGAATTTTAAATGGCAAATTTTAAATGTGGAGTATTTTAATATGTGTATATCTTGTCCTTTTAAATTGTGTGTGTGTGCTTTTAAATTGATGTGTATCTTAATTGATGTGTTTTAGTTGATGTGGTGTGTCTGTTAAGTGTTGTTCCCTGCCTCAGCCCATGGGGAGAGGCAGGTAATAAATACATTATTGTTGTTGTTGTTGTTAAACGATACATTTTTGTTGTGGATATGCACATAACCTATTTGTCATTTTAAATTGATGTGTGTGTTTAATCGATGTGTTTTAACTGATGTTGCTTATTTGTTGTTATTGGGATGAGCTAGACCGCCCAAAAGGGGCAGTCTGTGACCACACCTTTAAGCGCCGGGATGGGGCCAAGGCTGCCGCACTGGCAGCCTCCGCGGCCCCATGCCGCTGCTTCTGAAGGCTGCGGGGGAGCGGCAAACTGCCTCTTCCCCACGGCTTCCAAGCCGGGTGCAGCAGGCGCCCTGGGCACCCACTGCACCCCGTTTCCCTCAGCGGGCTTGAAGGGAGGAAGGGGCTGCCACTGCGGCCCCTGTCTCCCTTGGTCTTTGCCGCGGCTGTGTAAAAGCCGCGGCAAAGACCCACCCACAAAAAGGAGCTCCGTTTGGAGCTCCTTTTTTGCGCCATGGAAAGGGAGTGATTTGCGCCCTCCTGCGGCACAAAGGCATCATCATGTGCGCACATGATGACGGTTTGACAACCTGTCCATATGGACGTCGCCATTTTAAAATAGCAGCTTCCATACGCTTTAGGGTTAGGGAGGGTCTAAAAGCTGTGCCCTCCCAAACCCTAAAGGTCGGCTTTCCAGCCCTTAAAGTGCCGCAAAGTGCCCGTCTAGAACGGGCCATTGTCCCCTGCCTCAATTCATGGGGAGAGGCAGGTAATAATAATAATAATAATAATAGAGAATTTTAGATGTTGATTTGGAATTTGTTTTTGGGGGAAGAGAAATATTTTCAAGCCATGGATGAATGAATCAGTGGATGCAGAATCTGTGAATACAGAGGGATGATTGCATAAATTCAGATAAATAGTAGGAAGGATTAGATTGATTCTGCTATACAGATAATATTCAGCCTGGAAGCAACGGATGTTTATGGAGTAATAAACTCCCAGAATAATTTTCAGAGCACAAAAAGCCAGAGGCAACCTCCTATGGCATACTCTGTTCTGGCTCATTCTGGAAGCTTCCTAGATGTGTCAGATGGCATATTTCAAGGCCCTCTAATGAGGACATGGTGTTTTGCCATTTAGTACCGACTCCTTGGTCGTCTTTGGAGTGAAAGAGTGGTGCTTTGCTTCCTAATGAACTTAAGATGATAACTGAATTACTCTAAAGAGTGGTAACAGGATATACAATTAGAGGAGAACATTCTTAACAAGCTCTCAGCCTCATTAGGAGCTGTTTGTTCTCTCCCTGGTGATCTGGCAGGGCTGCAGGATTCCTGGAGAAGGAGTTGACTCGGCGCAAATTAGCTGGTTTAGGAAAGGGAGGACTTAAAGGAAAGCACCGGGGAAAGCCACGTAATGGCCAAGGCCCTGCCTGCATGGGCCAGATAAAAGAGCTTCCCCGTGTCCTCTTGGCGGGGAGCCCTGACGACACACGGCTCACACCCTGATTCTGTTGCGAACAGTCCGGACCCCAGACAGTCCTGACAGATGACCAAGTGCTCCTGACAGATGGTTTATTTAAATACCTCCAAAGAAAGAGACTCCTCCACTCTCCAAGGGAGCATCTTCTACTCTCAAATAGCTCTTCTCCTTTAGCTTGAATCCATGGCTCTGTGTCCCTCGAGCAGCAGAAAACAAGCTTGCTCCATCCTCAATATGACACCTTTTCAAATATTTAAGCAGGGCTATCATAGCACCTCTCTTCTCTTAACCTTCTCATCCCCAGGCTAAACATATCCAGCTGTCTAAGCCTCCTTGTAAGGCATGGTTTCCAAACCTTTCGCAATTTTGGTTGAGCTCCTCTGGACATGCTCCATCTTCTCAATATTCCTCTAGAATTATGATGACCAGAACTGGAGACCGGATTCCAGGCGAGGCCTGACAAAAGCAGAATAGAGTGGCACTATTACTTCTCTCAGTCTAGGCACTATATTTCTTTTGATTTATATTGTTTGATATTGATTTTTATTGATATATATTCTATTGATATTTGAAAGAATATATTCAGGAAGGAGTAAACTTGTTTTCTGCTGCTCCAGGGACTAGGGCAGGGAGCATAGTGGAATATGTTGCCTCAGAGGATGGTGGAGTCTCCTTCTTTGGAGGTTTTCAAATAGAAGCTGGATGGCCATCTATCACGAATGACTGGATTGTGTTTTCCTGGCTGGCAGAAAGAGGTTGGACTGGGGGTCATCCAGTTCAACCTCATTCTGCCATAACATTATCAAACCAGTCCTGACAAATGGTCATCCAGCCTCTGTTTAAAAACCTCCAAAGAAGAAGCCTCCACAACTCTCCAAGGCAGCATATTCCACTGTACTCTAAAGCAGAATGAATTAAACAAATAAAACAGATCATTTAGATAGACAGATCATATAGGTACACAGAAGGTGGACAGACAGACAAACCCATCCACTTCCAGAGAATGGCTGAAACCTTGTTGAGCCCAACTACTCAGGAAGGTGTTGCCTAATCATCATGTCCATTTAGATTTGCACTATGCAAGTATTATCCCAACCAATAATTGTATATATCTCAGCATGTTGGGAAGGCATTCTGTTATTAATATGTCTTACCTGGAAGACACCTCCTTAGATGAGAATGGGGAAGAAGTGAGCTCCAGATCACCAGCTCCATACAGAGCCAGAGACAGTTATCAGTTCTGCCTTGGAAGTAGAGTCTGGACCAGTGATTCCCGTATTTTGATCCTCTAGGCATTTTTTACTTTAGTTTCCAGAACCCCCAGCCAGGAATTCTGGGACCTGAATTCCAAAATATCTGGAGAACCAACGTTTGGAAATCACTGGTGTGAATCATCACATATTGATCTTAAAGAGAGAGAAATAGAGGCTGAGCTAATCCATCCACCAGAGACTGAAACTGTAAGACAAAAACATAGGCAAGGGCATGGTGTGCCTTAAAAAATGCTGGGAAAATGAGGCCAGCTAGGCTGAGTTAGAGTTAAAGCTGGCTATAAATTAGTTGAACCAAGGCAATTTCTGTTCTACTATGTTTGCCATTTAATGGAACCTGCTTTTTTAGTTTCCTGAATCTTTTCAATTATTCCTTCAATGACTTTTGATCTTGTTTGGCTTGCTTTTGGTGCTTTGACCCCACACTGTTTTGATCACCCCTTTCCTCTTTCAGATCCTTCATGTATGGCCCTGAACTTGCTTGGTTCCTCCATGGTTGTTTCTCAAACTAAGGGTGTGCTCTCCTGGGCACTTGGTCCCTTGAAACAGGAGAGTTACAGTCCTCCTGTTGTACAGTTCCCTTCCAGTACAGCTCCTGGCTGTTGTTTTTTCGTTTCTTCCCTGTCAAAAGAGAGACTGTGCTAAAAAGAAGGGCTTGGTGGCTTAAATCAGGGCTCCCATGGTGGTCGCTGAGCGCCAGGCTCAGTACAAGATTTGTACTATTGACTTTCTTTCTAAATAAACCAGAAATCATCAAATCCTATTATGGAGGGGGAAATAATACATGGATCTCATTGTGTAATAAATCATAAACCAGATTGGATTTACAATAGCTGAGTGGATCAATGGAGGTAAAAAAAAATAAAATACAACTTGAGTTTTATTTTTGTCAAAGAGCCATGGCCGCCTGACCTTTCCAAAGTTATACTTGCTCCTTTGATGCCATGGAAGGAGAGGAGGTCGGCTTCCATTATCTATTTAAGCCATTATTTGGGGAACACATGGATGGGCCTGTTCCTTCATACACTTTTTTGTTTGGAAAGAGATACACACAAATATACAACATTGTATGAAATTCAGAGATATTTCTGATTGGCAAGGCAAATGTTTCCCAGAAATTAAGGCAAATTTAAAGGAAAGGATCCGGGATCAAGTGGATACAAGCAAATTTCTAGCACTCATCTGTTAAAACAAGAGCAGAGGAAGGGTGAAAAAGTCAAATGAGTAGAGTTTGCCAAGTAAAGTAAGGGCAGGGGTTCTGATCCTTTAATGGTTGCATAGAATTCCCTCTGCTATGCAGCCATTAAAAGGACAGGAGCCTTTTCCCTTATTTCACTTGGCAACTCTAAGCATGGAACCTCAAGAATGGGACAGGAAGGAAGAATAATGCTGTAGAGCTAGAAGCTGGTGTGGCATAGTGGTTTGAGTGTTGAACTCTGGCTCTGGAGACCAGGGTTCGATTCTTTGGGCAAGTCACACACTCTCAGCCTCAGGGGAATGCAATGGCAAACCTCCTTTGAAGAAACTTGCCAAGAAACCCCTGCGATAGATTCTCCTTATGGTTGTCATACGTCGGAAACAACTTGAAGGTAGACAACAACAGTAACAACAACAACGAAGAGTTAGAAGGCATCTCAAAGGCTATCTAATCCAACCCAATTCCAGTGAATGAAATCCATAACAAAAACACCCAAAGAGATAGTCCTCCAATCTCTGCTTAGAGACCAATTTATCGGAGTCCACCACCATCCAAATGAGTTTGTTTCTCTGTCAAACAATCCTCAGGAAGCTCTTCCAAATATTTACATGAAACTACCTCTCTCGTAATTTGAATTCATCCACTTGAGTCCAACCTTCTGGAGTATCAGGAAACAACTCTATCACTCTATCTGGCAGCCTTTCAGATATTTGAAGGTGGCCATATCATATCCCCTCTCAGTCTTCTCTTCCTCAGGCTAGAAAATAATAATCCTGTCCAATACAGAAATATGGCTATATGGAAATTTATCCATCTATCAATGTGGCGTAAAGGTTTGAGCATTGCACTATGACTCTGGAGACTAGGATTTGAATCCCTGCTTAGCCATGGAAACCCACTGGGTGACCTTGGGCAAGTCACATATTCTCAGCCTCAGAAAACCCAGTGGTAGATATAGCAGGGAATGACTTGAAGGCAAACAAGAACAGAAACTATAATCTATCTATGAGTGTGTGTCTGAAGACAGAAGGGACAAAGCCATCTAAATAATCTCTCCAACTCATTCTTTTTCTCTTTTTGGAAAAGGAAGACAGGCGAGAAAATCATTTATAATAACAACTTGTTCATTTCTCCTTCTATAACCTTCCCATTCTGTTCCTTATCTTTCCAGAATAGCATTTTGTGCTCTTCTGTTGCACTGGATTGCTTTATAGGTCTGCCTCTCTTTTCATAGTAAATTCATCATTCTAGTTTGGGTCATTAATCTCTGCTTTTTCTTCCAAAGATAATACATGTTTAATGGCTGTGGAATTTAATATCATGGCAGGACCAAAAGTGTTTGATGTACAATTGAAGGGTAGCAAAAATAATGTTCTGCCAAAGGTGTCTAGAATGCTGTGTATTCTAGGAAAAGGACTCCCAGATTCCTTCATAAAAGACTTTATTGGGATGGGAATGCTCATGATCAAAGGCAGATTGTGCCCAATTCTGGGCTCCACAATTCAAGAGGGACATTAAGAAGCTGGATTGGAGGGTGACCAAAATGGTGGAAGATCTGGAAGTCACCAAGCCTTCCGAGGAGTGGTTTAGGGAGCTGGGTATGTTTAGCCTGGAGAAGAGAAAGTTAAGGGGTGATATGGTAGCCTTGTTTAAATTCTGGAGGGGTGCCACATTGAGGATGGAGCGTGCTATCTGTCACAGGGAGTGCTTTGATTGTGAATTCCTGCATGGCCGAATGGGGTTGGACTGGATGACCCTTGTGTTCTCTTCCAACTCAGTTATTCTATGACAACCTGAGGCATCCTGTTAGTGACGTGGCCATTAGTAAGTTCTCTTACAGAAGGGGTTGTGGAAATTGGTCCCGTGCAGAAGTCTGTAGTGTATTGAAGGTTGTGGAAGCAGAATTTTACATGTGGTCCCCTTGTGTATATGGCGCCGTGCAGTTGTGTGTTGTGCATACATTTTATGCAAGCCAGTGTGCTGGATTAAGACTCCAGGGTTTGAATCCCTTCTCGGTCAAAGAGACCCATGTCATGCCATGGACTGGTAAAGGTAAATGTTGTTTAATTTAGTAGATGAATAATTGATAATATACGGTAAGGAATTGCCAGGAGGGAGAGTGAGAAAGGGATGCTTGGAGTGAGTGGAGATTGGTCTGAAGGGTTTTGAATAAGGCTGGTGAATGACGTTTGCTGAGTGGCTGTTGATGGAGGGGGCAGTTAGTGGTTAGTTTTTGTGGATTTCTCTGAAGATGCCAGCCACAGATGCAGGCTAAATGTCAGGAATAAACTTATCTAGAACACGGCCTTATAGCCTGAAAAACCCACAAAAAACTATGGATGCCAGCCATGAAAGCCTTTGACTTCACAAGTTAGTGGTTAGTTAGAGAGTGAGGTTGGAGGTTTGAGAGAGTCACTCAGGCTACATCTACAATGTAGAATTAATGCAATTTGACACTGATGTAACTGTCATGGCTCAATGCTATGGAATTCTGGGATTTATAGTTTTATGAGATATTTAGCCTTCTCTCTCAGAGAGCTCTGGTGCCACAATAATCTACAAATCCCAGGGTTTCCTTAGCATGGAGCCGTGGCAGTTAAAGTCATGTCAAACTGCATTATTTTTGCAGTGCAGATGCAGCCAAAGACTATGGCAATTCAACTGGTCCTCTGTTGAAGAAACTTAAATCCAGGTAGCCTCAGAGGAAGGCAATGGCAAACCCCCTTCTGACCAAATTTTGCTGGAAAAAAACCCCTGTGAAACATTCACCGTAGGGGTGTCATAAATCAGAAACTACTTGAAGGCTCACAACAGCAACAACCACAGATTTTATCACTAAGGAACAAAGTTGAGAAAGTGGTCCTCTTGCCACAACCACTATCTATTTCTGATTGTGCAAAGGAAGCACAAGCAGGCACAATTGGTAGATAGGCAATAAGTGTAGATTTACACTGTGTGTTGTGTGCCTTCAAGTCATTTCCAACTTATAGTGACCCTAAGGCAAACCAATAAAATAATAATAATAATAATAATAATAATAATTATTATTATTATTACTTCTTATCTGTCTCTCCCCATGGATCGAGGTGGGGAACAACAACAGACATACTACATCATTTAAAACCCATCAGGTAAAATACACATCAGTACACATCAGGTACACAAACCTGATCAGAACAATCATGGGGTTTTCTTGACAAGATTTGCTTGGAGGATGTGTGGTTTGCGTTTGCCTTCCTCTGAGGCTGAGAGAGTGTGACTTAGATTTACACTACCCAAGCAAAAAAAAAAAAAAAAAAAAGGATCTTGGCTATTGTATCCCAACAGTGACATTTGATCCTTTTTTAAAAAAAGAAGTTTGCAGAACAGTTGTTGGATTTCCGATTGAGCGCAACTGTGATAAGTCCCATTTCCTCTAAATAACATTGATGGTGGTTCCATGGCCCATTGACCTTTATTTTCGCAATGAGTAAGCCCTAAACTGACAAAAAGTAAGAGACTTTCCAAAAGCTGGCCAGTTTCTGGACCAATGAGCTGCGTAGCTAATTACTCGGACAAATGTACGTCTGGCTGCAGCCAAGTGGAATAGAACGGATTTCTATTTTTCTCCATTTCCCCCTCAGATCTCTGAGGTCCCCTTTGAAACATCATTTTTCATCACACTTGGCTTTGCATGGCAGACGAGTTTAAAATAAATAAATGTGTAATGCCACGACATGTCATTAAAGGCCATCTATCTCCAGAAATTGCTGGATAAGAATGAAGAGAAGCAGGTAATATCCCATAACTCTAATTTACAAAAGGCTATAAATCCTATTAGACCCTTTCGTATGATTCTGTTGACACAAAGGATTTTATAGTGTGAAGTAAAATAATAAAAACAAGAATAATGGATCAGAGAGGAAGTCCCCAGGAACTCAGAAGTCACCAGGAGGTTAGGGAAACCAGACATTTTTCATAGGAACAGCAGGAACAAGGAATGGGTTTTTATAAAATGTTTGTCAAGATCGAAAGAGACTCTCTTGTGGCTATGATTTTTGCTTCCTTAATGTTCAGCTGTAAAACTGCCTTTGCATTTTCTTCCTTGACTTTCTTACCAACCGTTCCAAGTTTTTGCTGTTTTCTGCTAGTAGTATGGTGTCATCTGCATATCATAAATTGCGCATTATCTTCAATTTTCATGCCTCCTTCCTTTGAGTCTAGTCTTTCATTAAATATGATATTTTTGGCATACACATTAAATAGGCAGGATGGTAGAATGGAGCCTTACCTGATCCCCTTTCCGGTTGGAAACCATTATGTTTCTCCATATTCTGTCTCGACTTTAGCCTTTTGTCAAATGCTGTGGTGCACTCATTTCTTTAAGAACGATCCATAGCTTTTATGATCTAAACAATCAAAGACTTTGCTAAAATCTATAAATCGCAGGGTGATTTTACTTTGAAAGTCTTTAGTACGCTTTATTTTCCATTTGCAATATGATCCCTAGTGCCTCTTCTGTTCCTGAACTCAACTTGGACATCTGGCATTTCTCACTCCATATATAATAAAAAGGTTTATTGTAGAATTTTGAGCATCACTTTATTGGGGTAAAAACCACTGACGCTTTTCCTTCTCTCAGGTGAAAATGTGGCAATTTTTATCTCTACTTCGTAGCTGTTTTATCTTTACTTCATAGATATTGTACTAGCTTTCCATGAGCTTCACCTTTAGAATAGTCAAGAGCAGAGGTCTTCATTCTGCAGCTAACCATTCCAAAAATCATAGAATCGTACCATCATAGAGTTTTAAGAAACCCTAAGGTCCACCCAGTTCATCTTCCTTCCGCCATGCAGGAATACACAATCAAAGCACCCCGACAGATGGTCATCCATCCTCTGCTTAAAAACGTCCAGACAGAGCTGTCTGAGTGGAATATACAGCTGCTACAGAGAGTGGTGGAGTCTCCTTCTCTGGAGGCTTTTAAACAGAGGCTGGATGGCCATCTGTGTTTTCATTTTGAGTTCCTGCATGGCAGAAATGGGTAGGACTGACCGGCCCTTGGGTTCTCTTCCAACTCTATGGAGTTTATCACACAAGAGGAAATTAAGAATTTAAACAGTAATTAACCTGTGAAAATTGCGCAATTGACATTAAAACGCGATTCAAATGAGATTAACACAAGAGCCATTATCCTGCAAATAACTTGGGAATAACCAGGCAATAAACAGTAAAAAATCATTCACTGGAAAATTCAGTGAATTATTTGCTGCTGGTTTTTTTTTTTTGTTTGTTTGTTTTGTTTTTTTTGGCCTGGTTATTCATGGGATAATGGCACTTCAATCACGTTTCATCTCTACGTTGTGTGAAAACCATTAGCGCAACTGCAGGATTACCATGGGTTATTCACGGGATAATAGCACTTTGAACACGATGTCGTGTGAAATCCATTAGCCCAACTGCTAATGGGTTAATCACTATTTAATACTTCCAATTGGCCTTCATGTGATTAACTCTTAAAATTCTATGATTTCTGTTTTCCCAAACAGCAAATGACTGCGATGAGAGCCAGTGTGGTGTAATGGTTTGAGCATTGGAGTATCTGAAGACCAGTGTTCAAATCCTGGCTTGGCCATGGAAAAACACTGGGTGACTTTGGGCAAGTCACACTCTCTCAGACTCAGAAGTCAGCAATAGCAAACCCGATCTGAAGAATCATTTTTAAGAATCATTTTTAAGGCACACAACTGCTAGTGATTAGAAGTAGTCTTCAGGAGGGGCTGTGGATCATTTTCAAGGGAAGCAATTCAGGTTATCTCCAAATTTGGGCTGTAGAGACACGATGGCCCTTGAGGGAGCTGCCAAACAGGGTTAGCGGGTGGATGGTACACTGGTATTTATACTCTGTTGTGGTACCAGAACTCTCTGACAGAGGAGGCTAATTATGTCACAAAACTACTCAGAAATCCATTGTCATTCATTTTTCAGTGCAGATTAGACCTAAGACTCCAAAGGGCAGCTATGAAGGAACTAGATAAGATCCTGAAAAATAAAGCAATATTATTGAATACTAAAGTGAGGATGGTCCATGCCATTGTATTTCCCATTTTTATGTACAATTGTGAAAGCTGGAGAATAAAGTGGATGGGGGGAAAATCAATTCATTGGAAGAGTTCTTTGGATACTATGGACTGCCAAAATGATAAGTAAATGGATCTGAGAGCAATGGATCAGGCCCAGACTCTCCCAAGAAGCCAAGGTGACTAACCTGAGGCTGTTGTAGCTGGGGCATCTTATGAGAAGACATTATTCACTGGAAAATACAATAATGCTTGGTAAGGTAGAAGGCAGTAGGAAAAGAGGAAGACCACATTCCAAATGGATAGACTCCCAAGGAAGCCATGGTGGCCCTGAGCTTACAAGACTTTACCAGAGCAGTTAAGGATAGAGTAACATAGGTTGGTCATAAGACTAAAGTTGATTTGACAGCAGTGCATAACAAACACAACAAGTGTGCGTGGAGCAGTGTGCTGCGTTCTTATATTTTTTTAGCACTTATGTTTTAAAAGTGTTTTTAACTATTTTTCCATCATGTTTTAATTCTTTTTGTAACTCTTGTAAAATGAGAGTTTAACTTAATCTTGTATCACCAGGAACAGATGACATACCAACAGAACTGCTACCATCCACAGAGACAAAAGCAATTTTAGTCCTAATTAAAATCTGCCAACAAGTATGGAAAATGAAGCAGTGGCCCACAGATTGGAAGTGATCAACATACATTCCCATCAACAACAACAAAAAGGAGACACAAAAGATTGCAGTAATTACTCCTCCATCACACCAGTTTCCTACGCAAGCAAATCCACGCTCAAAATTCTGCAGCAAAGATTCCTGCCATGTATATAAGGAGAATTCCAAAAGAAAATAAGAGTTTCACTGCATACATAACAAAAAGCTATGGAATGCTCTTCAATGAATGGACTGCTACTACATCTGATCGTCCTGATGGACAGGAGGTAACCTTTAGAACAGAATATTAAGAAACAGAATGGTCTCAACTAACAAAGGTATCAGGCAAGGCTGTATACTATTACCCTATTCGATTAACTTTTATGCAGAAAATATTGCATGTAGAGTAGGCTTTGACTTAGAAAAAAAAAGGAGTACAGATAGGAGGAATGAACATCAGTGACCTAAGATATGCAGAAAACACAGTTCTACTAGCAGAAAACAAACAAGTCTTGGAACAATTACTAAAGGAAGTCAAAGACAGAAGTGCTAAAGCAGGCTTAACATTGAACATTAAGAAAACAAAAATAATGACTACAGAAGATCGACATGAATTTATCCTTGATAACGAGGGAATCAAAATAGTCATAGATTTCCCATACCTTGGATCAAACATTGAACAGAAGGGAGACTGCAGCCAAAAAATTAAAAGAGGACTAGGGTTGGGGAGGGCAGACATGAAGGAGCTAGACAAGCTCCTAAAGAGTACAGATATACATCTGAACACTAAAGGTACGATCAACCAAGCCATGGTTTTCCCCATCACCATGTATGCATGTGAGAGTTGGACAGTGAAGAAAGCAGATAGGAAGAAAATCAACTCATTTGAGCTGTGGTGCTGGAAAAGAGTGCTGAGAATACTATGGACAGACAAAAAGGCAGACGAATGGGTCCTTGAACAGATGAAGCCTGAAAACTCCTTGAAAGCCAAGATAATCAAATTGAGGCTGTTGTACTTTGGCCACTTCATAGAATCATGCCACAAGACACAATCCAAGCCCTCCCTAAGCCATCCAGCCTCTGTTTAAACACCTACAAAGAAGGAGATTCCACCACTCTCTGAGGGACTATGTTCCACTGTCAAATAGCTCTTACTGTCATGAAGTTCCTCTTAATGTTTAGGTGGAATCTCTTTTCTTGTAGCTTGAATCCATTGCTCCATATCCCGTTCCCCGGAGCATCAGAGAACAAGCCTGCTCCTTCTTCAATATCCTTCAGATTCAAAAAAGAGGGCTATCATATCACTTCTTAACCATCTCTTCTCCAACCTAAACATATCCAGCTCCCTAAGTTTCTCCTCAGAGAGCAAGGTTTCCAGACCTTCCACCATTTTGGTTGCCCTCGTCTGGACATGCTCCAGCTTGCCAAGATCTTTCTTGAATTGAATCCTTGCAGAAGATCCAAACTTCAGCAGAATAGAGTGATATGCCTTTGTGAGAAGGCAGAGCTCACTAGAAAAGACAATAATGCTAGGAAAGGTAGAAAGCATCAAAAAGAGAGGGAGGCCACATGCCAGATGGTTAGACATGACCATGGAAGGCAAGGGCCTGGGCTTACAGGGCCTGAATGGAGCAGTAGAGGACAGAGGGACTTGGAGATGTTTCAACCATGAGGGCACCATGAGTCAAAGTCAACCTGAAGACAGCTAACAACAAATTACTATAAGCCACTTGGAATGTCATGCCAGAATAAGGTGGTGTATGAATTCAATCAATCAATGAATTAAAAAATAATGGGACTGGATGTTGCCCTCTGAGACCTTCAGGAGGGGGGGGCAATGCTCTAATGCTCTAGAGATGCTCTAGTAGAGTTCCCATGGCCCACTGCTATGCACAAAGGTGTTCAGATCAGGAGAGTGCTGCATTTCTTTCCTCACGTCAAAATTTAGCATCCCGGGTAAACTGATAATTCTATTTAAAGCGAACACTAATGGCAAACCATTAGGTAAAAAGCTTAAATAGGTAGCCCTTTATTCCACAAACTATGACAGATTCAGCAAAGGCAATCTTAAATAAAAGCGGAGGTAATTGCTTCTTTTTTTCTCATCCTCTAATATATTTTTTTCTTAAAAAAAAAAAACAACCCAGAAAGCTGCTCCTGCATGCACATTTTCCCTCAAGGAATCCATTAGTCTCTTTATAGTAGTTTGCATAGCTAGAAATAATAGCTCACAATGGCAGTGAAATGATTGAAAAAAGAATTTGAATGGAAGAAAAAGAGGGGGCAGGTTCCATTTGGAACAGAGAACCGGTTCCCATTCTTTCCTGCATGGGCTTTGTTCCAGCGCACTTGTTGGTCCTTTTATACCTTACTACTACATGGTTCAACAGCAAGAATATCCTTGTATTTTATAAAGTGAGCTCATGCTAATGATGAATTCAGCCAAACAGGAGTTGCTTCTTACAAGAGTTGGAAAAGAGACAACCTTCAGTTGCTTAAAGACCATCAGAGGTGTCAGGGCTGCTCAAGGGTGGGCTTCCACTCTCCAAATGTGGGGGTGGAGGAGAGTCCTACAAATACCACGGACTGCCAACATCACCAATAAGTTGGTCAAAGAGTGAAGCAAAATGATGATTGCAATCAAAAAAAAAAAATGAGAAGAAAACTAAAAAATTGGAAGGGCAGCTATGAAAGAACTAGATAACACTCTCAAGTGTAAAGATATATAATTGAAAACCAAATGCCATTGCATTTCCAATTTCTATAATTGTGAAAGCTGGACAGTGATATGATAAGAAGGGAGCTGATGCACTTGGAATGTGGTGCTGGAAGAGACTTCTGTAGATGTTATGGACCACTGTCAGTCTAGATATTATACTTCTCAGTCTATATTCCTTCAGTTTATACTTCTATTGGTGCACCACAGAATCACATTGGCCTTTTTAGCTGCCACATCACATTGTTGAAGGGGTTAGTGTTATATGTGGGTATTGGGAAGTGGCAATCTGTGGCAGTTGCACATCCCTGATCTAATCTTCAGCTTTACATTATATTTATATTATATTATATTATATATTTTTATTCATTTTAAGAATTAAAATTAAATATAGATTCAAACACGCCAAGTTCAGATTCTTAGTATATAGTGGTATAAAATTACTTCCCACCTTCAGAGGATTGATGTCTCCCTTTTTCCTGGTTTTCATTTCTTTTTCAGCATTTTGGCTTCAACATATAAATCTAACTTTATCTCCATCTGCTTAAATCAGTATGACTATAGCTTTTTGCTAACAAAAGAAAAAGTCTAATTAAGAAATATGGCTATTATAAATTACCCATTCTACAATTCCCAAAGCCTTTTATCCTTACTAGGAGAGTCTTGCCTTTACAATTGCCACCACTACACATCCATTTGTAATGTGAAATATCCAACTGCTCTATTATTTTTCACATATAACAACAACAACAACAAAAACATTTATTTCTTACCTGCCTCTGCATGGCTCAAGGCAGGGAACAACAACAGACCAACAAATATGTGTCATTTAAAACATACATCAATTTAAAAAAGAAACAAGACACATATGTATTAAAACAATCTATGTTTAAAATCCATTGTATAAACTTTTCAGTTTTAAAAATCACCTGGATAGGCCTGCAGGAAGAGATTAGTTTTTAATGCTGTTTTATATTCAGACAGTATATTCAGCTTCAATTTTTTTTATTTACTTATTTTTTTGGGCAGGTCATTCCACAGTCTTGGGACAGCTGAAGAAAACATCCTTTGGCTGACAGTTGCCAAACTAGTCCTGGCTGATGATAGTAAATGTCCGCCAGAGGCCCTGGGAGTCCAGGGAAGATTATATGAGAGGAGGCAATCCTGTATGTAAACTGAACCCAAACTATGCAGGGCTTTAAAGGGAATAACCCAGACTTTGTCCCTTTCCCAGAAACTCATTGGCAGCCATGAAGTGGTTTTAATCCTGGTGTAATGTGGTCCCTCCTGGATATCCCAGGAACCAATCTGGCTGCCATGTTCTGAATTAATTAATTTTTCAGATACCATACAAAGTCCAGGCTTGAGGTCAACAAGATATGTGCTACCATCTTTAGGTCTTTCAGTCCTAGGAAGGAGTGGAGTTGGCGTATCAGCTGAAGCTGATGGTAGGCTGTTGCATCTTTCTGAGCTAACATTTGGAGTGACAGATCCAGAAGCACCCCCAAGCTGCAAACACAGTTTTTCAGGGGGAATGTAACCCTACCCAGGACTGGTAGACACATCTCCATACCCATCTTAGGACTTTTAAGTGTAAGCACCTCTTCTCTTGTCTGAATTCAGCTTCTGTTTGTTTTTCCTCATCAAGCCCATTACCTCCCCTAGGTATTTGTTCAGAAGAGACACACTATCCTTAGCTGAGGGTGTATTTGAAGGCCTGCAGAAATATAATGTCTAACCCCCAAAAGCAGATCAAGACCCAGGGTCCCAAGCAGCCACCAGAGGATAATGTGGGTCTGTGTTTCAATTGTGCAGGTCTCTCAGTCTTGCGCATGGATGGCTTGTGCATTCGGTGTCTTGCCAAGCAACCTGCTCTAAGACATGCTAAGATGTTGTTGCAAACTCTTCAACAAAGAATTATCTTGAATTAAAAGAACAGTTGCTCCCTTCCTTCCCACTCCCTTCCTCAGCCTTGTCGGGAATGGTTCATTGTTCTGTGCGAAACTGCAGCAGTAATTCAATAAATAGCATTTAATTAGATATATCAAATTAGTGTCACACAAATATTTGCAGAGCGACTGTTTGTGGTGATTAACTAAATATTGCAACCATTTCAGACTCTCCTCCCTTCCCTTCCCTTGGTGTTTTTGTCTTTCTCATTGTCTTTCGAGCCAAAGGGAATGGGGAGGAATAAATTATGTGCTTTCTGTGTGTGTGTGTGTGTGTGTATGCACATGCCGACACGTGCATGCACACACATGCATGTGTGTTGGAGGGGAGAAGCTGATCTTGCCAAGCTTTTTATTAATGGCTTTTCTTTTTCCTTTTGAATATGTATTATTGACGTGTGCCAAAGAACAGCAAACAGCACAAAAGAACTTGGCCCTGAGCCTTTCGAGCTGCAAACAGCAGGGTCACACCGCTGATTATCTTTTTCATTTTGAACAGTTTTATATGCTAATTTGGAGGGCTGAACAAATCAAGATTCCTGGCACACACAAGGAAAAACAGGGCTGGTTGGGATGTATTTTTCCTTATCCGGGGATTTTTGGCTTCCAGACTTTGTGAAGCCAAAGATTCTCCCCCACTTTTCTCCTGGTCCAAATTAGCTCCCAGGGACTACTTTCCGTTGACTCGCCCTTACATCTTCTTCAGGTTCAGTGCGAGGTAACCACATTTTCTTCCCATCGAATCATGGATTCTGCAACCAGCTTATAGTGCATGAAGGCCAGAATCTTGTTAGTATAATTTCCTCTTACTGTGTGTCTTCAAGGCCCCTTTCAGCCTTGTGATGGCCTTATACAGAAGATATGAGATTTTCTTTACTGGATTTCTCTCTGCGGCTGAGAAAGTGTGACTTGCCCAAAGTCATGCAGTGAGTTTTCACGGCTAAACCCTGAGTCCTAGTCCACTCCTCAACCCACACTGGCTCTTGTGGGTGTCATAAAGTTCCTTTTTGCATGAACATAGAATCATTGGAAGAGACCCCAAGGGCCATCCAGTCCAACCCCATTCTGCCATGTAGGAACTTGCAATCAAAGCATCCCAGACAGATAGCCATTCAGCCTCTGTTTAAAGAACTCCAGAGAAGGAGACTCCACCACTCTGGCCATTGTGCAATTTATGTCTTCAGTTTCTGGTTATGTAGGCAGAGATCCATCAGCATAACCATTTCTTATATTACTCAAAGATATAGCCAGGTTAGTCTTGAAAATCAGTAAGCAAAAGGATCTTGTAGCACCTTTGAGACTAAGGACTTTTTCACATGGAGGAATGTATCACCATCCCAAAAGAAGAAGAAAGGGGGGCAATCCGAAAATGCAAAATATTACGTAGTAGTTTTTTGTGGAGCTTTCGGGCTATGTGGCCATGTTCTGGAAGAGATGGCCACATAGCCCGAAAGCTCCACAAAAAACTATGGATGCCTGCCATGAAAGCCTTCAACTCCAAATTACATAGTAGCTTATTACACGCACAGGTGAACATAGCATCCATTCAAAAGGGAAAGCAGTGCAAATATGAATGAATTCATCATATGAGTACGTACCCATTGGCTTCTTGATTTCAAATTAGCGTTTTTGCGCATGCGCATGAAGGACAGCATCCCATGACCGACAGTAATCCCATGACAGAACTGGAGATGCATTTCATACTAACGCAAATGCGAATTGACTGTGAGTTGGCAGTGGAAAAGGTTTAATATATTTGATATTTTTCTGAATTCAGCTATTCCTGGAATATCTCATGATATTCCATTTGTGTGCAACATCATTTGAAAATCTTTTGTGAAATTACATGAAATACCTTGGATGACCCTGGATTAACCTTTAGTAAACCTTCCAATATTCATTGTGTGATAAAGTCCTAACTGAAAGAACACTGCACATGAAGGCCTGTATTGTGCATTGCAATTGTGCATTTCTCATTGCTTGCAGACACAGTTGCATGGTGTCGCAATTCACTAGGGCAGAATCCTCCTTTCACTCCATCACCTTGATGTGAGATCTCAGCCCCAGTTCACAGCCAAGAGAGCAAGCATGGAAAAAAAAATCATCTTCATTTCCCATTACATTCACGCTGGCACGGTTTTGTTTTTCCTTGTGTGGCTTTGGCTTTGGAAAGGATTCAAAAGAGGTCTTAGTGGGACATCTATAATTCATAAACAATTAATTTGTCTATTCTTTAAGCTGCTTTAATTACTTCCCCCTTATTGTCAACTACTACTTTCACTTTCTGGAAAGGCAAATTCTCCTTGTCACTATGGCAACCTCTCCTTCTCCAACTGGGGACAGGCCTTGTCTGACAGATGCTCTTTTGTGACAACTTATGTCCGCAATTCATTTTGCAACCATAATATTTCTGTCCGCCTGACAACATACTGAAGTGAAACAGAGGTGCATCAGTAGAGAGAGCATTGCAAGGGACATGAATTCCCATGCACAAACCTGGAGCAAGAGAGAGTGTCCTGAATCCTATTAGTCCAAACTAGAGTAGACCAATTGAATCAACACCTTTACCTACATGTTGACTCACTACTCAAGAATTTTAGTCAAACAAAATTTTCTATTAGAAATGATAGATGATAAATATGAAAACAAATTTGTGGGAATTATGTTCTATATGATTTTGGCAGCTAGGATCCTATACGCAAGAAGACGGAAAGAGACTGAGATTCCTGACCTTCTAGAATGGAAGATGAAGATGTATGACTGCACAGAAAGTGATAAATTAACATTGCTACTTAAAGATGCTCTGGTAGAAAAACTCAATAAAGATTGGAGTAAGATGTATAAATATTTGAATGCAATATAATTAAGATATACAAAATGCAGATAAATAATATCTAGATGAATAAGTCAATAGATAGAAAATGTTTGGAATATGATGCCTCATATTATGTCATTGCTTGTAACATGTTTTGCAAAAGTAACAACTCAGAATGAGAAATTAACTTTTGAATGCAACAGTCTTTACAGAATCAGTCTAAAAATAAGATAGAGGTACTAAGGAAATCAATTAGATTGAATGAAGTAAAAAGTACATTTTTTATTGCAAATTAAAGACTCCAGAAATCAGGAAGGAAGTACTGTATGTTTGCAGAATAGTAATTGTTAGGTTTGAGTTAATGTTTGTATGGTTGGTTTTGTGTTTCCTGTTCTAAAATGTGTGTCATGTTTTATAATTTTGTGTTTGTAAATAATATATATATATATATATATATGAATTAATTCAATGAGTCCCCTCCAGGTAGAATCATAGAATCATAGAGTTGGAAGAGACCACAAGGGCCACCCAGTCCAACCCCCTGCCATGCAGGAACTCCAAATCAAAGCATCCCCGACAGATGGCCATCCAGCCTCTGCTTAAAGACCTCTAAGGACGGAGACTCCACTACACTTCGAGGGAGTGTGTTCCACCATCGAACAGCCCTTACTGTCTGGAAGTTCTCCTAATGTTGAGGTGGAATCTCTTTTCCTGCACTTTGCATCCATTGTTCTGCGTCCTAGTCTCTGGAGCAGCAGAAAACAAGCTTGCTCCCTCTTCAATATGACATCCCTTCAAGTATTTGAACAGGGCTATCATATCACCTCTTAACCTTCTCTTCCTGAGGCTAAACATCCCCAGCTCCCTAAGGCGTTCTTCATAGGGCAGGGTTTCCAGACCCTTCACCATTTTAGTCGCCCTCCTTTGGACACGCTCCAGTTTCTCCACATCCTTTTTGAATTGTGGTGCCCAGAACTGGACACAGTATTCCAAGTGCGGCCTGACCAAAGCAGAATAGACCGGCACTATTACTTCCTTTGTTCTAGACGCTATACTTCTATTGATGCAGCCTGAAATAGCATTGGCCTTTTTAGCTGCCGCATCACACTGTTGACTCATGTTCAACTTATGGTCTACTTGGACTCCTAGATCCCTTTCACATGTGGTCTCATTCAGCCAGGTGTCCCCCATCCTATATCTGTGCATTTCATTTTTCCTCCCTAGGTGCAGAACCTTACATTTCTCTGTGTTGAATTTCATTTTGTTAGTGTTGGCCCAGCTTTCTAGTCTATTCAGGTCATTCTGAATTTCAATCCTGTCTTCTGGAGTATTGGCTACTCCTCCTAATTTGGTGTCATCTGCAAATTTGATAAGCATGCCCCCAATTCTGTTATCCAAGTCATTAATAAAGATATTGAATAGCACTGGGCCCAGTATAGAACCCTGTGGAACCCCACTGGTCACTACACTCTGAGACAAAAGGCTACATCAACTTTCTCCTGAATACTAACTGTACAACAGAATGTGTGTTTGCAAATATGCCTTGAAGTTTCTGCAATCCCAGTGAATCAAGTGGTACATCGAAGGCAGTGATGTTGGGTAGTTACACACCACTATGCCACAGTTACACTTGTGGGACTCCATTTGCAAAACTGAGAACAGAATAATGACATAATTCCATGGCCCCAAATTACAGTCACATATGTAAGGGAACTTGTATGTGTGTAAAATATGAGCACATATCTGGTGCCTGGAAGGAGATCATCTGGATGTGTTGCTTCCACTGGGAGCACATTATGAAACTCTTCATCATCCACAGGAAACCTGAGTTGCCACTGAAGCAATTTCGAGGCCGGAATCAATACTTGGCATTATTTTAATTAACAACCAAGGGGTACTTGATCCTGTCTCCAGTCAATTAAAAAGACATTAGGTGGTGACAAAGTGGGATGTTATGATATCGGCTGTTCCTTTTGACCTATTTGTTTTTAATAAAAACCTGTCTTTTAAGAATGACGGAGGCAGGGTTGGCCTTATCTTCACTTCCCTCCCAGATGGTTTCATTCCCTCCATGTCTAATGCTGAGATCCGGATGTCAAAGAGAAGATCTTACTCAGGGTTTGGCCCGGGCCAGGAGAGGCTACTCTGAGGTGGAAAAAAAAATCACAGTCAGTCCAGAAAAAATGTGGGATATGTCTCCCATCCCTCCAGATGACAGCCTTAGTAATCCATAATAATATGTAGGATTTGCATAGTACTTTGAAAATATTCAAGGTGTTTAAAAACTGAAGAAGGGCCCCAGTGTTAGAACAAACTAAAGGTGGCTGTAGTCTAGAAATCTTTTCATATGGTGTTCAACTGCTTCTCCAATAGGAAGTGAACCAGCAGAGCATCAAAGAGGTAACTGCACCCTCCCGCTCACATTCACCAGCAATTGATATGGAGAGGCATCCCACACGAGGGTTACCTGGCACAGAGTCTGTACATGGAGTCACATGTTGGCTGTGCTAGTCAACCCTTGTGTTGACTGGCAACATTGCAGAGTTGAACCAAAATGCCAAATGGGCAGCCGAATATACATACGCATCCATGCATTATGTAATCCATGCACAATTGCAGAGCCCAACTCTGCCTCTGCAACCTTGAACTGAATGTGAATGTTCCACATAGAATCATGGAGTTGGAAGAAACCCCGTAGGCAATCCAGTCTAACCCCCTGCCGTACAGGAAGACACAACCAAAACACTCTTAATAGATGGCCATCCAGTCTCTGTTTGAAAACTTCCAAAGAAGGAGGCACTACCATTCTCCAGAAAAAAAACACCCTCCACTGTCAAACATCTCTTACTGTCAGGAAGTTCCTCCTAATGTTGAGGTGGAATCTCTTGTCCTGTAGCTTGAACCCATTGTTCTGGGTCCAAGCTTGCTCCATCTTTAATATGACACCCCTTCAAATGCTGAAACAGGGCTTTCATGTTACCCCTTAACCCTCTCTTCTCCAGGCTACACACACCCAGCTCCCTAAACCATTCCTTGGAGTTAGTTAATCCTTATTAGAGCAGAACCACTGAACCACTTGCTGAGTTGTAAGTCAACATGTAAGTAAATCCCATTGATTCAGTAGGTCCACTCTAGTCAAAACCGACAACAGAACTTTGGCCTGGCTCTCATGCTAGAATGTAACTCCTCCCCCCCCCCAAACCCCCCACAATATACCAAAAATGTCCCTATTAAGGACATTTGGGGGGCAAAAATGTATTATTTTTGAAGAGTATGCCCATCAATGAATCCCAGATGATGTAGGCTGTATTTCAGAGGAAGGAGCTACAAACCCTTCTTTGAATATTCTTTAGAATCATAGAATCACAGAGTTGGAGGAGACAACAAGAGCCATCCAGTCCAACCCGCTGCCATGCAGGAACTCACAATCAAAGCATCCCTTTGCCTAAGGAAACCCTACCAAATTCATTGCCCGAAATTGCGTGAGATACTTTAATACACAATAACATGAAACCCCATGATTGCTTTCAGATTGCCATTGGATTTTACTTCCAATTTCTGTAGTCTGATAAACTCCTTAATCTCAAAGGTTCTACAAGATCTCTCTACGCAATGGTTCTACAGACTAACACGACTACATCTTTGAACTGAACTCACATTTTCCTTTGAATATTAACCCAAGAGGACATCATGCTCATGCCCAGAGCATATTCCCACTGCTAGTCTTTAACCAGAGTCTGAAGGGAGAAAGACTCCAGGCTGGGCCCCTAGGAGACCCTCACAAAAGGGATCTATCCTCTTTTTGCATTGGCCTGGGAGCTCTGGATTGTTTTTTTTTACACAATCAGATGAAACCTCTTTTCCATTTTCAAGTGGCCACTCTTTGCTGATGTTAGTCACGCATTCGTATGCAAGTCCAGGAGAAAAATAGCTTTGCAGAGATGATTTTCCCCCCTGCAGCATCCGTGACCACGCCACTAATGAAAATTAGAGAGCTGGGTTTTAAGGTCACTCCAAGCCCATTCAGCTGCTCTTAGCAGCAGTCGGCTGGATGCGTGATTGCCGTTCCTTAACAATGGAGGAGATTTATTAGCCGGTTACAGACAGAGTGCTGCTTCTTGTAAAGAGAAGGGAAGGGAAAGGCATTGCTGTCTTGTTGAAAGGGATGGCTGAGGGACTTGTTAACCTCTATAAAATGCCTATACATCTCAGAATCATTTTAACGGGAGGAAAAGACACCCTCATGAACAGTCAGCTCAACTTCCCATGGAAAAACTCCAGGCTTCCAGGATTTCAGTATCCCTTCTTAGGCCTCATTCACACTACAAAAATAATCCAGGATTAATCTGGATTGAATCCTTGTTGTTCACACATGTCCCAAATACACTCAATGCACTTTTGGGGGGGGCTGGCAAAAACAAAACAAAACAAAAAAACCCAAACACTTAATCCAGGATGTTCAATACTGTTTTTCCCCCCAAGTTTTCCTGAAAGATCTGTCTTGATCCGCATCTTTGGCAGTTCAAGGGAATGGAGGCAATGAAATGACGGCATGTGTGAATAACAAAGTGGTTTCAATGACTCAAAGAGATTCACGACCTCCCCCCCCCTCCCACACACAAAATGGAACAACAAACTGGATATACATCAGTGCACACTGATCCACATCTTCTCAGGACAAAAACAAGTGTGTGAATGCCCCCTTAGACTTCTTCAACTTTAATTCTAGCTATACTTCCATCATGGCTGCAGTGCAATGTGGATTTTATAATGTTGAGGAGAAACTGGCTGATATCCTCAGCTTTGGAAAAGAAATCAAAGATGCTTGGGATCCAATGAAAAGACTGCATGAAAGTTAATTTTGCATGGTTTTTGAGTTTACTGAAGATGACTTGCTAGAGAATACAAGAATTGTGAGGACAGCTGTTTTGATTTGTGTCTTTCTGAATGGCAGAATGGGGTTGGACTGGATTGGACTCAACTGGCCCTTGGGGGTCTCTTCCAACTCTAGGATTCTACACTGTTGCACCATGAGTATTCTCGTATGGTGTGGTAGAGCCATTGCAGTAAAAGTCTGATTCTTGCACTAGTTGGCGGCCCAACTCAGCCATTTATGGCCAAGGCATTATTTAATACTAATGAAAAGTAAGGCTATCCCAGTGTAGCTGTGCAGGAGATCCAGAAAGGGGGCAACAGAGCAGGTGGAATGGAGTGAGCGTGATGGGGAGAGAAATGGCAGGAGCATGGACATGCACAATCTAGGGAGAAACAGGGGGGACATGAAAATAATTAAATAATTAAATAAATAACAAAACTTTTATTTCTACCCCACTTTTCTGTGATAAAACCATCAAAGCAGCTAACAATTAAAATATCGCCAGACAAAATTACATCAACATTACATAATCCCCTCCTTTAAAAAGAATTAAATATATTACAATTAAAAATCAGTTTTAAAATATCTAATTAAAATAACAGAGTATGGGCAGCATGACAGTATAGTACCTGGAGTGGTGGTGTTCAACAAAAGGTCCAGGAGGGAAGTGCTTAGCAAGTATAGATGGGGGGGGGGGGTCCTTTTGTATAGACTACTGTCGTTGTGCGCCTTCAAGTAGTTTTTAACTTATGGTTGCCTTAAAGCAAACTTATCATGGGATTTTCTTGGCAAGAAACCAGCTGAGTCAACTCAGTCAGAAAAGAGGCAGGAGACCAACTAACTGAATGTTGTGGGGCCAACAATTAGTTTCTTCTTCACAAGCTCATTCTTCAGGCAACAAATAAACATGTATGGAGACTGTCTGATGGCCAATATAGAAATCAACTGGACCACCTAACTGGAAGCAGAAAATGGAGAAGCTCAATTCTCTCTGCAAAAACATGATTATAAGCAAATTATGGCACTGACCTTGAACTGCTAACATTAAAAAATAGAATAAAGCTAAAGAAAATCACTAAACCAACCATTGTGCCAAAATGCAACCCGGAGAACATCTCTGTAGAATTTAAAAAGATAATCTAAAAATAGATTTGCACTATTAGGCCTAATCAGCTGGGACTGAGAAGAACTGTGGACTGAAGTCTGGGACATTGTAAAGGAAGAATGCAAAAGGGTAATAGCCAAAAAGAATCAAAAGCCTCCTGAAGACGAAACAGGCTTACTGCAGTAATTTACTGCAACTTAAATTCCTCCAGCTCAGTCCAACAGCTATATGAGATCTCCAGAGGTAGAGGAGGTAGGAGAGAAAAGCTCCAAATCCTCAGGAAGGCATTGGCATTTTGCACAAACCTATTCCCTCCCCAACAGGAAAAGTGAGAAGCTGTGCACATGAAGCTGGGAAACTTCCTCTTAAAATATGGTCCACAATTTGAGTGGCACAGAGTCAGTGGGCTTTGTATGTCATGGGCCTTTCCCTCCTTTCTGTTGCTGGAAACAAACTTGGTTTCTCTCTCAGCTTGTGTCTACTATGAGATTGGACTCTGTGACTTATGACCCTAGACTGCTTCTTGATTCTCTGTTGCTCCTTGTGGACTTTGCTTGGATTTACAGCTGCCATCCTTGGACTGTTTGTTATCAGACACTGCTTATTTCTTCACCACTTGGCCTTCTGTTATAGTATGAGAGCAGGACACATGAGTTCATAGAGTCATTTTCTCCAAGCTTTCCATGGAGTAGGAATTGTACCGGACTAGATGGATTCAAGGCCTGATCCATTATAAAGCAGTTCATCTGAAAGCTAAATAGTTATTTTTGGAGAACACAACCTGGGGTGGAGCCATACAGGGACTCCCTGGCTCCAAATGCCCGGGGAAGGAAAATAATAGAGCACACACTGGCTTTGCTACTGCATTTGGCCTGAAACAGAATTTGCGTCAAAGCTAATGTGCTTTAACTAGATCCCTCAGCATTTCTCCTGGGGGAGGGGTTGCTTTAATATTTATGTAGAGTTAAGACTATAAAGCCCATGATGCATTGCAGCCCCCAAAATGGATTATTAGGAAATACATTTTATGTAGCCATGAGACTCAAGCTCACTTTGGCTCCAGCAAGTAATTGTTAGTGGCAGTGCTAACAAGATAAACTGAAATCCAAAAGGTGGAATAGATTTTCTGTGGCAATAAATCCATTCCCTTGCAAGAGGAAGGCAGACACCATGGTCAATTTCTTCCCAGGAGCTCTGAGCATCCCTGACTAAGCACAGAATCATAGAATCATAGAGTTGGAGGAGACCACAAGGGCCATCCAGTCCAACCCCCTGCCATGCAGGAACTCCCAATCAAAGCATACCCGACAGATGGCCATCCAGCCTCTGCTTAAAGACCTCCAAGGAAGGAGACTCCACTACACTCCGAGGAAGGAGTGTTGTCCACTGTCAAACAGCTCTTACTGTCAGGAAGTTCCTCCTCATGTTGTGGTGGAATCACTTTTTCTGCAGCTTGCATCCATACATTTCCTGTTTAATTCCTGTTTAAATCCTGTTTGCCCCCTAGTGTGATAAACCTCTTAAGGCATGATCTCCAGACCCTTCACTATTTTGGACACTCTCCTTTGGACATGCTCCAGTTTCTCCACATCCTTTTTGAATTGTGGTGCTATTCCCTTGATCTAGACACTATACTTTTATTGATGCAGCCTAAAATTGCATTGGCCTTTTTAGCTGCTGCATTGCACTGTAGACTCATGTTCAACTTGTGGTCTACTTGGACTGCTAGATCCCTTTCACATGTAGTTTCATTCAGCCAGGAGGATCCTCTGGATCTTTTATGATGAGAGAAAACCTCACTTTTGCTTGTCCACTAGAAGCCTTGCTATCCTCCCTGAAAAACTGCAGTGAAATTAGAAATGTTTGGGAGGAAGGTTTGTGCTTTTGGAAGTCTGCAAACATTCCAGCTCCAAATGCCAGTGGACAGAAGGTAAGACACACCAAATGGCAGTTTTAATCATGTGAAGGAAGTGATCTTTTGCATCCTGCATTTTATGGCTGTGTGTGGTTCAGTGTGCCCCATTTTATTTACACACAGTTTGCCACTGTGTGTGCGCTGAATAAGAGGCATCACAAGGGGAGTGAGAGGGGTATGTGGACCATCACAGATGGCACTGGCGCAACTACTGCACAAGTGAGAAAGAGTGTTGCTTCCCTTTCTTACTCACCGAACATTTGCACCAGACTCTGAACTGGAGGCTACAGCATTACCTCCCTCAGCAGCAGCCATTGCTGGGGTTGCGCTGCCTTCCATTCAGAGTCTGCATGGCTGCTCACCCAGCAGCTGCACCAAACTCTGAAAGGACCCTCCAGAGGCTGCAGCATTGCCTTCCTCAGCAGTGGTTGCTGCTACTGGGGCAGTGACTTCTGTTCAACTGCTGGGTGAGCAACTGCACCAGACTTTGAACGGGCCGTGTGGAGGCTGCAGTATAGTCCCTGTCAGCGGTGATCTGGCCAGGTGGCTGATGGCTGGCTGGAGGGCAGGCAAGAGAGAGAGAGGGTGGGGCAATCCATTACACACACACACCCAGCTGCCCTTTCTGGGCACTTGCACCAGGTGGCACCAATGCCAGGGACACCACTGTGTTGAGTGTCCATTTAGATTTCTGTTCGACAGTGGAACGCACTTCCTCGGAAGGTGATAGAGTCTCCTTCCTTGGAGGTCTTTAAACAGAGGCTGGATGGCCATCTGTCAGGGGTGCTTTGATTTGGATTTCCTGCATAGCAGGGGGTTGGACTGGATGGCCCTAGTGGTCTCTTCCAACTCTACGATTCTATGATTCTATGATTCTATAATTCTATGATTCTGTCTCAGCCATGCACATTCCTCTGGCAAACTGTGTTGAACAGGCCTTCCCATCTGACCCAACGTGAGCAATTGTACCCATTCTTCTCTCCCCTATTCCCGACTATACAAGAATTCCAACTCTGATTTGGCTATTGTATTTGCTCTGCATTGTATTGTATGTGATATTGCGAGGGTTATTTTATGATGAATTTTAATGTAGCTAATTTGTATGCTTGCATGTATTTTTTTATCTGCTATAATCCCATCTCGGAAATAGAGGCAGGAAATAGAAATAATAAATAATAATATTTTAAATTAAATCATACTTGGGGAACCATGTGGTCCTCCAGATATCGTTGGACTGCAACTCACATTAGCCTGAGCCAGCATAGCCCAGGTGAAAGTTACAGTCCAACCACACCTGGAGGAGTACAGGCTGCCCATCTGTGCATAAAGCAAGAAAGAGGGGAGCATTCTATTTATTTTTACAATATCAGGGACTGATAAATGAACAAGGGGCACTTGCAAAGATGCCCAGAGAAAGGGACTAGGCCAGATTGGAGGGGATGATTTTATCCTGTATATTTGGTCCTTTAATCCTTTTTATCTTTGAAACTTCTCCCTGTTGAAAGAGAATGACCCTGTTGGGGAAAATGGCATAATAAAGCGATGGCTCAGGTCCATTGTCCACCCACAGACACAGGGGAGGAAAAGGACTAATTGGTGGATCGGCATGAAGCCCCTAATGACTAGACGGCTTTGATTCTGAGTTATGTCTCCATCCAGCCAAATTGGAAACATCTCATCTGGGCTCCCTAAAGGAAGTTGCAGGAGGACATCTATTTGCAAGGCGTTATTGAGGAACGAAAGCAGAACATGGGCACGGGTGACCCTTCAGATGCTGCCCAGATGGTGCTTGACAGGAATGCAAAGTCCCTGATCACTGAACTGTGGACTCTGCAAGCTTCAGAGCTAAATGGCCAGGGACAATTGGGTCTTTTTAAAAGCAGATGTGGCTCGTTCCTATCTCGGTCCTGGAGGCAGATCCATCCTGTCCTTGTTGCTGAACTATATTAATGGGGCTGAGCTGAATCGGTGCCAGAGGTAAGTGTTAAAGACATTTAGGTGTACAAGTGTTTGAAGACCATGTATACTCAGAGCTCTTGGAGAGAGATCCATTGCAAGCCTTCATCTGGGGGGTTCAGAGGTCACTGAGGATAGGAAGTTAAGATAAGATTGCTTCTGACAAAAGAGCAGTGAGATCAACGCTCCATCGTGTAAATCTCAGATTACGGAGGTATGTGCTGATCATGTTCCACAATCTTTGTATTGAATGGCAGTGATGCACAACTGAACCAAGATATCAGATATCCAGCTGGATGCACAACAAAATGATGAGAGTGTACCCATGTGAAATGCTCATCCATGTGCAATATGTAATGTGTAAGCAGGGGCATTGGCACTGGCAATGCACGCACAACTGCATTTCCACAATGTTACCCCCAGGTCCAGCCCCTTGTACCCCTCCTCCTTTTAAATATCAAGTTGATATTGAAGGCATACAGCAGAGAGGACACACACCCCAGTGCAGGGAACTAGCCATGCCATATAAGGCAGGGTGACCAGACATCCCCCTTTTCCAGGACAAGTTCTACATTTCAACCTTCTGTCCAGGAGGAATTCCAAAAATGTCTTCAATTTTGAGCATGCCTAAGAAGCACGAGTTTACATTTATATGAGTGTTTTTAGCTTTTATTTGGTAATGTCCTACATTTTTCTTGGATGTCCAACATTTTGTGGTGGCTTGTCCTGCTTTGTGGTTAGGACATCTGGTCAACCTGATATAAGGACATCTGTGACCATATATCATCATTATCAACAGACCCAGCATGGGGGGGGGGGGGAGCTCAAGATCCCATGGCCAGGATAGATCAATCAAGCTTAGAATCTGCAGAATCCCTTCGCTGATAGGAGTGATAGACATGGAGCTTATAAAAGAACAGAGACTTGAGTATCCTTCTTTCTGGAAGAGATACTCCATTGTCCAGAGACATTTGCACTGATTATCTGGCCATCACAAGTTCCCCACTCATTCTTCTCTCCTGGAAAAGGATTTGCTTTTGCAAATAAAAGTACATCTGGACCTAGCATTCTGGAATTCTCTTTCTCAGAACCTGTGTGCGTGCGTGTGTGTGTGTGTGTGTGTAGTTGGCTGCTCTGAGTTAATAAAATCCCCCTATTAAATAAAATGCCAGTGTCCTGAGGGGTCATAGAATCATAGAGTTGGAAGAGACCACAAGAGCCCTCTATGGCAGGGGGTTGGACTGGATGGCCCTTGTGGTCTCTTCCAAACTCTATGGTTCTACGACCCCTCGGGACACTGGCATTTTGGATAACAAAAACCTTGAACAGACTGCAGGTGTTCCACATCAGACAAAAATATCCAGTTTCTTCTATAGGGGAACTTTTGCATGCATAAGATACCAACAGGACTCTAGTCTATACCACTTCTGCTTCTTGGCATCATGTCTAGCCACTTGGGATCTCATATGGTGAAAACCTGAAATATAAAGTATCTATCTATCTATCTATCTATCTATCAAATTATTCACCAAAAGAATCGCATGCAACATTTTCTGTTGTTGCCCCAATGCCTTATATGAGCAGCAAGGACAAAAAGAGGGAAATTAAGCAATACATTTATTGAGGCATTTTTAGTTGTTAAAAGCTATTCATACCATGTGGGTGATAGATGGGGATATTGGGTGGATCTGCATCTGTCTATTTTTGGATGGGGCATGGGGGTATTCTCTACCTCACCCACAAGTAGAAAGGAGAAAGAAGTGGCTGGTCTCAGCTCTGAGGGGGAGGAGGAGGAGGCACCCTTCATCTTATAGAATCATAGAATTTTAGAGTCTGAAGAGACCACAAGGGCCATCCAGTCCAACCCCCTGCCATGCAGGAATTCTCCATCAAAGCATCCCTGACAAATGGCCATCCAGCCTCTGCTTAAAGACCCCCAAGGAAGGCAACTCCACTACACTCCGAGGGAGTGTGTTCCACTGTCAAGCAGCCCTTACTGTCAGGAAGTTCCTCCTAATGTTGAGGTGAAATCTCTTTTCCTGCAATTTGCATCCATTGTTCCAGGTCGTGTTATCTGGAGCTGCAGAAAACAAGCTTGTTCCCTCCACAATATGACAGCCCTTCAAAAATTTAAATAGGGCTATCATATCATCTCTTAATCTTCTCTTCTCCAGGCTAAACATACCCAGCTCCCTAAGGAGTTCCTCATAGGGCATGGTTTCCAGACCTTCCACCATTTTAGTTGCCCTCCTTTGGACATGCTCCAGTTTCTCCACATCCTTTTTGAATTGTGGTGCCCAGAACTGGACACAGTATTCCAGGTGAAGCCTGACCAAAGCAGAATAGAGTGGCACTATTACTTCCCTTGATCTAGATGTCATACTTCTATTGATGCAGCCTAAAATTGCATTGGCCTTTTTAGCTGCCGCATCGCACTGTTGACTCATGTTCAACTTGTGGTCTACTTGGACTCCTAGATCCCTTTCACATGTAGTCTTAAGCCAGGTGTCCCCCATCCTATATATGTGCATTTCATTTTTCCATCTTACATTTCTCTGCATTGAATTTCATTTTGTTAGCTTTGGCCCAGTTTTTTGTCAATTCAGGTCATTTTGAATTGTGATCCGTTCCTTTGGGGTATTAGTTACTCCTCCTAATTTGGTGTCATCTGCAAATCTGATAAGTATGCCCCCAATTCTGTCAACTTTTTGGTTGTCCACAGTATCTTCAGCACTCTTCTCCAGGACCACATCTCAAATGAATTGATTATCTTCCTATCCACTTCACTGTCCAACTGTCACATCCATTCATAGTGACGGGGAATAGAATGGATTGGATGAGTCTGACTTTAGTGTTAGTTGTATGTCTTTACTCTTTATGATCTTGTCTAGTTCCTTCATAGCTTCCTTCCCCATTCCTAATCTCCTTCTGATTTCCTGGCTGTAGTCTCTGCTCTGATCGATGTTTGATCCTAGGTACAGGAACTCTCTAACTATTTCAGTTTCCTCATTATCTGGGTTGAATTTATGTAGTTCCTCCATGATCATTATTTTTGTTTTTGTTCTTATGTTCAGCATTAAGCCTGCCTTTGCATTTTCTTCTTTTACCTTCCTTAGTACTGGTAATTGTTCCAAGTCCAAAATAGGTTCCAAAACAGGTGAAGGGGCTCTTAATGGACTGCACAGGGGAAAGGGGTTGACAGTGTTAGTACTGTACTTCAGGAAAGGATAATGTTGAGAGAGATTATGAACATCTCACTTATAGCTTAGACTACTCACCTGGTGAACACTGATTTTATGTTTATATCATGTTGGCCAAGTTCCTACATCTAAGAGACAACATGTAACTTTACACTCATAGACTAATGTGATGATTGCACATTTCTGAATTGCAACACAAAGCAACTGAATGCACAAACAAATGTGAAATGCACTTCTGAAATCCCTAATGCCCAACGCCCAATAGCACCACACCCTCGACTCTGCTTCCAATTTGCACAAAAATGCCTAATGGCCTCTACAGAGGACTTACACATGCCTAAGTCACTGACAAGATGTTAGTAATTCTATTCTATTCTATTCATTATAATATAATGTGTGTGCATGAGAATGTTGACTCTGCTGTCCAGCTCTCATATTTTGAAACACACACACTCTCTTTCTGGCTTTTCTTCGCTAACGAAGATTCAGGAAGGACTCATCCCACGCTTACTGCAAGCGCGTTGATGACTAAAAAGACCGATCCGGGATAAACAAGTCTGGTTACAGAAAGCACAGCAGAAAGTCTCCTTGGGTGATGTTTCCAAGTTGTGGTTCTTTCTGTGTTGTCATTTCTCTTTGAGACTCATTCAATGTGAGTTCTCGAAAGAGGCTGCAGCATTGTGGATAATGCATCTCCATGCCTCCCGATGTGAGGCCAGGGCAGACCATTGTTGGTGATCAATTTGGCCGAGCTTGAGATGTTGTTTCAGGGAGTCTTTGGCTGTGTTCACACTGGAGAAATAAACCGGTTTAAGTGCCATGGCTCAATGCTGTGAAATTCTGGGAATTGTAGTTTGTTGTGGGGCCCAGAGCGGAGCTTTGCTCCGCTCTGGGCCCACAACAAACTACAATTCCCAGAATTTCACAGCATTGAGCCATGGCACTTAAACCGGTTTATTTCTCCAGTGTGAACACAGCCATTGTATCTCTTCTTTTGGGCGCCCCTCTTACACTGACCCGTGGTGAGTTCACTGTAGAGTATTATTTTTGGGAGGTGGTGGTCCTCCATCCTAGAAATATGCCCTGCCCAGCACAGCTGCATTTTCAATAGCATGGCTTCAATGCTTGTGATCCCTGCTTGCTCCAGGACAGCAACATTCATCACATAGTCAGTCCAGTGTATGTTTAGGATTGTATGTAGACAGCGCTGATGACAGCGTTCGAGGAGTCGTAGATGTTGGCGATAGATGACCCATGTTTCAGACCCATAGAGGAGAATGGACAGTACAATGGCTCTGTACACACTGATTTTTGTGCTTCGCCTCAGGTGTTTATTACTCCAGACTCTTTTGTGAAGCCTTCCGAATGCACTATATGCCTTTGCTAATCTGTGCTCGATCTCTTTGTTGATCTTGGCATCTGAGGAGATGATACTTCCCAGGTAGGTGAACTGTTGGATGGACTTAAGGACAGATTTGCCAATGGTGACATGGGGGTGATAGTGCTCTTCCTGTGGTGCAGGCTGGTAGAGGACTTCTGTTTTCTTCAGGCTGAGCTCTGCAGCTGTTGCAAAGTAGGATGTTAGGCAACAGGGTAACAAGGGCAGCATCGTCAGCGAAAAGCAGCTCATGGACTAGATAGTTCAGAGTCTTTGTGTGAGCCTTCAGACGGCTTAAGTTAAACAAGCTACCATCAGTACAGTAATGTATATAGATGCTGTCTTCTTCTTCGAGATCTGCTGTAGCCCGATTTTGAAACAACAATATTCTTAAACAGTGCCTGAGATCCTGCATGGGTCTGGCAGAGCCTAATGCTCCCTTGGGTTCTCCTTGCTCCCTACCACCTGGATACCCCCAAAGCCATCCAGTGGCTATGCGGGAGTAGAGAGGGGCCAAGTAGTATCCACCTGTCTTCTGTAGCTGGAGGCACAAAGACTGCATCATTGTACTGGACCTGCTACATGTCTTTCCATTGCATGTCTGCTTATTTGTACCAATTGAACACTGTCTGGCTTCCACCCTCTCCTCCCCTGCCCACTAAATGGCTCTAAGAAGTGCCAGGTGGCACAGAGGTAGGTGGAGCAGGGAGAAGTTATGGCGGACAGTGGTGCCAGATACCTCTGTCCACATTGACCAAAAAGAGATCATTGTTGTTATTACCTACCCTCAAGTCAATCTTGATTCATGGTGACATCTATCCTGTGGATGAGACATGACTGCATGGCTAGTTACCGAATACTGTGAATGGAGATGTGCATCCCAATTAAACCAGTAAACATGCTGACTGGTTTATCTTTGGATGGGTAACACTTTCTGCATATGCTTTTGGCATATTTGGCAATTCAGCAAAATGATACATGGGTATAATTCTGCTTATAAACACAAAAGTCTTTTAGTGGATTGTGTTTTAGATGTATTTTGGAAAAGTTGGAAACACCTTAAACAAATTATTAATGATGTTACTTCCCAAAGTTCTTTGTGGGAAAAACTTAATTTACAAGAATCAGACGGTAGTACTCCCTTATCCAAAATAAATGGGGACAGGACCCCTGTGGATTCTTTTGCATTTTGGAATACTTGTATTCAATGTATGCACATAATGATTTATCTTGGAGATGGGACCCAAGTCTAACCATGAAATTTCATTTATGTTTCATATACACCTTATACACATAGCCTGGAGATAATTTTATACACATTTTTTTACTAGTTTGCATATGAAAATAGTTTGTGTACACTGATCCATTAGAAAGCAAAGGTGGCACTGGCTCAGCCACCCACAAAACAAGTTTTGATTTTGGAATATTTCAGAATTCAGATTCCATGATAAGGGAGTCTCAGTCTGTTTTCAAAGAGATGGTTGTGTTACTTTATATCAACATGTGCAAAGGTATCTTTAATATTAACTGAAAGAAGTTGGTAGCATAAGCTTTTGTAGAAGTGTTTGCAGATGATGAAACAGATTGACTTCCTTATCATACAACAGTTATAGCACTATTATTCCAATAACTGCCATTGTTCCTTCCTGTGGAATTCAGGGATTTATAGTTTGGTGAGAGCCAATATCTCTCTAGCTGAGAATTCTAAAGGCATCCCCCTAAACTGTGAATCCCAGGATCCTGAAGGATGTTCCTATGATGATTAGAGTGCAACACAGTGCCTTAACAGTGCATAGAATCATAGAATCATAGAATCATTGAGTTGGAAGAGACCACAAGGGCCATCCAGTCCAACCCCCTGCCATGCAGGACCTCCAAATCAAAGCATCCCCGACAGATGGCCATCCAGCCTCTGCTTAAAGACCTCCAAGGAAGGAGACTCCACTACGCTCCGAGGGAGTGTGTTCCACTGTCGAACAGCCCTTACTGTCAGGAAGTTCCTCCTAATGTTGAGGTGGAATCTCTTTTCCTGCAATTTATATCCATTGTTCCGCGTTCTAATCTCTGCAGCAGCAGAAAACAAGCTTGCTCCCTCCTCAATATGACATCCCTTCAAATATTTAAACAAGGCTATCATATCACCTCTTAACCTTCTCTTCTCCAGGCTAAACATCCCCAGCTCCCTAAGGCGTTCTTCATAGGGCATGGTTTCCAGACCCTTCACCATCTTAGTTGCCCTCCTTTGGACCCGCTCCAGTTTCTCCACATCCTTTTTGAATTGTGGTGCCCAGAACTGGACACAGTATTCCAGGTGGGGCCTGACCAAAGCAGAATAGAGTGGCACCATTACTTCCCTTGACCTAGACACTATACTTCTATTGATGCAGCCTAAAATTGCATTGGCCTTTTTAGCTGCTGCATCGCACTGTTGACTCATGTTCAGCTTATGGTCTCCTTGGACTCCTAGATCCCTTTCACATGTGGTCTCATTCAGCCAGGTGTCCCCCATTTTATATCTGTGCATTTCATTTTTCCTCCCTAAGTGCAGAACCTTACATTTCTCTGTGTTGAATTTCATCTTGTTAGCATTGGCCCAGCTTTCTAGTATATTCAGGTCATTTTGAATTTTGATCCTGTCCTCTGGGGTATTAGCTACTCCTCCTAGTTTAGTGTCATCTGCAAATTTGATAAGTATGCCCCCAATTCTGTCATCCAAATCGTTAATAAAGATGTTGAATAGCACTGGGCCCAGGACAGAAACCTGTGGGACCCCACTGGTCACTTCTCTCCAGGATGAAAAGGAGCCATTGTTGAGCACCCTTTGAATTCGGCCAGTCAACCAATTACAAATCCATGTAACAGTTAACTTGTCTATCCCACATTTTGCAAGCTTATTTGCAAGAATGTCATGGGGAACCTTGTCAAAGGCCTTACTGAAATCGAGGTAAACTATATCCACAGCATTCCCTTCATCTACCAAGCTGGTAATTTTATCAAAAAAAGAGATCAGGTTCGTTTGGCATGACTTCTTTTTCTGAAACCCATGTTGGCTTTTTGTGATTATGGCATTCCCTTCTAAATGTTCGCAGACTCTCTGCTTAATGATCTGCTCTAGAATCTTTCCTGGTATTGATGTCAGACTAACTGGACGATAATTGCTGGGATCCTCTTTTTTTCCCTTTTTGAAGATGGGGACAAGCCTTGTGTAGTTTAAGAGGTTTGGCCTCTCCCAGCAGTTGCTCCCAGCAATGCAGTGGGCTCAAGAGTAAACTAGACTAGATCTCACCCAAGCACATGGACCAAAGCCCCCTCCTCCTCCTCCTCCTTCTTCTCCTCTCTTAAAGGAAAATGCAGCCTCTCCAAGCCTTGTGTAGTTAAAGAGCTTTGGCCTCTCCCAGCAGTTGCTCCCAGCAATGCAGTGGGCTCAAGAGTGCAGTGTGATAAGGTTCTTAGAGTGTAGCCACACTGAAGAATTAAAGCAGTTTGGTAGCACTAACTACCATGACTCTATCCTACACTCTGGGATTCGTAGTTTGGCACAAGAGCTCTCTGGCAGACCAGGCTGAATACCTCACCAAACTACAAATCCCAGTGTTCTGTAGGGTGAATTCATAGCAGTTAAAGTAGTGTCAAACTAATTCTGCAGTGTGGATATATCCCTGGCCTGCAAAAGCTTACATTTTAGCATCTTTCTCTCATTTAGTCTCAAGGATGCTACAAGGTCTGTTTGCAGGAACTGGGCAGTTTTGTAATTGGCCTTGTTTGTTTCCATGTAGTCTTTACCCAACATCACTCAAATGGGCAACACATACAGTAGGGCTTTCTCTCTGTCTTCATGCAGACCTGGAAAATCAGGAGGGAGTTCCATCATTGGCTTCCAAATTGCTGGCAGATGGATACCAATGGAGAGAATGATAGAATCCTATCCAGCCCAATCCCCTTCTGCCATTCAGGAAGACAACGTCAAAGCACAAAGCCCAACAGATGGCAATTCATCCTCTGCTTAAAAACCTCCAAAGGAGGAGATTCCATCACACTCAGAGGCAACACATTCCACAGTCAAATAGCTCTTACTATCAGGACACCCTTCCTAATGTTTATGTGGAAGGAATCTCTTTTCCTATAGTTTGAACTCAATGCTTCATGTCCAAGTCTCTACAGCAGCAGAAAACAAGCTTGCTCCGTCCTCAACATAACATCCCTTAAACTGTCTCTTCTCCAGGCTGAACATACCAGCTCCCCAAGTCACTCCTCGTAAGTCTTTATGGTTTCCAGACCTTCCACCATCTTAGTTGCCCTCCTTTGGACATGCTCCAGTTTCTCCACATCCTTTTTGAATTGTGGTGCCCAGAACTGGACACAGTATTCCAGGTGGGGCCTGACCAAAGCAGAACAGAGTAGCACTATTACTTCCCTTGATCTGGACACTATACTTATATTGATGCAGACTAGGATTATTTTCCAAAATACTATACAATTCAAGAAGGTACAACTGATCCATAGGAAACGAAAACAGAACCACCAGGGAGTGCCTGAATTGTTCAACAAACACAAACACCACTTACCATGCCTTACCTGGAAATAAGCTTTATTGAACATAGTTGTAAAATTATTTCTTTCAGTTGAATGACTGAATTATCAGCACAAACTTTTTTTCTACAGATTTGTTTTAAAAAATCAAGCCTTGTCACTTTACTGGATCTCTTTGTGCTTTTTTGTTAAAATATCAATGTTTTCAAATGTTATTTTTTTATTTCCTTTTAATATCCGAATTATTTGCATATCAGTTCCCCCCCCCCTCTTGTTTCAACCCTGGGGTATTATAAGAACATATAATAATAATAATAACAATAACAACTCTTGCTTAGACAAAACTCTCTCTCTCTTTTTAATGAAGTTAAAAGCTCAGAATTGAAGGGCAAAGTTCTTCAAATTTTCATTAACCAACTCAGAGAAGGGGAAATTTTACATTGTATTGGAACATTGGCTGAGTATAAGGTATGGGATGGAGCCAGGTAGCTGAAAATAATTTTTTACAAGTTTTATTTATTTATTTGTAAAAGTGGTTTTGTTTTGTCATTTTTTTTTAATTTTTGCTAAAATAATAAAATAATATTTCACAATTTTTCACAGAGTCTGATGAAAGGGCAGAGGCCTTCTCTTCTCCGTGTCGGGGATATGAAACCAGGTCATCCAGCCTGCAATTTTCACTGTAAAGCGTTCGTATCCATTTTGTCATGTATTTTCCCGTACGCACCGTAATTTCCCCCCGCTCGTTCTCTGTCTCAGTTTGCTAGAAAGTTAGGACCAGTCTCGTTTTGCACAGAGGTTAGAGTAAGAAAAAAACAAAATCTCGCATGTGTTCATGTGTGTGAGTTCCACCATTTCCTTCTTGAATAAGTATTTCCCCACGAGCCCTTTCAGCTCTGACTTTTCCAGCCCCCAAAACGAGGGACGGCTCCCTTTCCACCGAGACTACACAAAAGTCACGTCCATGGCTGTTTTTGAAGGACCACCAACAGACCATCTCCATCCAAGAAGGGCGCAACTTTCAAGTCAACCCATCTCCAGAAAGAACCTCTGGATATCCCTTTGTTTGGGCTCCCCACATTTCTTCTCCAGCCAGTTTTGCTCTGTAGTTTGCTTTAGAAAACAAGGACAATGACAAATTCCCCCAAAACAGTTTTATGCAAACTCTCCCCGAGCCTGCAAGCTCCTCTCCGCTGGAACTTTTGTATGTACGTGTCTCTGTGTGTATATGCGTGTGTGTGGTTTTCTTTTTCCCCCACCCCATATTTTTTTCTCAGGCTTGTTATCATTGAAGGCACTTGGTTTCCATGGCATTTTTAGAAAAAAAGATGGTAGTTTGGTTTTCGTCACTTGGTTCGGAATGGATGGTTTCGGTCAAGGGTGGTGGTGTCAGTGGAGTGGGGTAAAGGTAGGACGAAAGGCGGACGGATCAAGGAAGGGTGTTGTTCTAGTAGGGGAATGGAGGAAGGTGTTTTGATGTGTTCAAGTGGCCGCAAGCAAACTCCGGACAAGTCCACGTCATTGTTGTTGTCATTTTCGTACGCCCTGGAGTTACGTAAATGCATGCAAAATTGGAGACCGCGTACCGTTGCTTTTCGCATTGCCATGAGGAACTGAAACAGAATGTCTTCAACAGCTCAGGAGCCTTTGGGCGCCATATCCTTTGGAAGGCAGCCACAAGAGGCAGGAAAAGGGACTGCGACTCATTGTCGGACTCGATGTAAAAATAATAGCCATAATAATAATCCCTCGGGGAAAACGGAAAACGGGGAGAAAAAAAACACCCAGCTCCTCTGGTACCCTGTTTTGCAGTGAGGTGTGAGGATTCCCCTCCCCTCTCTCCTCCTCTCTCTTTTTCTCTCTCCATCTTTTCTTTCAAGAGATCGCTCTCTTTCGGCAAGTCATTAGGGTTCCATGGCAACAAGCAAACTATTCATTTGAAACAAAACAAGCCATGACTTTGTGCTTTGACAAGGAATTTCTGTAGCTCTTTTGACAAGAGTTCTTCCAACGGAGACCGTGTGTGTGTGTGTGTGTGTGTTGTGTGTTGTCTCTTTTAATTCTCTTTTCATCACTAATTAACCACAAAAAAGCACCTGAAGGTCTCTCTCCTTCACTCCTACCTGTGGGCCGTGGCACGTTGAAGCACCCGCAATCCCCTTGGTTTGTTTGTGTCGTGTGTGGGTTTATTTTTTATAAAATAAACTCCCAATTCTTCCTTATATATATATATATATGTATGTATATATATACTTGATTCTTCTTTTTCTTCTTCTTCTCCTTCATTAGCTTCTTTTTTTAGAAAAAAAAAACATATTTGAGTCAGTCCGTGGAGGAATCTTTGGTAGTTTTTTTGTATGTTTCTTTTAAAAATGTTCTCTTTTCTTCATGCCAGTGCGTGGTACATCTGTGTTGTAGCCTCTGCCAGAATAAGGTCACCTCTGATGACTTAAGACAGACACAAGAAGGAAAACGGGGAAAATCCGTATATGGGGTAGTGTCTTGCCTGCACTTGAAGGTATATCTGAAAAGGAAGGAGAGCAAGAGTTAGTGACCTTTTGTGTTGGTCAGACCCTTTTCAATTCAGTATAAGCTTCAGATTAGAAAATCAATCAATCAATGAATCAATCAATGTCTTCAACAGTTCAGGAGCCTTATGCCACCTTTTCCTCTGGAAAGTGGTCCCAAGAGTTAGAAAAAGGGCCTGTTATAAATTTAATATTAATTAATAATTTATAGCCAGATATGTGACCCAAGCCAGCTCTGTATCCATGGAGTCTTCATCAATGGATTAAACCATCCAAGGCTTGAAAATATATATATTTTAAAAAATACATTGAAAAAAGTATGTGTATATACACATTGAAAAAAACACTGATTTTGCCATTTTATCTAAGCGACACCATTTTCCTACACCATTGTATTCAATGGAACTTGAATATCCATGAGGCTTGATACCCATGGGGGGGGGGTGTCCTGGAACCAAACCCCAAAGGATATTAAAGGCCCACTGTATACTTTAAAATACTTTATGCAGCTCTTTGAAAATTTATGGTAAGGGACACAATTTCCATCTTTCTGGATCCTCTTATATCCCACCCCCACACCTATGTAAACATGCTTTATCTCCAAGCATTTATTATTATTCTGTACTGCATCTGAAGTAGTGGGTTTATATCCATGAAAGCTGATGCAAAAATAAAAACCAGATAGTCTTAAAAGTGGTACTACATTTCCCCGCCTTCCCACTTCTTTCTTCCTTTTTTATAGGTAACTAAATAGCTGATAAAGGATTTTGGCCAATAAGAATTCCATCACTCTTGTGTTGCATGGCTAGACGACGACCCCTGTAACTAGGGAGGCACTTCCTTGCCACTGACCTGTGCAAGGGTCCGCAGGGCTGTTTGACTTTATTCCCCTGTTGTGCTTAGAAAAAAGGGTTTGTTCTTATATTAAACCATCTATCAAGAGCCTTTGAGGTGCACCAGTGTTGGTGCACAACTGGAAAGACACAAATGGGCATAATTCTGCCCAGAAGTATCCCACTTACGATTGTTCACATAATCCGATTTTGTGCATTCTCCTTCTACAATGGATATGTCATCAATGGCAATGTCCCCTTCAATGCCACGGCCACGGATCCCTTCGAAAATAACCTGCAAGGAAACAAAACAGTATGAACCTGGAAAAGAAACTATTGGGAGGATGGTGCAGGAGAACAGGACATGCAAAAATAATTGCTTATCAACAGCTTCTGTTTTCTGGTAGCTGATGTTTCTGAATTCTAGCTAACTTTTGCTCAAGACAGGGAGACAGTAAAATTGTCCCAGTTAGTTCTGTGGATATTTCTGTTTTCCAGGAGTCTGTATGCACATTTTCAGGAAGTGTGTGTAGCAGTTCACTTATTCAGATTAATACATACTGCAAAAACTAATATATACTGTATAACTTCCCTATGAGATCTTGTGATATGGAATGAGAAATTTATTTGAGTGTTGGACTATGACTCTAGGAGACCAGGGTTCAAATTTCCACTTGGCCATGAAACCCACTGGGTGATCTTAACCAAATCACATGCTCTCAGCCTCACAGAAAAGCAATGGTAAACCTCCTCTGAACAAATATTGCCAAGAAAACCCCTTAATAGGGTCACCATTAGGGTCACCATAAGTTAGCAATGATTTGAAGACAATAAACAATAGCAGCAAACATTGAATCATTTATTCCCCATGCTATAACTTGTAGATTGAGGTCCTACACCCAGAATCATAGAATAGTTTGCATCCATTGGAATCTCAGTTTGGAATCTCTTTTCCTATAGTTTGCATCCATTGTTCTGCATTCTAGTCTCTGGAGCAGCAGAAAACGAGCTTGCTCCCTCTCAATATGACATCCCTTTAAATATTTAAACAGGGCTATCATATCACCTCTTAACCTTCTCTTCTCCAGGATAAACATCCCCAGTTCCCTAAGGCGGTCCTCATAGGGCATGGTTTCCAGACCTTTCACCATTTTAGTTGCCCTCCTTTGGATCCGCTCCAGTTTCTCCACATCCTTTTTGAATTGTGGTGCCCAGAACTGGAGACAGGATTATTCCAGGTGGGGCCTGACCAAAGCAGAATAGCTTAAAATAGCATTGACCTTTTTAGCTGCTGCATCACACTGTTGACCGATGATCAACTTATGGTCTACTTGGACTCCTAGATCTCTTTCACAAGTTGTTTCATTCAGCCAGATGTCCGCCATTTTATATCCGTGCATTTCATTTTTCCACCCTAAGTGCAGTACCTTACATTTCTCTGTGTTGAATTTCATTTTGTTAGATTTGGCCCAGCTTTCTAGTCTATTCAGGTCATTTTGAAATTTGATCATGTCCTCTAGGGTATTAGCTACTCCTCCTAATTTGGTGTCATCTACAAATTTGATAAGTATGCCCCCTTTGACAAGGTTCCCCATGACATTCTTGCAAACAAGCTTGCAAAATGTGGGATAGACAAGTTAACTGTTACATGGATTTGTAATTGGTTGACTGGCCGAACTCAAAGGGTGCTCAACAATGGCTCCTTTTCATCCTGGAGAGAAGTGACCAGTGGGGTCCCACAGGGTTCTGTACTGGGCCCAGTGCTATTCAACATCTTTATTAACGATTTGGATGACAGAATTGGGGGCATACTTATCAAATTTGCAGATGACACTAAACTGGGAGGAGTAGCTAATACCCCAGAGGACAGGATCAAAATTCAAAATGACCTGAATAGACTAGAAAGCTGGGCCAATGCTAACAAGATGAAATTCAACACAGAGAAATGTAAGGTTCTGCACTTAGGGCGGAAAAATGAAATGCACAGATATAAAATGGGGGACACCTGGCTGAATGAGACCACATGTGAAAGGGATCTAGGAGTCCAAGGAGACCATAAGCTGAACATGAGTCAACAGTGCGATGCGGCAGCTAAAAAAGCCAATGCAATTTTAGGCTGCATCAATAGAAGTATAGTTTCTAGATCAAGGGAAGTTATAGTGCCACTCTATTCTGCTTTGGTCAGGCCCCACCTGGAATACTGTGTCCAGTTCTGGGCATCACAATTCAAAAAGGATGTGGAGAAACTGGAGCATGTCCAAAGGAGGGCAACTAAGATGGTGAAGGGTCTGGAAACCTTGCCCTATGAAGAACGCCTTAGGGAGCTGGGGATGTTTTGCCTGGAGAAGAGAAGGTTAAGAGGTGATATGATAGCCCTGTTTAAATATTTGAAGGGATGTCATGTTGAGGAGGGAGCAAGCTTGTTTTCTGCTGCTGCAGAGACTAGAATGTGGAACAATGGATGCAAACTGCAGGAAAAGAGATTCCACCTCAACATTAGGAGGAACTTCCTGACAGTAAGGGCTGTTCGACAGTGGAACACACTCCCTCGGAGTGTAGTGGAGTCTCCTTCCTTAGGGGTCTTTAAGCAGAGGCTGGATGGCCATCTGTCAGGGATGCTTTGACTTGGAGTTCCTGCATGGCAGGGGGTTGGACTGGATGGCCCTTGTGGTCTCTTCCAACTCAATGATTCTATGATTCTATGATTCTATGTTGAATAGCACTGGGCCCAGGACAGAACCCTGTGGGACCCCACTGGTCACTTCTCTCCAGGATGAAAAGGAGCCATTGTTGAGCACCCTTTGAGTTCGGCCATTCAACCAGTTACAAATCCATGTAAAAGTTACCTTGTCTAGCCCACATTTTACAAGCTTGTTTGCAAGAATGTCATGGGAAACCTTGTCAAAGGCCTTACTGAAATTGAGGTATACTATATTCACAGCATTCCCTTCATCCACCAAGCTGGTAATTTTATCAAAAAAAGAGATCAGGTTTGTCTGGCATGACTTGTTTCTCTGAAACCCATGTTGGCTTTTTGTGATTATGGCATCGGCCTCTAAGTGTTCACAGACTCTCTGCTTAATGATCTGCTCTAGAACCTTTCCTGGAATTGATGTCAGACTAACTGGACGATAATTGTTGGGATCCTCTTTTTTTCCCTTTTTGAAGATGGGGACTACGTTTGCCCTCCTCCAGTCTGCAGGGACTTCTCCTGTTCTCCAGGAGTTCTCAAAGATGATTGTCTGATATTACATTTGCCAGTTCTTTTAATACCCTTGGATGTAGCTCATCTGGTCCTGGAGACTTATATTCATTTAGATTAACCAGGTATTCCTGTACTATCTCTTTACTTATTCTGTGCTGAAATTCCCTTATTCTTTCTTCTTCCCCATTATCCTTAGGTTGAGCACCTTTTGCCTTTTCTGAGAAGACTGAGGCAAAGAAGGTGTTGAGTAATTCTGCCTTTTCTCTGTCTCCTGTTAGCATTTTGCCATCTTCTGCACGCAGTGGCCCAACCGTTTCCTTCTTCTTCCTTTTGCTGCGGACATACCCAAAAAAGCCCTTTTTATTGTTCTTAACCTCTCTAGCCAGCCTGAGTTCATTCTGCGCTTTAGCTTTTCTGACTTTACCTCTACAAGTGCTTGCTATTTGTTTTAATTCCTCTTTGGTGATTTCCCCAATTTTTTTCATTTCTTATACATATCCTGTTTAAAACTTATCTCAGATGAAAGTTCCTTGGTCATCCATCCTGGCTTCTTGAGACATCTCCCAAGACACATCTAAAACTTTAGATTCACATAGTTATGTGACAATTGTGCATTCCTGGATTCATAGAATCATAGAATCATAGAGTTGGAAGAGACCACAAGGGCCATCCAGTCCAGCCCCCTGCCATGCAGGAACTCCAAATCAAAGCATCTATGACAGATGGCCATCCAGCCTCTGTTTAAAATTTGTAGCACAATGCAACTAAATGTGCAGAACAAATGTGAAATGGATAATTTTTTTTTTTAAAAAAAACAATGTACAGAGTGCGTTTGCATGTGCAATGCATAATGGCATCACATGTACAATGACACTGCATGCTCAACACTGTTGTTACAAACTCTGGCTCAATGTAGACTTTACATTATGTCCAAAAAAGTAGGCTTACATGTGGAGGGAACATATGCAATCATCAGTTTCTGGATGCCAGATGAGATTATTAGGCTGCGGATGAGTTTACTTCCAAGGCAAAAATGGCTTTGGTTCCCAAATGGTTATTCTATACAATGCCAGGCTATTGCTTTAGTTATCAATGCATCACCCTGAAACGTGGATGTTGGGCAAAAGACCACAATATCCAGTGTTGGTTGTTGCTTTGCAGTGAAAGTGCTAATTGGATTTCTATTGTGCTCACACTTGAAAAAAACACAAGTAATTGGGTAAAAGGAATGTGCAGAATATTCTTGTTCGTTCTTGGCAAGAACAGGGTTATTCTCAAGATGCTGTGTGGGGAAAAATTAATAAGCCCTGCCAAAATGGCCTGGCAAAATGACCAGAATGAGGTGGGAGGATTTATACAAATGCTCATTGTGTGGAAAGAGACACCAATCTCTTCCAAGAAGCTTGGTTGCTAAAATGATACAACTTTAAGTTGACAGTGTTGACACTTTAAGAAAAAATGGAAGGTGTTGATTGAATCTATGAAAAATAAGTGTTCTGTTATGGTTTTAGGCTTTTAGAAGGGTGATGTACAAGTAGAAGATTATAAAGTTTTTTATTTTATTAAATCCTTCATAAGGACTTTTAGTTGTAGTAGGACAACATGGGTGGCTGAGATTGTGACAACTTTGCTTTCTGACGGTTCAGTGTACACAAACTTTGTTTCATCCTTAAAAGTATTTAAACTGTTGTCTATAAAATTATCTTTAAGCTCTATTTATAAGCTTTATATGAAACACACATGAATTTCATGATTAGACCTAGTAACTATCTTCAAGATATCTCAATATTTAGAGGGCCAGAGTGGAATAGTGGTTTGACTATTGGACTACAATCAGTGTTTGAATCCCGACTCGACTATGAACCCATGGGGTGAGTTTGGTCAAGTCACATGCTCTCAGCCTCAGGGGAAGGCAATGGTAAATCTCCTTTGAACACATCTTGCCAAGAAAAACCCGTGAGAGGTTCATCTTAGGGTTGCCACGAGTTGGAAATAACTTGAAGGCACACAACAACAACAACAACAACATCAAATATTCCAAAATCTGAAAAAAATCCAAAATCCAAAACACTTCTGTTCCCAAGCACTTGGGATATGGGGAGATTCAACCTGTGTTTTGCAGAAACCATGATCCTACTTCAAAGTTTCCTGATGTAAACTTATGCATTTAGGAGTTATACATGCATTTGAATTGCAGTGCTGTGAAACATTGCACTTGTTTAGGAAAAAAAAGTCTTGAAACACCAGAAAATCATCAAAGGTTCCCAGACTTTGGAATTCGCTCCCTAGAGAGGCCAGTTTGGCTTCATCCTTGCTCTCCTTTCAAGGGCAGTCAAAACATTTTTATATCATCAGGTTTTTACAAACGAATTAGGGTTGGGCTTTTAATGCAGTTCAGTGTTGTTTTAAGGTGGATAGTCTTTTAATGGATTTCAATATTCTTAATGTTTAGTTTCTTAACTTCATACATTGTTTCATTGTTTTTAAATATTATATTTATATTTTTATTAATGTTTTTGAATTGTTTTTAATTTGCATTCCTTTCAAATCAGTTGTTAGCCACTCAGCGAGTTCCATTATCGGGAGAAAGGAGCAGGGATACAAATGCATTGAACAAATAAACAGATAAATGATAGTCCTCTCCTCCCATGCTTGTACTCTCACTCAGAGGGAAGAAAATGTCTGAAATTATTTGTTCCTGCATGTGAGGAAGAAACAAGGGACAATTTATATCTCAATTATACATGCTACTCTGTTCTGTGTTGTTGATCAAATGATCAATATTTCTGTATCCACAATTACTGCTGGAAATATTCAATTTTGCTAATTTTTTATTTTATTTTGGGTGGAGGTGCTTTGAGAGAGAAAGAGAGAAATAGAAAATAGAAAATAGAGAGAAATAGAAAATAGAAAATAGAAAATAGAAAATAGAATGTAATATCGGAACCATTGGCAATAATCTTTGAGAACTCCTGGAGAACAGGAGAAGTCCCAGCAGACTGGAGGAGGGCAAACGTTGTGCCCATCTTCAAAAAGGGGAAAAAAGAGGATCCCAACAATTATCGTCCAGTTAGTCTGACATCAATTCCAGGAAAGATTCTAGAGCAGATCATTAAGCAGAGAGTCTGTGAACATTTAGAGGCCAATGCCATAATCACAAAAAGCCAACATGGGTTTCAGAGAAACAAGTCTTGCCAGACAAATCTGATCTCTTTTTTTGATAAAATTACCAGTTTGGTAGATGAAGGGAATGCTGTGGATATAGTATATCTTGATTTCAGTAAGGCCTTTGACAAGGTTCCCCATGACATTCTTGCAAACAAGCTCGTAAAATGTGGGCTAGACAAGGTAACCATTACATGGATTTGTAACTGGTTGACTGACCGAACTCAAAGGGTGCTCAACAATGGCTCCCTTTCATCCTGGAAAGAAGTGACCAGTGGGGTCCCACAGGGTTCTGTCCTGGGCCCAGTGCTATTCAATATCTTTATTAATGACTTGGATGACAGAATTGGGGGCATACTTATCAAATTTGCAGATGACACCAAATTAGGAGGAGTAGCCAATACTCCAGAAGACAGGATTGAAATTCAGAATGACCTGAATAGACTAGAAAGCTGGGCCAACGCTAACAAAATGAAATTCAATGTGGAGAAATGTAAGGTTCTGCACCTAGGGAGGAAAAATGAAATGCACAGATATAGGATGGGGGACATCTGGCTGAATGAAACTATGTGTGAAAGGGATCTAGGAGTCCAAGTAGACCATAAGTTGAACATGAGTCAGCAGTGTGATGCAGCAGCTAAAAAGGCCAATGCTATTTTAGGTTGCATCAATAGAAGTATAGTGTCTAGATCAAAGGAAGTAATAGTGCCTCTCTATTCTGCTTTGGTGAGGCCCCACCTGGAATACTGTGTCCAGTTCTGGGCACCACAATTCAAAAAGGATGTGGAGAAACTGGAGCGGGTCCAAAGGAGGGCAACTAAGATGGTGAAGGGTCTGGAAACCATGCCCTATGAGGAACGACTTAGAGACCTGGGGATGTTTAGCCTGGAGAAGAGAAGGTTAAGAGGTGATATGATAGCCCTGTTCAAATATTTGAAGGGATGTCATATTGAGGAGGGAGCAGGCTTGTTTTCTGCTGCTCCAGAGACCAGAACGCGGAGCAATGGATGCAAGCTGCAGGAAAAGAGATTCCACCTCAACATTAGGAGGAACTTCCTGACAGTAAGGGCTGTTCGACGGTGGAACACACTCCCTCGGAGTGTGGTAGAGTCTCCATCCTTGGAGGTCTTTAAGCAGAGGCTGGATAGCCATCTGTCGGGGATGCTTTGACTGGGAGTTCCTGCATGGCAGGGGGTTGGACTGGATGGCCCTTGTGGTCTCTTCCAACTCTATGATTCTATGATTCTATGAAAAGTGGTTAGTTCCAGAAAACTGGCTGTGTCAGTGGGCTGCAGAACTGAAAAGATATTTTTCGGATGAGGGAGGGAGATGGATTGCAGAGACTTGCATAGTTCTCTGTGTGGTCCATCTTCTGTCTTCTATGTGATGACAACCCTTCAGATATTTAGGGCTTCAAAGGTAATAAACACCACTTGGAACTGGTCCCAGAAATATAACTGGTTTCAGTGAAACTGGGACAGGAGTTATCACCTCAAAAATACCCAACGCTGGATACAGTGTGCTATCTATGGCTATGTTTGCACCAGCCAAGAGCTCCAAAGAGTTTTAACAGGTAGCCCACACAGGATGGCATCCTGTTAGGGACAGACACATGTGTAAGTTTCCCTTAACTATTCTGTATTTATGATTGCTATTTAGTCGGGATTATCAGGAAGCAGCTGCAAGGGAAGAAGGAGATCCATTCTGCAGCGATCGGAGCCCAACGAGCGAATGATATTTCTGTCAGAAATAATCCAAGTTGGCACCACTTTAATTGCCCTGGCTCAATGCAATTTAATTCTGGGGTTTATAGTCTTGTGAGATGTTTAGCCTTCTTTGTCAGATTGCTCTGGGGCCACATCAAACTACAATTCCCAGAATTCCACAACATTGAGCCTTGGCAGTTAAAGTGGCATCGATCTCGATTATTTCTGCAGAGAGGATGCAGCCATAGAATTCTGGTCACTGATTCCCCACCCCGACCCCCCATCATTGTATTGTGACAATTTCTGTCACACCAGGGAATTTCAAATTGGAGCCAGTTCCAATCCATTTGTACTTGCATAGTGGACGGATCCATTTAATAGAATAACAGAATCTTAGAGTTGGAAAGAATGCCAAGGGCCATTTCTCCAATCCTTTGTCAGTGCAAGAACAAACAACTAATGCATCCCTGAGAGGTGACCCATCAAAATTTGCTTGAAAACATCCAATGAAGGCGAATCCATCAACACCTTCTATCGGACCCTGCTTTCCAACTAAATACTTGAATTCTAGAACCATAATCGTAGAGATGGAGGAAACTCCAAGGGCCATCTTGTACATCTCCCTGCCGTGCAGGAATAAACACATAAAGCACTCCACCAAGATCCAATTTCTGTTTTGACCTACAAAAAATCTTCCTTAAGGGCATGCTGAAGTCACTTTGGGGGTTTTGACTGTCCGTTGGAACAACCCATGTACTTACTGGTTTTTAGACATGGTTCAAAGTGCAGGCTATGACTAATAAAGCACTGTGTGGTTTTGGTACAGGTTACCTGAAGGACTGTAGCGTCCCATAAGAACCTTGCCTAGAATCACAGAGTCTTAGCAATGGAGGAGACCACAAGGACCATCCAGTCCAACATCCGGCCAGGCAGGAATACAACACTACAGCCTTTCTGAAAGATGCCCATCCGACTACTGTTTAGAGATCTCCAAAGGAGAGCCCACCACCCCCTGAGGCAGTCTGCTCCTCATTCAAGCAGCTCTTACAGTAAAGAAGTTCTTCCTAATGTTTCAATGCAATCTGGAGCCCCTAGAACTCTTGCAGAAGAATTCTAAGGTTCCAGGGAACCCTGGTTGGGAAACCATGTCCTAGTCTCTGGAGTAGCAGAAAACAAGCTTACTCCACCTTCCATATAACATCCCTTTAGATATGTAAAGATGGCTGTATCATGGCATCTCTGAGTCTTCTCCAAGTTAAGCCTACTCAGCTCCTTCAGTCATTCCTTGTAGGACTTGGTTTCTGACCTTTGGCCATCTTGGTCACTCTTCTCTGAACACTTTCCATCTTGCCGATATCCTTTTTGAAGTGTGGAGCCTAGAAACAGTATTCCAGGAGAGGTCTGACCAAAGTAGAATAGTTTCCCTCACTCTGAACACTGTACTCCTGTTGATATAGCCTAGGACTGCATTGGCATTTTTGATCACCACATCCCACTGCTGACTCAAGTTTAGTTTGTGGTCTACGAAGATCCCTTCAACATGACATCCCTTCAGGTATTTAAATACAGGTATCGTGTCACCTCCCAATCTTCCCTTCACCAAGGTAAACATTCTCAGCCTTCTCAGTCATTCTTCACAGGTCTCAGTTTCCAGAGCTATATATCATCCTATGGTCACATTCCAGCTTGCCAATATCATTCTTGAATTGTGGTGCCCCAACTGGACTCATTTTAAGGATACTATACCTTGGTTATTCTGTAAGAGCCAGTGCAGCATAGTGGTTTGAGTGTTGGAGTGTGACCCTGGAGTCCAGGGTTCAATTCTCAACTTGGCTATGAAACCAAGTGGGTGATCTTGGGCAAGTGACATACTCTCAGCCTCAGGGGAAAGCAATGAAAAACCTTCTGTGAACAAATCTCACCAAGAAAACCCAATGACAGATTCATCTTAGGGTTGCTACATGTCTAAAATGACTTGAAGGCACAGAACCTTGAAGTGCTGGACTTGACGGCCCTTGAGATCTCTTCCAAATATATAATTTTATGATTATATGAACAACAAAACCCCCAATTCTGGTGCAGAATGTGCTGGATATAATCCAGACTGTTTGTACTAGAGCCAGTGTTTGGGCCCTGCATTGTCCAAATGGAATGCTACAGAGGGGAAATTGGCTTTTGGCCCATGTACTCTCTGGAGCATCAGAAAACAAGCTTGATCCATCCTCAATATGACCTCCCTTCAAATATTTAAACATGGCTTTCATGTCCCCTCTTAACTTTCTCTTCTCCAGGCTGAACATACCCAGCTCCCTAAGCTGCTCCTCATAATACTTAGTAGTTTCCAGACCTCCCACTATTTTGGTTGCCACCCTCTGGACATGCTCCAGTTAAAAAATAGTTTAAAAGATAGTTTAAAAACAGTTTAACAGTGCTAAAACAGTTTTTATAGGAGAAGCTCTTGCTAGAATTTATCCGTGTCTTTCCGAGCCATTTTGAATCAGGGATTGCTGTAAAGCATCCATAATCCCCTCTTGAGATGAAAAACCCTTGGTGGATGATATGTGGGCCAGGAAAGCATAAAATAAATCTAGGATGCACTTCAGTGTATGAATTAACCTATAAAAAGCTTTAATTTCTGTGTTGGAGCGATCACTTTTACTGCAGAAAAAGATTCACTCTGATTCACTCTCCTTAAAATTAACTGGGAGGTTTATGTCTTTTCCCATTTAGGCTCTTAAATGCAAAATAAAGTTTGGTTGGAGCCGGAGTTGCTTTTTTTTTTTTTTTTTAAGTAATTTAAAGTCCCAGCTGTGCTGACATTTATTTTGCTTTATTTGTTCAGGGTTTTCATGGTCTTAAATTTGTTTTATGCTTGGAAATAAGAAAATGGTGGGGGCTGGGGTGGACACACAGGAGGGTAAACTGTAATCTTAGCAAATGGAGAGAGTTGTGTGAAACAAACTTCTGCATGAATAGCTGCACACTAATTGTGCTACACAACTCTTGTACTGAATGACAACATTGTACAGGACAACCATGGCATCAGGTATATATCCATCCAGGAACATTGTATGTAACCCAAACCCTTTCACCAGTCCAGGCACTACATGCTGGAGAAGATAAGGATAAGAGGTTACATGATGGCCATGCTTAAATATTTGAAGAGATGTCATATGGAGAATGAAGCAAACTTTTTTTCTGCTATTCTAGAGAATAGGACATGGAGCAATGGATGCAAGCTACAGGAAAAGAGAGTCCACCTCAACATCAGGAGGAACTTCCTGACAGTAAGGGCTGTTTGACGGTGGAACACACTCCCTCGGAGTGTAGTGGAGTCTCCATCCTTGGAGGTCTTTAAGCAGAGGCTGGATGGCCATCTGTCGGGGATGCTATGATTGGGAGTTCCTGCATGGCAGGGGGTTGGACTAGATGGCCCTTGTGGTCTCTTCCAACTCTATGATTCTATGATTCTATGGCTGTTCGACAGTGGAACACACTTCCTGGGAGTATAGTGGAGTCTCCTTCCTTAAAGGTCTTTAAGCAGAGGCTGTTTGACAGTGGGACACACTCCCCCAGAGAGTGGTGGAGTCTCCTTCTCTGGAGGTTTTGGAACAGAGGCTGGTTGACCATCTGTCCCAGGGAAAGCTTGGATGGTGTCTTCCTGCATGGCACAATGGAGGTGGACTGGATTGCCCTTATGGTCACCTCTAGGATTCTATGAACAGTCTGATCTGTGCTAAATACAAGATCTTCAGTGGCTGGGGTGTTTTAGGGAGCTGGGTGTGTTTAGCCTGGGGAAGAGAAGGTTAAGACATGGCAGGGGTTCGGACTGGAAGCCTTATAGGGGTATAGTCCAACTCTAGGATTCTATGAAATTACATTTCCTCAACTTTGAGTGGAATACAATTGTTCTCCATGAGAGAAAAATATTCCATCACTTCCACAGAAGAATTTATGCAATTATAAAATACCAACAGGATTGTATTGTGTGCCTTCAAGTCACTTCTGACTTATGGTGACCCTAAGTCACCATGGGTGTTTCTTGGCAGCATTTGTTCAGAGGACATTTTGCCCTTGCCTTCCCCTGAGGCTGAGAGAGTGTGACTTGTCCCAGGTAACCAGTACGGTTCAATGGCCGATCAGGGAATCAGACCCTGTCATCATTCAACACCCAACCCACCACATCATGCTAGCTCTCTAACAGGATTCTAGTTCAATATAAGAGGATCCATTTTGTTCTCTGATCCAGATGCAAAAGACAGCATGATTCCTACACCTTCCATATTTGCACAGGAGAAAGAATTTAGGGAATTCTGTCAGATGCAAGTGAGCATCTGGGCCCCTGATCCATGACGTTAAGTCCCTTGACCCATTCGGGGTAAGATCTAAAATTCATTTATTGAAGGAGATATTAAAAGCCTTCCGAGTCATATTCAAAGGAAAGGAAAATGCTTTGCATTGCAAAATGAAGTCTGATATTGATGCATAATCATCAATTTAAGTGTATGGTGGGGAAAAAGATGCTTCGATCAGCACTCCAAAGAAAGAGACGGATGTTTCACAATGGAGCTGCCTGATCACTGTGGTTGTTTGAACTCGGTTCCTGCAAGTGAGGAGGAGAAATTCTAAGAAAAGACCCTCTGAAGTGGGATTTTGTTCACTGTCGCATGGTTTTCTTTCTCCACCAATGCCTTAGGTCTATAATTGTGTCCATTTTTGCCTGTCAATTTGTAGCTTTTAAAAGAAAAATACTGAAAACTGTGTTGCTATGGGTACTGCGTGCCCTCCCAAGGGTACTGATTGTTGGTTAGGCACAAGATGAGTTTTAAAGATAAAATAAAATAAGTGAATATGAGCTGACCGGTGGGACAAAAGGTGCTGGAGGAGGGATAGAAGGGATGTCACTGCAGGAATCCCTTTCAACAAAAGTCAACCATCTGTTGTGCTTAACGGCTAAATACTGGCGTTTTGGCAACATGCCTTTCAACATTTCAGAGATGAAAATTGGGACACGTATGGTCAAGCAATCTACAAGCAGATTGTAGTCAATGTGCCAAAAGGTCTTCATGAGAAAGAACAGAGAAGACAGAAGATACTGCAGCAGCTTCCTTTTGCCTGATCCAACTGGGAAAGGCAAGATTGTGCCTTCTCCTCTCCACCCTGTTGAGTTAACTGACTGCAAACTACTTTTGCACTTGGAACTCAGTTTAAAGCAACGGAGGACGGCTGAGGATGAAGGGAGGACATTTAAAGAGGAGGGGCAATCTAGGACATTTTAAAAACAAATGAAAAATGGAACCGCAGAGGATTAATTGGGAATGTGCATCCTAAATTGGGAAAGCTGGTGACAGCAATGTGAGGACCAAGACATCCCTTGCAGAGATTGTTGATCTTTTATATCACCCTTCCTCCTTCAACCATGTCTGTTTAGCATCACTGTCCCTCCTGTTTAGAGCAACCATGATCCTTCCTTGTAATACATTGGGGGGGGGGGGATAGTTTTAATAGTAGAGTGATAGGGAGGGGAAGCGATCAAAATATGTTTTGAAACAATATATTTTGAAAAACAAATCACAAAAATGTCTCCCATCTTGTTTCCTAGGGGCTGAAGTCATGGGCCAAAAGCCCCCTGCTCCCCATGTCGTCCTGTACGGATGATGCAGGACAATAGCTCTGGGCCAGGATCAGTCAGTCCAGGTGCCAATCCAGCAGTTCCAGCCTACTCCTGGCCCCCAAAGGCCATTGCCTTTGAAAAGTTTAAAAAGACTGGTTTAAAAAGACTAGCTGTTTGCAGCTGAGATTCTCAGAAACCCTGCCATGCCAGTCAGAAGACTGCACAATCTGGCTCCCCTTACTTGCCCCCACTGTCACATTTACTATGTAGATCCCAGTGGTGGCCTGTGACAGTAGAAGTGGGCACCTGACTATGAAGGTGATGCCAGGTGTCCTGTTTCTGCCCTTAAGGGCCACGGTGGTGATCTTTCCAGGTGAACTGATGGTGGCAGGAGGTAAGGGGCACGTGGTGGTGGTACCATGGCACAGTGGTGTTTGTGCATGGGAACATCCTCCTGGCACCACACCACCACTGCATTAGATACCCTACACTTCTAATATTGCAAAATATTTTTAATGTTTAATTTCCACCATGGCTGTCACTTTGAGTGATGATTCCATCAAGGAGCTTTCTTTCTTCTGATTCAACACCTTTACTCCTTTTTCTTGATAGTGTGGAACGTTTGTCAAATCCACACTGAGATGCTTTAATTAAATATACTGAATAGTATTCAATAAAGGTCCCATTTCTGATGGTGACTTTCCTTATAGATTTAAATCTCTTTCCAGCTTGTTTTGATATTTCATATTCTTGATTTGTTTTCTTTAGAATGACTGAAAGCAGTATCTTTGAAACCACAAAATAATAAGAGAGATAAGGACTCATACTGGGGAAAAAGAAATCCATGCCTAATATTAACTCTGCCAAGTTGTTCAACTCTGTCATTTACTGTTAACATGGTACCCCTTGATTTTATTAGAGTTCAGAGGAATTTTCTGGTGCTTTCACTGATTCCTAAAATGTGATGCTACTGTTTTTATTTGCATTCTGGTCAGCTCGGTCTTATGATGATGCTCTCCTAGAGTTTTCTTGGCAAGATTTATTCAGAGGAGGGTTTTCCATTACCTTTCTTGAAGACTGAGGCTGCATCCACACTGCAGAATTCATGCAGCTTGAAACCACTTTAACTACCATGGCTCGATGCTATCGAATCTCAGGATTTGTAGTTTGATGTGGCACCAGAGTTCTTTGACAGAAAAGGCTCAATATTGCACAAAACTACAGATCCTAGAATTTCATAGCACTCAGCCATGGCAGTTAAAGCAATGTCAAACTGGATTATTTCTGAAGTCCAGATGCACCCTAAAGAATTAATCCAGTACAACTTTTTATACCTCTGGCTCTCAGAGATTCCAGAGAGTTTGATTACCAAAGATTTTACATAATCTCCTGCTGCCCCAAGAGGTTAAATTGGCCCTCTGTTAATTGCATGTAAATTGATTCACAGTCACTGCATAATTAACAGAGTGGCATTATCATAATTGTTTGTTTATTTGTCTTATTTTGTTGCAGCCATGCTTCCATATGGCTGGAAGCCCAACCTGACATTATGGTGCCAAGGATATCTGGGCTCCCAAAGGGCATAGTGGGGGCAGTTATGGTGCATATATTATAGTCCTTTATGAAATGTGAGTAGTTATTAGATGTCCGGATTACGGACAAATTGCATCAGAGGTTTAACAACTCCTGAGTCACTGTTTCTTCTCTGTTTCCTGAAATTTGGATCAAATCAGTTGCAGTACTAAAGCAATGGCTTCTCAGTGTAGTTTGCAGTTTGTTGTGGCACCAAAGGTATTTGACACGGAAGGCTAAATATCTCACAAAACTACAAAGCCCAAGATTCCACAGCATTGAACCATGGCTGTTAAAGCGGTGTCAAACTGCATTATTTCTGCAGTGCAGAATTAGTCCAGTACAACTTTCTATACTTCTGGCTCTCAAAGCTTCCAAAATGTTTGATTGCCAAAGATTTTACATAATCTCCTGCCATCCCAAGAGGTTAGATTGGCCCTTTGTTAATTACATGTACCATCATCATCATCATCATCATCTTATATCTTGCAATTGCCCGAATAGAGTGATTCAAGGTGGTGCACGTAGCTTGATTCTTTATCAATGGATAACAAACAGGGTGGCATTATCGTAATTGTTTTCTATTTTTTGTTCATTCATCTGTCTTGTTTCATTTTTCTCCAATGTGTTGCAGCTATAATGCAGCTGGAAGCCCAATTTCCCACCATGGTACCAAGGATATTTTGGCTCCCAAAGCACATAGTGGGAACAATTTTGGTGCATATATTATGGTCCTTTATGGGATATGAGTAGTTATCAGCTGTCCAGATTAGGGACAAATTGCTCCAAAATTCTGGCAACTCCTGAGTCACTGTTTCCTCTCCATTTGCTGAAATCTGTATCAAGTCAGTTGCAATACTAAAGCAATGGGTTCTTAGTGAATGTCTGGCTAAATAAAGCCAACAATATGAATTTGTTTGCCAATAGTTGTATCTTACTTAATGAAGTGTGATGGTTAAGCAAGCCAAAGATGCAGCCAATGGGAATCTATCAGATACAGAGCCAGGCCTTGGGTTCACAGAGTGGCCCATAGCTATGTGTGTCTCTTGCAGCAGTATGGATGCAGTTGAGAGAATGTGACTTGCCCAAAGTCACCCAGTTTGTCTCCACAGCAGAGAAGATCCGAAAACAGGTCTCCTAGGTACCTAGTCCAACACTTAAACCATTGCGACACACTGGTTCCCATTAGAAAAATTGACTCAAAATGGCTCCATGCTATGGAATTCTGGGATCTGCAGCTTATTGTGGCACCAGAGCGCTCTGAGAGAAGGTTAAACATCTTACAAAACTACAAATCCCAGAATTCCATAGCATTGAGCCATGGCAGTTAAAGCAGTGTCAAACCAGATTATTTCTGCAGCCCTAGACTTTTCTTGGCCAGATTTCTTCAGAAGAGGTTGGCCACTGCCTTCCTCTGAAGCTGAGAGAGTATGACTTCCCAAGGTCACTCAATGGATTTCCATGGTTGATTTGGGATTTGAACCCTGGTCTCCCAAGAGTCCTAGCCAAATACTTAAATCACTACACCACATTAGCTCTCAAGACATTTTCCACATCATATACGTGCCAAGGAAACAAATGTTTTTAAAATACTCTATACATGTTGCGTTCAAGTTTGCTTTTGGTCTTTTTCAATGCATTTTATCAGTTAGCCATTAGCGTGAGAAAAGGATCAATTGCATTTCACTTCTTTTTTTGGATAAAGGGAATTGTGAATTAAATGGGACTAGACTGAGTTAGTGGTTATTCTGTTAATAACAGAAGCTTTGTTGGCAAACAGGTAATTGGGCAGTAATTTGTTGTAGTAGCTCCTTTCTCCCGATCTTAATTAATCCTGTTTTTCCTGTTGTCATCCAATCTAGGTTTACATTTGTTTGCAGCAAGGCATTAATCTGCTCTAGTGTTTCTGCTCCTGTTGATGCGGCCTAGCATCATATTAGCTTTATTAGCTGCTGCATTGTACTTTTAACTCCTAATCCTTTTCAAGCCAGATCAAACTCATCCTACTTTTGCGTGTTTCATATTTCTCTTTCTGCGTGTATTATCTTACATTCCCCCCCCCCCGGTTGAAATTAATTTTGTTACTTTTGGCCCAGCTCTCTAAACTGTTTGTACCAATTTCAGTTCTGATTTAGTCCTCTGGGTCATTAGCTACCTGTATTAATTTGCTGTCATCTGAAAATTTTGTAAGCATGTATTCAAAGCATTAGCTCTGTGCAGTGGAAATCTGGAATTTGAAATCTTTTGTCCCACCAAAGACAGAAAAGGCTAAATATCTCACCAAACTACAAATCCCAGAATGCTACAGCACTGAGCCATAGAAGCTCAAGTGGTATTAAATTGCATTAAATCTGCAATGCAGATAACATCCCTAGTCAAGTCAGCCAAGGCATTTATAAAGATGTTGAAACTTATGACTATTCCAAATGAACTGGGGAAAAATCTGAATGAAATAACTATAAGATCGCAAAAAGCACCATCACAAAAATCAACCTCCCTCCAGTCCATCTGCCTTGGTCCAGGCCCCAGAGGGAGAGAAGAACCACTGGACCTCATCCCCTTCCCACCACCTTTCCCTTCTCCTTTTGTGTTGTCTCTTTTAGACTGGAAGCCTGAGGGCAGGGAACCATCTCAATATATATAGCACTGTGCAAATTTACAGTGCTATATAAATAAAATTAACAACAACAACAACAGCAGCAGCAGCAGCAGCAACAACACAGTTTGGAAAGTGCCAGATTAGCTGGTAAATCTTTGCCGATTCTTCAATAAAATTCAAATCTCTGATGGTCTCAAATGGCAGTCCTGGGATTTGCAATGTAATGGTATCATAATTTTATGACATTTAGCAGGATGGGGATCATGCTGCCTTCTTGATGGAGTTTATCACATGGGAGGAATTTCTCTCAATTGCGAATGGAGCCAATTCGCAATTACGTGAATTCGCTAGTTTAGCGAATTTACGTGAAATCTGATTGCATTCGGAATGCGTTCAGAATGACTTCCCATTTCCCAAAAATGACCCCCCATTGCCCAAAATTGCGTGAGATACTGTAATACGCAATTACATGAAACCCCATGATTGCGTTCGAAATGACTTCCCATTGCCTGAAATTGTGTGAGATACACTCATTGCGTTTGGATTGCCATTGGAGTATACCCCCAAATTCCGTCGTATGATAAACTCCGATGTTGCTCGATGCATCTCCCAGCAGTCTTGCCCATTATACCTAAAAGTGTAGGGAAATCTGGCAGTTGCAATTCAACATCTGGGAAGGGCACAGGATTTCCTGCCCTGCATTTAATATCATTGTGCTTGAGAATCAATGTAATGCTATTGATCTTCCATCACTCTCTGATGCTGAGGGAGTGTGACTTGCCCAAGATCACCCAATGGGTTTCCATGGCCGAGTGGGGATTTTAACCCTGGGCTCCAAAGTCATAGTCCAATGCTCAAATGACTACTCTTAATTAAAACAGTATTGAGGTACTTTTTTTAAAAAAAAATGCATTAAAATACTCTTTAAAAACTCCCAAAAGCAATCTAAAAGCAACCCCATGGGAAGAGATGAGGCTCTGACCACTAGCAACATTTCTCCAGGAGAGCCAATATTTCTTACCTGGAATGAAGTGTTTGGGTGTATATTCACACGGGCCTGGTGCCAGTTCTGCCCTTTGTTGCCACTGGAAGACCAGAACGGGCTTTCCAAGGACATCTGGCTTTTCAACCGCAGGTAAACATTCAGCGTTCCTTTAAAGGCAAAGAAACAAGAAACAGAACATCGATCATTTTAGGAAGCATTCCATCATCATTTAGCCTTCCACCTTCTTTTCCCACCCCCTTCTCTCCTTTCCTGCCTTCTTTCAACTTTTGCAAACTGGAGAAATAGTGTGTCCTAGGCTATGTCTGCATTGCAGAAATAATTCAGTTTAACACAGCTTTAACTGGCATGGCACAATGCTATCCAATTCTGGGATTTGTAGTTTTGTGAGATGCTTAGCTTTCTTCCTCTGAGATACCTGGTGCCACAATGAACTCCAAAATGCAAGACTTCCATAGTATTCAGCCATAGCAGTTAAAATGGTGTGAAACCGTATTATATCTGCAGTGTAGGTACAGCCCTAGTGGCTGAGTTCCCACATTGGGGCAGGATAGTGTAAATCTCCCTGTGTCCACTGTGCATTGGTTGTCTACTCAACCTTTGTAAAGAATGACAACAAGTTTCACAACTGAAGGCACACCTGAATGTGGAAATGAAAGGGCAATTAAATATGGATGCATATCAGCAGGTGCATTTGCCCATCAGTAATACATATCTTTGGCAATGCTACTCTGCATGGACAACGGAGTGTGGTGGAGTCTCCTTCCTGGGAGGCCTTGAAGCAGAGGCTGGATGGCCATCTGTCAGGGATGCTTGGATGGAGAATTCCTGCATGGCAGGGGGATGGACTGGATGGCCCTTGGGGTCTCTTCTAACTCTATGATTCTAACTGCATTTCTGCAACTTTGCACTCAATGCAGATTTTCTGCATTGGACAAGAATGTCTAACTGCTCCCTTGGAGAATGTACATCCACCATTAAGGCATAGCCCTGAATCTAACAGACCCAGCTAGAGCAGAACCATTGTATCAACACTTGAATGGTGAGTCCACACAATGGCATCATCATCATCATCATCATCATCATCATCATCACCATCTATTTCTATGGTGCTTTACAATTACAACCAAAAAGCATGGGTCCTAATAGAGGCATACAATATTCTAAAGCAATGGTTCCCAAACTTTGGTCTGACAAATGTTTTTCATTTCATCTCCCAGAATGCCTGATTGTTGACCTATTATTATTATATTATTATTTTCTTACATCCAGCCTTTCTTCAAATATAGGGACTCAAAATGGCTGGGGCCTCTGGGAGCTGAAGTCCCAAACACCCAAAAGACCCAAGTTTGAAAATCGCTGGTCTAAACTGTGTGCATCCACATGAGAAGGAAAGAATTATAAAATAAAAATTATAAAATAAAACTGTAAGAGCCTTCAGAGACCAATGCAACTGCTGGGAGAGAAGCCTCTTTAAGTATTTGAAGGGGTGTCATATTGAGGAGGGAGCAAGCTTGTTTTCTGCTGCTCCAGAGAACAGGAACTGGAACAATGGATGCAAACTGCAGGAAAAGAGATTCGACCTCAACATTAGGAGGAACCTCTTGACAGTAAGGGCTGTTCGACAGTGAAACACACTCCCTTGGAGTGTAGTGGAGTCTCCTTCCTTGGAGGTCTTTAAGCAGAGGCTGGATAGCCATCTGTCGGGGACGCTTTGACTGGGAGTTCCTGCATGGCAGAATGGGGTTGGACTAGATGGCCTTTGGGGTCTCTTCCAACTCTATGATTCTATGGCCTGATACAGGCAAGCCTGAAGAGGCGCTATTGCAGCACCATTAGGGTTTGGGAGCTCGCATCGTTTACACGCTCCCGAACCCTAGTAAGTAATGGCTCCGGCATCATTATGTAACGCCATTTGGGTGGTGTATGTAATGGTGCCACTGCAACTGTGCAGCTTCTGCACGGAGCTGTGCAGTTGTGGCGGTGCAAAGGCACCAAATGGCACCTTTTTACTAAAATGTGCCGCAACTGTGCACCTAAAAAGGAGCATGGTTTCCCCACTCCTTTTTAGATGCACAACTGCACTGCAGCATCCTGCTCCTGCGGCGCAGTTACAGCGCTAAGAGAGGTGGCGCCAGACCGCCCTATTTAGGCAGTCTGTACCACCCCTATGATTCTATGACTCTGAAGGTACTGCAACCACAACACTGTGAGTTCAATCCCTGCAGGATTCCAAGGTTGACTCAGCCTTCCATCCTTTCATAGCTCAGTAAAATGAGTACACAGCTTGTGGGGGAAATGGGCTTACACACTGTAAACTGCTTAGAAAATGCTGAGTACACTATTAAGAGGTATAGAAATGTAAATGATATTGCTGTTTCAGTTAAAACCCCTCTGAGGTGTCACCTGGTGCAGAACCCCTCAAGAGGTGTCACTTCCTAGGATGACACCCAGTGCAGAAGCTGTCACCCAGGAATGAATGGCACTTGTTCATCCCTCCTGTTGTTCAGTCACTAGGCTTCCTCCCTGAAGAGGCAGCCTAGTGCTGGAGCAGCCAGGATGGGCAAGAGTTCACCAGGCTCCTCTGGAGTGTCACCTCGTGCTATCTGCACCTCTTGCACTTCCTTAAAATGCCACCGTCCCTCGCACCCTCCTTGTGATACCTCTTCATGGAAACCTTCCAGATAGTGCAGAGACTGGCACGGAACTGCTTTGGGCATAAAATGACACCATAACAACCCAGAAAGGCACAGAGGGAGTTAAGATGTCAACACTTTCTGTGCATAATATGCTGTTTCATGTGTATAAAATATGCTGTTTCATGTGTATAAAAACAGCAGTTTCTGAACAGAAATAATATCTTTTTGGCCAATGAGAGGTCCAAGCGGTAAGCCCACAAGCAGGGCATGACTGCCTTGGCTGCTTTCTGCTCATGTTCCCCAACAACTGGCGTTCAGCGACTTAGTGCCCCTTATATTACTAGAGATCATACATAAACCATCTGGACTTGTAGCCATTTGAGAGCTATATCCTTCATGAATGTGTCTAATCCCCTGTTAAACCTGTCCAAGTTAGCTGAGGAGACGCACCAAGGGGGTGTTATTGTACAAGGCTGCTGTAAATGTCTGCAAGTGATACACATCCCTTCCAGGCCAGGAGTCAGCCATATTGTCACGGCATGTAGCTGGCCTTTTCTGTCAAATGACAGAACTCGGGAAAGAGGACATTTCAAAAGCAGCCTATGCCTTATTAACTTTGCTAAGAATGTTCTCTTTTGGTGATTTTATATGTTGTTGACTATTTTTTTTAAAAAAAAGATAATCCTCCAAGCGAAGAAGTTCTGTTTAACAAACCACAGCAAAGCTTTATCCCCTGCTCTCTTTCCCCCCCCCCTCTCTCTCTCTCTCTCTATATATATATATATATAAACAGTTTTCGGGTCTTAACACATAGCTAAGCTCTAAGCTATGCTGCAAAGCCGGCATTTTGCAGACTTTCCATAGCTTGCTCCCACTCACACAGCCCAATGGGGATTTGTAGATCAGTCTGCACCAACCTGGAGCCCTCCAGAATGTGCTAGACTACAACTCACATCATCCCCAACCAGGAGGCCACTCAAGACCAGCAGGAAGGGCTCAAGCTCGACTCAGGCACTGGGGCTAAAGAGACAGGCATAAAGAGGTGCTTTCAGGCTGGCTTGAAGGTGTGGCATTTAGATGACATATGCCTTGAAGCCAGCAGGAAAGTGCCCTCTAGGTGCTTTATGCCGTTCCAAAAAGAAGCAGGTTTTTCCTGCTTCTTCCTGGCTTGAAGCCATATCATGTCGTCATGACATGAACACTCCAGTTGCCTTGGGAGCTGGTGCTGCGGTTGGTGGGGTTTCAACATAGCTTCAGAAAAGGCAGCTTCAAGCCACTTTTTCCTCCCCATCTGTTTTGCTCCTCATGGGGTTTTCTGATGCTGAGAATATGCTACTCACCCAAGGTTAACCAGTGGGTTTCCATGACACTATATGGATTTGAACCCTGATCTCCAGAATTCTATTCCTACATTCAAACCACTACACCACATTGGCATTTGGTGCAACCAGAGATGCACTCAAATGGATTTCACATTGGAGAAAAATGTCCAGTTGCTTCTGTTGGGGAAGTTAATACCAATAAGATCCCGGCCTTGGTGTTCTCTCCCATCCTCTGCCCCCCTGTTTTTATGGTTCTATATATTACATTTCTGGCCTGCCTTTCTCCCAATATGGGATACAAGGCAACTCACAATTTGAGTTAAAACAAAATACAGTTCAAACGATGGCTAGCACAAAGGTTTTTTTAAAAAAATCAAACACATTAAAAACATTACATTCAAACAGTAGTTACATGGCTGTTAAAATATAGTAATAGTTGCAAAAAGACAAATCCAAATCCAACACAACCCAAATTAAAAGACCTTTCTACCATCGACAGTTGTCACTCAAAGGCCAAGCTGAAGAGAAAGGACTGAGCTTGGCCTTGCAAAGAGAGAAGAAATGGAGAAGGCCGACAGTCCCTGATTTATTGCTTTTGTTCCCACACAGTTTAGGGTGGTGCATTTTTCCTTGGGATGTTTCAAAATGCATGGAGGATACTGTCCCAATGAAAGAAACCTGTCAGGGTATTTCTGGGAAAGCGAAAATGCTTATCCAAGCCAACTTTGTGACTTAGGAGGGAAGAATCTCTCTGCCCCTGGCCAAGCTTTACAAAGGCTTATCCACTGAACATGGATGTCCTTGACTATGTCTTTCATTTTGACTCCTAATAAGGCCCAGAGTTTCCTTGCATATGGATGAGACCTGCTAACAGCCTCATTTGATCCCTGGGAAATGCTTCAAGAAGACTTTTGAAAGGCTGAAAAAGACAGACCAGCATTAGGAATGAAAGAATAAGACACTGGCTAAAGTCTTTTTCCAAAACTCAGCAGCAACCTTTTGTGTAATATCTTTCCATTTAGCTGAAGAATCCTATCTTCCCCTATGTGCTATTCCTCCTAATTTAATGCTCTTTCAAATCTCTGAGAAGGAACAGTCAGCGAAGGATCTACAATGTGGAATAATCCCAGGAGAGGCCAAAATGGAGAGGAAGTCAAACAGTCCAACCTGGTGATGGTGGGATGATTCAAGTTAAATCTGTGGTTCCATGGCTTAGAAAATGATACTGGATGCAGTTGAATGTATTTAGATGACAACTTCCAGAATCCCCTGGCTAGTGTGCACAGCCTATGTACTCCCCATCTCATCTGGTTATTGAAGCTATGAAGGGTCAGCGCGACTTAGTCCTTGGATGAGAGAAGCAAGACCAGGGTATCTACAGCTGGGGTGGGTGAAGAGAAGAATTCTTTCTGACACTATGGACAACCATGACTGCCAGTCAATGTTGGTGATACTGGGCTAGATTAATCAATAGTCTGACTCAGTAGAAAGCTGCTTCCTATCAGTCTGTGCAGATTCACTCTCCAGCATCTTCTTTCAGCTGGGAAAACCTTGGAACCATAAAAACCTGGAATGCCGTGGCTCCCCACCAACATTAACAAGACTGGGCTGGAGAGACCAGGGGTCAGACTTGCCACAAGGCAGCTTCCTTTATTCATAGGCAACATCATATTAGACCTCAACCCATTACAGAAGCTAAGGAGGCTTGGGGTTCATTGTTTGGATGGAAGACCACCAGAAGGAAATCCATGGTCTTCTCTCATCTTCCATCATTGTGTGAGTGTATGTCTGTTGCCTGTCTACTTATGGTGAAATGATGAATTTCATAGGGTTTTCTTGTCAAGAAATACTCAGAGGTGATTTTGCAAGTTTCTTCCTTTGGAATAGACCAACCAAATAACCAACCAAATAACTACAGCACCTGGTATTTGTTGGTTGTCTCCTATGCGAGTACTAACCAGGACTGAGCCTGCTTAGCTTCCAAGATCAGATGGGATCTGATTCCTTTAGGGTATTTAGACCCTCTGTGTATGCATATTCCTTCAAGTTGCCTGTCCACTTATGGTGATCTCATGAGCTTCACAGGGTTTTCTTAGCCTAACAATACTCAGAAAGGTTTAGCCAGTTCCTTCCAGTGACATAGAAACTATAGCACCTGGCATCCTTTGGCAGTCTCCCATCCTAGCACTAAACAGGGATGATCCTGCTTAGCTTCCAAGATCACACAGGTCCCTTAAATTATTGTATCATTACTGATGGCAAAATGGTTCTAGAAACCATGCCCCATGAGGAACGACTTAGGGAGCTGGGTATGTTTAGCCTGGAGAAGAGAAGGTTAAGAGGTGATATGATAGCCCTATTCAAATATTTGAAGGGATGTCATATTGAGGAGGGAGGAAACTTGTTTTCTGCTGCTCCAGAGACTAGGACCCAGAACAATGGATGCAAGGTACAGGAAAAAAAAGATTCCACTTCAACATTAGGAGGAACTTCCTGACAGTAAGGGCTGTTCGACAGTGGAACACACTCCTTCCTCGGAGTGTGGTGGATTCTCCTTCCTTGGAGGTCTTTAAGCAGAGGCTGGATGGCCATCTGTCGGGGATGCTTTGACAGGGAGTTCCTGCATGGCAGGGGGTTGGACTGGATGGCCCTTGTGGTCTCTTCCAACTCTATGATTCTATGATTCTATGGTTCCCAACCCAATTTATCTAGGTTGCAACCTGACAGAACGAAAGTTTTCTGTAATGGAGCACTGCCACATGCCATAATCATCTTGAAGACATTTGATTTCACTGGTGTAGGGTTATGCCCTGTCTCATTTGATTTCACTGGTGTAGAGTTTTGCCCTGTCAGTACATGGATGGGAGAACACCAGCAAGGAATGTCAAGGATCTTCAGAATGGACCAAAAAGGAAAAAAAGAAAAGAATCCTTGGAAAACCATTGCTGCTCAGAGTTGCCAGTTCCAGACTAGATGGATCAATGGTCTGACAAAGTATCAGGCAGCTCTCTCTGGTCCTATGGGACAGATGGACCTTAACTATGGAGCTCAAGAAACTGGTGAATTTTCCTGTGCAAAAAAGTGGAATGCGGGGATCATTGTGCCGTTTTCCATACACTGTCGGTACATGGATGAGAAACTACCAAGGGAGAATGATTGGAACCTCAAAGCTGGGCTGGGAGAGAATCCTTAGGGATGCTGTCTATGATTCTATTATTTTAAGCTCAGCAGGGTCAGGTCTGTTTACTCCTTGGATGGGAGACTACCAGGTGGGAAGACTAGGGATCTCTGAAGTTGGCGGGGTTGCAGGAGAGAGTTGGAACAAGAATCTTTTCTTGAAACGTTAGTGAGCTACAGCTGCCAGTCAAAGTTGACAATGCTAAACATGATGGACTGATGTTCTGACTGACTCAGTTTCTGGTCTTCCAAGTCCAAAAATATAACTTTTCAGAATTCTGGCTCTTATACATGGTCATCCTGTGGATGCTGAGAGTTTACCTGTGTGAGGTGAAGAGCAAGGAGACCTAAGTCCATTTTATTAATCATTCATCTTTTTCTTTTTGCAAAAGATCCCTGCTTGCAATGAGATGAATATGGGATCCATTTTAAAACCCAGGATATGGAGGTGACACCATGAGTTACCATAGCAGGTGTCACCAAACCTAGTGACCTAGTGACACCACTGACCTCTCTTGGTATGCCACTGTCAGTCAGACTGGGCAAGACAGACCAATAGCCCAACTCAATGTACTTCTTAGGTAGGTATGTAAGGGAAGTACAGGTTGCTTACCTGTAACTGTGTTTCTTCGAGTGGTCATCTGTGCCCTCGCACAATAGGGTTTGCGCCTGCGCAGAAGCTCCATTCGGAATGCTGAAAAGCTGAGCAGATTGGCGGGAGCCCCGCCCCTCCCATTCCCTGAGCATGCCCAATCCCACCAATCTAGCTCCTCCTTCAGTTCAAGTCCGCCGCAAATAGGCAGGGACCTGACCGAGGGGAGGTAGGGTGGGATTTGTGTGAGGGCACAGATGACCACTCGAAGAAACACAGTTACAGGTAAGCAACCTGTACTTCTTCTTCGTGGTCTCTGTGCCTCACACAATAGGGTGACTGAAAAGCTTACCTATGGAGGTGGGAAGGCCACTGCAAGATCGAAGAAAGAACAGCACGACCAAAACTGGCATCCCTCCGGGACCTGCAGTCCAGCCGGTAATGCTTCACAAACGTGGATGGTTGAGACCAGGTGGCCGCCTTGCAAACCTCTGGCAGGGGAACACCTCTGAGGAAGGCAGCAGATGAAGCCGTAGCCCTGGTGGAATGGGCATGAACACCAACCGGGAGAGGGCGTTTAGCCAGTTCGTAAGCCAAAGAAATGGTTTGAGCAATCCACTTTGCAAACCGTTGTGAAGAAACTGGGTTGCCTTTCCTGGCACCACCATAACAAATAAACAATTTATTGGATAATCTGAAGTCTTGAGAACGCTGAACATAAAAGGCCAAAGCACAGCGAACATCCAGGGTGTGCATAGTCTTTTCCAGAGGCGAAGAAGGATCTGGATAAAAATTAGGAAGCACAATCTCCTGGGAGAGGTGAAACTCAGAAACCACTTTAGGGAGGAAGGAAATGTCCGGTCTAAGGACCACCTTATCCCTATGAAAGGTCAAGTAAGGCTCATCTGAGCGTAGGGCCGTCAGCTCAGAAGCACGTCTGGCTGAAGTTATGGCCACAAGAAAGGACACTTTGAGTGTCAGCAGTCTCAAGGAAGCAGAGCCCAAGGGCTCAAATGGAGGCCTCGTAAGTTGTGTAAGTACCAGAGAGAGAGAGACCAGGCTGGAGCCAGGGGTGGCAATGGTGGATAAAGGTGATGTAGTCCCTTGAAGAACCTCTTTAACGTGGGTGACGTGAAGAGGCGAGCTGACCGTGAGCCGGGTGGCTGATTGGCTACAATAGCCGACAAGTAGACCTTGAGGGAAGAGAAGGCCAGGCCTTGATCCCTGAGGTGCAGCAGAAAATGCAAAACAGTACTAAGGCTCACAGGTGAGGAAGGTTCAGACCTAGCCTCCGCGAAGGCACAGAAGCGCTTCCACTTATATGCATAGGATCTCTTGGTGGAGTCCTTTCTCGAGGCAGACAGGACCCTGAGCAAGTCAGGAGACTCTATGGCTGGATCCTCCACGCCGTCATCCGTAGATTGACCAAGTCCGGGTGCAGGACCGCTCCATTGGAGTGGGACAACAGGTCTGGCCACTTCGGCAGGTGGAAGTATTGGCCCCTGGCCAAATGAAGAAGAGGAGTGAACCAGGGTTGTCTGGGCCAGAACGGAGTCAACAGTATGGCGTTGGACCGGTCCCTGGCCATCTTGGCCATCGTCCTGGAGATCAGAGGAAAGGGGGGAAACGCATACAGGAGATCTCGACCCCAACTGCAAAGGAAGGCGTCCCCCATGGATCCTCGTCCTTTGCCCGCTCTGGTGTAGAATGCCTGGCATTGGGCGTTCTCTGGAGTGGCAAACAGGTCCACTGAGGGAATTCCCCAACGAGACGTCAGGAGATTGAAGGCCGAACTCGACAGAGTCCATTCGTGCTGCAGCACCTTGTCCCTGCTGAGGGAGTCTGCCAGCACATTGTCCTTTCCTGCCAGGTGAATGGCCACTGGATGAATGGAACGGTGGTGGCACCACGTCCACAGCTGCTGGGAGAGACGCAAGAGGACTGGAGAGTGAGTTCCTCCTTGCTTGTTGATGTACCAGACAGTGGTTGTGTTGTCTGATACTACCTGCACAACTCTGTGGAGGAGATGATTTTCGAATGCCCTGAAAGCTTTGATGACTGCCAACAGTTCCAAGGCATTTATGTGCAATACTGCCTCCTGAGCAGACCACTGTCCCTGCACACACAAGCCGTTGAGATGTGCGCCCCATCCTGACATGGACGCGTCTGTAGTGACCATCCTGGACGGTTCCGGCGTTTGGAAGGGCATCCCCTTGAGGATATTGGAGGGAGACATCCACCACCTGAGAGAGTCTCTGACATGAGGTGGCAACAAGAGTCTCTTGGACGAATTGTCCCTCAAGTGATCGAAGGCAGCCAGGAACCAAGCTTGGAGAGGGCTGAGCCTGAGACGAGCCAGGTAGGTCACCGCTGTAGTTGAGGCCAGGTGGCCTAGCAGTCTCTGAATGTCCTTTGCCGACGGACGGTGAGAGTGAAGGACAGACCGCAGCTGTTCCCAGAGGGCCTCCGCCCGTCTGGTGGGAAGGTAGGCTCGACCCATCACAGAGTCCAGGGACGTGCCTATATAGTCTATCACCCTCACAGGGTGGAGAATGGATTTTGGCAGGTTGACTTTGAGTCCCAGGTCTGCTAGCAGATCCAGAGTGTACTGGACGTCTTTGTACAGTTGTGTCTTGGAGGATGACACCAGAAGCCAGTCGTCGAGGTAAGGGAAAATCTTTATTCCTTGGAGACGAAGGTGAGAGATGACCACCGCCATGCACTTTGTGAACACTCGAGGAGCGGTAGAGAGGCCAAAAGGAAGAACGGTATATTGATAGAGATCTCCATCTATGGCGAAACGGAGATACTTCCAATGTTGAGGCCTGATGCTGATGTGGAAGTAAGCATCCTTTAGGTCTATGGATGCAAACCAGTCCCCTTGGTGCAGGAACGGCAAGATGGATTGGAGAGTCACCATCTTGAACTTGCGGATCGTGATGTATGAGTTGACGCCTCTCAGGTCCAAGATGGGGCGTAGGCCTCCTCCTCTCTTCGGAACTGTGAAGTACCTGGAGTAGAAACCTTGGTGTTTGTAGCACGGTGGAACACGTTGTATGGCTCCTTTGTCGAGAAGGGAGGAAATCTCCTCCAGAAGAGGAGGAGAGGAGGGAGTAGAACAGAAAACGCCATTTGGTGGAATACTTGAGAACTCTATGGCGTATCCCAGGCGGATGATGGTAAGCACCCAGGAGTCCGTGGTGATCTTGGACCAGTTCTCGTAGAAATGGCGAAGTCTGGGGACTGAGGAAAGGGAGACTGGCGAACAAAAATGGGGTGTCGCCTCCAAGAGCCCGTCAAAAGTGCGACTTGGAGGAAGGTTTTCTGGAAGGCTGTTGCTGCTGACGTTGCTGGCCTTGCCTTTGTTGTTGCTGCTGTTGTTGCTGTTGTTGAGGTTGTCTGTAAGGCCTCCTATTGTAAGGCTGGGTCCTATAAGTGGAGGACGGAGCCGAGCGAGAACGGGTGAAGCCAGGGTCGTAAGGCCTTTGGCGCCAGACACGACTGGATGAGGGCTTGTTAGGTGTCAGCCCAAGTCTCTTTCCGTTCAGACGAGCCTTGGCCATGGTGTCAAGGGATTCGTCAGTCTTAGCGGCGAATAGACCTTCACCATCGAAAGGAAGATCTTCAATTTTGGACTTAGCTTCCTCGGACAGAGAAGTAGACCTCAACCAGGCGAAACGGTGGAGTGCCACTGCACCGGCCATCACTTTCGCAGAACAGTCCACGACATGTCTAGCAGAGTGCACTTCCTGAGCAATGAGGGAGAGTGCCTCGGCGTAGAATTCCTGAGCTGCCTCTTGTTGTGCCTGAGGCAGATAAGGAATGAAGGCAGCCACACGGTCCCACAAGAACTTCTGATAGCTGGCCATGCAACCTTGCATATTGGCGACCTTTGCTGCCAGCACCGCAGATGAGTAGAAACGTCGGCCAAAGATGTCCATCCTTCTGCCGTCTTTGTCCACGGGGGCAGAATGGGACTTGCCTGTAGACTTACAAGTAGATTCCACTACCAGAGAGTTGGGAGCTGGGTGAGTGAACAAGAATGGCGCCGTATCCGACTGCACCCTATACAACGAGTCAAGCTTCTTAGAAGCGGGTGGTGTCGAGGCCGGCTTGGTCCAAGAGGCCACCATAATGTCCGAGAAAGAAGGCAAGAATGGAATGACCGCTGGTTGCTGGGGACGTACCACGAGGCCATCGATGGGGTCCCTAGGGGGCTGGGCCGTCTGCGCCGTCTGGAGGCCTACTGCCCTAGCCATCCTGTCGACAATTCCAGTAAAGAGATGGAGGTCTTCGACAGGCGAGCCCGGTGTTTGGTCCTCAACTTCCTCATTGGGAGAGGAAATGGCAGGCTGTGGGGAGTCAGGACAGTTGTCCGTCTCTCCCGTAGACTCCTCCGTAGACTGGGAGGCTGGCAACTGCGGATCCACATAGGGCTGTGTCGGCGCCGTACGGAAGGTTGACGTCGAGGCGTCCGCGTAGCTGATCGGAGCGGAGACTATCGACGTCGAAGTAGTAGCGGTAGCTGAGGCCGAGACGGTCATAATGGCGCTCGATTCCGGAGGTTTCGACACCGTAGCTGTCGAGGCCGGCGGAGGTGATATGGCCCTGTATTCGGTCCGGGACCGAAAGGGAGAGCGAGATCGAGATCGTGAGAAGTCTCCGACATGGAGGTCACGGACATGGTACCGATCCCGGTACGAAGGAGAGTAAGAGCGGTAGGATGGATGACGCTCTCTCCAATATGATTCAGCCCGATGTCGCGCCAGAAAGGAGGCCGACGAATGGGGCGAGTCGAAGTAGTGCTCCTCGAAAGGTTCCGGAGACTTCCGGGGTGGAGGAGATGGGAACCGCAGCCTGTAAATACGCTCCGAAGAGGCTAGGATTTCCTTCGGTGGAACAGAGGTCGGAGCCGAAATAGGCGAAACAGTAGAGACCGAGGTCGAGACCGTCCCCGTAGGGGCGAGGACCTGGTTAGATGCAGGCTGAAATGCGGGTTCCAGAGTCTCCGGCGCCGAGTCTAGTACAGTGACCGGGGCCGGGACTGAGAGGTCAATGGCCGAAGGCTGTCTAAGAAAAGACATGGCCAGGTCTGCCTGGGCAGCCGGCGAGGCAACCGAAGTGAGGACCTCCTTATGCTTATGCTTTTTTGCTTTCGGCTTCTCCAGCTCGGTGGATGAAGGCCGCTTCTTGTGCTCCCTGTGTTGCCCTTCAGGGCGAGACATAGTAGCCGTGGCCGAGGCCGACGCCAAGGAGGTTTCCGTCGGTGTCGACGTCGACGTCGAGGTCGGTCTTTTGATTTTCGGGATCCTCGGGAACTTAGAGATTGGAAGACGTCCTAAGGGGTCCGTGGACGGATCTGAGGAGTAGGAGACTGAGAGGGCCTTCTCCCACAAGTGGGCCTTGAGCCGGTCTGCTCGTTGGCGGAGCGTGGCGGGATGAAAAGCCTTGCAATGTTTGCATTTCTCCGGGATGTGGGAACTGCCTAAGCAGAAAATGCACTTCGAGTGTCCATCCACAACCGGGATTTTACCGCCACAGTCGGAACATTTCTTGAACGGGGCGGCCATAAGAGGCCGGTCCGGTCGCGAGGGGCCCGTCCGGGCCAAAACCCTCGAGTTCCGACAAAAAGGGGCAGCTCAAGGAAAAAACGGGAGAAAAACGGAAAAAGGAACAAAAATAAAGTAAAATAAAGAAATAAAAGAAATTAGACAGAGTCTAGCTACTCAGCTTTCGTCGTGATGAAGAGCACTCCAAAGGAGATGTTACTCTTGCGGCGGACGAAAGAGAACTGAAGGAGGAGCTAGATTGGCGGGATTGGGCATGCTCAGGGAGTGGGAGGGGCGGGGCTCCCGCCAATCTGCTCAGCTTTTCAGCATTCCGAATGGAGCTTCTGCGCAGGCGCAAACCCTATTGTGTGAGGCACAGAGACCACGAAGAAGAAGCTAGGAAGGCTAGGCTTTGCCAGGTTATGCTCAAAATGAGTATGCCCAGCATCTGAAACGAGGCCACAGTTGTTCAAACGTCCGCATTATGGATTGGAATTACTTTTCTTCAGCTGACAAGGTGCATCTACATTGTAGAAATAAAGTAGTATAACACCACTAAGTGCAGTAGATCCGTCTTATGGAATCCCGGGCTTTGTAGTTTTGTAAGGTCTTTAGCCTTTTCTGCCAAGGAGTGCTGTGCTTCACAAAACTAAAAATCCCAGGATTCTGTAGGACAAGCCAGGGCTGTCAAACAACATTCTTTAAACTGTGTAGATGCAACCTAAGAGAAACCAAAGATGATTCATGCCTTTGAAAAAGCATGTAAGTTCATCATTTGATAGTAGTGAAAAATGGCACCTTTCCTGGATTCTACTCACCAATGTGTTGTCCATACATGTTGTAATAGAAACTGAAGCAATATGCAGTGTTGGTGGCTCCATAGGGGTTTTTGGGGGGTATGCTAAAAATAGGGCTGATGAGTCTGGCTCTGTCCCCCTCTTTCCTTGGGCTTGATGCTTCGATGTACATGAAGAATCCTAGAAGGAGGAAAAGACCAAATAGTGAGATAGTACACTTCATGAGGAAAGAGAATCCCTTGGCTGAGCCTGGGAGTAGTGGACAACTAAAGAACTGCAGGAACTTTCCATCCCAGAATTCCTAACTGCAGTTATAGAACATCAGCTGCATCTACACTGCAAAATTAATGCAGTTTGATACTTAATTAACTGCCATGAATCAATACTATGAAATCCTGGGATTTGTAGTTTTTGAGATATTTAGCCTTCCCTATCAGAGGACTTCGGTGCCACAAAAGACTATAAAACCCAGGATTCCAGAAGATGGAGCCATGACAGTTAAAGCAGTATCAAACCGCATTGATTCTGCACCTTAGCTGCAATGTTCCAATGTATTCATCATCTGCATCAAACTTATGCAAATTACCTATGGTTAGTATTTTTGTTTTCTTAATGCCTATCCCTGCTTTATGGCCCTCTCCATCCTTTCCACTGGACTAATGGCTTTTTCTAGGACCTTCTCCTGTGATAATGTCCATCCAGTCATTAGGACACATCAGTATAAAACAGGAGAAAGTACTAGAGGAGAGATCTGTGGATAGCGTGGGCTACTAAAAGGAAGATCAATGGTCCTACAGCAAATCAGGCCTGAACTCTCCCTAAAAGTCAAGATGACTAAACCGAGGTTGTCGTACTTTGGGCCATATCATGAGAAGACAGGACTCACTAGAAAAGACAATAATGTTGGGAAACGTGGAAGACAAAAGGAAAAGAGTAAGACCACACTGAGGATGGATAGACTCCATCAAGGAAGCCACAAAGGCTGCCCAGAGTCTGCAAGCCTTGAGCAGGGCTGTTGATGAGAGAGTGACTTGGAAGTCTCTTATTCATGGGGTCACCATAAGTCAAAGTCAACTTGATGGGAATTAATAACAACAACAACTTGTCCATAGAGTATCCCTACACAACCATTTTCTGGGTGATGGCCATTGTTTTTAGAAATGTTTCTTACCATCCTTGGAGCCTGACCGGTCAGCGCTGGGACCCGTGTTTGGTGTGTACTTTGTGTCTCGGAGAATAATGTTCTGTCTCGTCCAGTCAAAGTTGTCCTTTTGGTCTTGGGTGAACAAACAAATGTTGCCGTCATCAAAGCCACAGTGGAATTCTCCTGCCAATAGATCGACACCGCATTCACATGAATGAGACTTTGAGCCGTTCCCAATTTATTTTTTTAATAGAATTCAATGGTATAGTCATGTTAGTCTGTAGAATCAGTATGTAGAGAGATCTTGTAGCACCTTTGAGACTAACAGAAAGAAAGAAGTTGGCAGCATGAGCTTTTTTAGACTTTTAAAAGCATCTGAGGAAGTAAACTGAAGTCTATGAAAGCTGACGCTGCCAACTTCTTTCTTTCAGTTTGTCTCAAAGGTGCTACAAGATCTCTCAACATACTTATTTTTTAATAGTTTGTCTATCAACTCAGTTTATATTCAGACAACCACAGTCACAAGGCCTTACCTTGGGCTGGCCTTGATCAATAAACTACTAGACTTTGAGGGTTACGGGTTTGGTGGAATCCCAAATCAAGACTAATCTGAATTGGTCCATCACACCATAGCAAAAGAAAAGTAGTCGAGATCCTGTATACTTTTAGCATATTTTAAAATTTGGGTGGGGAGGAGGAGGAGGAACAAAGCTTTGGATGAAGGGGGAGATTTTGCCCTATCCCCCCACAGACCACTCTCACATATTGAAGCAAACCTAAAGTGATGTGATGTCAAACCTGGTTGCCATTTCGGACCAATTTTGGCTGAGCTTTCTTTAATATCTTGGGCTACACTTACACCACTATGCTTCAATCGGCACTGCAGAATTAATACAGTTAAGACACTGCTTTAAATGCTGTGACTCAATATTATGGAATCCTGAGATTTGTAGTTTTTTGTGACACCAGAGCTCTCTGATAGAGAAGGTCAAATATCTCACAAAACTACAGACCCCAGAATTCCACAGTATTGCATCATGGCAGTTAAAACTGTGTCAAATGGCATTAGTTATGCAGTGCAGATTAGAGCTCTGATTCCACTCTAACTGCCATGTCTTGTCATCCTATGGAATCCTGGGATTTGTAATTTTAGGAGTGGTATTAAGAATTCTCAGCCCAGGAATTCTTGTGTCTCTCCCTAGACTAAAGAAAAATAAACAAACCAAGATTCTACTGGATGCTGGCATGACGGTTAAAGTGGAATCATAGCACTATAACTATGTAAGGTTAAAAGGCTCTTGGGGCAAAGCAGCAGTCCAGGGATAGGAATTTAGACCTCCCAGCCAGAGCAATAGTGCTTGATGAAATTATGGCGTGATACAGATGGCCCAAAAGGGCTGTCCCCATGGTGTGAATAGGGCTGGGGAGCATGCAGCAACAGCATTCTCCCCAGCCCTAGTGCATATGGACAGTACCATTTTTAAAGTGCGCCATCCATATGTGCGCGCTGTGATGATGTTTACGCTGAGTGGCTCATCATCGCACCACTTGAGGGCGCCCTTTCTGTTGTGCTGAAAGGAGCTCCGAAACAGAGCTCCTTTTCAGGAAGCCCTATGTTCCTGCGGTAACCAGATTGAGGGAGGCCCCTTTCTCCCTTGCTTCTGCCAGTTGGGTTGTCCTTGGGGCATGAAGCCCCAAGGACAGCCCTTTTCAGGCCGTGGATAATTGACTAAGAACACCACCAAAGTGCTTTACAATCTGTAGGCCAATTGCCCGCAAGAAGCTGGGTACCCATTTTACCAACCTATGAAAGGATGGAAGGCTGAGTCAACCTTGGAGCCCTGGGAACGTACGTACAATGTTGTTGTTGTTGTTGTTACATTTATTTATATCCCGCCCTTCTCCCAGGGCTGGGATTCAGGGTGGCTTACAACATTAAAAAACACCATGCAGTTAAAAACATACAAAATTAGTATATTAAAATAGAATTAAATTACTACAATAATTAAAACAAATTTCATGCTAAAATCAAGTACTTTAAAAGACAAAAATGCTTAAAATATATTAAAACAATATAACAACATCCCATCAATAGCATTTAACCACTGCGCCACCAGGGCTCCTTTGCCGGCCTCTGAGCACAGTCTTTTGTTGGCTTATACTGTGCAACCTGGAGAACTTGAACCCAGGTCTCTCTCTTCCAAGTTGCAGAGATTTCCTTTGGGGGATGGAGGGGAGTCATGGTGGGCTCCTGTGCAATGTCTCAGAGCAGTAACATCACTAGGGTTGGCATCACCCAGTGTGGTAACACATGGTGTTACACTTACACATAAACACCCCATTGAGCTTCTCCAAGGCCACGCCATAAATAATCCTTCTTAATGTTTTTTGCACTAATGTTATTCGTAAATCGTAACTCCCATTTATCACTGAATGTAATGGCAGTAGTTGTGACTAAACAACAAATAGCAACATTGAAGTTATACCTTGAAATTACAGTATCATATGCAAAGCTTAAATGTATTTACATGTACATAGTTTCATGTGGTTAAAATGAAAAATTGGTAAGATGTTTACATTTAAAGTGAATTTTTTTTTTACTTTATTGAATGTTTTATTTAAAACAGAACATAAAAACATAAAAAGCAGATAAAAAGACAATTAAACAGTTAAAAACACACACATTTGTAGCTAAATATAAAAGAAAAAAGAAAATACATATTCTTCGATATCTATTATGCATGTACTTTTGTATATATTTATATGTATATATACAAGTTTTATTTCTAAATTTATTTTCTATGACATTTAGCAGCCATCCATAAGTATTTACTTTCTCCATCTCTCTACTTAATAATTAATTTTCTAAGCTAGTAGAACTCCATGTTACTACTGTACTATTTTAATCCAATTATTCTTGTTTTATCATCTATAAAAATACCATCCAATTCTACTATAGCCTCAGATATACATTTATTATGCTGTCACACAGAGAAGCAGGGAAATCAGAGATCGTTCTGGGAGCTTGCAGCTACAGAATTGTTTTGAGGTCCATTCCCTTATCAAGGAGGACGAGGAAGAGCAGCAGGGACAGACGTCAGGGACACAGCAGGGGAGCCTAAGAGTTCCATCCCAGGGAACAGCAGCTGCTAAGCCTCAGAGGAGGCGTGTGGTGGTGGTGGTGGTGGGGGACTCCTTGCTGAGGGGTACCGAAGCAGTGGTTTGTGGGCCTGACAAGATGTCTCGTGAGGTGTGTTGTCTCCCTGGGGCAAAGATCCGTGATGTGATGGAGAGGCTGACAAGACTGGTGAAATCTACTGACAAATACCCCTTCCTTTTGGTCCACGTGGGAACGAATGACACAGCAAGACACAGCCTTTGGAATATCAGAAGGGATTACGAGGCTCTGGGGCAGAAGCTGAAGGAAATGGATGCACAGATTGTCATCTTGTATCTTCTGCCAGTTCAAAAGGCAAGGTCCAGGATGAGAGAGGAAAACAGCAGATGTCAACAACTGGCTCCGCAGATGATGCCGCCAAGAACAGTTTGGATTCTTGGATTATGGGCTGCGGTTCCATGAGGAGGGACTTCTGGCAAAGGATGGGCTACATCTCACGCCAGTTGGAAGAAACGTTTTTGCCAACAGTCTGAAGAATCTGATCAGGAGGGCTTTAAACTAAGTGATCTGGGGAAGGGAGACAGCAGTCTGGAAGGCAAAAGGGCTGGAGAAAATAGTCAAACTGACATAAATGGAACAAGGAAAACAGGGCAAGGACCCAATAATAGGAGGCAAAAAAAAAAGTACACAGGCATCAAGTAAAGAGGACACATGTTCTTGGATGTCCCTACACTAATGCACAGAGTATGGGAAATAAACAGGATGAACTTGAACTCCTACCACAACAAAGCAAATATGATGTAACAGGAATCACTGAAACCTGGTGGGATGAGTCTCACGATTGGAATATAGAAATAAAGGGGTATAACTTTTTAAAGAGAAACTGGCTAAACAGGAAAGGAGGAGGAATAGCATTATATGTCAGGGACATTTACACCAGTGAAGAGATCCAGGACATCAATACTGAAAGCCAGGTGGAAAGCATCTGGATAAAAATTAAAGGAGAGGGAGGCAACAGAGATGTTACTGTGGGAGTCTACTACAGACCCCAATGTCAGATGGAGGAATTGGATGATGCCTTTCTAGAACAGATGACCATACACTTAGATAGGGAAAATAAAGTAGTAATGGGTGACTTCAACTATCGGGATATTTGCTGGAATTCAAACTCAGCCAATTCCTCAAGGTCTAGCAAATTCCTCACTTGCCTGGAAGACAATTTCATTGTCCAAAAGGTGGAAGAGGCAACAAGGGAGTCAGCTATCTTGGATCTGATCCTAACCAACAGGGATGACCTAGTTGATGGGATGCAAGTGGTTGAATCCTTAGGTGGAAGTGACCATGTTCTCCTGGAAGTGGAAGGGAAAAGCTAGGCATAGTCAGACACGCACTCTAGCTTTTAGGAAAGCTAATTTCAATAAACTTAGATAAATACTGGAAGTGATCCCATGGTCAAGTACACTAAAAGAGAAGGGAGTTCAAGATGGATGGGAGTTTCTCAGAAAGGAGATACTGAAGGTGCAATTTCAAACAGTTCCAATGAGGAAGAAAAATAAAAGATGTCTCAAGAAACCAGGATGGATGACAAAGGAACCTTCAACTGAGCTACGTTTTAAACGGAACATGTATAAGAAATGGAAAAATGGGGAAACCACCAAACAGGAATTCAAGCAAATAGCAAATAGTACGTCTAGGGATAAAGTCAGAAAAGCTAAAGCACAGAATGAACTCAGGCTGGCTAGAGAAGTTAAGAACAATAAAAAGGGCTTTTTGGGTATGTCTGCAGCAAAAGGAAGACAAAGGAAATGGTAGGGCCATTATGTGGTGAAGATGGCAAAATGCTAACAGGGGATAGAAAAAAGCAGAATTACTCAACACCTTCTTTGCTTCAGTCTTTTCAGAAAAGGCAAAGGGTGTTCAACCTGAAGACAGTGCAGCAGGGGACAGAGTGGGGAATTTCAGTACGGAATAAGTAAAGAGACAGTACAGGAATACCTGGTTAATCTAAATGGATACAAGTCTCCAGGACCAGATGAACTACATCCAAGGGTACTAAAAGAACTGGCAAATGTAATATCAGATCCATTGACAATAATCTTTGAGAACTCCTGGAGAACAGGAGAAGTCCCAGCAGACTGGAGGAGGGCAAACGTCACCATTTTCAAAAAAAAGAGGATCTGAACAATTATTGTCCAGTTAGTCTGACATCAATACCAGGAAAGATTATGGAACAGATTATTAAACGGAGAATCTGCAGATATCTAGAAGATAATTCCATAATCGCAAAAAGCCAACATGGGTTTTAGAGAAACAAGTCATGCCAGACAAATCTGATCTCTTTTTTGATAAAATTACCAGTTTGGTAGATGAAGGGAATACTGTGGATATAGTATATCTTGATTTCAGTAAAGCCTTTGACAAGGTTCCCCATGACATTCTTTCAAATAAGCTTGTAAAAAGTGGACTAGACAAGGCAACTGTTACATGGATTTCTAATTGGTTGACCGGCTGAACCCAAAGGGTGCTCAACAATGGCTCCTTTTCATCCTGGAGAGAAGTGACCACTGGGGTCCCACAGGGTTCTGTCCTGGGCCCAGTGCTATTCAATATCTTTATTAATGACTTGGATGTCAGTATTGAAGGCCTAGTTATCAAATTTGCAGATGACATCAAATTAACAGGAGTAGCTCATACCCCAGAGGACAGGATCAAAATTCAAAAAATGACCTGAAAAGCAATGTTTTGTTGTATGTCCTATGTTTTAATTCATCGTTAATTTAATCGTGTTTCAAGGGGTGGGAGGTTGGGATGGGATTGCTCTATTTTAACTGTTCGCTCTTTTAAATATGTTGTAACCCGCCCCAATTGCCTGTTCAGAAGGGCAGGCTATTAATAATAATAATAATAATAATAATAATAATAATAATAAAGCTGGACCAAAGCTAACAAAATGAAATTCAACACGGAGAAATGTAATGTACTGCACTTAGGATGGAAAAATGAAATGCACAGATATAGGATGGGGGACATCTGGCTAAACGAGACCACATGTGAAAGGGATCTAGGAGTCCAAGAGTCATGAGTCAACAGTGCGATGCAGCAGTTAAAAAGGCTAATGCAATTTTAGGCATCAATAGAAGTATAGTGTCTAGATCAAGGGAAGTAATAGTGCAACTCTATACTGCTTTGGTCAGGCCCCGTTCTGGGCACCACAATTCAAAAAGGATGTGGAGAAACTGGAGCGTGTCCAAAGGGGGGCAACTAAGATGGAGAAGGGTCTGGAAACCATGCCCTACGAGGACCGCCTTAGGGAACTGGGGATGTTTAGCCTGGAGAAGAGAAGGTTAAGAGGTGATATGATAGCCCTGTTCAAACATTTGAAGGGATGTCATATTAAGGAGGGAGCAAGCTTGTTTTCTGCTGCTCCAGAGACTAGGACTCGGAACAATGGATGCAAGCTCCAGGAAAAGAGATTCCACCTCAACATTAGGAGGCACTTCCTGACAGTAAGGGCTTTTTGACAGTGGAACACACTCCCTCGGAGGGTGGTGGAGTCTCCTTCTCCTTAGAGGTCTTTAAGCAGAGGCTGGATGGCCATCTGTCGGGGATGCTTTGATGGAGAGTTCCTGCATGGCAGGGGGTTGGACTGGATGGCCCTTATGGCCTCTTCCAACTCTATGATTCTATGGATTTGAGTAATCCTACACATCTGTTTTCATCAATATATCCCATCGATAGCTTATATATTCCAATATCTGTTCCCATTATTTTGCATGTTCACTCAGTGTTTCACCTCTTAGAGGACATGCAAATTTATCTAATGTTGCCATATCTATTACAATTGGCTCTCCTTATCCACAGATTTTTTTTATCCACGGATTTGAGCATACATGGCTTGAAAATATTCCAAAAAAGTATAAATTTCAAATAGCAAACATTGATTTTCTATTTTATATATGGGACACCATTTTGTTTTGCCATTATATTTAATGGGACTTGAGCATACATGGATTTTGTTATCCATGGAGAGTCCTGGAACCAAACCCCTGTGTATAACAAGGGCCCACTGTAGTTTTAACAACCAGTCTTCTTATATCTGGCATTTTGCACTGCTATCAATAATCGAGCTGCTGCTGACAGGTAATAAATCAAGGGAATTTTTTTAAAAAAATTTTAATGTAAAATTTAAAAGAATCCTGAAGCATATCCTTTCTCCTCCCATTGAGCTTTGCCCCACTCACCCTATCTCTTCAGCATTTTAAAGAGACACAGGTGAACACCACAGCCAATATCTGTCAAATGGCAAATGTTTGGGGACCAGTGGGGTCACCATTCTTGGGAGGAGTCACTTGGTGTGGTCCGCATCCCCTGCACCCGTCTCAGTGGAAAATGGCATTATTAATAGGAATACTATTCCAACTAATGTGGAAACAAAGTGTTTTGCAAATACTTACGTAAGTGAGGGTTCATTGGAGCTAGAAGAGAAAGAGAGAAGAGAACTTAAAATTAATACATATTTCCGCAAACAGTGATAGATTTGATTTCTGCATCTTTTCAACAAGACACCCGCTCTCCATTGGACACTGCGTGATGGACCATTTTTCTTTACTAAACTGCTCAAAGATATCTTCTTTGCTTGCTAATCTTATCCTAAAAGCCAAGCCTTTGATATTTTAGGGCAGTGGTGTGAATCATGCAGCCCACCACATATGGTTAGTCTGCATCTCCCAGAATCCCCTGCCAGCCTAGACAATGTTAAAGGATGCTGGGAGCTGCAGCCCAACAACATCTGGAGGGTTACATGACCACCATACCTCTGAAAAAGACATAAAATATTATTGTTATCAATTTCATTTAGATCCTGTCTTCAAATCAGGTCTCCAAGTGACTTATAAAGAGTAATAATAATTATTTTGGGAAGGACTGCTGTCCACTCTGTGATGTTGGAAAAAGGCAGGAGTGCATATCGAAGGATTGCGGGGCTGCAAATCTTCATTCATTTATTCTCCTCCTTGAAGAACAACTCTTTTTTGATTTAAAAAGTTTTGTGAACAAAGATTGTACCAATGGCTCTTCTTTCTCTAACTGTTTTTGGCTATAAGCCCACCACATCGGCAATTCCACTCATGAGCTCTGTTCTTAGATCCAAATTTAACTTACCTAAAGCTATTGTGTAAAAATTCTTTGATTTGCCTCTATGCTTTTTTCTTTGAAATAAAAAAAATCCCTTTTATCTGAGAAGAATAATCAGCTATTTGCTCCCTGTGTAATTTCCGCAGAAAAACATAGTCCGTTATTCGAGATCAGCCTCCCCATGTTTGCTAACACAATTACTTTTCATTTACTGAGAAACATTCATTTTTGGGAGGTGTGTGTGGAGGAGACAGCATTCTTCTGACTCCAAATGAACCCAAATTGCAGGGAAACTGCATTGACTGACACTTGCTTTGTCGCCAAACTTGGGAGCTTTTAGCAAAGCTATCATTAATGCCTTGCCCTAAATGCATTGACATTTGTATAGTTTGCAGCGTAGTGGCCGGAGCCAAAGTGGTGGGTTGGCAAACAAAACATTGGCTCCTAGTGCGAGTGACGGGAGCAGAAAAACAGCTGGTTATTTGCATGCTGCAGAGTCAGGGCACAACGTAAATGGGGTGGGTGAGGAGTACAAGCTTGGAACTGATGCCACATGCAGCAAATTTTGACTTCTGTCACAATTCCTTATCTGAAAGACACAATTCCTTATCTGAAAGACAGTATGCAGAGGAACCAGGCAGCACCTTAAAGACTATAAGGTGTATTACATGAGAAAAGAAAGCCAAAACGAAGCAGGAGAATGGCAGCCTTTTCCATGCCTCTCTGCATGCTGTTTTTAGCACTTCTGTTCTCTCTCCTAGGGAGATGGTCATAAAAGCATGTCTTTTGTCATGCTGGAAAAATCTGTTTGGCAAAAAGCATGCTTTTACACTATCACCCTTGGGAAGAGAACAGAAGTGGTACAGTAGCATGCAAAGAGACACAGTGAAAACCGCTACTCTCCCTTTCAGCTTTCTTTTCTCATGTGATAAGACTCTAAGAAAGAAGTTGTAGCCTTTCTTTTAAGGGCTTGAACAGGCAGAGCAAAATAAAGCTGCTTTGGGTCACTTTGGAAGTATGCTGTTTAAATGATACAGGACTCCTAAAAGTCTGGAAGCAGTGCCAAAGCCACACTCCAGTCCTGAGGACTGGAGCACAGCTTTGGCGCAGCTTCCGGCCTCTTAAGATGTATGTGTCATTTAAACAGCATACCTCAAAAGTGACCCAAAGCAGCTTTATTTTGGCCTGTCTGTTCAGGCCCATAGTCTAAAGTAGGCCAAATAAACCAAACTTCCCCCATCCTCTCGGCAGGGAGTCTGGATAACTCCTTGCCCAAATCCCAGTTCTAGTGTGTACAGACCAGACGACAGGCGGCATGTTCAAAACAAGAACTGGCTATACTCTATTAAACCGATCTATTCCATTGTCAAAAGCTCTTACATTCACGAAGTTATTCCTAATGTTTATGTGGAATCTCTTTTCTTTTAATTTGAATCCACTAGTTCAGCTTCTAGAACACTGAGTCCCATATTCTGTTTTGGACTTTGACTCCCATAATCCCAGACCATTGGTCAAGATGGCCAAAGTGTTCTGGAAGCTGAAGTCCAAAGCACCTGAGAGGCCAGAGTTTGAGAATCAGTGTTCTAATCTCTGGAATAGGAGATAGCAAGGTTGTTTCATCTTCCATCTGACACACCTTCAGCTATTTAAAGATGGCAGCCATGTCAGCTCTCAGTCTTCCCTTTGCCTAGACAAATACATCCAGCTCCCAAAGCCATTCCTCGTAGGGCTTGGTTTCCAAACTGTTGCTGTCTTGCTCTCCTTTCTCTGGCCACCCTACAGCTTGTCAACATCCAGAATGGGAGACAGGATTCCAGGAGAAGTCTAACCAAAGCTGAATACGGCTGGATTACTACAGTTACCAAATTTGCTGGTGTAACTTTGAATGTGGCTTTATGCTTACATGCAGAGATATCTCCTTCCTCCTACAGGTCTTTGGAGGAGCCACCCATGGGTCCTACCATCTGGACAGAGTAGGATGTGGCTAATATAGGCTAGAGCCAGTGTCACTGAAGGAATTCGCCAAACTCTTTCTCCCTTTCCCACTTTCAGCCTGCTAAACTGGGAGAAAGCATTTAGGAATAAGATACCTGAGGTTCTTTGGCTCCTGATCAAGGCAAGGAAAGCCAGGGCTTACATTTTCTATAAAAAGCCTGAGAAATGCCATCCTCTTACCGCTGTACTTGATCACACGGATGGTCGAATCTCCATCTCCAAAAATGGTGACTGGGGTCAGGCGAACTTCGTATGCTTCTGGCTTGATCAGTTCAGTCAGATTGTAAGTGATTAACTCTCCTTTCTGGATCTTCCCATTCACAGCAATTTCCTGCTCCCACCAACGTTGCTGACCAGCCTAGAAAGAGAAACAAGGAAAAACAAAAGCTTAGCTTGGCTAACAGACAAACTTGAAAGAAGGACAGTATGTCCAGCAAATATGTGGAGTTATAGAGCCAGCATGGTGTTGTGGTCTGAGCACTGGACTATGACTCTGGAGACCATGGCTTGAATCCCTGCTTGGTCATGGAAAGCCACTGGGTGACCTTGGTCAAGTCACACTCTCTCAGCAAAACAAAACAAACAAACAGCTTCATTTATATACCACTTCATACCGCCTAAGGAGTGTCTAAGCGGTTTACAACTGTAAGCTACTTGCCCCCAACAATCTGGGTACTCATTTCAGCAACCTCGGAAGGATGCAAGCCTGAGTCGAGCTTGAGCCCTTTTGCTGGTCTTGAACTCGCAACCTTGTGGTTTTGAGTGAGTGGCTGCAGTACAGGCATTTAACCACTGCATCACCAGGGAAGGCAATCAGAAACCTACTCCGAACAAATGTTGCCAAGAAAATCCTGTGATAGGTTTGCCTTAGTGTCTCCATAAGTTGGAAATGACTTCGAAGGCATACAAGAACAAATGGATTAATTGTGCTACATAACCCTTGTGTCGAATGTCCATGAAGTGTTACTGAACCAAGACACTGAATATGCAGCCAAACACACAACCAAACACATGCACACCCATATGCAGTGGACTGTATATTAGGTCCATTGTTCCACTCCGACAAATGGGAAAGAAAGAATATTTGCTGTTATTCATTTTCTAGTTGAGAAATGGATTTCCTGACACTCAGGAAACCTGGTTTGAAAGAATAATGAAGTGGTTAGAATTTGGGGCAGGCACCACACAGTATTTGCACATCTCAAATTGTTTTGGGAAATTATTCTGCAGAGAAACATATGTAACTATTGCAAAGATTTTTTGCAGGGAAAGAACAACAACACTGTTTAAAGGCAGCAACTGTTGGGCATTGTGATAGATTGCAATTTTCTACACAGAAGTAGCCATCATGCAGAAGAAAAATCTTAACCCCATCCCACATACTCTTTTTACCAAATGCACTGTTTTTTGAATAAATGAATAAATAAATGAATATTTAACAATTTCACACCTACAGAGCTATGGGGTGATTGAGCGTCTTTTAGTGAACTGAACACTGAGCAAATCTATGTGCAAACAAATGTAAAATGTGCCATTGCAATGCACATTTCACTTCTGCTTGTGTATACATAACGCAACACATAATGAACATTTGCATGTGCAGAGTTATGGTGGCATATGCATAATGGCAGCACATGTCCAGTTCAGCTTCTGCAACCTTTACTTTATTATAGACTTCTTCATTACACAAAATTTTTTGTTGAACTACAGCAGAGACAACATCTATACAAAATGTAGGTCTGTGATGCCAACACAGCCACTCTTTCTTTCTCCTTTATGATTTTTTAAAAACATCTTTTGCCTGATGACGAAGCCAGTGGAGCCATTATATGTTATGTGTATTTTGCTTGACCAATAAAAGCATCATCATTGTGTGGATTTTGTTTTTCTTTACTGTACAGCTAGCACAGCTATCTCTGAATATGTATGCTGGACCGAATTATATCCACAGATCCCAATGCTTTAGCAGAGTTATGAACAAAGGCAATGGCTTCGTGGAACATTATATACAGTAATATAAGGGTCCTTGCTTCTCAGATAATCTGCTCTGAATTTTGAACTCAAGGAAACTGACATTTGGTAAGCCAATTTATTGTGTTCACACATCAACTCAAAATGACCGCTGTCTGAAAGATCTGCATCACTTTCCACATCCATTTGAAAATTTTGAACAAGGGACATGATTTGCCTCTTTCTGGATCCTATTACATTCTCTTCCACTCCCATAACTGTGTAAATATGCTTTATATCTTGAGTCCTGGCTATTACTGTACTGTATCCAAAGAATCAGTTTGCAGGGAGATCTTGTCGCACCTTTGAGACAAACTGAAATAAAGAAGTTGGCAGCATGAGCTTTCGGAGACTTCAGTCTACTTCTGATACTGATACATACTGATTCTACAGACTAAAAGGGCTATATCTTTGAATGTATCCAAAGGAGTGGATTTATACTCACAACAGCTGATACAAAAATAAAAACCACTTAGTCTTCTCCCCTCCCGTCCTCCATTTTATGCTGCAAGAGACAAACATGGCTACTTCTGTGAAAATAATACTGCACTAGATTCTATTTTTAATTATATTTTAATGGAATATTAGTGAATATACTGCAAGTCTAGATGGACCTAAGGCCTGGCTCTGTATCTGACAGCTTCCTCTGTCCTGTTGGCTACATCCTTGGCTTGCTCATCCATCACACTTCATTAGGTAAGACACAACTATGGGGGGGGGGGGATCATATTGTTGGCTTTATTTAGCCAGACATTCACTGAGACTCCATTGCTTTAGTATTGTAACTGACTTGATCCAAATTTCAGCAAATGGAAAGGAAACAGCAACTCAGGAGTTGCCAAAATTCTGGTGCAATTTGTTCCCAATTTGGGACAGCTGATAACTATTCACATCTCATAAAGGTGCATAATATATGCACCAAAACTGCCCCCACCATGTATTTTGGGAGCCAAAACATCCTTGGCACCACAGTGAAAAGTTGGCCTTCCAGCTGCATTATGACTGCCACATGTTGGAGCAAAACAAAGCAAGACAGATGAACAAACAAAAAACAGGGAACAATTGTGGTAATGCCATCCAGTTCATTATCTATATCTAGTGACTCTGAATCAAACTACATGCACCGCTTTGAGTCACAATATTGGGAGAAAGGCAAGATATAAGTAGTTAACAATAACAACAACAATCACACACAGTTAACAAAGGGCCAAGAAGGAGATTATGTAAAATATTTGGCAGACTTTGTGGAATCTTTGAGAACCAGAAGTACAAAACGTTGAATAATAATAATAATAATAATAGTTTATTTATAGCCCGCTCCTCTGTACATACACTCTGTACATACACTGTACATACAAAACGTTGTACTGGACTAATTTTTAAGGGTGCATCTGCACTGCAGAAATAATGCAGTTTGACACTGCTTTGACTTCCGTGTCTCAATGCTATGGAATCCTGGGATTTGTAGATTTTGTGAGATATTTAGACTTCTCTGTCAGAAGGCCCTGGTGTTATAACAAATGGCAAATCCCAGGATTCCATAAGATGGAGCTATGGCAGTCAAAGCGGTGTCAAACTGCATTGATTTCACAATGTAGATGCAGCCCTAGTTCTCCGGTTCACTTCATTTCCTCTTTGGATGCTGGTTGTTGACATATGGAAGGTCTGGGAGAAGCTGATTCGAAAAAGGATAAAATTCCCACTCGGGAACGTAATTCTGGGAGGGGGGGGGGCAAAATGGAGGCATTTTCACTTCAAATAAGATTTCTGCCCCCACTCCAAAGAAGTATTTCTTCGGTCCTCAAATTTCTAGCATTGCACTAACTTAAAACTTAAATCAAGCATTTAGAAATGGGATTTAAGGCATTGGGAGTTCCAATTTACAACAACCCTAAGGTGACCCCATCATGATGTTTTCTTGGCAAGCTTCTTCAGAGGGGGTTTGCCATTGCCATCCTCTGAGGCTGAGAGATTTCAACTTGCCCAGGGTCACCCAGTGGATTTCATGGCTGAGCTGGGATTCGAATCCTGGTCTCCAGAGTTATACTCACATCAGTGCTCAAACCATTACACCATGCTGGCTCCAAGATATTTACAAATATAACTGGCTTCTTTGCAGCTTTGTGACTTTTACAGCTATTATCTGGAGAGAGATGCTCCAAGCTGTGTGATATCATAAGAACACGATCTAATACTTCTTCTTAATAAAAGATTCCTTTCTCTCTGCTCAACCTCACAGTGCTTTTGGCTGCTCAACACATGGGATGCTTCCCTCCAGGGAGAGAATAAGGGAGAAGTGACTTTATTTTCTTTTATTCATCACGCCCAACTAGGAATTCTAGGTTGCATCCATAGGAATGTAGTGTCTAGATCAAGGGAAATAATAGTGCCTCTCTATTCTGCTTTGGTCAGGCCTCACCTGGAATACTGCATCCAGTTCTGGGCACCACAATTCAAAAAAGATGTTGACAAGCTGGAGCGTGTCCAGAGGACTGGATGGCTCTTATGGTCTCTTTCGACTATGATTCTATTAATCTTTTAACAGTACATGTGAAAAGGATTTACAGTCAGATTAGTTATTGGTGCAAATAGGAATCATCATATTATACTGTGGAATTCTGTGTCCAGTTCTGGGCACCACAATTCAAGAAGGATGTGGACAAGCTGCAGTGTGTCCAGAGGAGGGCGGTCAAAATGGTGAAGAGTCTGGAAACCATGCCTTATGAGGAGAGGCTTAGGGAACAGGGTATATTTAGCTTGGAGAAGAGAAGGTTAATGGGGGTGGAGGGGGTTAAATCAGAGCCATGTTTAACTATTTGAAGGGGTGTGACATACTGAGGATGGAACAAGCTTATTTTCTGCTGCTCCGGAGAATAGGACCCAGAGCAATGGATGCAAACGACAGGAAGAGTTTCACAGCCGGCATCCATAGTTTTTTTGTGGGGTTTTTGGGCTATGTGGCCATGTTCTAGAAGTGTTTGTTTCTGATGTTTCACCAGCATCTGTGGCTGGCATATTTAGAGAATGCTGGCATGGAAGAGAGTGTGGTACATATACTGTATATTATGTGACCCTGGGTTGGCAACAGTGATTTCCATGGTAATCTGTGTATTAACAGGGGTTTTCCAAGCAAACAATGGATCTCTAATTAAACAGACACAAATCCTCTTTGCATATCCTCCCACCCTGAGGCCTTGCCATTCAACAACAGAAAAATAATACAGATTAACATGGATATCACTGCTCCCAACCCAGGGCCACATAGTATACACACACATACCCACACACCACTCACTTCCATGCCAGCATTCTCTGAAGATGCCAGCCACAGATGCTGGCAAAATGTCAGAAACAAATTCTCCTAGAAGATGGCCACATAGCCCAGAAAACCTACAATAAAATACGAGAAAAGAGATTCCAGCTCTGCATTAGGAAGAACCTCCTGACAGAGGTTCAACAGTGGAAGATATCACTGCCTCAGATGGTGGTGGGGTCTCCTTCTTTGGAGGTCTTTAAACAGAGGGTGGATAGCCATATATCACAGGGAGGGCATGGCAAACTGGGCTTGGATTGCATGTCCCTTGGTTTCTCTTCCAACTCTATGATTCTATCATTCTATGAAAAGGGAAACACACAGGAGGCAGGCTGGACTTGGGAACTCCTGGTTGGGAATGTGCACTGTTTTTTTCCTGAAGATCTCAGGAAAAAGGTAAGACAGTAATGATACTTGATTAGAAAGAAAGAAAACCATGGGGTGACGGAAACTTGAAATTGAAAAACAACGCAGACCTGAGGGGAAAGACACACATTTGCAGCCTGCCAAACTTTGAACGGCTCAACTGTTATTACAGCAAATGGGAGATAAGTGCCCTCCGCTATTTTAAAATATGTCCCTTTGCTCAAAGGCTATTCTCCAGAACAAAGTGCTTCCAAAGGAGCCTGCAGTTCATCACAATGGGATCATGATTATTTATATCCTTGCTGTACCTGGGAAGTCCATTAACATGTCATCCGCTCACCCACCAGCACCGGTGGTAGGAACAAGCCACTAAAGGTGTGTACAACAAAGAGCAGAGAGGCCCAATTTAAAACACAGCTGGTATGACAAGCCACAACGGGAGGAGGGCTGCTTTCAGCCATACGTCTCCTTTGATCTGAGAAGGAAACAGAGACATGGTCCTCCATTATTCATTGGTGTGCAATTGAGCAGCTGCGGTGATGTCTTTACTGGCGCTGCAGTACTAGACAGGACCTGATCCAAGGTAAGAGTGAGGTGCAGGAGGGATGGGAAAACTGCAGATATTCTTGGAATCCTAGCCAGCCTAGCCAATGGTGAGGGATGATGGGAGATGCAGTCCAAAAATACTGTTTTTTTTAATATATATTTTTATTGCAAACAGCAACCACAATACAAGCAATAACAATAAAAAAATCAAAGCAATATATTTCTATATAGAATAACAGAATCCTAGAGTTGGAAGAGCCCACAAGGGACATCCAGTCCAACCCCATTTTGTTATGGAGGAAGACACAAGCAAAGCTCTCCTTGTGACAGATGGTCATCCAGCTTCTGTTTGAAAAAAAGCCAGCAAAGGAGATTCCACCATCTTCCAAGGAAGCAGCATCTTCCACTGTCAAACGGCTCTTACTGTCAGGAAGTTCTTCCTAATGTTTAGATGGAATCTTTTTTCCTATAGTTTGAATCCACTGCTCTGTATCCTAATCTATGAAGTAGAAGAAAAGAGGTTGCTCCATTCTCAATATGACACCCCTTCTAATATTTAAACATAGCTATCATGCCACCTCTTAACCTTCTCTTCCTCAGGCTAAAGATACTCATTTCCCTAAGTCACTCCACATAAGACATGGTGGCTTCCAGACCGTTCCCCATTTTAGTTGCCCTGCTCTGGACATGCTCTAGCTTGTCCACATCCATGTTGAATTGTGGTGCCAAGAACTGGACATAATGTTCCAGCTGAGGAATGACTAAAGTAGAACAAGGTGGTACTATACTTTTGATCTAGACATTGACTCCTACTGAGATATATCTGCACAAGCAATGCACAATGGCACCACATGCACAATGGAACTGCATGTTCAACTCTACTTCTACAATCCTTTCCTGAATATAAAGCACAGCCAGAAAAGTATAAGCACATTCATAGATGTGTAAGTCACTAGAAGGTAAGCCAGCCAAAGTTTCCTTATGGTGAGAGATGTTCAAGACTGGAATGGACTCTCTGAGAGGTTTTTGGACTCCCCTTCGTTGGAGATACTTAAGTACAGATTGGCTATGGCGCCATGGCTATGGCACCCTTTCGAGGGTGCAAAAAGAAGCTACTTTTTGCAGCTCCTTTTTATGCCCTCAGAAGGCTGGAAAATGGAAACGGTGTGAGGATGCCGCAGCCCTGATCCGGTGCAAAAAGGGGTGGCTGCAGGTCACCCCTTAGGGGCGGTCTATAGCATCCCTTATCTGCCAAGAATGCTTTTTAGGTGTGGTTTCCTGTACTGGCAGATGTTTAGTTTGGAAGGGATTAGTTGGCTCTCTTCCACCTCTATAATTTGATGATGCCACATAGACATTTGGACCAAAGTATGGCTGGGAGCTTTCTTTATGCTGAAAAAAGAAGCATTGAACCCACAGCCACACCAACAACAGTGGCGCTGCCTAGGCCACCCCAAAGGGCCCCTTTTCAGCTGATATGTGTGAGGAATACCATCTGGAGGGGACTCTCTGCAAGGGATGTCTGTGTTGAGACATCCACAGCCAGCCACTTGGGCTTGAGAGCAGACAGATCCCAATGTCATTCCTCATTTAGAAAGTGGCTAATGAATGAGCCACAGTACACTAATTGGAAAACAACACCACAACTCTGCCCGCAGGCTTTTGTTGTTGTTGTTCTTATGGTGCCTTCATGTCGACTCTGACTTTTGGTGACCCTAGCCTAGAATTTTCTTGGCAAGATTTACTCAGAGGGAGTTTGCCAAAGTATATCCGCTAATTAATTTGGACAGAACAACACCAAGAAGGGGAGAGATGGAACATCTGTGGATTCTATTTTTAAGCCAGGCTCTGAATGCAAAAAGTTGTGTGCCTGAGTGTCATTTGTATGTGGGATATCTAGTCCCTATGAAAGAAAGAGGCATTCACCTAGAAGCTGAAACAAGAGCTATTTTCTTTCTATTGCTTCCTGTGGCAGTGGGAGAGGAACTATTTCCAATATGTATGAGAATAAACCTATTATTAGAATCATAGAGTTGGAAGGGACTACAAGGACTATTTTGTTCAACCTCCTGCCCTCCAAGAATACAAAATTAAAGCACTCCTGGAAGATGTCCACCCAACCTTTAATTAAAGTCTTCTAAAGACAGAGAGGCCACCATCCTTTGAGGAAATGTATTATATGGCCTTAGATTCCCAAGTAGTAAGAAGATCCAAGTGATAAAGAGAGTTCCAAAATCTAGTCTCATCAGAATGAGAAAAAGGTAAGGTTGGATGAATAGACTCAGTCAGGGAGGACATAGAATCATAGAATCATAGAGTTGGAAGAGACACATGGGCCATCCAGTCCAACACCCTGCCATGCAGGAACTCTCCATCAAAGCATCACCGAGAGATGGCCATTCAGCCTCTGCTTAAAGACCTCCAAGGACAGACTCCACCACCCTCTGAGGGAGTGTGTTCCACTGTCAAATAGCCCTTACTGTCAGGAAGTTCCTCCTAATTTTGAGGTGGAATCTCTTTTCCTGGAGCCTGCATCCATTGTTCTGGGTCCTGTTCTCTGCAGCAGCAGAAAACAAGCTTGCTCCCTCCTCAATATGACATCCCTTCAAGTATTTAAACAGGGCTATCATATCACCTCTTAACCTCCTCTTCTCTAGGCTAACACAGGACCTATGATTCTATATTCCTTCAACAGAGGAATGAATAATTAGATGTTTCATTTGGCAGAGATGGATCAGTTCATCACTCTGTTGAGGGAGAAATCAGTGGATAAATTTGTAAAAGAGTGGGAAGCTTTCCTTCAGTGTATGTGTGAAACGAGAAAAGATGATAATGGTTTGATATTTTATTCGTGAACAGGTGGTTTATTCGTCTAAATTAAGGGTAGAAGTACCTATGACATTGGAGAAGCCAAGTGGGCGATACCTATGGACTACATTGACACTATTGTTGGGAAAGTGGGAAATCAAACCTACAGTATAAATTCAACTATAAGTTGACCTCATGTATAAGTCGAGGGAAGGTTTTGGGGCCAAAATTGTGGATTTTGATACAACCCGTGAATAAGTTGAGGGTAAAACGTAGGGTCACGTAACAAAGGATGTAAAGGACAAAACAAAGGAAAAAAGATGCCAAAGAAATTCCAGCAGACATAGCTGTTTGCTGTCACGCTAAAGACTGGATGGATAAGAGAATAAAGGGGGGTTGGTGCTTCTAAAACAGATTATACTTCTAGGGTCAATTTATTGATTAACATTTTTAGACTTATACATGAGTATACACAGTATGTTTAATGTTCCTTAAGGTGGCTGTGGGGTGTTTTCATTGAGGGACTTGTTTTTTGGAGGGGTGTATATTTGTTTTTGTGTTCTATATGTGTATCTCAGTTGAGACTAGAAGAAGAATGTTCTCTACTGTTCATTCATATGTTTACCTGCTCATCTGGGTTCACCTTCATCCCCATAACTACTGTTATGTCCATTGCTAAGACACAGCTTTTCACCCCATCACCACAGTCACATGTTTTGCATTTCTATTATATTCCATGCTCTTCTTTCACTCCAAACCAGATGTTGGCCTATACATCTGTGCAAAGAGGCTTCACTCCATGCATCTGATGAAGTAGATTGGAGATCAAAATTCAGTTTCAAAGGTGCCACAGAATCCTCAACGTGAATGCTAGTAATACGTCTCAACTACAGTAGACCCATTAAATCAATGGGAATTAGTCATACTTATCAATAAGCATCCAATACATTGGATCAAATCTAGTTGACAATGGGATTCGGGACATTGTGGTGTAGTGGTTTGAGCACTAGACTATAACTCTGGAGATCAGTTATAGGAGGGAACATTTTGATTGAACATTAGAAGGAATTTAATTATGGTAAAAGTGGCTCAGCAATGGGGCTAAATTACCTAGAGAGTGGTTTCCTTCTCTGGAGGTCTTCCCTGCTGGGGATGCTTTAGCTAGAGATCCTGCATGGAGCGAGGGTTAGACTTGATAGCCCATGAAGCCCCTTCCAACTCTGTGATTCTATGGTTCTATGGGGCAGTGAAAGGACAGTTCTGGAACTGAGTCCACCTGGGAACTGGATGGTCAAGGAGCCATTTATTCTTTAAACAATGGCCAGAATCCTCTTGATGTCCTTGGTTACTTATAGCTGGAACATTCTTTGTGCTTCATCAAAACATGAAAAAGCAGTGACTCACCAAGACTATACACCTTTTTCTCCATCTGCTCTGTGAAGATTCTTGTTGGATAAAAATGAATGAATGACAAGGGCCAAAACACCTGAGCTGAGCTGCAAGATGGAACATGGAAGGAACCATCTTTGAATTATTCTACCCTTGTCTGAAAGGCTCAGGCATCTCCCAGGAGCCAGAAGAGCACAGTTGTGTTGGAATAAGCCAACTAATAGTGAACTCCAACGAATCCCAGATTTATCTCTCCCTGGGAGACCAATATCTATCTGGCAATGAGTGAAAAACACTCCAGATTCCCTTTGAGATGAATCGCCTGACTCTTCTGGGGAATTCTTAAACAGCTCATGTTGTCAGTCTTGTCACTGCTCACTGACAGCCCAAGTACTAAACACATGTCAAGCAGGCTTTGATGGGTAGCAATTTTGTGAAAGTTGAAAACCTTCTTTAAGTTCCAGGAGCCTCATCTCCTCACCACCAACACCCACCTACCCTCTTAACAGTTGCGTCACTCAGCAAGGTTCCCTTTGAGCTGGTGAAGGAAAAAAATGAGCTGTCATAGAAACTAAGCAAGAAACAAGCCCAAGGAATGGGGAACCACAGCCTTTTTGCTGTCTGCATGGTTGGAGCTCCACTTGGTCAATACAGGAGTTCAGCCAAAGAGTCGGAAAGGCAGACCTTGGAGATAATCTAATCCAGTGGTTCCTAACCTTTGGTCCGCCATTGGTTTTGGACTTCAGCCCCCAGAAGCCTGTGCCAACTTGGCCAACAGTAAAGGATTATGGAAGCTGAAGTCCAAATGATTTGGAGAACCAAATGTTGGGAAACACTGATTCTAGTTTAAGTCTGAAATCAGCCCAGGGTCTGCAGAACAGGACATAGCTATGATACAGCATCTCCAATGAATGGTCTTCCCATCTTTGCTTAAATACCTCCAGCAAATACCCCCACCTTTTGAGGAAGTGTCTCACTGCCTTAACCGCTGGGAATGTTCTCCTAAAGGGTGTTGGAACAAGATGAAAAATAAGAACGTGAACAAGGTTGACCATGAGAGATCTGCCCATCCCTGCCAACAGTCATTGCTGTGCCAAGTGCTTATAACCTGCCCTGATCTGGCTTCAGCATTCTGGAAATCTCTAAAGCCTTTTCAGAGGTAGCCACCCATAGAGTCCAGCATCCTGTATGGCTGAGTATACTGTAGTATTTCTGCATGTGGAACTGTGCTACAATTGGCCTGGAGCCGCTTGTCATAGCCATTCTGCAATGAGCAAAGGGAGATTGAAGAAGTCTCTGGCTATGTTTCCGTAGTCAGATAGGAAATGATTACATCATCCTCCATCCTATGGAATCTTGGGATTTGTAGTCTTACAAGATCTTACTGCCAAAGAGTGTTTGTGTTTCATAAAACTAGAAATCCCAGGATTCCAAAGCAGTGTCAAGTTGCATTCATTCTGCAGTGTGGCAGCATACTGAGTCTGATCCAGGTTAGTTTGGAGGGATAGCTAATACCCTGGAGGAGAAGATTAAAATTCAAAATGACTTTAACAGATTAGAATAGATTAGAAAGCTGGGCCAAAGATAACAAAATGAATTTCTACATGGAGAAACGTAAGGTATTGCACTTAGGGTGGAAAAATGAAATGCATAGATACAGGATGAGGGGCACCTGGCTTAAGGAGACTTCAAGTAGACCACAAGATGAACATGCGTCAACATTTTGATCTGGCAGTTAAAAAGGCCAAAGCGGTTTTAAGCTCCATCAATAGAAATATAGTGTCTAGATCAAGGGAAGTAATAGTGCCACTCTATTCTGCTTTTGCCAGGCCTCACCTGGAATAATACTGTGTCCTGTTCTGGGGAGCACGATTCAAGAAGGATGTTGAGAAACTGGAGCATGTCTAAAGGAGGGGAACTAAAATGGTGAAGGGTCTGGAAACCATAAAGCCCTATGAGGAGAGGCTTAGGGAGCTGGGTATGTTTAGCCTGGAGAAGAGAAGGCTAAGAGGTGATATGATAGCCCTGTTTAAATACAGTGGTCCCCCGGCTTACAAATCCCCCGAGTTGCGAAAACCCCGGGATCCGAAACCAGTGGGACCACTACTGTATCCCCCGGGATCCGAAAGATCCCCCGGGATACGGAAAAAAAAAAACCCGCGTGGCCCCTTTAAATCGGCCGCGCGGTCCGTTAGCAAAAGCGGTCCCCCGGGAAACGAAAGCTTCCGGGTTACGAAGGTAATCCCGGAACGGATTACCTTCATAACCTGGGGGACCACTGTATTTGAAGGGATGGCATATTGAGGAGGGAGCAAGCTTGTTTTTTGTTGCTCCAGAGAACTGGATGAATAGATGGATGAAAGCTACAGGAAAAGAGATTCCAGCTGAACATTAAGAGGAACTTCCTGACAGTGAGGGCTGTTTGACAGTGGAACACACTCCCTCGGAGTGTGGTGGAGTCTCCTTCTTTGGAGGTCTTTAAACAGAGGCTAGACGACCATCTGTCCAGGATGCTTTGACTGAGAGTTCCTGCATGGCAGGGGATTGGAATGGATTGCTCTTGTGGTTTCTTCCAACTTTATGATTCTATGATTAGGCAGAGCTGAGCTATCCAAGCTATTTAAAATGTTAAAACCCTATCCATAACCTGGAATAGATTCCCATCACTACCTTACTGCTGTTGGAGCCAACAGCTGCCTTTGGTCAAAGTCCTATTCCCAGACTGACCTTTTGGCTGATTAGAGGCACATTAATGATCCTGGACCTGTTTCCATTCTCAATTAGGGTCTTGTGAGAATTTCCTGCTGCTCTTTGCTCTTGGAAATGTTTTCCCAATCCCACTACCTAAATATGTTTTCAATAACAACAACAACAACCACCCTCTTCTTATCCACCTCCTCTGTCCAGGGTGATGGTGGATCATCTCAGAGCAAGGGTCTAGGGACCATCAGGGAGGGGACTTGCTCCAGTTCCTTAGAAACCTTTAAAGCTTTAAAGGTCAAGACGGTTTTTTGAACTGAGCCCTGGAACTAATTCTGAGCTCTTGACAAGCTCTGACGCATTTCGTTTGAATGTTGAGGGTTCTCAGAGTTCCAGGGAAAGGTCAGGGACAAAATCTGGAAGTCACATGTAGTAAAATGCTGCCCCCTGGCACTAACACCATTTCCATGGAGAATTTTAGCTACAGGCCAAGATGATCACTTAGACCCAAACCTCAGAATCTATCATTTGTCAGACTAAGCACTGCCTCAAAGTTAAAGCAGTGAGTCATAAGACCATTGTGCATGTGTGTGCCTGTGCATGTGTATATAGATGTTTCTATGGCTGGCATCCCATTAGTGACATCTGAATGCATCCATTATGCTATGCAAGTGGGGCAAATTATTCACCACGGCACACTTTCCTCATATTTTTCATAGACTTTTTGTGCTGACGGTGATGGAATAAGAATTACACAAAAAGCATGATTCTGCACTGCAGTTATTGATTTGTGCATTGTTTTTGTGCACTGGTCATTGAACATGACACACTGTTATTGTGATACAGTACCCAGTCATTGACATGGGTTGTCCAGTGTTGCCATTCTACATGGGGGTTGCATAATGGCAAGGATCTCCAGGTCAAACACCCCTTCCACATCTCAATTTCTAGCATTGCAGACAGTGACTAATTACAAACTGAGACATCTTCTCTTGGCTGTGTGTACATTAAAGTGGTGCCAAACTGCATCAATTCTGCAGTGTAGATGTAGTCACAGCTGTCACGGGAGCCACCAGTGGTCAGTGGCTTGGGCCTGGGCTGGATGAGAATGAGGGAAGGTTTGCATTCCTCTGGCTCTAGCCCTAAGCCTGGATGCTGAGGTTGCAGCAGGAGTCAGGAGGGCATTTGCGCAGTTAGCCCTAGTGGACCCACTGCACCTCTTCCAATCTGGCTGTAGTGACTTATTGGGTGAACAGACTGACCATAAAGGCCAGCCTAGGTGTGGAGTGGGGCATGGTATCTGCATGTTGCTCACCCTGACTTCACCCCCATGATGCTGTGATGCCGTGCGTCACGTTGGTCCTCTGGTGCTGCATCCAGATGAGACAGTGCCGAAGGAAAAAGCCAAGGCACCGGCGGCTATGGAGTCCTTTCTGCTGGTTGAAAAGGACCCTTTTTGTGGCTCCTTTTTGTGCCATGGAAAGGCCAGATCAGGGCCACAGCATGTAGTTGCCACGTCCCCAATCCAGTGCTAAAAGGGGTGGCTGCAGGCATTGTGTTTCTGCATTGGTCACTGAACATTTCACACTGTGCACTGTGCACTGGTACCCAGCCATTGGAAATTATCAGAAGGGGAAAAAAGTCCTGAGTAAAAGGTATACTCCTGGAAAAGTCATGCAATTGTGCTGAAGATTTTTCAGATGATATTGCACTTATCCATGACTTAACCCATGATGATCCAGGAATGCTCTAGCAACAAACCATTCACGGGGAAATTTTCAGCACGATTGCATGACTTTGCTGGGAGTATGCCTCCAATTTTGCCCCGTCTGATAATTTCCAGAGACATGGGCTGTATCAGGTTGTCATTCTGCATGAGGGTTGCATAGTGCTGTTGCTGTGTACCTCCACGGGTGGATATTTGTGCCATGCCAAGGCTTTGCTGGATTGTAGCCTTCATGTTTTTGTGTGCACACAGGAAACATTAGATGTACACAAGAGCAAGCCAAGGAGGAAGGGAAGGAAGAAGAATAAGAAAGCATGGGTGTAAGGTCAGCTTGCTGATGGGAAGAAAATGCCCACTCTGCCCATCTTGGGTGATGTTTTTCATGTGTGTAAATGGCCCTACAGGATGAAACCATTTACAGCATTAATCAAAAGAAAACAATAAAAGCAGCACAGCTCACTAAAAAGCCCTTTCCTTGCTAAAGAATCAAAACCCAAAAACCAACAGGAAGAAAAAGGGCTTCACCTGCCACCAAAAAGATAGCAAAGGAATGTTGTTTGCACGAATTGTGTTCCAAAGTCTGGGGGCAGCCACTGGCAATGCGCCTGTAAAGGTGGTGAAATCCAAAGAAGTATCTCCCATAGAAATCTTAGATGCTGGGCAGGCTCATGCGGAGAGAGAAGGTCCTTCAGATACAGTTTATACTCAACTATAAGTTGACCTCATGTATAAGCTGAGGGCAGGTTTTGGGGCCAAAATTATGGATTTTGATATGAATCAAGGATAAGTCGAGGGCAAAATTTAGGGTAATATAACAAAGGATCTAAAGGATGAAGCAACAGAAAACAATGCCAAAGAACTTGCAAAATTCCAGCAGGCATAAGTATTTGGACTCATACTAAAGGCTGGATGGATGAGAGAATAGATGGAGGCTAGTGTTTCCATAACATATTATGCTCTTAGGAGGAGTAGCTAATACCCCAGAGGATTGGATCAAAATTCAAAATGACCTGAATAGACTAGAAAGCTGGGCCAATGCTAACAAAATGAAATTCAACGCAGAGAAATGTAAGTTACTGCACTTAGGGCAGAAAAATGAAATGCACAGATATAAAATGGGGGACACCTGGCTGAATGAAACTACGTGTGAAAAGGTGCTAGGAGTCCAAGTAGACCATAAGCTGAACATGAGTCAACAGTGCGATGTGGCAGCTAAAAAGGCCAATGATATTTTAGGCTGCATCAATAGAAGTATAGCCTCTCGATCAAGGGAAGTAATAGTGCCACTCTATTCTGCTTTGGTCAGGCCCCACCTGGAATACTGTGTCCAGTTCTGGGCACCACAATTCAAAAAGGATGTGGAGAAACTGGAGCGGGTCCAAAGGAGGGCAACTAAGATGGTGAAGGGTTTGGAAACCATGCCCTATGAGGAACGCCTTAGGGAACCGGGGATGTTTAGCCTGGAGAAGAGAAGGTAAAGAGGAGATATGATAGCCCCATGGGCTGTCATATTGAGGAGGGAGCAAGCTTGTTTGCTGCTGCTCCAGAGACTAGGACGTGGAACAATGGATGCAAATTACAGGAAAAGAGATTCCACCTCAACATTAGGAGGATCTTCCTGACAGTAAGGGTTGTTTGACAGTGGAACACACTCCTTCAGAGTGTGATGGAGTCTCCTTCCTTGGAAGTCTTTAAGCAGAGGCTGGATGGCCATCTGTCAGGGATGCTTTGATTGGGACTTCCTGCATGGCAGGGGGTTGGACTGGATGGCCCTTGGGGTGTCTTCCAACTCTATGATTCTATGATTCTATATGTGCAAGCAACACAAAGCCCACATAAATAAGAGTTAAGGTACAGTACTTACATTGACCCGTGGATAAGTCGACCCAGGTTTTTGGGGTCAATTTTCGGACTAACATTTCTAGACTTATACATGAGTATATACAGTAAGCTGGAACTGAGTCATATCAGTTTTTAACCAGCACTTTGAATTGTATCCAGAAACAGACTGGCAGTCATAGAATAATAATAATAATAATAATAATAATAATAATAATGTTTTTATTTATACCCCGCTCTTCAGCCAAGACTATCAGAGCGGCTTACAATTTGTTAAACAAACAGCTTCATTTACAATTGTAAGCTAGAATCACAGAATCCTAAAGTTGGAAGAGACCCTAAGGGCCATCCAGGTCAATTCCATTCTGCTATGCATGAATATGCAATCCAAGTAGATGGCCATTCAGCCTCCTTTTAAAAACCATCAAGACAGGAGACTCCACCACCCTCGGAGGCAGTGTCTTCTATTGCTGAGCAGTTCTTACCATCAGGAAGTTCTTCTTAATGTTGAGGTGACATTTCTTTTCTTGTAGCTGGAATCCATTGTTACATGTCCTAATCTCTTGAGCAGCAGAAACGAGCTTGCTCCATCCTTAACATAACATCCCTTCAAATATTTAAACGTGACTATCATATCGCCCCTTAACCTTCTCATCTCCAGGCTAAACATACCCAGCCCTAAACTGTTGCTCAGAGGGTGGTGAAGTCTCCTTCCTTGGAGGTCTTTAAGCAGAGGCTGGATGGCCATCTGTCAGGGATGCTTTGATTGGGAGTTCCTGCATGGCAGAATGAGGTTGGACTAGATGGCCCTTGTGGTCTCTTCCAACTCTATGATTCTATGATTCTAAAGTAATGCTGGATCACAATTCCATCCAGTTCAGCATTGCAGTTGCAGAGGAGACAGCCAATTGCTCCAATAAGAAGCCTACCATCAGGACATGGTCAGCGATGAGCGGAAGGCATACTCATCTCTCCATCTAGACCTGTCATCCCACAAAGACACATTGAGTTATAGTGGTAGCTTTTTCATATACATCAGCTTCTTGTGGAAAATCTTCTTCTCCATTGTGTGAAGGATGTGTGCCTTCAGGAGAATCAATATGGCATAGTGGTTTGAGTGTTGGACTACAACTCTGGAGATCATGTTTCAACTCTTGGTTCAGCCATGGAAACCTACTGGTGACCTTGGGCAAGTCATACACTCTTGGCCCCAGAAAACCCCCCAAATGGGTGCATATAGGGTTGCTATGGGTCAAAAATGACTTAAAGGCACACCACCACCACCACCACCACAATATGCCTTCAAGTAGCCTGTCAACATATGGAGATCCTATACATTTCACAGTGTTTTCTTAGGCAAAGAATATTCAGAGGTGGTTTTGCCCAAGGGCTGCAAAAAAATAAATAAATAAACAAATCAGTTTTATTATTATTTTTTAATCACCAAAGATTGAAATCAGTGTTGTTTTGTTTTGTTTAAATCTGTTTTTCTGCATGAATGCTTTAATGGAAAAAAGGAATCCTCTTTACTATATTAATACTGTGAAACATCATTTTCTGTATCAGAAAGCTTGATCGACCATGTTTTAACGCTTTCTAACATTAACCATCTCAAGTTATTAGGCTTTGATGAAATTTATATCTTTCAATAAAACTTTGTGAATTATATTGACAAGTTAGTAGGAATATAGGACTACACCAGTATAGGAATAAATCATAAAATTAAGTAGCAAATACAGTTCAGATGTTATGGCCACTAGCTTGAATAATAACTATTCTTCAAAAAGCCCTCTTTTAAAGCAAGTTGCTTTGGTTGAACTTACATTAATTGAAGGATTTCAAATTCTGAATAGCTTTTTTTTGCACTATAAAATAACATGATTAAAATGAAGCAAATGACAGTGGGTACTGATGTAACAATGAACAACTGCCAATTAGCTCTTAAAGTTAAAATGTTTAAATTCAAACAGTCATAAAACAGTAATAATAGCCAGACTCTCTCTCTCTAATCAATTTTTTAAAAATCCAGGAGTGACTTTTGTTTTTTAAAAAAGGCATTTGGATTAAACCAACCTGGTTTAAATCAAAGATATAGCCATGTTAGTCTGTAGAATCAGTACATGGACAGATCTTATAGCACCTTTGAGACGAGCTAAAAGAAAGAAACTGGCAACATGAGATTTTGTAGACTTCAGTCTACTTCCTCCTAGAATCATACAATCATAGAATCTTAGCATTGGTAGATGGCACAAGGACCATCTGCATCTTCAATGTGACACCCCTTTAAATACTTAAGCAGGGCTATCATATCAAACCTTAACTGTCTCTTCTCCAGGCTAAACATCATCATCATCATCATCATCATCATCATCATCATCATCATCATCATCCTTTATTTATATAGCTCTGTAAATTTACACAGTGCTGTACATACAATCTTATAATTAGACAGATCCCTGCCCTCAGGCTTACAATCTAAAAGAGACAACACAAAAAGAGAAGGGGAAGGTGGTGGGAAGTTCTTCTCTCCTTCGGGGGCCTGGACCAAGGCAGATGGACTGGAGGGAGGGCACGGCTTCTTAATACATAGTTAGAAGGAGGCATCCTGGGGAAGATGGCACAATTCTGGGAATGCTTCCCCAAACAATATAGTCTTTAACTCAGTTTTGAACCTGGTTAGAGAAGTGATGAGGCATGCATGTGGGGGAAGAAGGTTCCAGGAGTGCTGGGCAGCAAGTGAGAAGGGCCAAATCCGGGACAGGGCAGTGGAAATCCTCGGCTGGGACAGGAGACCTTGACTACCAGAATGGAGGGGAAGAGGAGTGTGAGGAGAAAGAAGTTCAGACAAGTAAGGAGGGCTCAGTCCGTGGAGGGCTTTGAAAGTCAACAACAAAAGCTTGTATTGGATGCGGAAGGGGAAGGGGAGCCAGTGAAGGGAGGATAAGAGAGGAGAAACATGGTCAAAGTGGCGAGCGGATGTGATAATACGTGCAGCTGAGTTCTGGACAGAGATTAAAGGATGGAGGTGAGAGAGAGGAAGACCTGTCAGAAGAAGGTTACAATAATCTAGTCGCAATACCGCTAAGGCATGGACCAGAGTCTTGGCAGTGGAGGCTGAGAGGAATGGATGGATTTTAGCAATGTTGTAAACATATCCAGGTCCTCTTAGTATTTCCTCATAAGGCATGGTTTCCAGACCCTTTAACATTTTGATTGCCCTCCTTTGGACACGCTCCAGTTTCTCAACATCCTTTTTGAATTGTGGTGCCCAGAACAGGACATAGTATTCCAGGTGAGGCCTGACCAAAGCAGAACAGAGTGGCACCATTTCTTCCTTTGATCTAGACGCTATACTTCTATTAATGCAGCATAAAATTGCATTGGCCCTTTTAGCTGCCGCATCACACTCTTGACTCATGCTCAACTTGTGGTGTACTAGGATTCCTAGATCCTTTTCACACATAGTCCCCCATCCTATCAGATACACTCTACATTGCACAAGTAGGGCAGTCCCTGTGCCAAAGGATAAATGGACATAAATCAGACATTAGGAATGGGAATACACAAAAACCGGTGACAGAACATTTCAATCTCCCTGAGCATTCCATCTCAGACTTTAGAACAGCAGTTCTTGAACAAAAGAACTACAAAGGTAGATTCGAAAGAGAAACAGCAGAACTGAAATTCATCCACAAACTACAGTCCGTCAGCTATTGATTGAATAAAGAAAATGGTTTCTTGACTCACTACACACATTTCAAAACTATCTTTATTGGGGTGCTCTACAGTCTTCTCTTTCCCTCACCACAGGCTAGTCCCATTGCAAAATTGGATCTGCCAGTTCATCTCCATGCACAAAGACCAATTTCCTATGCCTCTGGGCACTAATGACCATCATTAAAATTGGACCTGCAACTTCATCTTCATATACAAAAAAAAAGTAATTTGAATTGACATCCTCACATACCAATGGCATATATATGTCTGTGTCTGGCTTCCACTCCGCCAAATGCATCTGAGGAAGCAGTCAAGTCTACGAAAGCTCTTGCTGCCAATTTCTTTCTTTTAGTTAGTTTCAAAGGTGCTGTAAGATCTCTCCACATACTGGTCAACTCTTCCAGTTCCTTCCTCTGAAATATAGCCTGCAGCACCTTGTATTCATTGGTGGTCTTCCATCCAAGCACTAGCTAGGGCTGACCCTCCTTAACCTCTAGGACCAGGCAGGATCTGGTGCCTGTTTAGGGGATTTAGACCATTTCTTCCCCATTGGAATTGAATGTAATTTATTGCACCAATCCAGTCAGAGACAAGTGATCACTCTTTATTATTTCCTAAATCTCCATTTACCAAGGGAGTCCTTGAACTCCATTTCATCACCGACTCTCCGGTACTAAATGTTAAAAATATTGCCATAAAAAATTAATGTGAGAGCCAAACAAGTCCCACTTTGGAGCCATTCCTTCTTTTGATTTTGCAATAAAAAGTCTGATTACAGGCTGGATGCAACTAAGTAATAAATTCCCCAGAATTTCCTTGGCCAAAATGTGTGGGTTAGCTCAGAGCAGAGTAGTTTCAGCAGGTTAAGATCAGATGCATCCAGACAGAGCTTTGAAGGCCTCTGGTTCTGAGACTGAATGGAGGCTAGCCTTTGGAAAGCAGGAAGATGAAGAAATGAATGCCTGTATGGAGGGAGAAGCAGCACAAGCTTCTTATAGTATTTGATTCTGCTTTGGCCAGACTTGGAATACTGCAAGGAGAATCCAAGATGGGTGACAATCTTTTCAATTTCAGAACTTATATTGCGCTCATACAAAATGCATGCAAGTTTTTTTTGGGGGGGGGGTGAGGGGATAGATAACATGGCTGTTTTATTTATTCATTCATTCAGTTTTATTTATTCATTCATTCAGAACAGAACATTTCTGCACAGAAAACACGCTTCCTAGCATTCCTGGATTTTTGTGTTTGTAATGTGCAGGTTTTTTGCACAGAATAAGTCCCAATCAATTGCAATCTTTAAAAAACTGCATATCCTTTGATGACCTTCATGCTGCAAGAAGAAAAGTGGTAAAATGACTTGCTTTTGCCAGCAATAATTAAACGTGTGAAGATTTGCATTCCCATCTTTAGGTCACGGACAGTGATGCCACCTTTTTGCTTGACAGTTGTGATGTTAACAGCAAAAGGCTAAGGTGAATTTGAATGAAGCCTGGAATTTATTCCAGAATTTTTTTTAAAAAAGAGCTCTTTTTGGCACAGGGTCCTGAAACATATGGAAAGGGACCCAAGGAAGTCAGCCAACGGTGCCAGTTAATTAACAGCACACAAGGGGACAGAAAGATCAGGCCCTGCGTGCGAGTCATTGCAAAATATCCTTAGTCTGAAGGAGGGGAAATAGTCCTGGTGAGAAGGGGGAAAAAATGAAAGGGGAGAGAGGAAGAGGGATTGATTCATCATTTGGAAGGCTGCGGTCATTTCTTAACATTGAAGAGGCATTGCATTAGAGATTCATAGACTCACACAGTGAGAAGGGTCCTCCAAGGCCATTGAATCCAAAACCCCTGCTTAATGCAGGATCTCCAGCTACAGCATTCCCAGAAGAGAGCTGCCCAGCCTCTTTTGGAAGATGCTCAGAGAAGGAGACTCCACCAGCTCCCTAACCACTTGGTCCCATTGTTCAAATGCTCTTACTATACATAAGAAGTTCCTTCTAATGTCCAGTTGGTATCTACTCTCCTGTAACTTCAGACCACTAGACTTGGTCCCACCCTCTGGGGCCTTGGGAAAGAACCACAACAAGACCTGAATTCCCTGTACTAGACAACCCAACACAGGTGAATGGCTTTATTTATATGCTGAATATACCAATCAGAAAAAAAAACACACACCAACAACTAGATGAACCATTCCCACAACAAGTGATCCCGTATACAACAAATTGTTTCTACAATTCTATATGCACATCAAAAATGTTAAATCATGGAATAAATCCATGGAAAAAAACCCATCAAAAGCCACATAGAAAGGACAATTCTTCCAGAAGCATAAGGGGCTCTGGGAGTCCTTTGGGTCATCAGCTTTTGCCCCCCTTTTCCTCCCTACATGTGGGCTAGACAGTGCAACTGTCAGGTGGATTTGTAAATGGTTGACCAGCCAAACTCAAAAGGTGCTCAGGAATGGCTCCTCTTCATCCTGGAGAAAAGTGACTAGTGGTTGGACTGGATGGTCCTTGGGGTTGCTTCCAACTCTACGATTCTATGAATAAGCTCAAGCTTCAAAAACACTTTGTGGAAATGGGCACAGGCACACAGCAAGGGTAAGACCACAACAAAATGTTGTTGTTGTTGTTGTTACTGGCTGCCTTCTAGTCAATCTTGACTCATGGCGACCCTGTGGATGAGCCATTTCCAAGATTCCTCCATTGCTCCACTTAGGTCCTGAAAATTCAAGCCTGTGACCTCCTTGATTGAGTCCATTAATCTGGTGTGCGGTCTCCCTCTCTTTCTACTACCTTCAACCTTTCCTAGCATTATCACCTTTTCCAATGATTCATGTCTTCTCATGATGTGGCCAAAGTACCACAACCTTAGTTCTGTCATCTTGGCTTCCAGGGAGGTTTCAGGCTTAATCTGTTCTAGGATCCATTTGTTGATCTTCTTGGCTGTCCACAGTATCCTCAGAGCTCTTCTCCAGCACCACATCTTAAATGAGTTGATTTCCTTTCTATCCGCTTTCTTCACTGTCCACCTCTTCCATCCGTACATAGTGGTGGGGAATACAATGGCCTGGATGATTCTAAATTGAGTTCTCAGTTGTATATCTTTACTCTTTAGGATCTTTTCTAGCTCTTTCACAGCTGTTCTTCCAATTCATAATCTTTCTTCTTATTTCTTGAGGGGAGTCTCCATTATTAACAATGTTTCATCCTGTAAGATCCTTGTAAGGTTCTGCACTTAGGGCGGAAAAATGAAATGCACAGATATAGGATGGGGGACACCTGGCTGAATGAGACAACATGTGAAAGGGATCTAGGAGTCCAAGCAGACCATAAGCTGAACATGAGTCAACAGTGTGATGCGGCAGCTAAAAAAGCCAATGCAATTTTAGGCTGCATCAATAGAAGTATAGTTTCTAGATCAAGGGAAGTTATAGTGCCACTCTATTCTGCTTTGGTCAGGCCCCACCTGGAATACTGTGTCCAGTTCTGGGCACCACAATTCAAAAAAGATGTGGAGAAACTGGAGCATGTCCAAAGGAGGGCAACTAAGATGGTGAAGGGTCTGGAAACCTTGCCCTATGAAGAACGCCTTAGGGAGCTGGGGATGTTTAGCCTGGAGAAGGTTAAGAGGTGATATGATAGCCCTGTTTAAATATTTGAAGGGATGTCATATTGAGGAGGGAGCAACCTTGTTTTCTGCTGCTGCAGAGACTAGAACGCGGAACAATGGATGCAAACTGCAGGAAAAGAGATTCCACCTCAACATTAGGAGGAACTTCCTGACAGTAAGGGCTGTTCGACAGTGGAACACACTCCCTCGGAGTGTAGTGGAGTCTCCTTCCTTAGGGGTCTTTAAGCAGAGGCTGGATGGCCATCTGTCAGGGATGCTTTGACTTGGAGTTCCTGCATGGCAGGGGGTTGGACTGGATGGCCCTTGTGGTCTCTTCCAACTCTATGATTCTATGATTCTATGATCCAAAGTACGAAAAATCTTTAACTGTTTATACGTATGCATATATATATATACACACACACACATATGAGGAGGCAGCACAGAACTGGGATCTTGTTGCACCTTTGAGACTAAATGAAAAAAAGAAATTGTGGCAGATGGTTTTGTAGACTTGGGACTTTATCGCACTACCTCCGGTTCCTGACTTACTTCTTCTGAACTGGGCTCAAATTCAGAAATTACGCTGATTTTACCGCACTGACATTTCCCTCAAAATGGCATCCCCTTCCCTCCAGTATTGAATTCAGGCCCGGCAAGTATCTTTGGTGGCCATTTTTTTCCAATTCTGAAGCTTACAGGGCCCAAATTCAACACTGGAGGGAACGGGAAGCCATTTTGAGGAAAATGTCCATGCAGTAAAATCAGTGTAAGTTCCAAATTTGAGCCCAACTCGGGCCCTGGAGGCAGTGCAATAAAGGCCTTGGTCTATGCATCTTATCCATCTGAGGAAGTACATTAAATCTACAAAAGCTTATGCTTTTGTAAAAAAAATCCTGCAAACCACAATTTGGGTAAATATCTGGGTTACTGCATATTTTTCCTCCACTTCTCAAGTCCTCACTGGATGTTTTTCAAGTCTTCCCACTCCTTCCAGTTTCCCTGGTTAAAGCCTTTTGGCACTCCGCCCCACTGTGACATTTCCTTCCTCCTTTTCTCATGTGTGGAGGTGGCTATTTTGGCTACATAAGGAGCCAAAGAATGAACTTCCCAATAGAATATATATGGTAACTGTTGGAGAATGAATTTGCTAATAGTATATATTCCTCCCACTACTTCTAGGTTTGTAAATCCTGCTAATATGTTAGTAAAAGGATTCCACGCCATTGGGCCACAGCTTTGACTGGAATAACGGGGCTTAACGGATAGGATTTAGCCTGCAAACCAGCGTGGGGCTTTGCTGTTATCAATAATATCACAAATTGAAAACTGTAGCACAGCACCGCTGTTTCCCCAATTCAATTTACGAAAAGCCCTACCCAATCCTGAATCAATAAGAACCATGCTGTGGTGAGCAGAAATAACTTTATCTGTCCTAGGGCTTCCTCCTTGTTTTCAAACTTAGACTGGCAAGCATCCATTAAGAAAAAGAAGAACTTTCAATTTTAAATTGGAAAACAAGCTTAGATCGAGAACCCACATGGTGTTGTGGTATGACTGCTAGACTGGGTCTCTAGGAAACCAGGCTTTGAATCCCCATTCAGACATGGAAACCTGTGGGGTGACCTTGGGCAAGTCACACTCCCTCAGTTCCAAAGGAAGGTTGAAAACCCAGTTCTGAATAAATTTTGCCAAGAAAACCCTAGAAGGTTCTAAACAGCAAAGCTATACAACTAAGCACAAAAGTTAGAACTGCCCAAGCTATTGTATTATGAGAGCTGGACAATTAAGAAAATGGATTAAAAAGCAATTCATTAGAGATGGGGAGTTGGAGATGACTGCTGAAGATAACTGTGGGCAGCCCCTCAAAACCAAAAAACAAATAAATGCGTCCTAGATCAGGCCTGAGATCTCCCTGGAAGCCAAGATATTAATTTGAGGCTATCATACTTTGGCCACATTATGAGACGGCATGAATAGCAATAGCAATAGCATTTATATTTCTATACCACTTATCAGTGAACTCAGCACTCTCTAAGCAGTTTACAGTCTTTAAGCCAATTGCCTCCAACAAGCTGGGTACTCATTTTACTGACCTACGAAAGGGTGGAAGGCTGAGTCAATCTTGGAGCCCTGGGATGGAACTCATAAAGTTGTGGCTGCAGTATCAGCATTTAATGAATCAGTAGAAAAGACAATAATGCTAGGAAAGGTGGAGTGAAGTAGACAGAGAGGAAGGCCACATGTCAGATGGATAGATTGAATCAAGGAGCTCATAGGTATGAACCAGCAATAACTAAGAAAAGCAGTGGAAGATAGGGAGTTCCATCCACAGGGTTGCCATGAGCTGAGATTGACTCGAGGGGAGTTAATGACAACAACAAGGGTCGCCATAAATCAGTTCACTAGAAGGCATATAACAACATCAACAAGCTTGGAACACAATAAACCAACCAACTTCTGAATGTCAACTGTTAGGAAGTCTCTCACTTAGGGGAATTATAATTAGCTCAAAATATGCAGAGAGGAAGATCCTAAGAAAGTCTTACGCTGGAATAACGGTCCCAATATGTCTACCAGAGGTACACCAACAAATCCCAAGAGAGATGACACTATCCAAGTGAGTTCAATGAAAATACACAGTTTATTGTGGGGGATTAAATATCACACACAGCAAAAGGGGGCACACACTCACACTCACGTTGGATGCTAGCAAAAAGGAAGGGGTAAGCTTGGGAGTTAGGTATGAGAGAGAGAGAGAAACCGCTGGAATACTACCTTAGAAATCATCTCTGGGAAGCCTGATAGATGTGGATGAGGATGATGAACACGAACGCCGGGATGAAGGGAAATGGGCCGTGGGAGCTATGGGCAGAGGTCAAACTGGCGTGGACCAGCCTGCATTCTGAGGATAGCATCAATGGGAGATTCAAACTTGGCATCTTTTATAGGGCTGAACATATCCGCAGGCTATGTGGCAAGGCTTGGACAAAAGTGTTGATTGCCTGGGCTTTGTTAAGCCAAGAGCAAATAATCTGTGTACAATGCACTTAGGTTTGGACACAATTCGGAGGGGCAGCCAACTTAATGGCTGAGTCGTTAAGTTAATCACTGGCTCATCAGATATGATGCCAAGGCTATTGTCTTACCTGGGAGAGGTGGAAATGTGTGTTTGGTGACTCCCAAACTTCCTATAGGGATTTCTACTAATCTCATCTCTAGGGGCCCTGCTGGTCTTTTCAAGGCAATTTACTGTTTTGCCCAGTGGTTTCTCTCCCTTTGCGGGCCCTCTAGGAGGTCGGCTATGGGTCATGGCACAGACCAAAATTTTAATAAAAGCATATTTCATAACACAACTGCAATCACTTTCAGAGAAGGAAGATTGGGGGTCTAGCCCACAAGAAACAAGCATGAGCAGTGAGTTTTGATCCATCTCCTGTAAGATGAGAGCCATTTGGCAGGGGGCAGGAAACATCATATTATTTGCGTATGCTGTTGTTGTTGTTAAGTACTTCCACAATTCCCTGAGATCTTGGGATATAAGGTGGACTACAAATATTTCAGTAAAATAATAAATATAACAAGAATGACGTGACACCTCTAAGCACAACTGTTTGACATTTGGTGGGCTGGGCTGCCCACCCTCCCCAACACAGAAAGAGCCTAAAGAAAATTCTTCTCCACTCCACCGATCCATTTATTCTCATGTTGACAAGAATAGGTGAAGGACAGGGCAAGTAGGGTGCCACCAGGCAGCCCAGTTCCTGGGACCCAGAAAGGCCAGGTGAAAATAAATGCCAACTGGTGACAGCCACCTTTCCTGTCCCAGAACTGAATCACACCATGTTTTTTTCCTCCCTCTGCCTATTTCTTCTTTCCTCTTTAAATCACATTGAAATCCTGAGCAGAACCCCAAAATAGCGATCAGAAAGCATTGCATTACGGTGCCGTGCTGGCAGTCACTCCATGAGAAACCTTCCTGTGAACCTGAAGGCATTAGCAGGGTTTTGCAATGTGCTGTTAACTCAGAAGACACACTCCTGAATAAAAAGCCACTAACGGTGAATTTTTGACATGGCAGATGTTGGGGGAAACAACCAGAGATTGTCAGGATGGAGCTAATCCTGTCATGATATTGTTCTGGGGAATCCTGTTGTATATTATGTGTTTGATACAGCTGTAAGGTATGATGCTATGTTATGATGCCACACTTGGTTTTGGTTTCATATGATTATGCTGGGGAATACCAAGATATAACGGTCTACATTAGGTGCTGACATGTTAACTGATATGTATAAGCTTAGTGCTGAGACCAAAAAGTCTTCTTTGCCTTCTTAGCTGCAGCATCACACTGCTAGCTCATGTTGAACGTCGACAATACGATCAATAATAATCTCAAAGTCATTTTCACATGGTTTTCACTGTAACTCCTTGATGAAGTTGACCCCCTCCCCATAAATGCATATTAATACCATCACATTAATAAACCTTTGTTTACCTGGAGGGAAAACTATCCCTCACCTTTGTTGCCCAGATAATGGAGGATCACCTTATCACAGCAAATAATAACATCAGCTTCCAGGAGAGGCAATTCATCCCTTTTTGAGAAGGGGGCGGCGGGGGGGAGGAGGCTGGATGGCCATCTGTCGGGGATGCTTTGATTGGGAGTTCCTGCATGGCAAGGGGTTGGACTGGATGGCCCTTGTGGTCTCTTCCAACTCTATGATTCTATGAAGTCTGAGGAATGTGGAGAAGTCCTGTTGCATTTTTCCCATGCAGGGTTGCATTTTCCCCACAGTCATTTCAAAACCTACCCACCCACCGACCCAGCCCAATTGTCTCATTTTTTGCATTGCATTTTAGATATTCTTTAGGGTCTGAGTGTGAAGTGAGTATATTTTTTTAGAAAAGATAAGAAAAAAGAAGAGTGTTTGTGACACAGCCAATCTCAGTAGCTTTGCTCAAAGGCTCCAAAGGGGCCAGGGAACAATCAATGTGCATTGGCTGTCCCTTGGAATCAGAAGATGCGGAGTTTGTTGATCTTAATTCTTAATTAGAGCCACCCATACAAATCAATTATAGCCAGGGATGTTGTGTGACAGCAAGCCTCAAGGGCTGCAAAGAAGGACTAACCATTCGAGGGCTGCCAAATCTGCTCATTTCACAATCATCTACATTTAAATATTTTTTCCATCTTAGACACTTAGCTATGAGATCGAGGCATCAATGCTCTGAAATTCAGAATTCCTGGGAAATGTACAGAATGATCCCATGGCGAAAATCTTGCCAGTGTCATATTCATCTTTAAATTCTCCTCTAGAAGTTTTATTTTGATATTGTTATCTCATGCACAACATCCACATTCAGTTCAAGGCTATGCGGACAGGGTTGTGTGTGCAATGTCATTGTAGATGGAGGTCCATTGCTCATAGAATCACAGAGTTGGAAGAGACCACAAGGGCCACCCACTCCAGCCCCCTTCAGCCATGTAGGAAGACACAAGCAAAGCACTCAATAGGAGAGATGGCCATCCAGCCTCTGTTTAAAGATTTCCAAAGAAGGAGACTCCACCATCTACCAAGGCAGCAGTGTCTTCCACTGTCAAATAGCTCTTACTATCAGGAAGTTCTTCTTAATGTTTAGGTGGAACCTCTTTTCATGTAGCTTCCATCCATTGTTCCATTTCCTATTCTCTAGAATAGCAGAAAACAAGCTTGCTCCATCTTCAATATGGCATTCCTTCAGATATTTAAAGATGGCTATCATGTCACCTCTTAACCTTCGCTTCTTCAGGCTGAACATTACTAGCTCCCTAAGCTTCTCCTCACAGGGATTTATGGTTTGCTGACCTTTCACCATTTTGGTTGTCCAGCTCTGGATACACTTCAGCTTCTCAACATCCCTCTTAAATTGTGGACACAATATTCCAGGTGAGGTCTGACAAAAAAAAAAAAAAAAAACTGTCCCTAGGTTTCAGGGTTTGGCCATGAAATCTCAGAGCCTGCACTTACACCAATCCCAAGTCCAGGACTATGAGGCAGATTCATTTTTGATCATTCCTAAAAGCTCATTGCAATCTGAAGTCCACTACTCAGAAGTAAGACCAACTGAATTCAATGACGTTTACTTCCAGGTAATGCTTTCCAAAGGAGTAGCTATGTTAAGTGTCTCATTGGAAAATCAACTCAGAGGTCCATGGGAACTACAGAGCAACCAGTGTTATCTGGGTCAGTATTATTCTAGAATCTAGATAATAGACAAATGCAATGCACTGAAAGCCTATGAAATAAATAAACAGCAATCTAAGTAACTGCAGTAAATGTCCCTTGCAATCAAGTATACGGCATAACTGGTATACAAGCCAGTTAAATATTTAATAATAATAATAATAAAATGTTTATTTATATACTGCCCTTCAAATGATCAGGGCGGTGCACAGAATATAGACAAGTTAAAAACATGGCAAAAACAAACAGTAAGATAAAACCCGATACAGCAATACAGTAACAATAGTAATATTCCAAACCAGTTCAAAATGGGGGGAGGGTGTCATCAGGGAGGAAGAAGTCAGGGATAAGCTTGCCCAAATAAGTACGTTTTTAACCCTTTTTTAAACTGAGTAAGGGGGGCAGCCAAGCGGAGCTCAATAGGCAATGAGTTCCAGAGGCTGGGGGCCAAGACGGAGAACGCCCTCTTCGTAGTAGATGATAGTCTGGCCTCTGGAACTCTTAGTAACTGTTGCCCGGTGGATCTGAGTGTGCAGGGCGGATTGTATGGGGAGAGGCGGTCCTTCAGGTACTCTGGGCCCAAGCCATTTAGGGCTTTATAGGTAATAACCAGCACTTTGTACTGAGCCCGGAAGCAAATAGGCAGCCAGTGAAGGTCTTTCAATACCGGTGTTATATGGCAGGCCCTGGGGACACCAGTGACCAGCCGTGCTGCCATATTCTGCACTAATTGCAGCTTCTGAGTGTGATACAAAGGCTGCCCCATGTAGAGCGCATTGCAAAAGTCCAATCGAGAGGTTATCAGAGCATGTACTACTGTTTCAAGGTCCCTCCAGTCCAAGTAGGGGCGCAGCTGGCATAACAGCCGAAGCTGAAAACAGGTGCTCTTGACCGTCACATCCACCTGGGAAGTAAGATGGAGCGACGAATCAAGGAGCACCCCCAAGCTGCGTACAGTGTCCTTAACGGGAAGCGTGACCCCATTCAGGACAGGTGGAACCACCATCATCCCTGGGCCGGGGGAACCTATCACGAGTACTTCCGTTTTCTCTGGATTCAGGCTGAGTCTGTTTTTCCTCCTCCAGTCCATTACCGATTCCAGACAGGCCACGAGGGAAGTGACGCCATCCCCAGTCACTGCATCAGTCGGAGACATAGAGAACATTATCTGGGTGTCATCAGCGTACTGATAACCCCGCGCCCCATGCCTCTGGATGATCTCTCCCAGCGTTTTCATGTAAATGCTGAATAGCATGGGGGACAGTATAGCTCCTTGAGGAACCCCAGATCTAAGGGCCCTCTTATCGGAGCAAACGTCCCCCAGCTGCACCATCTGGAGCCTCCCAGAGAGGTAGGACCGGAACCACTGAAGCACGGTGCCTCCAATTTCCACCTCTACCAGGCGCTCCAGAAGGATACCATGGTCGATGGTATCGAAAGCCGCTGAGATGTCCAAGAGCACCAACAGGGACACGCTACCCCTGTCGATGCCCAGACGGAGATCATCGACCAGGGCGACCATGGCTGTCTCAACCCCGTAGCCCGCCCGGAAACCAGTTTGAAATGGATCTAGATAATCCGTTTCATCCAAGATCGATTGAAGCTGGATCACAACTGCCCTCTCGATCACCTTCCCCAAAAATGGCAGTAGAGAAACTGGCCGATAGTTATTATGAACCAGGGGGTTGAGGGAGGGCTTTTTTTAGTATCGGTCTTACAATGGCCAATTTAAGGTTGTCAGGAAACTGCCCTTCCCTCAAGGATGTATTTATAATCCGGCGTAACAATAATGTTACAGCCGGTCCCCCCTGTGCCACTAGCCACGAGGGACAGGGATCGAGAGAGCAGGTAGTTTTCCTAACGCTTCTAAGGATCTTGTCCACATCCTCGGTACTAACAGACTCAAACTGATCCAGTGCAACCGAGTCCACGGAAGCTCTGGACGCCTCTACTCTGGATTCTGCTTTAACACTGTCGTCCAGACCTTCGCTTATCCGAGAGATTTTATCCGCGAAGAAGTTGTTAAACTGGTCACAGTTAAATTCAGTTAAAGGTTGCTTTGGATACTAAGGTTGCAGCAATGATTTTGTTGTCAAAATCAAGAAGGATCTGTTTAGGTTGAATGGATTGAAATGACCAAAGGCCCAAATATTTCAGCCATCCAAAACAATTTTAACTCAGTAATTAATATTCCAATTCGCTTGCTGCTGGATTATTGGGGAGTGAAAAGGGAGGAAACATAGGTTGCGTCCACACTGGAGAAATAACCCGGTTTGACACCGCTTCAATTGCCTTGGCTCAAGGCTCTGGAATTCTGGGAGTTGGAGTATGTTGTGGGGTCCAGAGCGCAGCTCTGCTCTGCTCTGGGCCCACAACAAACTCCAACTCTCAGAATTCCAGAGCCTTAAGCCAATGGAATTGAAGCGGTGCCAAACAGGATTATTTCCCCAGTGTGGACGCAGCCATAATGGACTGTTGTGTTTCAGAAAGCGAACAAGCAAGGGTAGGCTATTTCATAAACGGGAAGGTGAGTGGTTTGCAGTTTCATGAAATATTTCCAGGTCTCTCAGCCTGGATGGGAACACAATAATCAGTGGCCAAAATCTTCTATCGTGCATCTTTGTTGTTGTTGTCCGCCTCCAAGTCATTTTTGACTTGTGGAAAACCAAAAGCAAACCTATCATAGGGTTTTCTCAACATGTTTCTTCTTGCAATCCTCTGAGTCTGAGGGCATATGACTTGCCCAAAGTCACTCAGTGGGTTTTTATGCTTGAGTGGGGAATTAAACCCTGATCACTAGAGTTGTAATGCAACACTTAAACCACTACATCACACTGGCTCACATTGTGCATCTACACTTTAGAAATAGTGCAGTTTGACACCACTTTAACTGCCATGGCTCCATACTACATAATCCTGAATTTGTATTTTGTGAGGCACCAGCACTCTTTGGCAGATAATTTGTAGAAAACTACAAATTCCAGGATTCCATGCAATTCCACTAAAGCACTGTCAAACTGCATTATCTCTACAGTTCAGACAAACCCCATGTTACGTAACTTTATGTATACCTGGCTATGTCGCAGAGGTGCTAAGAAACCCAGTTAGTCCATTGCAAAGATAATTTAACAGGACACTGGCAAGAGTCCTCCATGAGCATCAGCTTCTATCGATGCGCAATGGCACTCCCTAGCTGGTGCACCAATGCACAATGATCCCAATGAACATCAGTCCCGTTGTGTATCAATCCTGTTGTGTATTGGTCCTGATACATGCTGGTCACTTTGCTGGCTCCCCTGAATAGTAACATAACAGCAGTCTCTTACTGAATACAGAAATTACAGAACTTGTTATTGTTGCGTGCCTGGCGACCCAAAGGTGAACCTATCATGGGGTTTTCTTGGCAGGATTTGTTCAGATGAGGTTTGCCATTGCCTTCCCCTGAGGCTGAGAGCATGTGACTTGCCCAAGGTCACCCACTGATTTTATGGCTGAGCTGGGAATTGAACCCTTGTCACCAGCCCAGTTCTGGGCACCTCAAAAAGGATGTTGAGAAGCTGGAGAATCTCCAGAGGAGGGAGACCAAAATGGCGAAGGGTCTGGAAACCATGCCATATGAGGAGCGACCTAGGGAGCTAGGGATGTTTAGCTTGGAAAATACATGGTAAAGGGGTGATATGATAGCCATGTTTAAATATTTGAAGTTGGAGCAATTTGTTTTTTGCTGCTCCAAAGAATAGGACATGGAGCAAAGGATACAAGCTACCTGAGAAGTGATTCCAGCTCAACCTTAGGAGGAACTTCCTGACAGTAAGAGCTGTTCAATATTCAAAGACACTGCTGCTTCAGAGTGTGGTGGAGTCTCCTTCTTTGCAGGATTTTAAACAGAGTCTGGAAGGTCATATGTTAGGGATGCTTTGATCATGAGTTCCTGCATGGCAGAACAGGGTTGGACTGGATGGCCCTTGGGGTCTCTTCCAAACCTATGATTCACTCAAACTACTATGCCATGCTTCCAAATTCTAATTCCTGCAGATGTTTCCAGTTTCCCCAACAGGCTTTAGGTCTATATAATTAAGGGCACCTAGGTAGTACATTCATGGAATCATAGGGTTGGAAGAGATCTCAAGTGCCATCCAGCCCAATCTCCTCCTGTCATGCTCCACAATAGACTCCTTAAACTGATTACCGAATGGTAAGTCAAAATATAGGTATACCCTATTAATTCAATGGTCCTAGTCTAGTAAGGAACAAATGGGACTGGAGCCCAATCTGTCTTTTTGCAAAATCCTTTTGCCTCCACAAAAAGTAAAGGTTAAAACAGATAAAAAATATCCTTAGTCCCTATCAATAAAAGAAATATGGTTGAAATTGTTAGGCATGGCAGAGATAGATAAATTAAGAGAGGAGAGAAAAAGGGGGACAGGTTGTTTCTATAGCAGGAAAAAAAGAGCCATTTATTCAGGTCCTGGAGATGATCTGAGGCACATATAAAACTGGAAAGAAATCTCATTTTTATGACTGGGTGTGAATACTTAATGCAGCAGTGGATCATTGTGAAATTAGGATAGGCACTCCAGGCGAAACTTTGTTTTATCAGAGATCGGGAACTAATTACATCATTTGACTGTGTTGCTTTTGATAATATATTGCCTTTGGCTGTGCATCTTCATAACAACAACAGCAGCAGCAACAACAACAGCAGCAGCGACAGTAATGATAATGGCTGGAGAGACTTTTTATTAAGGAAAAGTGGTGTGCAGCTTGCAAATATATGGCATGTTTTCATGTTGATTCAAATCACTTTCATTAGCTGTTGTTCTAATGCCGTAATTACGCCATTGTTTATTCACATTGCCACCCTATTATTTCCTGGCTCCTTTACTATTCCTTAATTATTATTCCTGTAGTTACAATGTACTTTCTGGAATATTATTTCTCTGCAGCATCTGTACCAAACATTGCGTATCAATAAATAATTTAATTTGCTTCCCTTGACAGTGTTGAGTTGGGGCTTTATTATTATTATTATTCACCGAACTTTTGCTACATTAAGTTTGAACCTAGGAGCTTATCCGATTAACAAATAAGCTGGCTTACCTCTTCCGTCTTGAATTCAGGATCCAGGATGCCCCCAGATGTTATACCTAAATCACTGCCTATCTAGCCAGGATGCTGCTACCCGGATGCATCCCGGCTTGAAGTCTCACTCAGCCAGAACTTTTTCAAAGTCAAAGAGCTTCCAACCTCAAAAATTGGACAGCTGAGCGATGCTTCAACCTGAGATGCATCCAGGCGGCGGCATCCCTGCTAGACAGGTGGCGATTTAGGCATGATACCATCCGGGAGCATAACTGGTTCCTGAATTCAAGCCAGAAGAGGTAAGCCAGTTTATTTGTTATTTGTTAATGGGATAAGCCCGCTAGTCAGAGAAGGTGATGCTGGCCTCGTTGGTCTACCTCAGTTTAAGTGCTTCTTGACTTCTGGTTCTGCAATCGACCGGGGCATTGGATGTTTTTGGCTGGATGCTTTTGGACTGTATGCAGAACATCAGCAGTTAGGTCCAGGTTACAAAAGCAGAAACCCACAAGCAGTGCTGTCATGCATAGCTGCACACTGCATGTGGTCACAATGTGCATAGGTTGTGAGGGAAACACATTCTGCAGGCAGATGCACATTTGTTTGCACTGCGTTACAATTCACAAGTGAGCCAGCATAATGCAACCACTGTAATGGGATGGGCAATTGCAGAGGGGGGGGGGGAATTCCACTCCCTACCAAACCTCCTCTGAGCTCCACCATCACTCCTAGTGTGACATCATGCCCCTTCCAGTTTTGATATTTGTCTGAAACATGACCATTACATTAGGGGTGGTTGTAGGCAGGTAGTGTGGGCCAAAGGGAGCCAGATTGACCTTTTTTTTTTTTTTTTTTTGTGGCAGGCTGGATACTTTTGGGGTGATTTTGGCCAAATGTTTGGATGATTCTCCTACTCCAATTGATTTTGGGTCTGATGGCTTATCTCCTGAGAGGGGCTTTCAGAACTGCGAGATGAAGTTTGGGGACTGACTACACATGAACCAGGGGCTGCACTTTCCACACCTCGGGTCAAGAGGATCCTTCTGAGCCCACCACCACTTCTACTTGTCCAGATTTTGGGGGTTTGGTATCATCTATATGAAGATATAGTACTCCTTCCCACTCCAATCCAAGGAGGCTGTCCTGCTCCTAAACTGGTTTCTGTCATCAGTAAAGGCAAACAAATTGAAACTTAACCCAGACAAGACAGAGGTGCTCCTGGTCAGACCAGGGAATAGGGACCCAGCCTGTGTTGGATGGGATTACTCTCCCCCGAAGATGAAGGTTCGCAGTCTGCGGATACTCCTTGACTCAGCTTTGAAGCTGGAATCCCAGGTCTCTGTAGTGACCAGGAGTGTTTTTGCACATTTAAAACTTGTGTGCCAGCTGCATCCTTTCCTTGAAATGCTGGATCTGGCCTCAGTGGTACATGGCTTAGTTACATTCTGTTTGGACTACTGTAACATGCTCTACTTGGGGTTGCCTGTGAAAAGTGTTCAGAAACTTCAGCCGGTCCAAAGAACTGCAGCCAGGCTGTTAATGGGAGTAGGTTACAGAGATCCCACAACACTCCTTTTGAAACAGTTCCATTGTACTGGTTATGATCCATAAAGCCCTATATGACTCAGGTCCAGGTTATTTGGCAGACAATATCTACTTGTATGAACCAGTGCAGGCTCTGATCATCAAGGGAGGCTCTTCTCTCTTGCATCCCTACCATCACAAGAACGGTTAGTGGGGATGCAAGAGAAGAGGGTCTTCTCGGTGGTTGCCCCCGACTCTGAAATTCACTTCCCAAGGAGGCCAAAATGGCCCCTTCCTTGTCCTTCTGCTAGCAAGCTATGACCTTCCTGTTCAGACAGCCTTTAAAACAGAAGGTTTTTGAAGAATAGGCTAGGAGATGCCACACTATTTTAATGGAATTGTTTCATGAGCTTTTTTATTTTTTAAAAATCTTTTTAATTGCATTTTATTCTCTTACTGAAGCTGACTTGTTTTATTACTGCAAATAGTTTAATTCTGTTTTAATGCTTTCTTCTTGTATCTGTTTAATTGTATCGTTCTTTTAAATTGTGAGACACTTTGCATCCCAGTTCTGAGGGGAAAGCAAAATAGTAGTCGTAGTAAACAACAACAACAACAACAACTATTATTATTATTATTTTATTATTATTATCTTATTATTATTTAATAATACCATAGCCTCATGACCAGCTTTTTGGTCCTCTACTTCACCACTTCTTGGAGACCCATGGTCTCCCTTTTTGGATCCATTGATCCTCCTTCTTTTCAAACAGAGGCTGGATGGCCATCTCTCAGAGGAACTTGGATTGTGTCTTCTAGCATGGATTGCATGGCCCTTGTGGTCTCTTCCAACTCTATGATTCTATGGACCTTATCAGACAGCAGGAATTTCTCTTTATTGCGAATGGAGCCAATTGGAGCTAATTCGAATTCACATGAATCCGCTAGTTTAGCAAATTTACGTGAATTCCAATTGCATTCGGAATGCGTTCAGAATGACTTCCCATTATCTGAAAATGACCCCCCATTGCCTGAAGTTGCGTGAGATGCTTTAATTAGCAATAACGTGAAACCCCATGATTGCGTTTGGATTGCCATTGGATTATACTTCCAATTTCCAATGTCTGATAAGGTCCTATGAGAGTATCTGTCTTAACTGCCACCAACCATTGATCTGATATCCCCTTGTGGAGCAACCCAATGGGATGTTGCTGGGATCTTCTGTACTACACTTTCCACCTCTGAGGCTGCAGAGAATTTCCTCCCTCACAATCCTAGTGAGGAGATGAAACCAAGCAAAGGCATGTGAAAGGAGTTTAAGAGAGAAAAGGTACTTTTAAAAGGAAACATTTTATTCCAAGCAAGACTTCTACATTAACAAAAGGGATCGCTCTTTACAGGAAGGGCCACCTCCCCTTCAGACAAATTTGAGGAAAGTTAAAAGTTACAGATTAGTCCAGCCTAATGGTTCCCAGCCTTTAGTCCTCCAGATGCTTTGGACTTCATTTCCCAGAATTCTTGACTGTTAGCCAAGCTGACAGGAGCTTCTGGGAACTGGAAGTCCAAAACAAATGGGGAAGTCAAAATTGGGTATAAGATCATCTTCAGCCAAGTCCGTCAAACAATCAAAAGACCGTGATGCAACTGCCTAATATGTTCAGCCTGGAAGCATGAGTCCTGGATGTTCATGGGGGTAACTAAGAGTCTGGAGCTCCCCCAAGGTGGGTCAGAGCCCCCTACCCCCATGATATTGCCTATGTTTTTTCTTTCTTATGGTCACTGGAGGCTTTTATAACCTCTGATGGGATCTGGAAACTTTGGCATATGGTCATCTCATTGGGTCAGTTGTCTCTCATGATCTGAATGTCTCTCCAGTGAGAGTTGCTCTGATAAATGTAACTTAACCTCATCACATTCTTAATCCTTTGTTACCTGGAGGGGAGACTATCGCCTCAGCTGTGTTGATCAGATAATGGGAGAAACTCCATTATAACACTCTCGTCCTCCCCTTAGCTATGCAGGAGTATACACACCTGTCTCTTGTGGACACTGTTTATATTTGCTTATTACAGATCAGGAGAAGGAAGATCAAACCAACTTGGACACCTCTCTCCCCCTTTCCACCAACCACTTCATTGAACTTTCTGAGGATCACATCCAGTACAGGTCACAATGCACTTAATCTCACTTTTCAGTTTGATCGCAATACATTTAATCACATTGATATTACATCGGGTTGTAGCAAACATCTACAAAGTACCTTTTGACAAATGAGCAGAGCATTTAAACGCCACAAGGGCAATAGCTGTATGTTAATTCTTTGGACTCCAGACTCCAGTAATTGCAAAAGAGAGTCATGCAAAGGCCTAGATTGTCTGCCAGACTCTGATCATGCTGAGAGGAAATGTTTTTGTGCACTGGAGTCATAGGCTGAGATCCTATGTTAGGACTGTGAAGCTTAAATTTCTGCATGTGAAATACTGATCTTTTGTGTTGAGTGGAGACTGAACCAAGAAACCTTTTTGTACTTCGGTTACAGAAATGAACTAAGACATCACATGTACAACCAAATGCACAACTGAATGCACAAGTACATCAAATGCAACTGCATTAATCTGCAATGCTGTCCTGTGCTAAGCACATCATGGGTGTCCTTCTACACTTTGAACTGTATATGCCTGTTCTACATTGAGCAAAAATGCCCAGCCCTTTCTGTTGGGGGAACATCTACATGTGTAAGACACCAACGGGATTCCAGTCATAGGCCAGGGTTATGTTGGTGACTTATGTTGGCATAACCCCTGGTTGCGTCATTCAAAGACATAGCTGTGGTAGTCTGGAAAAGCAGTATGCAAATGGATCATGCGGCAACTTTGAGATGAACTGAAAGATAGAAGTTGGTAGCACGAGCTTTCGTGGACTACTCCCTCAGATAGGGTCAAGTCTATGAAAGCTACCAACTTCAATCTTTCAATTAGTCTCAAAGGTGCTGCAAGATCCGGATTGCACCAACATAACATTGCAAAATGAGGCATCCTACATTTCCTTGTATAAAACCTTTGCCTTGGGTGTGCAAAGGCAGCCACAGGATCCTAGGCACCATGGTATACCTCTCATAAGAACACCCCCCCCCCCCGAGGTTATGGGTGGACAGTGGGCCGAACTGCAACCAGAAGCCTTCAGCTGCCCTTCCTTTTCTGGAAGAGGAGAAGAAGCTGTCAGCAACTGGACCACCAGTTTAACTACACTGGTGACTTCTTACACTCTGCCAAAGTGTAAATACAGTTAGAAATACAACTGGGGCATTTTGTTCAGAAAGTAGTGATCTGAACCAACTGGAGAATCAAGAATGAAGTCCTCTGACTGCCTGTCATGGTTAAAAATCCTTTCTAAGCATCTAAGGTACCAAGGCTACCTTCAGCTTCAGCCATCCAATCTTCCAGCCCAGCATGGTCTCTCCTAATGGGTTTATTGGGTAGCTATATTACCTTTATATTGCTGGTTGCAGGAAAGTCAGGGCTTGTGTGGGCAGAATCATCTTTTCCAATCTTTTCTTCATTATGGAGGTCGTAGGGTGAGACAAGCACAGCACTGCCCTTATCACCATTGATAAGAAGAAGGAATCTACCATGTGCAACTGGCCATCACAATTCAAAGGACAAGTAGTTGAGGAGAAAGCAATTGCAGATCATAATGTGATCAGAGAATCATAGAATCATAGAGTTGGAAGAAATGGCAAGGGCCATTCAATCCAACCCCATGCCTTGCAGGAAGAAACTATCCAAGCACTCTCTGTAAAATATGGCCATTCAGCCTCTATTAAAAAAAAAACTCAAAAGAAGGAGATTCCATCTTCCTCTGAGGCAGTGTCTTCCACTGTCAAATAGCTCTTACCATCAGGAAGTTCTTTCTAATCTTGAGGCAGAATCTTTTTCCCGTAGCTTGAATAATTTGCTTCGTGTCCTAGTCTCTGGAGCAGCAGAAAACAAGTTTTCGTCTTCTTCCACATGGCATCCATTCAACTGTTTACATATGGCTATCATGTCACCTCTTAAACTCCTCTTCTCTGGGCTAAACATCTCCCGCTCCTTAAGCCACTCCTCATAGATCTTGCACCATTTTGGGTGACGTCCTCTGGACACACTCCAGTTTGTCAACATCCCTCTTGAATGTCACCATGTGCTTCTTGCTCCTCCAAGGGAAGACCAGCAATAGGCAGAGGAATTTCCCCATACTGGAGGGTATGGCTTTGAAGCGGAGGCTACCCGAGTATCTCTATGGTTTCTATGGACCATGTGGACAAATCTTGGATAAGATCTTGAGTTGGAAGTTATTCATCCCTGATTTAAGACATTGTGGCAACTTCAGTATGGCAGTTCTTTGTCCATTTGACATTTATGCTTGATACATACTGGTTTATGCTCTTGCCTGGAAGGTCAAAGCTGAAGACTGAGATCTTTGAATAGATGGGATATGTACAGGTTGCTTACCTGTAACTGTGTTTCTTCAAGTGGTCATCTGTGCCCTCACACAATAGGGGTTTGCGCCTGTGCAGAGATCCCATTCGGATGCTGAAAAGCTGAGCAGATTGGCGGTAGCCCCGACCCTCCCATTACCTGTGCATGCCCAATCCTGCCAATCTAGCTCCTCCTTCAGTTCAAGTCTGCCGCAAGGAGCAGGGACCTGCCCGAGGGGAGGTAGGGCGGGATTTGTGTGAGGGCACAGATTTATCGAGCGACGGTGGCACCATGTCCACAGCTGTTGAGCCAGGTGTAGAAGAACTGGAGAGTGAGTTCCTCCTTGTTTGTTGATATAACAGACAGTAGTTGTGCCACTCTGTGGAGGAGGTAATTCTCAAATGCCCTGAAGGCCTTGATGACTGCCAGGAGTTCCAGAGCATTTATATGCAGTTCTTCCTCTTCTGCGGACCATTGACCTTGAACACAAAGGTCCTGGAGGTGTGCACCCCATCCCATCATGGATGCGTCTGCAGTGACCATCCTGGATGGTTCTGGTGTCTGGAAGGGCATCCCCTTAAGGATGTTGTAGGGAGACATCCACCACTTGAGGGAGCCCCGAACATGTGGAGGAATCGAGAGTCTCTTGGATGGATTGTCTCGGAGATGGTCGAAAGAGGCCAGAAACCATTCTTGCAGGGGTCTGAACCTGAGGCGCGCCAGGTAAGTGACTGCCGTGGTGGAGGCTAAGTGGCCTAATAGCCTTTGGATGTCCTTCATTGTTGGCTGATAAGTGTGGAGGAGTCTCCTTCCTTATAGGTCTTTAAGCAGGGGCTGGATGGCCATCTGTCGGGGATGCTTTGATGGAAAGTTCCTGCATGGCAGGGGGTTGGACTGGATGCCCCTTGTGGTCTCTTCCAACTCTATGATTCTATGTACCCAGAGGGCCTCTGCCCTTCTGGTTGGAGGGTAGGCAAGGCGCATGACAGAGTCCAGAGAAGTGCTTATGTAGTCTATCACCCTCACAGGATGCAGAACGGACTTGGGGAGATTGATTGTGAGTCCCAGGTAATTGAGGAGGTCTAAAATGTACTGAATGTTCCCATAGAGATGTGCTCTGGAGGACGACACCAGAAGCCAGTCGTCGAGGTAAGGGAAGATCTTTATGCCTTGCAATCAAAAGTGAGAGATGACCACTGCCATACATTTTGTGTCCTATAGTGGTGATGGGTATTAGTTTTTGACACCAAATGAGGCCAGCGATGGTTGCCAGTTCAAGCAACCCTGACAAACTTCAGGTTGATGATTTAGGGACTATACTGCACTTTTGGTCCTGATGGTGATATAGAACCATAGAGTTGGAAGAGGACTCATGGGACCATCCATTTCAACCCCATTCAGCTATGCAAGAAGGCACAATCAAAACACTTGAGACAGATGGCCATCCAGCCTCTGTTTGAAAACAGCTGTGCTAAATAGTAGATTTTTTAAAATAAAAAACATGGGTATTAGCATAATTCATAACTGAAACATTATTATGTCACTCCTTTCCCACACCTTTTATTTCAGGCATTTTAAGATGACCCTTCCAAAACACTTGTGCAACTTCAAAACAAGTTTTATGTATGAATGCCTCTATTTGCCTCTTTTATTCACTAAGCTAGCTGCTTACAGTTGTGCATTTGGCTGGGAAAGAAATAAAGAAAAGCCTGTTAGCATTCTCCAAATGGTGAGGGCAATGGTGCATGTGAGCAGAGTGAGTCCCATAATTGGGGAAACTATGCAAAAAACACTGCCTGGCAATGCTACACCTGCTGCATGAGCAATCCAATTTAGCCATGTTGGCATTTAATCTATGAATGATTTCACTTGAGAAAGGTTAGGAAACCAGCATCCACGCTTTACATTTCTGACTACACTGCTTTCTTTTAAACTTAACCATTTCAGAGAGGAACTGTAGGTGCTCAGGCTAAAACTGTTGATCAAAATACTTCACCTAAAAAAGACGATGGGATCATATCTGATATTGTGCAGTTGAACGCATGACCAAAGGCACATGAGCATCTGCATGGGCTCTCCATGCATCCATATGCAACCTATCATAACTCACCCTGGGGAATCCAGTGCAAAGCATTCAGACTTAGAAAAGCTTCTGGTTCCAGAATCCCTCTCCCAGAATCTGGATAACTAATGGCAGAAACAACTGGAAATGGTCTACAGGAATATGGATTCTACCTCAACCAGAATGGGGAGATACCAATAGGACATTCCCCCACCCCACCATTTGTAATGTGGCAACAAGGAAAGTTCTAGTGTCAAATGGGTCAACATCTCTTGCAGAAACGTAAATGAGAAATGTTGAGCAATTAAACACAAGGTGTCTCAAGGTCACAAAGTGTGAGGGGCTATTGGGACTCCCCCCCTCAAACTATCATCCAGATCTTTACCGGAACACATGGTGTTTGAAAGGACCATAGCTTGAAGAAGCTACTTTTTTGGATGTGAACTCATGATAGGTGGTGTTTGGGAAACTGGGGAAACTGTAATGCCCCCATGTACCTTTTCCACACCCTATCAGCAGAGCCCTTCTGGTGTCTTACACAGACCTAAAAAAGCAGCTGGACATTTTTATTGGCTGTGCAATGTTTCCATTCACGATCATGGAAGTGGAGCTGAACAGATATAGCTGCTCTGCATGTGAACGCAAATTCTTAGCCAATGGATAAATGGATACTCTTGCTGAAATTAACAATAATACTTTTTCAGTTGTGCATTTAGTTATATTTCTCTACCAGGTTTCTTCTTGAAGATAGCAATGAATTATTTCATCAGTTTTCTTCCTGCTGCAAGAAACTCTCCAAAAACTATGCAGTTTCTGAATTGCAATTTGGGACTCATTTGGCACAAAATTCGTATGCAGTTATTTTGTAAAGAAAATATTTGTGTGTGTGTAGGAAACAGCTTTTCCTGTGTGGAAAATAATACTTCAAGGAGAATACTTTTTCTGTGCAAAATACTTTTTTCTGTACAGGAAAAAAAATGGAATTGGGGCTTTGTTCTGCATAAAATTCAGACATGGAAGAAATGCCATTTGCCAAAGGAAGCCACTGCCCTCCTAAATCAGAATTTTGCCATCCCAATGAAATTTCCCTTCAATCTCCAAATTTCTAGCATTGCAGAGAATGAGACCTTGAAAATCCTTCACACCTCGGATTCTTCTATTTGCTATGTTGGCATTCTGCTGGGAACACTTTGCTTGCTTCTCCATCTGCACTACAGAAATAATGCAGTTTGACACTACTTTAACTGCCATGGCTCAATGCCATGGGATTCTGGGATTTATGAGATATTTAGCCTTCGTTCTCAGAGAACTCTGGTGTCCCAACAAACTACAAATCCGAGGATCCCATAGCATTGAGTATGGAAGTTAAAGCAGTGCCAAACTGCATTAATTCAGCAATGTATTTGCAGCCTTATATGCCTTTACAGTACTATATTCCTAAATGCTCAATGCAAGTTTTGCATTACTGTGATGCGAGATTTTTGGAAACTGAAGGAAAATTTCATTTGGCTTGTAGAAATCTTCTTTGGGGGCAATGCCCCTGTTTTGTATGCCCCTCACCTGCAAATACATCCCTGCCTCTTGTGCATTCATTTCAACATCTGAACACCTGAACTGGATTATTTCAATGAAATGACACATTGTGCAATGAGATACAGGCAATATCATCACAAGGATTTTTAAAATGTGACTCTGGGTTCTTATTAGGCATTCTGGCATTGTTCCCCCACAAGCATATTTGCTTTTGCTTTTTAGGGTTCATTCTGATTCGCAAGAAGTCTTTTTAAAAATTAATAAACAGAAATACATTTCAAGCTTTTCGTGCACATGGGAATCGTTCCAAAATAATTACCATGGGAGAAAACATGACAGCCTTTTAACCTCAGTAGAGAATTTATTTCCTAGTGGCTCAGATTTAGAGCAATGTTTCATTCCATTTTATTACAGGTTCAGGCACTCTCAAAGAAAAAGTAGAGAGTGCTTACTGGGTCTCCATGTTTCAAAAGAGCCTCTTTGTTACTGTTACCTTTCTATGGATGTGATGAAGAATTAAAAAATAAATGACAGACTATAAATCCTTCTACTTGCTAATTTGAGAAATCAAGCTGAGACCATTTAAACTACTCTCTCACTGTACTTGATGATGACATTCATTCTGCAAAATCAGGCCAAGATTGTAATGAGATAATGTTTCCTCCAACAAAACAAACTTTGACAAGACACTTCACCCATATTTAAATGGGACAATGGCTCTTTCAGTGTAGTGCTAGCACTAGGGAAGTTAATGTTCAACTATTTCAGCCTGGCAAGCAAAGATGGATAATTTCCTCAATTTTGCATGAGAAATGTGAGTTTCTGTACACACACAAAAAATGCTGCTCTCAGTGAGCCATATGTGGGTTCTTTGGGGTGTGCAAGATTGTTGATTTCTATGCAAAAATGCCATTTTTCTATAACAAAAATGATGCATGATAAATTTTTTGTGCAGAAAACAGCAACGTTGCACACCAAAACCTTGTGGCAGCTTCTGTGTATGCAAGGTTGCTGGGGTTTTGTGCAGCAAAACACAGTCTTGCACAAAAACATACATGACTATTTGGAAACAGTTATCACTTTCCTTTTTCAGAAAACACTACAATTCCTATGTCAAAGAAATGTAGATTTTTGTGTGGAATGATGTCTTTTTTAATTTTATTTTTTAAAAATGAGTTAATTTATCATAATATATAAACAATCTTACTGTTCCATGTATTAGAAAAAAATAGTTTCCAAAGCACTTGGGCATATGCAGAAATTCTTGCCACTATATTAATCTTCCTACTTGGAGTTTACTAGTGTCAGGAAAGCCATTTTTTTGGAACATAACATAAATAAAAATGGATATTCTTTCCATCACTATGTTATGCCATGAAATGCTTACTGTGTGTGTTGCATGACTTCAAGCTGTTTCTGAATTATGGTGACCCTAAGCAAACTATCATGGGTTTTTCTTGGCAAGTTCTGCTCAGAGGAGGTTTGGCGTTGCCTTCCCCTGAGGTTGAGAGAATGTGACTTCTTGCCCAAGGTCATCCGGTGGGTTTCATGGCCGAGTGGGAATCGAACCCTATTCTCCAGAGTTGTGGTCCAACTCTACTCTAAGCCTAGTTAAGCCTGAATTGGAGAATAAGAAACAAGCATCCTATGAAGAGTTTATTGCAAGGGGTAAATTCTTGCTGCAATTTACTGCAAAGAGTATATGGAGGATAATGAGAGAACAATAAGAAGTGTGGAAGCAGGGAAGTCCTGTTGCATGGAAAGGGACAACTGTCACAGTTTTTCAAGAAGACCATCTGGAAACGCTTGACTACAACGGGTGCTTGTGTCATTAATATTTGACATTTCGGAAATATGGAAAATCAACAGCACTAAAAAAGTCAATTAAGAGCTCAGCTATTTGGGCAATTTAAATGCCAAACATCAAGCAGATGCAAAACCGAGCAATTTCTGTCTGGAGGGGCTCACCTGGTAGTTTCAGTTCCATGCTGATACATGAGATACTTGAAACAAACCCTTAATGCAAGGAATTCACATCCACAGAATGTGAGAGGAAAGAGGGCAAACAATTTGGTTTTCCCCCCCAAGGGATCTGGACAGACTCAAGGAGAATCAGACTATTAAAGGCTATGAAGTCACTGATTAACCCTATGAGTTTCATTTAATTAATTTATATCCCACTCTTCTCCTAATGTGGGAATCAAAGCGACTTACCATAATACACTTCTGAATAGCAATGGGAGAAAGCTGTTTTTTCCTGTCCTGTTTAGAGGTGTGAGGGTTTGTCCGCATATACACGGGCTATGTGTATATATGCACACAGACCATATATATACAGACCACTGAGGATCTAGATAGTTTCAACCTAGAAAATGATGAAATAGAAATAGTCAAAGATTTCCCATACCTTAGAACAAACATTAATAAGAATGGAGATGGCAGTCAAGAAATAAGAAGAAGACTAGGAATGGGGAAGGCAGCTATGAAAGACCTAGACCAGAAAAGATGTACAACTGAACACTAAACTTTGAATTGTCCGAGCCATTTTATTCTCCATCATCATGTAGGGATGTGAAAACTAGACAGTGAAGAAAGTCAATAAGAAGAAAATTAATTCATTTGAGATGTTGTTTTGGAGAAGAGTGTTGAGGATACCACGGACAGTCAAAAAGGCAAACCAATGGGTCCTAGAACAGATCAAATCAGAAATCTCCCTGGAAGCCAAGATGATCAAACTGAGGCTGTAATACTTTGGTCACATCATGGGAAGGGAAGACTCATTAGAAAAGAATAAGGCTAGGAAAGGTAGGAGGTATTGAAAGGGAGGACGACTGCATGCCAGATGGATGGATTCAATCGAGGAGATCACAGGCCTGAATCTGGGAGTTTTGGAGGTATTTTGGAGGTGTTTCATCCACAGGATCACCATGAGTCAGGATTGACTTGAGGGCAGTTAACAATCATGCCTTATGAGGAGAGACTTAGGGAACTTGGTATGCTTAGCCTGGAGAAGAGATGGTTAAGAGGGGATATTATAACCCTGTTTAAGTATTTGAAAGGGTGTCATATTGAGGATGGAGCAGGCTTGTTTTCTGCTGCTCCAGAGACTAGGACCCATAACAATGGAGGCAAAGTACATGAAAATAGATTCCACCTCAGGAAGAACTTCCTGATAATAAGAGCGGCTTGACAGTGGAACACACTCCCTCGGAGGGAGGTGGAGTCTCCTTCTTTGGAGGTTTTTAAGCAGAGGCCGGATGGCCATCTGTCAGGGGTGCTTTCATTGTGAGCTCCTGCATGGGAGAATAGATTTGGACTGGATGGCCCCTGGGATCTCTTCCCAAGTCTATGATTTTATGATCCTGTGAACAACAAACACAAGCTCCAACACAGATTTCTAAGCCTATTCAGATGATTACACCTGGGCCTGCATCCCCCAACGTCTTTGTGAAAGTACAAAGTTGCTTGGTTTAATACATGCACATTTAGTACATAGGTGGGGTCATAGAATCAGAGAACTAAAAGTCCTCAAGGACCATACATTACAACCCCAGTCTACTGTACAGGAAGTCAAAATCCAAGCACTCTTGACAGATGGCTATCCAGGCCCGTGCTTAAAAACCTCCAAAGAAGGAGATTCTAGCACCCTGCATGGCTCCATGCCAGCTGATCAGCTATGACATCAAAACACCAGGTATCCAGCTTTGGCTCTGAGACACTGAAGAGTCAACTGGGGGGTGGGGGGGATGCGGGGGGAAGTGAAGCAATAGACTAAAAAAACAACAATTCTTTGTCAATACTAATTGAAACTGCAAAGAGCGAATCCTCTTTGGAACTGCATTTTTCCAAAATACTGGACGTAACTTTAAATCTTTCTTTGGCATCTAAGATGCCTCTGCACAAAACTGGAATTGAAAAAGTGAAGTGACAGTAGGATACAGAGTGACAAATTGCGATGATCAGAAGCAATATTGTAGTTTTGCAGTCTACCAAATGTTATTGACTGGAGTTTTGGATCATCAATGATCTGGACTGCAGCCAAGAATCTGAGAATCAATGCAGTCTCGTTGGATAATGTACCATGTTCCAAGCAGTGCCACCTGTTTGTAATTGTGCTATTATGAGCCTAATTATGTTAATTTCCTTCTGATGGTCGGTCCTTTTGGGATTGCTTCCAGAGTACCTCTTGCCAGTGGGACCACATTTTCCCCTTAGAAAATAGTTATAACTGTCATTGCTGCTGCTGTTCTTACTATTATTTTGAGAAAGGTGCCAGAATCCTATATTACCATCTACAGTATGTAAATACATGCATATTTAGCAATTTAGCAGAGACATTGAGAAACCTTCAGTGCATCTGAGGAAGTAGATTCAGAGTGTATCTAGACTGCAGAAATACGCAAAGGGATCTTGTAGTACCTTTGAGACTAACTGAAAGAAGCTGGCACATGAACTTTCCTAGACTTGAGCCTTGTTCCTCAGATGCATGTTTGGAGGGGAGAATCCAGAGACAGGCCTATATAAGCCAGTTGTGTGTGCGAATTCAATTCAAATTCAAAACCTTGTGAGTATGGAAATGAGGTGACAAGTTCAGTTTTAATGATGGTCATTGGGGGACAAAGGCAGAAGAAAGGATGTTGCCTATGGATAACCATATGCTCAGGCTACCAGCTTCTTCCCTTCAGTTAGTCTCAAAGGTGCTACAAACTGATTTTTCAGATTAGCACAGCTATGTCTTTGAATTCTAAAAATAGTGCAGTTTGACACCGCCTTAAATGTTGTAGCTCCATCCCATGAAAGCATTGGATTGGTAAGTATTCAAGGTCTTTAGCATTCTCTGACAAAACATGCTGGTGCCTCACCTCAATATCTTACCTCAACATCCATCTAAACATTAGGAAGAACTTCCTGACAGTAAGAGCTGTTTGACAGTGTAATATGTTGCTGCCTAAGAGTGTGGTGGAGTCTCCTTTTTTGGAGGTTTTTAAACAGAGGCTGGATGGCCATCTTTCAGGGGTGCTTTGATTCTTTGTGCCTGCATGGAGGGAGGTTAGATTGGATAGGCCTTGGGGTCTCTTGCAACTCTAGGATTCTATGAGTCCCACAAAAGTGAAAATCCCAAGTAAGTCCCACAAAAAGTGAAAATCCCAGGGGAGTCCCACAAAAGTGAAAATCTCCATTCTATGGCAGGTAAGGTGGTGTCAAACTGCATTATTTCTACAGTATAGAAGCACCTTCAAGAAATCCTGTTAGTGAATTAGAAAGATATGTAACAGGACTTTGGGAATAGTGCCTGACACAAATTGGTGCCTGAAGCACATCAGAACCAATGTGATGTGCATGCCATGCTATATAGTAATGTAACAGCAGCTCTCTGCTGGATACAGACATTATGGAATTATACAACTGTAATTCCTGAAGATTTAAGTCCACTTATGAAGAATCTTCCACAGGATTGTGCTGCTGCTTCAGAGACTAGGACCCAGAACAATGTATGCAAGCTCCAGGAAAAGAGATTCCACCTCGACATTAGGAGGCACTTCCTGACAGTAAGGGCTGTTCGACAGTGGAACACACTTCCTCAATGGAGAATAGTGGAGTCTCCTTCCTTAGAGGTCTTTAGGCAGAGGCTCGATGGCCATCTGTCGGGGATGCTTTGATTGAAATTTCCTTCATGGCAAAATGGGATTGGACAGGATGGCCCTTGGGTTCTCTTCCAACTCTAGGATTCTATGTTGGAAGCCACATAGGACAAGTACGGACTTGGCCTGACTTGCAACACCATTATGGCTGTGTGTCCCTGGGTTGGAAGAGGTTTGAATCTAGAATCTACCCTTGTTTGCTTTCAGCCTCCTCCAGTTGCCCTCCCTGCATGGCTCTTCTAATGGCAGATCTTTGCCAGCAGAGAATTTCTTCAACAAAGAAATTTTGTTCCGCTCTGTCTGCGGATCTCTGACATCAGCCAGCAGAGAGCCTTTCTGCTGATACCGAAAACTGGTACCTAACCCTAAATTTCTTTGGACGATGCCTTTTTGTGGTCAGACTGCTGGAGTCACCCTTTCTTGTGCACGGAGCGAATAACCCTGGAAGTGTGATCACTGCAGATCAGGGAAGGCCCCGGAGTTCAATATTTGCAGTCGTGTTGGTGCGAATTTGATCAATCATGCAAGCCTCCTGGGCAGGAGAAGGTTCCCTGTGCAAAGATCAAGTGGTTTTATTTAACACTCCTTCCATGCCGGAGCTCCTTTCTGTAATTTAGGTGGTAAGGGGGGGGGGGGGGAAGGGAGGTAAGAAAGGAAACAAAGACTAGGCAGCTTTTTCAAATGCACTTGCAATTAGAAGCTGTTCGAACATATCACAGGGCCAGCAAACTCTTGGCAAACGCTCAGGAGGTGTTAACGGGGGAAAGGCACATAATTATCACCCTGGTTCCAATAGGTATCGCAGCAATAATGAGAGAACAAGGTTCTCTCTCTTTTTCTTTTTCCTCCCAGCCTCTTTCTCCCTCTCTCCCTTAGGGATTATCTTTTTGTTCACACAGGCAAAAACTAAACAATTTTACGTTTTATTTTCTCCTTGCTGCGAGAAAGTCAATGAAAATTGTGGCAACTTTTGAAGACTTTGCAATTCTGCACTTGTTCTGTGCAAAATCCAAAGCACAATTTGTAGTTGTAAAACAGCATTTTCTGAACACCAATGTTATTTGGGGGGCAGAATTTTTTTATGTATTCATTTATTTATTTTTGTATGTGTGCAGAGTAACGTCTGAGTTGCAATGATTTTCAGCTGCCTAGGATTCACCCCCCCCCCCCCTTTGGAGTTATGAAATTTTGGACAGTCTGCATAGTTCCTGAAGGTAAGAGTAAATACCATTTTGGGAGAAAGGACGGATATAAATCGAATAAACAAACAAACAAACAAAAAATGTCCCAGGACTAGAAAACTGGCTGCTGCAATGGTCACACTTACCCACCCTTGGCATTAGATGGGCAGGGGAAGGGGAAGAGAAATATGTTGCAACCCATCTCAAGCCTTTAGGAGGGGCAGGTAAGAAATAAAATGTATTATTATTATTATTATTATTATTATTATTATTATTATCATCATTAGTAGTAGTAGTAGTAGTACTATTACTACTGTTATTATACAGTGATTCTTGGCTGCCCCTGGCCAGGTCAAGAAAATGGTGAGCAGAAATATAATTCTTCAGTACATTTCTTCCTGACGGAAGCAATCAATCATTTTTACCAACTTTCTTCCCTCTGCAAAAAAGATTTTTAAAAAAGAAATCACAAAGCCTTATTGTGCACAACATTTGCACATGTTACTTTTGCACAGAAAACAGCATTCTGTGTGCAGATAATAATATAATTTCCTACTCTGAAAATACTGGGGTGTGGAAAGTAGTGCAGAAAATTCTGTTTTTTGCCCAAAACAAATGCATGTGAATTTTTCGCAGAATACATCACAAACTGCAAAGATTCTCCTCTTTTTTTTTTCAAGGTTCCTCAGCACTTGAACAATACTTTAAAAAAATCCATTTTGTGAATATTTTAAAATATCTCTCTCTCCCTAACAATGAGTGAAGGTAAGTGGGTTGGAAATAGTCCTCCAGAGCGCCTCTGCTCTGTACAAATATTCCTAGTTGACATCTGCCATAGCTCAATGCTATCAAAATTCTGGGATTTGTAGTTTTGTCAGACATTAACCTTCTTGGTCAGACACCCTTTGTGCCACAAAAAGCTACAGGTCCCAGAATTCCATAATATTGAGCCATGGCAGATAAAGTGGCGTCAACCTGGATTATTTCTGCAGTGTGGATGCAGCTCAGGTCTATATTTAAAAGTGGGTAGATGAAAAGAGGAGTTTGGGGATTTCCAAGAAGCACTTTTTTATCCATTGAGGCTACTGCAGTTTGCACTGTGCAAACTAGTGGTGATTTGTTCTTTTGTGGAGCAAAGCATACACAGAGAAGAAAGTATTTCTGCTGGTGTGGCTTGTCAGGCAAGCAGGTAACAAAGAATTCCTGCTGAAATTTCTTCTTCTGCACAATCATTAAAGGTACAGGACCCCTTTCCCATTTTATCTCTGACAACTCTAAACAGGGGAAGAAGAGAAGGATAGGCTTATGAATCAACAAGATGCAAAACATCCATCAGATGCTTCTAATTCTTTTAAGGTCCATGCAAATATGCAGAACCGGTTGCAATTTTCCAAAATTGGCACCATTTCTGCAACCTGAATTAAAGCCATTCTCGCTAATGCAAGAAATCCCACCAAGACCAGAAAAACTTATTTTCCTCTCGTGCTGGGGAACAACAACACCAGCAACAATTGTTGGTGCCTTGTTCTCACAATTATAAGGATGAGATAAGAGACAGTCTCCTTCCCTAACACAGAACTACTGTGCTTCCCAGCCTGATCCATCATTTCTTTGCTAAAAGAAATACCTCAAGAAGAGGTTTCACATCCCCAAACGTAAGAAATTGTTCAAGCAGGACTGTAATTCCAGAGGGAGTAATCCCTTTGGATGTTCTTTCAGAAAAACAGAGTGCGAGTCTGAAACATGTGCATCTATTTGTTTAAACTTGATGAATTAAATAACCAATTAACTAACTGAAAGAAAGACAGCTAATTAAAAACCTTTATCTAGTTATTATGACATTTAATGCTTTTAGGAGAAATGCAATTAATCTGTTAATCAATGTACACATTAAGACAATTGGATGCTCATTGGACTCCTCTTGCTATAGTCCTCAGATCTTGCGATGTTTGAGACACTCAGAATTTCAGGGACTCTTTCCTCAGAGGAAAAAGTTTTTTGCATGGTTTCAGAAACCATGCAAAAAACTACACATCATGCATGTGAAAATATGCGAAAATGGCACCACCCAACAAGCACCCCAGAACCCCCTACTACCTCCCAGGTATCTCCATCTTCCTCTCCAGTCCCTCTCAAAATGGTGACAGCTATGGAAGCATTTGGAGCAGTTAGACATTGGACCACACTGCCTCAGAGTGTGGTGGATCTACTTCTTCGGAGGCTGTTTTAAAAAGCTGTTGGATGGCCACCTTGTGACAGGTAGGGCTTAGATTGTATTTTCCTGCATGGCAGAAAGAGGTTGGACTCCTCTATGTAGTGTGAAAGGTTCTTGGAAGGGAGTTTTAAGTTATTAATAATGTAACAGAATGAAAACGGACCTTTTTGTGTAAGCAGACTTTTAGAATCATAGAATCCTAGAGTTGGAAGAGACCGCAAGGACCATCCAGTCCAACCCCCTTCTGCCATGTAGGAAGACACAATCCAAGCCCTCCCTGGGACAGATGGCCATCCAGCCTCTATTTGAAAACCTCCAAAGAAGGAGACTCCATCACCATCCGAAGAAGCATCTTCCACTGCCCCACAGCTCTTACTGTCAGGAAGTTCTTCCTAATATTGAGGTGGAATCTCTTTTCCTGTACTTGGAATCCATTGCTCCATGTCCTATTCTCTGGAGCAACAGAAAACAAGCTTGCTCCTTCATCAATATGACATCCCTTCAAATTGTTAAACAGGGCTATCATATCGCCTCTTAACTGTCTCTTCTCCAGGCTAAACATGTCCATCTCCCTAAGTTACTCCTCATTGGACATGGTTCCCAGACTTTTCACCATTTTAGCTGCCCTCCTTTGGAGACACTCCAGCTTGTCAACATCTTTCTGAATTGTAGTGCCCAGAATTGTAGTGAAAAGAAAACTGAAAAGCATGTAGAAAAGTAATAATAATAATAATAATAATAATGAGACAAGTCTCACATGCTCTGGGATGGTCACCTGTTTATTCAATGTTAAAAATGCCCAATGTGTTTTGGCCACAATGAGAAAGGCCTTCTTCAGGGGCCTTCCAAAGAACTCTGTAAACTGTTGTAAACATTCTCCAAAATATAGGATTCCATGTCTCATCTTGTCTTCTCTTCTTGGACCTGCCCCATTCATCAGGGAAAATGGTCACATTAGCCCCAAGAGTATGTTTCCAAATCACCTTCCCAAATGCCTGCCATTTCATGCCAATTGCCATAGAGCCCCTATTCCATTGCTTTAGCTCAAAATGTTCACTTATTGTAGAAGTGCAGATGTAAACCATCTCCCTGTCATGGATATGTCAACTCTTTCCAAAGCTGCTTATCTTTAGGAGTGCTCTTTGATAATGCTGTGTAAGCTTTGCCCGGGGGCCTTCTTTTCAAACAGAAGCCCTGGTTGATGTTTGGCACGTCCGACCATATTGCCTTCCTGTCGGAAAACTCAATTTGCAGGTGTCACTTCTGAGGTCGGAGTGATTAACAAAGAAGAATATCAAAGGGCTTGTGCAGCTTCTTAGATAGTTAATGATGCATGGGTTGTCCCAGCTCCACTCCCCCAGGTGGACTCCCAGTTGCTTCCACTTCTTAGCAGGGACATGAGGAAAACCAAGAACCACTTAATTTATGCAGAACGACACCTCTCAGTTTTCTGTATCATCAAAGGGCTGATTCCAAGGCTGTCCAAAATCTGTTTGCTTTGCTTTGAGTTTTGTCTAGCTTGCGGAGAATCACAGAATCATAGAGATAGAAGGGACCACAAGGGCCACCCAGTCCAAGCACTGGTCACTTCTCTCCAGGATAAAGAGGAGCTATTGCTGAGCACCTTTGGAATTTGGCTGGTCAACCATTTACAAATCCATCTAACAGTTGCACTGTGCAATCCCCATGTACAGAGCAAAAGTTCAAAGACCCAAATGACTCCCAGAGCCCCTCATGCTTCTGGAAGAACTTGGATCCCGATCTTGGTGAACATACAAAGAAGTGAGGTCAAGGTGATTCAGAGGGGTGCAGCTATGGGAAAGGGAACAAAGTAAGGATGTGGTGCTTGAGATTCAGATCCCACAAGGAAAGTCCACTAATCTTTGCCCTCAAATGCATTACGGAGCCAGGAATGGCTTCCATGATTTCCTCCAGGCCGAGAAGCACGATGTTTGCTTTCCTTAGCCAAACAGACCTTTGGGTACCCAGGGATTCATCCATGGACGATTCTGGGTATTCACAATAATTCTTGGGAAGGGGCCAAACAGTTTTGCTTTAGCATGCGTGAGAAGGCTGTTAATTGTTGTTGCATCTGAGGAAGTAGATCTAGTTTTAAACTTATGGCAAACCTAAGGCAAGCCTATCATAGGGTTTTCTTGGCAAGTTTCTTCAGAGGGGGTTTGCCAATGCCATCCTCTGAGGTTGGGAGACTGTGACCTGCCCAAGGTCACCCAGTGTGTTTCCAAGGCTGAGCATGGGGATTTGACCCCTGGTCTCCAGAGTCATAGGAGACTATCACACCAGGGCCAATTTCACAATAATCGTGCTACTGGAAGATAACAAAATAATAGCATTTTAGAGATCTGTACTTTTGCACAGTTGCGCAATTGTGCTATAATGATGACATAAAACAATATAGAAATACTATTGCATTCCCCATACATCCATTAGTGTGTCATTAGTGTATCATTGTCACTGAACGTTTCCACACGTGCTGTTTTGGTGCTACCAATTTATGAAAATCATGTTTCCCTCCTGAACAGAATAAAATAAAATTTATATTGTTCACAATATTATTTTTATCCAGTGAAAACAAAAGCGTGCCCTACACCTCAAAAGAAGACTGAAATCCACTACAAAACCAATCGTAGCAATGAGAACAAATTGCCTGTACTGAAATGCAATCTGGGTAAGGGTCCCAGATTGCTTCCCCTAAAGTGCAAAAGAAAAGCTATGAACTTGCGCACCTTCGTAATTGTTCTTCATTTGCACTATTGGCAAGCTATTCACAGCAGTTTTTGCAGGAGCATTGCATTGTGTGCACAGGACAAGTACTGGATGAACCCGACATCGTCTGAAAATCTTCATCTCAATTTAACGATTATATTGGAAGCATTCCTTTTCCTCCCATTTCTTTGCCCCATCTGATAATCTCTGTAGTCTAATGATTAAACCATTGTGCCACTCTGGCTGTCAGACCTAGTCTATGAAAGCTTATGCTACAACTTCTTAGTCACAAAGGCACTACAAGATTGCTCTGCACTACAGATATTCCAGGCTAAGATGACTATGTCTCTGTTGCTGTTGTTGTTGCATGCTTTCAAGTTGTTTCCAACTTATGTATGTTGACCCTAAGACTTTATGGGCTGTCTTGGAAAGATTTGTTCACAGCAGATTTGCCATGCCCTTCCTCAGTGGCTGGGAAAGTATGACTTGTCAGTGGGTTTCAACAATCAGGCCACTACATCACACTGGCTCACAAGTTGCCAGGGAATATTTGATTGAATTGCATTTCCAAATGTTCCAGAAATGCGGCCCAGCTCTTCTAATGAAATGTGTGGCTTCCCATTTACAAGAGAAACACAACAGCTGCTATGTCTGGAATCAGCCTGGTGCACTACACCAGCAGCTGCACTTTTTCCAGGGCCATGTACTCATGATGAGCGAAGGCAGGCAAAATCAGTAAGTTCTCACACAAATAAAGGCACAGAAACATGGGCACACACAGACACACACCATATCTTTCTCCCATGTCTTACTTTCAAGAAAGGAGACTGCAGCTCACTGGATTAGGATGATGTTATAACTGTAATGAACTCCTAAAAGGACTGAACCCAAAACATATAGGTTACAAAGAACTTGAAGGCACATCATCATCATCATCATCATCAAATGATCTCTTCCACTCTCTCACACTCATCTCTTAGCTAATACCCTAATCATAACCTTAACAGGTCCAACCCTCACTCATTCTAGCTGCCATGCACGTTGTTGTTCTTACGTCTTCAAGCCATTTCCAACTTAAGACGAGGGAGACCCTCATCATAAGGAGACCCTATCATGTGATTTTCTTGGCAAGATTTGTTCCAGTGGTTTTTGCCAGTACCTTCCTTTGAGGCTGAGAGAGTATGACTTACCCTAGGTCACCCAGTGGGTTTCCATGGCTGAGCAGGGATCAGAGTCACAGTTCAGTCCTAAAATCATTACACCATGCTGGCTCTTACACTTATCAATGCACGACTCAAATATTGAACCATAGATGATGCATGATAGCAGCACATGAGCAACTCTATTTCTTCATCCTTGAATTAAATGCAGCCTTTCATAATCACTGTAATATGTCCAACCATTTTTACAGAGGGAACCATATGCATACATAAAACAGCCAACAGGACCCCTGATCCTTAACTTCAAAATCTGCAGAACTCAACCATCAGATGGCTATTTTCCTGGATGCTTCCTCCTTTTGCTTTCCCCCCTTTACATCCTCAACAGATGGAAAAACTGAGACTCGTGGGACAGCTCACACCAATGCTCCACATGCAAATAGTAACTGCTAAGCACTATTGTTGTTGTTGCCTGGACAAGGAAATCATCTTTGAACCGCTCTTCTCCTCTCTGCAACTTAGGAAGGTGCAAATTTATCTCACAGGTGTGTGTAGGAAGGAGAAAACCAAATGCTCAGTGGCACAGAGCAAGCATAAATGTCTAATTCTCACATAAACACGCAAACACACATAAGGATGTCAAAGATAATCAAACGCAGATGTAGCTTGGGAAGGGAAAGGGTAGATGGAAGGCACCTGAAGGTCTCACCTGCCGGATGCCCAGGTGGTATGTGAGGATGCGGTCGACGGCGTCCGGGTTCATCTGGGTCCATTCCAGGCTGTAGGCGTAGACCCGGGCTCTGTTCTGCCACAACGGATTGTAGGTGTCATAGTAAAATTCTGGGGCATATGCTTTGCCTGCAGGAAAGAAATCAGAAATAGAGGCATGAGCAAAGAGGGAATTAAAAAGAAACTAAACAACCTTTCCACATTATATTTCCAGCTGCAGCTGTTCTCTTCCAACCCACCTTTTCATTAGTTTTTTGTGGAGATTTTGGGCTGTGTGGCCATGTTCTAGAAGAGTTCCTTTCTGATGTTTCGGCAGTGTCTGTGGCTGGCATCTTCAGAGAATTCTCTGAAGAAGCCAGCCACAGATGCTGCCAAAACATCAGAAAGGAACTCTTCTAGAACATGGCCACACAGCCCAAAATCTCCACAAAAAACTATGGATGCCAACCATGAAAGCCTTTAACTCCACACCTTTTCATTTCTTCCAGCTCTGGATGGATCCTGTGATGTAAATCCTTAACTATTTTGTCCATGCACACTAGTGCAAAGAATCACAACAAAGACAGCAAGCCCTCCACGTTCACCGGGGTTAGGGGTACAGGACCCTCATGAAAGTGACAAAGTGACACACACACACACATATATATAACCTGAGAGAACACCTTTCTAGGAATCTCTAGGTCCCCAGTGCAAATCTATGGTCAACATCCAGTGAAACACTTTTCTAGGCATTTGAGATGTGTCTTATTACAACCAAAAAAGCAACCAAGACGCATCTTTTCTGGCAGGCCTTCCCGGATAGTAACTAATTTCCCATCACCTGATGACACCCCCCCCCCGCCACCCCCATCCGGCCGCCTACAGGGGACTTTGAATGAATGTATTTTAATCTTGATTCTTTTAATTATGATTAGTTTAATACTGTTTTAAGGGGAGGGAGGTGGAGGATTTTAACTGTATATCTTTTTAATATGTTGTACCCCGCCCTGATTGCTCGCTTATTATTTGTTGGTCCTCCCACACAATTCTTTGGTCAACCTCCACTCGACGTGCAAATGCCTAAAAAGTGTTCTCTCTAGGAATATCTAGGTCCTCCAGCACAACTTCTAGCTTAGGCTGGCCACAGAATTGCCCTGGAGGAGCTAGACGTCCCTAGGGAAAACACATTCATCATATCCATGAATATACAAATCCACAAAAAATCAAAAAACCCACAAATGTGGAACACCAAAGAGCTTATTGCATGGACAAAAAAGCCTGACTGCACCCCAATGTAATGCAGTTGGGTTGTGGGATGCAGGCGAGAATTATTGCACATAGTTCACCGATGATTCCACCAGGCAAGTACAGCCCAGCTGCAGCCTGGGTCCCAGGCACACTTCGGAGGCTGCGTTTCAAATCTGGGAGCTTTCCGACTATGAAAAGCGGCCTCCGAAGCATGACTGGGACCTGCTGTATTTGCCCAGCAGAACTGGTGCCAAATTATGTGCGATAATTCCCACCTGCATCCCGCAATCCAGCTGCATCTTGTTGGGGTACAATCAGGGATTTTGTGCATGTGATAAGCTCCCAACTGTGTTTAATTACCCATATCCCCCCTATGTCTGACCATGTGGAGCAGTGGTTCCCAACCTTTGGTCCTCCAGATGTTTTGGACCCCAGCTCCCATAATTCCTGACTGCTGGACAAATTGGCTGGGCCTTCTAGGGTCTGAAGTCCAAAAGAAATGGAGAACCAAAGCTTGGGAACCAGAGCTGTACAGCACAGGTGGGGGAAGTGCAATCTCCATGTGGCCCCCAAGCATTTCCCCCCCCCCCGGTTCTTTGTTTTCAAAATATATGCTCCAAAATGTCCCCAAATTGCCACACTTGGGGGCTCTTCTAGGACATTTTAGTCCCAAGAAGGGGCCTGAATTTATTATGACATGAAGTGAACAGAAAGTGAGGTCCTAGTAACATACTGTTGTAAAAACACCTCAATGTGTCCCAAGGAGGCAAAACCTTGGTAAAATGCCTCCAATTGGCACTTAGGAGTACTTGGGGGCAAATTCTGAATAGCTTTTTTCAGGGATCTTGACTTGCAGGAAGTGCATTCCTCCAAGATCTTGCTCACTTATTTTTCCAGAAATGGCTCTGTCCCCCCCCCCCCCAACTATGATTCTAAGTAAAACAATATTTCTGTGCAGAAACTTTGTTCTCTCCAGGGAGAAATATATATATCTTAGCAGAATAATCTCCCAGCACAGTTTAGGATGTTACAGTCGTAGGGGAACATTGCAGAAACTCTCACTGCATTCTTATTCTTCCTAATGAGGTTTGCCAATGGCAAGGAAACTCTTTTTAAAAAAAAACAACAACAGGAAATGGTTGAGGGTATTCTTCCTAATCCTGAACATCTTTGACAGGTATCACCTGAAGCTTGACTCTAAAGCAGTGATTTAAAAGTTATGCATACATTTTCTCATCTCCAGTGGGAAAGGAGATCATCATCACTATCAACATCTAGAAAATGCATCTTAAAAAGTGAATGATGGTATCATGGCCAAAGGGCCATCAAATCCAGCCCCATGACATCACTCCCAGCAGATGGCCATCCAGCCTCTCTTTAAAAACCTCCAAAGAAGGAGACACCACTACACTCAGAGGAATATCTTCCAGTGAGATGGAATCTCTTTTCCTGTAGCTGGAATCCATTGTTCTGGGTCCTGTTCTCAGGAGCAGCAGAAAACAAACTTGCTCCATCCTCTATGTGACACCCCTTCAAATATTTGACCATGGCCATCATGTCACCCCTTTACCTTCTCTTCCCCAAACTAAATATATCTAGCTCCCTAAGTCATTCTTCATATGGCATGGATTCAAGACCCTTCACCTTTTTGGTCACCATCCTCTGGAATGCTCCAGATTCTCAATAAACTTTTTAACCGTGGAGCCCAGAACTGGAAACAGAATTATTCCAGGTGAGACCTGACCAACGCAGAATAGAGTGGTACAGTTATTTCCCACGATCTAGGCACTAGACTCCTATTGTAGCAGCCTGAAATTGCATTGGATTGTTTAGCTGCCACATCACGCTGTTGACTCATGTTCAACCTGTGGTCCACTAGGACTCCAAGATCCATTTCACATGTAGTCTTGTTAAGCCAGGGATCCCCCATCCTATATCAATACATTTCATTTTTTTTCCCTGCCTAAGTGCAGTACCTGACATTTCTCCCAGCTGAAATTTATTTGGTTAGTTTTGGCCTGGCTTTCTAATCTCTTAAGGTCATTTTGAATTTTGATCCTGTCCTCTGTGGTATTAGCTGCTCTTCCTAATTTGGTGTCATCTGCAAATTTTATAAATATGCCCCCAATACTGTCATCCAAGTGATTGATAAAGATGTTCAATAGCCCTGGGCCCAGAAGAGAGCCTCGTGGGACCCCACTGGTCACTTCTTTCCAGGTTGAAAAGGAGCCATTGTTGAGCACTCTTTAGCAGCACTTCTACTGCTAGGATGAGACTTGCAGAAAGTGATTTGCCTGCCATCACCAACGGCTTGTCTTGAGAAGCACATTAGATCCCGCAAACATCCTGCTTCACCAGCTCCTATATTGGGCTAATTGTGATGCAGCTCATTTGCCACAATTTAAGCGCATAACAGTAAAGCTCTTCTATATAGACAGGAAAATTTTATACACACACACATGCACACACACAAAACTCCAAGCATTCCCAATGTTTAATACGTATTTTGTGTGTTTGTTTAACACTTGGTGCATTTGCAATAAATAGAAAAGGAGAGAAAGAGAGGGAGAATGAGGGGGAGAGAGAGTGCAATTACCCTGACAGGGTGCAATGGAAGAAATGAACTGAGGACGACAGCCTAGCAGATGGTGGGAAACTATTACCTTCCCCTGACGGAGAAGGAGCTTCGCCTCTCTAAGCCTCGTTTGTTCCCATAATTACCAATTTGGAGAAGAAATTCAAGGCGGAGAAAGAAGACTCAACTATTTACATTTTGCAATTCTTAAAAAGCACAGGGAAGAAACAAGATTTACATAAAGAGATGCACATGCAGATACGCTGGGCCCAAAAGATGCCATGTTGACCAGCAATAGATAAGACTGTGAGGTCTTAGAGAGCAGTCCTGGAAGATACCCACTGGATTCCTATTAGTGACATATGCACCTCTAACTCCATGGTATGAGTCAATGGTGTCACTAGGGAGTGCAGGGGGTGCCGGCTGCACCAGTTCAAAATTTCCTTTGGGCAGAAACAGGTTGTGGCATTCACCTGTGTCCCTTTAAAAGGCTGAAAAGATGGGGTGACTAGGATCAGGCTTAGTGGGAAGAGAAAGGAGAGGCCACAGTTTTTTAAAAATTCTTTAAAAATCAGTCTTAGCAAACTTTCATGTTAAACATATAAAACACATATGGACTTGTAAATACATTTTAGGCTATGCATATGATATTTATAATTTAAAAATACATTTAGTAATATACAGGAATTAAGATTAATGAGTAACATCAGTACAAAAAAAACATTATTAAGGATTCGGTATGGTGTGGTATGGGAGGAGGAGGTTACACCTAGATGATCCTAAACCTATGACACTACTGTTATGAGTGTGTATGTCTGTTTTCCAGTGTTGCACAAGGACCTATTTATTAGCACCTTACACAGCATCCTAATTCTGCAACAGTTGCTAAGCCCAGAGGATGTTGCCCGTGGCCATATACTGTCTGGGTAGAGGAAAGGAGGTAGCCGGTCAAAATCTGATCCAGCTGCATTTCTGCAGCTGGGGAAGAGAACTGTGGTTGTTCTCCCATATCTCAAGCAGTTGCAAATTGAAAGTGGAAACAATCCCATCCCCCCCAAGTTACAAAGTCACATATAATGCACATGTGTCAGGGTAGCTTTCCATTCAGCTGAACAATCAAAATGAATATACAACTTATTCCTAAACTGAACATCAGTGGCAAAGTTCTTCCCCCCTCCTCAGCCTACACCCAGTTGTAGTTTATGAGGAAACCAACAGGTGGAATGCACACCAGTGTTGCAAAATGCACCGAGTAGCTAAATTCCATTGTTCTTGCAGCATTTGCTTACCGGTATTTGTTAAGGTTTATCAAAAAGCCAGTCTGAACCCAAGTGAAGCTATGTCTAAAATCCCCTGCAAGATCCAGGAAAGTGACCTCATTTCTCTCCCTGTTGAATTGGACTAAGATACGAGTTTTACTGGATCTCTCAGGATACAGAGCTGGATTGAGCCCTGAACCTGGAAAGGAAGGTTTCACACAAAGTCTTTGGACAAAGGATCCACAGAAAAACAGATCTGCTTTCAGCCCAACTAACTTGCAGCAATGCCTCTGATGGACAAATTTTATTTGGGAGCACCATCATCTTATAAAACTTTCAGCCTTATGGGAACAGAGAGGAAATGTGCATGGTCAAAAAAATTTTTTTTTGTATGGCTTACAAGGCCTTCTAAAGAACAGAGTCTTTGTGACCATTCCAGCATAAAGAACATTTTTGTTGGATAAACAGATGTTCTCAAGGTAGGAAAATCAGTTTCAAATTTTTTTTCGTAATACTGTATTTCATTTGTGACATTGAACCTGGACACAGTTCTTGCAAAGGGATCCAGTAGAACATTTGAGCCTAACTGAAAGAAAGGAGTTGGTAGCATAAGCTTTTTTTAGACTATCCTCACATGCATGTCTGGAGTGGAGAATTCAGAGACAGGTCTATATCATCTGTTCAAATTCAAAAATTTGTGAGTATGGAGATGAGGTGACAAGTTCAGTTTTAATTATAGTTGTTGAGGAACAAGGGCAGGAGAAAGGCTGCTGCATACTGAACTTCATTTGCATGTCCACAAGGTATTGAATTTGAATTGATATTCTCACACACAAATGGCTTACATAGGTATATCTCTGGATTCTCTACTCCAAATGTGCATCTGAGGAAGAAGGTTCAAGTTGTCCAAAATGCATGTTACCAGCTTCTCTCCACTCCATACATCTGAGGCAGCAGATTCAAGTCTATGGAGTTTATTACACTGGGAAAAAAGATGGGAGCATCACAGGTTAATCCTGTCAATATCATGTGATTTGGCAAAGATTATCACATGAAAGCACGAGACGTTGCAAACATCCCGTGATTATAAAGAGGAATTATAGCACTGCTTTTTATTCACAGGAAAATCCTGTGAATAAAAAGCAGCACTATGATTCGTCTTTATTCACGGGATAATCACAGGATATTTGCGACGTTGCGCAGCATCGTGTGATAATCTTTGCCAAATCGTGCAACATTGATGGGAGCATTCTGCGATGCTCCAGTCTTTTTTCCGAGTGTGATAAACTCCTATGAAAGCTCATGTGACCAGCCTTCCTCCACTCCATGAACCTGAGGAAGGAGACTCAAGTAAGTCTATAAAAGCTCATGTTACCACTTTCCATCCACTCCATGCATCTGGAGAAGTAGACTTAACTCTGTATCAGTTTCCCTCCACTCAATGCATCTCAGGAAGTAGACGTAACTCTACGAAGGTCCATGTGCTTGGGTGAGATCTAATTTAATTTACACTTGAGCCATTGCATTCTGGGAGCCAGTGCTGGGAGGCTACTTAAGGCTACTCAAGGCTAGCAGAAGCGAATTTTGATTTTTTTTATCTAGTCAAGGAGGTGTTTAGAGAATAGAAGAGGAGCCGGCCTGAAGCATCAGAGGAAGTGAATCAGAGACTTGCCTTTGGAAGGAGCTTTTAGCCAGGAGCTCTCTACATAACTATAGGCCCTGTGACTTGAACTCAGTGACAGAGCTTGGGAATAAAGGCCAAGCCTAGCAAGGGAAGCCCACAGTCTTGTTTCAGTGCCTCCTTAAGACTTCTCAGTATGGACACTGAAGGCCCTGCAGCAGTCACCTGCAACACCTGTGGGATGTTTGTCTTCTTGCCTACAGAGGTGGCGAACTACACCTGCCACAAGTGCAAGTTAGTAGCCCTCTTGGAAGAGAAAGTACAGCAGCTAGAGGAGCAGGTATCTGCACTCCAGCATCATAGAGAGCAGGAGATTCTCCTGAACAGATCAGACCAGAATGTCTTGGGTGGGAAACAGACAGAGGAAGTTGTTGGGGTGGAGGAGGTCACTGCACATAAAACAGAGGTAGATGCTTGGAGGAAGGTCACACATAGAAGTAAGGAAACCAGGGAACGTTCTGTGAGCGGCTTGCAGCTACAGAATCGCTTTGAATCTCTCTCTGTTGTCAGAGATGATGAGGAAAAGCAGCAGGGACAGACATCAGGGACAGAGCAGGAGAGCCTGAGAGTATCACGAAAAGGAACAGCCACTGCTAAGCCTCGGAGGAGGTGCGTGGTCGTGGTGGGGGACTCCTTGCTGAGGGGTACAGAAGCAGTGGTTTGTGGGCCTGACAAGATGTCTCGGGAGGTGTGTTGTCTCCCCGGGGCAAAGATCCATCATGTGACGGAGAGGCTGACAAGACTTGTCAAGCCTACTGATCAATACCCCCTTCTTTTGGTTCATGTGGGAACCAATGATACTGCAAGGCACAGCCTTCAGAATATCAAAAGGGATTATGAGGCTCTGGGAAGGAAGCTGAAAGAGATGGATGCACAGGTTGTCATCTCATCTCTTCTCCTGGTGGAAGGGCATGGTCCAGGAAGGGAGAGGAAAATAGCAGAGGTAAATAACTGGCTCCGTAGATGGTGCCGCCAAGAACAGTTTGGATTCTTGGATCATGGGCTGCGGTTCCATGAGGAGGGACTTCTGGCAAGGGATGGACTGCATCTCACGCCAGTTGGCAAAAACGTTTTTGCCAACAGTCTGAAGAATCTGATCAGGAGGGCTTTAAACTGAGTTATGTGGGGGAGGGAGACATTATACTGGAAGGCAAAAGGGCTGGAGAAAATAGTCAAAATGACATAGAGGGAACAAGGCAAACAGTGCAAGGACCCAACAGTGCGAAGCAAAAAAATTTGCACAGGCAGCAAGTAAAGGGAACACATGTTCTTAGATGTCTCTACACTAATGCACAGAGTATGGGAAATAAGCAGGATGAACTTGAACTCCTAGCACAACAAGGGAAATATGATATAATAGGCATCACTGAAACCTGGTGGGATGAGTCTCATGATTGGAATGTAGAAATAGAGGGGTATAACCTTTTTAAGAGAAACAGGCCAAACAGGAAAGGAGGAGGAATAGCATTATATGTCAGGGATATTTACACCAGTGAAGAGATGCAGGAAGTCAATACTGGAAGCCAGGTGGAGAGCATCTGGATAAAAATTAAAGGAGAGGGAAATAACAGGGATGTTACTGTGGGAGTCTACTACAGACCCCCGACTCAGGCAGAGGAATTGGATGATGCCTTTCTAGAACAGATAATCACATACTCAGAAAAGAGAGATGTAGTAGTGATGGGTGACTTCAACTATCCTGATATTTGCTGGAAGTCAAACTCAGCCAAATCCTCAAAGTCTAGCAAATTCCTCACTTGCCTGGAAGACAATTTCATTGTCCAAAAGGTGGAAGAGGCAACAAGGGGATCAGCCATTTTAGATCTGATCTTAACCAACAGGGAAGACCTAGTTGATGGGGTGCAAGTGGTGGGATCCTTAGGTGGAAGTGACCATGTTCTCCTGGAGTTTGTTATACAGTGGAAAGGGGAAGCCAGGCATAGTCAGACACGCACTCTAGACTTTAGGAGAGCTAATTTCAATAAACTTAGAGAAATACTGGGAGTGATCCCATGGTCAGGAATACTAAAAGAAAAGGGAGTTCAAGACGGATGGGAGTTTCTCAAAAGGGAGATATTGAAGGCACAATTTCAAACAGTTCCAATGAGGAAGAAAAATGGAAGATGTCTCAAGAAGCCAGGATGGATGACTAAGGAACTTTCAACTGAGCTAAGTTTTAAACGGAACATGTATAAGAAATGGAAAAATGGAGAAATCACGAAAGAGGAATTCAAACAAATAGCCAGCACTTGTAGGGATAAAGTCAGAAAAGCTAAAGCGCAGAATGAACTCAGGCTTGCTAGAGAGGTTAAGAACAATAAAAAGGGCTTTTTTGGATATGTCCGCAGCAAAAGGAAGAAGAAGGAAACAGTGGGGCCACTGCGTGCAGAAGATGGCAAAATGCTAACAGGGGACAGAGAAAAGGCAGAATTACTCAACACCTTCTTTGCTTCAGTCTTCTCAGAAAAGGCAAAGGGTGCTCAACCTAAGGATAATGGAACAGGAGACAGAATAGAGGAAATTCAGCACAGAATAAGTAAAGAGGTAGTACAGGAATACCTGGTTAACCTAAATGAATATAAATCTCCAGGACCAGATGAACTACATCCTAGAGTATTAAAAGAACTGGCAAATGTAATATCAGAGCCATTGGCAATAATCTTTGAGAACTCCTGGAGAACAGGAGAAGTCCCAGCAGACTGGAGGAGGGCAAACGTTGTCCCCATCTTCAAAAAGGGAAAGAGAGAGGATCCCAACAATTATCGTCCAGTTAGTCTGACATCAATTCCAGGAAAGATTCTAGAGCAGATCATTAAGCAGAGAGTCTGTGAACACTTAGAGGCCAATGCCATAATCACAAAAAGCCAACATGGGTTTCAGAGAAACAAGTCATGCCAGACAAACCTGATCTCTTTTTTTGATAAAATTACCAGCTTGGTAGATGAAGGGAATGCTGTGGATATAGTATACCTCGATTTCAGTAAGGCCTTTGACAAGGTTCCTCATGACATTCTTGCAAACAAGCTTGCAAAATGTGGGATAGACAAGTTAACTGTTACATGGATTTGTAATTGGTTGACTGGCCGAACTCAAAGGGTGCTCAACAATGGCTCCTTTTCATCCTGGAGAGAAGTGACCAGTGGGGTCCCACAGGGTTCTGTACTGGGCCCAGTGCTATTCAACATCTTTATTAACGATTTGGATGACAGAATTGGGGGCATACTTATCAAATTTGCAGATGACATTAAACTGGGAGGAGTAGCTAATACCCCAGAGGACAGGATCAAAATTCAAAATGACCTGAATAGACTAGAAAGCTGGGCCAGTGCTAACAAAATGAAATTCAATGCGGAGAAATGTAAGGTTCTGCACTTAGGGCGGAAAAATGAAATGCACAGATATAGGATGGGGGACACCTGGCTAAATGAGACCACATGTGAAAGGGATCTAGGAGTCCAAATAGACCATAAGCTGAACATGAGTCAACAGTGTGATGCGGCAGCTAAAAAAGCCAATGCAATTTTAGGCTGCATCAATAGAAGTATAGTTTCTAGATCAAGGGAAGTTATAGTGCCACTCTATTCTGCTTTGGTCAGGCCCCACCTGGAATACTGTGTCCATTTCTGGGCACCACGTTTCAAAAAAGATGTGGAGAAACTGGAGCATGTCCAAAGGAGGGCAACTAAGATGGTGAAGGGTCTGGAAACCTTGCCCTATGAAGAACGCCTCAGGGAACTTGGGATGTTTAGCCTGGAGAGGAGAAGGTTAAGAGGTGATATGATCGCCCTGTTCAAATATTTGAAGGGATGTCATATTGAGGAGGGAGCAAGCTTGTTTTCTGCTGCTGCAGAGACTAGAACGCGGAACAATGGATGCAAACTGCAGGAAAAGAGATTCTACCTCAACATTAGGAGGAACTTCCTGACAGTAAGGGCTGTTCAACAGTGGAACACACTCTTTCCTCGGAGTGTGGTGGAGTCTCCTTCCTTAGAGGTCTTTAAGCAGAGGCTGGATGGCCATCTGTCAGGGATGCTTTGACTTGGAGTTCCTGCATGGCAGGGGGTTGGACTGGATGGCCCTTGTGGTCTCTTCCAACTCTATCATTCTATGATTCTATGATTCTATGAAGGCTCATACTGCAACTTCTTTCTTTCTTTCCATTAGTCTCAAAGGTGTTCCAAGATACCTTTGTTTCCTGTATTTGCAGTTAGTTTGCTGAATGCCAGTGAGAAAGACTCAAAAATGGATCCAAAGATTATAACCCGCAGAATGACTTGTTTTGACTGGCTAAGGTATTCAGAAATACAAGATGAAATGCCTGAAATAATTTTGCCCCCCACCCTGGCTGCAGAACAATTGGGAGCTGCTTCTGGGATGCCTGTCTTCCATCTAGTCAAGGGCTGTGGCAGCCACCCTGAGAGTTGCATGAGAAGCGCACAGCTCTGCGCATGCAGCCCAATGCTCCACACATATTGATCTAGGAGCTGAGTCACAGTATTGTACTTTGGGAAGGCAGTTATGCCCTCCAGATATTCTCCCAGGAAAAAAAAAATATCCACGGTTGCAAATGCACATTTAAAATGGGCAGGTTTTAGGGAAGGATGTGCCAGGAGAGAAGTCCCCCCCCCCCCATCACAATGCTAGAGACATGGAGAAATTCACCGCCGCCATTCCTTCCTTGCTAATTCCCCTTCCCCTCTTTATGAGGCATGTGGCTTATAAATCCTAAACACAACAGTATCTTTAGCTTCTGAGTTACTGCCAGATACAGCCCGTTTGAAAGATGCTATGTATTATCCCGTTGCCCTTTAGTGTGCAATATATATTTTATGAAGAGCGTATCATAAATGTAGGTGCTGCTGGTGCTCCTTTGCCTGGGTGCAGAAAAAAAAAAAGACGAGCATGTTGTTCCAAAGGGGGTACGGAAAGGGTGATATTAATATCTTACAATAATCACGCCAGGTTTGAAGAGAGAGACTTCAATTTTGCAATCTACCCTTGCTTTCCACACCATCATTTTTGGCTTTTTTTGAGCAGGGTGCTTCAATTAATTATTATCCCGTTTTCCCATGCAAAATGCATGCAGCATGAAGTCTCCAGAAAGGGGCAACTGCAGGAAGCACACCATGATTTTAGAGGTTTCTTCCCTTTCACTTGGCTCCATGCTGACCCTGTTTCTTTACTGATGAATAAGAACTGCTAAGTACCTGCATCATCATCCTCATGGGACACTCAGGGCCAAAGCTGAGCAAATCTGACCCCTGCTGGATGAATAGGAAAAGAACATGGATCACTCTCTCTTTCCCAATAAAAGATGCAGATATCCAGGATAGCTGGGTTGGCCTTGCAGCAAAATATTAAATACAGACTCCAAGCTACAGCATACACCCACAGAGGTTGCGATGATATGTGAAGTCGAAGGCTTTCCTGGATGGCATCCATGGCTTTTTGTGGGTTTTGGGAGCTATGTGGATGTGTTCTAAAAGAGTTTATTCCTGATGTTTTGCCTGCACAGATGCCAGCCACAGATGCAGGTGAAACATCAGGAATAAACTCTTCTAGAACATGGCCACATAGTCCCAAAACCCCACAAAAAACTATTGCAGGGATACCTTTATTAAGGCAACCAAAAGGCGCAACACAAGTGTCTTGTGGATATAGTATACCTCGATTTCAGTAAAGCGTTTGACAAGGTTCCCCATGACATTCTTGCAAACAAGCTTGCAAAATGTGGGATAGACAAGTTAACTGTTACATGGATTTGTAATTGGTTGACTGGCCGAACCCAAAGGGTGTTCAACAATGGTTCCTTTTCCTCCTGGAGAGAAGTGACCAGTGGGGTCCCACAGGTTTCTGTCCTGGGCCCAGTGCTATTCAATATCTTTATTAATGAGTTGGATGACAGAATTGGAGGCATACTTATCAAATTTGCAGATGACACTAAACTAGGAGGAGTAGCTAATACCCCAGAGGACAGGATCAAAATTCAAAATGACCTGAATAGACTAGAAAGCTGGGCCGATGCTAACAAGATGAAATTCAATCCAGAGAAATGTAAGGTTCTGCATTTAGGGCAGAAAAATGAAATGCACAGATATAGGATGGGGGACACCTGGCTGAATGAGACCACATGTGAAAGGGATCTAGGAGTCCAAGTAGACCATAAGCTGAACATGAGTCAACAGTGTGATGCGGCAGCTAAAAAAGCCAATGCAATTTTAGGCTGCATCAATAGAAGTATAGTTTCTAGATCAAGGGAAGTTATAGTGCCACTCTATTCCGCTTTGGTCAGGCCCCACCTGGAATACTGTGTCCAGTTCTGGGCACCACAATTCAAAAAGGATGTGGAGAAACTGGAGCGTGTCCAAAGGAGGGCAACTAAGATGGTGAAGGGTCTGGAAACCTTGCCCTATGAGGAAAGACTTAGGGAGCTGGGGATGTTTAACCTGGACAAGAGAAGGTTAAGAGGTGATATGATAGTCCTGTTTAAATATTTGAAGGGATGTCATATTGAGGAGGGAGCAAGCTTGTTTTCTGCTGCTGCAGAGACTAGAACGCGGAACAATGGATGCAAACTGCAGGAAAAGAGATTCCACCTCAACATTAGGAGGAACTTCCTTACAGTAAGGGCAGTTCGACAGTGGAACACACTCCCTCGGAGTGTAGTGGAGTCTCCTTCTTTGGAGGTCTTTAAGCAGAGGCTGGATGGCCATCTGTCAGGGATGCTTTGAGTGGGAGTTCCTGCATGGCAGGAGGTTGGACTGGATGGCCCGTGTGGTCTCTTCCAACTCTATCATTCTATGATTCTAAGTGTCTCTAAACTGACACATCTAGAGACAAATTTAGGGACTGTAAAAGGCAAAACAATTTCCTAACATTTTGCCTCATTTGGAAGTGAAACCCTGAAAGAATGAGTCCCACCCACACTGGTCTCCAGATGTTTTAGCAGAGAGGCACCTCAAAGGACTCACTGTGTTCGGCTCACAAAACGGCTTGGAGCCTCACACAAGGTAGATATGGGCTACATCTCTTAAGAATGGAGAAAAACATTTACTGCCTTGCCTTGGTCCTAAGCAGATGAGAAGGACAATATGGTTTGGCCCATGCTCTCCTGCTCCAGGCCCTACCCCAAGTAATCCCCCAATATGACTTGGTGGCAGGCAGGGGTTTACCCGCATGTACACTGCCATGCAAGAAGTGACTTAGGGAGCTGGGGATGTTTAGCCTGGAGAAGAGGATAGCCCTGTGCTTGTCTCCAGAGAATAGGACCCAGAGCAATGGATGCAAGCTCCAGGAAAAGAGATTCCACCACATTAGGAGGAACTTCCTGACAGTAAGGGCTGTTCGACAGTGAAACACACTTCTTTGGAAAGTGTTGGAGTCTCCTTCTTTGGAGGTCTTTAAACAGAGATTGGATGGCCATCTGTCAGGGATGCTTTGTTTCAGAGTTCCTGCATGGCATGGGTTGGACTGGATGGCCCTTGGAACTCCCAATCAAAGCATCCCTGACAGATGGCCATCCAGCCTCTGCTTAAAAACCTCCAAGGAAGTTGACTCCACTACACTCCGAGGGAGTGTGTTCCACTGTCGAACAGCCCTTACTGCCAGGAAGTTCTTCCTAATGTTGAGGTGGAATCTCTTTTCCTGGAGCTTGCATCCATTGTTCCAGGTCCTGTTCTCTGGAGCAGCAGAAAACAAGCTTACTCCTTCCTCAATATGAAATCCCTTCAAATATTTAAACAGGGCTATCATATCACCTCTTAACCTTCTCTTCTCCAGGCTAAACATCCCCAGTTCCCTAAGGCGTTCCTCATAGGGCACAGTTTCCAGACTCTTCACCATCTTAGTTGCCCTCCTTTGGACACATGGCTCCAGTTTCTCCACATCCTTTTTGAATTGTGGTGCCCAGAACTGGACACAATATTCCAGGTGGGGCCTGACCAAAGCAGAGTAGAGTGGCACTATTACTTCCCTTGATCTAATCACTATACTTCTATTGATGCAGCCTAAAATTTCATTGGCCTTTTTAGCTGCTGCATCACACTGTTGACTCATGACCTTCCTCCACCACCATCTTAAACTCGGCTTTCACATCTCAAGAAAGATGCATCTCTGTCACCCTCCATCATCATGTTTCTTTCCCCAAAGTGACTTTCAACATCCACGCCTGAGGAAAAATCCCATGCACTTTGGAAGCTTGCTTAATATATTTTGTGCCTTTTGGTTGGCCTAATAAAAGATGACATAGCAGTCTGTGTGTGTGCATGCATGTGTGTGTGTGTGTGTGTGTGTTATATTCAGAAAGACCATATTCAGTCTTTCTTTGCATTGTTCCTTTTACTGGAAATGTGCATTGTTAGATCCAGTTGCAGTCCATTCCAATTCTGGAGTTTCTCCAGACTCGTCCTCCTCCTCCTCCTCAGTTTGTGGCACTTTACATGTAAAATAACCAAAAACAGAGATCTCATCTTTAAAGAGAGGACAGCACACTTGTAACTCTGTCTCTCCATGTGTCTTGTGGTGTCAAGATATCTGGATTAAAAAACCTCTCTTTCTTCCAGCAACAGCGAAGCTAGTCCAACCGGCAAGGTCACAATGTTCCTGAGGGCGACTAAGCTATTCACAGCAATGGCATTGCGGCCTGTAAGTTTTGTCTCTCCATCAATACAATCCAGTGAGGTACAAGACAGACTTTTTCCAGAATGGAAATGGTTACTTTAAAAAAAAAACCCAAAAAGTACTGGGCTAAAGTGGCAGGCTATTGTGGCTACAAATGGGCTTCATGGCCAGGATGAGAAAAATTAGGTTTAATTTGCATTTTCAGAAGAACAACCCAGGCTAAGATCTTGTTCGCTGGCTGCACCAAGGAAAAATAATTCCATTGTACAGTTGGCCCTTTCCTTATGCAGGGATCCATTTCAGACCCCCTCTCCACGCCATTGCTGCTTTTATCACACGACTTCAGCATAAGCTGAACTCTTACAGGTTCATATGGGGAGATATGGTCTTTCAGATAGACTGGACCTAAGTCATGTAGGGCTTTATAGGTCAAGCCCAGCGTTTTGAATTGTGCCCGGAAACAAACTGCTAGCCAGTGAAGTTGTTTCAACAAGGGAGTTACATGCTGGCTGCAGCATTTTGAACCCACTGAAGTTTCTGAACAGCTTCCAAAGGCAGCTCCATGTAGAGTGCTTTACAGTAGTCCAAACAGGATGTAACCAAGGCATCTGTCACTGTAGCCAGATCTGACGTCTCAAGGAATGGGTGCAGCTGGCACACTAGTTTTAACTGTGCAAATGAACTCCTAGCCACTGCTGAAACTTGGGCATTCAGGCTCAAAGTTTAGTCCAGGAGGGAAAGACCCAAGCTGAGAGCCTGAGATTTCAGGGGATCCAGCACAGGCTGAATCCTTATTCCCTGATCTGCCTTCTGACTGACCAGGAACACCTCTGTCTTGTCTGGATTAAGCTTCCACTTGTTTGCCCTCATGCAGTCTGTTACTGATAGCAGACGTTGGTTCAATACGGAGACAGCTTCCTTGGAGTCAGATGGGAAGCAGAGATGGAGTTGGGTGTCATTCACATACTGGTGACACTGCACCCCAAAACTCTGGATGACCTCTCCCAGGGTTTCATGTAGATGTTGAACAACATGGGGGATTCAAACAGGACTTTCTGAGTCCATCCCTCAAAGAATGGGTCCAACTAGAGCAGAGCTAAGACTGGCCGCAGGCTCCCCAGTTGCAGATTCAGGTCCCAGAGGCTCTGGCTCATCCTCTGAGTCCTCCAAATACTCCTCCAGGCTGGGCATGACAGAGACCACAAGGACCGTTCAGTCCAGGAACTCTCAATCCAAGCACACCCCCTTCAGATGGCCATCCAAGCCTCTGTTTAAAGACCTCCAAGGAAGGAGACTCAACCATTCTCCAAGGGAGTGTCTTCCACTTTCAAACTGTTAGGAAGTTCCTCCTAATATTGAGTTGGAATCTCAACATAGCTTGCATCCATTGTTCTGGGTCCCATTCTCTGGAGCAGCAGAAAACAGCTTGCTCCTTCCTCAATAAGATATCCCTTCAAATACATACACAGGGCTATCATATCACCTCTTAACCACCTCTTCAGACCGAGCTCCCTAAGTATCCCCTCAGAGGGCTTGATGGTTTCCAGACCCTTCACCATTTTAGTTGTCTTTCTCTGAAGATGTTCCAGCTTGTCCACATCCTTTTTGAATTTTGAAAGCCTGGTCTCCAGAGTTGCATCCCAGTGCTCAAATCATTACACCACACTGGCTCCTACACTTATATATGCACAACTCAAACACTGATCCATGGATGCATGATAGCCGCACATGAGCAACTCCATTTCTTCAGCCTTGAATTAAATGAAGCCTTTCAGCAACTGGGACTCCAGACTCTTAATTACTTCCTTCCATCCCAGTCTTGAATATTTCTATACATTTATAGTTTTCTTTCCTATATTCTGCTTCTTGTCAACTATTACCCTATACTTCAATCCATGAAATCTTCTATATTTCTACCATTTGGTTCCTGCATTTTATAATGAAGATCGACTTATCCCAAAGCATATGTGCATATTCAAACTTGTGAAATAGTTGTAATTATCCATCTATGTGCATGCATTTTGATGTTGAGTCTTATTTTATGTGGGAGGGGAGTGAAAACAGATGTTGAATAAATAAAATTGTAGTAATACTTTGTTTCAATCAAAAATTCTCAAAACATAAATAAGCCTACGGTAAAATAAATCTTGCTGTACTGAGAGATTCAAAATTAACTGCTGTTGCCTAAAAGAATTTTCAATCTGCAATTCTCCAATCTGTAACGATTTGGATGACAGAATTGGGGGCATACTTATCAAATTTGCAGATGACACTAAACTGGGAGGAGTAGCTAATACCCCAGAGGACAGGATCAAAATTCAAAATGACCTGAATAGACTAGAAAGCTGGGCCAGCGCTAACAAAATGAAATTTAACACAGAGAAATGTAAGGTTCTGCACCTAGGGCGGAAAAATGAAATGCACAGATATAGGATGGGGGACACCTGGCTGAATGAGACCACATGTGAAAGGGATCTAGGAGTCCAAGTAGACCATAAGCTGAACATGAGTCAACAGTGTGATGCGGCAGCTAAAAAAGCCAATGCAATTTTAGGCTGCATCAATAGAAGTATAGTTTCTAGATCAAGGGAAGTTATAGTGCCACTCTATTCTGCTTTGGTCAGGCCCCACCTGGAATACTGTGTCCAGTTCTGGGCACCACATTTCAAAAAAGATGTGGAGAAACTGGAGCATGTCCAAAGGAGGGCAACTAAGATGGTGAAGGGTCTGGAAACCTTGCCCTATGAAGAACGCCTTAGGGAGCTGGGGATGTTTAGCCTGGAGAAGAGAAGGTTAAGAGGTGATATGATAGCCCTGTTTAAATATTTGAAGGGATGTCATATTGAGGAGGGAGCAAGCTTGTTTTCTGCTGCTGCAGAGACTAGAACGCGGAACAATGGATGCAAACTGCAGGAAAAGAGATTCCACCTCAACATTAGGAGGAACTTCCTGACAGTAAGGGCTGTTCGACAGTGGAACACACTCCCTCGGAGTGTAGTGGAGTCTCCTTCCTTAGGGGTCTTTAAGCAGAGGCTGGATGGCCATCTGTCAGGGATGCTTTGACTTGGAGTTCCTGCATGGCAGGGGGTTGGACTGGATGGCCCTTGTGGTCTCTTCCAACTCTATGATTCTATGATTCTATGATTCTATGATTCTAAGAGTGTATTGTCAAAGTATAAAGTTGACAATTGGCCCCACCTTCGTCTCCAAAAACGTATTAGTTCTTTCTAGTCCTCGCTATGTCTGTCTAGTGTCTTGTCTTTCATCACCACTGTTAACTCGTCTAATTCAATCATATCATATAGTTTCAATAACTATTCTTCTGTTCTCTGTGGTTCCTTATCTTTCCATTTTGGGGCATATATTATTCTGTCCACCATCACCATGTACATCAATATCCTCCAGTGTTGTTTCCTGGCTTTATCATCCAACATATATATGTCATAATGAGGAGACAAATTCAGAATCCACAGAGAATTTTATATTCAGTATTTTAGGTATTACTATGTGCATTTTTTGCAAATGTGTTTTTTTCCTCTGAAGTATTGCTACCACATATGATGGAATGTCCCCATATGTTTTTTTTAAAAAAAACAAACATTTCCAACAACTATTATTTCCATTCTCATATATCTCAGGCACCAAGAATCCCCTGTGCAGCATTTTACAATAATTTCCCTTTAGTCTGTAGATTTTCTTCCAAGTAAATTCTCAATATTCATGTTGTAGTGGGTGTTCAATGTTCTGATTGCATTGCATTTGAGGTTTGTGTGTTTTAAAGAGTTTGGATGTCCATATCTCAGGGAATTTAAGCAGTGAATTCCTCCAGTGGGAGAAACGGGTTGGATTAGATGGCCCTTGGAAAACCCTTCCAACTGTATGGATCTTTGTTGTCTATGACTTGGCTGAAACAAGCTAACATGGTTCGTAAGAAGCCTACTAGAAGCTCTGAAAAACGAGGGAAGTAATAGTCTTACTCTATTTTGCTTCAGGCCTCACCTGGAATACTGTGCCCAGTTCTGGACATCACAATTCAAGAAGGATGTTGATAGACTGAAACTTGTCCAGAGGAGGGTGTCCAAAATGTTGAAGAGTCTGGAAACCAACCAACCCCTTAAGGAGAAGAGACGGTTAAGAGGTGATATGATAGCTCTGTTTAAATATTTGAAGGGGTATCTTATTGAGGATAGAGCAAGCTTGTTTTCTGTTACTCCAGAGAATAGGACCGAGCACAATGGATGCAAGCTACAGGAAAAGAGATTCCACCTAAACATTAAGAAGAATTTCTTGAGGTTAAGAACTGTTCGAGAGTGGAACACACTTCCCCAGAGAGTCTTTTTCTTTGGAGGTCTTTAAAGAGAGGCTGTGTGTTCCTGCATGGAAAAGACAATTGGACTGGATGGTCCTTCTGTCTCTTTCAACTCTCTGATTCTATGAGAAACCAAGATTCTTGGATAACAGTAATACTATTTAAAATGTCGGGAGTGATAGCCCTATCTTGGAAGCATTCAAGAGGTGTCTTCAGCTTGTCCTACCTCAAGGGTTCGTAATGCAGTGATACTGTTTTGGAACAAACTTGGCTTCTGAAATGGAACAAAGCTCTTGCTCAGAGTCATGAAGGGGATGGGGAATGTTTTTTTTTCCCTTCTCGATATGTCAGCCACTGACTTTGGCTTTGGTAGACTATTTCAAAGAACACCAAAATTAATTACCGGCTGGGCTCTCTTCTCTTCCACCTCCCTGTCGTCCTCCTTCCTTTCCAGGGTCACACTCCTGACTTAACATGCACAGACATGAAACCCCATCATCGGCGCCTGGGCTGCAGGTGTCTAAAGAGATATAAGGAAGCATCTTTCAAAGGGATAGGAGCCCTAATTTAGCAAAAGCTCTAAAGACTTCAAGCAAGGAGGGAACAGACAAGAAGAGCAGGGAATTAAGCCTGCCCTGACATTTTATGATGGCGTCAGGGTCAGCAAAAGACGATGGAAGCCAAGAGAGTGAAAACAGAGGAAGTTCTGTTTAAAGCAGGAGCTTGTAGCGGGGACTGAGGTCATTTGTGGATCAAATGCTTTAATAACTGATAAATAAAGGAACCGGTGGTATTATAGTCCACAGCTGAAAGCACAAACTTTGCTTTGTCTGTAGTTTACCAAGCAAATCTGTGGCAGTTGCAATAATTAGGCCTTTCCTTTTTGTCTTCTTCACCCTGTAGACCAAACAAAACCAGCCTGGCACTTTGTAACAGTGTGTGGTCTGTATATAGTGAGATGTGGCTGATTGGCCCACCAATCTCTCCAACTACCAGAACCCCAGTTTTTCATACAGATAGATAGATAGTGATTTACAGGTGAAAACAACAACAACAAAAATCACAGCCGAGCCTCTCCCAGTGCATGCAAACATGCAACCCCCTTCCTCAATCCCTCAAAAACTGCCTCATCCTCTTTCAATTACCTTCTTTTCCTTCCATTTCCCCTTAAAATGCTAATGTCATTTCCAATTGCCATTCTGAATGAGGAATGGGGGAGAAACAGGGCATTTCCTAACCTACTCACAAAAGAAAGAGACCACGCAACAGAAGTTGGGTTAAGATACAAGCCACTTTATTTAAATATCTCCTACTTAGGTTTTATTCCTTGAGATGTACAAAAGTGTGTGTGTGTGTGTGTGTGTGTGTGACCTAATGTTGGAACACCTGGGCAGGTGGTCTGTCCCAGACTTCCTCCCCATCTTCCCCTGGGCAAAACACCTGACCCCTACAGAGAACCAAAATCATTGAATCATAGGATGCTAAAGGTGGAAGAGATCCCAAGGGCCATCCAGTCCAATCCCCTTCTGCCATGTAGGAAGACACCCTCAAAGCCTTCTCAACTGATGGCCATCCAGCCTCTGTTTATAAACCTACAACAAAGGAGACTCCACCACTCTCCGAGGAAGCATCTCCCACTGTCGAACAGCTCTTACCATCAAGAAGTTCTTCATAATGAGGTGGAATCTCTTTTCCTAACATTTGCATCCATAGTTCTGGGTCCCAAGCTTGCTCCATCCTCAATATGACACCCCTTCAAATATTTAAATGAGACTATCATATCACTTCTTAACCTTTTCTTCTCCAGGCTAAACATGCCTAGCTCCCTAAGTCTCTCCTCAGAGGGCATGGTTTCCAGTCCCTTCACCAGTTTTGGTCACTCTCCTCTGGACGTGCTTACTAAAGCATGAAGCAGTAGGAAAAGAAGAAGGCCACATGGCAAGTAGATGGACTCTATGGGAGAGGAAAACTTTGGTGGTAAGACCTCAGCAAGGCTGTTGATGACTACCAAGCCTCTTGAAGGTTTCTCATTCATAAGACTGACAAAAATTGTAGGTGACCTGATGATATACGAAAACAATAATAACAACAACAGGCTAGCTGTCATTTGGAATATAGAAAGGCAGGTTATGGCCTCAGACTCCTGAGATGTTTGGAACATTTCCAAGATGCATCAGCACATCCCAAAAATGTCAGTTCAGGAGAGCTTTGATATGTTAAAATGGCTGGGTGAGTTAGCCTTTGCTCCCAAGCATCAAAGGTGAGTTTTAGAAACACTTGACACATTCGAGTAAAGGCAATGATCTGAAGTAAGAGGTCAAAGCCCTGTCTTCAGGTATTGTGAAGGGTCTTAGACTGCTATACCTGATAGCCCAAAGAAATGGAGGAGATTGTGGTAATGGAAGTGTTCGCTCTCCTGGGGAAAAAGGGAGACAGACACTACTGCAATGATCTTTGTAGGCACTTGCACAAATTTATTACTTAATTTAATTATCTAAGTGCAAAGGGATCCTTTTATCACCTTCAAGACTAACTGAAAGACCGAAACTGGGAGCATGAGCTTTCATAGACTTGAGTCTATTTCCTTTGAGTCTATGAAAGCTATGAAACCTCCGCACTGTCATGGACGGATCACTTTCTGATCAAGCTGGAACTAAAGGCCACTTTCCGTCCCCCCGGGGGTGGTGGACCCATTCGAATGGTCCGCCCTCGAAGGCTAATGGAACCAATCGGCTTCCAGAAGGCTTTAGAGGGATTGATGGTTGGCAACACCGGCGACTCTGTCGAAACCTTGGTGAATACTTGGAACACCGATCTTCCCAAGGCTCTCGACGCAATCGCTCCCGAGCGTCCTCTCCAGCCCGCTCCCAACCATAAGCCCTGGTTCACGGAGGAACTTAGGGAGATGAAGCGGGTTGGACGACGACTAGAGCGCAAATGGCGGAAGACTCGACTCTTATCCGACAGAACTCGCCATAGGCAACACCTTCGTGCCTATCGGGAGGCTTTGCGTGCAGCACGGAAATCTTTCTGCTCTGCACGCATTGCATCTGCAGAGTCCCGTTCAGCAGAGCTGTTTAGGGTGGTGGGGGAGTTGACGCGGGTTCCCCCTGCACCAAACCCCCTACTTGACCCAACGACAGCCTGCTGTGATGCGTTTAACACCCACTTTGCAGATAAAATCTCTCGGATAAGGACTGACTTGGACGCCAATGTTTCAGCAGAATCTATAAGTGAGGCTCCCAATAACTCCGTTGCTGTCAGTTTACTGGATGAGTTCCAACCTGTTAGTACTGAGGACGTGGACAAGCTCCTTGGAAGTATGAGGAAGACGGCTTGCCCTCTCGACCCCTGTCCATCTTGGCTGGTCGTCCAGGGAGGGGATGCATTGAGGGTATTCCTTCGGGATACAATCAATGCGTCCCTTAGGGAGGGCTCTTTACCATCTAGTTTGAAGGAGGCGGCTGTAAAACCCCTCCTGAAGAAACCCTCCCTCGACCCCCTGGACAGGAACAACTATAGACCAGTGTCCTTGCTACCGTTTTTGAGCAAGGTGATCGAGAGGGCAGTTGCCTCCCAACTCCAAGCTGTCTTGGATGAAACCGATTATCTTAATCCATTTCAAACTGGCTTCAGGACAGGACATGGAGTTGAGACTGCTATGGTTGCTCTGACCGATGACCTCCGCTTGAGCATTGACAGGGGTAGTGTGACCCTGCTCGTGCTCTTGGATCTCTCAGCGGCTTTTGACACTATTGATCACTCCATCCTTTTGGACCGGCTAAGGGAGTTGGGGATCGGAGGCACCGCACTCCGGTGGTTCTGGTCCTTTCTCTCCGGCAGATCCCAAAGGGTGAGGCTCGGGGACAGCTGCTCTTCCAAGATTGAGCTTAATTGTGGTGTCCCTCAGGGTGCCATCCTGTCCCCGATGCTGTTCAATATTTATATGAAGCCGCTGGGTGAGATCATTCGGAGGCATGGAGCTCAGTGTCTTCAGTATGCTGATGACACTCAGATATACCTCTCCATGACAAGATCATCGGCTCAGACTTCAGATGGCGTCTCCCCTCTTAATGACTGTCTTGCGGCAGTAATGGATTGGATGAGGGAAAACAGATTGAAGCTCAATCCAGACAAAACGGAGGTACTCACAGTCACAGGACCAAAGCCAGGTCTGGGAATACATCTTCCGGTCCTAGATGGAGTCACACTCTCCTCGACGGACCCTGTTCGCAGTCTGGGGGTACTCCTAGACTCGTCGCTTCACATGACTAGTCAGGTGAATGCGACGGTCAGGAGTGCTTGTTATCAGCTTCGGCTGATACGCCAGCTGCGCCCTTTCCTGGATCAGAAGGACCTAGAGTCTGTGGTACACGCTTTGGTAACCTCACGATTGGATTTCTGCAATGCTCTCTACTTGGGGCTACCCTTGTGCCTAACTCGGAAACTTCAACTAGTCCAAAACATGGCAGCCAGGCTTATTACTGGTACAGCGAGGTGCGAGCACATAACACCAGTGCTTAAGTCCCTCCACTGGCTACCCATTAGTTTCCGGGCGCAGTACAAGGTGTTGGTCTTGACCTTTAAAGCCCTACAGGGCTCGGGTCCATCTTATCTTAGGGACCGCCTCTCCCCGTACAATCCCCCCCGCACACTCCGGTCCTCCGGGAGAAATTTATTACAGCCTGTGAAAACGAGGCTGTTGCGGACCTCCCGGGGGACTTTCTCTGCTGCCGCTCCCAGGCTATGGAATGACCTGCCGGATGAGATGCGTCTTATTACATCCCTGGATAGCTTTAAAAAAGCCTTAAAGACGCATCTCTTCCAGCAGGCCTTCCCTGAAACATCTTAACTCCTGGTCCCGACACTGGCTTACGACATTGGGACGTGCGCTCCTACAAGTTCCCATCACTTTATCTAGGAAGTTTACATCTACAGTGTCTATAGAATTGACTGGCTGCTTGTTATGTTCTATGTTCTATGTTGTATGTATGCAATTTTATTTTTATTTTTATTTTTTATTTTTTGGATTTTAATCTGATATTGGTTTAATTTATTTTTAAGGGGTGGGAGGTGGGGTTATGGGTTATTGGGATTGTTTTATCTTGATGTCTTTTAATTATTGTAACCCGCTCCGATTGATGACAGAGGAGCGGGCTATAAATAAAATTATTATTATTATTATTATTATTATTATGCTAACTTCTTTTGCTTTGTTAAGGCTCAAAGGTGCTACAAGAATGCTTTGCATACTGATTTTCCAGACTAACGCAGCTATGTCTTTGAATCCTAATTATCTATAGTCTGCCATTTTAATTTAAACTTCTTGACAATGCAAAGTAATAACTTTCAGAACAGATAATAATAAATTTCCCCTTTATAAGGATACCTTAATAGGCAGGAGAAACTTCCAGGGGCTTAGTTTGCATTGGTAGTTCCAATTAGAGAAAACTAATTCACTCACCAGGATTTATATATGTGTCATTTCTCTACTCAACAATTCATTGAGTGGCTCAGTAGTAGGAATGAGATGAGGGGGTTTGCTCCCATCGTTTTAAAAGACTTGGATGGTGGAACACAAGGCAGGCTTATCAAATTTGCAGAAGACACTCAATTAGGAGGGGTAACTAATACCCCAGAAGACAGGATCAGAATTCAAAATCATTTTAACAGATTAAAAAGCTGGACCAAATGATTTTCAACGTGGAGAAATATATTATATTTAGGTGGGGGGAAAATGAACTGCCCAGATATAGGGTGGGGGACACCTGGCTTGATAACAGTGCATGTGAAAAGGAACTAGGGGTCTTAGTAGACCAAAAGCTAAACACAAATCAACAGTATGGTACAGCAGCTAAAAAGGCCAATGCAATTCTACATCAACAGGAGTCTAGTGTCCAGAAGTAATAGTACACTCTGTTCTGCTTTGGTTAGATCTCACCTGGAATAACATATCTAGTTCTTAGCACCACAGTTCAAGATGTATTTTGACAAGATGGAACAGCTCCAGAAGACGGTGACCAAGATGCTCAAAGGTCTGGAAACCAAACCTCATGAGGAATGACTTAGGGAGCTGGGGATGTTCAACTTGGAGATGAAAAGACTCATGACAGCCATCTTTAAATATCAGAAAGAATGCCATTTAGCAGATGCAGTAAGTTTCTTTTTTGCTGGAGCAATTCCGCAAGAAAGTTTTCCTACTATTTGTTCTTGCATACACACTCCCTATTATGCAGAGTTTTAAGGTACTTGCTTTTATTTACAGATTGCATTTCTGTGCTCAGAAGAAGTGTGTGGAGGTTTCCATTTAACTTCAGCCTGGTCTCTGCAGAGCTTTGGAGGGGCAAATTTGTACAAACCACATATACAAATTTATCATCCATTTCCACAGGGAAAGGGCAACAGCTCAGAGAAAGACTTGATGCATAGGTTCCCAGGTTCAATCCCTAGAATTTATTTTATAAAAAGATAAAACACTATCTAGGATTAAACTACAGGCTTTAAAGGCAACAGAAATAGAAGTGGGGATTAGCCTTCATTTATTAGTTATCATCATGCGAAGCAGCTCAACTAACAAGGATGAAACCATGGCTTACAGAAGATAAGTTTAGTAAGAAATATTTACTGCATTTCAGATGCTTTACTCTGGATGAAAAAAAAGAAACTCTGAGTCTTAACAAAACAAGAGTCAAGTGGATATATCATAAAAAATACTGAGAACCTGAATCAAGTATCTTCAAAAGCTAAGCCCATATATTTTGCCATTAATCTCTGTTATTGGACATAGTTCTGGCAATTTAACTGATGACAGAAGCATAGAATTGGAAAGAGATCTTAAAAGGCCATCCATTCCAACCCCCTTCTGTCATGAAGGAAGAGACAAACAAAGCCCTCCTTGTAACAGATGGTCATACAGCCCCTGTTTAAAAACCTCCAGTTTAAGCTATGGGAGAAAAATGGAAGGATACAGTTGGAAGGGACCACGAGGGCCATTTGAGACTGCATGGCCATCTGTTGGGAGGGATGTTATCCTAGTGGCACAGTGGTTCAATGCCTGTACTGCAGCCACTCACTCAGAAACCACAAGGTTGTGAGTTCAATCCTGCCCAGGGGCTCAGGGCCAACACAGCCTAGCATCCTTCCTAGGTCACTAAAATGAGTAATGCTTGTTGGGGGTAATTAGTTTAAACATTGTAAACTGCTAAGGGAGTGCTTAAGTGCACTGATAAGTGCTATAGAAATGTGCTTGCTATTGCTATTGCTAAGATTTAGCCGTTGTTCACCCCTCCCAATTTAATATTAAATTAATAAGGTTGGTGTGGGGAACTCGAGCATAACCCTGCTGCAGACACCCAGGATCTATAGCAGGTTTTTGATTCCTCCATACCGGAGCTAACAAAGAAAGGTTTTAGGGAGCACACCTTGACAAAAAATCAGTGGAATTTCCAGTATAATCCATTTATGTTTGCAGAGGCATGGCTAAGGAATGGGATAGGAGCACACAGTTAGACAAAGAACCCGAGATCCGGTGTGCTAATCCCTTTTGTCTGAGATATTCATTGCACCTATTAGCCAGGACCGCATGAACTACATCCAACGGTATTAAAAGAACTGGCAAATGTAATCTCAGAGCCATTGGCAATAATTTCTGAGAATGCCTGGAGAACAGGAGAAGTCCCAGCAGACTGGAGGAGGGCAAACGTTGTCCCCATCTTCAAAAAGGGAAAAAAAGAGGATCCCAACAATTATCGTCCAGTTAGTCTGACATCAATTCCAGGAAAGATTCTAGAGCAGATCATTAAACAGAGAAACTGTGAACATCTAGAAAGCAATGCCATAACTAAAAAAAGTCAACAAAGGTTTCTGAGAAACAAATCATGTCAGACTAACATGATCTCCTTTTTGATAAAATTACCAGCTTGGTAGATGAAGGGAATGCCACAGATACAGCATATCTTGATTTCAGTAAGATTCCCCCATGACATTCTTGCAAACGTGGCAGTTAAATGTGGGTTAGACAATGTGACTGTTAGAAGGATTTGTAATTGGTTGAACGGCCAAACCCAAAGGGTGCTCAAGAATGGCTCCTCTTTATCCTGGAAAGAAGTGACCAGTGGGATGCCACAGGGTTCTGTCCTGGGCCCAGTACTATTCAACATCTTTATCAATTGCTTAGATGAAAGAATAGGGGGTATGCTCATCAAATTTGTAGATGATACCAAATTAGAGGAGAAGATCAAAATTCAAAATGACATTAAAAGATTAGTAAGCCGGGCCAAAACTAACAAAATGAATTTCAACACAGATACATGGACAGAAAAATGAAATGTAAAGATATAGGATGGGGACATCGGGCTGAACGAGACCACATGTGAAAGGGATCTAGGAATTCTAGCAGAACACAAGTTGAACATGAGTCAGCATTGTAATGCAGCATCTAAAAAGGCCAATGCGATTTTAGGCTGCATCAATAGAATCATAGAATCATAGAGTTGGAAGAGACCCCAAGGGCCATCCTGTCCAACCCCTTGCGATGCAGGAACTCCCAATCAAAGCATCCCCAACAAATGGCCATCCAGCCTCTGTTTAAACACCTCTAAGATCAAGGGAAGTAATATTGCCAGTCTATTCTGACTTGGTCAGGCCTCAACTGGAATTCAAAAAGGATGTTGAGAAGCTGGAGCGTGTCTAAAGGAGGGTAACTAAAATGGTGAAGGGTCTGGAAATCATGCCTTATGAGGAAAGACTTAGGGAGCTGGGGATGTTTAGCCTGGAGAAGAGAAGGTTAAGAGGTGATATGATAGCTCTGTTCAAATATTTGAAGGGATGTCATATTGAGGAGGGAGCAAGTTTTCTGCTGCTGCAGAGACGAGAACACGGAACAATGGATGCAAACTGCAGGAAAAGAGATTCCACCTCAATATTAGGAGGAACTTCCTGACAGTAAGGGCTGTTCGACAGTGGAACACACTCCCTCGGAGTGTACTGGAGTCTCTTTCTTTGGATGTCTTTAAGTAAAGGCTGGATAGCCATCTGTCAGAGATATTTTGATTGTGAATTCCTGCATGGCAGGGGGTTGGACCAGATGGCCCTTGGGGTCTCTTCCAACTCTATGATTCATTGAACTCACTCTGGTTTCAGACCATTGTCTCTCCATCTGGGAAACATTCTAAAGTGATTTAATCCTTTCAAGCCTTGGTTTCTGTCCCCAAGATACAATACAGGTTATATATACCACCAGCAAACCAGTAGCAGGTAGACACTCTGTTGGTTTACTAAGCTGAGCCCCTAAATATGCTGGCAAATCCCCAGCAATTGAGCCTTCATTGTCCCAGACATTCATCAATTAGACTCAAGATCTATGTCAGGAGACTATTATCATTAGCAAAGCCTTAGCTCTGTTCACCTTTCCCAACTTTGATTCCATTAGCAGGAACTCACAACTGAAGCATCCGCGACAGATGGCCATCCAGCGTCTGTTTAAAAATCTCCAAAGAAGGAGGGCACGTGTTCCACTGTTAAACAGCTCTCACTGTCAGGAAGTTCCTCCTAATGTTGAGGTGGAATCTCTTTTCCTGTAGCTTGCATCCATTGTTCTGGGTCCTATTCTCTGGAGCAGCAGAAAACAAGGTTGCTCCAGCCTCAATATGACAGCTTTGTTTAAATATATGAAAGGATGGCATCACTTAACCTTCTCTTTTCCTGCCTCTGGAGTTCTTTGTGATTTGTACTCGGTATAGCTGGGCTGATCCCAAGACCGCTGTTGCCACAGTCAAATTATATCTCTCATTTGAGCTAATAGTATAATTCCCCTATAACTAGATTCGGTTGATGGTGTCATCATTCATGGCAGAAGGGAGTTGGACTGGATGACCCTTGGGGTCTCTTCCAACTCTAGGATTATATGTTTCTAGGATTCAAAGAAAATTGTACTGAATCCCAAAAGGAATCAGTAGCCAATGAAGAAATATCAGAAGTATGGTGACATGAGCAACATGGCGAGCCAAAAAGATACTCTTAGCAGTAGAGTGTTGAATGGAAACCAGAGGACTAAGTTGAGATAATGGAAGACTAGTCAAAAGAAAATTACAATAATCAAGGCAGAAAATGACCAAGACTAAGGTCTTTTTAGCAGAAGAAGCAAAAAGAAAAGCTGTGACTTTTAGCACTGCTATAAAGAAAAAATTGACCTGACCCTGATACAGCCTTGAAGCTAGGAACAAAAGACAAAGAAGAGTGAAAAATAAAGCCAAGACTCAGATCTTCCATCACAGGATAAATAGGACCATTATTAACGGTGATGGAGAATGCATGTTGTAAAGAAAATTTTGGAAGAAAAATAAGAAGTTTTGTCTCTGCCATGTTAAGTTTTAGATGATGGCGAAGCATCCAAGCTGAGATACCTGGAAGAAATGCTGTAATATGATGTTTGGTGTCACAAGAAGATTGTTTTGGAGTGAAGAAATACAGCTGAATACCAGAGTTGTGGTTTTGAGTTTGGCCATAATTTCCAGGGAGCTGATTCCAAATACAAATGCAGATTGAACACCATCTTGATATCCATATTTTCAGAAGAGATTTATTCCAGATTGAAGGAATAGTACTCAATTTAGAAACTTAAGTTTGTGAATATTTTGGCAATAGATTGAGAATTATGTGTGGGTGGAGACTCAGTATGGGTATGTCAACTTTATTTAAGAATATTTAAGAAAACAAAAGGCCCACATGAAGTTTTATGGGAAAGAAATTAACTCTTTCTGATAAAATAATCAAGAACTCTTGATTAGGGAAAGAGACTTACATAGTACCTTTCATATACCTAATTTCCAGTCTGTGTTAAACTGGAAGAGGCCCAGTTCTTATTCATGGGTCCATGAAAGTGAACTGAATCGACACAACTAATAGATGTGGATGATGGAAATGTGATGAAATAAATGGAGGAAGTGCAGACCAGAGGTGCGTATTTTGGACTTTCAACTGTTCTGGAGATGGGGTTGCCATAAAAAGGCTTGCTTGGATTCTGGTTTTGAACAGAATTTGAGCAAATATCTAAGGATGCATCTACAATGTAGAATTGATGCAGTTTGACACCACTTTAATTGACATGGCTCAATGCTATGGAATTCTGGGTTATGCAGTTTCTTGAATTCTTTAGGCTTTTCTGTCAGAAAGCTCTGAGGCCACAACAAACTACAAATCCAAGGATTCCACAGGAAGGAACAATGACAGTTAAAGTGATGTCAAACTGCATTAATTCTGCTGTGTGGAAGCAATCCAAGATGAGCATGGCCTTTAATGATCTTTCTCACTCAAGGTTAGAAACATCCCCAGTATATATTGGATATATCTGATGTTATCCCCTCCCAGTCTTCAAATTTCTAGTATTGCAGTAATCTGACTTCAGCTGAACATCTAGCATGAGCGTTCAAAGAAAGAAGGCAATGTGATACCAAGGGAATGCAAACACAACCGATGTAGGAATCATAGAGTCATAGCTGCCATGCGAGAAATGAAGTGCCAATGATTTTCAAAGTCTCATAAACAAACAAAACAAACAGCTTCATTTATATACCGCTTCATACCCTTAAGGTGTGTCTAAGCGGTTTACAATTGTAAGCTATTTGCCCCCCAACATTCTGGGTACTCATTTTAGCGACCTCGGAAGGATGCAAGCCTGAGTCAAGCTTCAGCCCTTTGCTGGTCTTGAACTCGCCACCTTATGGTTTTGAGTGAGTGGCTGCAGTACAGGCATTTAACCACTGCGCCACCAGGGCTGCTCATTTCCTGCAATGCTAGAGATTTGGAGCCTGAAGGAAAATTTCACTTAGTGAGGCAGTATTTTCTGGGGAGGGGGGGCATAGTCATAATCTTCACACCTAGCTCTATTGCTTTGGAGTAACTAGAGGTGGTGTCTGATGTGTCATGATATTCTATGAATAGCCTGGAGTACCCTTACCCCAGACCTGCCCCAACCACCCCTGGCTACCTGGGGTCCTCTTCTCCGAGGCTGGGTGTCCCTTTGCTTTGGCAAACCAGTCTTCTGTATTCCAACAGCAAAACTTTATTTCAGTAACTAGAGAAGTTAACAGTACACTTCTGTAGACAGAACTACCATAATCCCCAAACATTAGCATGAAATAAGCAATGCCCCACCAGTAAATTCATGGACTTTCCCTTGATTTGCTCATAAGCCAAAACATATTTATGCCCCTTCTAGTATTCTTTCACTTTAGGCCTGCTCAGCTTTCCCAAGAGTCATCCGTTTCTGGAATTTATGACTCTGGAGATCGGGGTTTGATTTACAGCTCAGCCATGGAAACCTACTGGGTGATCCTGGGCAAATCACACTCTCTCAGTCTCAGGGGAAGGCAATGGCAAACGTCTTCTGACCAAATCTTGCCAAGAAACTCCATGATAAGTTTGCCTTAGGGTCACTATAAGGCAGAAATGACTTGAAGGTGTACAACAACCACCACAACAACATCAACAGTCCTCCCAAACATATCTGTGCATTTGCTAGCTTGACAATTATATACTAGAGCAAAGACAACAACTCCCATCAGCTAAATGACCATATTTTATGTTACACCCAGTTGATTTTATCAGAATGAGGTGCCCAATGTCAGTCACATGGCTGGGTGCCTCATTCTGACATTGGAACAGAGGATCTTCTGGAAAAATCTGGAACAAAGAAGAAGGATTAGAAGGGGTCACACTTCCCCTAAAGGACAAAGTTCGCAGTTTGGGCGTATTCCTGGATTCGTCTCTCCACCTGACTTCTCAGGTGGAGGCGACAGCCAGGAGTGCGTGGTACCAGCTTCAGCTGATACGCCAGCTGCGTCCCTATCTGGGAAAGGAGGACCTTGAAACATTGATATATGTGCTGGTAATCTCTCGTTTAGATTTCTGCAATGCACTTTACATGGGGCTACCTTTAGATCAAGTCTGGAAGCTTCAATTAGTCCAGAACACGGCAGCCAGATTGCTTACGGGGACTCCTAGAAAGGAACATATTACCCCTGTATTAAAATCCTTACACTGGCTGCCGATCAGCTTCCGGGCACAGTACAAAGTATTGGTCGTTACCTTTAAAGCCCTATATAGCTTGGGCCCGAATTACTTGAAGGAATGCCTCTCCCTATATAATCCGCCCCACACTCTTAGAACAACAGGGAAGAATCTGCTTGAAGTCAAAAAGACGAGGCTGGTGTCAACCTCACATAAGGCATTCTCAGCCACTGCTCAAAAACTATGGAATGACCTGCCGGAGGAGATCCGTCTTATTACCACCTTGGATGCTTTTAAGAAAGCACTTAAGACGGATCTCTTCCGGCGGGCCTATCCATCAGATATATTATACTAGATGCTGCCGAAGGCTGCACTTGCGTAGATCACCAACTATAACACAGAACAACTGCACTTGGCTGTTTTAATTTAATTTATTATTATACGTAATTATATTGTGAGTTTATTTAGTATTGTTATAAAGGAGTTGTTTTAACTGAATGTGTATTTTATGTATTTTACTGTGTTGTAATCCCACCTCGATCAGGCGGGAAATAGAAATACATTATTATTATTATTATTATTATTAGTGGTCTGAACCATTTTAAGAGGGTTAGTGGTGGTTTGAACATTGGACTACAACTCTGGAAACCAGGGTTCAAATTCCTGCTCGACCATGGAAATCCACAGGGGGACCCTGGGCAAGTTACACTCTCTCAGCCTCAGAAGATGTCAGTGGCAAAACCTCGTCTGAAGAAGCTTGCCAAGAAAACTCTATGATAGGTTTGCCTTAGGGTCATCATAAGTCAGGAATGACTTGAAGACATAGAACACACACATCAAAAACAACAATAGTGTGGATTTGGACTGTTCATACAATACTCAGGGATTAAGGCCTGTGTTGTCTGGACTTCCTGCCGACAGGGCCAGAATTGCTGGTAGAAACAGGGTGGTGCATGAAAACAGAGCATGGGAAATTTGCTGGGTTTTGTTGGGGGGGGGTCCTACAGAATCCCCCTGAATAGGCAATTCTGGCTAGGAGATTCTAAGTCTGTTGTTGTTGTTGCTATTGTTGTTGTTGTTGTTGTTGTTATTATTATTATTATTATTATTATTATATTTTAAAGTAACTTTCCAAAAAAAGATAGATGCTCCTTGATTCAGCAAACCAGTTCAAGCATGGTCTAAACAGCAATGCAGTGTGGTCTATTACCTCCTGAGCCCTCTCTGTAAACAATTACCTGCCAAAGAGCACAATCATACACACAAGTACACACACAGACTTGTTCTGCTTGTCTAATATCTCATAATGCCCCAGACCCACAACAGTTTTCAATATCCTTTTTTGTTTTCCATTTCTGCAGTGCAATAAAATCATTGGGGTGTTGAAACTGACAGCAGAGGTCTATGTAGATGGTAATGTGGAATGAAAGAAAAGACAAACTACTATCAGCATTGTGTGGACTTGTGTAATTCCCTCTCACCCACACGCACATACACAGTTTTCAGATTCCTTCATTCATACTACCTCTTGATGCAACATCCATTCTACAGATGGAAGACGTGGGAGAGGATTCTGCAGATGGATTCAACCCTAAAACCTCCTCAGACCATTCCTAATTAGTTTGTTCCCTTGCAGCTAGGCTCTGAAATCAAAGAGAATAAAATTGTAGAAGTAGAAGGGACCTCAGGTGTCATTTAGGACATAGCCACACTGAAGGAATAATGCAGTATGGCACCACTGGAAGTGCTGGAGTTCCATTGTATGGGATCCTGGGATTTTTACTTTGGCAAGGTCTTTAGCGCCTCACTAACTGACAAATCCCAGGATTCTGTAGGATGGAGCCACAGCAGTTAAAGTGATGTTAAACTGATTATTGCTATAGTGTAGACATGTCCTTAGTCTACAGGGACAATTCACCTAAGAGCAATACTGTCTAGCCTACATTTAACAAGCTTGCTTGGAAGAATATCCTTGTGAAAAAGCTTACTGAAATTAAGATATTTATCTATTCATTTAAAGTATTTTTGTGTCTCATTAAACCATTTATATACTTACTGAAACCAAGATTGACTGACTGATTGATTGATTGACTGATTGATAGTATTTCTGTATTGCCACCCAACCCACAAGGACTCCTGAAGTGATGACCAAATAAAAACCAATTAAACTAATACAAAGATAATAACATTTTAAAAACAGATTACAATATTCTTTAAAACTTCTAAAAGCAGTCTGGAAACAATCCCGATAATCCAGTTTTGAAGCAGCAATTGCAAACACTGAAGGAGCCCTGGTGGCACAGTGGTAAAATGCTGGTCCTGCAGCCACAACGTTGTGAATTCGATCCCAGGGTTCCAAGATCCACTCAGCCTTCCATCCTTTCATAGGTCAGTAAAATGAGTACCCAACTCGTTGGAGGCAATTGGCTTACACATTGGAAATCGCTTAGAGAATGCTAAGTTCACTATTAAAGATGTATAGAAATGTAAATGTATGGCCATTGATATGAATGCCATGCATAATAGCACTGTTGTGGCTGCCCATCGGAAGCTTAAAGGAGATGGGGACAGCCTAACTTCCTATGGCAGGGAGTTCCAGAACAATCCTCTCATCTACACCACCATCAAGAGACTGAGAGAGAGATAGTCTAGCTTGGCACATTTTTGAGAAATCCATGCTGATTCTTGGTGAGCACAGTATTCCTTTCTAAGTGCTTACAGACAGATTGTTTGGTAATCTGCAATCTTCTGCAATGTGCAATGTGCTTTGGACCTTGGTCACCTTCTTCAGGTGTATGGAGTGAACTGCTGTCCAGGAAGGACCTTTATAGCCATTGCAGTGCAAAGCGGTCCTGAGGTCAGAGATAGGATGCTGAGGAAGACCTTACCTCAAACCCAGATGCCAACTCTGCCCACACATCTATTGGGAAATGTCATCACAGGACCCAAAGGCATCACTCACAATATTAGAGGCACTTTCACTTGCTCATCCTCTAATGTGATATATGCCACCCTCTCTCAACAATGCCCTTCAGCACTCTACATCGGACAAACTGGCCATTCTCTAACCGGAGGATAAATGAATTTAAATCAGACATCAGGAATGGGAATTCATAAAACCCAGCTGCAGAGCATTTCAGTCTCCATAGGAATTCCATTTCTGACCTCAGGAAAGTGGTCTTTGAAGGGGAAAAAACCCACATATCTGTTTATTAATCTGCTCTAGAACCTTTCCTGGTATTAATGTCAAGGTGACTGGTTGGTATTTGGTTGATATTCTCTTCTTCCCCCACTTTCTCAAAGGTGGGGATAGTGATCTGTTGGGAGGGTTTTGACTGTGTTATTCCTGCATGGCTGAAGGAGGCTGGACTGGATAGGCCTTGAGGTCTATTCTAACTCTAGGAAGCTATGATTCCATGATAACATTTGCCCTCAAGTAAACATAAGACCAGAGGGTAGGATTAACTGGGAGAAGCTATACTAGTAGGGGAAGCAGATTAAGGACAATCAGAAACTGTACAGTATTATCTTCTAAGCTAACATCATAACATTGTGGTATATCACACAAAGCCTCTCTCTTTCTGTCCACCTTGATGCATTCAGGTGTCTTGAATATGTTTAGAAAGAAGAGCTTGAATTGTGATTTATTGGGTTAACTTGCTGGAGCTCTGAGTCCCTCCACTGTGTCAGACTCCTGAAACATATCTTGCTTCTTTCCTCTTGCCCACGTTGAGTCTGAGGCAGAGAAAAGAGAATGAGGAAGAATGATCAAGTGCCTAATGCACATCTCAGGGAACAGAGGGAGAGAAAGGAAATGCTCCCTTGTAATGGGGACCAACTAGTTGGCCGATGAGTGCAGAAGCTATTAAATGAAGGCTCAGTGGATTGCAAGAGATACCATTATGGTACCAGAAGTTACTCTTGTTGAGAGCAATTTGGGCTTCAAACTGCACAATGGAGTTAAACACAAACCATGTCTGAGGAACAGTATTTTGATGAAGGAAGATAGAGAAAAAAACAGCGAAGGGCTTAAGGAAAGGATTCCAGAAGAAGAGTGTGTCCTTCCCAACAAGTTCAAGTCTTCCAACCTTGAAATGCAAGCCAGTGGGTTTCCCCATATTCAGCCATACTTTCTCCAAACGCACTCCTAAAGGTTTTCCTTTGCCTGACATCAAGCTAGGTCTTGACCTAAACCTTTCTTATTGAACACTTTAAGCAGACCAGTAGCCTATCTTGCCCAGCACTCTGTTCACATGGGTGTAATGTTGAAGGGCATCATGTGTCCAGATGAGAGTGCTCACTGTTCAATAAGGGGCCTGAGTACCCTAAAAGCAGATCCTGGCTGATCTTGGAAGCTAAACAGGGCTAGTGCCAGTCTAGCTCTCTGAGAAGACAGCTCCAGAGCCTGGGAGCAACCACCAATGAAGCCCTATCTCCCATGTCTCCACCAGATATATCTGTGGGGGTAGTGGGGCAGAGAGAAGGACTTCCTCAGAAGGTCTCAAATTGTGGGCAGGTTCATAAAGGAGAATAAGATCCTTTAGGTAACCTGGACCTGAGCCATACAATCTTTATCAGTCATAACTGTGACTTACTCCCATATCTGTGGAGTTTATCACACGGGAAGAATTTCTCTCAATTTCGAATGGAGCCAATTCGAATTCACATAAATTCGCTAGTTTAGCAAATTTACGTGAATTCTAATTGCAATCGGAATGTGTTCATAATGACTTCCCATTTCTCGAAAATGACCCCCCCCCATTGCCTGAAATTGCGTGAGATACTCTAATAAGCAATTACGTGAAACCCCATGATTGCATTCGGAATGACTTCCCATTGCCCGAAATTGCGTGAGATACTCTAATATGCAATTGCGTGAAACCCCATGATTGTGTTCAGATTCCCATTGCGTTATACCCCTACATTCCGTCATATGATAAACTCCTGTGTCTCACACTAGGGGACAAATAGGATTTAAATGAGAGTTTAACTAGAGAAAACCAGGAAATGCCTGATGCTTATCAAACGACATTTCCTGGTTTTCTCTAGTTTAACTCTCATTTAAATCCTGTTTGCCCCCTAGTGTGATAAAGCAGTGAGAAAGAAGTATGTTATAGATCATCACACTTGGAAGGAGGCTAAAGTCTTGGTGACTACTGACTCTGGGTGATTACATGAGTTCTCCATTCCATTTTCCAACATCCAACCCAAGAAGCCTGTGGAGGAATAAGAAGTCCTACCTGTCACAAGAAAACTGCACCGTCCTGCTCCGGCCTCGTTGATGACGTTGCAGTTGTAAATCCCATAGCTATCCCTGGAAAGGCTCCGGATGGTATACTCTGTGGAGTCCTGGGCATCAAATTGTCCTGTCCGAAGCAGTTTGTTACCTAATCGCCATTCAAAGGTCAAGACCCGGGTTGGGTATGCTCTGAGCACCCGGCAGCTCATGGTCACACTTCGTCCTTGGCCTTGCCGAATCTCCAGAAAAGTCGGTTCAACAGCAGGTGGATCTGCAGGAGACAGGAGGGGAAAGGCAATGAAAAGAGAAGACACCACAAACAAGTGTCTATTCCTTGCTGTTGTCTTAGGAACAGAGCTTATCCTTCCTTCTAATCAGCTATCTTTCTCCCGAAACGATCACAGCTGGACAAACCTTGGGCTGTGGACAGTATCTGTTTGATTCTTTGTTGGCTCACAGCTCCTTACTGAAGAGCCCTCTGAACTCTTCAAGCCCCCATACTCTCAATTTTGGAGGGCAACATTTACCCCAAACTGGTCAAAAGTCCACTCAGATATCCCCATTCTGAAATGAATGGGGGAAAAAATCACTAAAAATGGCTGGAACTGGAAACCAGAAGTAACTTTTCATTTCATTTTTAGTCCATGTTTCAGGGTTGTCCAGTCAGGTGGGTACAGGGGCATCACTATAGGGGTGAGAGGTTCAGACCATGCTGGGTGACAGCTCAGGAGGGGGGCGAACACCCAGTAAAGAGCCCTGGTGGTTAAGGACACCCTTTGGCACAGTTAAATGCACGTACTTAAATAAAAAAAAAAACCTTTTAAATTATATCCCGCTTTTTGTAAAAACAATCAAAGCGGCTAACAACATGTAAAATCATACAATAATATAATATTCCCCCCTTAAAAAAAGAATTAAACAAATTGAGATTAAAATTACATAAAACATTAAAATATAAAGTTGAATAATCATGGGCAGAGTCATAACGTAATGCACAGATGTCCATGGTGTATGGGAGTGGTCATTATGTGGTCGTTAGGTGGCTGAGGACTTTATTCCGGAAAGGCCTGCCAGAAGAGGTCCGTTTTAACTGCTTTTTAAAAAGCATCTAAGTTGGTGATTTCATGGATCACATCTAGCAGGCGATTCCACAGGCTGGGAGTGGTTGCAGAAAAAGTCCTCTGGGAAGTAGCAACTAACATTAATTCCTCCCAGAAGATCAGAGTGTATGGGGCAGATTGTATGGAAGTAGGTGATTCCTTAAATAAGTTGGGCCCAAGCCATGTAGAGTTTTAAAGATGATAACCAACACCTTGTACTGTGCCCGGAATCTAAGGCAGCCAGTGGAGTGACTTCAATATTGGTGTTATATGGTCACTACTAGATATTCCAGAAACCAATCTGGCTGCCATATTCTGTGTCAATTGAAGTTTCTGGACTAGTCACAAGGGTAGTCCCATGTAGAGCGCATTACAAAAATCGAGTCTACTGCAGCCACAAGGATGTGAGTTCAATCCCAGGGTCTCCAAGATCCAATCGACCTGGCATTCTTTCGTACGTCACTAAAATGAGTACCCAGCTTGTTGCGGGCAATTGGCTTACACATTGTAAACCGTTCAGGGAGTGCTTAAGTGCATTGATAAGCAGTATAGAAATGTACTTGCTATTGCTATTGCTAGGACGGTTGCTTATTGTCCATCTCAACTCCACTACCACCACCACCCACCACCAGCTATGCCTTTGCAAAAAGGGGGGGGGGGGGAGGAGGAGGATGTCATTGCATCCTTCCTGCTGCCTTGCCTTTCCACTGCCTTGTCCTCCCACCCACCCAGGTCTTTCTGGGTCTGGGTGAGCAGGAAGATGGGCAGTGGGAGGGAAGGGAGGGCAGGACAGCCTGCTGCCACTTCTGCCCACCTGGACATTCACCCAGGTCTTTCTGGGTTTTGCTGGTGGGTGGGCAGGCCAGAGGGATGGAGTAGAGGGTGGGGCAGTCTCCTTATGCTGCAAAAAGGCAAAAATGGCAAACCTTCTCTGAATCTACCTTGCCAAGAAAAGCCTAGGATAGGGTTGCCATAAATCAGAGTCAACCTGAAGGCACACAACAACAACAACAACAACAACAACAACAGCAACAACAACATAGTGGGGCTTTGTGCATTTCTCTGCACAAACTCTACTGAAAAAGTGTGCCTTTAACACATCCTTCTCTGTTCTTTCCCTGAAGGGTCTAATACTCCAGGAAAATTCTTTTCATAATACTTTCCTACTACTTTTCATCTGAAAGAAAAGACTGGCTACAGAAATAGGTAGGGAGCTTCTCTCCCCATTTAACACCAAAGCCCATGAAGACTCAATCTACAGTCCCATCCAAATCTAATCCTGATCTCCATTGGAAAGCAGGACCAGAATCAGGTCAACCCAACCCAAAAGAGTTACCTAAAGGGATGAAATGCAGGAGATGGAGTGAGCTTGTTTTCCCCTGATCTAGAGATGAGAACAAATGAATGGATTCAAATTGCTAGAAAAAAAGATTTCACCTCAACATTAGGAAGAATGTCTTTATTCTAAGAACTGTTTAACCTCAGAACAGACTGTTTCAGAAGGTGGCCGATTCTCCTTCTTTGGAGGTGTTTAAACAGAGGTCGGATAACCTTTTGTCCCAGGGAGGCTTTGACTGTGGATTCCTGAATGGCTTATGTTACCTCAGGGTCTGACCCCCTATCTCTCCTCTAAGATTTCATATCAAAACAATACTAAAAGGGATTGTGAGGTGGGTAGCCTGAGTGGCACCACCATTGCAGAGACTTGACTAAGCCATATTTGGAAATCCAGTTGGCTTTAGCAAGGGAGGAGGCACCACCATGAGACCACCCAGCTCACATCAACATAATTCCTTTTCTAAGGAGGGTGGGATTCTTATCTGAAGAAGGCTTTTCTCCAGTAGAAGGAATACTTCTTTGTCTGGGATATTCACACCAATTGCAAACTTTTCTCCAATCTCCTGACCATTTGTCTTCCTTGGGAAAATCATTTAGCAATGAGGTGATCCATTCATTTTGAAAATACTACCCTGGAATGTGATTCTGAGTATAAACGTGGGTGCTTTGGCACTAGCAATTTGGTCTACTTTGGAGTAGGACAGAACCTTTGTCTGACTTCTACTAAATGACTCAATAAGCCAGCCAGCCCACATTCCGCAGTGGCTATTCAGTCATCTCGATTCCGGACACTCTTCGATTGGAGCTACACTTCAGGATTGGTATAGTATTTCCACTAGCAAAGCCAACAACTCTCTACCTTCTCCCACCTTTGTTTCGGTTAGTTCTTGTGTGTCTGTATGAGAGCATGTATGTGCATGTATGCTAATCATTTTACTAATAAACTACAAAATCCATTTTTGGAACAGCCTCTGTAGTTTGGAACCCTTGAACATGGGGTAAGATCCCAGGCTGAATGTTGCCCCAGACAAGGTATATATTCAATTGAGCTATATTAATTCTCCTATTAAATATTACTTGTGGGTGCCCTCCCAGGACCCCAGCTTTGTGGGTAACACAGAGGGGTGTTGGATTGGATGGCTCCAAGGTGCCTCCCAACTCTAGGGGAACAGACTGCCCCAAAATATGGTGGACTTTCCTTACATTAAAAAATTTGTAAGAGCTGTTTGATGGTGCAATAGACTTGGTCAGAGGGTGCTGGACTCTCCTTATTTGGAGGTCTTTCAATAGAGGTTGGGTGGCCATATTATAGGAGGGTTTTAGCTGTGTGTTCCTGCAGGGCAGGGGGTTAGACTAGATAACCCTTGGGGGTCCCTTCCAACTCCATGAGTCTATGAACCTGTAAGTTCTGTATTTGTTTCTGCTGCCTCTTCTTCTTCATTCCTGCTGACAAAGAAGGCCAGAGACCATCCACCGGGAAAACACAGAGGCCCCCTCCTGTTTCAAGTGATGAAAACCAACCTCACCAACGCCTCCCCCCTTTGCATCTGCAGTCATTAGCCACTTTGTGTGGCTGGCCCAGTTGCACAGAGAGCCAGTTTTCCTCCTGAGAACTTGCCCTCCTGAGCCATTTCTCCTCCGGCGTTCCAGCTATTAATGGGCCAGAACCTCCATGCCTGTGGAGAAGCAGAGACCTTTCAAGGTTGCTTTTCAAAGAGCTGCTCTGAATGGCAGGCAGGGGCTTTGGCAATTTCCAGAAGGCAGAGAGCGACGGGTCACTTGCATCCCTCAGAAGGTGGCTGATTAAAACACTCTCTCACACTCTTTCCCTTCTCGCTTTTCTTCCCCCACCTTAATAAAATGAAATAAAATAAATCTCTTGAAGTAATTCCTTAGGCAGATAATATTTTTTTCACAAAGCTTCAACACTCAATGTGGGTAAGGCTCAGAATGCAGCTTAACCCAAATCTGAAAATGGAACCTTAAGCAGAAGCTGGATGGCCATCTATCGGGGATGCTTTGATGGAGAGTTCCTGCATGGCAGGGGGTTGGACTGGATGGCCCTTGTGGTCTCTTCCAACTCTGTGATTCTATGATTCTATTATTCTAACCTTCTGCATTGTCTGTGGTTTTCCCCTTCCCTTCCTGTATCTCCTCCAACCCCTCATTGTAAAAGTGGAACAGCTTGTAAATGTTACTTTCTTAGATTGTAGCATCCAGCAGTCTGCAAGCTCAGGTCAAGTAGCTGGCAACAAAAAATTTGAGCAATGTTGCTGTCTTCTGTGTAAATACAGTAAAATTGCATCAAAAAAAGGTTGCACAAAATCAGCAATGTTGCACAACAAATCAATGTGTGGTTGCAGCTTAAGTCAGCCCAGTCCTGCTGTGTAACATTTGGGTTGCACAGCTTTCAAAGTGACAAAGGCTGCAACTCCAACATCAAACCTTTTCCCATCTTGTTTGTATAAGGGTCTAGTGTGCAATTTAGTTTTACATACTGTGCACTTTTCCCTAGCATATAGCAAAAATGATGTAAGCAAGTTAAGGCTTTGTTGTTTCTTCTCAGAAAGCTGTGTACTTTTCTGTACAGAGTAAAAACAAGACTGCCACTGTAAGTGCTGATTGCAAAGCTGTACAAGCTCTCAAACTCTTATGTAGTTCTCAATATGGCATAGTTTTTGTTGGGCTGGAACAAAAAATGCATGCAATTTGGCACGTATCCTACAATTTGGCATTGACTTCTGGTATGCAATTTTTTTCCTGTATACATTTCTCAAGAAGTCAGAACTCCAAGTTCAATCCCAGTGAAAAATTAAATAAATAAAAATAAAAATGGATGAATTTCCATTCCATCCCCAGCACACATACATGATTAGACAGAAACACAAAGTCAGGACAAAGGACTGGACTGCTTCTCATGCAAATCAGACCACCCCTGCATTTTAACTGTATTGAATATCTCGTTTATTAACGCTGTTGGGATGGGAGATGGGTCAATCCTACATAATTCAATTTCCTTAGTTTGGTTCTGCTCAGTACAACTGCTGTTGTTTCATAGCTCCTGCTAGATAGGTTTGTTTTGGACCTATAGTTCAGGGATATGGAGCAGCCAGTAACAAATCAGGGGATAAACCTTCCCATTATCAGCTTGCTTAACTGTATGGTACTAATATCTACTAGGAATGGAGATTGGTCATACCCATGCATTTCAGTGCTCTTTGTTTGTTTTTCTCCTCCCTCATAGATATCTTGAGATTTAGGAAAGGCCAGATCAGCACCATGGAAAGCTACCTGTACAACTGGACGAGATGGAACAGCCTGCTGTTTTCTGAACTTCTAGAGAAGGTTTACCAAGTAGATTAAAGGTCTACAAACCAAGTCTTGGGAGAAACAATTTAGAGAATTGGGTATGTTTAGCCTGGAGAAGAGAAGACTGAGAAATGACAAAATCATCTTTAAGTAGTTGAAGGGATATAGATGTAGACTTAAGTATCTGAAGGCATACAGGAAGATGGAGCAAGTTTGTTTTCTGCTGCTCCAAAGACTAGGACCCAGAGCAATGGCTTTAAATTACAAGGATAGAGATTCCACCTAAACATTAGGAAGAACTTTTTTTACTGTAAAAACTGTTTGACAGTGGAATAGACTGCTTTGGATAGCGGTGGACTTCCCTATTTCAACTGTTTGTTTTGGAGACTTATATTGGTGTTGAATTGCAGTCACTTGACTGTGCTCTCAAACTGCTCCACTTTCTGCATGTTTTATAGGGAGTTTTCCACATTTTGGAATATACACTGATTCCTTCTACATACAAGCCTTATATTCATACTACTCCCTGAAGAAGATTGTTTGTCAAAATGGATAGATACCAGAAGTCCATAATTTGTACCTTGACTATCTGTGTTTATGTCTCTACTGCTAGTTTTTTTACATATTCTTTATTTTATTATTATATTATATTATATTGTTTATTGCTTATTCCAAAGACCATTGCAAACAAAATATTCCAACTTTCATAAAATTGCAAGATCATGATTAAAATTAACTGCATAACATATATTCCTCAGCTTAGGATAAATAACATGTGTTATAAATAAAGTTGCATTGCAATAGCAAAGAAAAAAATCATAACAGAAGCCTTTTATACACTCATATGCTCAGGTTTCTATGACAGTTAAGAAAGGTGGTCTCCAGGAACTTTTCTCTATGTCTGCCAGCCATCGCCGCAAATGCAGCAACCTTCGGAATAACATCTATTGTTTAGAGTAAGAGTGGGCTTGAATGTATAAGAAGGAGGAGTGAAGACAAGAGGAACGAACATCCACAATCTAAGATATGGAGATGAGACCACAATACAAGAGGAAAACGCAAGGACAGAACAATGACTAAGGAAAGTTAAAGAAGAAAGTACAAAGGCAGGTTTTCTGCTGAACATAACAAAAAACAAAAATTATGGCCACAGAAAATCTACATAAATTCAACCTAGATAATGAGGAAATCAAAATAAAGATTTTCCATACCTTGAATCAAATACTGATCAGAATGGAGAATGCATGAAATCAGAAGATTAGGAATGGGAAGGGCAGTCATGAAAGAACTAGACAAGATCCTAAAGTGAAAAATATACAATTGAGCACTAAAGTCAGAACATCCAAGCCATTGCATTCCCCATCACCATGTACAGATATGAGAGCTGGGAACAAAGAAAGCAGATAGAAAGAAAATTTATCCATTGGAGAAGAATGCTGAGGATCCCATGGACAGCCAAAAAGACAAACCAATGGTTACTTGAACAGATCAAGCCTGAAATCTTCTTGGAAGCCAAGATGATCAAACTGAGGATGTCATACGTTGGCCACATCATGAGGGAAAATGAATAATTAGAAAAGACAATAATGCTAGGAAAATAGAAGGCAGCACAAAGAGGGGAAGCCTGCACACCAGATGCATAGACTTAATCAAAGAGGCCAGAGGCTTGAATTGGCAGACCTGAGCAGAGTAATGGAGGGCAGGGGGTCTTGGAGATGTCTCTTCTTCAGAGTCACCACAAGTCAAGGTCAACTCAAGGGCAGCTAACAACAAGCAGATAAAAGCAAAGGTAGGAACTTCCAGGTTAAGTAGCAAAATCGCTGCACGTGCAATGCTTAGTGTGAAAATATGTGGACCCATGTGCATCCATGTACAGTTATGGAATGTGCAACCATGCAGAATGCACAACCACATGCAAGGACACGTCATGCCCTTTTCGGACCCTCCAGACTTGAACAGAGCACAGCTGTTTCACACCAGGCCCCCAAAATATGTATGTTCAACTGCTTCCATGACAGGCCTTGCACTTGCACAAAATGCCAAAAGGATTCTGGCATGTATTTTAAAAGTGTATTGAAATGTACCCGTTTTGTTTTTCACATTGGAAAAAGGATGGAAAAGATTTAGGAGAGAATACAAAGGCCTGTACTAGACTGATTTGCCCATCCATAACTTGACAACCAGGCTATGAAAGGGAAGAAATTGTGTTGAACTGAGCCCAAGAGCAAAACTGAAGCCACAGTCACCCATGATTTCATTACTGCTGTTGTTATTGTTATTTTTATGCCACCATTCTCCCAGAAAGGGACCCAAGACAGCTCACAATAAAATCATTTAAAAGAATTACAATAAAATTTTAAAACAATCAAAATAACCTAACTAAAAACAGTATAAAATGACATAAAACATACAAATGTAAAAACATAACAAGAGCACAGACCCTGTTCAAAAGTCTCCCTGAGGCTTTTAGAAGCTATATGGCATGTAAAGTCAAAGGAAGAAAAAAAATGCTTATGCAGCTGGAGAAGACCAAGCACCATCCGAGTCTAGCATCCTCTCATACCCAAGCAGAGGCCTTGACTTCCAGATCAAGTGAAGTAACTGTACCATTTTATTCTGCTTTAGTCAAACATCACCTCCAGTAATGTGTCTGATCCTGCAAACTGCAGATAAAGAAGGACATTGTCAAGCTGGGGCATATCCTGAGGAAGAGTGTATAGATGTTCAAAGGCTTGGAAACCAAGCCTTGTGAGGAACAACTTCATAGATTTCATAGGGAGCTAGGTATCTTTAGCTTGGAGATGAGAAAATGAAGGGGCCATAAGAGCAGCTTGAAATATTTGAAGGGCTGTCATGTAGGCAATGGAACATGTTTGTTTCTACCACAGGAAACAAAAAAGAGACAAACTCCAGGTGCTGAACAATTGTCAACTGTTTATTTCTTCTGATACTTTATGGTTCAGCTTTTTGGAGGTTGTTCTTACAACTTCTGCCATATGCCCCTGAAGAAGGCCCTTTCTTACAATGCTCAAAACATGTTGGACTTTTCAAAGGAATAAACGGTTGATCATATTTCAGCATGTGGAGCTTGTCTCCTTTCTTTGTCCTTTGCCATACTCTATCTACTTTGGTTTTCTACAGCTCCAGGGACTGGAACACATACCAACAGATACAAATTCATCAAAATGGTGAATAGCAATAGCAATAACATAGATTTTGGGGAGCTTTTGGGCTATGTGGCCATGTTCTGGAAGATAACATTTCTATACCACTTATCAGTGCACTTAAGCACTCCCTAACCCGTTTACAATGTGTAAGCCAACTGTCCCCAACAAGCTGGGTATTTATTTTACTGATCTATGAAAGGATGGAAGGCGAAGTGGACCCTGGAGCCCTGGCTGAGTTCGAACTCACAACCTTGTGTCTGTGAATGGCTGCAGTACCAGCATTTAACCACTGTGCTACCGTGTTTCCCCGAAAATAAGACAGCGTCTTATATTATTTTTTGCTCCCAAATATGCACTAGGTCTTATTTTCAGGGGATGTCTTATTTTTCCATTAAGAAGAATTCACATTTATTGTTGAACAAAAAATTAACATTTATTATATATTGTATGTATATTTATAGACACAAACTTTGCTAGGTCTTACTTTCGGGGGAGGCCTTATATTTAGCAATTCAGCAAAACCTCTACTAGGTCTTATTTTCTGAGGATGTCTTATTTTCGGGGAAACAGGGTACGAGGGCTCCTGATGAAAGGTCTGGAAACCACCAAACCCCATGAGGAGCAGCTAGGGATCTGGGTATGTTTAGTCTGGGGAGGAGAAGGGTAAGTGGTGGCATGATAGCCCTGTTTAAATATCTGAAGGAATGCCATACTGAAGATGGACCAAATTTGTTTTCTGCAGCTCCAGAGAACCGGACGAGATCTGTCATATGACCACCTTAGAGAGCTTTTAAAAAGCTGTTAAGACGGATCTCTTCTGGCAGGCCTTTCCTGAATAGATGCAGAGAATAAGTAAGGTATAATTATTCTTGCTTTCTGTCCTATATACCAGCCCTGAAGAACAGCAAGGTTAAGACTCAGCCAATGCAAACGAGAAACAGCCTGGGGTCAGGGGATTCCCCGCAGACAATGAGCACCAGTTAGCAGACATTAATCCTTGTTTGCATATCCTCCCACCCTGAGGACTGCCATTAGCAACAGAACAATACAATTGCAAATCACTCCTCCCTTCCCAGGGTCACAAAGGATATATATATCCAATCCTTTTCCAGGCTATCATTCTCTGAAGATGCCAGCCACAGATGCTAGTGAAACATCAGAAAGGAACTCTTCTAGAACATGGCCACAGAGCCCAAAAGCCCTACAAAAAACTATGGTGTCTGCCTGCATGGCAGAAGGGGGTTGGAGTGGATGACCCTTATGGGGTCTCTTCCAACTCTAGGATTCTATGAAATCACAAGAAAAGAGATTCCATCTAAACATTAGGAAGAACTTCCTGATGGGGAGACCTGTTTGAGAGTGGATTAGATCCCCTACTTGGGAGGTGGAGAACTCTTCTTCACTGGAGAATTTTAATCTGAGGCTGAATGGCTGCCCCTCAGGGCTGCTTCAGCAGCGAATTTTCTGTATTTGGAGATCATCATAGCAAATGTTCCACATCACTACAGTTCTATGATTTTAGGAGTAGGAGGAATCAGAGCCAGTGTGACATAGTGATTTGAGTGGTTCTGCTGCTCCAGAGACTAGGACCCAGAACAATGGATGCAAGCTCCAGGAAAAGAGATTCTACCTCAACATTAGGAGGAACTTCCTGGCAGTAAGGGCTGTTCGGCAGTGGAATACAATCCATCGGAGTGTAGTGGAGTCTCTTTTCTTGGAGGTCTTTCTTGAATGGCCATCTGTCAGGGATGCTTTGATGGAGAGTTCGTGCATGGCAAGGGGTTGGACTGGATGGCCCTTGTGGTCTCTTCCAACTCTATGTTTCTATGACTCTATGATTCTATGCTTCTATGAGTGTTAGACTGCAACTGTGGAGATCAGGGTTCAATTTCTCTGTCGGCCACGTAAATCCACTGGGTGGCTTTGTGTGAATCCTGCAGTCTCAGCTTCAGAAGGAGGCAATGACAAACCTCTAAACAAATCTTGCTAAGAAAACCTCATGATAGGTTCACCTTAGTGTCGCCCTAAGTTGGTAATGACTTAAAGACAAACACATCACCAACAACAACAACAATAACAGGGATCACTAGATGGACTTGAGGGTAGCATCCCTCTCTTACTGTTAATAATAAGGCTGGGAGGATTATTATTAGTATTTTTAAGGAAGAAAAAGGAATCCAAAGGAGAAAGAGAAGTTATTTGTAACATGTGTGCTACAAAGCACTCAGAAATGCATTGTCAAAGACAAGATGACACTTTGAGAAGTGAAAGAGCGATACAAAGGGAAAAAACAGAGGCTGGCTAATAATATTGCTCCCAGTCTGATGTTTTGCAAGGTGATACCACCGATCACAGCTTCTGGTTTCCTTGCTACACACACACCGAACACGGCCACACTGTCTAGAAAATGAGCTTCATCTTCCAAGGCTGTTGTTCCCTCCATCCCATCCCCAGTCACCCTGACAAAGAGATTACAACGGTTTTGGCTTCGCTGCTGTCTATTCCTCCAGCAACAAAATAATTCACAACTATCTTCAATCAGAGATTGCAAACAGCCACCTTTTAACTCTGTGTCAGCTTTGCTAAGGGGTTGAAAGGACTCAAGTGCCATGTCTTCACCAACCTCCTGACAGCTTCATTCCTAGTATGTGTGTGTAGGGGGAAATGAAATAAGCCATTGATCCAAATCAGTGAGTTTTACCTACATGTCAACTCATCACTCAACAATTGATGCCATAGGATAACCAGCTGGATCAAATCCCTTGTGTAAGAGAAATGGGTGTCTTCTTCTCTGCTTTGTTGCCCAGCTATAAAATAGGAATCAAAGAACATATCTACCCCACAGGGTGGTTGTGGGAAAGGACACAAGGAAGATAAATATAACGAACATTTTTTTTAAAAGAGAACTATGAAAAATTTAGGTTTGTGATATTAATCACAGGAGACAGGATCTTCTTTGTGGTTGTTCCTATGATGTGGTATTCTTCCCCAAAGGAGGATGGGCTGGCCACTTTCTCTTTTCAAAGCCCTTTTCAAGACTGATGTTGTGTGCCTTCAAGTTATTTCCATCTTATAACGACCCTAAGGCCAACCTATCACAGAGTTTACTTGGCCAGTTTTGTTCAGAGGTGGTTTGACATCTCCTTCCCCTGAGGTTGAGAGCAGGTGACTTGCCCATGGTCACCTAGAGATATTCATGATCCAGTTTGGAATCAAGCACTGGTCTAGACTACTTTCAAAACTACCTTTTGACCATTCATTGGTAACTGCAGAAAGTTCATTTAATGGTGTGGGGGAGAATGAGCTGTGATGATTCATATAGGGGTTGTACAACAGCCCTGAAGGAGCAGCCTCCAGCAGCCCCTTCTTCAGCCGGATGTGAGTCCTGGCAACTGCACACCATGGGCCCAATCCAGCCTTTCCAGGGCACAAAAAGGAGCTGCAAAAAGCAGCTCCTTTTTATGCCCTGAAAAGGGTGTGATAGCCTATACAACAGAAAGGCAGATAGCCTATACGGCGTGATAGCCTATATAGCGGAAAGGGCACAATAGCCTATATGGTGCTCTTTCGTCACTGTGTCATATGGACTCAGCGCTGGAGGAGCACAGTGACACCGCACATCGTGTGGAGCAGCACGTGGCATCAATGCGCCTAGGGGGTGGATATGGGCATGCATTGTGAGGACACTATGCCCCAACTGCACCCCCATGTCGGGCTTAATGGCTGGTGTGTACAGGGCCTTTGTTATGCTTTAAATGCTTTTAAACTGGTTTAAGTTAGTGTTGTTTTAATGGCATAGAATTACAAGATCCATAGAATTGGGAGGGACCCAACCTCCTCCCATGCAAAAATACACAGTTAAAGCACTCCCAACATGGGATCACCAGACTGAAAACTGAAGAGTTTTCCTTTTGCTTGTACAATGGTTGTGCCCATTCGCCATCTTGATTTATCCTGGGAAAGTTCCTAAGGATCATCAGTTAATGGCTCAGAGAATGGCACTAGGCCATGGGCCACCACTGACTATCTCTGCTTTAGACTAAAACCAAGACATACTCACTGTCCCAATGAGATCAAGGCCACCAGCATTCACTGATAAGTTATAGGGAGCATGCAATTCCCTTTTCATAGAATCATAGAATCATAGAGTTGGAAGAGACCCCAAGGACCATCCAGTGCAACCCCCTGCCATGCAGGAACTCCCAGTCAAAGCATCCCCGACAGATGGCCATCCAGCCTCTGCTTAAAGACCCCTAAGGAAGGAGACTCCACTACACTCCGAGGGAGTGTGTTCCACCATCGAACAGCCCTTACTGTCAGGAAGTTCCTCCTAATGTTGAGGTGGAATCTCTTTTCCTGCAATTTGTATCCGTTGTTCTAAAAACATTCATTATCATTGGTTTAACAACAGCAACCTTTCAATTTTCAAACACAGGTCAAATAGGTGGTTATAACTTATACAAAGTCCTAAAAGAGGTCGGGCACTTTGGAAGAATGTCTGCCCATCATATTCCACATGGGGGAGGCCTCCTCAGAAGATGATGGCAGAAAAGTGAGCCCAGACAATAGGATCTGGTCAGATCCAGAGGAGACTATCAGTCTTGCCCTGGAAGAAGAGCTGGACCATCCCATGCTGACCTCAAAGAGAGGGTGGTGGAGGCTGAGCTACTCCAGCGTAAAAGCAAGGACATGGTCTGCCTTAAAATGAAAATACTAATGAAGTTAACTGTGCTCAGTCACGGCTGCAAATCGGTCCAGCCAAGACTGTGTCTGTGCTGCAGAACAATAGTTCCATGATCTTTGGCATTGTGGTGTTCATTGCTCTACAGTCTCCTGGATCTCAGCTTGCTTTTTTAAAATTAATTTTTTTCTTTGATTACTTCCTGACTGGATTCTGTACCTGCTTTTTGTACTTTGACCCCAGACTCCTTTGACTATGCTTCTGCTCTTGCAGACTCTCTGTGTATAATTCTGGACTGGTTTGGTTTTTCCTTTTTTTCTTGAACTGGGGTGCAATCTCTTGGGTACATGCCATGATGAAATAAGACACTGCCTAAGTTTCCAGGTGAGAGTCAGTGTGGTGTAGTGTCAGACTATGGCCCTGGAGACCAGGGTTCAGTTCCCCACTTGGCCACAGAAACCCATTGGGGGACCTTGGGCAAGCCACACACTCTCAGCTCCAAAATGATAGGTTTGCCTTAGGGTCACCATAAATTGGAAACAACTTGAAGGGACACAACACCAACACCACCACTATCAACAACAACAACAAGTTTCCAGATGCCTAGGAGAAGCCCTGCTTTCTATCTCACCCTTACAAGGATCACATTTGGTGCAAACACAGGATAAATTGTCCTTGGTGGCTGCTTCCAGGATCTGGAACTCTCTTCAGGGATGCCAGGCTAATTCCATCTTGAATACCTTGCTGACTAATTATTCTAACCATATTTGTGTGTTTCCAAAGGGAGTGAATCAACATGTGAGGAGAGTGATAACTCCAACCCCTCCAAGATGACCTTCAGGAACCCTTCCAGCACTGTTATTCTTTGACTCTATAGTTCCATGAATCATGAATGCCATTCTCTCTAGAAAGTGAGCCTTCCTAGAAGATCAGAACAAGAGTGGGAAAGCTCTATGGGGAAACCCACCACCCTACAGCAGGAGGCCCCCTGTTGCTCCTCTACGTCTTCCAGAATAAGCCATCCATCACCAGAGCATTTGAAAAGAGCAAGATAGATCAAGCCTGTTTTGAGTGAATTTGAAACTTTTATTTGCCAAAATAGCCACAAATCAAAAGGAAGGGGCTTACATTGCCTAATCTCAAGGGAGCATGATTTGACACAGTGACAAACTTCTTTAAAGTTCCATGAAGCTTGCATAATTTATGGCTTTTCAAAATAACCTACTCCAGGGCCAATGTTTTATGCATTATTGCTCCATACGTCATATTTGGGATGAAGTAGTTTGCATAGCTAGAGATGTACGGCTCAAAAATAGCAATGCATCACTTGGTGCTGGTAAAACTCAGCTCGCTTTGCACTCTCTGCCAGGGCTAGCAGTGGAAGAAGCAAAAGGGTGTGTGTGTGTGTGTGTTTGTGTGCGAACAATTTTTTGTGATTAATAAAAAAAATGAACACAAGGAATCCACCATGCAGTTAAGTCAAAGGACATGGCTTTCTGCAATTTCAGATCCAAATCTGAGTGAACAGAGTGAGAGGATGACGGAGAGGAAGATGAAAGGACTGTAGCCAGCAGGGGATAAGACAGAGAATGTGTCCGTTGTTTCCGAACATTGTAAATGGAGGAAATGCTGAAATATTGATTCCTGCACTCCAGGGTTGTGAAAATCTGTCAACTTCATTTCTGTCCGGTTTCTCAGAAGGCCATCAGCATTCTCATCCCATTCCACTTTTGTATGGGGTTTTGAGACATTTGGCTCTACATGGAAATGCTGGTGCATTTAGGAACATACTTTTCTTAATATACACATAAAATCATGGAAATGCAGCATCACAGAGTAGATAGGGCCTTTAAGGAACATCCATCCCAATCCCTTGCCAACCAGGAACACACAACTAGAGCACTCTTTTGACCATGCTTCTGCTTTTATAGACTCTTTGTGTATAATTCCAGACTGGATTGGTTTCTCCGTCTTTCAGGTAAAGGATACCTGAAAGATAGACACTCAACCTCTATCTGAAGACCTCCAAAGACAGAGAGTCCAACACTATCTTCAAGGGTCATCTAGTCCTAGACATGCAGGAATAGACAAGAGAAGCACCCCTGGAAGAAACTCTCTTTAAAGGCCTCCAAAGCAGGAGAGCCCAAAACCATCTGAGGAAATCTATCCCACCATCAAACAGCTTTTACATATTTTTGTATGCTTTTTTTGCACACTCTCCAACCCAGGAGTGGGCAGATATGAAGGAAGGAAACCAAGTCAGGGATTGTCATGAAGTGGGGGGCTATAGGGGAGAAAGGATAAAAAACTGTGGTTTGTCTTTAGCTGAAGGCAGACTGGGGAAAGGTGGCCTAGAGACAGGGAAAGGGTTGAAGAAAGATAAGGATTGCCTCAAGACAGAAAAGATTGCAGAGAAATAGAGAAAAGAGAGCCTTGAGATGGAAAAGATTGCAGAGAGAGATAGGGGAAATATGGCACCTGGCATAGGGAAAAGATAGGAGAGAGATAGGGGACAGATTGCAGGGTGAGAGGAGAAAGACTGCATGTTGATAAAGGAAAGAGAGACAGAGAAAAGATTCCAAAAAGATGGGAGGAAGACTGCAGAGAGATTGGGGAAATAGATAGGAGGAAGATAGCCTAGAGAAAGGGGAAAGATAGTATAGAGACGGGGTAATAATGGAAAGAGATAAGGGAAAGATTGCAGAGAGATAGGAGGAAGATGACCCAGGGGACGAGGTCAAAATCAGGGCATTAAAAAGGCATTTTCCCAGGAAAGTCACACAATCACGGGAAAGATTTTCACACACATTGCGATCTGAGAGGACTTATCCCAGGAAGAACCAGGAATGCTCCAGCAACAAACCATTCACGGGGAAATCCTAGAAATAGAGGAAAGATGGCATAGGGATGGGATAAGACTGGAGAGGGATGGGGAAAGATTACAAAGAGGTAGGGGGAGGACTACAGAGAGATAGAGGCTGATGGCCTAGAGATACAGGAAACATTGCAGAGAAATAAGGAAAATGTTGCATAAAGATTGGAGGAAGACTGAAGGAGGGGGGAGATTGTATGGAGATAAAGGAAAGATTGCAGAGAGATGGGAGGAAGATGGCTTGGAGATAAGGAGACAGTTACAAAGAGATGGGGTAAGATTGCAGAGACACAGGAGAAAGATGGCCTAGAGACAAGGGAAAAAAGTAATAGTGACAGGAATATCAGCTGGGGGAAGAACTCAATAGGATTTTGGGTGAAAGTGAATGATTACATAGTTCAGGGGTTAATGTAAGCCCTAAATGTGTCTTAAATAACTTCTACTGGTTTATTCTTTTTTCCCCCCTTCCAGTTGTGCCTGCCTGTTCCTGTTGTGTTTTGATAGAATGTTTGGCCATTCTTGCCACAGTGAACCCACTGAACGACAAAACTGCTGGTTCAGGGCTACATTGGAGACCTATGAATACCCACCACATCCCCTGGCAAAAAATAAAGGTTGTTGTTCCCAAATACTCTCTAGGGTGTGGGTATAGGCAAGTTTGGGATGTTTTCCTCTGCCTTTCTCCTGGAAGAAATGGCTCTGGGGTGCCATATGTGGCTTTCTTTCCCCACCCATGAACAAAAATCACCCAACTCTTTGGATGTACGTTTCCACTCCTTTTTATCCCTTGAGTCTACTCCTGTGTGCTCTTCTGCATTCAAGGACAGTCAGACCCCTGTTTCTCCATTTTGTATGATAATAAACCATTTGATCTTTTCAAAAACCATCATCCATTAATTCCCTGAAAGGGAAAGCCCAGCGCTTGCATCCACCTTTCCTCCCATTTTCAGAGGCATTAGAAAGGACATCTTTTGCACTCTGATTGCAATAGTAATGACTCTCATAAAGGAAATGAAATGCACGGCAAGCAAAGTAGAGTGGACACAAGTTGGCAGGCTCTTAATACCCATAAAAATACCACTGGCATGCCTTCCAGTTTCCCTCCAGAGCGGCAGCCCATTCTTGCCAGCCGCAGAATTTAGTCTCAAAAGGGTTTTATGGGCTCATAAAAGGATCCACAATTGCACAACAGCGGGAACTAATACTGGACAGCAGCAGAGACACAAAATAATACCGTGTAATGCAGGATAACTGTGAACTCACCCGTACAAAACACCAGCACATGTACTATGACATATTTACTGTGCAATCAAGTGGAAACACAGAGAAGGCAGGGCAAATCTTACCACCATGATCCTGCCATTGTTTTGAACCATTGTTCAATTCTTCCAACAGGCACCTTGGGCAAGTCACACCCTCTCAGCCTCAGAGGAAGGCAATTTCAACCTTATCTGGACAAATCTTGTCAAGAAAGCTCCAAGAGAGGGTCACCATAAGTCAAAGTTGCCTTGAAGGTACATAACAGCAGCAAAAGACACCAACAGGATCCTGCCCATTAAGGTCAGTATTATAAGCGAGCCATTCAAACCAAACTAATTGTTACCAATAAAGCTGGTTCAAATAACTCCATGTGAAATATGATAGCAGTGCTTTTGACATAATCCTTACCAAATTCTGCCTTCCCACCTTACTGTTAAAATTACTTCGCTGGTAGCAGCAGGCTGACCTTTTAAACCGCAAGCAAACATCAGCAACAATATATTTAACCTGCTTTTTATCTAGGTCACTCAACTACACAGTGATACATAAGCTGACTTATACAAACTTTTCCTGCTCAACATTTTCATGCCTCTGTTTCAGGACCTAAGGGACTGTCAGTAGCTTCAAACAGGATCTCAGGATCTAGAAAGAGAAGGGGCAAACAATTCTTCTTGTACCTCAAATTAGGCTTTCTTGGAAATAGCATCTCCAGGGTTTTACTTACGATTTATAAGGAGCAGAGCCCCCACCCCCACCCCCCGTTTGTGGTTTTGACTTTTGTGGATTTGATTATTTGAAGATGTGATTAATAAGCTCTCTCTCGGAATCTCTAGGTCCTCGAACTCTGCTGGTAGTTGACCATAGAGTCATTCTGGAGGACTGTGATTACTAAAGAAAACACTTCTCTGGGCATTTGTAGGTCATCCAGCATGATTCTATGGTCAACGTCTGGCAGATGTTGACCACAGACTTGTGCTGGAAGACCTAGAGATTCCTAGAGAGATGTTCTCCTGGCTAAAAACTTTAGTCATTTTTAATTTGCATTTTCCCCACTTTCATGGGGTTCCTGTGTCCCTAATCCCAGTGAATATGGAGAGCCCGTTGCATTTTTGTTTTGGACACAACAGCTATCAGATTGTCCAGTCTCATTTTAGATCTACGGATGTCAGTCTCTTCTCTGGATTTTTCATCCTCATATGCTCAAATGAATAAAGGGTATTATCCCTGATGTAAGAGAAAACCAGGATCTATGCAGAGGTCTTGAAAGGTAGTTGAACTTTGTAAAGTCTCTCAGGGAAACATGCTACAGAGAAATACACCTCTCTCCACCTTTTTGTGCAAAAAAATTAAGGGGAAAAAAAACAGAGAAAAAACCCCCAAAACATTTCTTGCACAGGAAAAAAACAAACATGTATTATGTGCAATCAAACTCATGGAGATTTTTCATGCAGAATAACTCCCAAACTGCAGAGATTCATTTAAGATTCTTTTCATTGGGGTTTTCTGCCACTCCACAAATCCATTATCCATCCCTTTTTCAAATATTTTATAAAGTTCTCTCCATCTCTATTCCCACTGCTCCTCTTGTTTGTGCTACAGATATCATACAACACCCTCCCTGACAGGGAAGCACATCTCTGTTTATTTCATTCTTGCATTCAAAGATAAAAGAGTTGTGGAAGTTTTCTCTCCACTGGGCAGAAACCTTGGCTTTCTCCTTCAGCAGGGAGGAAATAAAGAAGACTCTTCAGCCTTGCATGTGAAACACTGTTAAGTGTCTTGGTAGTTTTTCTGTACAAACCCCCACATTTTTTATGCAGAAAATCTATGTCCTCACCAGGAAATAGTTTTGGGGGTTTTTTTATGCATAGGCCAGAATCCTGTGTAATACACAGGCCAAAATCCTGTGGGTGTCTTAAACAGATATATGCTCCCCTACAGAAGCAGTTGGGCAGTTTTGCTTATTTATTAGAATATACTTTGGAGATATCATGATAATTCATGATTGACTAGAAAAGACAATAGTGTTTACAAGGTAAAAAACAGAGGAATACTGCATTGCAGACGGATAGACTCCATCAAGGAAGCTACAACGGCCGCCCTGAATCTGCAAGACCTGAGCAGGGCAGTTGAAGATAGGGGCACTTGGATGTCTCTCATTCAAAGGGTTGCCATAAGTCAACCTGATTGCAATTAACAAAAACAACAAATTACTACACTACAGCAGCTATGAAAAACAGAGGCAGAGCTGTTTCTTGCAAAACACGGAGAATGTTACATTTTGGGCTAGAATCAGAGAGTTGGAGAAGACCCCAAAAGCCAACCCTGCCATGCAGGAACACAGAATCCAAGCACCCCCGATAGATGGCCATCCAGCCTCTGTTCAAAAATGGCCTCTGCCATACTCAGATCTAGCACACTCAGGACAGCCATTCTGGCTTCCTTGGTGGGAGTCCATCCATCAAGACCACTTTTAGAGGCAGCGAAATCTTCCACTGTAAAACGACTCTTGCCCTCTTGGAGTTCTTCCTAATGTTGAGGTGGAGTCGCTTTTCCTGTAGTTGGAATCCATTGCTCCATGTCGTAGGGCGGAAAAATGAAATGCACAGATATAGGATGGGGGACATCTGGCTGAATGAAACTATGTGTGAAAGGGATCTAGGAGTCCAAGTAGACCATAAGTTGAACATGAGTCAGCAGTGTGATGCAGCAGCTAAAAAGGCCAATGCTATTTTAGGTTGCATCAATAGAAGTATAGTGTCTAGATCAAAGGAAGTAATAGTGCCACTCTATTCTGCTTTGGTGAGGCCCCACCTGGAATACTGTGTCCAGTTCTGGGCACCACAATTCAAAAAGGATGTGGAGAAACTGGAGCGGGTCCAAAGGAGGGCAACTAAGATGGTGAAGGGTCTGGAAACCATGCCCTATGAGGAACGACTTAGAGAGCTGGGGATGTTTAGCCTGGAGAAGAGAAGGTTAAGAGGTGATATGATAGCCCTGTTCAAATATTTGAAGGGATGTCATATTGAGGAGGGAGCAGGCTTGTTTTCTGCTGCTCCAGAGACCAGAACGCGGAGCAATGGATGCAAGCTGCAGGAAAAGAGATTCCACCTCAACATTAGGAGGAACTTCCTGACAGTAAGGGCTGTTCGACGGTGGAACACACTCCCTCGGAGTGTGGTAGAGTCTCCATCCTTGGAGGTCCTTAAGCAGAGGCTGGATAGCCATCTGTCGGGGATGCTTTGACTGGGAGTTCCTGCATGGCAGGGGGTTGGACTGGATGGCCCTTGTGGTCTCTTCCAACTCTATGATTCTATGATTCTATGATTCTATGATTCTAGTCTCTGGAGCTACGGAAAACAAGCTTGCTCTATCCTCAACATGACATCCTTTCACATAGTTAAACATGGTCATCATGTCACCCCTCTACATTCTCTTCCCCAGGCTAAACACGCCCATCTCCCTCAGTCTCTCGCATTGGGCTTGGTTGTTTCCAGACCTTTCAATATGTTGGCCGTCCTCCTCTGGACACACTTCAACTTGTCCACATCCTTCTTGAATTGTGGTACAAATTCCACCATCCTTTAACTGGCTGAGGCTGGGCACAGTTCAACAAGTAATGTTTTCAAACTCTGGAATGTATTCGTGCTTCACAAGTATAGTTCTTTGATACCGTGTGGTGTAGTGGTCTGACTACTGAACTATGACCCCAGGAGACCAGGGTCTAAATCCCTACCTGGCCATGAAGAACCACTGACTGACCCAGGTCAGGTCACACTATCTCAGCCCCAAAAGAAGGCAATGGCAAACCTTAGAATAAATTTGGCCAGGAAAACACTAGGAGAGGGTCACTGTTAAGTCTGAGGGCCAATGTGGTGTAGTGGTTTGAGTGCTGGACTAAGGCTACTGCCATATTGCAGAAGCAAAGAAGTCTGACACCACTTTTACTGCCATGGCTCAGTGTTATGGAATTCTGGGATTTGTAGTTTTGTGAGATGTTTAGCCTTCCCTGTCAGAGAGTTCTAGTACTCTCACCAAACTCCAACTTCTACAATTACATAGCATTGAGCCATGGAAATTCAAGCAATGGTGCCCAACTGCTTTATTTCCACTGTGCGGCAGCAGTTTAAGGCTTAAACCATACCAAGAAAACGCTGTAATGGTTTGTTCTAAGGGGTACTTAGAAATCTATGCAGAAGGCTCTAGTGTTGTGGATAAGGAATTCCACATCTCTCTGCAAGCTACCAATCCTAGGACCCCATGGGAAGGAGACACAATACTTAAAAGTGGTATTGGACTGCTGCAACTGCACAATGTTTCTTAACTCCAGATAAAACTCAGGTAAACCACAACACCAAAAGAGGCAACATCAATAACAAAACTAGTGCAACTGTGAAATAGATCCAGCTGCAATGACTGTTCAAGTCAAAAGTGTAGGCTGAATCATGCCCTTTCACACAACCAGCCAAAATAAATAAATAAAATAACTCCAGGCAAGGAGCAGGGAGGCATTTGTGACCGCATGTCCTTTATAATGAAAGCGAACAGAGCAATTTGCAAGTAATTTAGATAATGTGCAAGCGAGAGACAGCCACTTATGTCTCATTCTTAACAAATTAGAATTGTCCGGGCTTTTGTAAATTTTACCTACAACTGATTCTTCCTAATGCGGCACATACATGCAAGGTTTTATGAGAGATGACAGCCATTTGTGAGTTCATCATCACCTCTGACTGACAGTCCGATTCCCTCTTGCAAGGGCTGCTCTTGTTTGCCCTTCCGCTAATCAGCTCCTTGCCAGGAGAGATGGCTTGAAGAAGGAGACATTTCCCCACAAGAGGAGCCAGAAAGGTTGGAACACCAAGCCTATTTGGATATGAAACTGCAGGGGGCTTTAGATGTGGCTTCACTTGAGTTCAGACAGGCCACACGATGGTTGTCAATTGCCATCAAGTCACTTTTGACTTATGGCAACCCTTCTTTCCCTGAAAGTTTTTTCTTCCTCTTTGCCATATAACATCCTGCTGTTCTTGTTCATTGCCATCAAGTCAGCTTCAACCTATGGCACCTCTTTGAATGAGAGCCCTCCAAGCCACTCTGTTCTCAACAGTCCTGCTCAGGTCTTACAAACTCAGGGCAACTGTGGCTTCCTTGATGGAATCTATCCACCTGTAAAGTAGTCTTTCTCTATTCCCACTGCCTTCTAATGTTACTTTGCTGTTAATAATAAAAACAATAACGTTGTTGCTATTATTATTATTTTGCACAAATACACCTCTCTGCCAGTTCCTTTTCCTTAAGCTTCTTCTACACTGGTCTGTTCCCATACAGGAGTCTCATTCATTTTTATCACCATCTCCTCTTTTCCTGAACTCCCAAATTGAATTTCAAGGTTACTGAAAAAGATTATTTTTTTCCCCTCCTCCATTCTCAGCTCCTTTCGATTCGTGTCACACCTTATTCTGTTAACGCACAGGTGCCGAATCTTACATTGGCTCCCCAAAGTTGTCAGTGAGAAAACCAAGAAAACTGTCCAAATTGGCAAAATGAGTAAAGGCAGAAGGATTCCCCCTCCCTCTCACTCCTTCCCTCGACAAGTTCAGAAATAGGAAACAAATGCCTTCCTCTCCACCTGCTGGGCTTTTCATCTGGCAGCTGTCAACTGGCCCATAAAGGACATCTCTGTTATTCTTCTGAGAAGTGTGACATCCTGGTTTCGTGGGGATGGAAGGATGCGATTATATCCAAACACCTTCTCTGTGCTCAAGGCTTTTTAGAGTTCTGATAGGTTTGCTTACCTGGCATTGCTCTCATTTCTCTCACCTTGGATGGTAGGAGAGAAAGACAGTTGAAGAATGTGCCCTGAGATTGTCCATTTTTATACCACCTTTCTTGTTGTTACTTGGCATCACGCTGACTTCAACTTATGGTGACACTCTGAGTGAGAGACATCCAAAAGCCCCTCTCGTCATAGGATCATAGAATTGGAAGACACCTCAAGGGCCATCCAGTCCAGCCCCAATCTACCATACCTCTGAAGAAGTAGATTGAAGTCTACAAAAGTCATGCTATGAGCTTCTTTCTTTCAATTAGTCTGAAAGGTGCTACAAGATCGCTTTGCATGTTGATTCCTCAGACTAACGCAGCTATGTCTTTGTATTTCCATGCCATTCGAGATGTAATCCAAGCACTCCCAGCATATGGCCACCCAGCCTCTGTTTAAAGACCTCCAAAGAAGGAGGATCCACCAAAAGGGAGTGTGTTCCTCCATTGAACCGCTCTTACTGACAGTAAGATCTGTTCAATGGTGGAACACACTCCCTAATAAATCCTCCTCCTAATGTTGAAGTGGATTCTATTTTCCTCTAGTTTAAATCCATTGTTCTGGGCCCTATTCTCTGGAGCAGCAGAAAACAAGCTTGCTCCATCTTCAACATGACATCCCTTCAAATATTTAAACAGGGCTATCATATCACCCTGTAACCTTCTCTTTTTGAGGCTAAACATTTCCAGCTTCTTAAGGCACTCCTCATAGAGCTTGGTGATTTCCAGACCGTTCACCATTGTCATCCACTGCCCTGCTCAGTCTTGCAAACTTAGAACAGCCATGGCCTCCTTGATCAAATCAATCTGCCTGTATTGAGATCTTTCATACTATCTTCCACTTTATGAGCATCATCTTTTCCATTGAGTCACAACTTCACATGATTTCCTATCCAAGGCATGGCAGCTGCAATTTAGCCACCTTTGCCTCTAGTGAGAATTTAGGGCTGATTTGCTCTTTGTTGTTGTTATCTGTTGTTAACTCAATTTCATAGTGGTAGGATTCAAAGATATAGCTGTGTTAGTCTGTGGAATGGTTATGTAGAGGGTGCTACAAGACCTCTCTACTTCCTTAACTGAGTTTATCCAGCTGTTGTACAGTTTTCCTAGAATCATAGAGGCATATAATGGGAAGAGTCCAAGGGCCAGCCTGTCCAAGGGCCAGCCTGCCATGCAGGAATACACAATCAGAGCACCCCCCCCCCCACAGATGGCCACCCAGCCTCTCTTTAAAAACCTTCAAAGAGGGAGAATCCATCACCCTCCAAGGATGCGTCTTCCACTGTTCTTACTCTCAGGATGCTCTTCGTAATTTTTAGGTGGAATCTCTTTTCCTGTAGCTTGAATCCACTGCTCCTTGTCGTAGTCTCTGGATCTGCAGAAAACAAGCTTCCTCACAACAAACTCCCACGTCCCAGAATTCCATAGCCGTGAGCCAAGGCAATTAAAGCAGTGTCACACTGGGTTATTTCTCCAGTGTGGATGCAGCCCCTGATACTACAGAACAAACTCTTCTTATCTAGTGTTGTCTGAAAAGAATTCTGCGTACTCCCCAAATACATATATTTATTATGCTGAGGGTATCATACTTTGGATATTTTGTGGCATGACTTACTGGAAAAGACAATAATGCTCAGAAAAAAACCCTGAATGCAGTAGGAAAAGAAAGAGGCCACATTACAGGTGGATCCATCTCTATCACAGAAGCATGGCTGCTCTGAATTTGCAAGACTTCAGGAGGTCAGTTCTTGGGAATCTTGGCAGTCTCTTTCATAGTGTTCTGTGGACTCACCCTTGTCACTAGGTCCATGGGCCTTTGTTACCTGACCAGGTTTCATGTCCATTAGCCACACCACATGAGGGCTAGAACTCCAACTCAACTTGATTGAACCAAAACAGGGTTATCATCACCCGAACTCTAACTGTAGCCTGTCTTTTCCTCTGAGAAACCACTTCCTTTCCCCTCTACTCAGGGTCAGCTGAGAACTTCTTGTCTCTCAACCTTTTCTTTTAAGTCTTCTTGGATTCCTCCACTTTGGCCTTCTCCAACACCAGTTACGGCTTGCATGTCCCACCACAGCCCTTACAGTTGGCCTGAACTATTACCCTTGCCGCCCCTTCCACTAGGCGCTGGGTTTTGGAGTGTGTGTGTGTGTGTGTAGGTCTCGCACCAACAGTTGCATGCTGGCCTCCGGGTTTACTAAGCTACTCCAAGATCAGCTCAAGGTTTGGTGTCTCTTCTGCTATAATCCCACCATCCATCCTTCTCAGCCTAAGTAAATCCCTTCTCTCCTGCCCCTCTCCACATGCACCTCTCCTAACAATCTTCTTTTGTGTCCTTCCTTCTTGACCTCCTTGACCTCTTCTCTTAAATCCCACTGCCCACTCCCTTCCTCCTGCCCTGCAATCTCCCCTTGCTCCATATGACCATCGACCTCCTGACTCCCTTGTGTTCTTTGCCCCCTCGGCTTGGCTTTCTCTCTCTCTCTCTCTCTTGTGAGCTGCGACCAGAATCTTTTCCTCCTGATTTAAAGGGATGATCAGGGACGCATCACCTCCTCTCCTCCTCTGCTACATGTTGCCATAAGTCAAAGTTGAATTGGTGGCAAATAACAACTGTATGGCCCTTGCAGTCTCTTTCAGCTCTGTGATTTTGTGATTGCATGATTCTGAGGACAAAGAGGGAGAGTGGGAAGAAGAGAATCTGGGATGTTTATAAAGCAGCTGGAAAAGTGGGACTGCAGAGGATTAATAAGGACTCTCCCTGGCAAATTGAGGCAGTTGTTATGTATGCAATGACAATCCTTGGAGAAACAAGCACCTTATATTGCTGAATCCTGGCTTTGGCGTTTCTCTCTGTCTCGGAATATAAATGAGGATTGATCTCTGTGGGCAGAGTTATGCATAAACTGTGCAATACAATCATTGCACTGAATGGTGGCATTGCCCAACTGTACCCATTGCACGAATGAATCAATGGGGAATGTGCAGGCATATCTACATGTGAAATGGCACGCCATGCAAAATTCTGCTTCCACAGCCCTGGACTGAATGCAAAGGTTCCACATCAGACAAAAATGTCAAACAACCACTCCTAGAGGGGATTTGGTGCAGAGATAAGACAGCAATAGGATTCCATCCATAGTCTCTCAGCTTCCCCAATTTGGACAGGTCCCCCATAGCTCAGCCCTGACACCTACTAATTGTTTCTGAAGCCATGGCATAAACATCTAAGAAGAAATAAGAAACAGGCATGCAGTGAGATTCAGCCAGCTTGGTGGAAAGCTGAAAGGACCACTGCTGTCCAATATTATCAGCAGCTTTTTTAGAGTGGGAGCCAATTTTAATCAGAGGGACTCTGAGGGAACAGCGTGCCTGATTCATCTCCAAGGCTATTTTGGTTCAGCTACCTTACTATAATAGAAAACGAAGAAGAAAATATCTGAAATGCTCACTATCAATGGTTGCTTTTCTGAGTTCAACAGTATATTCTCACACTTCTTCTAGAATCTCAAAATAACCAGTGCTGAACCAGATGGGTTTTAATGACAACAAACTGGAGGTTCACTGCAGGGGATTCACTTTTGTTGCTCTTGTTGGGTGCCTTCAAGTGGTTTCCAACTTATGCAACCCTAAAACAGACCAATCATGGGGTTTTTTTTGGCAAGATTTGTTCAGAAGAGGTTTGCTATTGCCATCCTCTGAAGCTTAGAGAGTGTGACTTGTCCGAGGTCACCCAGTGAGATGCATGGCCAAGCAAGGAATCGAACCTGGTCTCCAGAGTCACACACCAACACTCAAACCATATGCCATGCTTCACTTATTTCACTACTGTATGCAAGAACAAGTGAAACTCAGCATGATGTATGAAGTGAATGCTGAAGATCAGGTTTTGAATCCCAGCTCAGCCATGGGAACCTACTTTACTGAGTGACCTTGGACAAGTCACAGTCCTTGGACAAGACCTTGGACAAGTCTGTCAGACTTAGAAAAGGGCAAAGGCAGCCGCCTCTCCAAACAAACGCCACCAGGAAAACCCTATGATAGATGCTCCTTAGGGTTGCCATAAAGTGGAAACTTCTTGAAGGAACACAACAACAAAGTTGAAGCTGACCTGTTGGCACATAACTACAGCACCCTTATCAAAGTCCTCATCAAAATGGCTCTGAGAGGAAACCAGCAACGTGAAAGTACACAACAACAATAATGCAAGAACAAAGGATTTCAAATTTTTTCTCCTCTGCAGGTGAAAATCATGAGAGTATTTTTAAAAATTACTTTTTTATATTTCATGACTTTTTTTTTTGGAGAAAAAGGTTTGCAGAAAACTGAAGACATTTTCTATCAGTGTTAAGAGTGAAATACTGATTTTTCCCCCCATACCTGTCCCCTCACTTTGGATACATAAACTCTATGTCAAAATGTTCAACCAACACTAGATATCTTGGGACAGAAGAAAAAAAATCATGGGAGGGGGCAGAATTCTTATTTGAAGGGAACAACACCCTTACCCTCCCCATAGCTATGCCTCTGGTTCCCCATGATGACTATTATGTCATATCACCTAACAGGAGATGTAGTTGACTGAGTATCTAAAATTCTCATCCTGGTGGACAGAGCCCTCACTTACAATAATAGAGTATGCAAAGGGATTCTGTAGAACCTTTTTTGCACAGCTAGTCTCATAGTTTTCCTAGTCTTGGTCTCCTTCTCCAGATGCATGGACTGAACAGGTGCCTAGGAAGGACCTTTATAAGGTCATAACCCCCCCCCTTGGCCTTAGGCAACATCTTTGCGCCTGCCTTTGTCCCCCAACAAACTTGTCACCTCATCATTTTGTATTCCTATGGCTATTTGTAGAGTCTGATTATAAAGGTCCTTCCTGGGCCCCAGTTCTCTCCATGCATCTGAAGAAGGAAACCAAGGTCCAAAACACACTGCAGAAATAATCCAGTTGGAGACTGCTTTAACTGCCCTGCCTTACTGCTTGGGAATTCTGGGAACAGTAGTTTTGTGAGACATTTAGCCTACTCTGTCAGAGAGTTCTGGTGCCACAATAAACTACAATTCCCAGGATTCCATAGTATTGAGCCCTGGCAGTTCAAGCGGTTTCAAACTGGATTATTTCTGCAGTGTGTTTTGGACCCAAGTCTATGAAAGTTTATGCAACAACTTTTCCTGCAGAGTTAGTCTCAAGATCCATTTGCATACTGGTTTTTCAGACCCACATGGTCATGTCTCTCAATCTTGAAATAATATAGAAATACTGTAAAGCCTAATTATAAATAGGTACATAAACACTTGCTTCTCTTTGCTAATGCCACATTTGCCTGCTGGTTGGAACAATTTCATTTCCTTTTCTCTCCCTTGCCTTCTTTCCTCTCACAATGGTGCAAGCCGCAACACCACTGGGCTGCTATATTTGTTGATTTCTTGACAAGTATTATTGATCGTCTCTGCTTTTGCTGCCTCTTAACATATCCCAATAACAATTCTCAGCACACATCAATACATTTTTTTTCCTAATAAAGAAGGAAACAAGCGAACCAGTTGAATCTGCTAGTCATAATATCCACCATGTACATCCATGCACGTAATAACATAATCATGGAGGAAGGTTATAGGTAATCTCAGGTAATGTACTGGGAAACACCATTTTGCTGCTCCATAATACCTTTCCACGGACCTCGGAACAAACACAGGCATATACAAGGTTCAGTTTCACGTCTCTCAGCTAAGCCTGGGGCCATTTCACATGATACTATTATAACCCTATGGTTGCATTTTAATTGCCATAGCAATATCCTATGGAATCCTTGGATTTACAGTTTTGGGAGGGACACTTATAATGCTCAACCAGAAAGCTCTAGTGCCTCACCAAACTACATATCCCATTAATTCATCAGATACAGCCAGGTGTTACCCCAAAAGGTGGGGAACTTGGGATCTCCACCAATTGTATCAGCATCTCCTTGAATGTTGCGAGAATTGCTTAGCTCAGAGAAGGCTTGCGAGTGGTTGGACTGTTTTCACCTATGTATACCAGTACTAACAAAGCGAGGACTACAAGTTCAATGACTAAAGAAGGTTTTATTTAGAAATATGCAACCACACACACAATAAGAATTCAAACAAGAACACCATATAAGGCTAACCAAAATAAGAAGAGGGAAATTGGATAGTGGAGGCTTAGAGATGTAGAGGGGGTGATATTTACCAGTCCTGAAGAGGAATCATTGGAAAATGGGTTGTGGCTCAGATGGTGTCTGAGGGCAACACAGAGCATGGAAGAGGCTTTCTGTCCACACATGAGGCTAGAGCTTGGACTGAAATGTACATCTAATATCCTAGCTTTGGGGGGTATTTAATGTTCCCACATGAAGTACAAAAAGTCTGAGTGCTTTCTCAAGGAACTGACAAAACTGGCAATTCTGGAAGCCTTAACTTCAGATTAACAAAACAGTGATTGGATTTAGGACAACCCCAAGACAGATGGATAGGGAAGGTGGAGGGGAATATGGCATTGGGTAAGTAGAAGTGTTGGCTTACTTGCCTTTTCCTTTGTCTCCAGTTTGAGAGGACATACGGAAAGCGTGATTAACAAACCCACTTTTATTTTGGTATCAAACATTGGTCCTCCAAGTGGTTTGGACTTTATCTCCCAGAAGCCCCAGCCTGCTTGGCTAACAGTAAAAAATGCTGGGAGCTAAAGTCCAAGACATCTGGAGGACCAAAGTTAGGGAACTGCTGATCTTTGTCCTTCATATGTCTTTGGGTCAATGTGCCCTTCCCATAGGAAAGCTTCCTGGTGTTCTACAAGTCTTAAGAACATGCCTGACTCCAGATATAAAAATATGAAAGCCTCATATAAGTGCAAGGGAAGTGAGGGATGCTAACACAGGGTAGTTAAAGTGAATTCATTTGGATAGAACTGTATAGCCTGGAAAGGGTTCCAGGCCAGGACAGAAAGTCATGGGGGATTCCCTGGTGCTCAGTTATCCCAGTCCAACCACTGAGAACTCCTCACCTTTGAAAATCCTTTGTGTTGTAGTGAAATAAACTTTCTTGGAAGGTTGCGGACCCTCCTTTGCTGGGCTTATATAAGCAGAGGAAAGTTTTTTTTGTTGTTGTTGTTTTTTTAAAAAAGAATGATCATAGGGCCAAGTAGATCAATGTTGAAGAAAACAATTCAGTTATTCACTGGGAATGTCGCAAGTTAAAACTTATCGATCTTGCTAAAGTGGATAGATTAATGATAGTAATCAAATTTAAGAAGGATTGGTTGAAAGTGCTAGAATTCTGTAAAAAGAGATGAAAATTAGAATGAATGAATATATATATATATATATATATATATATCTCAGATTGACACTTAAATTAAGGACAAGGAATTTTTTGTGGAAAGGCCCCAGCTTTGTTGACAACATATTTGGCAGCTCCATTCAAGAATCAGATTTTGATCTGTAAAACCTTACACCGTTTGGGCTCAGAATATCTGTGCAATCCTTTTGTTCCATGTGCTTTATTTACTTTGCATTTATTTTAATGGACATTTATACCACTTTTCAGGCTAAATGATCCCCAGATGTCAATTTATGAGATTCAGTAAAATATAGCTAAATAAAAATTAGCAGCTGATAAAACAACAGTAAAATCACAGTTATAGATATGACAGTTACAACATTTTACATCATTTAAAAGCCAACTAGAATTAGGATGTCTTTGAGTCTATCCTATAAGGTCAATAAAGAACAGACAAAGTTAATGAAGATAAAGCTGCGCCCTTTCCTGGAGATGAGGGATCTGGAAACTGTGATACACGCACTGGTAACCTCATGTTTGGACTACTGTAACGCACTCTACATGGGGCTACCCTTGTGCCTAACCCGGAAACTACAACTGGTCCAAAATATGGCAGCCAGACTTCTCACTGGAACATCTAGGAGAGAGCACATCACTCCTGTGCTTAAAGCTCTCCACTGGCTGCTGACCAGTTTCCGGGCACAGTACAAGGTGTTGGTTTTAACCTTTAAAGCCCTACATAACTTGGGTCCATCCTATCTAAGGGACCGCCTCTTCCCATATGAACTTCGGTCCTCTGGGAGGAACTTGCTGCAACCCATGAAGACAAGGTTGGTACAGACCTCCCAGAGGGCCTTTTCGGCTGTTGCCCCCAGGTTGTGGAATGACCTGCCGGATGAGATGCGTCTTATTTCATCTTTAGAAGGCTTTTAAAAAGCCCTAAAGACGCATCTCTTCCGGCAGGCCTTCCCAGAGAATGTAAACATCCCCCGGCTCCAAATCTAGGCTTTAGAGTGGCCTTTTCTTCCAGCCTTCCTTCTCTGTTTCTACTTTTGCATAACCTTGGCTGGGTCCGTTTTTCTTTTCTCTAATCTTGTTTTTATTACTATTTTAGCTAGTTACTGTTTTAATTCAATTGTGATTTAATCTCTTTTTAAGGGGGGGGGGGTGGTAAGGGAGAGGATGGGATATTTTACTTGATATTGTTTTAATCCTTGTTGTAATCCGCCCCGATTGCTTGTTCAGAGGGGCGGACTAGAAATAAATCATCATCATCATCATCATCATAACATATATAATAATTGTGTTAAGTCTAAGATTGCATCTGCACTGCAGAAATAATCCAGGTTGACATCACTTTAACTACCATGCCTCGAAGCTATGGAATTCTGGGAAATGTAGTTTGCTGTGGCACCAGAGCTCTCTGACAGAGAAGGAGAAATGCCTCACAAAACTACAATCCCCAGAATTCCACAGCACTGAGCCTTCCCACTTGGGCTGAATAGATTTATTTCAAAATAAATAGATTCAGTCCCAAAAACACCCCATTTTACCAGCTTCTTTTTAACGCAGGTAAACTGGGTAAAAACCATGCCCCCCGCTTCAGTGATTCGAATCAAGTGGGAACCATGGTGGTTTAAACCGGATCATTTCAAATCTTGCTCCAAGGTTAAACCAGAGTGGGAACAAGGCCTTGGTGAGGATTCTGCATCCCATGGACACAGATGCCTCCAGCAGCCACTGCAGATGGGAATGCTGGTTGGTTTTTATAGCCCCAAATAACTTTTCCAAGCTCTTCTCTTTCCCAACCTATCTGACAAATTGCCACTTTGGCAGAACTGGGTCTCTCCAATTATTGTGTCAATAAATCTGCTTGTGACTGAGACACAAGTTAGAGTTTTGCTAACTAGATGCAGACTTTGACCTAGAATCCGAAAGCGTCCTCATTGGACTCCGATTGGGACTGATTATCCATTAGGTAAAGGGGAGTGTGTTCTTTTGAACAAGTGTGCTTGATTGAACAAGGAAATCAAGATGGCCCTTTGGAGTCGCCAGAAGCTGCTAATTACCTCCTCTAATAAAACCAAACTATCTGAAGGCATTCCAAAGGAAGCTGCGTGAAGGACTCCTCTCCACTTCTTCCCAATCCCCAGAGACAGAAACTTATGAGATCGGCTCTTGCAATCAACCTGCATAATATGGCTAAGAAGGGATAAGCTGCTAATTAGCAATCTCCCAAAACAAAGCTGTTTGAGCTTATATGAAAGGGCATGAATGGGGGATTAGCAGTCTGAGGCTGGGAAACTGGCATTTTCTTGGGAGGGTGCGGCTGCCGCATGGAAGATGGAAAATCGGGAAAGCTATGGTAATATATATATATATATATATATACTTTCAGGTCACATCCTGTACCTTTATTTGTTGACAACCAACAACCAACTCTGAGGAAATTGACATGGCCATCTTTGCACAGCTTGGAAGATCACAGTTAAAGGGACACTTTGGACTAAGCCAGCTGAATTCATGCGAACCTGTTGAGTCAACTCTTATAGGAATCTCAAGGATACAATGAATAATAGAATCATATAGTTGGAAGAGGCCACAGGGGCCATCCAGTCCAACCTGCTTCCATGCAGGATTCAACTGCTTGAATCCATTTTGGTAAGACTATCAGAGTAGGATTCCTTTTCCATTTTTCTTTTTAAATTATATTTTTTAACATGAACAATCTCATTTACAATCGAAGAACTGTAATATATTCAGAAAATAGAAAAAATGAGGGGGGAATGGCGGGGAGGAAAATAAAAAGGCATACAGTGAATCCTTGGTATCTGTTTGGTTCCTGACCCCCCCCCCCCCACCTCCATGAGCATCAAAATTTGTGGATCCTCAAGTCCCATTAATATACAGTAATATGGTATCCCTTTTATAAAATGGAAAAACCAAGGTATGGTTTTGTGGGAGGGGGGAGTGGAATGTTTCCAAGCAATGGATGATTGATTTAATGGATGCAGAATCCATTAATATGGAAGGACATACAGTGGGATTCTGATCCTTCACTATCATTACAGATTCAACAAAATAATCCTACTAAATTTAATAAGACCCTTAAACACAGATTAGTACATGGTTAGATTTCTCATTGCTAAAAATAAAGAACTCCATAAACAGTTTCCAGTTATTCAAAAAGTCTTGAATTGGCTTGATTCTATGATGTCATGATGGCAACAAGATAATGGCCAAGACCCTGCCCTTTCTCAGTACTCCACCAAGAGGAGGTTGTACAGTCAAGAAGATCCTGCTCCTGTATCCTCCCACATTGACCCCACTGGTCAGACACAGCCAAGGACCTTCCAGCGGATCATAGAATCCTACAGTTGAGAGAGACCTCAAAGGCCATCCATTCTGCCATGGAGGAATACACAATCAAAGCACCCTGACAGATGTCCATCCAGCCTCTATTTCAAAACCTCCAAAGAAAGAGATTCCACCACTCTCTCAGGGAGCATGTTCCACTGTTGAAACACTGTTCCAGCATGTTCCAGATGTTGGACAGTTCTTACTGTCAGGACCTTCTTCCTAAAGTACAACAAAAGAAGCGCATCACCCTTTCCTTTGTCATAAGGGCTGGGAAAATGGCTGTGACAGTATCACATACTATGCAGTCTACCCTTTTACTCCCACAGTGTACAGGCACTGAGGAAACCACACATCTTACCAGGGGCTCTGATACTTGGAAGGGCAACTCCTGGAGAAGCAACTGTGGCCTCCTGGGACACATCACTACCTGCTCTTACCCCACAAGATGTGCTTTTCGATGCTTTGATCCATTCCTTCTCTCTCCTCTGAATTCTTTCCAGCTTGTCAACCTGAGACGTTGTTGACACATCTTTCTATAGGGACTGTGTGACACAGAGGATGCCAGACAACTGCTGGAGAGAGGAGGATTCCCTGCCTTCAATATTTGCAGCTCAGAGGAGTGCTGCCTACACATAGGAGAGAAAGTGGCAGCCGGTTCTCGCTTTGTTTGTGCGCTTCTGTTTGTTTGTTTCCTCAGCCAACAGAGCTCATCTGTTCCACCAGATTATTATTTTTTTCAAGGTGGGCAGATCAAATATTTTGAGAGCCAAGTTTGACTCTGCAATGAAGTCGTATATTTGGGGGTGGGGCATTAGATAGAAACCCAACTGCCACCTCCTCCATGCTTCATTTTGAACAAAAAAATTGGCTGCACAAATACAGTGTTAATTCTATACTGTACATTCCTGAAATGAGGAAAGGGCCCCGCTCATTCCACTAAGTGCATACATGAAATATAGAAGGTCCCAGATACAACCTCCACCAACACCACACAATAATAGAATCACAGAATTGGAAGAGACCCTCTAGGGCCATCCTGTCAAGCCTCTTTCTGCCATGCAAGAAGACACCATGAAAGTACCCCCCAACAGATGGTGATCCAGCCTCTCTTTAAAAACTTCCAAAGAAAGAGACTCCCCCACCCTCGGACACAACATATTCCACTATTGAACAGCTTTTACCATTAGGATGTTCTTCCTAATGTTGAGGTGGAATCTCTTTTCCTGCATTTTGCATCCATTGCCTTGTGTCCTATTCTCTGGAGCAGCAGAAAACAAGCTTGCTCCATCCTCAATATGACATTGCTTAGAATATTTAAACATGGTCATCATGTCACCTCTTATAGCAATAGCAATTACATTTCTATACCACTTCTGAGTGCACTTAAGCACTCCCTATGTGGTTTACAATGTGTAAGCTAATTGCCTCCAACAAGATAGGTACACATTTTAGTGACTTATGGAAAGATGCCAAGCTGAGTCAACCTTAGACTCCTGGGATGAAACTCACAACTTTGAGGCTGGGAATGGCTGCAATACAGGCATTTAACCACTCTGCCATCAGGGCTCCCTCTTAACATACCCAGCTCCCTAAGTCACTTTTGAACAACGCTTACTCTCAGGAAGTTCCTCCTAAAGTTAAGGTGGAATCGCTTTTCCTGTACTTTGAATCTACTGCTCAGGGTCCTAGTTTCCAGAGCAGCAGAGAACAAGCTTGCTCCATCCTCAACATGACCTCCCTTCAAATACTTAAAGAGGTCTATCATCTCTTAACTATCTCTTCTCCAGGCTAAACATAGCCAGCTCCCTAAGTCTTTCCTCATAAGGCATGGTTTCCAGACCTTTCACCATTGTGTTTGCTCTCCTCTGGACATGCTTCAGCTTGTCAACATCCTTTTTCAATTGGGGTGCCCAGACCTGGATGCAGTATTATTCCAGGTGAGGCCTGACCAAAGCGTGGCGCTATTACTTCCCTTGATGTAGGCCCCACTGATGCAGTCTAGAATTGCACTGGCCTTTTTAGCTGCCACATCACACCATCCTGCCTCCTTGGGGACCTTGTGGATATTTTCAGGATTCCCCTATGAAATTTTATTCAACTTCAATACCTAGCAGACACCACACATTTTTATCCACTGCTATCACCACAGACACTGTGTCTGAACCCAATCTTTATACATCTAGCAGTCCCAGAGGGTAAAAGTGTGTGTGTGTGTGTGTGTATAAACCCTGAACTTGTCACCTCATCATCATAGCCACAAGTTTTGCATTTCAAGGGCTATTCCAACAGTTTGATTATAAAGGTCTTTTCTGGGAACCGGATCACTCCAGGGATGTGAGGAAGTAGGCCAGGTTTATGCAAACTCATGCCAAGTTCACTCCATGCATCTGAGGAAGTAGACCAGATCTACAAAAGCTTCTGCTACAACCTCTTTTGCACATTTAGTCTCAAAGGAGCTACAAGGTCTTTTTGCATATATTGAATTTATTAACAGAAGTTAAACATAACAAAACAGATTAATTATTAATAGATATAAAACACATCTCACACTCTCTCTCTCACAAACTCTTCTCCTAACTCAGACCCTTAGCTACTACTCATCAATTGGAGTGTATCCAAAGGAGGGCAACCAAAATGGTGAAAAGTCTGGAAACCAACAAGCCTTCTGAGAAGAAACTTAGGGAGCTGAGTAGGTTTAACCTGGGGAAGAGAAGGCTAAGAGGTGATATGATGGCCCTGTTTAAATTTTTGAAGGGATATCATATTGAGGATGGAGAAAGCTTGTTTTCTGCTGCTCCAGGAAGCAATGAATTCCACCTCTTGGAAGAGATTCCACCTAAACCTTAGCAAGAACTTCCTGATGGTAAGAGCTGTTTAACAGTGGAAGATGCTGCCTCGGAAGGTGGTGGAGTCTCTCTCTTTGGAGGTTTTTAAAGAGAGGATGGATGGCCATCTCTCACAGTGAGGGCTTGAATGGTGTCTTCGCCCATGGCAGAATTGGGTTGGGTTGGATTGGATGGACCTTGTGGTCTCTTCCAACTCTATGATTCTGAGTCTTCTAGCCTCAGAACTGAGTCCCCAAGTATGACCAAGCTACAAATCTGAGGCTTCAGGGCCCACCTAGTACAGGCAGAATATCTGTGAAGATTTACATTCCTGTTATGAAGCAGTTGTCTATGTCCCCATGTTTAACTCTCAGCATTACAGTGAATTTCATTTGAGAGAAAAGTGGGATCATAAGTAAACAAGTAAGTCTGGGGACAGTAGCATTCTAAGTGCATCAGGAGAACTGAGTCGTCTCTCTGCCCACCCCCTCCGGTGTTTGGCTTTCCAAGCTTTGTACTTTTCAGCCCAAAGCCCAAAGGTTCTCTTCCTTACCTATTGAAATCCTAGTTGCAAAGCTTGAAGGACAGTGCAATTAATCAAAAGAGAGAAAGAGGAGGAAGCAAAGGAAAGACTGCAAAGAAACAACTTCCCTTGCTCTCTCACTACTGCTTTATTTATCAAAAGAGCACCCTTGGGAGCAAGCCATGGTGGAAGAAGCTGCTAGATCAGCAACCGGTTCAAAGATCATCACAGACGGGATGAAAAATGTCCAATTTAATCACAAGGAGCAGAATGATAATGATCAAAAGGAAAAGGTGGAAGTGTTGCGTGGGGAGATGCAGGAGGCAAAAGGGCAGCCCTGGAAATGTGCAAAGTGCAGGAGAGGCAAAGTGCAAAGAAAACGTAGTTAAACTAGATCTCCCGGGAGGGAGGGGGAGAAAGAGAGGAAGGAGGATGAAGGGAATGGAAAGGAAGAGTCCAACATTAGGACATTGCTCCAAAAGGAGGTGGACAAGAGATTCTCGGACGTCTCAAACATTCCAATAAAAGCCTGTCCAGGTTCCATAGAATCATAGAATCATAGAATCATAGAGTTGGAAGAGACCACTAGGGCCATCCAGTCCAACCCCCTGCTATGCAGGAAATCCAAATCAAAGCACCCCTGACAGATGGCCATCCAGCCTCTGTTTAAAGACCTCCAAGGAAGGAGACTCTATCACCTTCCGAGGAAGTGCGTTCCACTGTCGAACAGCCCTTACTGTCAGGAAGTTCTTCCTAATGTTCAGGTGGAATCTCTTTTCCTGTATCTTGCATCCATTGTTCCGGGTCCTGTTCTCTGGAGCAGCAGAAAACAAGCTTGCTCCCTCCTCAATATGACATCCTTTCAAATATTTAAACAGGGCTCTTGCAATGTGGTTGCATCCACATTGAAGAAATAAACCAGTTTGAGTCCACTTTAACTGCCACAGCTCCATACTATGGAGTTCTGGGAAGTTCAGTTTTGTGAGATGGTTAACCTTCTCAGAGAGCTCTGGGGCTCCAACAAACTACAATTTCCAGAATTCCATAGCACTGACCCATGGCAGTTAAAGTGGTGGCAAACTGGATTATTTTTGCAGTGCAGATGCGGCAGTGTCCTCATGGCCATAACAAGTGCATCTGAAAGAAACATGGGAGAGGTCCTTCTTGGTAGTTCCTTAACTAGAACTTCCTTTCTAGAGAGGCTAAGTTCATAGAATCATAGAATCATAGTTGGCTCCCCTCTTTTCATCTCCTTATCTGGAATTCCAAAATCTGCAATATTCCAAACACCAAAACATTTTTCTCAGGTGGCAGAGATAGTCAGTGCATCCACACTGCAGAAATAATCCGGTTTGACACCACTTTAACTGCCATAGCTTAATGCTAAGGAATCCTGGGATTTGTAGTTTCTGTGGCACCAGAGCTCTCTGACAAAGAAAGCTAAATGTCTCACAAAACTACAGTTCCCAGACATCCACAGCATTGAGCCATGGCAGTTAAAGTGGTGGCAAACTGGATTATTTCTGCAATTCACATGCAGTCAGTGACACCTTTGCTTTCTGATGGTTCATTATATACAAACTGTTTGAAACTATCAAAAATATTTAAAATATCCTATAACATTACCATCATGCTCTGTTTATAAATCGTATAGGAAACATACATGAATTTTGTGTTTCGACTTGTGTCCCATCTACAAGATATCTCATTATGTACATATATGCAAATATACACATATGCAAACATATCAGGCAAAGTCTAAGGATGTAACTTCACTAATTTTTTTTCTCAAAGAAACCAATGAATAATTTCAGTACTTTTCATCCTGCTGTGAGAAATGCTTCAAAAACTACACAATTTTTTAAAAGCCTATTTGCAACACAGGGCTTATTTTGTGCAAAATTCACATGTGGTAGTTTTTTAACAGAAAGCAGCATTTTCTGTACAGAAAACAATGTTTCTGTGCTGCAGTAATATTTTCTGCATATAAAACCTTTTTTCTGTTTTCTGTGAAAATAAACCATGAGTGAGTTTTGCACAGAGTAAGTCCTGGAATTATATCTTTTTTCCCCCCTATGAAGGAAATCTTAGAAACAGTATTTCTCAGTAGAAGCATTACTTTCTGTAAAGAAATTCTGTTTCCTTGGGATAGAGCACTTATTGTTGGTCTAAGATTCTTCTCATCAGATTTTCCAAACACTCAAAAAACATATTGTAGATCATTTATAATTATTTTTATTTTTAAACAATATTCCGAACCCTATTGAAGACTTCCTAATTTCAATCCGTTTTTGGCAAGTATAGGATAAGATCTTTTAATATTGTGCTGTACAATTTTTTATTTTATTTTATTTTGTTGACTATGCTATGGATGGTTTTTCATCCTGCTGAGGACTGAATGGCATTGCTAAAAATGCCTTCCCCATGAGTGTTCAAAGACCCAGAATGCCAACCGACTTGTGAGAAGAATAGGAAAATGTATAGCTTAGTAATACCAGAGTTTTGTTTCTTTGTAAACTGTGTAAAAATATTTTTGCTCAGAAATACTATTTTCTGTTCAGAAAAGTATGTCTTCTGTACAAAAGAACAACAACAACAAAAAGAGAGGAAAAAATTTGCACACTACATTATGACCCCCATATCTGTGGGAGATACGTTCCCAGACTTAGTATGGAAATGTGAAATCAAAGATAATAATGAATTACTTCCAGCAGAAGTTAACTATGAGAAGTTGCACTGGAGGCCCTAGAGTTTCCTAGAGAGAATACCTCTCCAGGCATTTGCAGTTCCACCAATGTGAGCCTATGGTCAACCTCTAACAGAAGCATACCATAGAATCATGCTGGAGGATCTAGAATATGCCAAGAGAGAACATGTTTTTTCAGAGAAAAATCAAAAGAAAAGAATGACAAAGACAAAGGTGGAAGGAAAACTGCAGGTACTGGTCTTGCAGATACATGGATCATACTGTCCAAAAGGACAACATCGTCTGAACAGAAAATGATATTTATATGCAGGAATATTTGCTGTGCCGAAAAAAATTGTTTTCTGAATTGTATGCCACATAGGCCTTTGCACAATACAAGTCCAAAAATGTGAATAGTCTTCAAGACTTCAGTTTTCAAAGGATTCCTTATAGCAAGAAGAAAATTGTTAACATTACCCATTAATTCCCGTGAGAACAAAATTAGTGGAGAATCACATCTCTAGACCCGACACACACTCCATGTTAAATAAGGATAATGCCCAGTTCCTCCAGTCAACAATAGTTATCATCCCAGAGTTAAGAAGAAAAAAAACCAAAAACCAAGGCAAGAGTCATTTCCCTCCACCAAGTGACAAGATGCCTCCAGAGCACCTCAGCTGTGAACCTCCAAGCTCCATGGATCAATTTGAAAGTCATAACCTGTGTCGGCACAATTAATTAAATTGTTATACATCACTTCGCAAATACCTCCGGGGGGCTGGGTTTTCTCACTGCTGTGCAGAGACCAAGAAGTCTCCAAGGTGCTGATGTTAATCAATAGTTACTTTGTTCCCAATATTAACTTTAGATGAGATGCCTTTCTTTGGCGACTTCTGCAGGGAACTTTGCTCCACGTATCCAGATAACCATTAAACAATACAAAAGCTATTAACTTTGCAAGAAATGTCACACCCAGAGCATGGCCTGTGGTTCTTTATTTATTTAATTGCCTTCAAGCCAACCTCATCTCATGGTGACCCTGTGGAAGAGACATCTCCAAGCCCGCCATCCTCCACTGCTCTGCTCTGGTCCTGCAATTTCAAGCCTGTGAGCTCCCTGATGGATCTGATCCATCTGGCGTGTGACCTTCCTCTCCTTCTGCTGCCTTCTACCTTTCCTAGCATTATTGTCTTTTTGAGTGAGTTTTGCCTTTGCATGATGTGGCCAAAGTACAACTCAGTACAATTCAGTACAACTCAGTTTCATCACCTTGGTTATCGGGAAAATTTCAAGCTTGATCTGTTCTGATACCCATTTGTTTGTCTTTTTTGGCTGTCCAAGGTATCCTTAGCACTCTTCTCCAGCACCACATCTCAAATCCATTGCTTTTCTTTTTATCTGCTTTCTTCACTCTCCAGCTCTCACATCCATACATGGTGATGGGAAATATGATGGCTTGGACTGTTCTAACTTTAGTGTTCAGCTGTATACGTTTACACTTAGGATCTTTCCTAGTCCTTTCATGGCTACTCTCCCCATTCCTAGTCTTCTTATGACTTCTTGACTGCAATCTCTGTTCTGATCAATGTTTGATCCAAAGTATGGGAAATCTTTAACTATTGTGATTGTCTCATCCTTTAGACTGAATTTATGTAGAACCTCTGTGGCCATTATTTTTGTTTTCATAGAATCAAAGAGTTGGAAGAGACCACAAGGGCCATCCAGTCCAACCCCCTGCCATGCAGAAACTCCAAATCAAAGCATCCCTGACAGATGGCCATCCAGCCTCTGCTTAAAGACCCCTAAGGAAGGAGACATCACCACCCTCCGAGGGAGTGTGTTCCACTGTCGAACAACCCTTACTGTCAGGAAGTTCCTCCTAATGTTGAGGTGGAATCTCTTTTCCTGCAGTTTGCATCCATTGTTCCGCGTCCTAGTCTCTGCAGCAGCAGAAAACAAGCTTGCTCCCTCCTCAATATGACATCCCTTCAAATATTTAAACAGGGCTATCATATCACCTCTTAACCTTCTCTTCTCTAGGCTAAACATTCCCAGCTCCCTAAGGCGTTCTTCATAGGGCATGGTTTCCAGACCCTTCACCATTTTAGTCGCCCTCCTTTGGACATGCTCCATTTTATCCACATCCTTTTTGAATTGTGGTGCCCAGAACTGGACACAGTATTCCAGGTGGGGCCTCACCAAAGCAGAATAGAGTGGCACTATTACTTCCCTTGATCTAGACACTATACTTCTTTTGATGCAGCCTAAAACTGCATTGGCCTTTTTAGCTGCTGCATCGCACTGTTGACTCATGTTCAGCTTATGGTCTACTTGGACTCCTAGATCCATTTCACACGTAGTTTCATTCAGCGAGGTGTCCCCCATGCTATATCTGTGCATTTAATTTTTCCGCCCTAAGTGCAGGACCTTACATTTCTCTGCGTTGAATTTCATTTTGCTAGCTTTGGCCCAGCTTTCTAGTCTATTCAGGTCATTTTGAATTTTGATCCTGCCTCTGGGCTATTAGCTACTCCTCCTAATTTTCTTTATGCTCAGCAGCAAGCCTGCCTTTACACTTTCTTCCTTGACCTTCCTTAGTAATTGTTTCACGTTCATGATATTTGCTGCTAGTAGTATGGTACCCACATATCTTTGATTGTTTAGGTCCTTTCTAACTACCTTCACTCCTTCTTCTTTGTCCAAGTTTGCTCTTTGTATGACATTTTTTTTGCATACAAGTCAAACAGATAGGGTGATAAAATGCACCACTGCCTGACCCCATTACTAATTGAGAACCATTCTTTTTCGCCTTATTCTGTTCTAACAATGGCCTCTTGCCTTAAGTTCAGATTTCTCATCAGGACTATCAGATGTAGTAGCACTCCCATGTCTTGAAGAGCCATCCATATTTGTGATCTATGCAGCTTCATCAGTCCATGATACTGCAGAACCAAAACAGCCATTGCATCATAGAATAGCACTCTATAAACATGTAAAGGGATTGGGGCATTAATCTTTACACTCTTTGTCCTTGTGGACAAGAATGAAACATTCCAGTTGTATTCACACTCCTGTGAGAGACCATGAAGTTTCCTGCACAACAGATGATCATGACTGTTATTTCAGTAGATGTTTGACCTCTACAGAAATACATGTTCGCAGAACAATGGATGCAAACTGCAGGAGAAGAGATTCCACCTAGACATTAGGAGGAATTTCCTGACAGTAAGAGCTGTTCGACAGTGGAACACGCTCCCTCGGAGTGTAGTGGAGTCTCCCTCCTTGGAGGTCTTTAAGCAGAGGCTGGATGGCCATCTGTCGGGAATGCTTTGATTTGGAGTTCCTGCATGGCAGGGGGTTGGACTGGATGGCCCTTGTGGTCTCTTTCAATTCTATGATTCCTTGCTTCTATTATTCTATGTAGGTTTTCTGCATAGAAAATCCAGTGTCTGGCATTCTCCGCAGGTTGAGACTCCCTTACCTAAAAGGCTTGGGACCAGAGGTGTTTGGGTTTTCAGATTATTTTATTTTATTTTATTGCATTTTGAAATAGTTGTATTTGCATACACATACATAATGCTATATCCTGGAAATAGGAGCCAAGTCTAAACACACAAATCATTCCTGTATTGTTTCCACCTTATACACATAGACTGAAGGTAGTTTTTGTAAAATATGTTAAAGTAATTTTTGTGCATGACACAAAGTCTGTGTACAACAGACCATCAGCAAGGAAAGGTGTCAATGTCCCAGCAACTCATTAAAAACTGTTTTTTAAAAAAATATTTCAGAGTTCCAGATAATGGAGACTCAGCCTATAATAGCATTGGCATATATGTAAACTGCAGTATGCATGCACAGAAAATTATTTGCAGCAGCACTTCAGATCTATTCTGCTGATACTGGTGAAACTGACACTGTAGTTGGGATTGTTCATTGTGCATGTATGATGTATTTTACTTTGTGATTTTCACATTGCACAATGGCACCCAGTCATTGGCACATGTTGCTATTATACATGAACATTGAGTAGTGTTAGTGTACCACATTTCTACATAAGGATATTTCCGCCACACTGAAGGGACGTTACATTGCAGCCATTCCTTAAATAGAAAAGGCATTTCCTGCACAGAAAATGTTTCTCTTGCACACGGAGAAGTGTTGTTTGAGAAGAATACACTCCTCCCCTGCACAGGAAACTCATTTGCAGCTCAAAATTGTGTCTTCTGTGCAGACAACCCATGCACATTTCTACACAAATGCTTACCAGAGTCACAAAAATGTCATGAAAGCCTTGCAGCTACTTCTGCTCTTGCTGAAAAGGTTTCCAGAGTGTCAGGAAACATCATTCTCTGCATGAAATGGATAATAATGAATATTCTTTCCCTCCCTACAAGGAATACATATTGCAGCCCAGTGGCACAGGTAATTTTCCACTGTTGTCTGTCCGTGTCTCCTACGGTTTTAGCACATTACTCTCCAGAAACGTGTGAGTGAACCCGTCCCCTTAAACAACCATCTAAAGCACAGAGATAAGTAGCGTATCTTAGTCATCACTCTGCGAACAAAAGTCAGCTGCCGCTGTGCTGCTGCCCAACTAGCCTTCCTTTCAAGGAAGGATCCTGGGCAATCTCAGATATAACAAGCAAGGCAGGATACAATGGAGAGGGTTGCCAGGGATGTCTCTCTGGGGCACAGAGACAGTTTCTGCATGCCTGGGTGATGCTTGTTTTACCAAATAACCTTATTTTAAGCCATTGGGAGATCCAGCCCTCTCAAGAAGAGACAGCCAACTGACCAGAGAAGGAGACAGAGATGCCTGAGATTTGTAGTCTGTGTAGGATTGCCATGTGGAAAACTAGAGAGGGCTCCTGTACCGTCAGAAGAGGGAATTTCAACAGGTGTTGCTTTTCAACTTAGCCAGCTTGTGGTATGTCAAGCAATACCTGCTGAAATACCCTCTTCTGCACCACCATTAAAGGAACAGGAGTCCTCTTGCTTTGACAGGGAAGGCTAAATATCTCACAAATATCTCACAAAATATTGTAAATATCTCACAAGTCTACAAATCCTAGAATTCTGTATCATTCAGCCATGGCAGCTAAAGTGGATTATTTCTGCAGTGCAGATTAGACCAAAGAGACTTCATAAATATGAAATCATAACAATCATGACGAGCCGTAACTCTTATGACACTGCAATTCACTTTTAGAATCCCTGCACCATTGCAAGAACCAAACCTATCTTTAAAAGCCACATTTTAAACCATGGAGCCACCCAACACAGCTATTTTCGTGTTGTTGGAGAATGCAGAATCGAGCCCCCTGCAACACTCTCAGTTTCAGGAAGAGTTCTGGGTGTAATAGCAATAGCAATAGTATTTGCATTTCTATACCACTTCATATAGAACTAAGCAGTCTCTAAGCAGTTTACAATCTGTAAGACAACTGCCCCCAACAAGCTGGGTACTTATTTCACCGACCTACAAAAGGACAGAAGGATCAGATTCACTTGTTTCTGCAGTATTAGCATTTTAACCACTGCACCGCCAGGGCTCCTGTGGTGCAATCATCACTTAACCCTCATTCTCTGTCAAATTGGAAATGACCCTGTGGTTGAAAAGACAGGGACTTTTGGGATGTGGGAATGGCATCAGGAGACATTGCTGTTGTGTCTTCCTGCATGGCAGAATGGGGTTGGATTGGATGGCCCTTGGGGTCTCTTCCAACTCCTCCATCTATGATTCTATAACTGGGTCTCTGAAGAAGGAAGGTCTCACAAATGCTTCCAGACTAAGCTGTCCTCCGCAGAGCTGTGGGTGTTATAAACAATATTTTTTATGGCTTGTCAAAGTGAAATGATAGCATATAAACTCCAGGCGGGAGCTCCAGCCATAACTTACCTCCTGTCCTTTTGGATATCATTGCTTGATAAGGTACATGATGTAAACATCTGATTACATTGTGCCGGGTGGCATTTTTATGCCCTAGGTGTCCTCCCCAAGGATGGGGAAAAGAGGAGAACGGAAATTGCTTTTGGACACAACCCATCACCAATTTGCTTCTTGCAGTCTCCCTTACATTGATGCAAAGGGGGGTGGGGAGGAACAAAAGTTAGGATCCTGTTGAGGCTTTACAGTGGTGTAAAGCCCAATATGCAACCAGGTGGATGTTCTCAGAGGTTGCAAAAGGATGGTATCCTGCTCAGGCTTGCAAAAATTCCTGGAGTGTGTCCAGAGGAGGGTGACCAAGATGGTGAAAATTCTGGAAGCCCCCAAGCCCTATGAGGAGCAACCTACAGATCTGAAAATGTTTCGCCTGGAGAAGACCAGTTTAAGAAGGGACATGAGAGTTATGTTTAAATAATTAAAGGAGTGTCACATTGAGGAGGGAGCAAGCTTGTTTTCTGCTGCTCCAGAGACTTGGACATGGAACAATAGATTCAAGCTATAAGAGATTCTACCTCAACATTAAGAAGAACTTCCTGAGGGTAAGAGCTGTTTGACCATGGAAGACACTGCTTTTTGGGAGTGTGGTGGAGTCTCCTTCTTTGGAGATTTTTTACACAGAGGCTGGATGGTCATCCGTCACAGGGAAGGCTCGGATTGTGTGCTCCTACATGGCAGAATGGAATTGGACTGGATGACCCTTGGGGTCTCTTCCAACTCCAGAGGCTTGTGATTCTGTGATCTGTGATCCCAATGGAAGCCACTGCATAAGCCTAGGAACAAATTCCTTAGCACATTTGTGGAGTGTTGGTGCAACTATGGCCGAGGATGCCATGTGACCAGTTGCACAACAGTGTGGTGCGATACTTTCCCATTGTTGTTCCTGGTACATCAGCCAGCCTTTAAACAGGCACGTTTGCTCTGTAAAATTCTTCTGGCTTGCGTAAGGGCTGCAAATCTGTAACAACTGTCACTGCCACTGCCACTTATAATTTAATGCCCCACTAGGATTCCAGCACTGGATAACTATTCTTCTACAAATGGGGAAGACAGTCTGTTCCAGACATTTTGGACTACAGGTCGCCTCATCCCTGACCTCCAGCTAGGATGGCTGGGTCTGTGAAGTCTTCTAGAGGGCTTTCCTTTGTCTCCCACTAGCTGGAGCAACACTTTAGGAGAGGAGGCAAGAAAGGCCTCCTCTGCTGTGACATCCTAGTTGTGCAATTACCTCCCCTTAGAGCAGTGGCATCATCCGACTTGGTGACTCCTGGTGCAGGAGGGGAAACTTCCGGTGGTGTGCACAGGCACATGCACACAAGTTAATTGCTTGCGCAGCCCTACAGTGGTCCGGACAGGGTGCACAAGGCCTCGTGGTGGCCCAGACAAGCCGCCCAAGGTCTCACGGTGGCCTTGACGAGGTGCACAAAGCCTTGCAGCCTGGACTGAATGCTGCTCCAGATTAGGTGCAGAAGGCCTCCTGTCGGCCCGTACAAGGCGCCCAAGGCCTTGTGGTAGCCCAGATGGGGAGCACAAGACCTCGTGGCAGATCAGACAAGCTGCCCAAGGCCTCATGGAAGCCTGGAGAATGTGTGCAAAGCCTTGCGGGAGCCCAGATGGGATGCCCAAGGCCCCAGGAAGGCCCTATGGGAGGCGGGGGGGAAACCAACTGGGCATCACCCAGTGCGCCCTGCAAACCCCCCCCCCCACACACACACCAGTGACACTACTGTCTTAGAGAAATGATTCCCAAACTTTGGTCCTCCAGGTGTTTTAAACTTCAGCTCCCAGAAGTCCCAGCCGGCTTGGTCACTAGTCAAGAATTCTGAGAGCTTAAGTCCAAAACATCTGGAGGACCAGCATTTGGGCATCACTGCTTTGGGGGTTCATTTGACACCAACACTAGGGTAATCCCAATGTCAGATTTAAAACATGACTCTTTCTCAAAAACCCTTTGGGCCTGGTTGATTTCTGTGAATGTACATGCTTTTACGTTGTCTTTAACGTAGTTATAACCAGCTAAGTGTCTTCTTTTAACTTGTCAAATGGCTTTGATCTTTATTTGAAACGGCTTTAAACAATTTGAATTAGTCACATTCATCTTATTGTGATGCCACCCTGAGATTTTAGCTATAGGGTGCAATCTAAACATTTAAATAAATTAATAGGAGAGTTGCAATCCAAAACATCTGCAGAGTGCCCCGGTGTTTTAGAACTTTTCAAAATGAAAACAAGACCTTGCTTCTATGAAAGCATGAGGTTTACACTGGTGAAATTCACCACTTTGTAGAGGGGGAGGGAAGAGGGAATGTGGTGTCCCTATGAGGTTATGAATGACTCAGTTTTCATACATACACAAAACATGCCACCAGCCATGTGGGAAATAGCTGTATAACAACAGCAGAAGTAAAGTAACAAATCACATGAATGGCTCCATTTCCTGAAGGAAAGCTAGATGTTTAAAGCTGGCTTCTCTTTCAGCAACACTGACAACAATGAACTACTATGGCTGTGTCTACATGGGCCAAATACCATGTTCTCCCCCGACTTCCATGGCAACTGGTCTGGATGACAAAGGATCCAGTCCTCAGTTCTGATGCGAACTGTCATGATGATACAAGGTTAGTTTTATACCAAACCTGTGGCATATCACCCTTGTTGTTGTTGTTGCTGTTGTGAAGTGTTTTAACTCCAGTTGACTTTGACTCATGGAGACCCTGTGTATGAGACATCTCCAAGCCCCTCTATTCAGAGTGGTATCTCTGCCAAGATCCTGTAGCTTCAGGTCCATGGCTTTCTTGATTGAGTCCAACCACCTGCCATGCGGTCTTCCTCTTTTTCTACTACTTTCTACTTTTCCTAGCATTAATATCTTTTCTAATGAACTGTGCCTTCTCATGATGTGACCAAAGAATGATTGGCTAACTGGCTGAACTCAAAGTGTGCTCAGTAATGGCTTCTCTTCATCCTGGAAAGAAGTGACCAGTGGGGTGCAACAGGGCTCTGTCCTGGGCCCAGTGCTATTCAACATCTTTATCAATGACTTGGATTACAGTATTGGGGGCACAGTTATCAAATTTGCAGATGATACCAAATTAGGAGAAGGAGCTAATACCCCAGAGGAGAGGATCAAAATTCAAAATGATCTCAATAGATTAGTAAACTGGCCAAAGCTAACAAAATGAAATTCAACACAGAGAAATGTAAGGTTCTGCACTTAGGGTGGGAAAACAAAATCCATAGATACAGGACGGGGGACACCTAGTTTAAGGAGACTACGCATGAAAGGGATATAGGAGTCCTAGTAGACCACAAGTTGAAATGAGTCAACAGTGTGATGCAGCAGCTAAAAAGGCCAATGTGATTTTAGGCTGCATCAACAGAAGTATAGTGTCTAAATCAAGGGAACTAACAGTGCCACTCTATTCTACTTTGCTCAGGCCTCACCTGGAATGCTGTGACCAGGTCTAGGTATCCCAATTCAAAAAGGATGTTAAGAAACTGGATGCTGAGAAACTAACAATCAAGGAGGCTGTGTTCAAAGGAGGGTGACTAAAATGGTGAAAGGTCTGGAATCCATGCCTCATGTGGAACATCTTGCAGAACTGATTATGTTTAGCCTGGAGAAGAGATGGTAAAGAGGTGATGTAATAGCCCTGGTTAAATATTTGAAGGGATGTCATATTGAGGAAGGAACAAGCTTTTTTTCTATTGCTCCAGAGAATAGAAGGTGGAGCAACAGATGTAAACTACAGGAATAGAGATTCTACCTTAACATTAGGAGGAACTTCATGACAGTGAGAGTTGTTCAATAGTGGAATGCTCTCCCTAGGAGGTTGATGGAGTCTCCTTCCTTGGAGATCTTTAAACAGAAGCTGGATGGCCATCTGTTGTGGATGCTTTGATTGGGAGGGGTTGGACTAGATGGCCCTTATGGACTCTTCTAACTCTATGATTCTATGACAGCCTCAGTTTGCTCATCTCAGCTTCTAGGGACAGTTCAGGCTTAATTTGTTGAAGAACCCATTTGTTCGTTTTTGTTTGGTTGTTCTATTGTTTTATGCCTGTCCACAGTACCCTCAGCCCTCTTTGCCAGCACCACATAGAATCATAGAATCATAGAGTTGGAAGAGACCACAAGGGCCATCCAGTCCAACCCCCTGCCATGCAGGAACTCCAAATCAAAGCATCCCTGACAGATGGCCATCCAGCCTCTGCTTAAAGACCCCTAAGGAAGGAGACTCCACCACACTCCGAGGGAGTGTGTTCCACTGTCGAACAGCCCTTACTGTCAGGAAGTTCCTCCTAATATTGAGGTGGAATCTCTTTTCCTGCAGTTTGCATCCATTGTTCCGCGTTCTAGTCTCTGGAGCAGCAGAAAACAAGCTTGCTCCCTCCTCAATATGACATCCCTTCAAATATTTAAACAGGGCTATCATATCACCTCTTAACCTTCTCTTCTCCAGGCTAAACATCCCCAGTTCCCTGAGGCGTTCCTCATAGGGCATGGTTTCCAGGCCCTTCACCTTCATCTTAGTTGCCCTCCTTTGGACATGCTCCAGTTTCTCCACATCCTTTTTGAATTGTGGTGCCCAGAACTGGACACAGTATTCCAGGTGGGGCCTGACCAAAGCAGAATAGAGTGGCACTATAACTTCCCTTGATCTAGAAACTATACTTCTTAAATGAGTTGATCTTAAATGAGTTGATCTTAAATGAGTTGATCTTCTCCCTATCAACTATCTTCAGTGTCCAGCTCTCACATCCAGACATGGCGATGGGGAATACCATGGCTTTACTATCCCATAATCCAGACCATCCTAACAATGGATTTAAAAAACCTCATCTTTTTCTCTGGATCTTCCTGGATCAGAAAGATTCGGAGCCTTCTGGGCAGCTGTTTACAATGTGTCCTTCTGCGTCACCCACTGCCACTTACACAAGTCACTCCCATATGAAGAAATTCATATACATTTGCCCTTTTTCGTCTCTAATAGTGCAGTCCTATGGGTATCTATTCGTATGTCAGTCTGATTGTGTTCAGTGGTCTCAGCATTTCATCATAAATGACTCCCATTTACACAATTGCTGCCTCTCCATTTGCAAAAATCTACCTCCCACTCAAAGACACCCACACACTTTCCCCAAAAACCAATTACAGAATTCTAAGCTATCATGTTCTATTTCTAGCTTATCACAGAGTCATCGCAGACAGAAATCTTGCATAATTGCTTCCTCAAAAAATGATGTGGAGTGTCTTAATAAAGTGCTCTGCTCAGGCCCCGGCTGCATTCAGAAATAACCCTGAATTTAGCATTCTTTCAGACATGAAAACATGCCTCCACCCTCTGCAAAATAAAAATAAAAAGATGAAACACCCGCACATTCTCAATGACAATGCCAGCCTGACTGCATAATCATTACTTCCTCTGATATTTCTGCTTGCCAAGCCTGAATCACAATTGACCAATTTTTTTATTTCTGAACAAAAATCACAACATTGAATGAAACCCCCAAGCATGGTTTTCCCGTAGTACCATCTGTGTCTTATCATACAACCTTCCCCGGGCTGACAGCTACTAAATGTGTCAGACTACAACACACATCATCCATCTTAACTTGGGCACATCTGGGAAGCACTATCTTGAAGAAGCCTGCTATGATTAATAATATAGGGTTGTTAGTATTTCCAAAATAATTTCAGGGGCCAGAAGAACCTTTCTTTGAAATGTAGTGCTACTGGAGAGTTTTATGCATCCCACATTGCCAAAAAGGCCAATCAAGTATGAGCTCTCCCTAGAAGACAAAATTACCAAACTGAGGTTATCACATTTTGGCCATATCATGGGAAAACACTGGAAAGTATGATAATGCTTGGTAAAGTGGAAGGCAGCAGGAAAAGAGGAAGACTATGTTACAGATGGGATTGACTCCATTAAGGAAGTACAGCTGCCCTGAGTTTGCAAGACCTCAGCTGGACAATTAGACAGCAAATAACTACTTTAAGAGAATGATACTGTTGCAAGAACTCTTCCAGATGCCTAGGGACCTTCTTTCCCCAGATGTGGCTAAGTGAAACTGCAGTTACTGATCCTGTGGATACAGAGGTTGGACTGTACATGATCGTAACAATAATGATGGTGATGATGATGTGCAGCAGGAAACAGAGCTACACAACAATCAAAATTTGCCCAGTGATAGTGATCACCATGCACTCTCTTTCAAAGAACTACTACCTAATGACTATTTGGTTGGACGTGAGAAAAATCCAATTTCTCTTGGTTAATGGAATTAGCACAACTAAGCTAAGGAAAACAGATCAAACATATCTCCCAAGTTGCTATGATGACAATTCTAGAATTTTCTAACACAATCTTCTCCAAGCCTTGAAGCTTGGAAGATACAGCTCAAGGTCCACATCTTGAGCTGTGATTGATGCCTCTTTCAACAAACAAGGCAGAACAATGAATATGCATTCTTCTTACGCAGAGAAAAATAGACAATGTCCTGGCATCAGTTTTTAAAAATGATGATACTTTGTGACATAGTGAAGGAATCTAATTTATAAAAAGCTTTTCTCAGACACAGGAGAGTTAAGGACACCCTTTTAAGGGTTTAAGGTTAAGATCAGTCCCTTGCTCCAAAATAACCACAACCATCTTTGGACAACTCAACCTTGAGCCAAAGACTACATCACACACTCAACTGAGCTTCTGGCATAATAGGAGAATCACAAAACTCATGAACTATGGCATCAGAAAACATCTTTCTGGAACCACCCTATGAAAATATGGTTCTTCCATCCTATCAGTAGCAATAGTAATAGCAAGTACATTTCTATACTGTTTATCAGTGCACTTAAGCACTCCCTAAATGGTTTACAATGTGTAAGCTATCTGACCCCAACAAACTGGGTACTCATTTTAGCAACCTATGAAAGGATGCCAGGCTGAGTGGACCCTGAACCCTTGGCTGGGATTGAATTCACAACCTTGTAGTCTATGGCTTCAGGACAGGCATTTAACCACGGCACCACCAGCGCTCCTCAAAGCTTAACATCTCACAACTTTGTGCAGACCACAGAAAGTCCCAAATGTGAAATATTATCTAACAAATGAACTGAGCCCATTGCTAACAGAAGGGAAAGAGAGAGTTTAGACTTACATTGTACGATGAGCTGGACAAGGGCTTCTCTTGGCTTGACATTAAATCCATTATACTGGCTGGTCTGACACTTGTAAGTTCCTGTCATCTCCCGGGAGACATTGACAATCCTCAGGATACCATCATAGCTCTCCATCTGCATGGACCCATCTGGCATAGGAACCTCCTTGTCTGCCCTGGACCAGAGGATGATAGGCTTGGGTTTTCCTGTCACCTGGCATTGCAGTTCAACAGTATCTCCTTCCCTGGTGACCAAAGGTGACTTTTCTTGGGGAACAGTCAGATTGGGTGGAACTTCAAATGGGGGCAAAGGGAAAGGGGGAGAGGAAAGGTAAAAGAGAAGCAAACATGGTATGGTTAGTACATGGGAGTTTCACAGTTTGAGAGCAGTTTTACAACAAAAGGAACATCCTAAGAGTCCTTCAGTCAACCAGGAGGACCCTTCAATGATGATTTCCTATTAGTGGACATCTATCTTTGGAGGTCGCAACACCCTTGGTAGTATACAGTTTATGTTTTGCTGGTACAACATTTGCTAGTATATAATTCAAATCTTGTAGAAGACTTTTACAGAAAGGAAGAGGAGAAAGGAGAAGATGAGGAATTGTTAACATTTTTTTTTAAAAAATAAATAAACACAGTGGTGTGAAACCTATTGGTTAATCTCTGTGAGAGTTTGTTGTTGTTATTTGTCATCAAGCTGACTATGCCTTCTGACAACTCTATGAAGGAGAGTCCCAACAGCCGAGGTCAACAACAGCCCTTCTCAGGTCTTGCAAACTCAGGACAACTGTGGCTTCCTGGATTCGATCTATTTACCTATAATGGAGTCTTGTTCTTTTCCTACTGCTTTCCATTTTATTGATCATTATCAGCTTTTCTGTAGTAAGCACCATTGTAGTGTAGTAATTTAAGTGAGGGACTATGACTCTAGAGACCATAACGCAAATCTCTGCTCTGCTGTGAAAACCCATGGGGTGACCTTGAGCAAGTCACACTCTCTCAGCCTTAGAGGAAGGTAAAGACAACAGGAAAAATCTTGCAGAAACAATGCCATGATCACCATAAGTTGGATACAAATTGAAGGCACACAGCAACAATTGTCTTTCCTAATGAACCATATCTTCTCATGACATGCCCAATGTATGACAGGCACAGTTTAGTTATCTTCACTTCTAGTGAGAGTTCAGGCTTGGTTTGCTCTCAGATCCATTAATTTGTATTTTTACTGAAAACAACTGTTGAGTGGTGAGCCAATATATGAGTAAATCCTTTTGGTTCAATGGGTTCACTTTACTTGGGACCAACATGAGGAATTGGATCAAGGAGTTAATGAGACTAGTGGCAAGCCACCATAGATCAGATCTATCCAGACAAAACATTTTATTTAATCCAAGATCAACTATTTCCCTATCAGAAGTCCATGAGGAGGACATGAGGACAGCAACACCTCCCAGCTTACATCCTCCAGTAACTGGTACTCAGAGGCCGCTGAAACTGGAAAGACTGTATTCTTATCAGGTGCCACAGATAGGCCTATCCTAAATGGATGTAAAGGTATGCAGTGGCTAAAGGGACACAGTGGCTCAACGTTTAAGACGCCAACTCTGATAACTGCAGGGTCAACAGGTTGTCAGTTTGAGGCCCAAGCACCACTTGATGAAGTGTGCTCCTGTCACTAGTCCGAGCTTCTGCCAAAGTAGCAGTTTGAAATAATGTAAAAGGACAATTAGATAAAGAGGTACCACTTTGGTGAGAAGGTAACAGCATTCCGTGTGCCTTGGCATTCAGATATGCTGGCTCCATGGTTATGGAATCATCTTTTATAACGTTGGCTCTTCAGCTTAGTAACAGAGATGAGCACAGAATCATAGAATCCTAGAGCTGGAAGAGACCACAAGGGCCATCCAGTCCAACCCCTGCCATGCAGGAACTCTCAATCAAAACATTCCCGAGAGATGGCCATCTAGCCTCTGTTTAAAGACCTCCAAGAAGGGAGACTCCACCACACTAGTCAAAGGGGAAACCTTTACAGTACCTTTAAATTGATGTATTCAGTCGTGACATCTTGTGGTAGCAAATTCATCCATCTGAACTTTGCAGCCATAGAATCATAGAATCACAGAGTTGGAAGAGACCTCAAGAGCCATCCACTCAAACCTTTTTCTGCCATGCAAGAAGACACAAGCCAAGCACCCAACAGATGGCCATGGAGCCTCTATATAAAAATCACCAAAAAAGGAGATTGAACCACCCTCCAAGGGAGTGTGTTCCAATGTTCAACAGCTCTTACTCTCAGGAAGTTCCTCCTAATGTTGAGATGGAATCTCTTTTTCTGTAGCTTGAAGCCATTGCTCTGGGTCCTAGTCTCCAGACCAACAGAAGACAAGCTTGCTCCTTCCTCAATATGGCATCCCTTCAAATATTTATGTATGGCTATCATGTTACCAATTAACCTTCTCTTCTCCAGGCTAAACATACCCAGCTCCCTAAGCTGCTCCTCATAGGCCCACGTGGCTTTCAGACCCTTCACCAATTTGGTGACCTTCCTTTGGACACGCTCCAACTTTTCAACATCTGTTTTGAACTGTGGTGCCCAGAACTGGAAACAGTATTATTCCCAGTGAGGCCTGACCAAAGCAAAATACAGTGGCACAATTATTTCCCTTGATCTTGACACTATACTTCTATTGACGCTGCCTAGAATCACATTGGCTTTTTTAGCTGCCGAATCACACTATTGACTTAGGGGTGCCACAGGGTTCTGTCCTGGGCCCAGTGCTATTCAACATCTTTATTAATGACTTGGATGACAGTATTGAGAGCCTAGTTATCAAATTTGCAGATGACACCAAATTGGGAGGAGTAGCTAATACCCCAAAGGACAGGATCAAAATTCAAAAAGACCTGAATAGACTAGAAAGCTGGGCCAAAGCTAACAAAATGAAATTTAACACAGAGAAATGTAAGGTCCTACACGTAGGGCGGAAAAATGAAATGCACAAATATAGGATGGGGGACACCTGGCTGAATGAGACAACATGTGAAAGGGATCTAGGAGTCCAAGTAGACCACAAGTTGAACATGAGTCAACAGTGTGATGCAGCAGCTAAAAAGGCCAATGCAATTTTAGGTTGCATCAATAGAAGTATAGTGTCTAGATCAAGGGAAGTAATAGTGCCACTCTATTCTGCATTGGTCAGGCCCCACCTGGAATACTGTGTCCAGTTCTGGGCACCACAATTCAAAAAGGATGTGGAGAAACTGGAGCGGGTCCAAAGGAGGGCGACTAAAATGGTGAAGGGTCTGGAGACCTTGCCCTATGAAGAACGCCTTAGGGAGCTGGGGATGTTTAGCCTGGAGAAGAGAAGGTTAAGAGGTGATATGATCGCCCTGTTTAAATACTTGAAGGGATGTCACATTGAGGAGGGAGCAAGCTTGTTTTCTGCTGCTCCAGAGAACAGAACTCGGAACAATGGATGCAAACTGCAGGAAAAAAGATTCCACCTCAACATTAGGAGGAACTTCCTGACAGTAAAGGCTGTTTGACAGTGGAACACACTCCCTCGGAGGGTGGTGGAGTCTCCTTCCTTGGAGGTTTTTAAGCAGAGGCTGGATGGCCATCTGTTGGGTATGCTTTGATTGGGAGTTCCTGCACGGCAGGGGGTTGGACTGGATGGCCCTTGTGGTCTCTTCCAACTCTAAATTTCTATGATTCTATGATTCTAGGTTCAGCAAATAGGATTTCAGGGTGGGCAACTATGGGTGTCTAGGGACCTGCATTATCCCCTCCAAAGGAATGTGGAAGGCCACATACCCACACCACACTGCATACATTTTTAAAAGAATCTTTGTGACCTGGAGAACCACAAAAACAGACCTGGGGCCACATGCTGTCCGGAGGGTGCATTTTGCTCATCCCTGATTGTGGATGGATATTATTTATCTTATCTAGCGCTCAATGATTTTTGGAGGAGTTGAAAAATAAACCTCTGTCTTCCTTCCTTAGGTTATTCCATGGTCTGAGAGGCAACATTTTATTATGCTTATGACTGTTCACAAACAGAGGCCATTACTCATCAAAGCAAATAAAACAGAATAATATAGAAACATAAAACAAAGCTGCTGCGACTGATGCAGTTGTGATTCATTGGAGTTTTCCAAAATGTGACCAGATTAATACCTCTCACTGAAAATTTTTCAGGCCACATAGAGGCAAGATGCTTTAAAAGATCAAGATGTATTAAACTCTAGAGCTGCTACTGTGACTCTGTAATAAACCCAGCCATAAAAATAATATAAACAAAAGAAACATTAACGACATCCAAAGACCCAGTGACTGCCTGGTTCCTGACAAAGGAACTCCTAGGAGTGTAACTCTTGGCTAATTCCATCCTCCAAGGAAGCAATGATTACTTTTAGCACTTTTCTACAGGCTTTGAGAAATTGCAGTTTTCAAAGATTAATTTACAGTTCAGGTGTTATGCTGTGCAAAATTTGTGCACAGTAATTTTGCACAGAAAACAACACCTTCTGCACAGAAAACAGGATTTTCTAGACAATAAAATATATATTTCTTTCTAGACCTGTGCTTTTCAGACTTTCATGACACTTGACAAACACATTTTTTAAAATCCTTTTAAGGGAGAAAATTTTCAAATATTCTTTCCAGCCTTGACAGCTACCCAAGGTCACCTTATGGGCTTAATAAAAAACATCTTCAGTGCAGAAAATGATGTTTCCTGGCTAGAAAATCCTGTTTTGGGGGCAAATCAACCATGTGCAAACTTTATACAGAATAAATCCTGAATGGGTTTTAGATTGATGGTGGTGAACTGAAAGAAGGGCCTCTCCTGATGATTTGAAATTGGTTCATACAGGGAAATGTAATTTGCCAGATCTGAGCCATGTGGTGCATGTACTGTACTGCCCTTCGGAATCAGAATTAGAAAAGTAACTTTGTAGCACTATATTGTCTTGGAGACATTACTTTTGGGAAATCCCAATCTGGAGAGATTGAGGAGTTGTGATCCCCTGTTGTAAGATTCCCAAGACTTGTTTTAAGGCGTCTGGCCATCATTTCTGATCATTGAATCACAGAACTGTAGAGCTGGGATATTCCCTAAGGTCACCTAGTCCAACCCCCTGCCAGGGCAAGAATCCACAGGTGGGCCCCCAACTTCTGTTTCTCATTTGGAAATCTTAGAGACACATCCACATGGGGCCATAATTCATTGCCATTTTACTACCCTATTGTATTTTGTGGGGCTTGAATTTCTATGGATTTTGGTATCCATGAGGAGGGGGGTCTTGGAATCAAACCTCACGGGATACCAAAGGCCCACTATAAATATGGTGAATGAAATCCGTGATGGTGCCAATCAGGCCTCCAAGGGGAGGGTATACTACAACTGGGGTGCCAAAGCTGAGAAGGCTGTTGCCCCATCCCCACACAGTGTACTGACTTGACTGGTGATAGGAAGAGGAGAGCCCTCCAGTAGGAAAAGAAAATCTACATGAAAATATTTTCCATGCAATAAAGAGCCCAGACAGCTATCTGCTGGGGCTACTTTAGCTGGAGATCCTGTACTGAGTGTGGTTCGGGATGGACTTCATGGCATATGGGAACCATTCCATCTCTCCATTGTATCATCCTATTTGTATCATCACTTGCATGAAGAAAATATCATGCCAGAAGTAGGTTTACACTCACAAGAGTAAAGAGAGGATGAAAGAACACCAGCAACTACTAGCGGAAAACAATATAGTCTTGAAATAATTACCAAGGAAGGTCAAAGAGGAAAGTGCAAAGGCAGGATTCATGCTGAACATAGAATCATAGAGTTGGAGGAGACCTCAAGGACTACCCAGTCCAACCCCCTGCCATGCAGGAACTCTCCATCAAAGCATCCCATTGACAGATGGCCATCCAGATGCCTCTGCTTAAAGACTTCCAAATGAAGAGACTCCACCACTCTCTCCAAGGGAGTGTCCTCCACTGTCATACAGCTCTTACTGACAGGAAGTTCCTCCTAGTGTTGCGGTGGAATTTCGTTTCCTGTAGCTTGCATTTATTGTACCGTGTTCTAGTCTCTGGAGCAGCAGCAAACAAGCTTGCTCCCTCCTCAATGTGACACCCCTTTAAATACCTAAACTGAGCTATCATATCACCTCTTAACCTCTTTTCCAGGCTAAACATACCCAGCTCCCTAAATTCCTCATAAGGCATGGTTTCCAGGCCCTTCACTATTTTGGTGTTGTTGCCGCTGTTGTTGTTGTTATTCTGTCTAGATCCTAAACATCTGCCTATGGTTTATCTCTGAGGAAGCACTTGCCAAGGTAGCTGCTGCTTACATAAGAGGAGGAAATATATTATTCAAATGTTAAGAGAAAGCAGTAGCAAGTCCATCAGGGCTAAAAGAATGCATGCAGATCTAAAGGTGATGGTATGCCATTTCTATAGTAATTAGATGGCCTCTAGCAATTTCACATCAAAGAGAAGAAAGGAGGAAATTATATTTTGCACAAACCTGAGTGTTTCATCTCCCTAACTATCTGTTGTTCATAGTACCAAAAGTGGAGAAAAGGAAGTGAGGAAAATACTAATTTACTTCCCCATAAAAAAGGCATTTGTTTTGTAGACAATGCACAGTAATGTAGAAAGGAGTATTTTTCCTTATTCTCTCTTTTCAAAGTTATATAAATGATCACTCCAAAATAATGCTGGGAAATGTCTTGAATGAGCTGTTAATTATAGCCTAGACTTTTTTAAAAAAGTTTTGTCATTAGGACAATAGATGTGACTTTTTTAAAGAAAAAAAAACTTAATAAGCCCTTTTGAACCTAAATGAAGGAAGGTTGGCACTTTCGTTTGTTGTCCAAGTCACCGAAAGAACACAGCGCTCCACCAGTAGGACTGCGGCCCGCTGGTCTAATAAGAGAGTGACATTTAATTAGCAATTTTCCTTTGTAGATAAAAGGTCAGTGGGAAGGAGATCAGGCCACCCTGACAGGCCGCCATCAGAGCCCAAAGAGCTGAGAAAGAGCATGGAGATAGATACCCTTTCAAATTGAGAGTCACAGTGGCAAAAACACAAGGAGGAAAATGATCCATCCTTCTTTCCTTGCTTATAGAAATGATGTACAACTGGAATTGCAAACTGCGGGGTCTCTGCAGCAATCAACATGTATGAAGACCTGGAGGTGTAAAGACTCATAAGAAGATGTCAAGCAATCTTAGAGGGGAAGCACTCCACATCATGGTATCACCCCTTTCATAGCACTTTAAGTGCCATGGTCCCATCCCATGGGATCCTGAGATTTATAGTTTGGGAAGGCACATAGAATCCCCAGAACTAAGGTACTAGAGCTCTCTTGCAAAGAAATTCTAAGTACCATGGGAAGCCAAGAATTCTGGAATTCCACAGGATGTAGCCATGATACTTACAACTGGTATCAAACTGATGTAATAGTGCAGAATGGATACATTCTTAAACCTAAGTATCCCCCCCCATACCATGTGTTTCAAGCACTTTGCTCCCACTTTAACTGCCATGGCTGTTTCCTGTGACACCCTGAGATTTGTAGTTTGGAGAGGAACAAGGGCAAATAATTTCACGTCCCTCAAACAACTCCAAATCCCTGGATTCTGTGTGATGGAGCCATGACAGTTGAAGTGGTACCAAATTGTTAGCAGGACCATTATTATGGGAGTCAATATGACATGGTTCACTTATACCTGGCGTGCATAACCGAGACCTGGCTCGGGCCTGAAGGGGATGCTGTGTGGGCTCAGGCCCTTCCTTCTGGGTACTCGGTGAAGGACCAGAACAGGTTAGGTGGGCGGGGGGTGGTGGTGGTGGTGGTGGTGGTGGTGGTGTTGCCTTGGTGCACAAAAACACCTTGTCTTTAACCAGGAACCACGTTCGTCAGACTTCCTATATTGAGTGTATTTATCTGACCCTGAAGGCTAGGGATTCTGTTGGTCTACCGGCCACCCCGTGCGCTAACAGACTCCCTTAACGAGCTGACACAGTTGGTCTCGGAGCTGGTGCTGGAGTCTCCCAGGCTATTAGTCCTGGGGGACTTCAACATCCCCCTCGCGGCCAACGTAGTTCCATCTGGTGCAGCTCGGGAATTCATGGAGACCATAACAGCCATGGGCCTGTCTCAGCTAATTACGGGTCCAACACATTTCGCGGGAATTACACTCGATTTGGTTTTCTGCAAGGACTTGGAGAATTCGTGGGCGGAAATTACCAACATTTCCGCCCTGTCATGGACGGATCATTTCTTGGTAGAGGCAAGCATCAAGAAATCAACCCAGATCCCCCCGGGGGGGGGGGGTGGCGGACCTATTAGAATGGTCCACCCTCGAAGGCTGATGGAACCAGACAGGTTCCAAGAAGCCCTAGAGGGTTATATGGCTGGAAGTGACAGCAACACTGTTGATGCCCTTGTTAACATCTGGGATACGGATCTCTCCAGGGCTATACACAGCATCGCTCCCAAGCGCCCTCTCAGGCCTGCTTCCAAAAAGAAGCCCTGGTATACGGAAGATCTCCGGGCCAGGAAGCGGGTTCTGCGACGGCTAGAGCACGCCTGGCGGAAACACCAGGGTTTATCCGACAAGGCTCTCCTAGACCACCTTTTGGAGGACTATGGAGAGGCGATACAAGCAGCTATGAATTCCTTCTATGCTGTTCGTGTCATGTCCGCAGAGTAGCATCCAGCAGAGTTGTTCAGAGTAGTGAGGGAGCTAACTCAGCTCCCTCCTGCTCCAATCCAGATCCTTGAACCTACTAAGGCCTGCTGTGACCAATTTAACAATTTCTTCGCAGATAAAATCTCTCGGATAAATGAAGGTCTGGATGCCAGTGTTAAAGCAAAATCCAGAATGGAGTCGTCCAGGGCTTCCGTGGACTCTGTTGTACTGGATCAGTTTGAGTCTGTCAGTACCGAGGATGTGGACAAGATCCTTAGAAGTGTTAGGAAAACAACTTGCTCCCTCGATCCCTGTCCCTCATGGCTAGTGGCACGGGGGGGTCCGGTTGTAATATCATTATTACACCGGATTATTAATACATCTCTGAGGGAGGGACAGTTTCCTGATCATCTTAAATTGGCCATGGTAAAACCAATATTGAAGAAGCCCTCCCTCGACCCCCTGGTTTACAATAATTATCGGCCAGTCTCGCTACTGCCATTTTGGGGGAAGGTGATCGAGAGGGCGGTTGCGATCCAACTTCAATCGATCTTGGACAAAACGGATTATCTAGATCCATTTCAAAACGGTTTTCGGGCAGGCTACGGGGTTGAGACTGCCATGGTCGCCCTGGTCGATGATCTCCGTCTGGGTATCGACAGGGGTAGCGTGTCCCTGTTGGTGCTCTTGGACATCTCAGCAGCTTTCGATACCATCGATCATGGTATCCTTCTGGAGCGCCTGGTGGGTATCGGAGGCACTGCGCTCCAGTGGTTCCGGTCCTACCTCTCTGGGAGGTTCCAGATGGTGCAGCTGGGGGACGTTTGCTCCGATAAGAGGGCCCTAAAATCTGGGGTCCCTCAAGGAGCCATTCTGTCCCCCATGCTTTTCAACATTTACATGAAACCGCTGGGAGAGATCATCCGGAGGCATGGGGCGCGGGGTTATCAGTACGCTGATGACACCCAAATAGTCTTCTCTATGTCTCCGACTGATGCAGTGACCAGGGATGGCGTCGCTCCTCTCGTGGCCTGTCTGGAATCGGTAATGGACTGGATGAGGGAAAACAGACTCAGCCTGAATCCAGAGAAAACGGAAGTACTCGTGATAGGTTCCCCCGGCCCAGGTATGGAGGTGGTTCCACCCGTCCTGAGCGGGCTCACGCTTCCCGTTAAGGACACTGTACGCAGTCTGGGGGTGCTCCTTGACTCGTCGCTCCACCTTACTTCTCAGGTGGACGTGACGGTCAGGAGCACCTGTTTTCAGCTTCGGCTGTTACGCCAGCTGCGTCCCTACTTGGACCGGAGGGACCTTGAAACTGTAGTACACGCTCTGGTAACCTCTCGATTGGATTTCTGCAATGCGCTCTACATGGGGCAGCCTTTGTATCACACTCGGAAGCTACAACTAGTGCAGAATATGGCAGCACGGTTGGTCACTGGTACCCCCAGGACACACCATATAACACCGGTTTTGAAAGACCTCCACTGGCTGCCTATTCGCTTCCGGGCTCAGTACAAAGTGCTGGTTATTACCTATAAAGCCCTATATGACTTGGGCCCAGAGTACCTGAAGGACCGTCTCTCCCCACATAATCCGCCCAGCACACTTAGATCTACTGGGCAACAATTATTAAGAGTCCCGGAGGCCAGATTATCAACTACAGCTAAGAGGGCGTTTTCTATCTCGGCCCCAAGCCTCTGGAACTCGCTGCCCATTGAGCTCCGCTTGGCTGCCTCTCTCCCCCAATTTAAAAAGGAGCTGAAAACATATCTATTCAAGCAGGCCTACCCTTGAATGGGTTCCCTTCTAATAATTGCCCTGTTATACAAGCCGCTTGGAGTAGTACCACTGTACATTTGCATTGGGTTGATATTGTTTTACTGTATTTATATTTGTATTCAGACTGTTTTAATGTGTTAATATGATGTACACCGCCCTGATCACCGGAAGGGTGGTATATAAATAAAGTTTTTATTATTATTATTATTATTATTATTATTATACACATTGGGGAAAATATGTTCTCTCTAGGCATTTTCTAGGTCCTCCACACCAGACACTTACCATAGAGTTGCACAGGAGGCCCTGCAAATGCCTAGTGAGAACACTTTTCTAGGCATTTATAGATCCTCCAGCACAACTCTATGGTAAACATCTGGCAGAAACATACCATAGAATTGAGAAAATGCCTAGAGAAAATGCCTAGAGAGAACACTTTATCATTTATTTCAGGTAAGAGGAATAGAGTTCCAGATTATATGCAAAAATCATATTATGCAATGGGTCTTGGAACCAATCCCTTGTAGAGTGTGAAACAGACTAGGTGGATGATGATCTAGGTTCTCACTGACTCAGACAATCTAATTCATCAAGTAAGGAATACTTTATTGATGGGTGTCCATCACTGTAGCAACCCCCCTTCTGAATTTGCTGTCATTCCTACTGCAGCTGATTTGAACTGAATGGGATGTGATGCAGTTGCTACCTCATGATGAACAACTGTGGTGGCGTCTGCATGGAGGAAAAGAAATGTTGCTCCGTTGACCAGCTTAGACAATGCATGGAGCCAAAACTGGGGTAACACAGACACAATTCACATTCTACAGTGATTCTCCAGATCCTTCTGCTCCAATTTCAGACAAACTCTGGAGAATACCCTGGGTATGCAGAATGTGCCCCGGTGTGGAGGGAGGAGCATCAGCAGGTAGGTGAGCCACTGATCTCTTCCCGCCCAGAACTTCCAGCTCCCTGCCACAGCTCTTCTACTTTCAAGTTTGCGCATTTTTGGCACCATTCCTTTTGCAGATGTGCAAATTGATTGCACAAGCACACATTAACACAACAATACCATCAGTACAGCACACCAGCACACATTAACACAACAATACCATCAGTACAGCACACCAGCACTCAATGGTATGGCCATGTGTGGACAATATTGCCAGTATCAGCCCATTGTGGGTACCAGGTGTGTTGACAACTTATCCTCCCCACAGATCTGGAAGCCCCAATAGAAAGCCACATTTTTCTACCAGTGCAGACACAGCCTTTGCCCAAGGCCCTAGTTTTAAATGTTAAAGCCTCATGTGGTCCAGGTCCAAGTCCTCAGATATGAGCCTGCCTTGGGTTTTCAGGGTCTTTCAAGGAGGGGATTTCTTGGTGTCCCCCACTTTCACATATGGGGAAGATAGAAGATAGAAACACCCTGATTGGTGGTGGCCCCCAAGTTTTTCAACTTCCTTTCTAGGCCTCTGACACACTACAGAATTATAGCAATATGATTCAACTTTAACTGCCATGGTTGCATCCTAAGGAATCCTGAATTTTGATGTGAACACTGCCTACATGTATTTTAAGTTACATCGTTGAAGCAAACCACTTGGAGTTCATTTTACAAAGAAAAGTGTAAGCTGGGATAGTCAGCGAGATCAAACTGCACTGAGTCCCAAGTGACCTTCACGGTGTTGCACTGAAGAAGTTGTCTCATGACTGAGATGGCCCTGGAGCACTGTGGGTAGTAGCACTGGTGACCAACAGGGCGCCATGGAAGATTGCTTCCACCTCAGGGCTTTTCCTCTTCCTGTGTTTTGCTTTTCTTTACGCATGGGAGGCACTGAGTCCAACAGATGGCATAATCTATCACTGACCAAAGAAGTTATGGAAAGCTTTCAGGTCTCGCCTTCTGATGGATGCTTTCGATCCATCCAATCGCTCTTCCAAATGAATCCATCACAAGTAACAATAATGCATCGGTAACTTTCTCCCTATGAAGAAAGGCTCCTTCAGGCTGAATGGCCTTCACTCAGCTCCAGCCTGGTGAGACGGTCACATCCATTTGAACCTGACTTCCTCATCCATCATCCACAAGCCACACAATAACTTTCCCAACCTACATGTTTCATTGTTGTTCTGCCTTAACGTCCAAGTCCATTTTGGGAAAAAACGGGCCAGGAGAGGGGGAGGAAGGTACTGACAGGGAGCCATGTTCCCTGATTGCCTAGAGAAAAGTTGTCCCTGGGACACCAGATATTTCTCATAACACCCCTTAACTTCAAATTCTAAGTAAAAAAATGATAAGAATATGAGAAAGTTTGAAAGAAAACAATTTGAAAAGTGTGTGGCTCAGTGGTCGAGGCCAAGCTTTGCAAAGAAATAGTCTCAGTTTCACATCTCCAGGTTGGATTTGAATAAAACGCCGGAGAGTTGCTGCCCGTCCATGTTGACCACACTGTCCTAGATGGACCAGTGATTTAATTCAATATCATGTAGCAGCCTACATTTCTAAGACAGTCTCATAGTCACAGCTCAGGTCCAGTTTATTTGAATCATGGAATCTTTGAGTTGGAAGAAATTCTAATGGCCATTCAGTCCAACTCTATTCTGCCATGATGGAAGACGAAAGCAAAGCTCTCTTGACAGATGGCCATTCAGGCTCTATTCTGTATTCTCCCTAGAAGCCAAGATGACTAAACTGAGACTATATTTTGGCCATAACATGAGAAGACACGGCTCATTAAAAAAGACAATCATGTTGGGAAAGGTAGAAGATAGCAGGAAAAGAGGAAGACCTCATTCCAGATGGAAAGACTCCATCAAGAAAGCCACAATGGCTACCCTGAGTCTGCAAGACCTGCACAGGGTGGTGGATGGCAAATGACATGGAAGTCTTTTATGTTTGGGTTACCATAAGTTGAAATTGACTTGATGGCAGTTAACAACAACAAATTTCCCCTTATAAACCTGCCTGTCTCTTGAGATCTTCTGAGGAGGCCTTCTCTACATCTGAAGCGTGGTGATTTAGAGGTTGAGTTGGGGATATTTTCATATGTTTTCATGTATTTGAAAAGGGTTTCTGAGTGATTTTAGGACAAAATTAGTTCAGAGATTATGCATTTTTTATTTTAAAAATAGGTGGTTGGTGGAGCTTTGGGCTTTTGCCCATCCCACCAGTACAGCCTCAGACCTTCCTTGCTTTTAGAATGGCTTTTCCTTGATTTTACGCATCCCTGGATTTCCAGGGCTGCATCTACACTGCAAAAATAATGCCATTTGACACCGCTTTAACTGCCATGACTTTATCTTTCAGGGACTTGGGATCTGTAGTTTGCTGTGGCATAAATGCTCTCTGACAGAGAAGGCTAAATACTGTATTTCACAAAATGACAAATTCCAGAATTCCATAGCATTGAGCCATGGCAGTAAAGCAGAGTCAAACTGCATCATTTCTGTAGTAAGATGCAATTCAGGTCCTCCCAGATGAAGCAGCACACCTATGCAAAGAAGAAAGAAAAAAGTTACAGAAACACCCTCACCTGTACTGCTGGAAATGTTGACGTCAATGCTTATATCCGAAATGCCTCCACCTTTCAAAGAGGCAACGCAAGTGTACGTCCCAAAGTCAGTGAATTTCAGGTCAATGATGTCCAGGTTGGTGGTTCCAGGTGAGACATCGGGGTCGGTCTGGGTAATAACCATCCTCTCCGAGCTGCGCAGTGGACGGCCATTTTTAAACCAACTGAAGGTGAGTTCTTCTGAAGGAACAGCCTCTACTTGGCAAGAGATCTTCACCTCCCGGCCAATCTGGATGTTGTCATCTTTATGATAAGGGTCAGGTGTGATCCAGAACCTTCCTTTCTTCAACGCTAAAGAAAAAGAGAAACACAAAGCTGAAGAAAAGGAGAAACGCCAGTCAGATATAGCAATGTTTCTAGGGAGGTGAAAGACAGAGCATCCTTCACACATGTGAGAGAGATCATGTGCCTGTATTTGTGCATTTCATGTCAAGACTAAAGTGTCCTGCAGTGACCTAGAAGTTGGGACAGAATTCTCACAATCTATGAGGAAAGAGAACCTTCTTGAAATACTGGACCCATATGTTCGAAGCTGGAACTGGGTTGCATTTCATACTACCAACATCAAGACTTTGTTTAATATCCCAAACTGACATACTTTGCTGTTCCAGGATAATTTTTTCTTGGTAGGCAATAAATGCAGCAAATGCTCTACTGCAGAGAAAAGAGAAAGTTGACATGACACCCATGTTTAAACATCTGAAAGGATATCCAATTGAGGATGGAGGTTTGTTTTCTCCTGCTGCAGAGATCCGAACATGGAGTAATGGATTCAAGCTACAAGAAAAGAGATTCCAAAATGGGAAAAGATCTGGAAACCACTGAGCTCCATGAGGAGTGGCTTAGGGAGCTGGGTATGTTTAGCCTGGAGAAGGGAAGGTTAAGGGGGGCATTATAGGCATGTTTAAATATCTGAAGGGGTATCATATTGAGGATAGAAGAAGCTTGTTTTCTGCTGTTGAAGAGACTGGGATCTGGAGCAGTAAATCATAGAATCATAGAGTTGGAAGAAATCTGCACTGATTGCAAGTAGTTGCAAAATGAATAAATTGAATCTTCTATCAATTTTATTTTTTAAAAATAATAATGAACCCATAGCTCACACCACAAGCACAAGCACAAAGGCAGCAAATGGTGGATCTACCAAAAACACACCTCTGCTATTAGTCCCTCCGCTCCAGAATGATGTGATTCACATCTGTTGTTCCCACTTGTTCAACACACTTTGGAATCAATTCTTTTCAAAAGAACCACTAAGAAACTAGTGCCTGAGGAAATTGTTTTTTGGTGAGGGTTTTTTATTGGCATTTACAGTGGTACCCCCGGCTTACGAATCCCCCGGGTTGCGAAAACCCCGGGATCCGAAAGCCGCGGGACCACCAACATATCCCCCGGGATCTGAAAGATCCCCCAGGATACGAATAAAAAAACCCGTGCGGCCCCTTTAAATCGGCCACGCGGTCCGTTAGCGAAAGCGGTCCCCCGGGAAACGAAAGCTTCCGGGTTACGAAAGGTAATCCGGAACGGATTACCTTCGTAACCTGGGGGACCACTGTATCTCGCTTTATCACAACAGAAATCAAACAAAGTAGGATCGGAACCAGTTTCAAATGGGAACGATGGTCATATAAACCGATCAGTGATTAGCTTTAAATTGTAGTGGAAATGAGGCCCAAGTTGATCTTGTAGAATCTGAAAGGTTGAGGGGGAACTGAAAAAAGGTCATATTTGCTACAGTCTGGTCTCCTTTCATTTCCTCAATAACTGAAAATGATTCATGGTGTGGTCCACCATCATGCCAATGATCATTTTGGGCCTCATCTCTTTAGGACAATTATGCTGTTAAAGGAACAGTGTGTAATCATTTTTGGAAAGAGACAAATTTAAAATCAATGCTTGTAATGATGGTTGTTCTCATTTTGTTTTGTTTCTGCCTTTTACTTTTCTGGTTGTATTGATTTGTGGCTTTTCTTTACAATCATAAATAATATTAATAAAAAAAGGGAAACACAAGGTCCAGAAGCCACCAAAGACTGCTGAGTCCCAGGGACCAGAGACCCATAATACCTCAGAGCAACAACTGGCAACCTCAGGTCCAAAACACACTGCAGAAACAATCCAGTTTCCGACTGCTTTAACTGCCCAGGCTCAGTGCTAGGGAATCCTGGGATTTGTAGTTTATTATGGCACCAGAGCTCTCTGACAGAGAAGGCTAAATTCCTCACAAAACTACAGTTCTCAGAATTCTCTAGTATTGATCTAGAACAGTAAAAGCTATCTCAAACTGGATTATTTCTGCAGTGTGTTTTGGACCTCAGCCTGATTCCAGCCCTGGAAGATCACATACCTCTCGAAGAGCTAAACCATCCCAGGACCTGATCCAGAGACATGAACTGTTGAAGAAAAGCAGTAGGAATAGCAGTTTCATTTATATTCTGCGTCATACCGCACTAAACAGTCTCTAAGCTAACTGCCCCCTGAAAGCTGGGCATTCATTTTAGCAATCTCAGAAGAATGCTAGGCTGTGTTAACCCTGAGCCCCTGGCTGGGATTGAACTCCCAACCTTGTGGTTTAATTCAAAGATATAACCGTGTTAGTCTGTGGAATCAGTACACAGAGAGATCTTGTAGCACCTTTGAGACTAACTGAAAGAAAGAAACTGGCAGCATGAGCTTTTGTAGACTTCGGGAAGGAGACTGCCAATTGCTTTCTTTCATTTAGTCTTAAAGGTGCTACAAGATCTCTCTATGGAGTTTATCAGACCACGGAAATTGGAAATATAATCTAATGGCAATCCGAACGCAATCATGGGGTTTCATGTTATTGCATATGAAATCATCTCACGCAATTTCGGGCAAAAAGGAAGTCAATTCGAATGCAGTCATGGGTTTAACGTTATTGCGAATTAAAGCATCTCACGCAATTTCGGGCAATGGGGGGTCATTTTCGTCTAATACGAAGTCATTTCAAATGCCTTCCGAACGCAATGGGAATTCACGTGAATTCGTATTGACTTTTATCGAAGTAAAGAGAAATTCCTCCTGTCTGATAAACTCCTATGTAACCTTGTGGTTTGTAGGTGAGTGGCTGCAGTACCAGCATTTAACCACTGTGCCACCAATTATAATGCATGTGCATCAATATGCACAACTTCAACATGCTTCCCCCCCCCCCAACACGCACACACAAATGCCAAAATAGCAACTAGAGTCATAGAATCAAGGGCCATCAAGACCAATCACCTGCCCTGCAGGAATGCATCATCACACAGGAATACATCAACAACAAGTCATGTTGTGCCAGTCACATCAGAGAGTTGGAAGGGACCCCATGGGGCCATCCAATCCAACCCCATTCTGCCATGAAGGAAGTCACCATGCCAGCATTCCCTGTAGAATCATAGAATCACAGAGTTGGAAGAGACCACAAGGGCCATCCAGTCCAACCCCCTGCCATGCAGGAACTCCCAATCAAAGCATCCACGACAGATGGCCATCCAGCCTTTGCTTGAAGACCTCTAAGGAAGGAGACTCCACCACCCTCCGAGGGAGTGTGTTCCACTTTCGAACAGCCAGAGGTTCCTCCTAATGTTGAGGTGGAATCTCTTTTCCTGTAACAGATGACCATCCAGCCTAGGCTTTAAAACCTTCAAAGGAGGAGACTCCACCACTCTCCTAGGCAGCATCTTCCACTGTCAAACCAACCATCAGTAATGTCTTCCACATTTTAGATGAAATCTATTTTCCTGTAGCTTGAATCCATTGAGTTCCTTCTGGGATCAGAAAAGAGACAGTCAGTATTGATCTTGTGGCTTGGGGTCTCCTTGTGACTTCAGAAGAAGTGACTTGCAATAGTAGAGCCAGGTGACACAGAAGGATTTGTGTGTAAACAGCCACCAGGTGTTGCTATGGAATGCTGCAGATTTTCCTGCAGAATCCAGATCAAAAGGTGAGGGTTTTTTACACTGGTTTAAGGGGGAGATGGGGCAGATTTGGTGTGGAACTGGTCTTGTGAAGACAATCTGCACTCAAATTGGGGATTTAGACCTGCATTATGTAGACAGATCATGGTGAGGATGGGAAACTGGTTTATTGGTTCCATGTAAACAAGCCCAAGGTCTGAACTCAACAGAGACCTTCCTGAACTCCACGCTGCCTCATCAAATGGGAAGCCTTAACAATGGATAAGTCTTAGCAGGAGGGGAAGACAGAGTGTCAATCCTTCTCTGACCCCAAAGGGTGAAAGGTGCACTAAAAAAATAAATAAATCTGAATGACCTCTAGAAGAATTCCATCCCAGACGGCTCTGGGGCCAGAATACTCTGGGAACATCTTGGAGTATTTTGGCTGGTGTGGATGAGCCCCACAGTAAAAGAAAGGAATACTGTTTGAATAGTGTTTGTTTGCCCTACCTCTGCCGGGGCTGCTCCCCTGCCTTGGCTCCTGGACTTAAGGAGGAGGAGGAATGGGCCTTTTCCCTCCTCTCCAACATCTGCCAGTGAAGAAGACTCGGCTGAGTGAGTGTTTGTTTGCCCTACCTCCACCTGGGCTGCTCCCATGCCTTGGCTCCTGGACTTAAGGAGGAGGAGGAATGGGCCTTTTCCCTCCTCTCCAACATCTGCCAGTGAAGAAGACTCGGCTGAGTGAGTGTTTGTTTGCCCTACCTCCACCTGGGCTGCTCCCATGCCTTGGCTCCTGGACTTAAGGAGGAGGAGGAATGGGCCTTTTCCCTCCTCTCCAACATCTGCCAGTGAAGAAGACTCGGCTGAGTGAGTGTTTGTTTGCCCTACCTCCACCTGGGCTACTCCCATGCCTTGACTCCTGGACTTAAGGAGGAGGAATAGGCCTTTTCCCTCCTCCCCAACATCTGCCAGTGAAGAAGACTCGGCTGAGTGAGTGTTTGTTTGCCCTACCTCCACCTGGGCTGCTCCCATGCCTTGGCTCCTGGACTTAAGGAGGAGGAATAGGCCTTTTCCCTCCTCCCCAACATCTGCCAGTGAAGAAGACTCGGCTGAGTGAGTGTTTGTTTGCCCTACCTCCACCTGGGCTACTCCCATGCCTTGACTCCTGGACTTAAGGAGGAGGAATAGGCCTTTTCCCTCCTCCCCAACATCTGCCAGTGAAGAAGACTCGGCTGAGTGAGTGTTTGTTTGCCCTACCTCCACCTGGGCTACTCCCATGCCTTGACTCCTGGACTTAAGGAGGAGGAATAGGCCTTTTCCCTCCTCCCCAACATCTGCCAGTGAAGAAGACTCGGCTGAGTGAGTGTTTGTTTGCCCTACCTCCACCTGGGCTGCTCCCATGCCTTGGCTCCTGGACTTAAGGAGGAGGAGGAATGGGCCTTTTCCCTCCTCTCCAACATCTGCCAGTGAAGAAGACTCGGCTGAGTGAGTGTTTGTTTGCCCTACCTCCACCTGGGCTGCTCCCATGCCTTGGATCCTGGACTTGGGGAGGAGTCTTGTCTCCCCCCCCCCTTTTTTTTCCTTTCCTTTTCTTTTTGGATTGTGTATAGTTCACATTGTTTGGGGATTGGGATGGGGGTTGAGAATGGAGATTTTCTTTTTACTTGTTTTGATATGTTGATTGTTATGTATTTTTGCTTTGTTAATTTTATTTTTTGTTATAATTACTATGTATTTTTGTTGTTGCGATAACTGCTTTGTATTTTTGCTTTGTTAACTGTTATTCTCTTTTGTATCCCGCCCCAATTGCCTGTTCAGGGGGGCGGGCTGGAAATAAAACTTATTATTATTATTATTATTGTGTCCAGTTCTTTGCACCACAATTCCAAAAGTATATTGAGAACCTGGAGTGTGTCCAGAGGAGAGAGACCAAAATGGTGAAGGGTCTGGAAACCATGCCCTATGAGGAACGACTTGGGGAGCTAAGAATGTTTAGCCTGGAGAGGAGAAGGTTAAGAGCTGATATGACAGACCTATTTAAGTATTTGAAGGGATGTCATACTGAGGATGGAGCAAGCTTGTTCTTTTCTGTTCCAGAGAATAGGGCATAGAGCACCGGATGCAAAGCTATAGGAAAAGAGATTCCACCTCATCATTAGGAGGACCCTCCTGGCAGTAAGGTCTGTTCGACAGTGGAAAACATTGCCTGGGAGAGTGGTGGAGTCTCCTTCCTTAGAGGTCTTTAAACAGAGGCTGGATGGCCATCTGTGAGGGGTGCTTTGATTCTGTCTTCCTGCATGGCAGGGGGGGTTGGACTGGATGGTGCTCAGGATCTCTTCCAACTCCATGATTTTATAATTCTATGATTCTAAGGTGCTCACTTATAGCTCTTCTTGGTGCTGAAACAGCTGGCTTGCCTTGCGTCCTATGAGCTTCTGCTTATCCTCTTAACATGGCACCAATGATCCATACTCTACTGTGTTAGGCTGCAAGCTTGGGTTCAGTGAAATGCAACTACTATGCAACAACAGCTCTTTGAACAAGGCTAAGTTGCATGCTTCATCAGCCATATTGAAAACATTAGTGGTTCTGTACTGAAAGGGATGCTACCAATTTTAGCAACTGTTGTTCACTGAATGACCTTTGGCAATATTTCTGCAAAACTGTCTAGACTATTTATCTATTTGATGTATATCCCGCCTATCTTCCAAAACTGAGACAGAGTGTGGTTGACAACTAGATGGGTATGAAAAAAGGTATGTACAACTAAAGACAGAAAAAAATATTAATGGTAAAATGCAATTACACAAATTATAGTATTAAGACACAACAGAGCTAATTCAAATCAATGTTCTTTTTTTTTTTTAGAAAGGACAGCATAAATCTGTTTAAAGTTTCTTTTTTTTTATCAACCAGTCAGTTGTCAATTGCTAACGATGAATCCTGTCTCAGTTTATGCTATGTTACTTTTCCTGAGCTGACCCCCTCAAAACCTGACGGAAAAATCATTCAACCATGCTCTGATCATTGGCAGAATGGCCCACCTTCTCTCCATAAAGCTTATGTCTGGTAAAGTATGTTGGATGGGGAGTTTCAATAATAACAATAGTGTCAACATTGTGACTATGTAGCAAGTAGCAATTATGAATGAGAGCCAGCATGGTACAGTGGTTTGAGTGTTCGATTACAACTGTGGAAACCAGGGTTTGAATCTGTGCTCAGCGATGGAAATCCATTGGGTGACCTTGGCTAAGTCACACTCTCTCAGTTTCAGAGGATGGCAATGGCAAACCCCCTCTGAAGAAACTTGCCAAGAAAACCCCATGATAGGTTCATCATAGGGTCCCATAAATTGGAAATGACTTGAAGGCATACAACAACAACAACAAAAACAACAAGCAAGTGTGAATATGACCCAGTTACAGTCCTGGTTTGGGGCCAAGAGAAATTACTTAAGTACTTAGTTAATTATAAGCTGATACATGTTGGTGGGTTATGCATGGATAAGTTCTCTTATGAAAGTGGCTGGACATTTTTGCCTGCAGTGGAATGTAACTTGCACATGAGCTGCCCTTGTGCATTCAGCTGCACAAGGCATGCATTGCAAATGTCGATGTGGATGCAAAAAACATGCGCGCACACACTGGGATGCACAACTGGTTGCTCATTTGGTTGCAAGAATTGTGTAGCACCATCAATATGTAACTCCTTATGGGGAGATTTATGCCATGCAGCCTTGGAAGTCACTATGCAATCTGTTGCTATGCAATATGTGTGTGTGTGTGTTTCTGAGAGAAAGAAAGAGAGGGGAGGAGGTGTGTGTGTGTTTGACAGAGAAGAGAAATTGAGGACAAAATTCTAAGTTATTCAACCTGAGTCTATTGCACCACACAGCCTATTTCAGAAGATGCACTTGATTTTGAAGTTGCTATCTGTGGAGAGGGTTTTTTTTAACCTATAAATGTCCCTTATATAATCTCTGCCTGCATGTGTGTCACTGCTTTGCCTGTTACTGGAAAATGCCCACGAGGAGGAAGACACTGGCAAGACATTTTATTAAGTAAATATTCAAGCTAAATGCAAACGCGGGAAGACAAATATTGAAATGCAAATTTCATCAGCATTGTCATGGACTCTGCCACCCGACGGTGATTCTGCTGCACCGCTTTTCCCAAGAGGAAAAAGACTAGGTGAAATTAGGACACTGCCGAGCGTTGCTTTGTCTTGTCTGGGGCCAGTGCGCTGATGTACTCACAGCCAACCATCTGTGACATTAGTGGTAGGATGCATGGCAAAGGCAACAGGCATGCTTGGCATCTCTGTGTCAGGATGCCGATCGTAAACTCATAAAAAAACCAAAACACTTTTGCCCTGTGGCCAAAAGCAAAGCTTATCTAGGCACTGCATAATAGTACAATTTCCCTTCCATCTTAATAGCATGGGAAATACACAAAGCTTTCATCCACCATTGAGCATCACCTGGAGTTTGTTCGCTCTAAGATCTGTGACAGCTCAGGTTTTGGGACAGAGGGAGAAGAAGAGATCAAGAAAATACCAAACTGATGGACTAAACCGATCACTTACAGAAATCTTTTGACCCATTTAAATGGTGCCTTCTATCAAACATAAATTAGCAGTAGATTTATTTGGATATGGATATAGGCTGCTGTCAATCTGAAGAATTAATGCAGTTTGAAATTGCTTTAACTGACATGGCTCCATATTATGGAGTCTTGGGATTTATAGTTTGGCAAGGTACCAGCAAGCAGGTGAGCCAGTGTGGTGTAGTGGTTTGGGCATTGGACTATGACTGGAGACCAGCAATGTCATGTTGGAGATGGAGCCAGCTTGCTTTCTGCTGCTCCAGGGACTAGAAAACAAACCTATGCATGGAAATTTATAGACAACAGATTCCACTTAAACATTAGGAAGAACATTTTAGCTGCAATGACTGTTCAACTATTGCTTCAGAGGCCGGCGGGCTCTCCTTGTTTGGAGATCTTCAGACAGATGCTGGACGGACATCTTTCAGGAGTGCTTTAGTTCTGTGTTCCTGCACAACACAGGGTTGGACTGGGGTTGTGTCACCTGGTGTGGTAACTCATACTGTCACCCTCCCATTGACCTTCTCCATTACTGCACCCATACAGAATCAAAATGTTTTGTGCAGTAATTTACTCATAAATTGTTAATTCCCATATATAAATGAATCTAATGGTAATAGTTGTGACATAAACAACTGCCAAAATTAAAATTATCTTAAAATTACAATATCATATTCACAGAATCCTAGAGTTGGAAGAGACCCCAAGGGCCATCCAGTTCAACCCCCCTGCCATGCAGGAACTTTCAGTCAAGCATCGCTGGCAGATGTCCATCCAGCCTCCGTTTAAAGACCTCCAAGGAAGGAGAGTCCACCACACTCAAAGGGAGTGTGTTCCACTGTCGAACAGCTCTTGCTGTCGGGATGTTCCATTCTAATGTTTAGGTGGAATCTCTTTTCCTGTAGCTTCCATTCATTGCTCCTTGTCCTACTCTTTGGAGCAGCAGAAAACAAGCTTGCTCCATCCTCAATGTGACACCCCTTCAAATACTTAAACAGGGCTATCATATAAACTCTTCTTTTTTCCATGCTAAACACACCTAGATTCCTACGTCTTTTCTCATAAGGCATAGTTTCCAAATCTTTCAGTATTTTGGTTGCCCCCCTCTCAACATCGATTTTGAATTGTTGTGCCCAGAACTGGAAACAGTATTCCAGGTGAGGCCACCAAAGCAGCAGAATAGAGTGACCAAGATAGAACATTACTTCCCTTGATCTAGACACTATACTTCTATTGATGCAGCCTAGAGTTGCATTGGGTTTTTTAACCATCACAGTATTCACTCATCACATTGCTGACTCATGTTCAACTTGTGGTCTACTAGGACGCCTAGATCCCTTTCGCACGTAGTATCCTTAAATCAGGTGTCCCCCATCCTATATCTATGTGTTTCATTTTTTCTACCTAAATGCAGTTTCTTATATTTCTCCTTGCTGAAGTTCATTTTGTTAGGTGTGGCCCAGCTTTCTAGTCTATTCAGGTCATTCTGAATTTTGACCCTGTCTTCTGGAGTATTGGCTACTCCTCCTAATTTGGTGTCATCTGCAAATTTGATAAGCATGCCCTCTATTTCTTCATCGAAGTCATTAATAAATAAATGTGTTCACCTAGAATTTCATGTGATTAAAGTGAAAATTTGGTAAAATGGGATGTTTATAAACAAAATGTTATAAAAATTAAAAATGTTAATTAAAAAACATTTTTTTAAAAAAAAAAAAAACTGCCTCTCCTTTTTCCTCCCACTGACCCTCAACCAACCCATACCATCTCTTCAGCATTTAAAAGAGATACTGTACAGGCAAATGCCATAGCCAGTTTCTGCCAAAATACAGATGTTTGAGGATCCTGGGGGCTCCAAGGTTGAATCAGCCTTCTATTGGTCAACAAGATGAGTACCCAGCTTGTTTGGGGCAATTGGTTTACACATTGTAAACTGCTTAGAAAGTGCTGAGTTCACTATTAAGTGGGACAGAAATGTAAATGCTAAATGCTAGATGGCCCTTGAGGTCCTTTTCAACTCCATAATTCTATGATTATATGGTACAGTACATAGGTCAGCGCAAACCAGAAAACCAAGAACACACACTGATCAAGAGAGTGGCCTAATCTACAGATGCAACTAAGATATTCAGGCTGAACAAGCTCTGGGTCTTGTTTCCAAATGCCTGTCCAAACTTGCATGGAGTCTGACAGCGCAAAGCCGGCAGTCCAATTTGCAAAGTCTCCTGGGTCACCTCCTTAATATAGTTGATGCCACAGGCCTTGCATGGTCAAACACATAAACATCCCCAGACAACCCACAAAGCCAAGCATTCTCTCAGGGCCCTGGTGCGAATTTAAGAGCATAAGGTGGGGTGGATTTGGCATTCAGTAACTGTATGAGCAAAGTCCATCAGGGGAGCAAAGCTGAAAAGGCTGCTGCGGTTGATGCTAGTCATGCCCTGCAAAATGTGTGATTGCGAGATAGGGACATTTTGATGGATTAGAGGCTCGCTGGGGTTGAAAGGGGTCAGGGAGGGCACATACCTGGAGAATGCAAATCCTCTCTAGCCACGTGGCTTGCAATTTAATGTGTACATTGGAATTTCAGTTTGTTTTGCAAGGAGGAGGAGAGTTTGTGCAGAAGCACAGACTGGTCTCCAGTAATCTTCCCACATCTCAGGGCAAGGGGAAGGAATCACAAGGCAAAAACACGAACATGAAAATCACACACGTCTCTGTGTTCCTGGCCCCTTGTTTCCTCTGGCTGCTTTGCAGCGGCTGCTGTCAATTGATTACTGTTCACACACCCCAAAAATGTTTCTTTGTCTAGACTACAACTCCCACATGTTCATAACAAAGGAGCTCAGAAAGAGCTGGTTAAAAGTAAGTGTGTGTGTGTGTGTGTGTGTGTGTGCCTTTTCCAGTTCAATGAATCTTAGAACAACAGAGGTAGAAGGGTCCCTCAATGCAGGATGTCCATTTAAAGCATCCCCAGCAGGGACCTGTCCTTCCTATTTTTGAAGATGTCTAGAGAGGAGACCCAACCACCTTTCCAGACAATGGATTGCAGCACCTAACAGCTCTTACTGTCAATAAATTCCTTCTAAAGTTCAATCAAAATCTACCCTCCTGTAATTTCAGACCATTAGACTTGGTCCTCTGCTCTAAGGCTGTTGACAGCAAATGTGCCCTTTCTCTCTGGGCCAGACCTTGAAATATTTTAAGAGCATTATCATATCATCCCTCAGCCTCCCCTTTACCAAACTGAATATGCCCTGGTCCTTCAACCTTTCCTCATATGTTTTGTTATCCATACTTCTTATCATCCATGGGGCCATTCAGACTACCATATAAACCGGTTTGTAACCCAGATTAAAATTGGAAAATTCATACTGGCACCGGTTTTTTCACTAGGGAATCCGGATCTTGCACACCCGATGTGGGACAAATCCCCCTAAACCCGTTTTTTTCTGAAAGCAGGGTATTTACCGTTTCTTTTTGGAAAAACCGCTTCAATTGAATGTGAACATGGCACCGATCATGATCGGGTCAAGTTCAGGGGAGGGGTAAAGGCCGGGGGGCAGAACATGACTCCTCTCCCTGCAACCATCGGATTTAATTCAGTGTTGTCTAATAGTTTTTGCAGCAGGAGTGCTTCATCAGGCACTTCTGAATTTTTTTATTATTATTTTTACAATTTGACAGCTTATGCTCATTCTATATGGGGCTCTTTCAACGGGAGGGGGAATCCCCAATCCATATATGGATAGTTGGCTTCCATATATGGATTGGGGTTCCCTCTCCCTTTGTTTAAAGAGCCCCATTAATACTGAGCATTTAAATGAAGGGAAAGCTAAATATCCATATATGGATTGGGGGTTCCCCCTCGCATTTAAAGAGCCCCATGTAGAATGCACATAAGCTGTCAAATTGTAAAAATAATTTAAAAAAAATTCAGAAGTGCCTGATGAAGCACTCCTGGTGCTGAGAAAAACGGAGGAGGAGGAGGAGGAGGAGGAGGAGGAGGAGGAGGAGGAGGGAAGGATCCCCACAATCCGCACCACTCCCAGCCCTATGCTCCATGCGCATAATCTGTCAAATGTAAAAAAGTATTTTTAAAAATGAAGCGCTGGATGGAGCATTCGCGCAGCCAATGGCTGCATCAGACATCACCATGACATCATTTGATTGACAACTAGGAGGCTCCATTTTGAATTCTTACTTTAGCATGTATGAACTTCAGCAGGGTAAAATGCACTGGGAAGCATTGATAGGGGCAAAGGGTAGTATGAACTTCTTTCTGGAGAGATTCGGTAATGGCATGCACAATCTCTAATCAGGGCAAATGGGCTAGTATGAATGGGGCCCATATTGCCCTTCTCAGAACCTTTTCCAGCTTGTTTATATCCTTCTTAAACTGAATACCCAGAACTGAATGCAGGACTCCAGATGAGGCCTGACCAATATCAGATGTGTGCTTCCACCTCCTCTGCTCCCAACCCAGCATGGTCCATAAACCATCTCCTCTCAAGAGCTTCAGTTCAATGTGAACCATCTGCCTTCCGACTCGCTTTCTGCAGCTAAATAAAGCAATTTTGGGGGATAAATCATTCTCTGCCATTAAGTGTAGACCTGAAGATGTCTATCTTCAAAACAACAACAACACAAAATCCAGCCCCAACCCAAAGGGGCACCACATGTTTACAAAGGCAAATGACAGGAACAACAGCTCAGTACAATGAATCTTAGCTAATGGGCATGGGTATTTTGCTTCTCTTTGTTCCTTTCAATTCTGTCTGTTCAAAGGAACTGAGAAGACGCTGCCAAGTCCCATTAGCACCATGGAAACAAGGCCCTTCTCACTTGGCATTAGCCAAGCATCTCTTTGCACAAAAGGCTTCCTTCACCCCCCAGCCCACAAAGACAGTGAACTACAACTACAGATCTCTGGTCCAGAGACAGACAGAGTTACAGAATTCAAGAGCTGGAAGAGACCCCAAGAGAAGAACAGTCCAACCCCATTCTGCCAAGAAGGAATACACCATCAAGCATTCCTGACAGATGGTCAACCAGTCCAACTCTCTGGAATAGAATCATAATAATAAAGCTGGAAGACCCCAAGGGCCATCCAGCCTCATCTTAAAGACCTCCAAGGAAGGAGACCCCACCACCCTCTGAGGGAATGCATTCCCTTGTCAAACAGCTCTTACTGTCAAGACAGTTCTTCTTAATGTTTAGGTGGAATCTCTTTCCTTGCAGTTTGTATCCATTGCTCCAGGTCCTAGTCTCTGGAGCAGCAGAAAACAAGCTTGCTCCATCCTCAATATGACACCTTAAACCTTCCTAATATTTAGTTGGAATCTCTATTCCTTTAATTGAATCCATTGCTCAGTGTCCCAGTCTCCAAAGCAGCAGAAAAGAAGCTTGCTCCATTCTTAATATGACACCTCTTCAAACATTTAAACATATTTCACCTAAAAGAAGCATTGATCTCCTCTACTCTCTCCACTGAAGCACTGCTTCTGGCAGGAAAATGGTGGCAGTAGTTTCCTCTTTATCGATCCAGCCTTTAGGGTGAGAATGAAAACTTATTCCTACCAGAATTTTGTAAGTTCTTTGGCACTGTTTTTTCCCTTTACTTCATCTTTTACATCCTTTGTTACATGCCTATAAGTTTTACCCTTCGTGGGTCATCTCAAAATCCATAATATTGGTGCCCAAACCTGCCCTTACCTTGCACGTGAGGTCAACTTAAAGTCAAGTATGCTTGTCACTGTAGATCCCAGAAAGAGATAGACATCCACTTCCATTTGCATCTGGAGTGGCTTTACAGGGGAAAGTTGTGGTGGGGAATGGCCCCCATCCATTTCACTGTTGTCCAACTGTGATTTAAATCCACTCACTTACACAATACCTGAGACTGTGGGCAGCACCTAAAACCTGGTCACCTTATCCTACATGCTAAGTATATCCCATCTCCCAAAGTCCAATCCAGCAGAAGGTGCACTGATTCAGTGCCTATTCATATATCAACTTTGTGGATTCTGGCAGATGTCATTTAAAGGAGGAAACTGGCAGAGATGGGGCAGCCTACATCACCAGCTGAGCTGAGCTTTCCTTTTTTGCAACTCCCATCAAATCTTCTCCATCCTTTTGGATGCCAAAAGCTTCTTACTCTGATTTCTGCAGGGCCTCATTCACTCTTTAGCATTTAGCAAATCCCCAACTTTTGAAAAGTGTCAGCACAATTAAGTGGAGAGGCATTATCCTACCAAGGCATCTCCAAACTTTTTAATATCAAGTAATTACTTGGCACTTATGAGACCAGATGCATTCACAATTTCAATTTAAATGCAAATACTGGTGAAGGATTTATACAGGTTGGTACCTCTAATTTTTATAAATGCTTATTTAAAAGAAGAAGAAGACAAGGGGAAAAAAAGAAGAGAAAGGCAGGAGTGTTTGATCTTTGCAGATGTAGTCCTGCAGATGTCTCTCTCTTCACCTGGGATCATGTTAATTAGCTTTGTTTGTTTTGCAGAATTTCACTCGGGTGGGGACTGATAGGCAGGTTTCTTAATTCACTGGATTTTATTTTACAAATTATTCAGAGTAAGAAGCATCTGTGAAATATGGAAGTGACAAAAATTCTTCATCCCTGAAACAGTGAAAAGAAAGATGCAAGCATAGAGATGGAAGGAGTCCTAGGGGTCATCATGTCCAATCCTAGCTCCCTGGTGTGTGTGCGTGTGCGTGTGCGTGTATAAAATAAAAAAAGGAAGGACCATGATGTCATCTCGTTCATATGATGCACATCTCAAACTCCAGTTCTGGTTCAAGCAGTCCAGATGACACCTGACATGTTCTGCACTAGAAATGAGGTTTAACAGCCTTGAACTACATTAAACACAATATGGAGAAACAGAATGGCTCCCAATTGGCAATGCTGCACATTATCACTTGTTCAACTTACATGCAGAAAATATAATAATAATAATAATAATAATAATAATAATAATAATAATAATAGCAGCCCACCCCTCTGAGCAAACAATCGGGGCGGGGTACAACATATTTAAAACAGCAAACAGTTAAAATAGAGCAATCCCATCCCAACCTCCCAATCCTTAAAATATGATTAAATTAACAATGAATTAAAACATAGAACAAAATGATGACAAAACCTAAAAATTCTAGGGCTAGATGGGAAAGGCTGGAATCACAGGGAATAAAAAGCTGAAAGGTTTGTAGATCTTAAGTTTGGAGCCGGGAGATGTTAAATACTGTCTGGGAAGGCCTGCCGGAAGAGATGCGTCTTTAATGCTTTCTTAAAGCCATTGATAGATACCATGAGACACATCTCACCCAGCAGGTCATTCCACAGAAAAGGTTTAGATTCAAAAGGAGGAGGAGTGAAGATAGGAGGAAAAAACTTCAACAATCTAAAACATGCAGATGACACCATACTACTAACAGAAAACATCACAGACCTGGAAAAATTACTAAGGAAAGTCAAAGAAGAAAGTGTAAAGGCAGGCTCGTGCCGAACATTAAAAAAATGACTACGAAGGATCCATATAAATGCAGCCTAGACAGTGAGGAAATTGAAATAGTAAAAGGATCCCTGTAACTTAGATCAAACATATAGTGGGCCCAGGGGTTTGGTTCCAGGACCCCCCGTGGATAACAAAATCCATGGATGCTCAAGTCCCATTAAATACAAATGCATAGTAAAATGGTGATCCTTATATAAATGGAAAATCAAGGTTTGCTAATTGGAATTTATATTTTGGGATATTCTCAGGCTGTGGATGCTTTAATCTGTGGATAAAAAATCGATGTATAAGGAGGACTGACTGTAGTTCAGAATATAGACTGCAGCCAAGAAACCAGGAGAAGACTAATAGTGGGAAAGGAAGCTATGAAGAATTGGAAAAGATTCTAAAATGCAAAGATATACAACTGAGCATTAAAGTCAGAATCATCCAAGATGTCATCTTTCCCATCACCATGTATGGATGTGAGAGTTGAACAGTGAAGTAAGCAGATAAAAAGAAAATCAATGCATTTGAGATGTGGTGCTGCAGAAGAGTGCTGAGCCTACTATGGATGGCCAAAAAACAAAACAAAAAACTGACACACAAATGGTGTGATCTAGAACAGATCCAGCCTGATCTTCACCAGGAAGCCAAGATGCCTAAACTGAGGCTGTCATACTTTGGCCCCATCATGAGAAGGCATAGATCACTGGAAAAGAGATTGATGAGCAGAGCAGCTGAGGACAGGGGGACTTGGAGAGGTCTCATCCACAGGGTCGCCATGAGTTGGATCTCAACTTGGGGGCAGTTAATAACAACAGCAACCTGTTACTCTGGATCTTAGCCCTCTGTTCCCATGCTGTGGGTCATTGTCTGCCTGGGCATCCTGTTCAGCCACCTGGCACGTCTGCTGCTGCTGTGGGTTGCTCATTCTGAGGTCAAAATGAGGTCCCCAGCAATGATCAGAAGTGAGTGATCCACAATGGAGGTGGACGTGCTCAGTGGGACTCCTGTAGAGTCAACTGCTGTGGTGTGGGAAGAGAGGGCCAGGAAATGGGGAGAGGTCACTATCCTAATCAGTGAAGACAAGACTCTAGATCCAGAGAGGTCTTACTCACTATCTGATACCTGATCCTCTTTTCACCAGAGATGCTAGGGGCCAAGTGAGGTTCTTAGCATATACCAACCACATATCCTAAGAAACAGTTGCATGTCCTAGGTGATATGATAGCCCTGTTTAAATATTTGAAGGGATGTCATATTGAGGAGGGAGCAAGCTTGTTTTCTGCTGCTCCAGAGACTAGAATGCAGAATAATGGATATAAATTGCAGAAAAAGAGATTCCACCTCAACATTAGGAGGAACTTCCTGACAGTAAGGGCTGTTCAACAGTGGAACACACTCCCTCGGAGTGTAGTGGAGTCTCCTTCCTTAGGGGTCTTTAAGCAGAGGCTGGATGGCCATCTGTCGGGATGCTTTGACTGGGAGTTCCTGCATGGCAGGGGGTTGGACTGGATAGCCCTTGGGGTCTTTTCCAACTCTATGATTCTATGATTACTTCCTGAAGCTACAGCTGTGTCCATTCCATTAGGGCCTCAAAGGTTTAAATGAGGTGGAGGACCTCTATGGGTGTTGGAGGTTTCCTGCAGAAGACAATCACCCTCAACAAATGTAGGAGGGAGACAATAAGAATGAGGATAGAACCAACACAACTGCCCCACACTGCCCCCAATACATGTAGATCCTACACCAGACATTTTGCAAAACCCTGAAGGGTCTCTCTTTCTATTTGATGGCCTATCAATTCCAGGAGCACAGAACAATGTGCTATTATGATGCAGTCCTCTCAATAACTGCATTGATCACGTTGTGGAGCTGGGGTTGCCTATCTGGAGTCACTTCAAGCTCTAGGAGCCTAAGGTTTTTAAGTTAAGGTTCTATGGCTATCTCCTAAGAGTGTTTTGGCTGTGGGTTCCTGCATTGGCTGGCGTTTGGAGTAGATGGCCGTTTTGATACCTTCCAACTGCACTGTTCTTTCCCCCTAAAAATACATAAGAAGGAAGGATATAAGTGAGAAAAGAAATTCACAGCCTCAAGGTAGCAAGCCAGCGCACCACTGAAAACATGGTATTTCTTGTTTTCCCATCTAAATGTTGTTTCTGTATGGAAACGTGCAGTTTTGAGCTGTACGTGTGTTTATTTTCGATGCGGGCAGCCTCCCGAAGCTCAGGAAAGTGGACTGATGTGTGAAATAAAAGAAGAAGCATGCCAGCACAAGTCATTCCTTGCTCCCGTCTTTGAGGCTTCGGGGATGCAGCTGAGTTTATCCGAGTTCTGTGGCATTTTCATTTCCTTTCCCCAGCTTCTCATCATTTGAGGAATTCATTAGGGTGATGCAGAGAGTGCCCCCCCCCTCTAAATCAAGATAGAATTTTAATTATATTTTGTTCACTCTCATGAGGCTCCCAGGCTTGAGTTGCTATGAATAAATATGCAAGAAGGTTAGTTTATTATGCCGTGACTCATGAAATCTGTATCCAAGGAGAACCAGAGTTTGTATGTATACGTGTGTGTGTGTATTTCTAACTTTCAGAAAATCTCAGATGATGATGAAGATGATGACGACGACGACATTTCTCTTTTTTGGTTCAAAACTGAAGTCATTCTACACTGGGGGGGACAACAATCAGAGATCAAAAGGTTCTGGAAGTTCCCTGTTGAGCTTCAGATTATAGATTAAAAGGGGAAGTAGCTTCAGATTTATTTTCAGAGGACCATAATAGAATCATAGAGTTGGCAGAGACTCCAAGGGCCATCCAGTCCAATCCTATTTTGCCATGCAGGAACTCACAATCAAAACACCCCCGATAGATGGCCATCCAACCTCTGTTTACAAACCTCCAAAGAGGCAACCCTGAAGGAAGCACTGCTAGCAGTATACTTCTTTTTATTCTCAAAGGAAGCAATTATTTTATGCACTAAAAATGCTGCTACCTGTGCAGGAAAGTGTTCTTTCTGCACAATGACATGCACATTTTGCACAGAAAAATCCATGTGAAGATCAGTCCAAGTTTCTCCTCACCAGGGTTTCCTAACATTCACTATTCAAAATATTTTTTAAATATTCATTTGATCCCTAAATACTGTAAAGTGCAGCATGTCTTCTTGAGCACAAGGACAAATGACATGTTATTACAGATTGCAATGGCTGCTGTTTTTCCTTCTGTAAATGGCTTCATGACCCTTTTCATCAGGTGTGGGAAGAGATGCATCAAATTAATAAACCAAATGAAAGTAAACTAACGGGTGGAATAATCTTTTTCAGGCAGAATTTGGCAGACACCCTGCTTTCTAAAAAGAGGAGTGTTGGGATGAGCAGACAAGAAATGAGCTGATGCCCTGCCCAGTTCCTACCACTGCTCTACAGACCAAACTGTACAGGCCATGAGTTCCCCTCCTGTTTTATTTTTCAGCCAGAGCAGAGTGTCCTTTTTAAAGTGGGCACCTGTCAAGGTGAGTTCACCTGCAGCCCATGAGGACAGAAAAAAGAGAAACCAAATCATTCCAGGGTCAGACACACAGTTTCAGAGAAAGGACAAACGTGGTCAAAACAGTCCAGGATCTAAACACAAAAAGGAGCCTTAAGAAAGGCCCAAATGTCATTCAGGGAATTTCTGAAGAATGTATATTCATGCTGAACCTATAAAGTTGAAGGCTATTAGGGAGTATAAGAACAGTTGCTTGCAACAAAGGAATGGCCTTGGCTAGGCTAATTTAGAGCCGGCTGCAAATTAGCACAGCTGGCTTAACCAGCTCAGTGTTTTCTTTTCAAGGCAGGTCTGAGTGTTCCTTGACCTTTTGCCTCTGGTATTTGAGTCTGCAATCCTCCACAAGTGTCTCTGTATCTACTTTGCAATCTTCAGGAGGTGCATAAGACCATCCAGACTCTGCTTCCGGTAGCTCCAGGGCAAGGCTAATGGTATCCTTTGGCTCCAACTGGAACTTCTTCTCTCAGTTCTGCTTCCTTCATGTAGGATATGACACTAATGTTAAGTCCTGTCTTATTCAACTGTTTAAGAAAATTGAAGAAATGGCACCTGATTGCTTATACATCAGTAGGAGAGTGAGTGCATTCTGAGCTTTTGTCTGGATCATATAGAAAGATTTAAATCCTTTCATTAGTCCCACCTAGAGTAGATCTATTGAATCCATGGGACTTCATTGTCCAACAGTTGCTTCAATGGGTCTATCCTAATTGGGACAAGTCAATAGGATTCTAGCTGGTAAAATTCCACTTGTATTTGGGAAATAGTGTTCACTAACTTCATAGAATCACAGAATCATAGAATCCTACAGTTGGAAGAGACCACAAGGACCATCCAACCCAACCCCCTGCCATGCAGGAACTCACAATCAAAGCATCCAGCCTCTGCTTAAAAACAGCCTCCAAAGAAAAAGACTCCATCACACTCTGAGAGAGCATCTTCCATGATCAAAGAGCTCTTCCTGTCAGGAAGTTCTTACGTTGAGGTGGGCAGCTCACAATTATTTCAGTACCTTGGATACTTCCTGTAGGATAGTCCCAAAAGTTGCAGAACCTGGGGAAACTTCTTTAACATCTTAACTAAAACCCAGAGTGGATTCACCACTCTCATTGACTTTGTAGCCATCAGCCACTATTGTTTCCAAGGTAGTTTACCAGAAACCATTTTAAACCCATTGGATAGCACCTTCAAGGTGTTTGTCCCTCTCTGCAGGAAAAGAGATTCCTCCTCAACATTAGGAAAAACATCCTGACACTAACAACTGTTCAACAGTGGAATAACATGCTACTGACTGGGAGTGTGGTGGAGTCTATAATTTTGAAGGTTATTGAAAGAGAGATGGGATGGCCATCTGTCAGGGGTGCTTTGTGTGTTTCTTCATAGCACACTGCGATTGGAGTGGATGGCCCTTGGGGTCTCTCTTCCAACTCTGTCATTCTCTGATTCTATGATTCCTGCCCTTTGCCTGGCTTTTTTTTTTTTTCTTTCCCCAGGCTGGAAAATAGATTGTGATTCCACAGGTGCTTTTGAATAAACAATGGGAAAACTAATACTGGGACAGCCCTCATGCAATACATTGTCTCCCATGTTGCTTACTTTTGTGCAACCATCCTTCGGTTACCTTACAGGAGAGAAAATACTAGAGAGGTCTGTTTCTTCATTCCTTTTCATACAGCTCTATTGCTGTTCACACTACCCTTGGTATCTGCTGGGCTTTGATTCCAAGACTGTCCTGTTGATACTAAAATCCATGGATGCTCAAGTCTCATTCAATACAATGGCACAATCAAATGGTGACTCTTATATCTTATATAAAATGGCAAAATCAGGGTTTTCTTTGGAGAATATATATATATATATATATATATATATATTATTTTAAAGCTGTGGATGCTTGAATCTGTAGATAAAAACTTGTGGATATGGAGGGCTGAGTGTATTATCTATCTGACATTTGAACAACCAACTGTAAGCAACCATAATGCATCTGAGGAAGTAGACTGAAGTCTACGAATGCTCATTCTGCCAATTCCTTTCTTTCAATTAGTCTTAAAGGTGCTACAAAATCTCTCTACTACTGATTCTACAGACTAACACGGCTATATCTTTGAATTATATAAGCAACCCTATACATCACAGATAAGCAGCTGCAGGGTGAGGGGTTAGAAACCTTCATTAGTGTCCCAGGAGACCTTGGAGGGCTGTGTCCACCCAATTACAACCCCAACCCCACAAACACACAATCCCCCCCCCCCCAAATATACTCTAGAAGGCATTTTCTTAGGTTCCTCCAAACCATTTTTGGACAAGGAGAGACTGCTTTTTGACATCGGGAAGTTGTTAAGGTGCTAGTTTCTATGGGAGCTGAGAGCAACAGATATGACCCATGTGTGGTCCACAGGCCACAGTTTGTTAAGTTTTAGTCTTGTAACAACTACAGTGCAACTGCAGGCTTCCCATGCACAGATATAGGATGGGGGACACCTGGCTGAATGAGACAACATGTGAAAGGGATCTAGGAGTCCAAGTAGACCACAAGTTGAACATGAGTCAACAGTGTGATGCAGCAGCTAAAAAGGCCAATGCTATTCTGGGCTGCATCAATAGAAGTATAGTGTGTAGATCAAGGGAAGTAATAGTGCCACTCTATTCTGCTTTGGTCAGGCCCCACCTGGAATACTGTGTCCAGTTCTGGGCACCACAATTCAAAAAGGATGTGGAGAAACTGGAGCGTGTCCAAAGGAGGGTGACTAAGATGGTGAAGGGTCTGGAAACCATGCCCTATGAAGAACGCCTTAGGGAACTGGGGATGTTTAGCCTGGAGAAGAGAAGGTTAAGAGGTGATATGATAGCCCTGTTTATTTGAAGGGATGTCATATTGAGGAGGGAGCAAGCTTGTTTTCTGCTGCTCCAGAGAACAGGACTCGGAACAATGGATGCAAACTGCAGGAAAAAAGATTCCACCTCAACATTCCTCCTAATGTTGTGGTGGAGTCTCTTTTCCTGTAGCTTCCATCCATTGCTCCTTGACCCATTCTTTGGAGCAACAGAAAACAAGTTTGCTCCATCCTCAATGTGGAACCCCTTCAAATACTTAAACAGAGCAAACATATCACCTCTTAACCATCCCTTCTCCAGGCTAAACATACCCAGCTCCCCAAGTCTCTTCTCATAAGGCATGGTTTCCAGATATTTCACCATTTGCCCTTCTCTAGACACAATTCGGCTTGTCAACATCCTTTTTGAATTGTGGTGCCCAGAACTGGACACAGTGTTATTGCAGGTGAGGCCTGATCAAAGCAGATTAGAGTGGCACAATTACTTCCCTTGATTCAGACACTATACTGCTATTGGTGCAGCCTAGAGTTGCATTGGCCTTTTTAGCTGCTGCAACACACTGTTGACTCATGTTCATCTTGTGGTCTACTAGGACTCCTAGATCCCTTTCACACATAGTCTCCTGAAGCCTGGTGTCCCCCAATCTTATAGGTATGCATTTCATTTTTTCTGCCTAGGTGCAGTATCTTTTCTTTCTCCCTGCTGAAATTCATTTTCTTAGCTTTGGCCCAGCTTTCTAATCTGTTAAGGTCATTTTGGATTTTGATCCTCTCCTGTGGATGTGGTAGGTGATTGTGTTTTAAAGACAGTAGGGTTGTTGCTTCTTCAATTAAAAGGAGAGAATAATGGAATTATATTTTATATTAATTATATTAATTATATATTAAGTAAAATAAGTGCATTATTGCTGTTTATATTTTACTCCCCACCCCCTTAAAAACATTGGGGGTCAAAGCAGCTCACAAATGCAAAGGAAAATGCAATTAAAAATATACAAAAAGGAAGCACTGAAATAGAATTGAGCCAGAATGCTGTAGTGGTTTGAGTGTTGGACCACGGCTCTGGAGAACTGGGTTTGAATCCCCTCTTGACCATGGATAGCCTTTGGCAAGTCACACTCTCTCAGCCTCCTCAGGGGCAGGCCATAGCAAACATCCCCTGAACAAATCTTGCCAAAAAATCCCCAGAAAAGGTTCCCCTTAGGTTCGTCGTAAATCAAAAATGACTTTGAGGCATGGATTAACAACAAAGTAAGCAAATGTTCATCAGCGTATTGCTTTTAAAATTATTATAACACAATATCTGACTTAATCATTGCACATTGTTTCACTCTTAAATGCCTCTCAACTTGCCCATTGCCTCTGCTCACGCACACACTTCTGTCACTTGAATTCACTCAGAAATGTGATATTCATAGGGAAAAAATATCATAGAAATTACTTTTGTGAACATTAATCAAACATTTCCTAGGGCTGCGGGGGATAGAAAAGGTTGGGAACCATGGCTGTGATAGTTTGATTCTATTTGAATGCTTGCTTTTATGTGTTTTTAAATTGTATTGTTCTTTTAAATTGTGAGCTGTTTTGATTCCCAATTTTGGAGGGGGAGTGGGGTAAAAATCAATGTAACAACAACAACACAGAGCTCAGTCCTTCAAGTGTCAATCTCTGCAAAGCCACAAAAAGACAATCAGTTCCCAAGAATGGAGTACTGGAAAACTTGGGTGAAGCCCAAGATTCACAGTAGAAAAGGGGAACCAAACAGACAAAAAGGGGAACCTAACAGAAAAATAGGGGAACCAAACAGACAAACACCCCCTCCCCATTAGTCCAATGAGGTCTGAGGATGCTCACTGAGCACAACAAGTTGAATGGCAATTTTGGGTAGGAGCAAACTTGTGGGGAGACAGAATGGAAAGTCCTGAAAGTGCTGAACTTGTGAGCGGAGGCATCACCGTTCCAGATTACAACAATCTCTTCGGCAGCACTACTGGATTCTGGGAACTGGAGTCCAAAAAAGTACCGTAACTCTCTCTAAGATCTGCAAGAGCCATCATGACAACCTGTATATGCATTCTGGACAGGAATATTTTTTGTGTTATAGATCCCATTTGTTAAGCCTAAAGGGAATTTTGTTCCCTCTCTGCCCATCCCTCACTCCCACCACCTCTGTAACTCATCCGCCTGAGGAGGACCATAACACGCTGGGTTATAAAGTGTAAACAGAGGCTGCAGCCGCCAAAAATATAATCACGCCAAGGCTTTTGTTGATATTGGAAGTCCCTCCCAAGGTCTGATTAATTTCCAGTTATTATTAAAAGCCCCCATCACAAAAGGGGGAGGATTGTGTTCAACTGTTATGGCTATATTGGATTACAGAGAAATGGTTTCAGATGAATTACTCAGTACGGGGAGATTAATCTTCTAGGTGGATACTAAGCAACCATCAGGAAGTCATCCAGCTGTAGCTTGGAGGTTATCTCAGGTGCTGGCTTACTAGAGCAATTACAAAGGCTCTCAGCACTGCATCTGATGGCTTCTCTTTCTCAACTGTATATATTCATTGTGTTTCCATTGTCCAACAGTTCTTCCTAATGTTTAGGTGGAATCTCTTTCCCTATAGTTTGAACCGATTGTTCTGGGTCTTATTCTCTAGAGCAGCAGAAAACAAGCTTGCTCCTTCCTCAACATGACAGCCCTTCAAATATTTAAATAGGGCTATCATATCACCTCTTAACCTTCTCTTCTCCAGGCTAAACCTAGCCTGCACTCTAAGCTGCTCCTCATCGATTGATATGGTTTCCAGGCCCTTCAACATTTTGGTTGCCTTCCCCTCAGGACATGCTCTAGCTTCTCAATGTCCTTTTTGAACTGTGGTGCCCAGAACTGGACACAATATTAGTCCAGGTGAGGCCTGACAAAAGCAGAATATAGTGGCACTATCACTTCCCTCGATCGGGGCACTATACTTGTCTTGTTGCAGCCTAGAAAGTAGGAAGAATGATATGGCCTATGGCTGCAGTGTGTAGATGTCAGTATGAAATAGTGGGAGGGTGTTTTGGAATGTGGTATCCGCAGGCTGGGAACTGGAAAGGAAATAAGTGAAACTGGCTGAGAGCTTCCATTGTTATGATATGTGTAGTGTGCCAGGAAACCATTGTCTTTGTTCAACCTACTGCTGAAGGATTGGAGTTTTTTCATAAATTCCAATCCATCAACATATGGACCTCCACACACCCTGGTCTTAGGCAACATCTTTCCTCCTGCCTTTGTCCCTGAACCATGATAATTAAAGCTGAAAATATCACCTCATTCTCACAGCCATAGGTTTTGCATTTCTATGGCTGTTTATACAATCTGATTATCAAGGTCCTTTCTGGGCATCTGAGAAAGTCGATCAAGTCTATGAAAGCTCATGATCCAACTTCTTCTTTACAGTTAGTCTCAAAGATCCTGTAAGACCCCTTTGCATAAATTTAGTAATTGTTATTCCAAACAGGAATGCCTTTACAAAGGTTGGCTGGTATTGGAGGACATCTAGCATTATCCTTAAGGACAGGGAGTACTTCAAGGTGTTTTTCTATCACTTCTGGAATACATGGGAATTGAAAACCAAGATCCCACATCAAAGAGGCAGAGTGTAATTTTAGAAGTTATGAGACAATTGTGCATTAGGGAATTACAACATTTCACAACCAAATGTGCAAAAAAGTGAAATATGCAGTTGCATGCACTATACACACCCTCATGTGCAGTGCTCAAGGCACAATGAGCATTAGAGCAGTGGCACTGTTCAATTCTGCTTCCACACTCTCCAATGAAACATTTTTTTAAAAAAAAAATGGATATTATGACAGGCCAAAAAAGAGGACAATATCATGTATAAGGGAACTTACTCATGCATAAATCACCAACAGGGTGCTAGTAGCCATAGTTTAAAAATATAACAGGGCCATTTGAGGAATCAAAAACTTCCAAACACAAGCAGCAGCAATAAGAAAACTACTTGTAGGGCTCTCAAAATGCCGGAGGCTGAACATCTTCAAAGGATTCCTAATGATATATTGTCTTGTCACCTCTGCCATGCAGGAAATATCCGGGGTAGCTGTGTTGGCCATATAGCAAAGGCCAATAACATCCGAAATCCACCCAACAGTGATACCTTTACTTGGTCTGTGGCCTCACAATGGGTGGAGACATACTGGATTGCAAAGGAAGTATCTTTTTGTGCTGCAAATGGAAGTTAAATTTCCTGGAGTTTGAGAATTTTCCAGGAGCAACGTGGAGGAGGAGGATCCAGCCTGAATGAATAACCCCTCCATACCATCTGAACTGAGAACAACAATAAAATGCAGGGCTATGACTAACACCTTCATTTTTTTTATTTTATTTTTTTGCCCTCCAGTATGATTTTTAACACCTTGCCTAATGAAGAAGCCAGCGGAGCTTCGAAAGCTTGCAACATGTATATTGTGCATTCTGGTTGGTCCAATAAAGGTTTGGTGGATTTTGGATGAAGAAAAAGATAATCCAGTCCAATTGTGAAGAAATAGGCATACACTGGGGTTGCACAGCATGAACCTCTATAAGTAGAATTACACATTCATTGTGTTATGCAACCACTGTGGTGAATGGCAGCACTGTGCAATGCACAACCAACCCATATACTCATTTCTTCTGAGGGTTATCTACTTTAGTCAGCCAAAACTGGGATGGCAACTGTTACCCAGAGGATAACATGTTTCCCTCTAGGCCCCCCTAGATTGTGGAATGACCTGCCAGAGCAGATTCATCATCAGGATACACCGTCTGAGCTGAAAAGCGCAGCAACCTTTCTCTTCCAGCAGGCCTGCCTAACTATATGATTTTTAAATTATGAATTCTAGAGTCTGCATCATCATTATTATTATTATTATTATTAATCTTTATTTATATAGCACTGTAAATTTACACAGTGCTGTACATACAATCTTATTGATTGTTTTTAAAATGTATTTGTTTTATATACTCTGTGGCAGGATTCTGGTGGATCCCGGCATAGAGGTGGTTTACTATTATTTTCATTGTCTCCCTTTCCCTCTAAAACACGATAGCTTAACAGAAAAGTTGTTTTGACATGTTTAAAACAGTATTATACAATCATATACAGCATGTATGAGAGGTTTGGTTGTGACACATGATGGGATAAGTGGTGGTTTTGCAAGAGAAAATGCTTTGTAATGAACAGTTGCATGGGGGAGTGTGCTGGTACTGATGTTCACCAGGGTCAGTACTAGCGTAGGTCTGAGAAGAACCTGAGTCCAGAAGGGTAGAAGGAGATATGTTAATGTTATAAGCGAATGAGGGAAAAGCCCACAAAGTTTTGGAGTATGTGTGCATATTTTCTATAAGCTCATTGTTGGTGATTATAGTAGTTCTGTTGCAGAAATCAAGCTGTTAACTTCTTTGCTTGCTGAAGAGACGGGAAATAAATTATTATTATTATTATTATTATTATTATTATCATCATCATCATCATCATCATCATCAGTAGTAGTAGTAGTATCATCATTATTATCATCATTATTAGTAGTACAGTAGTAGTAGTAGTAGTAGTAGTAGTGCAGGAACACCATGAAGTGCAGCATGCACACAGTGCCACCTCAAGTATAACTCCAATTCTGTATCTTTGACCTAAATGCAGACATTCTGCTTTCTTAGGGGAAATTGCACATACAAAACACTCCCACAGGATTCCAGTGAATGTAGTGGACATGATCCTGAACATCTCTTACCTCGGACAATGATGTTGGTGGACTTTTTTGCTGGATTCCCCACGTTGTTGTTGGCGATGCAGCTGTAGGTGCCGGCATCCTCAGAGGTGATTGCGGGGATGGTCAGCGTCCCACCCTTCAGAACCGATTTCTCAGGCAGGGCTCCAACAGATCGCATCCAGGTTAGAACCGGGAGTGGTTCCCCTCCTGTTGTGACACATGCCAAGGTGATGGCCTCCCCAGGGTTCACCACAATGGGATCGTCCACCAATAGCTTGATAGAGGGAGATGCTATGGAGAGAGAAAGCACAGGGAACAGGGATGTCAACTGCAGCTCTAGGTAACTAGTGAGAATCATAGAATCATAGAGTTGGAAGAGACCACAAGGGCCATCCAGTCCAACCCCCTGCCATGCAGGAACTCCCAGTCAAAGCATCCCCGACAGATGGCTATCCAGCCTCTGCTTAAAGCCCTCTAAGGAAGGAGACTCCACCACACTCCGAGGAAAGAGTGTGTTCCACCGTCGAACAGCCCTTACTGTCAGGAAGTTCCTCCTAATGTTGAGGTGGAATCTCTTTTCCTGCAGTTTGCATCCATTGTTCCGCGTTCTAGTCTCTGCAGCAGCAGAAAACAAGCTTGCTCATTTCTGAATATGACATCCTTTCAAATATTTGAACAGGGCTATCATATCACCTCTTAACCTTCTATTCTCTGGGCTAAACATCCCCAGCTCCTTAAGTCATTCCTCATAGGGCACGGTTTCCAGACCCTTCACCATCTTAGTTGCCCTCCTTTGGACCCGCTCCAGTTTCTCCATGTCCTTTTTGAATTGTGGTGCCCAGAACTGGACACAGTATTCCAGGTGGGGCCTGACCAAAGCAGAATAGAGTGGCACTATTACTTCCCTTGATCTAGACGCTATACTTCTATTGATGCAGCCTAAAATAGCATTGGCTTTTTTAGCTGCCGCATTGCACTGCTGACTCATGTTCAACTTATGGTCTACTTGGACTCCTAGATCCCTTTCACACGTAGTTTCATTCAGCCAGATGTCCCCCATCCTATATCTGTGCATTTCATTTTTGCGTCCTAAGTGCAGTACCTTACATTTCTCCGCATTGAATTTCATTATGTTAGCGTTGGCCCAGCTTTCTAGTCTATTCAGAAGATCATTGCAGCATCAGAAGATATGAGAACATAACTTTTGGGACATTTACACTGTAGAAATAATGCAGTTTGACACCACTTTAACTGCCATGGCTCCCTCCTACAGAATCCTGGGATTTGTAGCTTTGTGGGGCACCAGCACTCTTTGGCAGAGAAGGCTAGAGACCTTGTAAAACTACAGCTCCCAGGACTCCATAGGATGGAGAACTTAAAGTGGTGTCAAAGTGAATTATTTCTAATGTAGATACACCCTACATCTCTGTAATTAAATGTAGACTCTCCCCATGTTGCCCTTCTGATTAGTTGGAGTCCCATTATCACTCGCCAAGGAATGCCTTGACTTGCCCTAAGATATGTAGAAGATGCTGTCCTTCCTTTCCTTGGAGGTTTCCAAACAGAGGAGTTGGACACCTCCCAAGAGTTGTTTTTGCACAAGATTGCCCACATAAGCCTCAGGGGATTGGCCTAGATCAGGGGCCTGCAACTGTGTGAGGACCAAGGGCCAGTTTACCCTCACATATCACCCAAAAGCTGCACTTCTTAACAAGTCCAAATACCTCCACGTTCCTCAGCAGTTCCTCTCAAAATAGTGAGAGAAATTGATACAGGTTGCATCTCCATTAGTCAAAATGCTTGGGACCAGAAATGTTCTGGATTTTGAATTCCCCTGACCCCAAGATTTCTCTCTCTTTCTTTCTTTCTTTCTTTCTTTCTTTTAATTTCTTTTGACTTCTCTTCTGAAGCCTGGGATATATTGCCCAAAGAGAAATCTTTGCAGTTGCTTTTGGATTTTTGCACAGTAGAAAATCCCTCCCTTCAGGCTCCTTTTAAATGCCTTAGGTGTTTTGGCCCAGCAGGTGCTTCCAAATTTGCCCGAAGTTTCCTTTTCAACCTCTAATAGCCTAAGCGGACATGTTACCCTGCTGTGATTTCACTACTCCATGTTCTGGCGAGGTGCAGATCAATAGTTTTGCAAATGTACACAGAGGCACTCAAAGAGATAGAAGTGGTATTAATTTCTGCCTAAAGCATACTGCGAGGGCATTTTGGATGATTTTAGACCTTTAGGCAAAATACCTTGGACATTTCAAGCGACTGGAGAAGGCTTTTGATATTTTTCACGATTCAAACATGGGTCTCTCTCACTGGTTGCTTTTATGTCAGTGATGCAATGAATCTAATCCCAGTTTTAATCCAGGATGGGAAAATCTGGGAAGGCCAGGGACCAATTCCCCCACCGATCATAGAAGCATAGAGTTGGAAGAGACCCCAAGGGCCATCCAGTCCAACCACCTGTCATGCAGGAACTCTTAATCAAAGCATCCTCAACAGATGGGCATCCAGACTCGGTTTAAAGACCTCCAAAGAGGGAGACTCCACCACCATCTAAGGGAGTGTGTTACACTATCGAACAGCTCTTACTACCATGAGGCTCCACCTAATGTTTATGGGGGACCTCTTTTCCTGTAGCTTGCATCCATTGCTCAGGTCCTATTCTCTGAAGCAGCAGAAAACAAGCTTGCTCCATCCTCAATATGACATTCCTTCAAATATTTAAACAGGGTTATCATTTCACCTCCTGCTTCCTTTACCTTTTTTTAAAATTGCTTGTAAAAACACATATAACATATAACATAAATTTACAAACAAACCAATAAACAATAAATAACCAATTACTTACAAAGGATAAAAAACAAACCTAGTGTAACACAGATAACACTGCACAATGAACTTCCTACAACTTCCCTGATTTCCTGGAACTTGATCCAAACATTATTATATTGATTTCTGGGTATATAGAAACCTCTTCATGTTTCTACACTATATTGCAACAGTTCCATGTGATAAATTTACTAGACTATTTGCACTTCTGTTTGAACTACACTTCTCTTCAATTCTCATCTTTTTTCAACTATGCCTTCCAAATATTTTCACAATATAAATTATATCACCCCTTAACCATTTCTTCTCTGGGCGAAACATACCCAGCTCCCTAAGCCGCTCCTCATAGGGCTTGGTGATTTCCAGATTTATTCTGATATGGGGTATATCTGCCTGTCCATCTGCCAAAAATGTCACCTTTTTGGCTATAAATCAGCCAAAAATGACAAATGGCAGTGATGTGACATCATCTCCTGTCATCGTTTTGGCTGATATATGTTTGAAACTTCCAGGAAATGGGGTTTGAGTATTTTTGCCCATTTTGGAGCCACTTGGTGCGACAAATAGTCCGATATATTTCAACTGCCTAGAATCATGTTGTAAGGCTTGGAGAAGTGTGGGCTGTGTCGGACAGCTACATCCCAACCTCCTTGAGAGATGCAGAGGAGAAATTAGTTCAGAAAATTGTTCAGACTTAGGTCTCAAAGGTGCAAAAAATGGAAGTGAATTATAGGTTTTTAAATATCATAGAATCATAGGGCTGGAGGAGACCATCACGTTGGAACAGATGGTGACAATATGTATACATATTTTGCTTTTGCTTTGTTCCCCCCCCCCTTGTTTAAATTAAATTATATATACACATACACACCTTTCTCAAGCCAATCCGTAATAGTAATGCCTGTCCATAACACACAGACACACACATAAGAAAACCCTTGCCCATTTATTTGAAAATTTATCCAGGGATAGCCATGTTGGCCATACAACAGAGTACAATAACATCCCAAATCCACAAAACAGTGATACCTTTATTAGACCAACTAAAATGCACAAAACACTTGTTGCAAGCTTTCGAAACTACATTAGCTTCTTCAACAGGCAAAGGTGATAAATATCATACAGGAGAAAGGAGGGAAGAATGACAATGTTGGAGTTCCAGGCCGGCATTTTGCCAATATGTTGTTATTGTTCTGTGCAAAATTCATATGATCTGTGAAGAAAACAGCATTTTATGTATAGGAACCAGCACTTTCTGCACAAAAAATAATATTTTAATGCAGAACTATTAATTCTTGCACAGAAAATGTTTTCTGTATAGGAAAAAAAGCTGTAAATGCGGATTTGTTCTGCATAAAATTTGCACATGGTTGATTTGCATAGAAAGCAGTATTTTCTTTGCAGAAAACATCGTTTTCTATATGGAAAATAATATTTCAATATAGAATTTCTCAGAAAGAGAAAGAGAAGTTCTAGAGAAAGTGTGTGTGCAGAGAGGCTATGTGAATGCAATTCTCATCACTCTTCTCCTTTAGACAGGACATTCCCTTTTATTATTTTTATTAGGCTTTCCTTATTTGAAGTCTATATTCCATTTAAATATAAATAGCAATGCAGGAAAGAAAAAGCAGGGACCTTGAAGCTAAGAATGTAAGCTCTGGAACCCTGCCTTTATTATTATTATACATAAAATTAAGTTTCCCATTTTTAAAATTTATTTATTCACAATTATTCATAGTTTCTATCCTATCTTTCCCCCCAAAATGAGATTCAAGTCAGCATAAAATGCAAACATTGGTGACTTTTTCTGTGCAAAGTTTGCATGTGGCGTGCATGTGTGTTCATAAAACAGTATTTTATGTGGATGTCATGCACCAAAAATAACCTTTCCATGTAGAAATATTACTTTTTTGGACAGAAATGCTATTTCCCGTGTATGCAACCCTTTCTGTGCATATATAGCTAAAGATACAGATATGCAGATGTTGTGGAGAACAAATCCTGAACTGCTTAGAGTTTCAACAGTCCAGGATTCTCCTCCTCAAGGTTTGCTAATTTATGTTTCTTGGTCATGTTTAAAAAATATATATTTTTCTTTCAATCATCCCAATGGAGTCCATGAGTCCCTTTGAACTCAATGGGACTCAACATTCAATAGACATATATAACATTGGAGCCTTAACTGTGTTCCTGAACCTTTAGTTGTGTCTGGATTCAACACACACACACACACACCCCTTACTTTAACACTTTCATTTTCTTTTTAGAAAATGCAGTGCATGCATTGCTTTCGGGTATTACACCCTGCAAAGAGGCAAATCTTAGGAGCAAGACCCTGCTGAGATTCATTTGCAGAGCACTAGCATATATCCATCTGCCAGCTCGGGCTAATTTATGCCTCCATTAGAGATTTTATATCAAGCATTCCTGAAAAAGATGATTCCTGGAGAGACAGAGAGAGAGAGAGAGAGGGCCATTTGGGAAGCAGCCATATTTACTGCTTTAAAAAGACACCTGAAAGCCACTTTAAAATTCTCCACACTCCGACGCCTGCAGAACTTAGCAAGCGGTCTGCATGCAAAGTCCAAATGGCGGTCCACAGCACTCTCCCCACAACTGTGGCTGACTGTTTACTTGGCCTCTTTGCCCAAAGGCAGGCTGCTAAATGAGAGGCTAGGATTATTGGAAGACATCAATAAGGATATTGATTTGCTGCAATTATAACGAACACTAATACATTGCTTTTAAACAGGCCTCTAGAAGCTTTCCAGTTGATATTTGAACAATATTACGCTGGGGCGCAGATCTCACTTCCATTGCCAGGGCTTCCTCCGATGAAACAGGGGGAATTGCAATTTCATATAGTTTCATTTTTGCCTGCATGGCAGAGAGTTGAACTAGATGACCTCGGTGTAGGCTGACCATGCATACCATTTTAAAAGGGACAATACCTTTTTTTTGTATTTCCAGACTATGCTATCTTTTTAATATAAATGTCAATTTTGCCCGGTTTTCAAGAAAAATGCCTTGTTAGGGTGTGAAAACGCTTTGAAATTGTGGTTATCAAAAAACGAAACCAAAACAAAATTGTGTCGTGGAGTGTGAGAAGTTTTTTTAATAAGGTGTTGAAAGACCGAAATTTGCTGCATAACACTACTTCATCCAAGAAATATTCATGGCACGATCATGGTGAAATACAGACACACACACACCCACGTCTACCTAAATGTTTGTATGCGTTCTGACACTGAAGAGTAATTGTTAGCTCAATATGTTCATGTAATAAAATTTTTGTTATTGTCGTACTCTTTCATGAATATAGAATACTATGTAACCCCATCCTGTTTTTGTCGTCCCAATATCCCATTTATGTCTGAAGGTAATACGGTCAGCCTATCCTTGCGGATTCTTCCAACTAATGACATTATCAGACAGGAGGAATTTCTCTTTATTGCGAATGGAGCCAATTGAAGCCAATTCGAATTCACATGAATTTGCTAGTTTAGTGAATTTACGTTAATTTCAATTGCGTTCGGAATGCATTCAGAATGACTTCCCATTGCCCGAAAATGATTTCCCATTGCCCGAAATTGTGTGAGATACTTTAATTCGCAATAACGTGAAACCCCCTGATTGCATTCGGATTGCCATTAGATTATACTTCCAATTTCCAATGTCTGATAAGGTCCTAAGATTGTGTGATTCCAAGTATTTAAGCATTCGAAGAGATCTTGCAGCATCCTTCAAACTGACTGACAGAGAGAAGTTGGTAGCCTGAGCATTCATAGCCTGAGCCAAGTTCCTCAGATACATTTGATGGAATGGAAAGCCTAGGGACAGATCTAGAGAGTAGTCTCTGTGTGACAATGGCCATCGGGATGCAAAACTTTGTGAATGTGGCAATGAGGTGACAAGTTCAGTTTTAATTATAGTTGTTGAGGCACAAAGACAGGAGGAAGGATGTTGTCTAAAGCCAAGGAGAGTAGATACTTATATGAATGAGTAATGGGATTCAGTGTGGGAGCCGAAAAGAAGATGGACGGACTGTCCAAGGAGTCCCTTGAGGCTGCGGGGTTGGCTAGTGTTAAAACGGGTGTTATGTGCCAGGAAACCATGGTCTTTGTTCAACCCACTGCTGATAGATTGCACCTTGTTGATTTACTCCCAATTCTTCTGTTTTTCTTTCCAGTCTTCCTTTGTAGTTTTTGTTGTCGTTGTCATTGAAGGATTGCTGTCCTGACGTCTGAGATGGGATGCCCAGGAAGAATGAAGTGTTCTGCAAGTGTTGTGTATTCCCATTCCTAATGTCTGATTTATGTCCATTTATCCCCATGGCCATGCTCACACACAGACTGTCCTCGGGGCCTGTCCCTGGGCTCCACTCCAACAAATATGAAGGAAGTAGGGTCAGGTCTGCAAAAGCTCAGGCTACCAACTTCTCTCTTTTTCACTTAGTCTCAAAGGTGATGCAAGATCCCTTTGCAGACTGATTTTCAGGACTAACAAGACCCAAAACAGACAGGTCAAAGGCAGCTTCGAGGTCTTGGTGTTTAGATGATGCACACACACACACACACACCCAATAAGGCCAGAAGTTACTCTGAGATCAGCTAAGGCATCTCTAAGTCACTGGCAAAAGGAGCCGATTTAATCCACTCATGCCAGCGGCTCAATCAGGACCACAGTGGAAGCCCACTTCGAGACCCAAAGAGATCGGGGCTGGAGAGACCTGTGGCTGCTCCTTTTGGCCCATCTGCTTCACCTTTAAGTATTTAATGATTCTCTGCAAGAGAACACTAGATAGCTCACCAAAGTACAAATCCCTGTAGGATGCATCCATAGCAGGCAAAGTCAATATAACTATGCTAGAACCTTGTATAGGGTGGAAGAGAACATAGTAATTGGTGTGTTTATGTGTGTCTACATATTTCCTTCTGGAAAACACTGCATTCTTTCTGAATGTGATGGATGATGATGATGATGACGACGACAATGACAGAAGTGTAAACTAGAGAAGGGAAAAGTAGCAGATCATTGCATTAACTATAGAATGCAATTTTTCAAAGAAACAGCTGTGTTCATCTCGCAGCATAAAAAAAGAGGAAGGAAGGGGGAAGGAAAAAAGGAATGCGGCATCACCTTTAAGACTGTTTTTATTTTAACATGAGCTTTCATGGAAATAAATCTACTTTTTCAGATGCAGTAGATATTTATTTATTTATTTCAGGGTTTACATCCTGTCTTTCTCTAACAATGAGATTCAAGGCGAGTTATAACAATTTTAAAAGATAGAGCTAAAATACTTGAGGCTTTAATATGCCTTTGCACTGCATCTGAAGTGATATACTTTTCTTCTCCTCCTCCCTTCCTCTTTTTTTTTAAACTGCATGCAAGTGGTTTAATTAAGAATCTGCCTTTTAGAAAAAATGTCTATTATTCTGTATATTCTGCCCAAAATCTGCCATTGTTGGGGGAGAGGGAAGAATCAAGAAAGAAATCTCTGCAGTTTTCTGAACTGCAGAGATGTAGGATAATCGGGATTATCTCAGATTCATACATCACTAATCTGTACAACATCCCTATAATGCCCACTTGGCATTATTATCCCCATATTCCAGACAGATTTTAAAGCACAAGGTGGCAAGGGTTAGCAAGGAATATAGCAGGACCTCAGGAGGAACGGACCTTCTGCTTAGATGTGGGGGCAGAAGCTACAGAGAGGTAAAAGGTGGGCATTACACTTGAGATAAGAATTCTGTTCCTCCAAAATCTTTTCTTCTTTCGATCCCTCAATTCCTAGCATTTGCAGGGAGCGAGGCATTGAAAATCATTCACACCTAGAACTCTTCTATATGTGGTGCATACCTTCCCTGGGTCACTTTGTCCACTTATAGAATCATAGTTGGAAGAGACCCTAAGGGGCCATCCAATCCAACTCCCTGACATGCAGGATCTGAAAATCAATGCATCCCTGACAGATGGTCATCCAGCCCTTGTTTAAAAACCTCCAAAGGAGGAGACCCCACCACTCTCTGAGGCAGCAGCATCTTCCACTGTCAGAGATCCCTTACTGTTAGGAAGTTCCTCCTAATGTTGAGGTAGAATCTCTTTTTTCATAGCTTGCATCCATTGTTCTGTGTTCTAGTCTCTGGAGCAGCAGAAAACAAGCTTGCTCCATCTTCAATATGACACCCTTTCAAATACTTAAACAGGGCTATATCTTAATTGTCTCCTCTCTTGGCTAAACATTCCCAGTTCCCTAAGTCTCTCTTCATAGGGCATGTTTTCCAGACCCTTCACCATCTTAGTTGCCCTCCTCTGTACATGCTTCAGCTTCTCCACATCCCTTTTGAATTGTGGTGCCCAGAACTGGACACAGTATTCCAGGTGAGGCCTGACCAAAACAGAATAGAGTGGCACTATTATTTCCCTTGATCTAGACACTATACATCTTTTGATACATCTGAGAATCGCATTGGCCTTTTTAGCTGCCGCATCACACTGTTGACTTATGTTCAACCTGTGGCCTACCAAGGACTCCTAGATCCCTTTCACGTGTACACCTGACATGGCATAAAGGGATAAAATGGCAAACCAGTAAGAGAAGCCAATATGAGATGTTAGTAGAAAAAAAAGTATATCAGTAGAATAGAATGAAAAATGTATACAAAACTCTCTCTGCCCTGGACTATAGTTTAGTGGAGAAAAGCCACTAAAAGCCTCTATTTTTGGATTCCCAAACTTTGGTCTTCCAGATGTTTTGGACTTCACCTCCCAGAATTCCTGACTATTGGTCAAGATGGCTTGGGCTTCTGAAAATTGAAATCCATAAACACCTGGAAGGCCAAAGTTTGGGAATCACTGTCAATGCAGGATGATTATGGAATAGTACAACATCACCAGTTTTGTAGGCATCCTCTAGAAATGTGACCTGCTAATTGGTGGCATTATATTCTAAGTAGAGATAGGAAGCTCTGAAATTATCCTATGGAAAAGTATATATGAATGAATGTCTGTTTCTTTCCTTGGTGTCACCTCTGACACCTCTTTGCTGCAGGAAATAAAACTACAAATTCTCTTCCCTCCTGTGAGGAAAATAGGCTTACTCACACCAGGGCAAGGACCTTTGCATCTTCTTAGATGTCATGCTGCATTTCTTTGGATGTCTGCACTGTATTTCTAAATGCAGTAAGACCTCCACATTCACTGGGGTTAGGGGTGCAGGACCGCCATGAAAGTGGAAATATACAAATAATAATTCAAAAACTCACCACTTTTATCAATAGCGATAACAAGTATATTTCTATACTGTTTATCAGTGAACTAGCACTTCCTAAGCAGTTTACAATCTGTAAACTAATTGCCCCCAACAATCTGGGTACACTTTTTAAACCTGGGAGAACATCTCTCTACAAATCTCTAGGTTTGTGCTGGTGAACCTATAGCACACATGCTAGAGATGGCATGCAAAGCCATTTTTCAGGGCATGTGGAAGATGGGAAAGAGGAGTAACACCTGGTGCCAGAATGCCTTTTAGTTTGGGCACTTGGTTCCTATGAGGTTCACCATCACTGCTCTAGATCTCCTAGCAGTGGTCAACCTATGCCAGAATTTGACCACAGAATCATGCTAGAGGACCTACAAATGCCTTTCTTTAGGAATCTCTAGATCCTCCAGTGCAACTCTATGGTCAACTTCCTGCAGAATTTATCTGAAGGGCCTAGCGATTGCTAGAGAGAACATATTATCAAATCTGCAAAAGTCAAAGCCACAAGTCTAGAGGACTGATTGTACTCAAATCAAAACTTTAGTCTCTGGAATGCTAGAAGTTTGGGAAATTGAAATAACATTTCATTTGGGGGACAGAATTCTGACATTTTTTAACCCTTATCTCATTTTACCTCTGTTCACACAAAAAGATCCCCTTACATAGCTCTTTGAGGGTTTATGGCCAAGATTGCAATGTTCAATGTGCCTTCACCCCATAACTATATAGTAGCAAATATTTGTTGTTATTTGTCATGAAGTCAGCTTGAGGTGCATGCACACTATAGAAATAATGCAGTTTGACACCATTTGTAACTGCCATGGCTGCATCCTACAGAGTAATAGGATCTGTAGTTTTGTGAGGCACCAGCATGCTTTGGCAGAGAAGCTAAAGATCTTGCAAAATTACAAACTCTGGGGTTCTATAGAATGAAGCTACAGAGGATGGTATCAAACTACATTATCTCTACTATGAAGATGAACCCTTAGACATGAATGGGAGGTTTCCCCAGTCATCCACTCTCCAGCTCAGGTCTTGCAAACTCAGGTCATCCACTGTCCAGCTCAGGATCTTGCAAACTCATGGCTTCCTTGATTGGATCAACCCACCTGCAATGTGGTCTCCCTCTTTTCCTACTGCATCCCACTTTATCCAATATCTGCTTGAGCACTGACAGGGGTGGTGTGACCCTGTTAGTGCTCTTAGATCTCTCAGCGGCCTTTGACACCATTGATCATGCCATCTTGTTGGACTGGCTGAGAGGGATGGGATCGGAGGCACTGCCTTGCAGTGGTTCTGTTCCTTTCTCTCCGGCAGGACCCAAAGGGTAAGGCTCGGGGACAGCTGATCCTCCCTGGTGGTGCAGTGGTTAAATGCCTGTACTGCAGCCACTCACTCAAAACCATAAGGTGGCGAGTTCAAGACCAGCAAAGGGCTGAAGCTTGACTCAGGCTTGCATCCTTCCGAGGTTGCTAAAATGAGTACCCAGATTGTTGGGGGGCAAATAGCTTACAATTGTAAACCGCTTAGACACTCCTTAAGGGTATGAAGCGGTATATAAATGAAGCTGTTTGTTTGTCCAAATCTGAGCTAAATTGCGGCGTCCCTCAAGGCGCCGTTCTGTCCCCGATGAAGCTGCTAGGTGAGATCATTCGGAAGCACAGAGCTCAGTGTCATCAGACACTCAGATCTATTTCTCCATGACCAGATCATCTGCGCAGACCTCAGATGGCGTCTCCTCTCTCAATAACTGCCTGGCAGCGGTAATGGATTGTATGAGGGAAAACAGATTGAGATTAAATCCGGGCAAAACAGAGGTACTGACAGTTACCGGCCCGAAACCAGGCTTGGGAATACAGCTCCTGGTCCTAGACGGAGTCACATTCTCCTCGAAGGACCCTGTTCGCAGTCTGGGGGTGCTCTTAGACTTGTTGCTTCACATGACTAGTCAGGTGAATGCGACAGTCAGGAGTGCCTGTTATCAGCTTCGGCTGATTCGCCAGCTGCACCCTTTCCTGGAGATGAGGGATCTGGAAAATGTGGTTCATGCTTTGGTCGCCTCACGTCTTGATTACTGCAAAGCACTCTACATGGGGCTGCCCTTAGGCTTAACCCGGAAACTTCAACTGGTACAAAACATGGCAGCCAGACTAGTCTCTGGAGCTTCCAGAAGAGAGCATATAACTCCAGTGCTCAAATCTCTTCACTGGCTGCCTATTAGTTTCCGGGCACAGTATAAAGTGCTGGTTTTAACCTTTAAAGCCCTACATGGCTTGGGTCCATCTTATCTCAGGCACTGCCTCTCCCCGTATGATCCTCCCCGCACACTTCAATCCTCTGGGAGAAATCTGCTAAAGCCTATCAGGACCAGGCTGACGCAGACCTCCCAGAGGGCTTCTTCTGCCACCGCTCCCAAGCTCTGGAACAGTCTGCCGGATGAGATGCGTCTCATGACATCTTTAGACTGCTTTAAAACAGCCTTAAAGACGCAACTCTTTCAGCAGGCCTTCTCTTGAAACCTTTGACCCCGGCTCCGAACTTAGACTATGCTTTTCGCCTACTCCCACGTCTCCAACCCTCAACTTATGATGTGGCCACATAAGAAGGGGTCTGGATATATCTATACTGTTTTTAGATCCCACAGTTTTTAATTTATTGCTGATTTTATTTTTAATGGGTGGGAGGTTTGAATGTGGGTTATGGGATTGTTTTAACTTTAACTTTGTTTTAATTCATGTCTTTTAATATGCTGTATTCCGCTCTGAGTCTTCTTACAGAGGAGCGGATTATAAATAAACCATTCTTACTATTATTATGATTATTTTAATACCTTTTCAGTTACTAAATAAATATTGTAGTTATTGTGTGCCTTCTAAGTCATTTCTGACTTATGGCGACCCTAAGACAAACCTATGGTGGCATTTTCTGGGGCTGAGAGTGTGTGACTCACCCAAGGTTATCCAATGAGTTTCCATGGCTGAACAGGGAGTCAAACCTTGGTCTCCAAACTCATAGTCCAATGCTCAAACTACTATACCTATGACTGTATGTTATGTTATTATACTATACTATACCCAACATTGTATCTGAAGAAGTAGACGAACTCCATGAAAACTGAACCTATAATAAATCAGCCACTTATTTATTGGTTTTAAAAAATCTTTATGTCTATCGCCTTACCTCTGAGAATATAATAAAATCAATTTCAACAATTTAAAAAGCTTAAAAATAATTTAAAAGCTGAAACCCATTTAACTCTTAGTCTTAAAGGTAATGCAAAACACCTTGTCTCCCTTCTTTTACCTTTTTATATTCAAGACTGGTGGTGGACTAAACAAAGGGAGTGATTGGCAGGTGTCTACCTAAATGCAAGGTGAGATTTGAACACAGGGCTTCTAGGCTTGCCCACTCTCTGTTTCCCAGTGGATGAACTGCTAACTCTCCTTCCTACTCAGAACCAAGAGATAGAGAAAGCAGGTAGGCACCTTTGTGAAAACAGTGACACATTACTTAACAACTAGGTGTTTATATATTGCACTTACAATTTTATCCCAAAATGAGGCCCAAGGAGGTTGACAATAATTTAAGAAACAGGGGCTGCATCTGTACTGCAGAAATAATGCAGTTTGACACCACTTTAAGTGCCACAGCTCCATCCTATAGAATTCTGGGATTTGTAGTTTTGAACAAAAAAACTCATTCATATTTTGTATACAACATATATAATAGCCTGAAGGCAATGGCACACACAATATTCTTAATTATGTTGTGTGTGACAGAAAATTTATATACAGTGGAGGATCAGAAAGCAAAGGTGTCACCGTCTCAGCTACCCGGGGGAATAATTTGGGAGTTTGGGGGTATTTTGAATTTCAGAATTCTAGATAAGGGAGACTCAACCTGTATATTTTTATTGGGGGAAGGTCTTGTGAGCTTTGGAGTATCCTGCCACCAAGATGCACAAAAGGCTATGGACCACACTTTCCTCACTGCTGAAGTAGTCAGAAAAATCACATAATCTGGGCTCCTGATCAGTGGCGAACATGCTTTCATCGTCAATTGCCAAATGGCCAAAACAAACCAATCATTTGTATGACTGTTGTTGGTTTTTGGCCACATTGAAACCCATCCCATTTTATCACTCGCTTCTGCTTATTAGAAGCATTGTCTTCCTTATCTGAGGATTACAGGCACCCGGAGAACCAACACAACTTCTTGTTATGCACGCTAAAGAAATCATTTATACATCGCATCCATGTACAAACACACACACGCACACCTCGAGCCAGATAAATCTTTAATCCATTGACACAGAAAGAGAATTTCCCTTCCTCCCAACCTTTCAAAAGGCAATAGACAAAACACACAGGCCCTTAATGGAGAGATTAAGAGGCAACACAACCATTGCAGTCCAGACCTTTGCAAAGGGAGATAAAATAACATGAAAAAAGGAGGCCAGCTTACAGCGTGATTTCATTACACGGTGCCACACCGCTAAGGCACGGAGATTGCCAGGGATCATCCTTCCTTAAGGAACCCGTCAGTATCTAACAGCCGTATTGTGTCGCTTGTCACAAGGGCTGCCACCGTCTCAATGGCGAGATTTGCTTAATCCACCCGCAATGCATTTTGTCAAATGAGTGTGAAGCCACTGCTCCAACAGCAGCCAAGGACTGTCAAGGAAGGAGGGGTCCAACACATAGAGATGGATTGATTAGGATGCCCAGATAGACAGAGAGGTAGATATACACTTGGTCCTCTACGTTTGCTGGAGTTAGGGGCACAGGCCCCCCATGAAAGTGGTCAAACATGAAAAGAAAAAAAAAGGAAATCCTTTTTTTAACCTGAGAAAATACCTCTCTAGGAATTTCTAGGTTCTCCATCACAACTCTTATAGTCAACATCTGCCAAAGGTTGGATCTCCAAATGCAGAAAAACAGTTTTCTCTACTAACTTCTAGGATTTCCAGTGCAACTCCATGGTCAATTTCCAACAGAATTTCTTTGAAGGACCTAGAGATTCCTAGAGAGAACATATTGCTCAAAACTGCAAATAATCAAATCCGCAAAAGTCAAAGCTGCAAATGTGGAGGGCCAAGTGTATATATTTAAAAAACCAAAAACTCAGGTACTTAATGGAATATATTTAGGAAATACTATGGCTGCATCTGGACTGCAGAATAACAACAACAATAATTTTTATTTATAGCCCACCCCTCTGAACAGGCAATTGGGGTGGGTTACAACTTTAAAACAGAAACAGTTAAAATAGAAACAGCCCCATCCCAATCAACCGCCCCTTAAAATACTGTAAGATTAAATTAACAATGAGTTAAAACATGGCACATAAAAACAGGAACAATATCAAAAACAAAAAATCAAGTTTGACACCACTTTAACTGCCATGGCTCAGTGCTATGGAATGGCTCAGTATACTGTCCTAGCAAATATGTCCATTATTTTCCTGTATACCTGTACTCTCAACCCTCCATATCCACGGCTTCTTTATCCACTGATTCAAGGCAATTCATGTCTTGAAAATATTCCAAAAATATATAAATTCCTAAAACCAAACTTTGACTTAGCTATTTTATATAAGTGACACCCTATAAGGGACAATATGCCATTGTATATCGTGATACTTGAGCATCCATTTTTTGGTATCCACAGGAGGTCCTGGAACTAAATCTCAGCAGATACCAAGAGCCCACTGTATTTTAGCTTTTTTATATGATGTTAGCCACCCTGATGAAGTGTAAATATCAAAGAGTAAGATACAGATTTCTGTATTTTTAAAAAATATCAGTTAACAAGTAAGACCACCTGATTATTAATTTGCTCTTCTCAAGACACCACAAATAGGTCTTAATGCCAGTTGTATTTATTTTATCAGAGCCAGTGTGGTGTAGAGGTTCGAGCATTGGATTATGACTCTGGAAACCAGGGTTCAAATCCTTGCTCATCCATAGTTGATCTTGAGAACATCACACTCTCTCAGCCTCAGGGGAAGGCAATGGCAAACCTCCTCTGAACAATTTTTGCCAAGAAAACCCCATAATAGGGGGTTTTAGGGCCACCATAAGTTGGAAATAACTTTAAGGCACACAGCAACAACAAATTTATTTTGCTAATAGCCTTCATTTTCCAAATGCGGGACCCCAGATGGTGGAGACAAATTTTGGATGCTGTGGTGCAGTGTAATTCTGCACAACGCTAGAAGGAACTGAAGGAGTCATAATAGCGGGAGGAGAGCAGAGCTCCCTTCCATGAGTGTGGTGGCCTTTTGTGCAAACCAGGGGTAACACTTTCATAAGAAGGTCTCTGAGGCCTCCTTGTGCAAGCTGGTTAGAAGTACAACCACTTGCACAGCAGTGTAAATCCACAAGCAAAAAAGCAAATCCAAAAAACCTATGCCACAGATCTCAGGCACTCAGGGTATCATTTTCACTGCTGAGAAAGACTTGAAGAGGCAATGCAGGATCAGTTGTGATGTACAGTCATACCCGACAGATAAAATTAAGTTGCCAATGATGCCAGTGAATTAAAGGGGTGTAAATGTACCCAATTACACCTCTGTGTAAAGCTGTAAACCTCCCCTAAGTCTGATGGATTCCTGATGAACACACTTTGCTTTGATGGCATCTGCTTAATTATTAGTTTCCAACTGAGCCCAAAGAAGCACCCAATTAGAAAGCTGGCCAGCCGAGGATCATCTTTTTCCTCCCGATGACAAATCCAGTAGCAGGAACAACATACGGCTGTGTGAGTAAGATGGTAGGAACTGTTTTGCACCAAAGTTGTTTGTTTTCTTTTTTCCCCATTTAATGCAACCTGGGGGTGCAAAGAGCATTCACACATTTTCTCAACTTCACAAAGAACAAGGGATGCCATCAAAGCGCCATCAGATTTTTCACCCATGCACGGGAGCACCAAGATAATATCTGGGATGCAAATTGTTACTCCAGATACTGAAGAGTGAGCTGTTTTGCATGGCCTATGGTTCTTAAAACTAGGATTTCGTTCTGACTGTTTTTCAAATTCAAATTCTAGAATTATTTTTAAGAAGGAATTTTGATGCTTCTATTTATATTTTTTATTTATTTAATGTTTTAAAAATGTTATTGAGCAATTCTGCACCACAACTGGTGGGTCAAGAAGTGATGAATACATGCCTTGAATAAACAGAATAAATAAACAAGAGGAGAAAGTGTAAATTTATACTCAAAGAATTGTGTAACAATTGCACCTTGGTGAACTGCGACACTGTGCAGCTGAATGTGCAAATCAATGTGAGATGCATAACTGCAATGAACACTGCCCATCCTCATGTGCAATGCACAATGCACATTTGAAAATGCAATGGTTCTATATGCACATATTTTCATCTCTGCCTCCTCAACCTTTTGTATGCTTTATGCTAATTTTGTATTTTTTATATTGTTTTAAATAAGATGATTTTAATTGTTTTTAATTTTTTACTGTAAAGTTTTGAGATGTTTTTATCTGTAAGCCACCTTGGGTCCCTTCCTGGGAGAAAGATGGCATAGCAGTTTATAATGTTTTTATTTTTAAAAAAAAAACAACAGCATTTATTGCATAAAAAACATACACGTATACAAATACATCAACTTTACATTTATTATCTCAACATCCATCCTCCCATTTACCATGAATATGCTTACATCCACTTGTATACCTATACCTACCTACCTACATATGCCTCTATTTATGTATCTGTAAGCCTGAACCTTAAACAAAACCTTTATACCCCCTTCCCACAACAATCTCTAAACTCCAATACTATATACCTACACTCATGCCCACCTATCTCACTTGAGAAAAGTGGCATAGAAATGAAATAAGTAAATAAATACATAAAATAAACTTTAACATTAATATAGAATGTTACACCATGGCCCAAAACACTCAGCCACATGCACCAGGGAACTTACACTTGTATAAGTCACTGTCAGGATACCAGCCTGTATTTTTGCAAAGGGGAGAAAGTGCTTCTGAAAAGCTGTGCAAGACCTTAGAGCCGGGGAAAACTGCCCCCCCCCCTTCCTCATGGGAGAAAGAACTAAGTGAAGATTTACATCCAGAGATGACAGTTCTTGGTAATGTAGCTACTTAGATCAAGCATCTGTCATCTCTTCCTTGGGATGAAAGTGGTCCAAAATATGTGCGCCATCACGAATCCCCATTTCCCTCCTTGTGAAAGTACAGGAAGCAATGAGTAAGCTGCCCTCTTGCAATTTAACTTTGGGCAGCTGATGGATGAGCCCAGTGGCATAAAACTTAGACAAAAGCAACATCCTGAGCTTTTGAAAAGTAGGCAGACTTTAGCAGATGTGCATCTCCAACCTGCAGCAGAGGGAGATGGTGTGATTACTGTGATGCGCTTCCTTGCAACTGTGCTCTCTGACATCTTGAATCATGACAGATTCTTCTCTGACTGACTGGTGCCACATGCGCTTTGTTTGCAAACAGAATGGATCAATACCGCGCCAGCGGCAGAGTCAGAAGCAGCTGTGACAAAACGGGCAGATTGTGCAGGTGCATAAAAAAGAATCAATCATAGCAATTTTCATGTTCAGTTACAAACATACCGTAAGTTCAACAAATCAGGGTCTGGACTTGTTAATGCATATGGGAATTATGAGCAGCCTAGATGCAGAAGTAGGGAACATATAATTGCAAGTTTCATTGGCATCATCTCAAAATACAACCACCTCCTCCTGCAATAGGGATGCTAATATCCGACTATTTTGTCCTTGCAATTGAGAAGAAATAATTTGCACAGTTTTCTCTCCGCTGTGGAGAAAACGAATATTTATGTTCAGCTCTCGCCTAGTATTCACACATTCCAAAGTGATGGAGGAAATTATTTCATGAAGAAATACAGGTGAGAATTGCATGGTTTTGCACTAAGAATGCTGGCTGGCATCAGGTTCAGTTCTTACAAGATTGTGAGCCAAACTTACAATCTTTGGGAATCACATTTACAATTGTTGATGACCAAATGTGATTCCCCAAAATCAACCTCTTAAGCCAAGTACAACACCAACTAAAGGGATTACAAGCCACTACAGACCAGTCGGCTGGGCAATGATGTCTGTATTGCTCTCCTCATTGTGGGGAGGATCATATGAGTTTATCACACTGGAGCTAATTTCGGCATTAAAGAGAGATTAAAGCACATTTAAAGCATTCTGCAAATAAAGCAAAAATGGTGTGTACAATGGTGTACAAATAATTATCGCACGCAATTGTACAAATAAATTGATATCAGAAATAAATTGATATCAGGGAAAAAAAGAGGATCCCAACAATTATCGTCCAGTTAGTCTGACATCAATTCCAGGAAAGATTCTAGAGCAGATCATTAAGCAGAGAGTCTGTGAACATTTAGAAGCCAATGTCATAATCACAAAAAGCCAACATGGGTTTCAGAGAAACAAGTCATGCCAAAAGAACCTGATCTCTTTTTTGATAAAATGACCAGCTTGGTAGATGAAGGGAATGCTGTGGATATAGTATACCTCGATTTCAGTAAGGCCTTTGACAAGGTTCCCCATGACATTCTTGCAAACAAGCTTGTAAAATGTGGGATAGACAAGTTAACTGTTACATGGATTTGTAATTGGTTGAGTGGCCGAACTCAAAGGGTGCTCAACAATGGCTCCTTTTCATCCTGGAGAGAAGTGACCAGTGGGGTCCCACAGGGTTCTGTCCTGGGCCCAGTGCTATTCAACATCTTTATTAATGATTTGGATGACAGAATTGGGAGCATACTTATCAAATTTGCAGATGACACTAAACTAGGAGGAGTAGCTAATGCCCCAGAGGACAGGATCAAAATTCAAAATGACCTGAATAGACTAGAAAGGTGGGCCAATGCTAACAAGATGAAATTCAACACAGAGAAATGTAAGGTTCTGCACTTAGGGAGGAAAAATGAAATGCACAGATACAAAATGGGGGACACCTGGCTGAATGAGACAACATGTGAAAGGGATCTAGGAGTCCAAGTAGACCATAAGCTGAACATGAGTCAACAGTGCGATGCGGCAGCTAAAAGGGCCAATGCAATTTTAGGCTGCATCAATATAAGTATAGTGTCTAGATCAAGGGAAGTAATAGTGCCGCTCTATTCTGCTTTGGTCAGGCCCCACCTGGAATACTGTGTCCAGTTCTGGGCACCACAATTCAAAAAGGATGTGGAGAAACTGGAGCAGGTCCAAAGGGGGGCAACTAAGATGGTGAAGGGTCTGGAAACCATGCCCTATGAAGAACGCCTTAGGGACCTGGGGATGTTTAGCCTGGAGAAGAGAAGGTTAAGAGGTGATATGATAGCCCTGTTTAAATATTTGAAAGGATGTCATATTGAGGAGGGAGCAAGCTTGTTTTCTGCTGCTGCAGAGACTAGGACACGGAACAATGGATATAAATTGCAGGAAAAGAGATTCCACCTCAACATTAGGAGGAACTTCCTGACAGTAAGGGCTGTTCAACAGTGGAACACACTCCCTCGAAGTGTAGTGGAGTCTCCTTCCTTGGAGGTCTTTAAGCAGAGGCTGGATGGCCATCTGTCGGGGATGCTTTGATTTGGAGTTCCTGCATGGCAGGGGGTTGGACTAGATGGTCCTTGTGGTCTCTTCCAACTCTATGATTCTATGATTCTAAATACATTGTTACCGAAATCCCGAAAGTAAAAAGATGCACATTAATGCTTCCTTGTGACCACTTCAATTGTGGGTTTTGTGTGATGTCATGTGAAATCGTTTCGTGTAATTAAACAATTTTTCCGGGACATTCACGGGATAAACTCCTTGATCTCCTTTGCGAGATAAACTCCATAGAATCATAGAGTTGGAAGATACCCCAAGAGCCATCCAGTCAAACTCTATTCTGCCATGCAGGAACTCACAATCTAAGCACACTGAACAGATGGCAATCCAGCCTCAGTTTAAATACCTCCAAAGAAGGAGACTCCACCACTTTCTTTTTTTTTAACATACTTTTTATTATATTTTAACTTAAATATTTTATACATCCCTTATATTTCACTTGCTATATATAGTTTCACATCAATTCACATATTCACTCTCCATAAATTTTTTCAGTCTGATCAATTATGAGTAATTATTTTTGTACTTCCATTTTCCCCCAAATAAACTAAGACGAATCTTTACAGAAAAGAAAGATACATTATATATAAATAAGAAAGTGACTCTCCATTCCCCAATAGGTTTTTCCCAAACTAATTCTTGTTGACCACGTTATAATCTTCAAATGATTGTTTGCCTTTTTGTATTATAGATTATACTTTAACAACCACAACAGAAAATTTAACTTAATAGAATAGTTTTTAACTTAAACCTCCAAAATATGTAGCACACTTTATCCTTGTTTACTTTTGGAGGTTACTTTATATTTTGCTCTTTTACCTCTATGGCAATAATGCCCATTTTACAAGTTTCTTTATTGTATTTTCCATTCTTATATTCTGTCTTATTACCTCCTGTTTATAAGAACTTTGCTTATTTTTAATTTACCTATTACCTGTGTTGTATTTGTTTGTAATACAAGCTCCTAAAGGTACTCTTTATAATTATACAATTTGTTCCATATTTGACGCCCAGTCAGCCACCTGGCCCCATTTTTCTCTCATATATTGAATGACTTTTCCCCAATTCTCTTTCCATTTAGAGCTATCTTTGCTTTCCACTTTACAAGGTAACAGATCAAGTTCCATCATATGATATAATTTGTACCTCCATTCATCAATGTCTATTATTTTTTCAGATTTCCAAAACTTCGCAAATACAAGTCTCGCTGCTGTCAGCATAAAGAATATTGTTTTCCCATATCTCCTTTCCCATATCTCCACCACTTTCTGAGGGAGTGTGTTCCACTGTCGAACAGCCCTTACTGTCAGGACGTTCCTCCTAATGTTGAGGTGGAATCTCAAGCTGCTTTTCCTGCAGCTTGCATCCATTGTTCCGGGTCCTATTCTCTGGAGCAGCGGAAAACAAGCTTGCTCCATCCTCAATATGGCATTTTTCAAATATTTAAACAGGGCTATCATGTCACCTCTTAATTTTGTCTTCTCCAGGCTAAACACACCCAGCTCCCTAGGTCTCTCCCCATAGAGCTTTATGATTTCCAGAGCCTTCACCATTTTCATTGCCCTCCTCTGGACACTCAGAGAGAGGTAGAGTCTCTTTCTTTGGAGGTGTTTAAACAGAGAATAGATGGTCATCTGTTGGGGGTGTTTTGATTGTGAGTTCCTGCATGGCAGAATGGAGTTGGACTGGATGACCCTTGGGGTCTCTTCCAGCTCTATGATTCTGTGATTTTATGACACACTCCAGCTTGTCAACATCTCTTTTGCACTGTGGGGCCTAAAACTGGACACAGTATTCCAAGGGAGGCCTAACAGAAAGCAGAATAGAGTAATACCATCACTTTCCTCAGTCTGGACACTATACTTCTATTGATGCAGCCTAGAATCACATTGGCCTTTTTAGCTGCCGCATCAGACTGTTGTCTCATGTTTAGCTTGTTACTAGGACTCCTACATCCCTTTCACACTGCAAAACACACTGCAGAAATAATTCAGTCTGAAAGTGCTTTAACTGCCCTGGCTCAATGCTAGGGAATTCTGGGAACTGTATCTTTGTGAGACACTTAGCCTTCTCTCTCAGAGAGCTCTGGTGCCACAATAAACTACCATTTCCAGGATTCACTTGCACTGAGCCAGGTCAGTTGAGATGCTTTCAAACTGGATTGTTTCTGGAGTGTGTTTTGCACCTAACACTCCTAGATACCTTTCAAATGGACTGCCGTCAAGCCAGGTGTCACCCATCCTTACCAGAGTATCTTCCAAATTTTTATCCTGATTTATATCAGAAGCTCATGATGCACTGGGACAAACCTCACTCTCCTTAATACAGATATCAATACTATCCTACAGTAAACAGCTGCCTGCCTTTATTCTGGAGTGTGTTCTAGAAAAAGCAAAGCAAAAGGTGAGATTGTTAAAACTGGTGTATAAAAATTGATATATGGCAAGTCTGCCCAGACGTCATCTGGATAGCTCACACCAGAACTGGGGATTGGACCCTGTGTTGTCCAGGAAAGCCATGGAGAGGTCAGATTATTTGTCTTATGCAGAGAGTTGGACCTTTGGGACACCCAAGTTTGAACTCCTGCTCAGCCGTGGAATGTCCCTGCGTGACTTCAGACACAGAGCACAGCCAAACAATCCACACTGACCTCCCTCCTCCCCAAAAAAGGTTGCCATTCTTCTCCTCTTTAGGCTTCATTAACATATTTGGTTTTTTTACTGGAATGCTGCAAATAGCCTCTCTCATGCATTCCGGGTTTGTTATTCATACCCTGGAACCACATCTTTCAGGAAATGCATTGCTCTGCATCTCTGTGAGTTCGGCTGTTTACACATGTAGGCACCCTTCCCTTGTCCCCATGCCCACCAGCACCCCTCAGTCAGACAGAGAGGGGTTGTCTTGGCATATCTTTTTTTTCTCCCCCCTTTTCCTCTCTTGTCCCCAATGGCAGCTGGGGAAGGGGAGGTGTTTTCTCAACCATGTGGGCTGTCAATATAGCAAGAGCAATAGCATGTGCGAGGGGGTATCATAAAGTTTTAATTATCACCTTTAAAAAAATTGACATAAAGTTTGTTTTGATTTGTAGTTGTTAATCTATTTCTATGTAGTAACCATCCAGGTTTACACATTTTCCCCAGCGTTTCTTGACCCTCCAAATACCCTTATTGTAGAAGTCTGCAGATTGTGCCTGATGAAGATTTTATACTTTAGTCACTTCTGGCACAGCCAGTCACAAAAATGAAGGATGCAATGAGCTGATTTTCTCAGCAACATGCATTTACGGACCAATGATGACTCTGACAAAATTTCATCAATATAGAATCATAGAATCATTGAGTTGGAAGAGACCACAAGGGCCATCTAGTCCAACCCCCTGCCATGCAGGACCTCCAAATCAAAGCATCCCCGACAGATGGCCATCCAGCCTCTGCTTAAAGACCTCCAAGGAAGGAGACTCCACTACGCTCCGAGGGAGTGTGTTCCACTGTCGAACAGCCCTTACTGTCAGGAAGTTCCTCCTAATGTTGAGGTGGAATCTCTTTTCCTGCAATTTATATCCATTGTTCCGCTCCGATATTACCTTTGCCAGTTCTTTTAATACCCTTGGATGTAGTTCATCTGGTCCTGGAGATTTGTATTCATTTAGATTAACCAGGTATTCCTGTACTGTCTCTTTACTTATTCTGTGCTCAAATTCCCCCACTCTGTCCCCTTCTTCACTGTCCTCAGGTTGAGCACCTTTTGCTTTTTCTGAGAAGACTGAAGCAAAGAAGGTGTTGAGTAATTCTGCCTTTTCTCTGTTCCCTGTTAGTATTTTGCCATCTTCTGCACGCAGTGGTCCTACCATTTCCTTCTTCTTCCTTTTGCTGCGGACATATCCAAAAAAGCCCTTTTTATTGTTCTTAACCTCTCTAGCAAGCCTGAGTTCATTCTGCGCTTTAGCTTTTCTGACTTTACCCCTACATGTGCTGGCTATTTGTTTGAATTCCTCTTTCGTGATTTCTCCATTTTTCCATTTCTTATACATGTTCCGTTTAAAACTTAGCTCAGTTGTAAGTTCCTTAGTTATGCCTTAATAACTTCCGGGTGATAATTATTACTTTATGATACCCCCTCGTAAGGCGCAATCTGCAGACTTCTACAATATCAGGTATTCGGAGGGTCTAGATACACTGGGAAAAATGTGTAAATCTAGATAGTGACTACATAGAGATAAGTTAACAACTACAAATCAAAACAAACTTTCTGTCATTTTTTTTAAAAGGTGGTCATTAAAACTTTACGATACCCCCTCATACATTTCTATTCCTCTTATCAGTGAGCTCAGCACTCTCTAAGCAGTTTACAATCTGTAAGCCAATTGCCTCCAACAAGCTGGGTACTCATTTTACCGACCTACAGAAGGATGGAAGGCTGAATCAACTCTTGGAGCCCCAGGACCAAGCTCATAATATTGTGACTGCAGTGTCGACATTTAACCACTGCGCCAACAGGGCTCCCTAATGCGGGAATGCATTCAAAACTCATTAAAGGCATGGAGAATTTTATCCTGAGTCTATTTGGGTCTATTCACATTGCTGTTCACATAGCTGGCGATGCAAATCTTTTGTAAAAACTCAGGAAAAAGAGGGATCTCAATTATCCCAAGATAAGTGGGGTGTTTGGCAGCCCCCCTCAAAGTGAATTGTGTGCCTTTGGGGTGCATGTGAACAACAAAGCTTCATCCCAAATACATCCTGGACTATTTTCATCATGTCAGTAACTGCTAAACTCCAGAAATGAAATGAGCGGCTATACAGAGCTAGTGGCTCTAAGGGCCACCTCCAACCAAACCATAGACTCAGGAGGCGCTCTTCCTCCTTGGACCATGTGCTCAGGGGCTATACACAGATTATTAGACACAGACAAAAACTCCCACACAAGCCACCAAAGAATGCAGCCAATTAATTGATGCGGAGCCAGGAAACACATCAGTTCTTCGCTCTTAGAAAGTGAGTTTCAGAGACTGAGCAGCACTACAGAGCAATGGGAAAACTCATCTGAATAAATCTTTAAGAACCACTGTATTGTGATGGGTTGAACTGGGAGGTTAGGCTTAAAAACCCATTCAGACATGGAAACTCACTGAGTGGCCCTGGGGAAGTGCCACTCTCTCAGCCATAGGCACATTGCAGAATCCATGCTGTTTGATACCGCTTCAGCTGCCATGGCTCAATGAGATGGAATTCAGGAATTTGTAGTTTTGTGAGATATCTCTGTTACCACAACCAACTACAGGTCCCAGAATTCCATAATATGGACCCATGACAGTTAAAGCAGTGTCAAACTGCATTAATTCTGTAGTGTGGCAGCAGCATTAGGGGAACCCCAAAACCCCAGATTTTGTTGAGAACTGTACAAAATTCTCACCTCTGTTTTATTTTATTTTTTCCTGACTGGAGCTGAATGCACACTGCAGAAATAATGCAGTTTGGCATCCCTTTAACTGCCATGGCTCAATGCTGTGGAATTCTGGGACTTGTAGTTTTGTGATTTGTAGTTTTCTCTGTCAGAGTGCTCTGGTGGCACAACAAACTACAAATCCAAGGATTCCATAGGATGGAGCCATGGCAGTTGAAACAGTGGACTCTTTCAGACGTGGGAAATTGGAAGTATAATCCAAGGGCAATCCAAACGCAATCATGGGGTTTCACGTTATTGCGAATTAGAGCTTCTCAAGCAATTTCGGGCAAAAGGGAAGTCACTCCGAATGCAATAATAGGTTTCATGTTATTGCAAATTAAAGCTTCTCACGCAATTTCGGGCAAGGAGGGATCATTTTCGGGTAATGGGAAGTCATTCCAAACGCCTTCCGAATGCAATGGGGATTCACGTAAATTCGCTAAACAATCGAATTCACGTGAATTCGCATTGGCTGCATTCGAAGTTGGGAGAAATTCCTCCAGTGTGAAAGAGTCTAGTGTCAAACCGCATCATTTTGGCAGTGCAGATGCAGCCTGGGTTTCTTAGCTGTCACAATATTTTTACAAAGAATAAATGCTCGCGAATATTTGTCTCATTTCTAAGATGCTTTAGTAACCTTTGCAGGACACATGGTACAAGTGAGTTCCATGAGTCCCTATTCTGTGCCCCACAAAGTCATCCAACTCCCTACTTTAAAATAAATATATACAATTTTTGCTCCCTTTGTGGAAAAATTGCTGAAAACTGCTGGAAAACATGACAGTTGTGACTCCCCAAACTCCCCAAGCAGCTGTCAATGTTTTAAAAACCTAAACACTGGCTGAATGGAAAACCAGATGTGATGTGACAACACTTCTGGTTGCTTTGGACTTAAGACTGCACCCTCCATGGTTGCAAAATGGCCCCCATTCCAGTTGTCTCTTTATTCCAAAGGGATTAAAGAAGTGAAAGAGATAAGCATAAGGCAGTGACAATCTCTGCACACTCTCAGCAAGGACTGCAAACTAAATGTCACACTAAACTATGATTGTTCCTGTCTTTGACTACTGCCACACTGCAGAATTAATACAGTTTGACATTGCTTTATCAGCCATGCCTCTATCCTATGGAATCCAGGGATGTATACCTTGTTATGGCACCAGAGCTCTCCGACAGAGAAGGCTAAATAGCTCTCAAATCTACAAATCCATGAATTCCATGGCATGGAGCCATGGCAGACAAAACAGTGTCAAATTTAATTAAATCTGCGGTGCAGATGCAGCCCCAGTGCCATTCAGATCATAACTGGGAACTCAGGATTCAAAAGGAAATTCAGAGGAGGAGAATTCCATGCAATTTTGCAAACACAATTTGCTTCAGTGTCTCAGCTAAATAAAGGTTGGTGGGCTGCCAGGGAGACCAGTGGGGTGGCTCTGTGGGCAACCGGCGGTCCAGCCAACCACTGCCATTCAGCCATCTGTGGTGAAAGTCATCCAAAGCGTCTCCTGTCCACAGGTTGCCTGTTCCTGCCATGAAACACGCCACAGAGTTCACCCATTCCATTTTGACAAGGTCAAAATTATTCTACTGCTTTCTGCTGAAATCAGGTTGGAAAACTACTATCCTGGTAGCTATACTTTTTCCAAGGGATCCTACAGCACTGGAGGGCAGTCAAAATGCACCAGCTTTGAAAAGTACTTTTCTGGAATCCTGTGTCTAGTTCTGGGCACCACAATTCAAGAGGGCTGTTGAGAAGCTGCAGGGTGACCAAAGGAAGGTGACCAAAATGGTGGAAGGTCTGGAAGCTTCTGGGGAATGGTTGAGGGAGCTGGGTAGGTTTATCTTGAAGAAGAGAAGGTGAAGGGCACATGATAGCCAATGATTTCATATTGAAAATGGAGTGGGCTAGTTTTCTGCTGTCCCAGAGATTAAGCAATGGATTCAAGCTACAGAAAAAAGGATTCCACATCAACATTAGGAAGAATTTCCTGAGGGTAAGAGCTGTTCCATAGTAGAAGATGCTCCCTTGAAGGGTGATGGAGTCTCCTTCTTGGGAGGTTTTCAAACAGATGCTGGATGGCCATCTCTCATGGGGGCTTTGATTGTGTGTTCCTGCATGGCAGAATGGGGTTGAACTGGATGGCCCTTGAGGTCTCTTCCAACTCTAGGTTTCTATGATTCTATGACCATGGTCTCCCAGACAGTCTCATATGCAGACCACCATACCACATTAGTTCCTGTCTTCCTTCATCATGAGTCCTGCAACCATGGGTTTTTTGTCCTCTGGCATACTGCACCATCATAGTTCCAACAACAAAGTGCATCAACAGGGTTAACAACAAAAGGCCTTCCTTGCTTAAGGTGGGCAACCTACTGAGTTCATGGATGAGCTCTAGCAGAGACTATCAGCACAGCTTCCCAATCCTTTGCAGAGAAAAGATGGAACACTAAAGATCTTTTCAAGAGTCCAATTCACCAACAGTAGAGAAGTTCACTCTTTGCTTAGAAGGTAGTCACATCATTAAAGGTTTTATATTCTCCCCAACACTGCTAGGAAATAAAAATAAAAAATAATCTAACTACAGTACTTTTCTGGAGTGAGATCCAATATTTAAAATCCAAATAAATCTGAAAGTTCATCCCAAGTACAAAAAGGAAGCCTCATTAAGCTTCCTTTGAGAAGTTTTCCTTCATTAGTAGCTTTCAATGTTTTTGTGGGATTTGTGTAATTAGTGAACAGCCCCATAGCTTTGAGCCTGCTCTCTTCCAAACATGCTGAGATTTGCAACAGAGCAACAATCCACTCAAGATAGAATGGAAATTACTAACTAGCTCTTTCCTACTTGGAGTATTTCTCTCTCTCTCTCTCTCTGTGGTGTATGTGTGTGTGGGGGGGGGGGAGATATGTCCCAGAGAAAGAAAAAGCCAGCTATTTGATGACTGTTAACACCAAAAAATCGTACATATTTTCATGGGTAGTATGTTGCATAGATTATGTCAGGCTGGATTTAGGAGAATAGCTGGAGAGGATGAATCTACCAATGAGAATGTTCTCCAGATGTTAATCCCAACTAAAGTAGATCCATTGAATGAATAAATATATTTATTTATGTGTTGGCCCATAATGAAATCAATGGGTCTACTGCAGTTGGGCCTAAACAGTAGGATTCATGCCCCAGTGCACAAGAGCATCAAACAGAGGGCTGGTAGAGTGGTTTTCCTCTCCTGGGAGATTCTAAAAGGTTATTAGGAACAGCATGTTAATGGCAGGTAAAGCAAATTTATACTGTGTCCAGTTCTTGGCACCACAGTTCAAGAAGGATGTTGACAAGGTGGAGTATGCCCAGAGGAAGATAACCAAAATGGTGAAAGGTCTGGAAACCCCCAGGCCAGCTGGGAATGTTTAACCTCGGGGAAAGAGAAGGTTAAGAGGGGACATGAGAGCCATATATTTGAAGGTATGTCGTATTGAAGATGGAGCAAGCTTATTTTCTGCTGCTCCAGAGAGTGGGACAGGGAGGAATGGATTTGAAAAGATAATCCACCTAAAGATTAGGAAGAACATCCTGACAGTAAGAGCTGTTTGACCGTGGAACACACTCTCTCAGAAGATGGTGGAGTCTCCTTCTTTGGAGGTTTGTAAACAGAGGCTGGATGGTTGGAGGTGCTTTGACTGTGTCTACCTGAATGGCAGGAGGAGGTTGGACTGGAGCACCCTTAAAGTCTCTTCCAAATCTAGAATTCTAGGAGTCTATGAAATTTCCAAATTATTTTTTGCTAGAATATTGGTGCCTTACACTTGTGAAATTTCTCCTATGGAAGCGGTTGGACATTTTTGTCCAGTGTGGACTGCCTACATTCAGTTCAAGATGGGAGAAGCAGAGGTGAACATGTGATGCCATTGCGCATGGGAGTGTACAACACATATGAATGGGTATGCACATGCAATTATGTACTCAGCTGCATGTTCAGGTGTGCATTCAGTTGTACAACACTGCCATTCAATGCAAAGGCTGCATAACAATCTATCAGTATGTAATCCCAAAGTAAGTTCTCAATCTTTGCTTTCTAAGCCCTCTTCATTCATACAGCTTAGAGGAGAATATGTATGTGTCCCAATAATTTTTTTTAATGAAAGCCATCAAATTCAGGTCAAGAAAATTGACTAGACCAGACTGAAATCAGTCCCTGTTATTCCTGTTGTTCCTCAGCAGCTTTTAGTACTATCAGCCATGCTATCCTTGGACTCTTTCAAACAGGAGGAATTTCTCCCAACTTTAAATGGAGCCAATGCGGATTCATGTAAATTCGCTAGTTTAGCGAATTTACATGAACCCCTGCTCCGTTCGGAAGAACCCCTGCTCCGTTCGAAATTACTTCCCATTACCCGAAAATAACCCCCTCCTGCCCGAATTTGCATGTGAAGCTTTAATTCACAATAAAGTAAAACCCATGATTGCATTCGAATTGGCTTCCCTCTTGCCCAAATTTGCGTGCGAAGAGTTAATTCGCAATAACATAAAACCCATGATTGCATTCGAATTGACCTTAAATTATACTTCCAATTTAGCCTCGTATGAAAGAGTCCCTTCTGATTTAAAAAGCTCAAATCACCACCACCACCACCACCACCACCACCATCATCATCACCACCACCACCCCTTTCCACCCCTCCACAGTTTCATAGACCACAAAATATTGTTGTTGTTGTTGCTGCTGCTGCTGCTGCTGATGCTGTGTGTGTGCCTTTAAGTCATTTCTGACTTATGGTAACCCTAAAGTGAACCTATCACAGGGTTTTCTTGGCAATATTTGTTCACGGCTGGAGTTGTCTTTGCCTTCCTCTGAGGCTGAGAGTGTGTAACTTGCCAAGGTCAACAGTACATTTCCATGGCTGAGCAGGGATACGAACCCTAGTCTCCAGAGTTGTCGTCTCATATTCAAACCACTATGGCATGCTGGCTCTCTGACTGCTTTATCACATTAGAGGGCAAACAGGATTTAAACAAGAGTTAAACGAGAGTTAAACAGGAAATCTCCTGGGATAAACATAGGGCATTTCCTGTTTAATTCTCATTTAACTCTTGTTTAAATCTTGTTTGCCCCCTAGTGTGATAAAGCAGTAAGAGAGATTAATGACTAGTATTTTGCAATGTTAACAATTTGTATTCTGTCCAAGACTCTAGGGACCAGTGAGATATCATCAAATAACATGGCCCATTCCAAGCAGAACCACATTTTGTAACAGTGCTATTGTGATACTATCTAGAGCAATTCCATTCAACTCTTTTGTCAGTCTGCTTGTTGGAATTTCTCCCAGATCATCTATCCTCTCTGAAGCCACCACTGTTTCTTTTCCCATTAGCCCCATCCCATTGTGCCCTCTTCCCATGTGTTGTTGTTGTTGTTGTTGTTGTTGCTGTTGTTGTTGCCTGGAGCATAAGCCCGCTCCCTCCCCCTGCCACATACAGTATGGCAATGAGGAGGAGAAGGCCTGGAAGAATGTGAGGGCAACTCTTTATCTCTATATGGAAAACATACAATGAACATCGAGGGACCCCATGCTATGTGCTCAATGGCTTTGCGACACCCGGTGCAGTAACTCATGGTGTCACACAAACTGACTTCTTTCCACCCCACGCCATACAGAGTCTGTTATTAACGTTTTTTGTACCAATGTAACTCATAAGTCATAATTCTTTTATATCACTGAATGTAATGGCAAGAGTTGTGACATGAGCAACTAGCAAAATTAAAATTATACCTTTAAATTATAATTTCATATGCACAGCCTAAATGTATTTACGTACATGTACATAGTTTCATGTGGTTAAAGTGAAAAATTTGTAGGATGTGGAGTTTTTAAAGAAAAATAAAATAAAATAAAATTTAAAATAAAACAACAACTAAAATCCTGAGGTCTCTCCTTACTCCTCCCACTGAACATTGCTCTACTCCCCTGAGCTCCGGCATTTTAAAGGAATGCAAATGAATGCCACAGCCTGTTTCTGCTAAATAGGTAGATGTTTGGAGATCAGTGGTGTCATTCCCCCTCCTTTGGGTTTCACCTGGTATGGCCCACATTCCCTGCACCCCCCTAGTGACACCCCCACTTGTACTGAAAGGCGGAAAAGAAATAAAGGAGTTAACACCTACATCAAAAGCATCCACAAGTCACAGCGATCTATTGTACTATGCATTGCACAGTAGTAATATTTTTAATATTGTGCAGTATAAAATTTAATACTGTTGTGCAGCATACAAAGAAGGCATAGTACGCTGTACAGACTACGGCAGGTGAAGATATTTGGCAATACCTAGATGAGGATGGAAATACAATGGAGAGAACAAGACCACCATCACTGTGCAGAAGGTTCCCATAACTACCCAAGAGAAAGAAAAACAAACAGGAAGGGAAGGGATGGGTCCAGAGTTCAGTTTCCCAGATGCAGAAACAAAGGGAATTGCCTAATACCTGTTTTGTTTGAAAGCCGGAAGGACACCATTTTGTCAGAAATGTTGCAGACATTCCTGACCGAAGCGATGCAGCTATAATTGGCATAGTCCTGAGGTCGAAGGTTCTTTAGCTTCAGGATCTTGGTTTCACCCTGCAACCAGCAAAAGAAAATAGATACTTATTCATTCATTTATTTCATTTATATCCCCCCCTTTCTTCCAATATGACACCCCAAGTAGGTTCCAAGATGAGTTACAATGAGTTAAAAAACAGGGTTGGGATTCACCATTGCACTTATGAATGTGTAAACTAGAGTTAAACATTCATAACTGGTTCAAATTCACAATATGTAGGAATTGTGAAAGTCTCCCAATGCAGCCACTGTCAGTGGTCGGATCAGTTGTCCTGTTGTTTGAGAAACAGCAAACTGATGTTTCCACTCCCCCTCCTGCTACCAATCTCTGGTGCAACTGTCAGAAGCAGGTTTCCTGTTTCAATTCCTCCACATACCTGAACTCACTCACAGCAGAGGGATGGAAACATTAGTCTGCTGTGTCCTAAACCACAAGAGAACAGACCCCTGTAATTTTAAGTAGGGGCTGGCTGATAAGTTAGGATGGGGGAGGTTGGGTCAGGAAACGTTACTTAACTACACAAATAAGGTACAGGTGGAAATATGCTGGCACAGGGACAACTGGTGCTCTTATACAAAGAGGTTGGTGAATCTGTGTCAGGTTTTAGTAAAACCTTAATGGAGATTTAAAAAAAGTTTCTGCCCCTGCGTTAAGGGATAGGATTTGGCACTGCGGACATCTCCTTTGAAGTTTAGAATGAAACCCAGAGCAGAACCCCCTTCCTACTAACATAGGGATCTCCAGCCTTGACAATAACAGCAAGGGAGGGTTCAGTCTGTGAAAGTTCAATACTGTGAGCACCTGAGAAGTATTGAAGAAATAAAATAACAAATATTGATGTATTGATCTGCTTAACAGCCTAAGCTAAATGAAGTAACAAAAGAATCCTATATGTTGTAGTATCTCAACTCAAACCTCAATGAATATTCCGTTCCAGCACATTAATTCCAAATTATAACTAAGTAGAATGGTAAAAGATAAATTACTCAGCTTCTTACAGCTTTGGGTAAAACCATTTGTAGATGGAGGATGAGAGCAAAAGATAGCAAGTCTGGAAGACTTGCAGTTATCATCACCAATATTTTAAAATATAGACAATCGGTTTAGCATAGTAGTTTGAGTCTTGGACTATGACTGGAAACTGGGGCATAATTACCCACTAACTAAGAATTTGTACACATAAATTCAGTTCATAGTGTTTTAGATTGTCTGGACATGAGCCTTTCAAGGCTTTAAAAGTCATAACCAGGATTTTGTTTTTTGACCCAAAACGGAACAGTAGCCAGTGAAGTTCTTAAAACAAGGGAGTTATGTGCTCACTTTAACCCAATCTTATAGTAGTTTGAGCTATATTTTTCCATGAAAATATTTTCCTGTGAATGACGTTTTTGCTGTTTATTGCCTGGTTATTCACGGCATAATGGCTCTTGTGTTAATCTCATTTTAATCATGTTTTAATGTCAATTGTGCAATTTTTGCCGGTTAATTACTGTTTACTCTTACTGTTTAAATGCCTAATTTCCTCCCATGTGATAAAAGTTGTATAACTCCTAACACAACAAAGCCATGGAGAACTGTGGCTTTTAGATATGTAAAAATCAGAGATGCTGCAGGAATTCAGTATTTCAGAATTCCTGTAAAGACTATCTTGATCGGTATCCCAGGATTCTATATCATGTAGCCATGGAAGTTAAAGTGGTGTCAAACTACATTCATTCTGCAGTGTTGTTTGCTCACGTGTGTCCCAGTTGTCTTCTGCGAAATGTTGCAAGGTATGCAACACTTGATTTTCCTCCTCTCCACCAGAAAGCATTAGCAACCCTCCCAGGTTTTGACAGCCGTAGGGGGTGGGGGTGGCGCGGGGCGCAATTTGGGACAACTACAGAACACTACCTTGTATTCATTTGAATACTACCTTGTATTCATGTAGGGTTGCCAGTGTGAAAACTGAAGAGGGCTCCTATACCTTTAACAGATGTGTAGAAGAGGGAAATTCAGCAAGCTTTGCTTGTTTCTCAGCTTGTTTGCATGACCAGCAACACCTTCTGAAATTTTTAATAGCAGGTTCCTCCCTGCCCCCATGCTTTTTGTTATGCTGCAAGTTGCCATGCATTCAACCAATGACAGAAAGTCAGGATATATATCTAAAAAGTAAATTTTAAAAAAATCAATGCAAATTTTCATTCATTCCATACACATGGGGGAGGGGGCGCTCCACATTTGCTGGGGACCCCCATGAAAGTGAAAACTGCAAATGAAAAAAACTTTAGTTTTTGACCTGAAGAAAATACCTCTCTAGAAATTTCTGGATCCTCCAGAGCACTTCTGTGGTTAACATCTGCCAGCAGATGACCAAACAGTTGTGCTAGATGACCTAGAAATGCCCAAAGAAGTGTTCTCTATAGGTATCTTCATATTATCCTCCAGTGCAGCTTCTGGTGGACATTAACCTATTTTGGTGAACATTAACCATGTAATAATAATAACCATAGCACAGTTGCGCTGAAAGACCTAAAGATTTCTAGAGACATCATATTAATTAAATCCATTAATAATCAAATCTGCAAAAGTTAAAGCTACAAATGTGGAGGGACAACTGTTTATGTATATGTATATATGTGTGTGTGTGTGTGTGTGTGTGTGTATATATATATATGACTCTGTGTGTGTGTGTGTGTGTGTGTGTGTGTGTGTAAAAATGGTGGCAGCGGTACTGCTTCCCCACCCCAACCCTGGGGCACACCCATTGACCACAAGGCAAGAAATACTAGAGTTTCCTGCACACTTCAGATAAAACTATGAGTTTTTAAAACCTGGTTGAGGGAGTATACCTTAGGTTTTGTGTGGCTATGGCCATATTTCATATGGCTTTATCAAGCCAGATTCATAGAATCACAGAGTTAGAAGATATTGCAAGTACAACCTCATTCTGCCATGCAGGAACTCTCAATCAAAGGACCCTCAACAGATGGCCATCCAGCCTGTTTAAAGACCTCCAAAGAAGACCTCCATAAGACCTCAACCACACTCTGAGGTAGAGTCTTCCACCATCAAACAGCTCTTACTGTAAGGAAGTTACTCCTAATCTTTTTCTGTAGCTTGCATCCATTGCTCCAGGTCCTGTTTTCTGGAGCAACAGAAAACAAGCTTGCTCCATCCTCAATGTGACACCCCTTCAAATACTTAAACAAGACTATCATATCAACCTTCTCTTCTTCAAGCTGAATATATCCAGCTCTCTCCATAGGGCTTGATGGTTTCCAGACCCTTCACCATTTTGGTTGCCCTCCTCCGGACACGCTCCAACTTGTCAACATCCTTTTTGAATTGTGGTGCCCAGAACTGGATACAGTATTCCAGATGAGGCCTGACCAAAGTAGAATAGAGTGGCGCTATTACTTCCCTTGATCTAGGCACTATAATTCTATTGATGCAGCCTAGAATCACCTTGGTCTTTTTAGCTGCTGAATCTCACTGTTAACTCATGGTTAACCTGTGGTCTACTAGGACTCCTAGATCCCTTTCACATGTACTGCTGTCAAGCCAGGTGTCCCCCATCCTATATTTGTACATTTCATAAATGTGTGGTGAATTAAGGGGTTGGGCATTGGGGTTTCCCCTTCTTATATAGGCAAGCCCTTTGAAACAAACATGATCAAATTATGCATCCCATCCAGAAAGAGAATAAATAGACTAGAAATCAAGATGAATCAAAAGACTGGGAATGCATGTTACGTTGCGCATATCAGGACATTGATGCAATCTGGCTGAATCTGTTCCTCCCGCAGTGCAAGGATGGGGGGAAAGGAGGTAAGAAATGCAGCCCCACAGCAAATCTCGGGCCCATCTCCCAATCTGAGTTTCGTCCACACACTGAACATTTCTATCATTTGTCAAAAATAATTTTAAGCCAATTTGTGTAATTAGACTTATTATGTCTAATGCCTTAATTAGCGTAAACACAGCCAATGTAATCTTATAATTGGGCTCTGCAATTACAATATGTGTAATGATGATGGAAAATGGTTGGGGGGTGGGAGGGGGGACATGCTGGATGGCAATGGCAGTGTGGTGGGCATGCAAAGCGTTTCCTCATGTTGCAGGCTCAAAAGACAAGTTGTAGAAAGCAGCAGAATAGAGGAGGGTCTACTCCGACAAAAAGTAGATCCCAATATTGACCATCTAGAGATGCTGGTGGAAGGAAGACTTCTGCTTTTTGGAGTCTTTTGGACAATGATAACTTCAAATCAATGGGTATTACAGTTAGTAACTCAAGTATACAATATAATTTTCGACAACACGCCAAAGAGCAGGTATGCTCCCTCACCAGTGTCACCAAACACAAAATCAGAGCATGGTATGGAAGGAAATATGGCATCTGCTACAAACAGAAGTCATCGAGGAAATACTGGAGAATCAACATTTCTCAGGAATATACTCAAGTGTTTTTCACAGTGCTCAAAAGCAATGGGACTTACTGTCCATCACAAGTACATACAGATTCAAGGCAAATGTGTGGATTCAGCAGCAGCTGCCCCAAGTGAAGGGTGGGAAAGGCACTTTTGCTTTTACCAATGCTTTTCCTGCAGCTGAACCAAATGGACCAGAAATGACTGAAAATGGGAGAGGGTGCCTGTATCTTTAAGGGTTGTGTAGAAGAGGGAAGTGCAGCAGGGGTTGTGTTTTACCTGGATGTGTGACAAGAAAGACCTGCTGAAATTCCCTCTTCTAAACAACCCTGAAAGGGACAAACACTGTCTCCAGTTTTCAGTCTGGCAACATGATTGCTATCTGTTGACACAAGGGTAGGATTCTGTGTGTGTTCAGTTTTTTAAGCCAAGAGTCGGTAACTATCAGGACTTGCTTAGGCATCTTGCCTGCTATTACATGTTTAGGACATGGAGTAATGGGTTATGTAGTAATTTAGCATTATACACTACTGGTGATCTCAGTTGCAAGTGGTGAGATAACAGTGGAAAGGAAACTAGCTTCTGCAACAAGAATGGAAAGAGGTGACGTGGAAATGAAAGGAGAAATTGGTTGTTGTTGTGTGCCTTTAAGTTGTTTTTTGATTCATGGCGATCCTGAGGCAAACCTATCATAAGGGTCTTTTGGAGTGAGCACAGATAGTTATGTCAGGTAGATTTTTGTAAATTCTTTGGCATCATTTTCCTCGGCTTTCTTTTTTGGTTGCTGTTGTGCACCTTCTAGTTGTTTCCAACTATGGTGATCCTAAGGCGAAGCTATCATGGGATTTTCTTGGCATGTTTCACCACAGTGGGTTTGCTACTGCTATTTTCTGAGGCTGAGTGAGTGTGACACACACACATAAAGAGTATTTTGGAGCAATTCTTTTAACCCCAGGAGGCTGTGAGCCACAAAATGGCCCTAGTGGGGCACATTTGAACCATGGACTCCACTTTGCCCAACCCTATTTTAAAAGAACCCTGAAGTTATGCATCCACAATACTCAACCATGTGCAGTGACCTTGCATGCACAACTGCAACCTCGAACTCAGTGCACCCATTTTGTACTGGATAAATCTGGCTAGCTGCTCCCATAGGGGAGATAACACATGTTGGAGACACAAAGAGAAGTCTGGCCATGTAGTTTTCCTAGTTCCATTATTGTTGTTATTGCTATTGCTGCTTATATTTTACCCTCTCCCCCAAAATGTAAAAGAAAATATAATTAAAAGCATACAAAAAGAAAGCATTAAAATAGAATTGAGCCAGCGTGGTGTATGGTTTGGGTGTCTCACTACAACTCTGGAGACCACGGTTCATTTCCCAGTTCAGCCATGGAAACCCACTGGGTGATCATGGGCAAGTCACATTCTCTCAGCCTTGGGGGAAAGCAATAACAAACCTCCTATGAACAAATCTGGCCCTGAAAGCCTGATGAGAGAATTGCCATAAGTCAGAAATAACATAAAGGCACACAGTAACAACAAAATATAATTAAACTCTTCATAGTATTAAAACAATTCACACTCAGTAAAATACCAAAATGGAAATTAAAATAATTTACAAAGCTCTTCAGTTCAAACAATACAGTACCACCCTTGTTTTTGTGTGCCTTCAAGCCATTTCTGACTTATGGTAACTCTAAAGTGAAGTTATCACAGGGTTTTCTGGAGCTGAAAGTGTGTGACTCATCCAAGGACATCTAATGAGTTTCCATGAACAAGTGGGGATTCGAACCCTGGTCTCCAGAATTGTAGCCCAATGCCGAAACCACTATGCCACACTGGCTTTCTACAGCATCTCTTGGCTTGTTCCATAAAAACTTTCTGTTTTTAACACCTGCTGGAATAAAAAAAGATATTTGCTTGCTGATGGAAGGCCAACAAGGAGTGGTCCATCAGAGCCCAGGTCACCTTTTTGGTCACTTGAGAGATCTCACGGTTGCAAAAACCAGCCTATGCTAGTAGGCAGATCAACATTGGCTTTCCTTTTAAGATACAAGACACAAACTACAACAGATGGTTGTTTTATTTCCCAAGTAACCATGCCAAATTTCTGAAGGTCTAGGGGTAAAATCCACAAGGGATACACCACCCCCATATTGGCAGACCCACTGACCATCATTGCATTTATTTGCATGAACCACAAACCTGAAAATGTCTAGATAAGATTAATTGTGGTTCCCTGTTTCACAGTCTCCCAGCTGTTACTGGCTGGAGTTTTGGACCATCAATTATTTCAATTCTGTCCAAGGATCTAGGAATCAGTGAAGTCTTGTAAGATAATACACTCCAAGTAGTATCACTTTTTAAAATTGTGCTCTTGGGGTCCTATCTACAGCAATATCATTCAGATGTTTGTCCATCTGTTTGGACCTCCTCCCAGAGCATCTCTTGCCAGGGGAATCGTAGTAGTTTTCATTTCCCAGAGGTGCTCTCAGTTTGCAGGTCTCAGTAGTTCATACTTATTTCCTTCTCTTTCTTCTTCTTCTTGTTGAAATATTGAAACCACAACCCTCTGTATGGGAATCTTGAAGTGATGGTATCCAATTTCAAACATGAAAAAGAGTAATTTTGGAAACCAATGCTTCTAGTTAATCCCTACATCATTACGAGTGTAGCCTAAAGTCTATCAATTTCTGAGTCATCTGATGGTAAGCATAACTTTGGAATCTCCATTTCCAAAAATTTAACTGGACATACCAAGTCTCATCTAGGTTAGGAAGGTTATCAAGTTGTGGACATACAAGATTGATCCGCCTAGTCCAGTATTATTATTATTTATTATTATTATTATCAAAGATTGGAAAAGTTGTTTCTTTTTGGCCTGGACTATCTTCCAATGACCAGTGATTTGGTTGATACTGTGTATTCTATACCTTGCTGTTGTTGTCCCTGTGGACCTTCAAATTGTTTCAGGCTTATGGTAACCCTAGGGTGCACCTGTCATGGGGTCATCTTGGCAAGATCCGTTCGGAGGAGGATTGCCATTGCTTTCCTTTGAACCTGAGAGAGTGTGATTTGCCAAAGGGCACCAAGTGAGTTTCATGGCCAAGATGGGAATCAATGCTTGGTCTCCAGAGTCATAGTGCAACACTCAAACCACTATGCTGAACTGGCTCTCATTCTGCATCACTTAAATACCTTGAAAGCACCAGATCCCATTTGATCCTGGAAGCTAAGCAGGGTCACCCCTGGTTAATACTTGGATGAAGGACCACCAATGAATATGAGTCACTGTACATTAAATTTCAGAGGAAGGAAATGGAAAACCACCTCTAACGACTACTTGCCTATGAAAGCCCTTTGACATTTATATATGTGTACATGTGTGTATGTGCCTTCAATTCACCTGTTGATGTATAGTGACCCCATGAATTTCATAGGGTTTTCCTAGACCAGGAATGCTCAGGAGTGGTTTTGCCAGGTCCTTCCTCTAAAACACAGCCGGTGGCACCTGGTATTTGTTGCCAGTCTCCCATCCAAATACTAAACAGGCCTGACCCTAATTACCTTCCAAGATCAGATGGATCTGGTTCCTTTAGGGTCTTTAGGCCAGATCATATTGGGTGGCAGTTAAGACATGGACAATGTTGGGCAAATGTGCCTTCCTTAGGAAATGGTGCAACTGGCACACCAGCCCAAAATGGGGAAGGACATCCCTGGTCACCTTGCCACCAAACAGCAATGCTAGGCAACACTTGAAAACACAGAAACACCCACAACCACACACTCATTTATTTCCAGTAGCAATTTTTGCCAGCCTGGCTTTTTTAGTGGACTTTTAGCATGCCACACCTCATATCTGTTTCTGAACATTAGGTTGTCTCACATCAGAAGAGTGACAGTTGGTGGCTGCCATGTCAGTGTGACTGATGTGAATCCAGATTAAAGTGCTGAATCTATTTTGGGGGGAAAGTTGAGCATCTTCGATAATGTCTGGATAAACTGGCTTAAAGCCTGGGCTGGATGTGGGATCCCCAGCCATCATTGCATGGGGATATTTAGGTAACAGAGCTACGGTTCTTAAATTTTCAATTACAATTCACTTTTTTATTTTTAATAAACATCTCTCCAATCTCACCAGCGCCCAGAGGGAGATACCCTAATTTAAGCTGACCTCTGATAAATATAGAAAGGTGAGTGATAAGCCTCATGTTATCAACATGGCAACTTGATTTGTTATTAAATTCAAAGGAGAGAATGAATGCCAGGCGGAAACCTGGAAAACCAAACGCTTTCCAAAATAGAATCTAATTTAACGTGACACATCATATAACCCAGTAAGAACTTATCTAATAAAGGAGATAATAATAAACATTTTCATATCGCAGCATTATTAGGCAAGGAATCCCAGCTCGCAAGCAGCCCTTCACTTTTAATTAAATGTTTAAAGAACACTAGCCTGCTTGTTGGTGTCCATTTCCAATCATTTATTTTTTTAAAAAAAATAACCCTGAAATTTGTACATGTGTACAGGATGAAACTACATCTCTGTCCCCAAAATCACTTTTGACAGGGTAATTGTGCCCTCAGATTATCTGAGAATGTCTAGCTTCAAGTGATGAGCATTTCTCACGCATGCTCCTCAATGTAAGTCCAGCCATTCTCCTATCCTTTGATGAGGAAACACAAGCTATCTGCTAAGAAAATGAGAAGGGCTCTGATGCTGGATCAGACCAAAAGACTATCTAGCCCAGTTCTTTTGCACACAGTGGTCAGGAAGATGCTTTTGAGAAGTCCACAAGGAGGACATCAAGGCAACAGTCCTCTTCCACTACCAGCGCATGCTGTCTCTGGTACTGGAGGGAATATATAGCCTTCAGGTGGCACATCGGTTGAAAACAATATGTTTGAAAAACCTAGCTGGTTGTTTTGTGAGAGGTGCACTAACCCAGCCCCACTGCACAGTAAACGTCCCTATGGAATTCGTCTGAGGTAAGCAGTCTGACAAACACACTCCAATCCCTCCCTGGCCCTCTTCCTCCCAAGTTCCAGCTGGTCTATTTCCCTGCAAGGTTTTGCCGCCTATTTTGAGCAATATGAAGCTGTCAAGTATAATCAAGGATAGAAGTGATGTGGCCTTTCCAAGCCATTAGTTGAGAATTATCTATGAAAGTTGCAAGTTGTTCTGTGCCCATTTGCTGACTGTACACTCGGCATCTCATTTGTTTCCTTCCGCAGGCACTTATGGCTCAATCCCAGGAGCCGCTCCTCGGATGGAGAAGCAGCGACGGAGGAACACAACATGCCCTGGCTGGGGCACACCAGTGCTGGTGATCTGAGCCCAACCTGAATCAGATGACTCACAGTGGTGAGCCATCAAGTGATTCCATGACACTGTTGGGGAACAAGGGAGTTTATCAGATGACGGAAATTGGAAGTATAATCTAATAGCAATCCGAACGCAATCATGGGGTTTCACGTTATTGCGTATTAAAGTATCTCACACAATTTAGGGCAAAAGGGAAGTAATTCTGAATGCAATCATGGGTTTTATGTTATTGAGAATTAAAGCATCTCACGCAATTTCGGGCAATGGGGGGGTCATTTTCAGGTAATGGGAAGTCATTCTGAACACATTCCGAACGCAATTGGGATTCACGTGAATTCGCTAAACTAGCGAATTCATGTGAATTCGAATTGGCTTCATTCAAAATAAAGAGAAATTCCTCCCGTCTGATAAACTCCAAGGAAGCAAGGGACATCCAGGTGTGCCAGGCTACTATTTAGTCCCCAATGTGCTGCTGAACTGGGAGATGTAATTCAAGTGGTTCTTACCACTAGCCTTTAGCATCCTTGTCAGCAACATACCCAAATGTTATCAGATGCCCAATGGCACAGCAAGGGTTTGTGTCCATGCAGAAAGCCTGCTAGGGACATTATCACATGGGGACCTATGTGCTTACATCCCGAAAATGGTTAAGTGTTGGCATCCCAGAAAAGCACACAAATGCGAAGTTGATTATTATACACAAAGCACAACAATGTGTTAAAAGCACATTACTATTGACGAGAATGAGTCAAAAGCGCATTGTTTTTCAGAAAGATGTGGAAAAATTTCATTGATGGCTTAGAAATCAGTGTTTTGTGCATGCACACAAAGCAGTAGTTGCATCACCAGAAGTGGGAAATAAACATTTTATAAGGCGTCCCTGCCTCTCCTCAGCTAATGGCTAATGGGAAAGGCTTGAGGAGGAGACACATTCACACACAGCCATGAGTTACCACATAGGGTGACACCAACCCTAGTGATGCCACTCCCGAGTAACACAGGTTGGGGTGAGTTGCCTAGATTTACTCATCTGTAACTATTCCATATTCACAATCACTATTTAATCAGGAGGGAGTGAAAGGACAAGCCCAACGCCATCGGGCCTGGCCTCTGTTAAGAAACTGAGCCCTCCCTCCAGTCCATCTGCCTTGGTCCAGGCGTCAGAGGGAGGGAAAAACTGCTGGACCTGATCCCCTTCCTCACCATCCTTCCCTTTTCCTTTTGTGTTGTGTCTTTTTAGATTGTAAGCCTGAGGGCAGGGAACTATCTAATTAAAATAATAATTGTAAGCCGCTCTGAGAGCCTTTAGGGCTGAAGAGCGAGGTATAAATACTGTAAACAAATAAAATAAATAAATTATTGTAACTCCACTTCCTAACCCATTTTCCTGGGCATCAGCTGTATGGGGAGAAGGAGGCCCATCCTGCTGGTGAATCATGTTTCCATCAATTTTTTGGGGAGACAGAATTAGAAGCCAGGAGGGATCCCTTAGAATCCTAAAATCATACAATGGGAAAGGACCCCAAGGGGAATTCAGTTCAACCCACGTCTGTCATGCAGGAAGACACAATCCAAGTGCTCCTTGAGACAGATGGCCATCCGACCCCTGTCTGAAAACCTCCAAAGAAGGAGACTCCACCACCCTCTTGTGAGCTGCCTTGAGCCCTTTTCAGAGAGATGCATCTGAGGAAGTAAACTCAATCTATGAAAGCAGATACTGACAATTTCTTTCTTTCAGACAGTCTACAAGATCTTGTTACAAACTATTTATTTATTTCATTTTTATGCTGCCTTTCTCCCAGAAAAGGAGCCAAGACAGCTCACAAGAGGGTGGTGGAGTCTTCTTTAGGGGTTGGATGGCCATCTGAAGAAGCATATTGTGATCTAGGAAAGCTCATGTATCTGAGGAAGTAGACTTTAGTTTAGGAAAGCTCATGCTGCCAATTTCTTTCATTTTCTCTCAAACGTGGTACACGATCTCTCTATATACGGATTCCACCAGCTAACAAGGCCATATTTTTGAAATAGTTTGTATTTGTATATTTTCTTCCTTTTGGTTTTGTTTTGTTTTGTTGTGCTTTTTAATAAAAATGTAATTCTTTCAAATAAAGCAACGTGTTCCCTCTGTCCCCTCCAGTTGACATCCCATCTAGTTGTGAAGTATCTGTGAAATAAGGACGGTTTCAAAAAACACCCTAGCATGAAAAAACATGTTTGTGATGCTTCAACCATTGAGGATATTGTACACATCCTGTTTGACTATTGTATTTATGACAAGGTGGGATCCCATTTCCTACAACCATTTTTGGTAACAATGACCAACTATGATCCTACTGTTAAATTATATCATTTTCTTTCTGGAGAAAGCTTACATTTAGTGCACTGTACCACAAAATTTATGATAAATGCTGCTCACCTGAGAGATCAGTTTATCATACAAAATGGGGTTCTGTACCATGGTGATGAGTTCAATTAAATAGTCTCATTGATTTCCTCCACTCCCCCAGTCTTTGTTTGTTTTATTATATATTTTATCTTGTATTCTATTAGATTTGCTTTTATATAACTTATATGCACTTGTATTTACTTTTTATGTGTTTTAACGTTTTAGTTAATTTTATATGAGTTCAAGGAGTGACTCAGTTTCATCCTTGTATATATTTTGATTGTATTTTATTGTTGATATGGTCAGTTGACTCATCAATAAACTTGTTGTTGTTGGGAAATAAACCCTGGGGAGAAAAATAATAAAAACGAGAAGAAGAAGAATAAAACATGACTGTACCTTGATTCCTACCTGGGTAAAGAAGGGCTCATAAATCTCCACCCCTTTGTCTGATCCTTGTAGGAGGACTTCTTGTCCTCTCCGCCAGCTGTACCGGACGGGCGGATTGGAGTTGGCCACGCACCTGAGAAAGACCGTCCGCTCATAGTAGAACTGCTCTTTCGCTTCCCCAATGCTCTGGTGGACGGTCACAATTGGATCGTCCAAATCTGGGAACAGAAAGGAAGAAACAAACAGGTTAGCACAGGCGTGAAATACAGGAAAGGTACTGCAACATAACACTGCAGCCAAAATCCTACATCGTCCATGTGCATTGCAAATGGGTTTTATATATTGATTGATTTTATATTCTGCTTTTCTTTCAGCATGGAACTGAAAGCAGTGTACAGTCATTTAAAAACAAAATACAGCTGCATTCTATATAAATCATAGACTAGTTGGCGTAACGCTAGACTGTTACAGTCTGTCCTTCCTATTCACAGATTTTTTATTCATGGATTCAAGCATCCATATACAGTGGGCCTTTGTATCATCTGAGGTTTGGATCCAGGGCCTCCCATAGATACCAAAATCTGTGGATGTTCAAGTGCTATGAAATACAATGGATAGTAAAATGGTGGCCCATATATATAATGGCAATATCATGTTTTGCTTTAAGGAATTCATATATTTTTTTAAAATATTTTCAAGCTGTTGATGCTTGAATCCATGGATAAAGAATCTGTGGATATGGAGGGCTAACTGTAAATTCCCCAAAGCAAACCTTGGTTTTGCTATTTTGTATAAGGGATGCAACTTTACTATGCTATGCTTTGGCAGCACTGTTTTTGAATCACCCAATATATCATCATTCAACACAATGATGGAAAAGATCTTTGTATAATTAGACAGTAATCCACATTTTGGGGTTTGTTTGTTTGTTTTGTAAATGCTTTGTACTAGTTCTGTTAGTATGGTCTGTAAATCTTTATTCTTCATTAAAAATAATCAAAAAAAAAGGAGGAAAAAAAGTCTGAACGTGTTACAACAAATTAAAAACAAAATGCCTCTGAATTTTTAATGTCTTTGCCTGCCTGCAGAAATACACCTGTGAATCCCATAACTTGGTAGCAGCCACCAAGAAGGCTAAATTTACACTCCCATGGCTAAGGCTGAATCCGCACTACAGAAATGATCCAGTTTGATACCACTTTGCCTATCATGGCTCAATGCTATGGAATTCTGGGAATTGTAGTTTTGTGAGACGTTTAGCTTTCTCTGTCAGAGAGTGCTCTGATGACACAACAAACAACCATTCCCAAAATCCTAGTGAATGAATTGGTACGTTGGAAACACAGATAAACAGTTAAGCAGCACCAAAGAATGTGAGATTGCATGTTCCTATTGCCAAGACAGCATGCACACTTCTTTTTTAAAAACATATTATATGAGTTTATTAATATAAACATTAATATAAAGATTAAACATTAATTGCCAACAAATTAATCAGATCCTATTGCAAAAGTGTTCTCAGCTATTAACTAATCCCTCATATATATACTGTATATATATATATATATATATATATACACACACACACATCATACTTTATTTCTTTTTACCCCTTTCCCCAGGAACAGTGTTTTCTTTTAAGCTTCTTTTTCTTCCCATGTGGAAAATCATTTTAACTGTTAGCTTAACAATTTCATACCTCTTCTACTCCTCAACAAAGTCATTATTTTCCAATTACTAACCCAAACTACTTCTTTCAGTTGACCAAAATAAACCTCCTTTTTTCCCATTGTAAAGTCACACATCATATATTCTGATCCATATTGCTTCCATCTCTTACAGTTCCACTTTCTTTATCCTTCCATCTATATACAATTACTGCATGGGCTGCTATAATTGTTTTATTAAATACTCCTCCTTCTTCTGTAATCCTACATTCCTAATATGACCACTTATACGTCTTTCTTTATTTAAATGATTGTCCCTATTATTTTATGAATTTCTTGTTCTACTTCTTTCCAGAATCTTTGTACTTTGCAAAATCCACCACATATGGATAGATGTTCCTTTACTTCCACATCCATGCCAAGTAGCAGGTAATACACTTTTATTAATATATGATATTTGTTGTGGTGTTCTATACCATCTACCTATTACTTTCATCTGTTGTTCTCTAAACTATTTTTTAATTATTAGTTTTAGTTTCTTGTATCCACTGTTGGACTTCATTCTTATTAATCTTAATCTGCACACTTCTTTATTTGTTTGACTGATTTATATCCCCCTTTCCTCCCAAATGAGGCTTAAAGCAGGTTACAATATAAAACAGAACATCTAAAACAAAATAGAGTATTAATGATTTTTTTAAAAAGCATTAAACCATACGTCCATTAAAACAATGCTTTGAAGACATTAACATTAACAAATTGAAAACACTTAAAAACATATTGCATATTAAAAACATTGTGCAACGTTGCTTTTGACCAATGGGAGGTAATGTAACTCCATGGCCATAAAGTCACAGTCTGGGTGCATCTGCATTGCAGAAATAATGTAGTTTTACACCACTTTAACTGCTACAGTTCCATTCTACAGAATCCTGGGATCTGTAGTTTTTTCTGTGTGTGTTTTAAATTTAATAGTGAAGTATACAAGATAGTTAAATAGCAAGAACATTTATAAAAACTGAGAGGAAAACATTAATTAACCAGACCCCATAAGTAAAACATGCATATTATTTGAACATACAACAGTAAGACTTCCAACAATAAGACTTCCAGCTCATATGTATCAGTTTTAACATACTTATCATAATATTTAACATACTTGTCACCTCCAAATATCAAATCCTATCTTTTCTTTTAAAAAAATCAAAAGAATAATTACATGCTAAATTCTGATACAGCTATATCTCCCCTTAATTTTTTTTAAAAAATATATACCATAAAAGGTTTCCATAATTTCAAAAATTCATTTCTGCCATTGGCTTTAACAAAATTGGTCAGTTTTGCTAATTCAGCCAAATCCGTCATCTTGTCCAGCCATTCAAAAGTATTCAGATTCTCTTTCCGCCCAGTTTCTAGCATATACTAATCTTGAAGCTGTAACCATATAATATATTAGAATTGTATGTTCTCTTTCCATTTTATTTTCAAAATCAATCACATTTTATAAAAACAATTCCATTCTAAAGGCCATGTCTTCTCCCAAGATCTTTTGTATAACCAAGCTAATTATCCTCCAAAATTTCCTTGCTTTTCCACACTGGGATCTGTAGTTTTATGAGGCACCAGCATTCTTTGGCAGAGAAGGCTAAAGGCCTTGTAAAGCTACAGATCCCAGGACGCCATAGTCTGGAGCTGCAGTATTTAAAAGTGGTGTTAAACTGCATTATTTCTACAGTATAGACACATTCTTTGTCTCTTTTATGAATGGTGGCCATTGTTTACAAGTGCTTGCAAGAAACATTGCAAGACATCAACATTGTGTGTCTAATTTTGTGTGGATTCTGTAACAAAATGGAACTCGGCAACAGTAAAATGTCCCCTCCCAGTGCATCTCAGCTAAAGAAATTGTATACTTCTGCAATGCACACAATATTGGCAAATCTGTCTGCCTCAAATGTCATTTTTAAAACCCAGCTTGATACAACGAAAGCCGCTGAAGCAATAATATACAAGTCAAATGGAAGCCACGTTTGCTAGGAGAATTCCCCTTAATCCAATGAAACCTACTGGATGCAATTCAGCATTTGTCACCCTGAGTGACTACTTTGCAGGCCCCAAGACTTTAGCATGTTTGCCACAGTATATATTCATAAGAGATTGCACACAGCTTATTTACTCATAAGAGGATACATTCGCCCTCCCCATAAAGATTTTTAATATACTGGAAGTGTCAAAGGAAAATATTCCCTTCCCTGCCAGACCCAAAAACTAAACTGACAAAGCAAAAATCTCAATTTAAAGCTCCAGAATTCTACAGAGAAGTAGAAGAAACTGTTGCAAGAGATCTTTACTTTCATAACAGTAAGGCTCCAGGCAAAGAGAGGCAAAGGGGAATTTGTGACCCTGAAGTCTGAATCCTGTTGGTGACTTACACAGATACACAAGTGAAGAAAATGCTGTTTTCCATGCAAAAGAACCACATGCGATATTTGAATGGATTATGTCTCAAACTGCGAAGATTCTCATTAGTTCCAAGTACTTCTTATTAAGGTTTCTTGGCACTCGAAAAACTTGTTTTTCTATATTTTAAACATTTCTGAATATTCCTTCCATCCCAGCACAATCATCATACAGTCAGCCCTCCATAACCATGGATTCTCAATCCATGGTTTCAAGCATACACAGCTTGAAAATTTTCAAAAAATTCCAAATAGCAAACCTTGATTTTGCCATTTTATGTAAGGGACACTATTATACTATTCTATTGTACTTAATGGGACCTGAGCATCCACGGATTTCGGTATCCATGGGTGGAACCAAACCCCAGCAGATAACAAGTGCCCACTGTATAACTCTGTGGGTGCAAAGTTATGACTGTCTCCATGATTTAGGATCCCAAACACAGTCTTTGATGCTAAACTACGCCAAGGGGCATATGTCGTTCTTGTTGTGCCTTCAAGTCATTTCCAACTTACGGTGACCCTAAGCTAAACCTATTATGGGGATTTCTTGGCAAGATTTGTTCAGAGGAGGTTTGCCACTGCCTTTCCCTGAGGCTGAGAGAGTAGGTTTCCATGGCTCAGCTGGGAATCCAACCCTGGTCTCCAGAGTCAGAGTGAAACACTCAAACCACTATGCCATACTGGGTCTCAATGAATGGCCATGGCACATGAACATAAATGTCTCCCCAGTCTGGCTACTGGGTTTGGCTACTCCCTGTCCTGCTGCTGATTGGGGAGCAAAGAAGAGGATGTCTCCAGCACCTTTCCATGACCAAGCAAGGCTGACAATGAGAAATAAGACCCCTGTTGCAAGTCTGCACTGCAGCATTGCTTACTTGTGGGTGGAAAAATCCTCCCCCTTGCACCCCACTTTTAATAGCAAGAGCAGCTTGTTTTATATATCGTTTCATACCACACTAAGCAGTCTCTAAAGGTTTACAACTTTAGGCTAATTGCCCCCAAAAAGCTGAGTGCTCATTTTAGCAACCTCAGAACGATGCAAGGCTGAGTCAACCCTGAGCCTTTGCCTGGTGCCCAACTCACAACCTTGTGGTTTATGAGTGAGTGGCTGCATTTAGCCACTGCACCGTCAGGGCTGCAAGTGAACTTGGGGGGGGGGGGCCTCAGGCCAGGAGACATTGCTTAATGATGCATTCTTAACTAATTTGCTGATGCAGGATATCAGTGAATATCGTCTTGCAAGGCCAAGTTTACTTTCCATTTTAAAAAGGGAAACCAGTCTTTATCAGACTGAGAGAGTGTGACTTGCCCAAGGTCACCCAGTGAGTTTCATGGCTGAGCAGGGAATCAATCCCCCAGTCTCCACGTCCTAGCCCTATGCACAAACTGTTTCTGCTCCAAAACCACTACATTGCACAAACTATTTAAAAGGGAGGCTGCCATTCCTGAGGTCCTCCAAAGGTTTCACCTTCTTCCTTTTGGCCAGAAAAATGACACCTTTTGGAGACATTGAGGGCCAACAACAACAACAACAACAAAATAGCTCTGGAGGGCCACATGTGGGCACGGAGCTATATCTTTCCCTTCCCCTGTTGTTGATGGTGAAGGTAGTGAAGACTTAGGTGGTGTCTACATGTGCCAGAATACTTTGGCAGTATCCTGGAGTATTTGGGCTCTAGGTTTCCCCCAGGTAAAGATATACAGCTGAAAACTAATGTCAGAATCATCCAAGCCATTGTATTCCACATTACCATGTATGGATGAAAAAGCCAGACAGTGGATAAGAAGAAAATCAACTCATTTGAGATGTGGTGGTGGAAAAGAGTGCTGGGGATACCATGGATGGTACTCCGGAACTCCCCCTGGAAGCCAAGATGATGAAACTGAGGATGTTGTTCCTTGGCCATATCATGAGAAGGCAGAACTCATTAGAAAAGACAATAATGCTAAGAAAGATAGAGGGCAGTAGAAAGAGGAAGACTGCACACCAGTTGGATAGACTCTATTAAGGCGGTCACAAGTATGAATTTGCAGAACTTAAGTAGAGTAGTGGAGGACAGGGGAGCTTGGAGATGTCTCATCCACAAGGTCACCATGAGTTGGGGTGGACTCAAGGGCAGTCAAAAACCACAAGAAATGGTAGGTTCGATGCTGAAACTGCCCAGATACCATCCAGGCAGTTTGCACCAGAGCTAGGGACTGGGTCCTTTGTCGACCAGACTTATCATCATGGGAATGTGGGGAAGGCATTTTATTTGGCCTGTGAAGACAGGACCATAGTGGCATTGGGAGCAGCTAATGGGAATAGAGTGGATGGGAGGCTGGGTTGGGCAGAGGCAGTTAAGTCAGATGTGCTGCTCCAATAACATCAGCAAAACCTTTGGCTTCCAGCTTCTGGTTCCTTTGAGAATCAATTACCACCATAACAAATAAAAAGGTTTGAAACAGAGAGATTAAAAAATAGTTCTCTCTCTCTCTCTCTTTCTCCCCCTGAAGCAGCAAGAGACATTTTCACAAAATGCCAACATTATTATCTCCTATGTTCCCTCCGCCCTACCTGTTTTGTAATAATGCTTGAGATTGGCACAGTCTTCCAGAGGGACACAGCAATAAACGTTTATCACAAGAATAACAGAATTGCTTTACAATGTAAAATCTCTGGATTGCTTTTCCCAAAGAGCCTGGACTATCTCCATCTTTCCATGTGCGCCCCCACACCCAATCCATCCTACAATATGCTCAGAAAAAGGCCTTTCCACAGAGGACCCACTGGAAACATTTCGCCAGTTTAAATATTTCACTTTAAACAAGCATACCCCCCAAGGTTTCACAGATGGAAAATGTGGCCAAGCAACATCAGGATGTGGTCAAGCTCACAGAATCCTAGAATCCTAGAGTTGGATGAGAACCAAAGGGCCATCCTTTCCAACCCTATTCTGCCATGCAGGAAGACATCACCCAAGCACTCTCTGTGACCAATGGCCATTCAGCCTCTGTTTAAAAATCTCCAAAGAAGGAGACTCCACAACACTCCACTGACTTCCACTGTCAAACAGCCCTTAATGTCAGGAAGTTTCTCCTAACACTGAGATGGAAACTCTTTTTCTGTAGCTTGCATCCATTGTTCCATGTCCTGTTCTTTGGAGCAGCAGAAAACAAGCTTGCTCCACCCTTAATATGATATCCCTTCAGATATTTAGATAGGGCTTTCACATCACCCCTTAACCTTCTCTTCTCCAGGCTGGACATACAAGCTCCCTAAGTCTCTCCTCATAGGATATGATTTCCAGACCCTTCACCATTTTGGTCGCTTTCCTTTTGGCACTCCTTTGGTTCAGCACATGTACACGTTGCACCAAGGGAGTGCTGTGACGTTTCCTACCATGCGGTGGGGTGCGCAGCATGACGCCGGCATGGGGACGGAGTCAGGGAGCATGGCATGCAGCTGCCACACCTCCACTCTGCCCCAAGGCCAGCATTTACCGCCGGTCTGTTTAGGGCCTCAGTTAATGGAGTACTAACAACTTTTGTACTTTGAACTCAGTTTGCAGCAATCGAAGCAAGCTGATGGTGGAGGGTGAAAGTGAGAGGAAGAGGAGAGTGAAACTTGGACATTTTAAAAGCAGCTGAAAAAGTGGGACTACAGAGGATGAAAAAGATTGGCCCTGCCAAACCAGGACAGTTGGAAGGAATGAACAAGTGATCTTGGCTGCAGTGACACAAGCTTTAATTACATTCCATCTGGACTACTGTAACACTTTCTATGTGGGGCTGCCTTTGGAAATTGTTCGGAAACTTCAGCAGGTCCAAAATGCCGCGGCTAAAATGCTGACCGGAGCCAGTTACAGGGAACGTATAACTCTTGTATTGAAACAGCTTCACTGGCTACTGGTTCGTTTCCGAGAACAATTCAACCACACGGTATAGGTCCAGACTATTTGAGAGACTGTATCTCCCCATACAAACCACCTAGAGCCCTAATAACCTCAGGAGAAGGCTTTCTCTTGGTCCTACCACCTTCCCAGGCTCGCCTGGTGAGGACACAAGAGAAAGCCTTCTCAGAGGCTGCTCCCTCTCTGTGGAAACTGCCTGCTGGCCTTTTGCAGGCAAGCAAAGACATTCTTATTTAAACAGGCCTTTTAAAATATGGCAGGCTTGGTTTTAATGGGGAATGAGATGGTTGATCTTAGATTATCAGTTTTAACTTTGTATGATTTAAAATTTATATTTGTAATTTTTATATTTTTATGATTTTAATTGAACAGTTTTAATTGTTGTGTTTTATATATGTTAGCCACCTTGGGTCCCACTTTGGGAGAAAGGCAGGACAAAAATAAAATAATAATAATAAATCTTCTTGAAGCTTTTGATTCCCAACAGCACTGCTGAGGTGGGATCTGATCATTAAAAGGAAAGGAAAGAAAAAAAAAAAGGACATTCTGGTGCAGCAGTCAGTGGATAGAATCATAGAATCATAGAATCATAGAGTTGGAAGAGACCACAAGGGCCATCCAGTCCAACCCCCTGCCATGCAGGAACTCCCAGTCAAAGCATCCCCGACAGATGGCTATCCAGCCTCTGCTTAAAGACCTCCAAGGATGGAGACTCTACCACACTCCGAGGGAGTGTGTTCCACCGTCGAACAGCCCTTACTGTCAGGAAGTTCCTCCTAATGTTGAGGTGGAATCTCTTTTCCTGCAGCTTGCATCCATTGCTCCGCGTTCTGGTCTCTGGAGCAGCAGAAAACAAGCCTGCTCCCTCCTCAATATGACATCCCTTCAAATATTTGAACAGGGCTATCATATCACCTCTTAACCTTCTCTTCTCCAGGCTAAACATCCCCAGCTCTCTAAGTCGTTCCTCATAGGGCATGGTTTCCAGACCCTTCACCATCTTAGTTGCCCTCCTTTGGACCCGCTCCAGTTTCTCCACATCCTTTTTGAATTGTGGTGCCCAGAACTGGACACAGTATTCCAGGTGGGGCCTCACCAAAGCAGAATAGAGAGGCACTATTACTTCCTTTGATCTAGACACTATACTTCTATTGATGCAACCTAAAATAGCATTGGCCTTTTTAGCTGCTGCATCACACTGCTGACTCATGTTCAACTTATGGTCTACTTGGACTCCTAGATCCTTTTCACACATAGTTTCATTCAGCCAGATGTCCCCCATCCTATATCTGTGCATTTCATTTTTCCTCCCTAGGTGCAGAACCTTACATTTCTCCGCATTGAATTTCATTTTGTTAGCGTTGGCCCAGCTTTCTAGTCTATTCAGGTCATTCTGAATTTCAATCCTGTCTTCTGGAGTATTGGCTACTCCTCCTAATTTGGTGTCATCTGCAAATTTGATAAGTATGCCCCCAATTCTGTCATCCAAGTCATTAATAAAGATATTGAATAGCACTGGGCCCAGGACAGAACCCTGTGGGACCCCACTGGTCACTTCTTTCCAGGATGAAAGGGAGCCATTGTTGAGCACCCTTTGAGTTCGGTCAGTCAACCAGTTACAAATCCATGTAATGGTTACCTTGTCTAGCCCACATTTTACGAGCTTGTTTGCAAGAATGTCATGGGGAACCTTGTCAAAGGCCTTACTGAAATCAAGATATACTATATCCACAGCATTCCCTTCATCTACCAAACTGGTAATTTTATCAAAAAAAGAGATCAGATTTGTCTGGCAAGACTTGTTTCTCTGAAACCCATGTTGGCTTTTTGTGATTATGGCATTGGCCTCTAAATGTTCACAGACTCTCTGCTTAATGATCTGCTCTAGAATCTTTCCTGGAATTGATGTCAGACTAACTGGACGATAATTGTTGGGATCCTCTTTTTTCCCCTTTTTGAAGATGGGCACAACGTTTGCCCTCCTCCAGTCTGCTGGGACTTCTCCTGTTCTCCAGGAGTTCTCAAAGATTATTGCCAATGGTTCCGATATTACATTCGCCAGTTCTTTTAATACTCTAGGATGTAGTTCATCTGGTCCTGGAGATTTATATTCATTTAGGTTAACCAGGTATTCCTGTACTATCTCTTTACTTATTCTGTGCTGAGATTCCCCTATTCTGTCTTCTGCTCCATTATCCTTAGGTTGACCACCCTTTGCCTTTTCTGAGAAGACTGAAGCAAAGAAGGTGTTGAGTAATTCTGCCTTTTCTTTGTCATCTTTGAGCATTTTGCCATCTTCTGCACGCAGTGGCCCTACTGTTTCCTTCTTCTTCCTTTTGCTTCGGACATACCCAAAAAAGCCCTTTTTGTTGTTCTTAACCTCTCTAGCCAGCCTGAGTTCGTTCTGTGCTTTAGCTTTTCTGACTTTACCCCTACATGTGCTGGCTATTTGTTTGAATTCCTCTTTCGTGATTTCCCCATTTTTCCATTTCTTATACATGTTCTGTTTAAGGCTTATCTCAGTTGAAAGTTCCTTAGTCATCCATCCTGGCTTCTTGAGACACCTCCCGTTTTTCTTCCTCATTGGAACTGTTTGAAATTGCGCCTTCAGTATCTCCTTTTTGAGAAACTCCCATCCGTCTTGAACTCCCTTCTCTTTTAGTTTTCTTGACCATGGGATCTCCCCCAGTATTTCTCTAAGTTTATTGAAATCAGCTCTCCTAAAGTCTAGAATGCGTGTCTGACTATGCCTGGCTTCCCCTTTCCGCTGTATAACAAACTCCAGGAGAACATGGTCGCTTCCCCCTAAGGATCCAACCACTTGCACCCCATTGACTAGGTCATCCCTGTTGGTTAAGATCAGATCTAAAATAGTTGATCCCCTTGTTGTCTCTTCCACCTTTTGGACAATGAAATTGTCTTCCAGGCAAGTGAGGAATTTGCTAGACCTTGAGGATTTGGCTGAGTTTGACTTCCAGCAAATATCCGGATAGTTGAAGTCCCCCATCACTACTACATCTCTCCTTTCTGAGTGTGTGCTCATCTGTTCTAGAAAGGCATCATCCAATTCCTCTGCCTGAGTCGGGGGTCTGTAGTAGACTCCCACAGTAACATCCCTGTTGTTTCCCTCTCCTTTAATGTTTATCCAGATGCTCTCCACCTGGCTTCCAGTATTGACTTCCTGGATCTCTTCACTGGTGTAAATATCCCTGACATATAATGCTATTCCTCCTCCTTTCCTGTTTGGCCTGTTTCTCTTAAAATAGAGAAGGAAATTATTTATCTGCTTGTGTTTTTGTGGGGGGGAAAAAATCTCCAAATAACCCCTGCTGTAAACAGATTAGAATTATGAATGGTTGGCAGTTTTGGTGGAAATCCAGCCCTTCCCTGTTGATGCCAGAGCACTAAAAAGCAGAGAAGTTGCCAGAAACTCTGCAACCAGGGATGCAGCTACGGGAGGGGAATGAGAGCCTTTTCCTCACAAATAAGAATTCCTCCTCCTTCCCATGAAACATTCCCTCAGTCTCCAAATTTATAGCTTTGCAGTCAGTTAAAGGTTCAGTTGAGCATTTAGAAATACATTTTAGGTACCCAAAGAAAAGGGTCAGCCAAAGTGCAAACACAGCAAATAGGAGAGTTCTTGGCATGAACAATTTTCAGTGCCTCTAGGAAATTGGGGAACTGCGGGAAATTTTATTTGGGGGAAACATAATTCTTTTTTGGAGGAACTGGTGCCCTCATTTTGCCCATCTTGTAGTGAAACCTCTGAGCTGCAACAATGCACAGGAGGAAGGCCCAACCCTGCTCCCTTTCCACCCACCAGGACACATCTACACTGGTGTTACCCCAGGGCCAGACCCCCCAATCTCCCCTCTAATAATTGATATCAATGTAATATTAAAAGGGATGCTGAAGTGGGTAGCTTAAGGCACCCCTGACTGCAGAGACCTGGCCAAAGCATATTTGGAAATCCAATTGGCTTTAGCAAGGGAGGAAGCAAGAGCACCCACCACCATGAGATCACCCAAGATTGACATCAGCATAGTCCCTTTGGTATGGAGAGTGATGATGGGATTCTGAGCTGAGAAATGATTGTGCATATACAGACAAAAGAGCTTTCTCCCAGAATAAATACTGTAGTTTTCTTTTGTCTGCAATATTCACACCATTTATCCAAACATTTCCTCAATCTCCAGACCATTCTTCTCTCTTGGGAAAACCATTTAGCAATTAAATAATCCTGTCTTTCCCAAGAGTACTGCCCCTGGATGTGTTTTTTTCAATATAAATGTCACTACCTAGATACTGACAATTCAGTCTAGTTTGGAGCAGAACAGAACCTCTCTCCAGCTTCTAGACTAGATTCCTCAATAAACTGGCCACCCTGCTTGCCATAGTGGCTACTGAGTCATTTCTAGTGTGGACTCCCCTCGATCAGAGCTACACTTCATGATCAGTACAGTATTTCTATTAACAAGGCATCCATTTTCTCCCTTCTCCCACCTTTGTTTTGTTAGTTCTTGTGTGTGTACATGAGTGTGTGTGTGTGTGTTGATTATTTTACTGATAAACTATTATTATTTATTATTAACCTTTATTTATATAGTGCTGCAAATTTACACAGTGCTGTACATACAATCATAAAATTAGGTGGTTCCCAGCCCTCAGGCTTACAATCTAAAAGGCACAACACAAAAAGGAAAAGGGAATGGTGGTGGGAAAGGGGATGAGGCCCAGTGGTTCTCTACCTCTGGGGCCTGGACCAAGGCAGTTGGACTGGAGAGAGGGGGGATCCAGTTGGCCCTCCATTTTTGTGGGGGATCCATTCCGCCACCCCCCACCCCCGTGAAAACGGAGGATCATGCATATTCAAGCCTCATAGGCTTGAATGGGCATGTCTTTGGGTGCGGGCCGGGCGTGCGGTCTATTGGAAATAGCGCAGGTCGCCCCTCCACGGATATTTAAGGTCACAGATCTGAGATCTGCGAGTTAGATCTGCCATCACTTCTGCTAAGGTCAGGATGGGGCACCTGTGCAATCAAGAAGGAATAGAGCATTTGATGCCCCATGTGGACATCAGTACAACTGATGGTGACAGCCAGGCTCTTGCAGGCAAAGTGACCAGATGTCATAACCTCAAAGGAGGACAAGGCACTGCAAAATGTAGGACCTTCAAAAAAATATAGGACATTCTCAAATGAAACTTAAAAACAATACTATATATAAAAATCAATTTCATATTTGCAGCTATATTACATATTTATTGTTGTGTGTCTTCAAATCATTTCCAGCTTATGGTGACCCTAAGGCCATGGAGTGTTCTTGGCAAGATTTTTCTAAGGAGGTTTACCATTGCCTTCCCCCAAGGCTGAGAGAGTGTGACTTTCCCAAGAAGATGTCCTATCAGAATCTAATACCAGCTTGACCTTGGCCCACCCTACCTTCTCATGACCATCCAGGGTCAGCATGGTGTCCCCATCTGAAAGGAGATGTCAACTTAGCCGGAGGACCCACAAGAGCAGCCTCTCCCTGGTTGTCACAATAGCAAGCCAGTAGCTGAGATTTTCCAAAAAGATAAAAATTAATGGGCCGAAGAACTCATTTGCATTTTGTCTCCGTTTGGAAAAGGAACTAATTAATATGTTTTATTGAGCTAATTGCAGTGCCACCAGCCTTTGGAAAGAAGGAGGGGGAATAAAAGTTCTCAGGAACGTTTATCCACAAAGAGAGAGGTGGGGGAGGGGGAATGTACTGCTAACATGCGTGACTAATAATGGATGTAGCTCCGTTAGAAATTAACAGCACTTTAATTAAATGAGCACGGCTGGGATACCAAAGACAAGCCATTCAGATTTAATGTCCCCGGGGCCTGGGTTGTTGTGGGTTCTATGGGGTGGGACACAGGCCCATAAAAAATAAAGCAAAATAAATGCAGGTTACCTCTTGTCCTTTTCAGAGAATATTCATCATGGAAATGGATTCAAATTGCAAGAGAAGAGATCCCACCTAAACAGTGAGGATTTTTTTTTTAAAAAAAATAAAACTATAAGAGCTGTTCAACAATGCAGTGGACTACCCTGGAAGGTGGGGTGCTTGGAGATCTTTAAATAGAAGCTGGATGGCCATATTTCAAGAGTGTTGCAATTGTGTCTTCATCAATGGCAAGATGGGGTTGGATTGAATGGCCCTTGGGACCCTCCAACTCTATTATTCCAGGATTCTAAGAGAAAGACCAAGATTTCCTCCTCTCTGTCTCCATCTGCACTGCAGAAATAATCCAGTTTGAAATCACTTTACCTACCATGGCTCCATGCTATGGAATATTGGGATCTGCAATTTGTTGTGGGCCCCAGAGCTAAAGATCAGAAGCCACTGAATGTCTCACAAAGCTTCAATTCCCACAATTCTACTGCACTGAGCTGTGCTAATTAAAGCAGTGTCAACCTGGATTATTTCTGCAGTACATATGCAGCCTCTGCTAGGGACTTTTTTCCTCTGAGTAAATCCTGCCCCCAAAAAAACCCTACCATAGGGTCACCATTGACAGCCAGTGTGGTGTAGCAGTTGGAGTCTCGGACTAGGATTAAGGCCAGGGTTCGATTCCCAGTTCAGCCATGGAAAGTCACTGGGTGACTTCGGACAAGTCACACACTCTCAGCTTCAGAGGATGGTAATGGCAAACCCTCTCTGAAGAAAATTTGCCAGGAAAACCCCATGATACGTTCACCTTAGGGTCACCATAAGTCCAAAAGGATTTGAAGGCAATCAACAACAAGGGTCGTCATAAGTAAGAGTTGCCTTGAAGACACATAGGAATTGCAAAACAAAACAAAAGTATACCCTTTGCAAGGCATTTGCACATTATCTGAGTAAAATCCAACTGTTATGGGTTGTAGTTTTAAAGCTGCCAGGGCAGCAGGGGGCGATTTCATGGAGAGAGAAAGCTTGTTCTTTGAGCTGTATATTGTGGGTAAACACTTTGAGTATTATAATGTTTTTTTTTAAAAAAAAAATAATGTCTCCATTGTTGTGTACCATTTATCTGATTATATTTATCTGTTCATATTGATTTTGTTTCTTTTGTTATGCTGATGATGGATGTACTGCCTCCTTCTCTGTAGGTTGCTCTGAATTGCTCTCTCTCTCCATGTGTATCTCTCTTGTGGGAAACTAGGCACAAACTGAATGAAGGGATAGATGGATGGATGACCAGGGCTGGGTCTGCAGGGGAAAGAATATTCCTGGAGCAGTCTGGAGTATTTTGATCCTGGAGCTGCCCTGACGTCCCCCTGCCACCTGGACACACTGTTTCCGTGTGCGCCCTGCTGTGCCACCTGGATTGCCTCCACTGGTCTAAATGAAGTGCCCAACATGCCTGGGCAACTTTTTATGAATTCAAAATGAGCGGCACACACCAACAATGGTGGTGGCATAAGGCAAAGAGGGATGTGGGATATGTTGTAAACAGCCACCTGGCTTTGCAATGAAGTGCTATCTTCTGGAAATGAATCAATAGACAGTCAGCTCGCACAATACGTGGGCTTCTCTTGCTGTGGGAGAATTAAATGAATGGCCCATGTGCCCATGCCACGTGTGCCGCGCTGTACCACATACACCCCCATTATTTTCAATGGGGCAAGAGCGTATGCGGTTTCTCCCTTACATGGAGGGGGCTTCCGGAACGGATCCCCCACATAAGGGGAGGGCTGTGGGGTGTTTGTGTGTGCGTGTGTGGATATATGGAGATATACACACACACACACACACACATACACACACACACACACACACACTTTTGAGTGTTGGACTATGACTCTGGAGACCAGGTTTTGAATAACGTGCTCAGTCATGGAAATCCACCGGATGACCTTGGCAAGTCACACTCTCTCCAGCCTCAGAGAGAGGGAAAGGCAAGTCCCCCTGAAGAAATCAGGGCACCACAATTCAAAAAGGATGTTAGGAAGCTGGAGCATGTCCATAGCAGGGCAGCCAAAATGGTGAAAGATCTGGAAACCACCAAGTCCTCTGAGGAGCGGCTGAAGGAGCTGGGTAGGTTTAGGATGGAGAAGAGAAGTTTAAGGGGTGATATGAGAAGCATGTTTAAATATTTGAAGGGATGTCATATTGAGGAAGGAGCAAGCTTGTTTTCTGCTGCTTCAGAGACTAGAACATGGAACAATGGATGCAAAATGCAGAAAAAGAGATCCCACCTCAACATTAGGAGGAACTTCCTAACAGTAAGAGCTGTTGAAAGGTGGAAGATGCAGCCTCAGAAGGCGGTGGATTCCCCATCTTTGGAGGTTTTTCTACAGAAGCTGGATGGCCACCTGTCATGGCTGCTTTGGCTGTGACTTCCTGCATGGCAGGGGGTGGGAATGGGTGGCTCTTGGGTTTCTTCCAACTCTATGATTCGATGATTCTATGAAATCTTGCCAAGAAAACCCCATCACAGGTTCACCTTAGGGTCTCCACTATTCAGAAACAGCTTAAAGACACATACAACAACAACAACCAAACCCCTCTTTTGTCAGCACTCTGGTTGCAGTATTTTGGACCTGCTAAAGTTTTAAAGGGGGAATAACATTTTAACATATTACAGGATGCCTTTGGCAAAGCATTATGAAGAAAATGCAAGCAAGCACTATGTGATGTGTTTCATGTTTCCCAAAACTAATTTAACCCCCCTTCTCTTGCCAAATTAAGTACAACACAGACGGGGAGAGGTCTGAGTCAAGGAGAGATCCAGGAAACTCCAATAATATTTCACTTAGGAGTCTTTCGATTGCCCGATTATTGTGGGTAGATACTTTGGATGGAAATTAGAAGTGTCACTGCAATAACAACACCGAGCTGTCTGCAGAGAGGGCCAGGCAAACTCAGCTCAGAAAGGTAGCATGGAAATTAATGAGGCAGCTGAACTGTATTTTCAGTCCCTGAATTAGATCTTAATTGCTGAAGCCAGGAAAGAGTTATAGGCCTCCGCAGGGACATTTGCTGCAAGGATGCTCTAGATTGTGCTTCTGGAGAGCCACAGAATCAGAGGGTCATCAGGGACAGAAAGGTTATTGAACTCCATTTGTAGAAATCAGGCTCATGGAAGTGAGCACAGGGTAACACCATTAACAATTTGCAATTGTATCTTCTCCCAGAAAGGAAACCCTGGGGCTGTTGCTGTACATCTGCAATAAAGTTCTTAGCTCCTGCTACAAACCACAAAATGCAGGATTCCTCAATAGATGGGGAAGGAACACCATGACCATTAAGATTGGGTAAAAAATCTGGACATTTGGGGACCTTTTGCAAGCAAATGGTATCACACAATCATATGATCTCACAGTGGAAAGATGCTGCATCTTGGTCGTGAGAACCATAGAATCCAAAAGTTGGACAAGACCCCAAAAGCTCCATTCTGCCATACAGGAAAACAGAACTAAACCACTCCCTGAAGATGCCCGTCTGTGATGGGATCTTCTCCCATTTCTGCTGAGTAGGATGAAACCCCCAGAGATCCTGCAAAGGTTATGGGGGACCCCCCCCCCTTCTGCTGCAGCCTGAGCAGTTTGGGACCTCTTCCATGTGAAGAGAGGGAAGCAGGAAGAAGTACTGTTAAAGAATGGAATTATTATTTTTTGCCCTTAGAAAGGAATCTTCATAACCAAAGGATATTTATTAAGTGAGGGATGCCTTCCCCTAGGCACGTTTATAGATTACAAGTTACAACACAGTTGGTCATTCCAGCCAAAACAAGAAGAGAATCAAAAGATCCTAACACAATTAAAATAATAGATGATCTATTGCTACTCATAGAACAGATGGGATTTGTAGTCCTTGATGTTCATGGGGTCAGCTGAGAGTAGGGACTCCATGGTTCGGCTCTACCAGCCTCTTCTCATGGAGCCATTGCTCCAAAGGTTCTTGTGTTTTAAAAACTTCCCCTTGTGGGCCTTCCCCAACTTTTTATAAACTGGGCTCAGAAACATCTCAAAGGTCCCTGCTTCTGCCCTTTGCCCATCTCATTGCCCTACAGCACTTTCTTGTCACCTCTGTCCACCTCTAGAATCATAGAATCATAGTGTTGGAAGAGCCATCCAGTCCAATCCCTTACCTTTCAGGAAGACACCGTCAAAGCCTTCCCTGGGACAGATGGGCACCCATTGTTTGCTTAAAAACAGCCTCCAAAGAAAGAGAAACCACCACTCTCCAGGGCAGCACATTATTCCATTGTCAAACAGCTCTTGCCACCACAAAGTTCTTCCTAATGTTGATGGGGTATCTCTTCCTGTAGTTTGCATCCATTGCTTCCTCTTCTTCCTCCTCCCTCCTCTTACTCTCCCCCTCTCCTGCCACAAATGAATGTCTTGTGGCGTTTTATCCCTATAGCTGTCCCCCCCCCTTCCCCGAATGTGAATAGGGATAAAATGCCACAGAGAGATTTGATTGTGGCAGACGATAGTGGCGAGTTTGATCCAGTATGGTATTGCTGAGGAATTCCTGATCTCCTCACTCCAAAAAAGTAAGTGTGAATGACCCCTTAGTGTCTTCTGCAAATCTGATAAACATGCCCTCTATTTTTTCATCCAAGCCATTGATAAGGATGGAATGGACTGTCTCAAAGGGTGATGGGCTCATTTATAAACAATCTCTCAGGATGGTTATCCTGCATTCCTATATTCCTGCATGGCAGGGGGTTGGACTAGATCACCCTTGGGGTGCCTTCCAACTCTAAAATTCTATGACTCTAAGAACAAGACTGGCCGATTTTCACACCCTTAGATTTGAGCTTATATGAGATTTAAGCTTCAAATGAGGTCCCACTGAGGTTGAAGAAAAGCTTTAAAAGAACAAATCAAAGTTTCTGTACAATAAGAAAGACTTTGAATTGTCACTCAGAGTATCTGTAATGCAAAGTTAAAATGTACTCAACTATATGTTGGTGTGTGCGTTTAATATTGCTAATGACATCAATGCAGTTTTGAAGACGCTTAGAGATGAAGAGATGAAATGGCATCACTCCACATTAGGCAAGATTATCTCAGACATCTCAGCACCATCAAAGCTGGATTAAGGAAAACTGGAGGTCTAAACCAGGACAGCGACAACAGAGAGAGATCCTAACTGGAAGTGATTTCATAGTTTTGGAGGAACAGAGGAGTTATTGGGATGTTTGAGCTAATTTGCTACTCCAGGAAGCTTCTGGGAGTATTGAAGGCCATTTCTCATGAAAAAGGTTGTCCTTTTCATCTTTCCCCAGAATATAGAGAAACTATCCAAGGAGGTAAACCAAAATGGTGAAGGATCTCTAAACCATGCCCTATGAGGAGAGACATAGGGAGCTGGACATGCATAGCCTGGAGAAAAAAATGTTAAGGGTTGATTTAATAGCCATGTTTAAACATTTGAAGGGACATCATATTGACTATCCTCAATATGAACAAGCTTGTTTTCTGCAGCTCCAGATACTAGGACCTGGAGCAATGGATTCAAATGACAGGAAAAGAGATTCAGCTTCAGTATCAGCAAGAACTTCCTAATGCTAAGAGCATTAGTGGAATACACAGCTGCCTTAGAGAGTAGTGGAGTCTCCTTCTTTGGAGGCTTTTAAATACAGGCTGGACAGCCATCTGTGCTTTGATGGTGTCTTCCTGCATGGCAGAATGGGATTGGGCTGGATTGCCTTTGGAGTCTCCTCCAACTGTATGATTCTACAATTCTAACAGCCTGGCTCAGATTTTGCAAATGCGAACCCATTTTCAAATCAATTTCGAACCCTTCAATTTCAGTGAGACTAACAGCCTAGGTCCCCAATATTTTACACAGTTATCCAAGCTAACACAGAAAATTACCAATGACAACCAAAACATCAGAAGATTCAGGAAGTGACAGGATATATGAAAAGGAAGAAAGCTACATTCCTTTCCTTCACCATTGGGTGGTGATGCACTGAGAGGCATAGAGCAATTGCATGGCACCTTCCCAGAGGCATTATTCATAGAATCATAGGATCACAGAGTTGGAAGAGACCGCAAGGGCCATCCAGTCCAACCCCCTGCCATGCTGGGGAGGAAAGAGGACAGAGATGGCCACCCTGGCCACCCACAACTGGAGTCCTGTGTTCCTTTCTGGGTGCCCCATTATAGAGACAAGCTGGAATGGGTTCAGAGAAGGGCAACAAGGATGATGGAGAACAAAACATATGAGGAAAGACTGAAGGAGCTGGGAACGTTTTGCTTGGTGAAGACAAGATGGAGGGATGGCATAATTATGGTATTTAAATATCTTGAAGGCTGCCCCAGAGGGAGGGTGGGCAAGTTTGTACTCTGATGCCCCCGAGGGCAGAAGCAAGTGTAATGGTTTGAAGTTACAGGAGGCTTGATTTTAAATGAACATTAGAAGGAATGTTTTGATGGCAAGAATGGTTCAGCCATGCAATCAATTTCCTAGAGGGGTGGTGGGATCTCTTTCACTGTATGTCTTTAAAAATATACCAAACCATTCCTTTGCTGATGGAGAATGGAAGTGGTTGAAGAAATAGCTGGCTATGTTTCCTTATCATAAAATCACCATAGAGTTGGAAGAGACCTCAAGGGCCATCCAATCCAACCCCATTCTGCCATGCAGGAATACAGTATCAAACCATCCCTGACAGATGGCCATCCAGCCTCTGTTCAAAGACCTCCAAAGGAGACTCCACCATACTCTAAGGGAACATCTTCCACTATCAAACAGCTCTTACAATCAGGAAGCTCTTCCTAATATTTAGGTGGAATCAGAGCATCAATTGCTCTGGATCCTATTCTCCTGAGCAGCAGAAAACAAGCTTGCTTTATCCGAAATATGACATCCCCGCAAATATTTAGATAAGGCTATCATATCATTTCATTATGAGAAGCTATAGCTAAATCCTTGCACGTGACTATTGCACCACAATTGAAAAATGCTGTTGAGAAACTGGAGTGGGTCCAAAGGAGGGCGACTAAAACGGTGAAGGGTCTGGAAACCATGGATTATGAGGAATGACCTAGGGAGCTGGGAATGTTTAGTCTGGAGAAGAGAAGGTTAAGAGGTGATATGATAGCCCTGTTCAAATATCTGAAGGGATGTCACATTAAGGAGGAAGCAAGCTTGTTTTCTCCTGCTTCAGAGAAATGGACCCAGAGCAATGGATGCAAGCTCAAGGAAAAGAGATTCCATCTCAACAGTAGGAGGAACTTCCTGACAGTGAGGGCTGTTCGACAGTGGAACACACTTCTTCCTCAGAGATTGTCGTGGAGTCTCCTTCCTTAGAGGTCTTTAAGCAGAAGCTGGATGGCCATCTGTCGGAGATGCTTTGATTGAGTGTCATGGCGGGGGGTTGGACTAGATGACCCTTATGGTCTCTTCCAACTCTAGGTTTCTATGATTCTGTGATTCTATGATCTCAGCTCATGTTTGTCAGTATAAAGCACTGAGTCTCTCAGTCTAGAGCAGTGATTCCCAAACTTTGGTCCTCCAGGTGTTTTGGACTTCAGCTCCCAGAAGCCCAAGCAACTTGGCCAACAGTCAGGAATTCTACAAAGTGAAGTCCAAAACAACGGGGCAGGGGGGCGAAGTTGGTGAACTCCTAGTCTAGAAAGTAGCCTTTCCATGCATTGTAAAAGAGTCCAAGCCAGGTTGACCACCCAACTAGATAAGCCCCCTATGACCTGCCTTTCACTCTCTGCTCTCCTAACCCTGAAGGCATGATTCTTGTGAATTTGCCAGGATCAGTGGCATAAGAAGATTAAGAAAATAGATTCTCAATGGATCAGTTAATGCTTCCTTTGTTCAAAATCTAGTCAATTTCTTCTTTTGAGCAGGGTGTACAGCTATGACTAGAATCCTTCTTTTTTGGAAAAAAATATATAAGACTACCTTTGTTATTCTGTAAGCTCATTTTGCTTGCTGAAAGGTGGAAAATTTCCTCCACCACTAGGTCAGATTTCCTCCGCAATGAAAGTAGAAAGGCCCTCCCATCCTCTGCTCTTTCACTAAGAAAAGGAGGAAGCCCTGCCATGCTATTAAAAGGATTGCTGCTGTTGAGATTTGAATATATCTAAGAGATTGTATGGAGTTTACCAGACGACGGAAATTGGAAGTATAATCTAATGGCAATCCAAATGCAATCGTGGGGTTTCACATTATTGCATATTAAAGTATCTCACGCAATTTCAGGCAAAAGGGAAGTCATTCCGAATGCAATCATGGGTTTTACGTTATTGCGTATTAAAGCATCTCATGCAATTTTGGGCAATGGGGGGGGGTCATTTTTGCGTAATGGGAAGTGATTCTGAATGCACTCAGAGTGCAATTGGAATTCACGTAAATTCACTAAACTAGCGAATTCACGTGAATTCGAATTGGCTCCAATTGGCCCCATTCGAAATAAAAAGAAATTCCTCCTGTTTGATAAACTCCTATGAGAGCCAGCATTTTGAGCACTGGACTAGGGCTCTGGAGGGCAGGATTTGAATCCCAACTCAGCCATAGAAACCCAGTGGATGATCTTGGACAAGTCACATTCTCTCAACCTCAGAGGATGGCAGTGGCAAGCCCTCTGAAGAAACGTGCCAAGAAAACCCCATGATAGGTTTGCGTTAGGGTTGTCATTAGTCAGAAATGACTTGCACACAACAACAGCCACAACAGACTGTAATATACCTGTGGCTGAACTTATGCAGAATCTGATTCTATTCTACCCCCTAAAACTAGGAAAGTGGGCTTAGTATTATACAATTCTCTATCTTACAATGTTTTTGCTCCCTCTCAAATTTATTGGGCCCATTTGTACCTTTTTCTCAGGATATATATGGCTTTTTAAAAATGATCTCATTCCCAGTGAACCAAAGGTAAATTAAAAAAATATATGAGGGAATGAAAGTCATCATGAAAACTGGGAAATTAATGACTGTGCAAATAGGTGGATGGGAGCTGTGGTGCACAGGCTAATTTTCCACAGAAAGTTGTTAAGAAATAATGGCTGGAATCTTGTATCAGCTGCTTAGACCCAATTCAGATGATGAAAATAAGCCAGGATGAATCTGTGTTGAATCTCCATTGTTCACATGCATTTCAAATGCACCTGATTAATTTTTTTTTGGGGGGGGGTTAATCTGGGATAATTGGTATTGGTTTTTTCCCTGAGTTTTTTGAAAAGATGTACATCACCAGCAGCATGAATAACTGATGCAATAAGACCCACGATAAAACCCTGCATGCTTTGAATACATTCACATCATTGACTCCATCTTTAGTGGAGTGCTGACATGTGTGAGCAAAGGAACTTGCAGAGATGCGCATAGATGTGGTTCCACAGTGTGAACAATAAACCCACAATGTGTGAGTGAGATTATTCGCATAGCTGCATTAAAAAACAGCAACAATCATGACAATAGTGTCACAGCTGTGAATCAGTAGCCATGGTGAATGTGAAACAGTTACCATTGAAAATATACAGGGGTAGCTGTGTTAGCCATTTAACAAATACAACAAAAATTCATCAGTGATATCTTTATTGGCCAACCGAAATGCACAATATACTTGTTGCAAGCTTTCAAAGCTCCATGGGCTTCTTCATCAGGCAAGATATTACAAACCAAACAGGAGAAGAAGAAGAAAAAAATGAAGATGTTAATCAGATGCCTGCATGTTGTTTCAGTCCTTAGTGAAGACGTTATGATGGGGAGGATATCTTTTGCAAGCAGGCACCTCCTCTGTCCAGGTGGCAATAGGGAGATTTTCAAAGTCCAGGAAATTTAAAGTCCATTTGCATCTCAACAGAGACCTCTCTTTTGCAATTGAGTAAATCTATGTAAATGTTTTGTATTCACAATTGCTACTTAGTCACTGTTGCCATGATTGTAAAATCCAAATCATTTACTTTTCCAGGTATCAATTGCATGAGAAGAAGGAGATTCATTCTGATGGCTACTGGAGCATGTTGGTCAATCCTGGGTTTTCCAAATACTGGTAGTACCGCCGCTGTCTGCACCGTTTGCCCCCAAGATCAACTAAATAACCACAGGCAGTCCGCACAATGTGGCATCAAGTCGTGCCATTCAGTTATGATTATTTTTTTGCTTCCCCATGTGCATTTGCACCATTGCATGAACACAGCGCCTGCTACTGCCAAATACCTCTCTCCTTCTGCCCAGCTGCAATCCCATTGGATACCCTGTGTGACCAGCCAGTCACACGAGTGATACACCACTCAGACAGTGCATTGGTGTGCCCAGTAACACACTGGCAAATCAAAAACATGGCCCCCATAACTTCACCCCTTGTCCCCTTGTTGGACTGTCTGGTTCATGTACGTATTAATTACATCCATTGCATTATTGGTGACCTGCCTTGATCATCGTAATTTCACTTCATGGGATGTGTGATGGATCAGTGGTGTGATGGATCAATGGTGTAGCTGGCCATTCATCCACTTGTATACTCAACAAATGAAAACAAAGTATGTCAAGCAATGACACCGGTGGCTGTGTCTCATTGGTTCCAAGGCATATGCTCCAGACCCCTTCAAACCACCTGGGCTTTCCTACATTCCCACACTCATGCCATGCTGTTTATATGCTGGTGTCATAATGCACACTTTCTGCATTAGAGCGGAGTAAAGGGGCATTTATTTTTTGCTCCAGCTTTTCACTCCAGAGCATGGCCATTTCAGCTTTGTGAATCATCTGAACAGCTGAGGTTCAAAACGGGGTAAACCCACTTTATTTTGCCAGTGCAAACAACTCTTAAGAGGCATTGCCAGAGTAGTTGGGAATATTCATACGCAAAGGGATCTTGTAGCACGGTTGAGACTGAGAGAAAGAAGTTGGTAGCAGGAGCTTTTGTAGCCTTGGGTGTATCTACACTGCAGAAATAAATCAAATGCCATGACTCTATCTGACAGAATACTGGGATATGTAGTTTGTTGTGGCACCAGAGCTTTATGACAGAGAAGGCTAAATATGTCACAGAACTACACATCCCAGGGTTCCATAGCATTGAGCCATTACAGTTAAAATGGTGTCAAACTGCATTATTTCTGCAGTGTGGTTACTCCTTGGTCTAATTCCTTGCATCTGAGGAAGTAGACTCAAGTCTATTAAAGCTTATACTACAGAGTCTTTTCACTCAAAGGTGCTACTTCGGTTCCTTGTGTATACTTAACTGTATTCCAGCCAATAATTGAAGGGTACCATGAACTTTAACAACTTTAAGTTAACAAAGGAGATCTTCCCTTCCAACTGTTTAAGGTGATGTTCAAACTGTTCTAGTGGTAGTAGATAGTGGGAGTGGAGAGTAAGGATACTATTCTTCACTAATTTTCTTCTCAAAGGAAGCAATGAGTAATTTTAGCAATTTTTCTTCCACTGCAACAAAGTCTTGTACAGTGGGGCCCTTGTTATCCGCTGGAGTTTGGTTCCTTGACCTCCCATCGACAACAAAATCCATGGATGCTCATTCAATCCAATGGCATAACAAAATGGTGTCTCTTATATAAAATGGGAAATCAAGGCTTGCTGTTTGGAATTTATGCTTTTTCTGAATATTTTCAAGCCGTGGATAAGGAGGGGCGACTGTACAATTTTTTTAACAAGATTATTTACAATTTGGAACTTATTCTGTACAAAGTACACATATGGTTGCTTTCCACAGAAAACAGCATTTTCTGTGCAGAAAACAGTATCTTTTGCACTATAAATAATATTTGACACTCAAGAAGTTTTATTTTTTGACCATTTTGTAGAATAGTCTCAAATATACTTTGAGAAGGGGTAATGGAGGAAAGCCACCTGTGTGAAGAACCCCTTATCTTTCACCACTAAATATCCTTGATGGCACCACCCTGGGCCTTTTCATCCCACTGCTGCCACCAAATATGTGAAGGACTCCTCCCAGCCTTCACCCTAACACAGCTCTTTAAGAAGACACAGCCCCTCTGTGTCTCTTATATTCAGTAGCATGGTGCGATTCACACGGAGGCCAAGTTGTATTTCAAAACACCAACAAAGTTTATTATAAAATATAAGAAATAAATTATAAATTAGTTTCAAAGATGTTACTATTGTCTTATTACTTAGTTACAAAAGGTTCCTTAACCTATTAATAACCATACAGCCACTCAGGCAATCTTCTCTCCAATACCAAGGCCAAAATCTTTCTTGAAACCACTGGCTTGTTCTGAGCCTCTCTCTCTTAGACTGATTGATTGGCCTGTTCACTACAACCTGTTTGATGGATTGACTCCTTGCTTGGTTGGGAGCTATCTTTCCAACAACCCAGAAGATCCTTCACCCAAACCGTCAACTATGACACTTTCATGGTCTAATTCTGCAAGGAAATCAAGAGTCAATTCACTCGTTGGCTTCTAGATGAGTTTACTTACAATAGACGTCGACTCGTATCGACTTGATTGCTGGGGAGCCCAGGCCATTCTCCGCTTTGCAATAGTAGCGTCCACCTTGATGTCGCTGGATATTTGTAATCCTCAGTGTCTCATTGAAGACACTCGAGTCTTGAAACCGGTCAGAGGCACTTCCTGCAGTTTTGGTCCATCTGATCTGAGGAAGCGAGAAAAAAAGAAAGTTACTTTCAATGGAATGTTTCCTTTGTGACTATGGACTGAATTCATATGGGCCAGTACCAACTAGAGCAATGCCCTTGCTTCAACCACTGTATCATGAGTAAACATATACTGTATATACTCATGTATATTGAAATTTTAGTCAAAAAGTGACCTAAAAAACCTGGATCAATTTATCCATGGGTCAACTCTCACAATGTAAGAGTTATCAATGTATCCATGTATCCATTGGTAACTCTTACGAAAAAGGGAACCATTCCCTTCTCTGAGGACCTTATCAGACGTTGGAAATTGGAAGTATAATCTAATGACCATCCAAACACAATCATGGGGTTTCACATTATTGAGAATTAAAGCATCTCATACAATTTCGGGCAATGGAGGGTCATTTTCGGGTAATGGGAAGTCATTCTGAATGCATTTCAAATGAAATTAGAATTCACATGAATTCGCTAAACTAACGAATTCACGTGAATTCGAATTGGCTCCAATTCATAGAATCATAGAATCATAGAAATTTAGAGTTGGAAGAGACCACAAGGGCCATCCAGTCCAACCCCCTGCCGTGCAGGAACTCCCAATCAAAGCATACCCGACAGATGGCCATCCAGCCTCTGCTTAAAAACCTCCAAGGAAGGAGACTCCACTACGCTCCGAGGGAGTGTGTTCCACTGTCGAACAGCTCTTACTGTCAGGAAGTTCCTCCTAATGTTGAGGTGGAATCTTTTTTCCTGCAGTTTGCATCCATTGTTCCGAGTTCTGTTCTCTGGAGCAGCAGAAAACAAGCAGAAAATTGCTCCATTCGCAATAAAGAGAAATTCCTCCCGTCTGATAAGGTCCAGAGTAGAGTGGTAAAAGGCAAGAACAGTTTAATTCCATTTTAATTGACACTTTTGTAAGCTTTTATTGTACTTTGTTTTTAGACTGTAAGCCACATTGAGTCCCAATTTTGGGAAAAAGAGAGGTACTACTGCTACTACTACTACTACTACTAATAATAATAATAATAATTGTTGTTGTTGTTGTTGAATGCCTGGGTAGGAAAATGGACCAAGTGGCTTTCTGGCACTTCCTCTCAAAGGAGTACTAAGAAAAATCAGGCTTTAAAGGATGTGAATAAGACATTTGAGTATGTTTGTCAGCTTTACTGGGTTAAAATCAAGCAAAGTGCTCATATTAAGGTTATATAATAACTGCTAATGTCGCTGTCTTCTTCTTCTTCTTTTTCTTTTCCTTTAGGTACTTTTTGACATGTGTGAGTCTTCTTAGTCCTGCGTACACCTGGTCGCCTTCCCTACATTTCACAGCCACCATTTGCCATAGTTTCCTCCTCATCCTCATTAAGATGAGCACAAATAGTGATGCCTGCTGGACATTTGGAAGTTCTTTGGCATTGTTTTAATTTGCCTCGGCCTTCACCTCCTTTGTTACATATCCCTAAGTTTTTTGTGCATTGTGGGGAGCAAGACAGTACCCGAGAAGCATCTGGCCATGTCCCTATGGCTAGATGTGAAATGACTACATCACCTGCTGAGATCTCCTGATGACCCCAATGGAACTCAGTGCTGATGTATTCATTTAATGTCTGGCGACAGAGACACAGCCAGATTCTTCTCCAATCCAGTCCACTTTGTCCAATCCTGCCAACTTGGTGACAACGTGAAGGGCCATGTTTGGTTCAAGGCTGCAGAAGTGAAGTTGTGCATGAGGTGTCATTTGACATGGACATTTTTAACCTTGTATGTTTTAAATTTTGTATGTTGTAATTTTAAAAACTTTTTTACTGTTTTAATTGGACTATTTTAATTGTTTTTTGAAGTGTTGTTTTAATATCTGCGTGTGTGTGTGTTGTGAGCTGCCTTGAGTCCCAACTTGGGAGAAAGGCAGGATTAAAATAAAAATAAATAAATAAATAAATCGATGTGCTCCATGCACAGATGTGACTTTCTCTGGATTGCACTTAGATGTGCACTATTCAGTTTGTAGTGAATGAGTGGCATTGTGCAACTCAATAAGCATCAAGTTAGCAGCAAGCATTCTGCTTGGGAATTATATACATGTCAATGGACTTACATGTGAATGAAATTGCATAGAGTAGTTTTGCATCATTCACATTCACTTGAGGCTACTGTGACATTACAATATACTGAGAATCTGTTGAACAATGGTGGAGTGACTGATACAACATGAACCAATATGCAACAGGTATCAATGCACATAGGGAAATTCAGTGATGCACATCTGGCTATCTAAAGTATCCCATGTGAATAGGAGCACTCTTGCCAGTGTCCAGATGTGCATCTTTGCAAATTCCCTAACAGTGTTTCATTGCTTTTTTTTAGCAATGGATTAATAAAATTTGGACATGCAGATTGAGATAAGGGTCTGAGCCACGCTTCACTTCCTTGGTGCAGGGATCTCACTTACTGTCTCAAAAATGTGCACCCCAGACAAGTGTCTCACATCCCCGAGAAATCTCACAAAGCATGTTGGGTGGAGTGGGGGACGCTCATTTTTCCCCCTCCTTAGTATAAGCTCAGATGTTGGTCTGTCACAGCCTCCAAACCCACAGCAGATGCATTCTGTCAAGAGAATTCGATGTACATGTGAGACGGCCAACCTTAGCACAGATATTTCCCTCCCATCACAGACTGTCAGCATTTTTCTATTTTTAAACTATTTGCCACTAGCAGCTTCAAATCATCTGTACAAGGACTGTGCTACAGGATAAACGCTTGATAGGATGTCAAATTGATTGTCTTCCCTCCCTCCATCTACACACAGGCAGACACACACATACACACACAATTTCATATTAGAAAAATGCATCTTCTTTTGAATGTTTAGCTGGAAAACAGAGCACGGAATAATCACTAGGGTCTGGAGATTAGGAAGGAGGCAAAGAACGATGAAGCTGTTCATAAGGCATTTCATTTCTTTTTAAATCAGATTTTCAGCTGGAAGAAATGAATGGGGCACTTCCATTCTTTATGCTGTGGAGAACTCAATATGCATTCTCTTATCGACTAGGTAGGTTCATAGAGCTGTGATTCTTCACCCTCCATCCCCGCTGGTCCCCCCTGAATCAACTAGTGTGATGGATTTGATCTATCCCATTTTGGGAGAAAGGCAGGAGGTCAGTGCAATAAATAAATAAATATGAAATAAATGCAAATGCAGTGCACATTTCACACAGATCACAGCCTGTGCCAGATTTCGGGCATCACCGTTTAATAATGATATTGACAAGCAAAAAAGTGTCAAGAAGGAGGGGACTTTAGATCATCTGCCCTTGGGGCACATTCGTACTTGGGGCTCATCTGTTTAACTGTCATGGTTCATTGCAATGGAATTTATGGGATTTGTAGTTTGTTGTGGTCCCACAACAAACAATAAATCCCAGAATTCCATAGCATAGAGCCATGGCAATTAAAGAGTGTCGGACTGCATTATTTCTGCAGTGCAGATGAGCCCCAAGATGATCAAAGGTCTGGAAGCTACCTTATAAGAAATGGCCGAGAGTGGGAGGTATATTTAGCTTGGAGTATAGGTGAAGATAAGTTGTCTTTATATATATGAAGGGATGTTATGTAGAAGCTTGTTTTCTGAAGTTCCAGAGACTAGGATTCAAATCAATGGATTCAAATTGCAAGAAAACAAATTGCACCTACACATTTGGAAGAATTTCTCACCTGTTAGAATTATTTGACAGTGGAATAGACCACTTGGGAAGGTGGGTTCTCCTTCTCTGGGGGGTATTTTAAACAGGCTAGATATCCATTGTTGTCCCTTCCAGCTACAGTTGTCCCTCCAGATTCGCTGACTTCCTGTTTGCGGTTTTGAATTTCCGCAGACGGGAAATCAAGAGTGAAAAAATGCCATGTGCACCCATTGCTCCCTCTTCAATATGACATCCCTTCAAATATTTGAACAGAGCTATCATATCTCCTCTTAACCTTCTCTTCTCGAGGCTAAACATCCCCAGTTCCCTAAGGCGGTCCTCATAGGGCATGGTTTCCAGACCCTTCACCTCCTTAGTTGCCCTCCTTTGGACACACTCCAGTTTCTCCACATCTTTTTTGAATTGTGGTGCCCAGAACTGGACACAGTATTCCAGGTGGGGCCTGACCAAGGCAGAATAGAGTGGCACTATTACTTCCTTTGATCTAGACACTATACTTCTATTGATGCAGCCTAAAATTGCATTGGCCTTTTTAGCTACCGCATCACACTGTTGACTCATGTTCAGTTTATGGTCTAGTTGGACTTCTAGATCCTTTTCACACGTAGTTTCATTCAGCCAGGTGTCCTCCATTTTATATCTGTGCATTTCATTTTTCTGCCCGAAGTGCAGACCGTTAACATTTCTCTGCGTTGAATTTCATTTTGTTAGCATTGGCCCAACTTTCTAGCCTGTTCAGGTCATTTTGAATTTTGATCCTCTCCTCTGGGGTATTAGCTACTCCTCCTAGTTTAGTGTCATCTGCAAATTTGATAAGTATGCCCCCAATTCTGTTATCCAAGTCATTGATAAAGATGTTGAATAACACTGGGCCCAGTACAGAACCCTGTGGGACCCCACTGGTCACTTCTCTCCAGGATGAAAAGGAACCATTGTTGAGAACCCTTTGGGTTCGGTCAGTCAACCAATTACAAATCCATGTAACAATTAACTTGTCTAGCCCACATTTTGCAAGCTTGTTTGCAAGAATGTCATGGGGAACCTTGTCAAAGCCCTTACTGAAATCGAGGTATACTATATCCACAGCATTCCCTTCATCTACCAAACTGGTAATTTTATCAAAAAAAAGAGATCAGGTTCGTGTGTCATGACTTGTTTCTCTGAAACCCATGTTGACTTTTTATGATTATGGAATTATCCTCTAGATGTTCACAGACTCTCTGCTTAATGATCTGCTCCAGAATCTTTCCTGGTATTGATGTCAGATTAACTGGATGATAATTGTTGGGATCCTCTTTTTTCCCCCTTTTTGAAGATGGGGACAACGTTTGCCCTCCTCCAGTCTGCTGGGACTTCTCCTGTTCTCCAGGATTTCTCAAAGATTATTGCCAATGGCTCCGATATTACATTTGCCAGTTCTTTTAATATCCTTGGATGTAGTTCATCTGGTCCTGGAGACTTGTATTCATTTAGGTTAACCAAGTAATCCTGTACTACCTCTTTACTTATTCTGTGCTGAAATTCTCGTATTCTGCTCCATTATCCTCAGGTTGAGTACCCTTTGCCTTTTCTGTAAAGACTGAAGCAAAGAAAATGTTGAGTAATTTTGCCTTTTCTTGTCACCTGTTAGCATTTTGCCATCTTCACCACACAGTAGCTGTACCATTTCCTTCTTTTTCCTTTTGCTGTGGACATACCCACAAAAGCCCTTTTTATTGTTCTTAACTTCTCTAGCAAGCCTGAGTTCATTCTGTACTTTAGCCTTTTTGACTATATCCCTACACACGCTTGCTATTTGTTTGAATTCCTCTTTGGAATTCCATTTTTCCATTTCTTATACATGTTCTGTTTAAAACTTATGTCAGTTGAAAGTTCCTTAGTCATCCATACTGGTTTCTTGAGACATCTCCCATTTTTCTTCCTCATTGGAACTGTTTGAAATTGTGCCTTCAGTATCTCCCTTTTGAGGAAATCCCATCCGTCTTGAACGCCCTTCTCTTTTAGTATTCCTGACCATTCCTGACCATTTTAAACAGACCATGGGATCACCCCCAATAGTCCTCTAAGTTTATGGAAATCAGCTTTCCTAAAATCTAGAATTCATGTCTGACTATGCCTAGCTTCAATTTTCCACTGTATAACAAACTCCAGGAGAACATGGTCACTTCCACCTAAGGATCCCACCACTTGCACCCCATCAACTAGGTCTTCCCTGTTGGTTAAGATCAGATCCAAAAATGGCTGATCCCCTTGTTGCCTCTTCCACCTTTTGGACAATGAAATTGTCTTCCAGGCAAGTGAGGAATTTGCTAGGCCTTGAGCAAATAGTTAAAGTCACCCATCACTACTATGTTTTTCCTATCAGAGTGTGCGGTCATCTTTTCTAGAAAGGCATCATCCAATTCCTCCAGCTGAGTTGGGGGTCTGTAGTAGACTTCCACAGAAACATCCCTGTTGCTTCCCTCTCTTTTAATTTTTATCCAGACACTCTCCAATTGACTTCCAGTATTGATGTCCTGGATCTATTCACTGATATAAATATCCCTGACATATAATGCTATTCCTCCTCCTTTCCTGTTTGGCCTGTTTCTCTTTAAAAGGTTATATCCCTCTATTTCTAAATTCCAATTGTGAGACTCATCCCACCAGGTTTCAGTGATGCCTATTATATCATATTTCCCTTGTTGTGCTAGGAGTTCAAATTCATCCTGCTTATTTCCCATACTTTGTGCATTAGTGTAGAGACATCTAAGACCTCTTCACTTGCTGCCTGTGCACATTTTTTGCCTCCTACTGTTGGGTCCTTGCACTGTTTGCCTTGTTCCCTCTATGCCACTTTGACTATTCTCTCCAGCCCTTTTGCCTTCCAGACTGCTGTCTCCCTTCCCCACATAACTCAGTTTAAAGCCCTCCTGATCAGATTTTTCAGACTGTTGGCAAAAACGTTTCTTCCAACTGGCGTGAGATGTAGCCCATCCCTTGCTAGAAGTCCCTCCTCATGGAACCGCAGCCCATGATCCAGGAATCCAAGCCGTTCTCGGCGACACCATCTGCGGAGCCAATTGTTGACATTTGCTATTTTCCTCTCTCTTCCTGGACCATGCCCTTCAACTGGCAAAAGAGATGAGATGACAACCTGTGCATCCATCTCTTTCAGCTCCCTACCCAGAACCTCATAATCCCTTATGATATTCTGAAGGCTGTGCCTTACAGTATCATTGGTTCCCACATGGACCAAAAGGAAGGGGTATTTGTCAGTAGGTTTGACCAGTCTTGTCAGCCTCTCTGTCACATCACAGATCTTTGCCCCAGGGAGACAACACACTTCCCGAGACATCTTGTCAGGCCCACAAATCACTCCTTCGGTACCCCTCAGCAAGGAGTCCCCCACCACCACCACACGCCTCCTCCAAGGTTTAGCAGCAACTGTTCCCTGCGATGGAACTCCCAGGCTCCCTTGCTCTGTCCCTGAAGTCTGTCCATGCTGCTCTTCCTTGTCCTCCTTAATAAGGGACAGAGCTTCAAATCAATTCTGTAGCTGCAAGCTCTCAGAACGATCCTTGGTTTCCCTTCGTCTGTGTGTGACATTCCTCCAGCTATCTTTCTCCTGTGTACCAGGCTGTCCCAGACCTCTCAGAGGGCCTTTTCAGCTACTGCCCCTAAGCTTTGGAATGACCTGCCAGACGAGATGTGTCTCATTACATCACTGGCTAGTTTCAAAACGGCTTTAAAGACGCATCTTTTCCGGCAGGCCTTTCCTTGAAACAGGAAATAAATGGAATATCCACTCCCTGCTCTGAAAACATAGACAGAAATGGGAATTATCTCAGCTGCCTTTGCCTAATCCAGCTGCGTTTATTTAAAGCGGACTTGCACGTGAATAGTTCATGAGATTGCACTTTGTTTAATACCTGTTGACCAATTTTAATCTGTGTCAATTTTAATTTGTCTTGGTTTAATTTAGTTTTAAGGGGAGCGGTTGGGGAGGGATATGATTGTCGTTTTTACTCTGTATCCTTTTTAATCTGTTGTACCCCGCTCCGAGTATTTTATTAGAGGAGCGGGCTATAAATAAACTTTATTATTATTATTATTATTATTATTATTATTGCATGAAGTGACAGTCTCCTCCCTAGCAACTTCCTCTGTGTGGTCCCCGTTCAAGAGCGTTTGTACTGTTCTGATCATTGCTGGGCATTTCATTCAGACCTCAGAAGTAAGTGAGCTGCAGCAGTAGTGGATGCATTAGGAGGAAATAGATGTTCAGCAGTGCAGAAATGGAGACTGATGTAACAGAAGGAGCTTGAGGCAGCTGTGGAGTCAGGATACTCCAAGTTACCTCCAGAATATCCTGGCCAATACAGATTAGGCCTTAGGGTTGGGAGTGACCACTAGGGCCATCCAGTCCAACCCCTCTTCTGCCCTCTGTGGGATGGATCAACCATCTAACCTCTGTTTTAAATCTCTATAGAAGGAGACTTGACCACCCTCTGATGTAGCAGCTTCTTCCACTGTCGAACAGTTCTCACCATCAGGATGTTCTTCCTAATGTTGAATCTCTTTCCTTAAATCCATTGCTCCAGACCCTAGTCTTTGAAGAAGCAGAAAAGAAGCTGGTTTCATCCTCAATATGGCCTCCCATCCAATATTTAAATGTGGTTCTCATGTCATTTTTTCACCTTTTTTTCTCCAGGCTAAACATACCGAACTCCCTAGGTCTCTCCTCATAAGGCATGGTTTTCAGAACCTTCACTATTTTGGTTGTCCTCCTCTGGACATGCCCTGGATACACAGGAATACACAATCAAATCCTCCTGACAGATGGCCTTTGCTTGAAAACCTGGAAAGTAGACTCCACCACTTTCCAAGGCAGCATGTATCACTGTCTAACAGCTCTTACCATTAGGGAGATGTTCCTTATGTTTAGGTAGCATCTCTTTTCCTGTACTTTGAATCCATTGCTCCTGGTCCTTGTCACTGGAGCAGCAGAAAACAAGCTTGCTCCAGCCTCAATATGGCATCCCTTCAAACATTTAAATATCTAAACAGGGCTGTCATATCACTTCTTAACCTTTTATACTCCTGGATAAACATACACAGCTCCCTAAGCCACTTCTCAAAGGACATGGCTTCCAGATCTTTCAATGCTCCACCTTATACCTCTTTATTTGAGGAATTTCATGGAATCATAGATTCCCAGAGTTGGAAAAGACTCCAAGGGCCATCCACTGCAAAACCCTTCGGCCATGCAGGAAGACACCATCAAAGCTCTCCGAACATCTATCCTCTGCTTTAAAACCTTCAAAGGAGATGCCACCAGCTTCTGAAGGAGTGTGTATATTCCATGAACAAACAGCTCTTACAGTCAAGATGTTCCTCCAAATCTTTATATGGGGTCTCTTATAATTTGAATCCATTTCAAACTGTGTGTGTTCTTGCAGTGAGGGGAAAATGGTAAAATTATTTGTCCTTGCCCATAAGAATGAAATGTACAGAGATTTATGTTCCTAGGTGCCGGTTCCTTAATCTGAAACAGCAGGTTCCTGAGATTGCATTCCATTGCAAAAAGCTCAGTTCTCCTGTTTTAGCATATTTTGCTTGAAAGGCAAGGGATCACTTACTAATTCTTGTAAAGCTTATCAATGAGCAGAGAAGGGAAAAAAATAGGGAAAGAGAAGACAACCTGGTGTTCCTTTTCACTGCAACAAATTGCAGGATTCTTTGGAGACCCATTTCTAAGTAGTTGCAGGAGGGGTGGGGGTGGTTAATTTTATTTTTATTTAATTTTTGCTTTTATTATTATTATTATTAACCTAGATGGCTCAGCAGGAAGGCACCCACCACCCACAGAGCCTGGCAGAGTAGGCACCGCTCTCTTCCTTTGAGGAGAACATACTGGGGTGATGAATATGCAAGATGGCATGGGGCTCGATAATCCTACCTTATTTTATATGCTAATGGCTGAGAAACGTTCTGCCTCTTCAACCGCCATTATGGTTGAAACAACTCTGGTTGTTTAAAGATTAAAACAAAAATTGTGAATGTTAAACAGCTTCTTGAAAGCAAATCTTATAGTCAATAACAATGACAAACGAAGGGAAAGAACCAAATCCTCAAAAAGAAATTCTACAGAAAGTGGAAGCAAAAATGGTGAAGGTAGATGGGATAGAAATTAAGTAAGTAAGTAAGTAAGTAAGTACCGTAAGTAAAAATAGGCACAAGCATTCCTTGGGCTGGACCATGGAGTACCAAGGTACTAGGATGGACACCATGATTGAAGATGATTTCTGCAGTCAAGCCATCAGAAGAAGACTAGACCTTGGGCTGAATCACACAGCAGAAATAATATAAATCGACACCACTTTAACTGCCATGTTCCATGCTATGGAATCTTGGGATTTGGGGCTTGCTGTGAAACAAGAGCTCTTTGACAAAGCTCACAAAACTACAAAGTGGAGTCATGACAGTGTTAAGTGGTATTAAATTGCATTATTTCCACAGCAGATTCAGCCCTGGGAGGCAGCTAAGTAGTAACTAGATAAGATTTGGAGATGTACATAGAGATATATAATTAAATAGGAAGAAAATCAAGTCACTTGAAACATGGTTCTGGAGAAGAGTTCTGCAGATGTTGTGGACTGCTAAAAAGACAAACAAATGGGTCCTGAATGAAATCAAGCCTGAACTCTCCCTAGAAGCCAAGATGTTAAATCTGTCATACTTTGGCCATGTCATGAGAAGACACGAATCACTAGAAAAGACAATAATGCTTGGCAAGGTAGAAGGCAGAAAGAAAAAAGGAAGGTCCTATTACAGGTTGACATAGTCAAGAAAGCTAGGGCCCTTTTAGATCTGTGCCGGGCTGTTGATGACAGAGTGATGACAGGTTTTTCATTCATAGGGTTGCCATAATTATTATTATTCTTTATTTATATAGCGCTGTAAGTTTACACAGTGCTGTACATACAAATATATAATTAGACGGTTCCCTGCCCTCAGGCTTACAATCTAAGAGATACAACACAAAAAGAGAAGGGAAAGGTGGTGGGAAGGGGATGAGGTCCAGTGGTTCTTCTCTCTCTCTGGGGCCAAGGCAGATGGACTGGAGGGAGGGCATGGCTTCTTAATACATAGTTAAAAGGAGGCATCCTGGGGCAGATGGTACAATCCTGGGAACACTTCCCTAAACAATATAGTCTTTAACTCAGTTTTGAACCTGGTTAGGGAAATGATGAGGCTTGCATGTGGGGGAAGAAGGTTCCAGGAGTGAGGGGCAGCAAGTGAGAAGGGATGAATCCGGGACAGGGCAGTGGAAATCCTCGGCTAGGACAGGAGACCTTGACTACCAGAACGGAGAGTACGAGAAGGAGTGTGAGGAGAAAGAAGGTCAGACAAGTAAGGAGGGGCCAGTCTGTGGAGGGCTTTGAAAGTCAACAACAAAAGCTTGTACTGGATGCGGAAGGGGAAGGGGAACCAGTGAAGGGAGGATAAGAGAGGAAAAACACGATCAAAGCGGTGAGTGGATGTGATAATATGTGCAGCTGAGTTCTGGACAGAGATTAAAGGATGGAGATGAGAGAGAGGAAGCCCTGTCAGAAGAAGGTTACAGTAATTTAGTCGTGAAACCACTGGGGCATGGACCAGAGCCTTGGTGGTGGAGGCTGAGAGGAATGGACAGATTTTAGCAATGTTGTAGAGAGAGAATCTACAGGTCTTGGTGCTGGCCTGAATCTGGGGAGTAAACGAAAGAGAGGGATCAAAAATGAAACCAAGACTGCAGGCTTGCTGAACCAGTTGAATAGAAGTGCCATCAACAGAAACAGGAGTATTGAAGGGTGGGTTTAGGTGGGAAGATGAGGAGCTCTGTCTCAGACATGTTGAGCTTCAAGTGCTGATGCTGCATCCGCTGAGAGATGGCAGCCAGACAAGATGAAACTTGCTGTTCAAGCCCCGGTGAAAGGTCAGGGGTGGAAAGATACAGCTGAGTGTCATTGGCATACAGATGATAGGAGAAACCAAAAGAACTGATGAGTTTACCAAGGGACAGTGTGTATAGAGAGAACAGAATGGGACCCAGGACAGAGCCCTGAGGAACTCCTACAGATAATGGAACAGATGAGGAAGTCTGACCACCTGTGACCACGGCAAAAGACCTGTCTGACAAGTAAGATTTAAACCAGTTGAGAACAGAGTCAGAGAACCCAAGGTCAGAAAATAAGTCAAGCAAGAGACAGTGATCCACAGTGTCGAAAGCCGCAGAAAAATCAAGAAGAATGAGAATAGTGAAGAGGCCATTCACCTTGGCCTACAAGAAATCATTTGAATCAAAATGATAAGTCAAAGTCGATTTGATGACAGTTAACAACAACTAGGGTTCTGTCTGACCTTTTGCTCCCTGCACTATAATTTACATTGCCCATCAGGGTTAACTGCCTCCTCCTCTTGTCAAGATTTGGTTATTGAGATTTCTTCATATCAGGTTTGCCACTATCTTCTCCTGAGAGCAGGTGACTTGCCCAAGACCACCCAGTGGGTTTCATGGCTGAGAAAGGAATTGAATCCTGGTCTCCAGAATCATAGTCCAACTCTCCAGCTTCTACACCACATTGGTTCCTAGCAAGAAAAAAATAAACCTCTCAATGTTGTTTTTCTAACAAAGCTCATCAGTATTTCACAACTTAACACCCAGCTTACCCAAGTGTCAGTCTGGTATAGTTTTCTGAGCATTGGACTATGACTTCAGTAGAAGCAAGCATGGCATATTTGTTTGAACACTGAACAGGTTTGAATCCCTGCTCAGCCATGGAAATCACCAGAGGACCTTGGATAAATCACACACTCTCTGTTTCAGAAAACCCTGTGATAGGTTCCACATTCTTTCAAATATTTAAACAGGATTATTATGTCCCCTCTTAACCATCTCTTCCCGCAGCTAAACATACTTGGGGATGGAATATTAATTGAAAAACATGTCTTTTGTTTGGTTGTTTGGTTGTCTATTTTGAGTGTTGAGAAACCCTGATGAGAAGAATCCTGGACTGAGAAAAATGTTTGCCTTTCAGAGATTGTTCAGCGCAAAATTTGCACAAAGCTGTTTTGCACAAAAACACCATTTTCTATGCAGGAAACAGAATTTTCTGCATAGAAATTAATATCTTCTGTTGTATGCAAAAAGGTGTAATAAGGGATTGGTTCTATGTAAAATTTGCACATGGTTGATTTGTGCAGAATACAGCCTTTCCTGCACAATAATTAATATTTCTGCATTTAAATATTATTTGCCATGCAAAAAATAGACTGTTTCCTGTAAAGAAAACTGGAAAGATCCAGAGCAAATGGAAAGAATACTGTGAGACACCTAGAATACGGTATCCAGTTCTGGGCACCACAATTCAAAAGGATATTGACAAACAGAAGTGTATCCAAAGGAGGGCAACCAAAATAATGGAAGGTTGGGAAACCACCAAGTCCTCTGAGGAGCAACTGAGGGAGTTGGAAATGTTTAACCTCGGAAAGAGAAGGTTAAAGGGTGACATGAGAGCCATGTTTAAATCTTTGAAGGAATGTCATATTGAGAATGGAGCAAGATTGTTTTCTGCTGCTCCAGAGAACAGGACATGGAGCAATGGATTCAAACTACAGGAAAAGAGATTCCATCTCAACGTGAGGAAGAACTTCCCAACTATCCTGCTTTAAGCATCAATACTTCCAAGATGGGTCTTCTCCGACACTCACCCACCCATCAAGACCAGCAGTAATGCGCTCAATGGCCAAGGATTGCACTGAAACCTTTGGCCAAAATATTCTACTCTCTCTCATTACAGCCTGGTATTTTCAAAATCTATGGTTACCACCTGTCATTTGTAATTCCGCATTCCTTCTCGTGGCCTAAAGTGTTCACAACCTGCCAGGGTAATTAAATTAGATCCCCTGCTCTGGATCATATGCTCGACAATATGGTATGTGCCAACTCCTTGCCAAGACTCTTAGAAAGTAGGAGACAGGCCATCCCTGAAAGATGCTTCACTGCCTAATGATCCAGACAAGGAATGAAGACTCAGTGCTCAGTGTCTGGCCTCAGGTCAGATGTTGGGATTCAGACATGTGCCAAAGAATTCCCTACATCCCACTCCGGGCCGTATCTCTCACAGTGATGGATAACTCAGTGTGGTCTCCTTTAGCCTCCACAGATGTTCCCCTCTGATTCATGCAATTTGCTCTGCCCATTCTTGTTTCACAGTGAAGAATAAGGCTCAGCAGGGGTGAAGAATTTGGTACAAAGGCTGGAATCTTCTCAGTGACTTACACCTGTGTAAGTTCCCCTATGGGCATGGTTGGACATTTTTGTGTGATGGAAAAAGTCCAGAAGGCTGCAGAAGCAGGGTTCCACATGTGGGGCTGTTGTACATGGTTATGCACCATGCGTTGTACATGGATACACACTGTTTATGCATCATATATGATACACATACACACTGTTTATGCATCACTGTACATGTGCATTGGCTTACACTTCTGGTGGCACAATATTATCAGATTAGAACCATGGAATCAACTGGATTTACCTGTTTGTTGATTCATAATTCAACAATGGGTTCAATGCATCTACTCTAGTTGGGACTAACCAACAGAATTTTAGCCAATGTTTAAAGTGCGTGTGAAACAACTCCAATGTAGGATCTCAACCATTGACTTTTTTGGTGGTAGTTTGGTGGTAGTTTTCCTCTGAGAGCACAATTGTACACAGTTTGACTCCTCTCTCCCAATTTTATGGGCTGCTTAGCTTTGGGGAAAAGATTGAGAGTAAACGAGAAACATGACACAAGTGTTTAAAAGTGAGGACAAAGATAGATTTTGTTCTCCATACCTTGTAACATACAGTATTTGCTGCCCTTCTCTGAACCTGCTCTAACTTTTCTATTTACCATTGTTGTTCTGTACTTTTATGTTCTTTCTGACTTACGGAGAACCTAAGACAAACCTATCACGGGGTTTTTGAGGGATGAGAATATTTATCCTGCATTTAACCTGTTAATTAAAGTGTGGGATTTGGCTGCTTTTTATTTTCTGGAAAATCCCAAAAGTAAAAAAGCAGCACATTTTACCCATTATTTACAGGTTAAATGCGGGATAATGGAGATCTCAGGGGAAGTCGTCTAAAAACAATCCCGCTTTTGTGGCATATTCCCAGATTTAATTCCCATTTATCTACAGGTTCTGGGTGCTTTGCCTCCCCTGTGATAAACTGTGTGACTCACTCAATGTCATCCAGTGGGTTTCCATGGCAGAACAGGGAATTGAACCTTGCTCTCCAGAGTCAAAGTCCAATACTCAAACCGTTTATACCACAATACCGTTCATAAAATTGCTCAGGCCTAACTAGGGCAGAATATAGTGGGACTACTCCCTTCTCTTGGAAATTAGTTCTACAAAGGCAGGCTAAAATATTATTTGCCTTCTTTGCTGCAGCATCACACTAGTGGATCATCTTCAATTTATGGTCAACAATAATCCCAAAAGTGTTTTTACATGTGCTGCTGCTAGACCAAGTCCCCTCCCCCCTCAAAAAAAACCTTATAAGTGTACATTTGGTTTTAGTAGTCTAAATGGAGAATTTTGCATGTGTCTCTGTTCTACATTTAGGCCACAAAACACAAATGCAGACCTCCTGCACCCGATCCAGGAGCGGTTGGGCAAAGTAGTCTGAGGAATGCATTCACAATTTCCACACTTGTTACTATGTAGAATTTGTGAATACAAATCATTTACAGATCTGTGACTTGGGCTTAAGTATCTGCAACTGCACTAGTGAATTCCAGCCACAGTTTCCTGCATAGCATTTTTTTTTCTGCACATAAACATTTCTTTTTGTAAACACACACACACACATTTGTTTCTGCACAGAATAATTTCACTTTAACATTATAGGATGCTTGAATATGGGAGCAAAGGTCAGGCAAGGCTACATTTTATCACCTTATCTGTTCAATTTGTACGCAGAAAATGTCAGATGAAGAGCATTCTTCAAAACAGAAGGAGTGAAGACAGCAGGAAGGAATATCAATAATCTAAGACATGTAGATGACACCATACTACCAGCAGAAAGCATCACAGACTTGGAACAATCACTAAAGAAAGTCAAAGAATGAAGTGCAAAGGCCGGCCTAATGTTAACCTTAAAGAAAGCAAAAATAATGATTACCAAAGATTGACATAAATTCAACCTAGATGACGAGGAAATTGAAATATTTAAAGATTTTTTATACCTCGGATCAAACATTGATCAAAACAGAGACTGCAGTCAAGAACTCAGAAGAAGGTTAGGAATGGGAAAGGCAGCTATGGAAGAACTAGACAAAATCTTAAAGTGTAAAGATATACAGCTGAACACTAAAATTAGAATCATTCAAGCCATTGTATTCCCTGTTACCATGTATGGACGTGAGAACTGGACAGCAAGGAAAGCAGACAGGGAAAAAAAAATCAATTCATTTCAGATGTGGTGCTGGAGAAAAGTGCAAAGGAAACCATGGATGGCCAGAAAGACAAAGAAATTGGTCCTTGAGCAGATCAAGCCCGAACTCTCAATTGAAGCCATGATGATTAAATTAAGACTGTCATATTTCAGCCACATAATGAGAAGGCATGAATCATTGGAAAAGACAATGATGCTGGGGAAATTGGAGGGAAGTAGAAAGAGAGGAAGACTACATGCCAGATGGAGAGACTCAACCAGGGAGGCCATGGGCCTGAAACTGCAGGACCTGAAAAGGGAGGTAGAGAATAGGAGGCCTTGGAGACGTCTCATTCACAGAGTTGCCATGAGTCGGGATCAACTTGAAAGCAGCTAAAAACAACTGCAGAGGAATTCAAAGATATAGTTGTGCTAGTCTGGAATATCAGTATGCAAAGGAATGTAGCACCTTTGAAATTAACCAAGTCAAAGAAGTTATAGCATAAGTTTTTCACAGACTGAGGGGCTGTACAGACCAGCTTGAAGTGCCAGTGCAGTGGCAGCATGCTGTTTGCATGCCCCCACACTGCCTCCACACTGGCGTCACTCCACCTGCCCAACCGCATGGTGGGCAGTGTCACAGCACTCCTTTGGCGCAGTGTTTATATACTGCACACCAAAAGGAGTGCTGAAAAGTTCCCAGGATTATGCCATCTCCCCCAGGATGCCTGCTTATAACTATGTATTAAGAAGCCCTGCTCTTCCTCCAGTCCATCTGCCTTGGTCCTGGCCCCAGAGGGAGAGAAGAACCACTGGACCTCACCCCCTTTCCCATCACCTTCCCCTCTTCCTTTTGTGTTGTCTCTTTTAGACTGTAAGCCTGAGGGCAGGGATCCGTCTAATTTATGATTGTATGTACAGCACTGTGTAAATTTACAGTGCTATATAAATAACATTAATAATAATAATAAAGTGCTACAAGGGCACCATCGGGGCAGCAGCGTGTGGTTGCCGTGGCCCTAATCTGGCACTGGCTGCTCTGTTGGGGCTGTCTGTTTTGCCCCTTAGTCTACCTTGTCAGATGCATCACTTCACTCCATGCATCTGAGGAAGTAGAGCAAGTCTACAAAAACTCATTCTACAACTTATTTCACTCAGTTAGCCTCCAAAGTGCTGCAAGTTCCCTTTGCATACTGCAGAGGAATTTCTTTCCTTCTGCAGGGACAAAAAAAAAAAAAAAACCCTACCATAATTACACATCCTTGTATGAGAGGATGAAACAGTCAAGGATGTACTGCAAATCCCTAGGTATGCAGAAATTGGATTCAAGGAGGTTTCTCTCCCACCAGAATCCAAGAGTTCTTCCACTGGGGCTGAATGAACAGAAATTCAGGGGAGGCAAAATAAAGGATTTTGCAGTGAAAAGAGGAATTTATTGTTGACATCTTACGAGAAGGCCATTCCGAGACTAACCCTCATAGCAGATGGAAGAAATGGGTCATTATTATTAATAACATTAAAAAAAAAAACACTGTGCTAACTACAAACATTTTTAGACACCCACCGAATGATTAAAGGCAGTAGTTTATCTCACTTTCTGTGTAATTTGTTCCCCCAGGACTTTAAGAGATTTTTATTGTTCTGTATTTATCATTTTTATAGTGAATAATCAGTATTGATTTTATGATTAAATAATTCACTTGAAGAGCTGTGCAGGAGAATATTCTAGGAAAGGAGGACTGAACATAACAGCCCAAATCCTGTTGTTAGTCGCATACAGAGTCCATTCACTGAAAATGTAGGATTTACCTTTGTGTTGCCTCCCCATTCAACAATGGGTCTATGTTAGTTGGAACTAACCAACATAGAATCATAGAGTTGGAAGAGACCCCAAGGGCCATCCAGTCCAACCCCCTGCCATGCAGGAACTCCAAATCAAAGCATCCCCGATAAATGGCCATCCAACCTCTGCTTAAAGACCTCCAAGGAAGGAGACTCCACTACACTCCGAAGGAGTGTGTTCCACTGTCGAACAGGATTCAGGCTTGAGTTTATTCTCCATTCTTCCAAAATACAATGAAGTACAAAAAAGTTTCGGTTTCTTTGCTAGTTGATGGATCAGGACCATCTGGGACAAGGTAAAGATGAGGAATTTGTGGCAATCTCTGGGAAGTGTAACTCCCATCATACATGAGGACATTGAAAGTGTGCACACTTTTCCTTACAGTTATAAAGGTTGAGTCTCCCTTATTTGCAATTCTTGGGACCAGACGTGTTCTGGTTTCCTGAGTGCCACCAGGTTTTTTGAAACTGCATGGGGATGGGATTTTATAGAATCATAGAGTTTTAATGGTGTGTTGTGGAGTTTTATGATTTGTAAATCTTACAGTGGATTTTAATATTTTGAATGTTTCATGATTTAACCTTATAAACTCTTTTTAAGTGTCTTTTAATTAACTTTTATATTTATACTTTTATCAAAGTTTTTCTACATGGTTTTTAAAAATCTGTATTTTAAAACAGTGATTCCCAAACATTTCTTCTCCAGGTGTTTCAGATTCCAGCTCCCAGAAGCCTCAACAATCTTGGCCAACGGCCTGGGATTCTGGGGACTGAAGTCCAAAACATCTGGAGAACCAAAGTTTGGGAAGCATTGTTTTAAAATGTTGTTAGCTTCCTTGAGTCCCATTATTGGGAGAAAGGGAGGATACAAATGAATAAAATCATCATCATCATCATCATCATCATCATCATCATCATCATCCTGCAGCCCTGCCCAGCAGGAACGAGTTTTAGTCTTCTACTCAATAGCTTCCTTAACTGTCTACTGCAAAGACTCTAGAGGATTTCCTCTGCCTTTTGGCCCTACAGGAAGGCATTCCTTAAACCTCTGAAAACCTTTCATCCCAGAGGAATCCAAAAAGCACTGAAGCTGCAGCAGGATCATGAAGTGAGCTTTCTGCCAGGAACCAACCGCTGACCCGGCTGACAGCTTTGTAACTCGAACTCATGTCCTCAGAGACAGCTAAGTGTCAGAGACGGCACCATTAGGCTGCTGCTGCTGAGCTCCCCAGCCCTTTCTCCAAGCAGCAGCCTTGACACAACATCCTGGCCCCTTCTTTACCTCTGCAAATTAAATCCAGTTAACTGAGCCGCCACAAATGCTCTTCTCTGATTTCCCCGCAACTGCTTTGTCCTCTGTAAAGAGCGCAGGGGTTATTGATTTCTTGAAATACAATAGCAGCATGTTTACCTAAAGGCCGCTCCCATGTTGAAAACTTCATGATATTTGAAAAAGAAGGGAATAAAACAACGAAATGAACGATGCCAATCCCAACAGAGCGTTTGAGTTCATGTTAATGGGTAAAGGTTGTCAGTAAACCTTCTGTGCAACAGACACCATCTGGCCAAGCCTTTTTTAACAAGAGAGAACCATGAGCAGGAATGTGAAGATCACAGTGTGGTAAACATATGGATTTTTGTTTTCTCGCCTCCTCTAAATTGTGTCGTATTCAACAATAGATTTTCCAGTTCTGGTGGAATTGCTATGTGCAGAATTTATAAAATATTGTCCCTAATCCTCTTCCACTATACTTTTGCCTTCTGGCACTTCTACCATATATGATAGAAAGTGCCATGAGGTTCCTGACACTTCCAGTATGTATCATTTCCAATGTTATACATTGCTTTCAATCTGGATGAAGACAAATGCCATCTATACATCCTTTTTAGGAAATTTTCTTTAAAGTCCTGACATAAAGTAAACTTATTTGTATGTCTCCATTCCCCCCACCCTACAGTTTTCCAGGTCAGTTAATCTTCCACTGTCCTGTGACCATTTTATCATAACCTTTTTAGTCATTTCTTGTTCTAATTCTCTTTCTTTTAATACTTTAATAGTACTTAGCTATATATTATTGTCCTGAAACTTAATTTACTAATTTCAAATGGCAACTTAGACCACCATTTGGAATGGGAGAGCTCTAGCCTCTGTGAGAGACAAAACATTTGAATTTTCTCATACTTCTCAAGGAAAATAGTAAATATGTTCTCAGGAAGAACAGTAATTATATTTTGACAGCTATTTACATTATTATTATTATTATTATTATTATTATTATTAATGTTTATTTATATAGTGCCATAAATTTGCATAGCACTTTACAGGCATTATCAAAACAGCATATAACTTGCCAATGGCGTACAATTTATAAGTCATAAAATATAAACTATACAAAATTAAGCAAGTTATGCAGTTAAAATACTTCATAAAAACAACTAATACATATAATTAAATATAAAATTATAAAACAATATTAAAATACCGTTCCAAAGGCTGTAGAGAACAAGAAAGTCTTTAATCCGTATTTAAAACTAGCAAGAGGAGAGATAGAGATAGCAGATGTCAGAGAGAGGCAGTTCCAACAGTACAGTGCAGCAAATGAAAAAGGACAAAGTTGAGCCAAGGAAGAAGAAACCTTTGGCTGGGTAGGAAGCCCTGAGCTCCTGGACCATGAACAGAGTTTCAGGATCAAGGGGTCTCAGAAGTCCACAAGTGAAACATGAGTCAACAGGAGCATGTGGTATCCAAAAAATCCAATATGATTTCTGGGCTGCATCAACAGAAGGATCGTGTCTTGTTCAAAAGAAGCAGCGGAGAGATCTAATGGTCAGACAGGTTGAGCATGTTTAACTTGGGGGGGGGGGGGGGAGAGAGACTGATAGGTGACATGATAGCTGTTTTTAAATATCTGAAGGGAAGTCATGTAGGAGATGGAGCGAGCTTGTTCTCTGATGCTCTTGACACTGGGACATGGACCTATGGATTCAATCAGCAAGAAAAGAGGTTCCACCTAAAGATTAGTAACAACTTCTTTACTATAAGAGTGGTTCGACAGTGGAATCATCTGTCTCAGAGCGTGGTGGATTCTCTCTTTTTGAAGATCTTTAAACCTAGTTGGATGGACATATGTTGGGAGCTTCCAGTTCGAAGGGTGCATCTGAACCGTAGAAATAATGCAGTTTGACACCACCACAACTGTTGTGATTCAAATCTATAGTCTCCTGGGATTTGTAACTTTGGGAAGCCCCAATACTACCTGGCTAAAAGACCTTGTAAACCTACAGTTCCTAGAATTCCATAGGATGAAGCTACAGCATTTGCAATGGTGTCAAACTGTGTTATTTTTACAGTGCAGAAGCACTCTAACATTTTATGAAGCAATACTTACACAAATCCCATTGATTCAGCAGCTCCCCTCTGTCTGAAAGTACTAACAAGATTCAGACCTCAGCCTTTGAAACAGCTTGGAGTTCAATCCATGTAGAGCCTGACCAATAATTGCCAGCACTTTTATTGGTGGTCTGAAATAGACTGGGAGTCTAAGGTTGCATCCACACTGCAGATATAATCTGCTTTGACACTACTTTAATTACCATGGCTCAAAGGTATGGCATTCTGGGAACTGCAGTTTGTTGTGGCATCAGAGCTCTCTGGCAGAGAAGGCTAAATATCTCAAAAATTTACAAATCCCAGAATACCATACCATTGAGCCATGGCAGTTAAAGTGGTGTCAAACCAGATTATTTCTGCAGTGTGGATGCAGCCTAAGATCCTGTGCTTCTAAGATCATTCAGAAAAGATAAGTCAAAGCTAAAGCTGCAAGTTGGAAAGGTCTAAGACTGCTAAAACATATGGAGTTGAATTGTATCAATTCAGATCGGAGGCCTATTCCTCTCAATCTCTGGGATGAAATCATTCCTCCAAGTCCTAGAAGGCAATGCCAGGAATTGAACCTGGGACATTCTCTATGCAAAGCATGAACTCCATCCCCTGAGTTACAGAATAGGGTGTTCTTTGCAGAATATTAAATTTCTTTTGGTGATTTGCACCATTTCCTTGATTATTTTTTTTTTTAAAACCAGAAATGCTTTTTCCCCGTTAATTGTGTATTTACCTCATCAGCATAATTATCCCCAATTATGCAATTAGTTTTCATATGTGTAATCATTTGAACATGTAGTTATGTTTAATTACACCATTTTAAAAAGGTATGAGACAAAATCCTTTGCTTTGATTGATGGGTGTACGGCTGGAGAAAGGAAAACGTGGGGAGGAGGACAGACGTCTGTCTCTCAAGTTATCTTCCCCTTCCCCATTTTAAACATGAAAGGTATTTTTAGGTTTCCCCAAAAAAGAAACACTGTAAGGATGAGTCCTATGTGAAAGAAAGATAAAAGATTATGAACAAGAAGCAACATCCAGTTCTGCTTCTGATTAATAGTTCAGTTCCAGCATGTATCCATGTATCCATCCATCCATCTCTATGTGCCATGAACATCTAGCACCTCTAGGTGAAATGTGCATCCATGAATATGCCTCTTCATACGCAGTGAGTATCCAGCACACACATGTGCATGCTCAACCATGGTCAATGCCACCAGGTGTGCAGCTCTGCTTCCACAACCTTCAAATACATGAGAACCTTGTGCATGGAACGAAAATGCCTGACTCTTGTTTTTCCAGTCCTGATGATCTCCATATCACTTTTGCCTGATTGGATCCCTCTGAAGAACAAATGTTCTAGATGCTCACTGCAGATGTGTGTTCATAGGTATGCACTGTGCACTGATGTTCTTGGATGCTCATGGATGAACACAACATGCACATTTGGTAGCTTGATGTCATACTCAGATACTGAGTTGGTGGTGAGCAGGTATCTCAGAGGCTAAAATGCCTGAAGGTGCATGGGCAACAAAAGCTTGGACACATCTATACGATGTGAACCTTTGTGAGAAGCAGCATGCTTCTTCTCACAAAGGGAGAAGAATATCATGGGAAACTATGCTGTCTCAGTGTGGCCCACTAGATTCCCAGGGTTGCTAGAACTTCAGTTCACCACCCTACCCTGAACACATCTGAGTTTGGGAGCTAAACCTGAGTCAGGTCTGGAGTCGAAGGCTTTCATGGCCGGCATCCATAGTTTTTTGTGGCGCTTTCGGGCTATGTGGCCATTTTGTGGAAGAGTTCCTTTCTGACGTTTCGCCAGCATCTGTGGCTGGCCTCTTCAGAGAATGATAGCCTGGAAAAGGATGGAGATATATATCCTGTGTACCCTGGGAAGGAAGGAGTAATTTGCAAATCCCAGCAGACAATGAGCACCAGTTAGCAGACATTAATCCTCTTTTGCATATCCTCCCACCCTGAGGACTGCCATTAGCAACAGAACAATACAGTTGCAAATTACTCCTTCTTTCCCAGGGTCACACAGGATATATATCTCCATTCTTTTCCAGGCTATCATTCTCTGAAGATGCCAGCCACAGATGCTGGCGAAACATTAGAAAAGAACTCTTCCAGAACATAGCCACACAGCCCGAAAGCTGCACAAAAAACTACGAGTCAGGCCTGTTTAGTGCATGGATGGGCGAACATCAGAAGGGATGACCTGAGATCTGAACTAGAGACGTATCCTACTGGTAACCACTGCCACCACTCAGAGTTGACAGTATTGGTCCAGATGGACCAATGGCCTGTCACAATATAAGGTAGCTCCCCATATTCCTCTCCAGAAGGTTGCAGGTTTAATCCCAATCAGCTCCAGGCAAGCCTAGGAGTAGAATCCTACCTGAGACCCTGGAAAGTAATGTGTTTATGAGTAAAGAACCTTATAAGGGCTGTTTGACAGTGGAACAAACTCCCTTGGGGTGTAGTAGACTCTCCTTCTTTAGAGGTCTTTAAGAAGAGGCTGGATGGCCATCTGTCAGGTATGCTTTGATGGAGAGTTCCTGCATGGCTGGGGTTGGACTGCATGGCCCTTGTGGTCTCTTCCAACTCTATGATTCTATGATTCTATGAGGATCATAAATTGAACATGAGCCAGCAGCATGATGCTGCAGCAAAGAAGGCGAATGATATTTTTACCTACATTAAAAGAACTGTAGTTTCCAGTCACCGGATGTCAGTGTCCCTCTATATTCTGCACTGGTCAGATCTCATCTGGGGTCCTGCATTCAGTTCTGTACACCTTGTTTTTAGGAAGGATACAGAGAAGTTGGAGCAGGTTCAGAGAAGGGCAATGAGGACGGTAGGAGAGATGGAGACCAAAACATATGAGGCAAGATTGGAGGAGCTGGACATGTTCAGATTCATGAACAGAAGCCTGAGCGGGTTACATAAGTACTATTTAAATTACTATTTAAATATCTTGAAGGCTGCCCCAGAGAGAAAGGGGCAGGTTTGTTCTCTGCTACCCCAAAGGGAAGGACCAGGCTAACAGGATAGATTTCAATTGAAGATTAGAAGGAACTTCTTGACAGCGAGAGAAGTTTTGCAATAGAAAGTAATGCCTAGAGAAGTGTTAGGGTCTTTTTCTTTTACTTGGTGGGAATGTTCTAGCAGGAGTCCCATTTAAAACAGGTAATATTTGGTGTTAGAGTCCTATCTGCAACCTCAATTTAAAAAAAGACAAGAAGAAAAAATGCCTCCTAAATTATATTTGCAGCTTCCTTTCATCACAATTAAGCGAAACATAAAAGGGGCCTTTCATGTCAAAGTAGTTACAGGAAGGACAATTCTGAATGGAGAGCCATGCTGATAATTACACTTCATGATTGCCAACAAGGTGGATCAGGTGGATTTGTTCCCTTGTATCACTCCTTTCCCTTGGGATGCTGTAATGTATAGGGTGCAAGCACCAGGGAGATAGTTCTCCCCTTCCCCTACTTCCTACACAGACAAAACAAAGCAGCTTCTGGCTGACATCCCATTGGTGACACACACCGGCATGGATTGCCTTATGCCTGTGGATCTAACAATTGCAGCCTTGCACAACTGAAGTATTTACATTTTCAGCATGAAAGTGAAGTTCCACACATGGTGATTTTGCAAATTTATGGACAGTGCATATTCACATAAATTTATTTTAATTTTTGATGTTATTTTGAACTATTGCTTTGTTGTGAGCTGCTTGTTGCCTGAATTGAAAGCGGAAAAATATACAGAGAACATATAGAATTAAGACCTAGAATAGACTCAATGAATTAATGAGATTCACAAAGAATATTGACCTTGGGATCCAACATTTGGTTCAGTTCTAGTTAGGACTAGTGACTGGATACAGACTGAGATTTGGAGTCAACCAGCTGTTATATATTCAGAGCTTGGAGAAATTGTTTTTTTCAGATTAAAAGGACCAAAATCAGATTAAAAGTACCACCTAGAAGTCAGTTTAGCATAGTGGTTCGTGACTCTGGAGACCAGGGTTTGATTCCCTGCTCTGCCATGAAACCCACTGAGTGACATTAGGCCAGTCACACTCTCTCAGCCTCAAGGTAAGGAAATGACAAAACCTCCTCTGAACAAATCTTCCCAACAAAACCCAAGATGAGTCACCATAATTTGATTCGAAGGCACACAACAACAAATATATTCACATTGTGCATTGGACATGGCACCACACAAACAGTGTGCCCTTAGTTTCAGTGTCACTTTTTACTAATAAGGCCACATTGTAATAGCTGCCACATATCTCAGTAAGCACAAAGATACACACCATTCACTAGAGGTAAGTCCGTGACTATCTATGTCTTAAAAATTGGCTCAAATCCTGTTGGCTAATTTCAAATAGAGTAAACATATTAAAGCTAGTGTTCAATAGTGAGTCAACAGATAGGTCTATACCTATTGATTCAATGATCAGAACTATCTGACAATAGGATTTAAGACTCTGTATCTCTGAAGCTATTGGTGGATTCGAACTTGCATCTTTCCTGATCACTGGGCATGCTGGACTGGACTGATGGGAGTTTTCTTGTGTATTCCTTCTTGTCCAGCTGTGTTGAGTCCTGCAGGCTACCAAGTTCAGAAAATCAGGCTTCAGTACTTAAAACTCAGGTCCAAAACACACTGCAGAAATAACCCTGTTTGAGACTGCTTTAACTGCCCTGGTTCAATGCTAGGGAGTTCTGGGAACTGTAGTTTTGTGAAACATTTAGCCTGTCAGAGAGTTCTGGTGCCACAATAAACTACATCTCCCAGACTTCCGTAATACTGAGCCAAAGCAGTTAAAGCAGTCTCAAAATGGATTATTTCTGCAGTGTGTTTTGGACGTCAGAAAATCTTTATTAAGAAACTACAGATCCATTTCAGAGACAGTCATTACCAGAACTGATCAACACACATCCCAATTTAAACTATGCACCATATTAAATTTGAGGCAGCCTTAATTCATTATAATTAATAAGCATATTTCTCCACACTTTCCCATACTGCCCCTCTTTTCTTTGTTGTTACAAACAATGTAATATTTATTTATTTATTTATTTATCTTTTTATGATGACTTTCTCCCGGGAAAACAGAAACAACCTGGAAGAGGCTTGGCTCTTCTTGCCTGCCTCACTTCCAGTCTTATCTCAGCACTTGAGTATGAGATCGCCATGACCTAGCAACACCAATTTTTCGATATAGTCCTTCAACCTTGATCCCCAACATTTTATGGCAGGTAAGCTGCCAACTTCTAACAAACAGTAAGATCTTTTGACCACTGAACAATGGATAGTGAATGCTTATCTCTCTAACCTTGAAATACATTTTTTATTTGTTTTTTCCCCAACAGTAAAGCCATGCAAGAACCAAAAGCCTGGATCCTCATTTAAATCCCACAGCACAGCCATGTGATTTAAAAGAATATGCACATACAGTATATAAATGCCAAATATTCTTCCAATAACTTTTGCCTTAATGTTCCAGTGATTAAATGCAGTGATTCCCAACCTTTGGTCCTCCAGATGTTTGGGACTTCAGCTCCCAGAATTCCTGACAGTTGGTCAACCTGGCTGGGGCTTCTTGGAGTTGAGGTCCAAAACACTGGGAGAACCTAAATTTGGGAACCACTGGACTAAAGAATCACAGGAGCAGAGATGGTTCAGTTCTCCAATATGCAATCACCCAACTCCCCCCCCCCCTAAAACAGGATTAAATCACAGCAAAATTAACATCAATAAAATGAGTGAATAAAAATAAAATAAAAACAGCAACAAAAGTTCCAACCTGGAGACCTTAGCTGTATAAGGGTGAAAAAATGCAGGAGAGAAAGATGGAGTTGGAAGGGACCACAGGGCCATCCAGTCCAGCATTCTATCCAACGGGAATACACAACTAAGTACTCCTCAAATATGTCCATTCAACCTCTCTTTAAAGAACTCCAAAGATGAAAAGTCCATTATCCTCTGGGTCAGTCTATTCCACTATCAAGCAGCTCTTATAGCCAAGAAATTCTTTCCAACAGTTAGGCGGAATCCCTTTTCCTGTAGTTTGAATCTACTGTTTCATATCATAATCACAGGAGCAACAGAAAGCATGTTTGTTCCATCCTCAATATGATATCCCTTCAGATATTTAAATATGATTATCATGTTACCTCTCAAGTTTTTCTCTCCCAGCTAAACCTACCCAGCTCCTTCACTTTTTCTCTTGGTGGAGAGTTTGCAGAATCACAAGAATGCACAGGCTGTAATGATACACGTCTCTTAGCCTGAATGTTACACGTCATGCTCTTCTAGTGAGAATATTCTCTGATTGTTTCATTCATATGCCAAATTTGTGCTCTAGCTCTTGTCTATGGGAAATGTTAAGTACTTTCCCCAAACTGCAAGTCCTGGGATCCTTAGGAAAGAGCCATAGTAGCTAGAATGCCATCCAACTGCTCTAATTGTGTAGTTTAGATACACTCTACGACAAAAATTCCGTTGGAGTTTTACACAGGTGTAAGCTCCCCTATGGAAGTGGTTGGACACTTCTGTCCAAATTCATTTCAAGTTTGCAGAAGCAGAGTTGTCAATGTTGTGTCATTGCATATGTAGATGTGCATGAATGAACATCACATCTGAATGTGAAGGCACATTGTACCTAGACATGCATGAAGATTTGGTTGTGAATTTGGTTACATGTTTGATGTCTTAGTTCAATGGTGCAGTGGTGTCATTCAGCAACACAAGGGTTGCATAGCACAAATAATGTGTAAACCCACATACAGAGATTTACACTGAGCAACTGTGATATAACATTTCAGACAAGGTCTGCTTTATGAAAACACTCTTTCCTCTCCCTCCACTTCACTCTGCATCAAATATCAAAGTCCCCTCATTGTAATGCCCTGTCTCTATCTCACTCAAAGAACACACATCATGGATGAAACAAGAAAGAGCTCATTGGAAAAGATCAGCACAGTAGCATACCCTTTGCCAGATCTGAGTTAACCATCTATGTTTCATTTCACTCCCTCCTTCCTTCACATTCGGTTGCTATGAAAAACCAGGCACTGCATGACGCTGGTTCTCACACATCAATTCCCTGCACCTGCTCACAACAACCCTCTTCTCACAGTCATGGCTACAGCATGGCTGCATAGGCCTAACTTTAGCATGAAAAGGGAGCCATGAAGGGCATTTCTGATATTCATAGAATCCTAGATTGGAAGATACTCCCAGGGGCCTTCCAATCCAGCCCCCTTCTGCCATGCAGGAAGAAAAACCAAAGAATACCATCCAGCCTCTGTTTGAAAATCTCCAAAGAAGGAGGTTCCACCACCCTCCAAGGTGTGCTTGTCTTCCACTGTCAAACACCTCTCACCATCAGGAAGTTCTTCCTAATGTTTAGGTGGAATCCCTTTTCCTGTAGCTTAAACCCATTGCTCCATATCCTATTCTCTGGAGCAGAAGAAAACAAGCTTGCTCCATTCTCAACATGACACCCCTTCAACTATTTAAACACAGCTATCACGTCTCCCCTTAACCTTCTCTTCTCCAGGCTATGCATACCCAGCAGCTCCCTATATTGCTCCTCATATGGCTTTGTGGTTTCCAGATCCTTCACCATTTCAGTCACCCTCCTCTGGGCACTCTCCAGCTTCTCAACATCCTTCTTGAATTGTGGTGTCCAGTTCTGTATTCCAGGTGAGGCCTGACCAAAGCAGAATAGAGTGGCACTATCACTTTCTTTGATCTAGACACTAGACTTCTATTGATACAGCCTAGAATCATAGAGGGTTTTTCAGGCACTCATCACCCCATAGATTCCCATACATAGCCATAGAATTCAGTGTTACAACACTCCTATCTGGATCGAAAAGTGGGGCAATTAGTTTACAGATTGTGAACCACTTAGAGAGTTCTGAGTTCACTATGAAATAGTATAGAAATATAAATGCTATAGCTATTCCTATTGCTAAAGTTTTGTGTTTTTAAACTAGTGTTTTTTGTCCAAATCATTGGCCCAATACATACAGGCATGAAGAGGCTGCAGCGCGTTTAGGGTTTGGGAGGGCTCAGCATTTAGTCCCTCCCGAAACCTAGTGTGTATGGATGGTGCCATCTTGTTTACGCACCGTCCATACATGTGTGCCACAATTACGTCATGGTGTGCACTGCATTTAGACGTGCAGCATGCACCATGATGTAATGGCACCCTTTCCGCAGTGCTAAAAGGAGCTCGAAAACCGAGGTCCTTTTTTGTGCCTGGTCCTTGGCGTGGCCTTTAGACAGCCGCGCCAAGCACTCTGAGGGGAAAGGGCACGTGGCAGCGCCCCTTTCTCCCCTCGGAACCATCATTGGTCGCAGGGTGCAGCAGGCACCCAGGGCACTCGCTGCACCCTACTTTCAGGCCGTGGAGAAGCAGCAGTTTGATGCTTCTCTGTGGCCTTGAGAAGCGGTGAAATGGGGCCTCTGGGGCTGCCAGTGAAGCAGCCCTGGCCCCATCCTGCTGCTTAAAGGGGTGGCTGCAGACCGCCCCATTGTATTTTAATCAGTTATTTCCTATTGGGAAAGGATGGTACAAAATGGTTGTTGTTGTTGTTAATGTATATCTACCTCCACCTCCCTTGAGAAGTTCATTTAATGCTCACTCACCTCTGCTTTAAGTGACATGGTAAATAAATTTCACTTGTGCATTTGAGATGGAGAGAAAAATGACCTTTCCCTGCCTGCCTCACTGCTGAGGTTCAAACGGTTTCACCTCCACTACTGTACTCCTTGATTTATGCATCTCTGTTGTTTCCCATTTCTTTTGCTGATATCTGGGACAGAATGGGATACAAATCTCTCTCTCTCTCTCTCTCTCTCTCTCTCTCTTTCTTTTTTAATTGGGCTAGGCTTTGCATATTTCCATTTTGGAATCCAGAATTGTCATTTCGAAATCCTGCATCCGCATTAGTGCATCGAAGCAAATGGTCTCTTCTCAGCAGAGATGCCGATGTGCAGCGGGAAGAGAATTGACTAAGCATCTTTCCTTGCTTCCCAGCAGTGGCCTAAAGAGAAGGACTATATTTAGCACAGCCTTTCCTTCAGCAGAGCAGGGCGAGTTAGCAACAAGCAGCAGGAGCAAGGAGGAACACTGGTGTACATTAACTTTGCCGGAAGGCTCTCGCTGCATGGATGGAGTCATCCGCATGAAGAAAGACTTGGGGGCAGCTAGTTGGCCACTGTGGATGAAATTCAAAGCTGGGCCTTTGGGTACCAGTTGAAGTCTCCTTCCAGTTCATCTTCCGGAAACTGATAACAGATGGGTCGACTGGTTTAAAGCCTCAGTTAATGGTGGAGTGACAGAGTGCAATGCAAGCTTCTATCCTGTCTCAGGGTGGCAAGCAGCCAGGGCAATACACCCTTCACTCAAGAAACAGAAAAGGAGCCATTCTCAGTCCATGGCAGAAAAGGAGTTACAGAAGTAGTCCAGAGTCTATGCACAAAGTGCAATTTATGTAGAGTCTTAGAATTATAGAATCCTAATATTGGAAGGGGCCTCATGGACCATCAGATGCAACCCTTCTGCTCAATACAGGATTTCCAGCTAAAGCATCCCCAGAGGCTAGATGTCTCTTTTGGAAGACATCAGGGAGTAATCAAAGAGAAGTATACAAAGAGCCTCTACTCTATTCTCATTCTTCTAGATTTATCTGCAGCCTTCGACACTGTGGACCACTGTCTCTTGCATGATTTACTTTCCGACCTTGGGTTCTCTGACTCTGTTCTCAACTGGTTTAAATCTTACTTGTCAGATACATCTTTTGCAGTGGTAATAAGTGGTCAGACTTCCTCCTCTGTTCCCTTATCTGTAGGAGTGCCTCAGAGCTCTGTCCTGGGCCCCCTTTTGTTCTCTCTGTACACATTATCCCTTGGTAAACTCATCGGTTCTTTTGGTTTCTCCTATCATCTGTATGCCGATGACACTCAGCTGTATCTTTCAACCCCTGACCTTTCGCCAGGGCTTGAACAGCAAATCTCCTTGTGTCTGGCTGCCATCTCTCAGTGGATGCGACATCGGCGCTTGAAGCTCAATATGTCTAAGACTTAGCTTCTCATCTTCCCACCTAAGCATACCCTTCAATACTCCTTTTCTGTTTCTGTTGACGGCACTTCTATTCAACCGGTTCAGCAAGCCCACAGTCATGGTTTGATCTTTGATTTCTCTCTGTCATTTATTCCCTAGATTCAGGACACCACCAAGACCTGTAGATTCTCCCTTTACAAAATTGCTACAATCCGTCCTTTCCTCTCAGCCTCCACTGCCAAGACTCTGGTCCATGCCCTGGTGGTCTCACGACTAGATTATTGTAACCTTCATCTGACAGGGCTTCCTCTCTCTCACCTCCATCCTTTAATCTCTGTCCAGAACTCAGCTGCACGTATTATCACATCCGCTCGCCACTTTGACCATGTTTCTCCCCTCTTGTCCTCCCTTCACTGGCTCCCCTTCCCCTTCCGCATCCAGTACAAGCTTTTGTTGTTGACTTTCAAAGCCCTCCACGGACTCCATACTTGTCTGAACTTCTTTCTCCTTACATTCCTCCCCATAACCTCCATTCTGGTAGTCAAGGTCTCCTGTCCTAGCCGAGGATTTCCACTGCTCTGTCCCGGATTCGTCCCTTCTCACTTGCTGCCTCTCACTCCTGGAACCTTCTTCCCCTACATATACACCTCATCACTTCTCTAACCAGGTTCAAAATTAAGTTAAAGACTATATTGTTTAGGGAAGCGTTCCCAGGATTGTGCCATCTGCCCCAGGATGCCTCCTTTTAACTATGTATTAAGAAGACATGCCCTCCCTCCAGTCCATCTGCCTTGGCCCCAGAGGGAGAGAAGAACCACTGCACCTCACCCCCTTTCCCACCACCTTCCCCTTTTCCTTTTGTGTTGTCTTTTAGACTGTAAGCCTGAGGGCAGGGATCCGTCTAACTACAAGATTTTATGTACAGCACTGTGTAAACTTACAGCACTATATAAATAATAATGATGATGATGATGATGATGCTAAGGTTTAAATAGGTAGCAGTAGTCACCATAATGCCAAAGATAATGGAGCTGTTGTTCTACACACAGACATCAGCCTTGGCTGGGCTAATCTGTAAAAGAGCCCAGCTGGCCTCATTATCCCAGTATTTTCCATTTAAGATAGGCCACACCCTTACCTGTGCTTTTGTTCTATGATTTCAAGTGGTCCAAAGGATGGAGCAGCTATTTAAGTATTTGATGGGATGTCACATTGAAGACAGAGCAAACCTGTTTTCTGCTGCTCCAGAGACTAGAACACTGAACAGTGGATGTAAGCTACAAGAGAAGAGATTCCAACTCAACCTTAGGCGGATTGCTGTAACATGCTTTATGCAGGGCGACCTTTAAAAACTGCAGTCTTTAAAAACTGCTGAAGGCCTAAAGAATCATAGAATCATACAATCCAGATTGCTAATAGGGGGCAGATCTACACTGGCCAGAATGCACTGATCCTGGAGTATTCTGGCCCCAAAGCTGCCCCAAATTATGGGATCTGAAGTCTTAGGTAATTGGTTCCATTGGTGAACCGCTCTTCTCATCAATATGTTCCTTCTAACATTCAGTTGAAATCTACCTTTCTCTAACTTGAAAAAACATATACAAAACTTTTCTTTTCAAGCAGACTTTTAACATATAATTGTACTCAGGAAGGCTTTCTATTGGGGTGCTGGCTTTCATATGTTTTTAATGGTTTTATACTTTTAGCTGGCATGTTTTTAATGATTCTGCATTTTTAAACTGTTTTATTGACATTTAAAATTCTGTTTTTAAACTTGTATGGTTTTTAAAGTTTCTGTTAATGCAAGCTGCAACTCATGTGCCTTCTTTGCTTCAGCATCACACTGCTGGCTCATGTTCAACAATTATCCCAAGGTAGCCACTTTCACCAGCAAGAGGAATCACAGAATTTTAGATTCACAGAATCCTAGAGTTGGAAAAGACCTCAAGGGCCATCCAGTTCAACTCACTGCCATGCAGAAAGACACAATGAAAGCAACTCTGACCATCCGGTCTCTGTTTAAAACCTCCAAAGAAGAAGACTCCAGCACCCTCTGAGGGAGTGTATTCCACTGTCCAACAGCTTTTATCTTCAGGAAGTTCTTCCTAATGTTGAGCTAGAATCTCTTCTCCTGTAGCTGGAATCCATTGTTCCGGGTCCTATTCTCTGGAGCAACAGAAAACAAGCTTGCTCCATCCTCAATATGACATCCCTTCAAATCGGGATATCATATCACCTCTTAACCATCTCTTCTACAGGCTAAACAGACCAAGCTCCCTAGGTCTCTCCACATAGTGCTTGATAGTTTCCAGACGGTTCACCATTCTGGTGTCCCTCTCTGGATGTTCTCAAGGTTGACCACATCCTTCTTGAATTGTCGTGCCCAGAACTGGATGCAATTATTATTCCAGGTGAGGTCTAACCAAAACAGAAGAGAGTGGGACTATTATTTCCCTCGATCTAGACACTGTATGTCTATTGATGCAGCCTGGAATTGCTTTGGCCTTTTTAGCTGCCACATCACACTCTTGACTCATGTCCAACTTCTGACAAATTGGAGAGTTTAGAACTGGGCAGCATGCATCGCCAAGCTCCTTGTGAATGATAAACCAGGACTGTCTCGAATTCTGGCTTAGAGTTACCTGTGAACTTTGACATTGATATTTTTGTCAATAATAATTTGGACTTCCTAGTTTTCCTTCCTGGCTCAGTGTTTGCATCGTTCCACATGTAGTTAATTATACCTGACTCTTTGCTTAGCACTGTGGACTGAGTTAACAAGGTTTGTGTGCTGTTATTCTTCAAATGTCATTAGGGAGGCTGTATTTTATAGATTTCATTTTTATTACATACATCGCTAATGAAGGCATAATGCGATTATGATGGACCAAGTCCAAGGGAAATTTTTGTCAATTGGGTTTGGCATGAAATAATAAATTGCCTCTGGGTTGAGTGGTAGGGCTGGGGAATAAAAAGGAGAGACCTTTTTAGGCATCAAAATAAGAGCTGATTATAAGCAGAACAAGGAAACAAGATTTAACGGGAGCAAATCAATTTCTGGTAGAAACTAATACAATAGTGATGTACAAGCTGGGACTAAAAAAATGGGAATATAGGCTCAGCCTTTTCACACCGAAGTCTGCAGACGAAATTTGCTAAACGAATTACCTATTTCCTTTCCTATTGCAATTCTTGTAAATGTTGAGTGTGTGAGTGAGAGAGAAATGCAAGTGAGCAATCGCTTTTGCTTATAATCATTCTTACAACAAAATTTAAATGTATCGCCAAATGGAAGAGATGGTATATGGCTTCACCCCTGAAAAAAATGACTGGCATTTCTTTCAGTATTCACAATGTTGTGAGGCAGTGTGGTGTAGTTGGGCTATGACTCTGGAGACCAGGGTTCAATTCCCAGCCTGGCCATAAACCCACTGAGTGACCTTCAACAGGTCAGCCTCAAGAGAAGGCAATGGCAATGATCCTCTGAAGAAACCTGCCAAGAAAACCCCTTGATAGGTTCACCTTAGTTAGGGTCGAGGGACTTGAAGGCACACAACAACAAAAACAACAAGCTAGACTTACCACCCTGCATGTTTTGCTATTCACATCTATAATTATGGCACCATGGCCATGAAAACAACAACAAAAAAATATGCCCCCCTAAAACCCACCTTAAAAGCCAGGTAGCTCCACCAATTAAAGGGGCCTGGTGGCATTAGTGAGCAAGGTGCTGAAAGATGACACAGAATAAATTTCAGCTAGAAAAAATGTAGGATACTACACTTAGGTAGAAAAAAATGAAATGCATAGATATAGGATGGGGGAACATCTGACTTAACAAGAGCCCATGCAGGTGGGATCTATGAGTCAACAGTGTGATGCGGCAGCTAAAAAGGCCAATGCACTTCTAGGCTGAATCAATAGAAGTATAGGGTCCAGATCAAGGGAAATAGTACCACTCTATTCTGCTTTGGTCAGGCCTCACCTGGAATAATGTTATATCCAGTTTTGGTCACTACAGTTCAAAAAAGATGTTGAGAAGCTGGAGCATGTCCAAAAGGAAGGCAACCAAAATGGTGGAGGGTCTGGAAACAATGACTTGTGAGAAGAGATTTAGGGAGCTGGGTATATTTAGCCTGGAGAAGTGAAGGTTAAGAAGTGACATGATAGCACTGTTTAAGTATTTGAACAGGTGTCATATTGAGGATGGAGGAATCTTGTTTTCTGCTGCTCCAAAGACAGAACAATGGATGCAAGCTCCAGGAAAAGAGATTCCACCTCAACATTAGGAGGAACTTCCTGACAGTAAGGGCTGTTCAACAGTGGAACAGAGTGTGGTGGAGTCTCCTCTGGAGGTTTTTAACCAGAGGCTGGATGGAAATCTGTCTGGGCAGGGCTTTGATTGTGACTTCCTGCATGGCAATGGGTTGGACTGGATGGGGCTTGGGGATCTCTTCCAATGCTATAATTCTATGATTCTACAATGACCACTGCAGCTGTTTGCTACACCATGGTTTAATCAGACTGCAGAAATAACACAGTTTGACACCACTTTACTGCCACGGCTGAATGCTATGGAATTTCTGGGATTTTTAGTTTGTTGTGGCACCTCTCTATGACAGAAAACTAAAAAAATCCCAGAATTCCATAGCATGGAGCGATGGCAGTTAAAGCAGTGTCAAACTATATTATTTCTGCAGTACAGATTACACCAATGACCTGCTAGTGGGACAGGGATGAACGTGTTGTCCTCCAGGGTCCCGCTTGCCAGCATACCTCTGAACTCCTTCAGTTATTTTCGCTGCCTGGCATTTAAGCTGGGCTTTAGGGAATCAGATCAAGGGGCTCTAACTCTATGACTGTATAATTCTATGTCATTGTAGCTATGTCTCCCATGGAGGATCTCAGATCTTCTTTTCCATTTCCATGCTGAAGAGCAGAGGAATGAGGGCCATACCAAATGCCAATATGTTTGCATGCACACATGTGTATGCACATATACATACATGCTACTTTACACCATATAATGGCTGAGATGATATTGTATAGTATAATAGTCCACATTATGCAGTTCTGCATTGATTGTGCCACACATTCTGGAAGTCATGCCCTATGAGGAGAGACTTAGGGGGCTAGATATGCTTAGCCTGGAGAAGAGATGGTTAAGAGGTGATATGATAGCCCTGTTTAAGGATTTGAAAGGTGTCATGTGGAGGATGGAGCAAGCTTGTTTTCTGCTGCACCAAAGACTGATGTTGACTATGTGTGCATGTGTGTTTGTGTGTGTGCATATATAAAAACACACTTGTAGACCATGCCAAAACTTCCTGGAAGATGAACTGAACCACCTGTACAGTACTGGAGTCTACAGGCTAATGTCTTTTCCAGCTCAGACATCAGAAGGGCTGCCAAACCCAGAAAAACCCAGAGGAGTGAAGACAAGCAGCCACCCAGAGGGAAGGTATTTGTACCATACATCAAAGGAGTCAGAGACAGAATAGGGAAACTAGTGAGGAAACACAACCTCCAAATGATCTACAAACTGACCAAGAAAATCCAGCAAATGCTGCACTCAGCAGAGGATAGGAGAGACCTCTCAAGGCCACAGGAGTTGGCCGCATACCATGCAGCTGCAGAGAAAGCTACATAGGGACCACCAAACACAGTGTTCGAACTGAATCAAGGAACATGAGAGACACTGCAGACTGGGTCAGCCAGAAAAATCAGCAGTAGCAGAACATGCTATAAACCATCCTGGGCATAAAATGTGGTTTGAAAACACTGAAATTCTGGACCATGCTAACAACCATCAGGTCAGAATGCACAGGGAAGCCATTGAAATCCATAAACACCTGGACAATTTCAACAGGAAAGAAGAAACTTTTAAAATAAACAAAGTTTGGCTACCAATTCTGAAAAACACCAAAATCAAGACACAGCAAATGTAAATGAAAAACCCCCAAGATCGAGGGGGGGGGGGTTTTCCCAGAATACAAGGGATCACAAATCAAATAGACACCGTGAGACCTTGCTATGCAAGAACAGAACAATACAGAAGCCCCCCAAATCCACAAAAATCTATGTTAAAATATTGTTTGTGAAGTCAAAGGCTTTCACAGCCATCATCCATAGTCTGGGGTATGTGGCCGTGTTCTGGAAGAATTTATTCCTGGCATTTCACCTGCATCTGTGGCTGGCATCTTCAAAATACACAGCAAAACAACAACAACAACAATTATTATTATTATTATTATTATTTGCAAAGAAAGAGATGAAATATATTTGAAAATGATGAAAATGTATTTTCTGACCTACCTCCCCCCCCACCCCCAGAAAGAGAAAACAATGTTTTTTTCTGTTGATAACTGTGAATATTCTTTGTTCAGCCTTTGTTCAGGGGCAAACCAAAAAGCCTTGCAAGAAACCTCTTGCAAGCTTCAGCATTTTTCCTCACCCAAGGCCTCTCCAGCTAGTCATGGGATTTCACTCTCCCCTAATGCTAAGGAAACTCTCCTTTCCTTGACTCTGATGGGTAATAGCTGCTAATCAACTTGTACTGCAGTAATCACAACTGGAGGCTAGATCTGTACAAAGCGGGAGGAAATAAATATATTAGTCACCTAAATCCAGACAGTCTGGAGGGTGGGCAGGGGGAGAAAGAGAGATAGAGTTTCCTTTTTGGATGAATAGAGAGATTCCAGGGAGAATCATAGAGTTGGAAGAGACCACAAGGACCATCCAGTCCAACCCCCCTGCCATGCAGGAACTCCCAATCAAAGCATCCACGACAGATGGCCATCCAGTGTCTTCTCAGATGCTAGCACACATACACGGAGAGGGAGGAAACAAAGAGAAGAAAGAGGCTGAGGCACGATGACTTGCACAAAGTTTTGTGAGCCTGTTTATGTGTATAACTATGAATATATGTATGGCATAGTGGTTTGAGTGTTGGACTACAGCTCTGGAGACTAGAGGTCGAATCCCAGCTTGGCCACAGAAACCCACTGGATGACCTTGGGCAAGTCACACTCTCTCAGCCTCAGAGGATGTCAATGGTAAACTGCCTCTGAGGAAACTTGCCAAGAAAACCCTAGGGTTTGACTTATGGTTGCCTAAAGTCTGAAATGACTCGAATGCACATGACAATAATTGGATGGATAGATAGATAGACAGACAGGCAGATAGATGTGATCTTTCAGCTACTTCCAGGTTTCCTTCTCTTTTTCCTGGCATTTTTGGTGGTCCATTTGACCCCTGCAAGGTCCCAGAGCAAAACAAACTTCCTTTTCCCAATCCACCAAAGCTGCTCCCACTTACCCAGTACAGCAGTTTGGCTATTGGCTCTTATGTATTTTTAAATTAATAGAACCTCAAAAGGCCACTGAACCTAATCATGTAGCCAACTGCAGATATAAGCAACTTCTCCTCCCCAGCAAAGTTCCCCTTTTCCAGCTGTCCTAATTTGCTTCCGGTCATTGCCTCTGCTGCCATATTGCACGCTTTGGCGAATTACTTGCATTTCTATTTTTGAGCACTCTGGGGTATGAAGCTGGGCATGAGATTTTCATCCATTAAGTGGCCCATTAGTTATGGTAGAAACAGACCCTTCCCTCTCCAGAAAAATGCATGCAGGTATTAGCACAGTCTTGGAGTCTCAACTTAACACACTGTATATACTCAACTATAAGTCAAGGGCAAGGTTTGGGTCCAAAATTATTGATTTTGCTATGACCTGTGGATAGGTCAAGGGTAAAATTTAGGGGCATATAGCAAAGGATCTAAAAGATGAAGCAAAGCAAAACAATGTTAAAGAACATACAAAATCCCAGCAGATACAACTCTTTGTGCTTGATCTGAAAACTGGATTGATGAGAGAGTAGAAAGGGCCAGTGCTTCACATACTATACTCTTGCTTTTCACTAGGGGATGGTTCCATGTTTTAAATAAGAGTTAAAATACAGTACTTACACTGACCCATGGATAAGTTGACTCAGGGTTTTTTTTTTTTTTGGCCAATTTTTGACCTAAATTTCTAGACTTATACATGAGTATATACAGTAGTTGCTGGAGCTCTGGAAGAAGAGGCTTGGGCCAAGACCCTACACTATGTTTGCTTCATGTGAACCTACACTCAAGCAGGTAAGTCTTGGTTCCTCTATGCCATCATTTTGCTGAATTTCAACATTGTGGAATAAAAGGTCCAGACTCCCAGCTTTCCTGGAAAATCTAAGACTCTGAACTCTATCCAGATCATGAGAAGAATAGGAATACTTAGCTAGAATACTCAATTCCTAGAGTTGGAAGAGACCCCAAGGGGTCATCCAGTTCATTCTGCCATGCAAGAAGACTCCATCAAAGCACTCCCTCTCATAGATGGCCAGCTATGCCTCTGTTAAAAAATCTCCTAAGAAGGGTATTCCACTCTTGAGCAGTTCTTACCATGAGGAAATTCCTCCTAAGGTTTTGGTGGAGTCTCTTGTCCTCTAGTTTGAATCCACTGCCCATGTCCTAGGACTCTTTCATACGAGGATAAATTGGAAGTATAATTTAATGCCAATTCGAATGCAATCATGGGTTTTACGTTATTGCAAATTAAATCTTCGCACGTAAATTCGGGCAAGAGGGAAGCCACTCCGAATGCAATCATGGGTTTAATGTTATTGTGAATTAAAGCTTCGCACGCAAATTCGGGGAGGAGGGGCTTATTTTCGGGTAATGGGAAGTAATTTCAAATGCCTTCCGAACGGAGCAGGGGTTCATGTAAATTCGCTTAACTAGCGAATTTACATGAATCCGCATTGGCTCCATTCGGAGTTGGGAGAAATTCCTCCCGTTTGAAAGAGTCCCTAGTCTCTGTGGGAACAGCAAACAAATTTGTTTCTTACTTCTTCCTTAGGATCTTGGCCATAGGGATCTGTACTGGGTCCTAGGCCGGAAGACACTAGGGCCTAGGTTTGGAGCCAGGAGGTGTTCACATTCTCTGGCAAGGTCTGCTGGAAGAGATGCATCTTTAGGGCTTTTTTAAAGCCTTCAACAGATGGAATGAGATGCATCTCATCCGGCAGGTCATTCCACAGCTTGGGGGCGACAGCTGAAAAGGCCCTCTGGGAGGTCTGGACCAGCCTGGTCTTCATGGGTTGCATCAGGTTCCTCCCAGAGGACCGGAGTGTGCGGGGGGGGGGGGTTCATACAGGAAGAGGTGGTCCCAAAGATAGGATGGACCCAAGCCGTGTTTGGTTTGTTGGACCCAAGCCAATTGGTTTCCTTTTAACCCTGGCTATGACCTAAGCTGTTTGTAGCTACAGTGGGCTCTTGCCATCCACAGACTTGGCATACACAGATCTGAGCATCTGCGGAAGGCTTGCCCCATTTTTCTCAATGGTGTTGCATGCATGCGGCCATGCTAGCAGCTACACACACATTGCGCTGCCATTCAGGACAATGGGGTTTGGGGTCCTGTGTTTTTTCTTCTCTGCTTTGGGGTCTGGATCCCTTGCAAATACTAAGGGCTGGCTGTAGTTTGAATAACATCTGGAGGGAACTGCCTTCATGTATTTTTGCAAATGTAGAGTGCATGATTTCCTTTTAAGATCTCTGTTTTCCCACAACTCTTTTCACGTGTTCTGCTGGGGTGTGTGTGTGTGTGTGTGCATGTGCACATGCACATAGGATTCCTATCCAGTGGGATGGGCAAAGGGAAAGTCTCTGCAAAGTCAGAGGTGGAAAAAGTATGAATTAAAGCCTCCTGTAACTTCCAACTGAGTGCATGTCTGCAAATGAAAAGATTCTGGTCAAAAATTCATATGACTATACAAAAAATCATAGAATCATAGAATCATAGAGTTGGAAGAGACCTCAAGGGCCATCCAGTCCAACCCCCTGCCATGCAGGAACTCTCAGTCAAAGCATCCCTGACAGATGGCCATCCAGCCCCTGCATAAAGACCTCCAAAGAAGGAGACTCCACTACACTCCGAGGGAGAGTGTTCCACTGTCGAACAGCCCTTACTGTCAGGAAGTTCCTCCTAATGTTGAGGTGGAATCTCTTTTCCTGCAGTTTGCATCCATTGTTCCATGTTCTAGTGTCTGCAGCAGCAGAAAACAAGCTTGCTCCCTCTTCAATATGACATCCCTTCAAATATTTGAACAGGGTTATCATATCACCTCTTAACCTTCTCTTCTCCAAGCTAAACATCCCCAGTTCCCTAAGGCGCTTCTCATAGGGCATGGTTTCCAGACCCTTCACCATCTTAGTTGCCCTCCTTTGGACACGCTCCAGTTTCTCCACATCCTTTTTGAATTGTGGGGCCCTGAACTGGACACAGTATTCCAGGTGGGGCCTCACCAAGGCAGAATAGAGTTGCACTATTACTTCCCTTGATCTAGACGCTATACTTCTATTGATGCAGCCTAAAATAGCATTGGCCTTTTTAGCTGCTGCATTGCACTGTTGACTCATGTTCTGCTTGTGGTCTACTTTGACTTCTAAATCCCTTTCACACGTAGTTTCATTCAGCCAGATGTCCCCCATCCTATATCTGTGCATTTCATTTTTTCGTCCTAAGTGCAGTACCTTACATTTCTCCACATTGAATTTCATTGAAATGTTGAAAGTTTACTTTCCACTCTCACCCAAATTTTTATCTTTTAAATATGACTTCAATACTAAACAGGGAAGAAGAATCTAAATACTGGAGAATACTTCTGTATCTAATAACAGTAGCTAGGTTAATAATCACCTAAAAATGGAAGACAAAGGATTGCCCACATTTGGAGGAACAGCTACAAAAGACTCATGAGATGATGGAAATGGCTAAATGAACAAATGTATTGAAGGGTAAATCAATGCAAAAAGCTGAAGAATGTCAACCAACTGTGGAATACTGGGCTGATATATAGGGAGTAAACAAAAAATTGGTATAAAAATAGAAATTTAATAAAAGCTATATTTAAATTTCCATAGATATTTAAGACACACAAAACTATAAAAGGGAAAAGCAAAATAAAAGATCTGAGAAGATAATTGGGTGAAATTTTGAAAATAACAAGGGAAATCATAAAAGAACTGTGTATCGTATATAGGTTATTTCATTTGAAAAAAATATTATAGGCTCACAAACTGAAAGATATGAGACATGAAATGTAAAACAAACATGTTAACTGAAATCAAACAAGCAAGATTTGCAATGCTGTATAAAGGAATAAGATCAGGAAATCACAAAAAAACATTTTAGTTGAACATAAAGAGAAAAATATATGCATATTTGCTTTGATAATGTAAATAAATAATAATAAAATCAGTGGGTGGTGGCATCTAGATGATCTTCAGGGGTCCCATCTCATAATGGGAGGAAGACTGAGGATGAAGAGATCTTGGTTTACCTTTATCTGATTATTTAATTTGTATTCCACCTATATGGGACCCAACGTGGCTCACAATCTGAGTTACAACAAAATACAGTTCAAAACTACACATAAAGTAAAAGATGAAAGCAACCATAATCTCTCGGGAGTGCTTTAATAGTATATTCCTACATGGCAAGGCTTTGGACTTGATGGCCATTGGGGTCTCTTCCAGCTCTATGGTATCAAAACATTAAAGCTGTTTTTGAAAGGCTGATGAAATAGAATAATACCATTAAAATCAGAACACAGCATTAACAATGCTAACAGACAGTTAACACTCAGCAGCAAAGGTCTTTTTCTAGCTTCCCAGGGGAGGAAATTGGCAAGGAAAGGGTCATTATAAACCAGAATCAAATCGAAGGCAATAACAACAAGAAAAACAACAAGAAGTGTCAGAGATTTCATCTAAACAGTGACCCTGTCAAATCCCGTAGGATGCCAAGTTCAGAAAATAAAGCTCTGGTAGTTAAAACTCCGAAAACCTTTATTAAGAAACTAGAGATCCAGTCCAGTGACTTCCATTGTCAGAACTGGCTTGACCAGTAAATGTTACAATGGCCAAATAAATACAGTTTTACACTTCAGGCAGGCTTAATTCTTATTTGTTATAATTAACAAACACTTTTTTTTCCCACTTTCTCATACAAACCCTTTTGCTTTGTTGTTACAATGGAATTATTTTCACACACACATCTTGGAACAGGCTTGGCTCTTGCTTGCCTCCCTTCCAGCCTTATCTCAACACCTGGGTATGAAACCAACATAATCTAGCAATACTAGCTTTATAACCCATCACCTTTGAGCCCCATTATTTTATTGCTAGGTACATTGCCCATGAAGAGGGCATCTGTGCTGCAGGGCTTGAAGCACTGGACTAGGACTCTGGAGACCAGGGTTTGATTCCCAGCTCAGCCATGAAACTTTGGGCAAGTCATGCTTTCAGCCTCAGGGATAAGCAATGGCAAACCCCCTCTGAATAAATCTTGCCCAAAAAAAGCCATGATAGGTTTGCCTTATGGTTGTCACAAGTTGGGCGTGATGTGAAGGCACACAACAACAACAACATCATTGCCTATGAGAGCCAGAGTGGTGTAGTTGCTTAAGCACTGGACAAGGACTCTGGAGACTACGGTTTGAATCCTTGCTCTGTCATGCAAACCCACTGGGTGACCTTGGACAAGTCACACTCTCTCAGCCTCAGGGGAAAGCAATAGCAAACCCTCTTGTAACAAATCTTGCCTAGAAACCCCCAAGATAGGTTTCCTTTAGAGTCGCCGTAAATCAGAAATGACTTGAAAGCACACAACAACAACCACCACAAAGTTGCCTATGCAACTCCACACATACCCTATCATAGAGAGGAAGCAGATTTAATTTTCTGTCCCAATCTGTGGTTCCAATCTGGACTGGATTCCCCATTGCAAGCCTCTGAAAGTTGTAGGCTCTTCCAGAAATGTTGCAAAATCCCCTTCCCTCCAGATCCCATTTGATTTGGGCTGGTTGCCTCTCACATGAGAGGTGTGGTGAGTTCAGATTTTACTGGGAAAATTAGAGGAACTATCCAGTGGTGCTGAAATGTATCACCAAAAGTAGGTATGGCACTGTTGGTATTATTAAAACCCATCACAGATTCACTATTCTCATTCTCATGTTAAGCCCTTATGTCCATGCCAGGCTGCATACTGCTTTAAATGCCAAACAATCATGGGATTTGTAGTTTGTTGGGAGCACCAGAGCTCTCTGACAGACAAGGCTAAATATCCCACAAAACTACAAATCCAATAATTCCATAGCATCGAGCCACAGAGGTTAAAGTGGTAGCAAACTGCATTAATTCTGCAGTATAGATGTAGCCCCAGACACACCCCATTGCTGAGCACTTTTCATAGTAGTCACCCTGCTAAATCTGGCTGCCGTTTCCTGAATTTGGCATTTGTGAAGCACTTTCTGCCGATCCTATTGTATGATTAATATCTCCTTGTACTGGAGGTTTTGATCGTATCCGACTCTGGCATCTGTTGTCTTATTATGATGGGTACTGTCTGTGTTGCAGGAGATTTGAAATGTTACAGTGTTAATGTAATTGAAATGAATGGAAATGAATGGTCTGTTGGAACTGCTGAATTATGTCTGGAAATGAATTGATCCTAGACTGCTTTACTGCAGCCGTCTCTTGATAACTTATTATTGTTGTGAGACAATTGGGGGGAGGGGGGGTGGCACAACTCTGTGGGGATGGCATCCAAATGAGAAAAACCTTGGCCACACTGGCAGTCTTAAGATTTGTGGTGACACGATCCAAGCGTTAGTCTGCAAATCACCACCAGATTCTTAATGGTTTAGTGGTGATCAAGGGAGCAAACCTCCAGGGCCGCAGAATGTCATCCCTGCTTTATTGTTCCTCTGGTTAGCCCTGCATTAAGCTCCATTCCTGGACTTTAGTGTGGTACATGACATTTGAAAACATCTCCAGATAACTTGTATCCTTTCTTTCCTCTGCCACACCAATTGGTGTTGTACCACTGACTGATCTCAACAACAACAACAACATACACTGCAGAAAAAGCAGGAAAATTGCTGGAGTCACACACTCTTTTGTATCAATGATAGAAAGTGGACAGACAATTTGTTAATGCAGGAGGATGCTTCACCTAATCATGTTAGAGATGCAGAAAACCTTGGTTGGACTTCTGTGGATTAGTTACAAAGCATACATTGGTCTTACACCACCGTAACCTAATTTTTGGTTGTTGTAGAGGTCTTGATTCTGTTCTGACCATGCAACAACCAAAGTCCCACCTGAAAGCTCACCATTTCAATAAAACCATAGACCATATAGCTGGAAGAGACCACAAGGACCATGCCATCCATCCCATGAAGGAAGACAAAATCCAAGCCCTCCCTGTGAAAGATGGCCATCCAGCCTCAGTTTGAAAACTTCCAATGAAGGAGACTCCACCACCCTCAGAGGCTGCATCTTCCATTGTTGAACAACATTACCATAAAGAAGTTCTTCCTATGGTTTAGGTGGAATTATAATTTGAATCCATTGCCATGCCCTCTACCCTTTGAGAATTCATCTTCAGAGGACAAAACTGGCATAGCAAAGCCAGAACAAAAGCTATAGTGACTCCAAAACTCTGGCCTTCCAGTTTGGGACTTCACTTCCCAGAATCCCAGATGATTGGCCAAGATTACTGAGGCTTCTGGGAACTGAAGTCCAAAAACCTGGAGATCTAGAGTTTGGGACAGAGTTTGGACAGAGGCAGGCTTCCACATTTGGCACAAACCCAAAGCCTCTCTCAGAGGTGAAGTGAGAGGCTGTTCAGGTATAGCTGTGATGAATACAGTCTTCAAGAAATGGCTAAACAGGGTGCGATTGCCAGCCAAGGTCCTTCCTCAGTCCCAATTGCTGGAATTAGCAATGCAGTGGAATTTTTCCAATTTTGCAATTTTCCTAATGCAAAAGCATGGAGGCTTCTGTGAAGTCGAAGGCTTTCATGGCCGGCAAAACATCAGGAATAAACAACAGACGCTGGCAAAACATCAGGAATAAACTCTATGTGACATGGTCACATAGCCTGAAAAACCCACAAAAAATTATGGAGGCTTCTCTTAAGAGATTTAGTGATCTGTGCCTGACAAAAGGAGCTGTGACCTCACAAAGGATGGTGACGTATGTGATCCCAGAAGAAGTAACATTTTTTGCATTGCTAGTAGAATTCCAATTTTATCTCCTGGACTCTGGGATGCTTTGCTCTCAGTGCCACACAACCAGAAGATGAAGGGACCCACTTGCATAGATATCCCTCCAAAGAACAACACCAAGAACTCCTTGAGAAAATGCAAACCTGTGACTAACATTGTCATTTTGTTTTTTTTTTCCCTGTATGATTCTTAACACCTTTGCCTGACGATGAAGCCAGTGAAGCTTCAAAAGCTTGCATCATGTATCTTTGTGCATTTTGGTCAGCCAATTAAAGGTAACGCTCTTTTGTGCATTTTGGATATTATTGTACTTTGCTATGTGGTCAACATGGTACTGCAGCCACTCACTCAAAACCAGAAGGTGGCGAGTTCAAGACCAGCAAAGGGCTGAAGCTTGACTCAGGCTTGCATCCTTCCGAGGTCGCTAAAATGAGTACCCAGATTGTTGGGGGCAAATAGCTTACAATTGTAAATGAAGCTGTTTGTTTAACAAATTGTAAGCCGCTCTGATAGTCTTGGCTGAAGAGCGGGGTATAAATATAAATAAAATAAAAAAAAAACATTATTACCTTTGAATATGTATCATTAGCAATGACCATGATCATCGTAGTGTACATGATATAGATGCACATTTTGAGAAATTCCAGAATAAGAAGAGTGTTGCCATGATCACAGGCTGTGGTTTTCTACTGAGACAGGGAACAGGGTCCTTTGGAGAAGATGGCCAGGTCATGACCCACACGGCGCATCACAGCAGCCAGCTTACCTGTGGCCGAGGGTGGCCCGTCACCAAGCACGTTAGCTCCAGCGTTTCCCCTTCACGAATGGTGTACACTCGCTCAGAGTATCGCTCCTCCTCAATGTTGCAGGCCAGACCTGAATGGATAATCCTCACTGTGGGTGGTGCTGTAGAGGAAACCAGAAGGAAAACTCATCAGCAAAAGCCTGGTACAAGAGAGAGCTGGTGCAAGGGGGTATCTAATTGTCTGCATGAACATGAAGATGAACACTAATGAAAAACAGCTAAACTTCATGGATGTAGGAGTGTGGGGCTCAGTTGGTGGCACCCTGCCAGTTGCCCATATAATGGGGATCATCAGAGATAGCCTACGATCTCCAAGGAATGGCAAGTGGAAAATAAAACATTCCCCACCCAGACATTGTCAGATTTCTCTACAGACTAGAAACCCAAACACCATCATTTTGTAATGCACCATGAACATTTGCAGAACTCCCCTCACTGGTGCCACTTGAGGACAGAGGTTCAACAAACAAAGGAATGGACCCAAAACCTACATCAAGGAAATGAAGTGTCACTTTACACTCAACCAGTTACATCAAGGCTGTGCATTAGTGATCTGCAACATGGCACAAACAAATGTGAAATGTAGGGGAGCTTCAAGAGACTAAAGATAGTACACCTTGTCCAAAGAATACACAACTACAGTGGGTCTTCTATGTTCACAGGAATTAGGGTGCAGGATGCTCATGAAAGTAGGAAAGAAATGCAAATTAAAAAAAATTCAAAAAAGAAACCTAAGAGAACATCATTCTAGGAGTCTCTAGTTCCTCCAGCATAACTCGATGGTCAGGAATTGCACTGGGGGATCTAAATATGCTTGGAGAAGAGTTCTGTCTAGGAATCTCTTTCAGTGGAAGTTGACCACAACAGTTGCTCTGGAGGACCTAGAGATTCCTAGAGAGAACATATTAATCAAATCCACGAATAATCAAATAAGCATAAGTAAAAGGCAAAAATGTGGAGAGAACTTATATAAAATATGCATAAACCACTAACAGGATGCCAGCCAATGGTGTTGCTGGATGCAGCTCATCTGACCAACATCCCTGTTTCCAACAAAGAGCCAAATGTCCCTAGGAGGCTGCCCAGCACATCTCCATGGGGGAGACATCTCCTGTTGTCTCTCTCTCTCTCAATACTACCTGGCCGCTGGATGTGCTCCAGGTCTCTCCAAGCCAAATATTATCTGTCCATTGCAAAACCTCTGCCAGCTTAGATGACATACATAAAGGGTGTCAAGGAGCAAGCCAATTAATCCTGGAGAGAGTGGAGTTTGACAGTTTGAAGCTCCAAGCAAGCCACCCACAATGGCAAGAGTCTGATAACTATAAGAACAACAACGCAATCACCCAGGTTGGAGTTTGTGGGAACATGAATGTAGTGGGTACAAAAATGACATCAAGATTTGATTCAGGGATGCACATCCTCACTTATTTTGTTCTTCTCAAAGGCAGAACAAAAAATTTATAAAGTGCCACTTCCATCATCCACTATGGGGGAGAATGTGAGAGATTATGTGTATTTTTTAAAATGATTTTTCAAACATTGGGACTTTTTTGCTATATATATATATATATATATACACACACTGTATATTGTGTGTGTGTGTTTTGTGCAAGAAACAGAACAAAACAAAAACACCCCTTTGGGAAAAAATGTTCCTAACTATAGCCCAATACAAATGGGCAAAAAGTGCTGACCTGGGGCCAATTCTAGCGCTCAGGAGAGCAAAGCGTAACCACGTTCCCAAGCGTCAGCAGTGCCATCATTGCTCACCCCTGTCCACACATGGGCTGCTATGATGACGTATGTGTGGCGCAGCATGTAAACGCTGGTGCACCGTGTGTATGTCATCAGAGCACATGAGGGTGCCAATGGCGTACGGAGAGCATCCCAGAAAAAAACCCGCTGGTTGGTGCAGCCTCTGTGTGGAGCAAAAACGGATGGCTGCAGACCGCCTTTCAGGGTGGTCTGTACAGCCCCTATGTTCTGTAAAAAAACAGCCACTGTTTTATGCACAACGCCTTTCCCCCCTCTTTTCCAGGTTTTTTTTTTTTTAAAAAACCCTTCTGAAATGCAAGAAGGTGTAGGTGACCATCTACTGAGCTGACAGTCCCAACATTTGTTAGACAACCCTTCGCCCTGAGAGCAAGAAAATATGCAAGCATTCTTGCTTTCTGTGATGGTCTGAGCATTGGACTAAGACATTGGGAGACCAGGGTTCACATCTTGGCTCAGCCATAGAAACCCCTGTGTGATCTTGGGCAGGTTGCATTCTCTCAGCCACAGAAGGCAGCAAGGACAAACTCCCTCTGAACAAAATTTCCCAATAGAACCCTATGATATGGTTGTTTCGGCATTATTATTATTATTATTATTATTATTTACATAGCGCTGTAAATTTGCACAGTGCTGTACATACAATCTTATATTTAGACAGTTCCCTGCCCTCAGGCTTACAGTCTAAAAGAGACAACACAAAAGGAAGAGGGGAATTTGGTGGGAAGGGGATGAGGTCCAGTGGTTCTTCTCTCTCTCTCTGGGGCCAGGACCAAGGCAGATGGACTGGAGGGAGGGCACGGCTTCTTAATACATAATAGCAATAGCAACAGCATGTACATTTCTATACCACTTAATAGTAAACTCAGCACTCTCGAAGTGGTTTACAATCTATAAGCCAGTTGCCCTAAATAAGATGGGGACTCATTTTACCAACCTACAAAAGGATAGAAGGCTGAATCAATCTATAGCCCAGCCTGGAATCAAACTCACAACCTTGTGGCTACAATACCGGCATTTAACCACTGTGTCACCAGGCTCCCTTAGGGTAGCCAGAAGCTGGAAAGAACTTGAAGACACTAAACAACAAATTCCTTATACCTGTAGATTTGAATCCAGGACTAGCAGTATCAGCATTATCCTAGTTTAATGCATGGGTGGGGACAGTGCAGTCCGTGGGCCACAGCTGGTCAAGGAATCCCACTTTACCATTCTTGCAGCTTCCCAGCATTTTGCCAATGCCTTAAGCACCCCATTTTTAAAATTTTGGGGCTGGTTTTCAGGCAATTTTCTGTTCCCAACCTGTCCAAAATGCACCACAAACACCTGGTTCTGGCTCCTTGTCTGAACTGAATAGGAAAGCCTTTGCAAGTATGGGAAATTCTGTAAGTTAACCTAGATCTCCTGTGACTACAAGGAATTAAGGGATGAGGGCACATCTGTCCCTGTTTTATTAATCTCCAAGAATCCCCTGAAGGAAACTTTCCATTTTTTAATTTTAACTCAACATATTTTGGTTTTAATTTAAGAAAAATAAACCCAACAACTTTTCATTATTATTCCTTTTTTTATTGCATATACCGCTGGAAATGTATTATCTTGCTCATTACCCGAGCAAAGCACTTTAATGGGGACAATAAAATTAAGCAGTCGGCACAATGGGACCAATCCTGGTTTCTCTTTATGCATCTAAGACTCGAAACCACTGTTCCTTAAGGGTCTGACCGCTGAATTACTCGTTAGTAATGCAAAGACCATGGAGCCAGTCATTGTCGAATAAAGGGAAAAGAAGGAGAAAGGCAGAAGTATGGAAGGAGGACCTTTTTTTCCAGCTTGTTAGCACACCCTGCATACCCTGTGTTATTTTTGGGTACAAATATTTTCTTATATTTTATTAGACTAGCGGTTGCAGAGGGGCCATAAGCATGAACCTGGAAAGGTCATGATGACCTTTAAGTGAGCTTCTGATGCCTGGTCACAGACCTGAGGACATGTGAAAAGGACCCCTGTAAATTTTTTGGCTGTGAATATTGCTGCTTCCCACCCCCTGCTGTGTGCATTTCCTCTTGAAGGTCACAAAGCTTTGTTAGCCTAAAACATTAAGCCAATCTTTCTGCCAGCCCCCATAGTACTTTCTCACATCCCATCCTTTTCTAAGTGTCCTGGGGTTGTCCTGATGTTATTTCTGTTTGATTAAATCAATGTCACTGCCATCGACCAAAAATATTCCTTTTGTTTAACTGCAGTTAAAACCAGCAACCAGGTGGGAATCCCATTGCTTCTGGGATTCTTGGAAAATCTGCCCAACTGTCTCAAGACTCTAGAAAAAGCCTGCCTTGGCACTCACACACATGGGCTCAGTTTGAACTCATGCATGAATCTTGCTGTATTTCATACTGACCCCTCAAAACAGGGAGGCCACCCTCTGCTCATGTTTCAGGCAACCTGGTTGAGCCACTGTCACTACCATCACCCCCCGATTAAAGCTCTGCTTCTGGACTGGTAAAGTATTGTTTTACCACAACCTTCCTACAAGCTACTACCTTTAATTTCAATACTTCTTGTGGGTATGTGTGTGTGAATGCTATTGTGCGAATGGTGATTCTCCTCTACACTATATTTTGCACTCTGAAAGTCCTGTTATACTCAGGAAAGATCCCAGTTATTGTTAATGCAGCCCTCTCACTGTTTACAATTGAAGAAAATTAATTTTCTCACTGAATAATAATATGATTCATTTATATTTATATTTCCTTGGAGGTCTTTAAGCAGAGGCTGGATGGCCATCTGTCAGGGATGCTTTGACTTGGAGTTCCTGCATGGCAGGGGGTTGGACTGGATGGCCCTTGTGGTCTCTTCCAACTCTGTGATTCTATGATTCTATGATTCCTGAATCTCTCCCTATGGATTGAGGTGGGATTACAGCATAAAAAAATTACAAAAACACAATAAAAATTTACACTAACCCCTAGATCCTCCCACCATTAAAATTAATAAAAATTCAACAATTAAAACAATTACATTAATTACTTGATCTACAATAATCAAAATGGAATGGACTGTTAACGGCGGATGGGGCTATACTTTTTCAGAAGGTCAGTCTGGGAAGGCTTGCTGGAAAAGATCCGTTTTGTTGGTGCCCTCCTGAGTTTGGGTAACAAATTAATAGTGGAAAATACTTTCAACCAGGGCCAGGATTAAGGTCCAAAAGACACTGAAGAAATAATCCGGTTTCAGACTGCTTTAACTGCGCTGGCTCAGTGCAAGGGTATTCTGGGAACTGTTGTTTTATAAGACAGTTCTTTTTTTGATAAAATTACCAGCTTGGTAGATGAAGGGAATGCTGTGGATATAGTATACCTCGATTTCAGTAAGGCCTTTGACAAGGTTCCCCATGGCATTCTTGCAAACAAGCTTGCAAAATGTGGACTAGACAAGGTAACTGTTACATGGATTTGTAACTGGTTGACTGGCCGAACTCAAAGGGTGCTCAACAATGGCTCCTTTTCATCCTGGAGAGAAGTGACCAGTGGGGTCCCACAGGGCTCTGTCCTGGGCCCAGTGCTATTCAACATCTTTATTAATGACTCGGATGACAGAATTGGGGGCATACTTATCAAATTTGCAGATGACACTAAACTAGGAGGAGTAGCTAATACCCCAGAGGACAGGATCAAAATTCAAAATGACCTGAATAGACTAGAAAGCTGGGCCAATGCTAACAAGATGAAATTCGGCGCAGAGAAATGTAAGGTTCTGCACTTAGGGAGGAAAAATGAAATGCACAGATATAAAATGGGGGACACCTGGCTGAACGAGACAACATGTGAAAGGGATCTAGGAGTCCAAGTAGACCATAAGCTGAACATGAGTGAACAGTGCAATGTGGCAGCTAAAAAGGTCAATGCTATTCTAGGCAGCATCAATAGAAGTATAGCGTCTAGATCAAGAGAAGTAATAGTGCCACTCTATTCTGCTTTGGTCAGGCCCCACCTGGAATACTGTGTCCAGTTCTGGGCACCACAATTCAAAAAGGATGTGGAGAAACTGGAGCGGGTCCAAAGGAGGGCAACTAAGATGGTGAAGGGTCTGGAAACCATGCCCTATGAGGAACGCCTTAGAGAACTGGGGATATTTAGCCTCGAGAAGAGAAGGTTAAGAGGTGATATGATGGCCCTGTTTAAATATTTAAAGGGATGTCATATTGAGGAGGGAGCAAGCTTGTTTTCTGCTGCTCCAGAGACTAGAACGCGAAACAATGGATGCAAACTGCAGGAAAAGAGATTCCACCTCAACATTAGGAGGAACTTCCTGACAGTAAGGGCTGTTCGACAGTGGAACACACTCCCTCGGAGTGCAGTGGAGTCTCTGTCCTTGGAGGTCTTTAAGCAGAGGCTGGATGGCCATCTGTCAGGGATGTTTTGATGGAGAATTCCTGCATGGCAGGGGGTTGGACTGGATGGCCCTTGTGGTCTCTTCCAACTCTATGATTCTATTCTATTCTAAGACACTTAACCTTTTCTGTCAGACAGCTCTGGTGCCAAAACAAACTGCAATTCCCAGGATTCCCTAGCACTAAGCCAGTACAGTTAAAGCAATCTCAAACGAGACTACCTATCCCAGGATTCTTGGCTTTTGCATTTGGAAATGAAAGGATAGGCTCTTTCCCAAAGAAATTGTGGTTCATCAGGGACTAGAAGGCTGCTTCTGACGCCTCCATCCAACAAAAGCGGTTTCTTCTGGAACAACAGAAACAGAAACCCAGCATTTTGTACAGAAAGCAGTATTGGTTCGGGACAAAAAAAAATGATTTTATTGCCAGGGGGAATTCAAATGAATATTTTACAAAAATGTCCCAAAATGTAAAACTAATAATAATAAAATGATAGAAAAATGCAGGAAACTTCTCAAAACCCTGTCCAGTGACTATATTTCCCCCCTCAAATCAGTTCTTTTAGCATTCAAGAATGCTTGAATTTTAGCATTCAAGAATATGTCCGCAGCAAAAGGAAGAAGAAGGAAACAGTGGGGCCACTGCGTGCAGAAGATGGCAAAATGCTAAAAGGGGACAGAGAAAAGGCAGAATTACTCAACACCTTCTTTGCTTCAGTCTTCTCAGAAAAGGCAAAGGGTGCTCAGCCTAAGGACAATGGAGACAGAATAGAGGAAATTCAGCACAGAATAAGTAAAGAGGTAGTACAGGACTACCTGGTTAACCTAAATGAATATAAATCTCCAGGACCAGATGAACTACATCCTAGAGTATTAAAAGAACTGGCAAATGTAATATCAGAGCCATTGGCAATAATCTTTGAGAACTCCTGGAGAACAGGAGAAGTCCCAGCAGACTGGAGGAGGGCAAACGTTGTGCCCATCTTCAAAAAGGGGAAAAAAGAGGATCCCAACAATTATCGTCCAGTTAATCTGACATCAATTCCAGGAAAGGTTCTAGAGCAGATCATTAAGCAGAGAGTCTGTGAACACTTAGAGGCCAATGCCATAATCACAAAAAGCCAACATGGGTTTCAGAGAAACAAGTCATGCCAAACGAACCTGATCTCTTTTTTTGATAAAATTACCAGCTTGGTAGATGAAGGGAATGCTGTGGATATAGTATACCTCGATTTCAGTAAGGCCTTTGACAAGGTTCCCCATGACATTCTTGCAAACAAGCTTGCAAAATGTGGGATAGACAAGTTAACTGTTACATGGATTTGTAATTGGTTGACTGGCCGAACTCAAAGGGTGCTCAACAATGGCTCCTTTTCATCCTGGAGAGAAGTGACCAGTGGGGTCCCACAGGGTTCTGTACTGGGCCCAGTGCTATTCAACATCTTTATTAACGATTTGGATGACAGAATTGGGGGCATACTTATCAAATTTGCAGATGACACTAAACTGGGAGGAGTAGCTAATACCCCAGAGGACAGGATCAAAATTCAAAATGACCTGAATACACTAGAAAGCTGGGCCAGTGCTAACAAAATGAAATTCAATGCGGAGAAATGTAAGGTTCTGCACTTAGGGAGGAAAAATGAAATGCACAGATATAGGATGGGGGACACCTGGCTGAATGAGACCACATGTGAAAGGGATCTAGGAGTCCAAGTAGACCATAAGCTGAACATGAGTCAACAGTGTGATGCGGCAGCTAAAAAAGCCAATGCAATTTTAGGCTGCATCAATAGAAGTATAGTTTCTAGATCAAGGGAAGTTATAGTGCCACTCTATTCTGCTTTGGTCAGGCCCCACCTGGAATACTGTGTCCAGTTCTGGGCACCACAATTCAAAAAGGATGTGGAGAAACTGGAGCATGTCCAAAGGAGGGCAACTAAGATGGTGAAGGGTCTGGAAACCTTGCCCTATGAAGAACGCCTTAGGGAGCTGGGGATGTTTAGCCTGGAGAAGAGAAGGTTAAGAGGTGATATGATAGCCCTGTTTAAATATTTGAAGGGATGTCATATTGAGGAGGGAGCAAGCTTGTTTTCTGCTGCTGCAGAGACTAGAACGCGAAACAATGGATGCAAACTGCAGGAAAAGAGATTCCACCTCAACATTAGGAAGAACTTCCTGACAGTAAGGGCTGTTCGACAGTGGAACACACTCCCTCGGAGTGTAGTGGAGTCTCCTTCCTTAGGGGTCTTTAAGCAGAGGCTGGATGGCCATCTGTCAGGGATGCTTTGACTTGGAGTTCCTGCATGGCAGGGGGTTGGACTGGATGGCCCTTGTGGTCTCTTCCAACTCTATGATTCTATGATTCTATGATTCTAAGAAGGAGTCAAATGAAGATCTGCATCCCTAATTTTGAGAAGGGATTTAAAGTCAGAAATAGAAAAGAAGGCAGCACCATGTCCAACAGCTTTCTAAGAAGCCATAAAATACAAGTAAGATACTTTTAATTTTTTTTAGCAAAATAGCTTTTCAACCAGACTTGCTTTCTTTCCGTAAGATTTATGAGCAGCAGAAGGGGGGGGGGGGGGAGCCTGTCTCACACAGTTTCATCACTTCTGAAAACTGATCAGAACCCCTGGCTGCTGCCCACACTGGCATGCACCAGAATTTCTGCCAAATTCACTTCTAAGAAGCATCCACAGATTTATCCCTTGAACCTTAGGTCACCGTGTGAGGCACTCACTTTCCTTAAAAAAGGCCTTGTACCCAAAATCCATTCAGTTTCTCCTGGGACAAAGGAGGAAAGAGAGAACAGCAGGGGTTGCATTCAAAATAATTAACAACTGGTTTTGTCGATGTGTGTGATATATTTTTCACCAAAATGTGTACAGTCTGTGTTAACCCAACATTTTCATTTCTTGTATGATTCATTAGTGGACATGGATGCACATTTGCCTGCAGGAGAACGGAGGAGAGGGATCGGGGCTGTGCACTCTCTTGACAAGGAAGACAACTCTCCATCCCTCCCTTCCTCAACCTCCTTTCTTCTGTGATGCCTGACTTTCTTTCCATGAGGAAGACACTCTCCTTTTCTACGCTTCCTTAGCTTTCCCATGAACCAATGTGGCAGAGATGGGGTGGCTGAGAAATCTTTTGGCTGGCTTTTGCGATCTGAGATAGGGTTGCCATTTGTCCTGGAAAACCTGGAAAATCCCAGAATGAAGGGACTAAAAAATGTCCTGGCTGGCTGGGCGAACTGAAACAGTAAATCCTGGGTTTCTCCTTTGTCACCTGCTGATGGGTAGGTTCCAGTGTGACATTGGTGATGAAGGAGGAGACCACACAAAATGTTTGGCACTGTTGGGAGACTTATGGTGTCCTGCACGCTCTGGTTTCTACTGAACAGGTGTAGCATTATCACCTTGTTCTTCCATTTCTTCTCCCCTGTCCCCAAAAGGCCCTGAAGGCAGGAAAGGAAAGGAGGCAAGCAGAGATGGCCTTGCATTGTGTGGTGCTTGTGTCAGCAACATGAGCCTAGGGTGGAACTTGGCTTCCAAATGGCCTCCGGAGAATAAAGGGAGTCCCTTTCCTCTCTACGGCTGCTTGAAAGCCCCAGTTAGTAGGGAAGCAAAGTATACTCATCCCTCTACATTCATGGGGGTTCGGGACACAGGACCCCCCTGACTGTGGAAAACCCACAAATAACAAAAACACTATGTTCTTAACTGAGAGAACACCTCTCAAAGAATCTCTAGGTCCTCCAGTGCAACTCTGTGGTCAACATCTGCCAGACATTGATCACAGAATTGCACTGGAGGACCTAGAAATGCCTAGCAGTGGAGTGTTCTCTCCAGGAATCTGTAGGTCCTTCAGTCAGTGTGACTTTTGGTTAAAGTTGACTGTAGAATTGTGCTAGAGGACCTAGATATTCATAGTGAGAACATATTAATAAAATCTGTGAATAAACAAATCCACAAAGGCCAAAGCCGCAAAGGTGAACGGAGGAGTGTAAAAAAGAGCTCTTAGCTTGGTCCCTGTACGGAGGTTGAAACACAATGGTAGAAAAAGAGCAATGATTAATGTGTTGAAATTGCATAAGCATAATGCAAATTAATAATATGTATAATTATAATAATTTGCACAATATGCAAATTAGATATCTGGATAGGAGAGACTGGAATATGGCAACCCTGGCTCGAGAGGTTATCTGGGAATGAATTAAAGCAAGCACTAGTCAGAGAAGGAGGGCACAGAGGAATGTTCCCTCTTCTGCCCCACCAACAAGTGAACTTCAGTGAACTTGGCAAATTTTAACAACTGGTTTAGGCAATCCAGTGTGAAACAGCTGAATGGCACCTTAGGAGAACAGCTCCATCCAATGGAAAATGGAGTAAAGTTGCTGTCGGAGGCTTGCACTCTGTCAGTATGCTTACTCAGTCACAGTCAAAATTTGTGACTCAAGAGTCAAAGTTCCAAAAGAAATTCCTCCTATAAGCTTTGCAGATCTCTCTCTAACACACCTGGGCTGCATCTACACTGCAGAATTAATGCAGTTTGACACCTCTTTAACGCTGATGGCTCAATGTTATGGAATTCTGAGATTTGTAGTTCTGTGAGATATTTTGCCTTCCTTGTCAGAGGGAGCTCTGGTGCCACAACAAACTACAAATCCTAGAATTCCATAGGACCAGTAAAGTGGTGTAAAACTGCATTAATTCTGTAGTGTGGTTGCAGCTCTGTGCCAAAGGTGCATCCACATTGCAGAAGTAAAGCAGTCTGTCAACACTTCATGACTCTATCCTATAGATGTTTGGGATGTGTAGTTTGATGAGGCACCAGTGGTCTCTGACAGGCCATGCTGAATACCTCACCAAACTACAAATCCCAAGATTCAACAAGATGGAGCCATGCCAGTTAAAGCTATGTCAAACTGCTTTATTTCTGCACTGTAGCAGGTCTAAAATACTGCATATATCCATCAATATGTCCCATAATTGTGGAGATGTCAGGAGAGCACCAATTGTTTGCATTCTCTCTATTTCCCTGTGACACACACACACACACACACACACACTTGCCAGGCTATTCTTTTCAAAATAAATTCTTCCTGACATTTCTCCTAAAACTTGCGTCCTGCAATTTAAAAGGATGCAGAGCAATTCCTGGAGACAAACGCTTGAGTCAGAAGACCGTAAAGATTGAAGACTTGCTGCACAATCAAGAGCTCTGCGTTGTGTTGCTATTGTGGCTGCTGCTGTTGCTTTTGACTTCCTTTTCTGCGGTTCAGGAGATCTCATTTAATGACATTATATTAAATGTCATCCTCCCCCCTTCCTACCTTTAACAAATCATCACCCCCAGAGCTTCTCCAGAGAGAAACCATCCATGATTAAATAAATACCAGGTGAGACATTGCAGTCACCCACCTTGTGGCATTTATATTGCTGGGCAGGGCCGCATGTTTTTTGAGGAGGGAAATTGTCTTATTATTATGCCCAGCAAAGGATGATATGAAAGACATCATTAGAATTCAACACTCAGGAGTCAATAAAGCAAATACAAGAGAGATAGAAGCAGGGAGAAATTCAGCCCTGGAGAGATGTAGTTTTGACAGATTTACCTAGATAATCTGTCCAGATAATCCTAGATTAACAACAATAAATTAATATCAGTATTAGTATTATTTCGATCCTGCTTTTTCCCCATATTGGCATTTCAGGTGGAATACAACAAGATATATAGATACAGGTATTTTTAAAAGGAGAGTGTTTTTTCTAAATGGCAGGGGAAAGTAACTTTTGGATTTTTTTTTAAAGCACAACCTTTAACAAAAAATGTTAAAATTCCACAAGAAGCTAAAGTTAAAACACAATTAAACAATCAGAACAAAATTAAAATAAAACCAGGTTAAAGCATATATCGGACAGCCAGCGTGGTGTAGTTGTTTGAACGTAGGACTACTGATGTTGTTATTGTTGTCGTGTGCCTTCAAGTTGTTTCCAACTTATGGCGACCCTAAGGGGAACCTATCCTAGAGTTTTCTTGGCAAGATTTGTTCAAAGGAAGGGTTGCTTTTGCCTTCTGAAGTTGAGAGAGTGTAACTTGATCCTGGAAAATGGTGTTTGATTCTCCACTTGGCCATGGAAACAGAGTGAATCACACCCTCTCCGCTGCAGAAAACCCTGTGATAGAGTTGCCTTAGGGTCACCATAAGTCAGAAACGAGGCGAAGGCACACAACTTGAAGGCATGTCCTTCTTTGGAGTTCTTTAAACAGAGGCTGGATGGTCATCTGTTAGAGTGCTTTGATTGAGAGTTCCTGTATTGCAGGGGGTTGGACTGGGTGGTTCTTGGGGTCTTTTCCAACTCAAGGAAAATGCAACAAAAGAATGACGTATCATTAAAACAGACATGGATATTGTGAGTAAACATACATGCTTATGATCTCTCAGTTCACCAGACCCTCTTCACGAAACCAATTTCCTTATCCTCTTATTTCTTGCAAAGTGTGCACAGGCCCTCCTTTCCCTGGCCTCTCTCTGCTTTCCACTTTTTGACTGCTGCAGACTTTAGCTTCCACCTTGGCTTCCACCATGACTTTGCCTTCATCGGCAGAGAACAGAAAGAAAATGGTTCTCTTATGAAGCACACAAAAGGCCCGGGTCTACAAAGCCCTCCCTTGTTGTGCCACTACCTCATTCTTTCTAGAAATAAAGATGAACATGTACCGTATGTCAAAGAGTGTAATTTTATTAATGCTTAACCAGCTTGGAGAACACTAAACAGTCATGCAAATGTGTTGTTAGAGGAAATCTATGCTCTTCCAAGAACCAGAATATTTCCCCCTCTAATTTAATAGGTAGTGTGATGATCAACTTTGTGGCATCAAAATTAGATCATTCTGCAATAAGAATGCTGAGAAGGAAGGTCCGGGATCTAATTAGCTACTACTTTCCTTATGTTTTTGCTATTAATTAGGAAGGCTTGTGTGTCTCCATAAAGCTGGTTTCGGGTTAGACAGATATGGGCAAACAGCAAAGAAAATGAATATTTTTAGAAGCAAATGAGGACCTCACCGGACCATTGGTAATGGATTGAATGAGGGAAAACAGATTGAGGCTAAATCCAGACTCTCAGAGGTACTGACAGTCACCAGCCCGAAACCAGGTCCGGGAATAAAACACCCAGTCCTAGACGGAGTCACACTATCCTCAAAGGACTCTGTTCGCAGTCTGGGAGTACTTCTGGATTCGTCGCTTCACATGACTAGTCAGGTGAATGCGACAGTCAGAAGTGCCTGTTATCAGCTTCGGCTGATACGCCAGCTGCGCCCTTTCCTGGAGATGACGGACCTGGAGACTGTGGTACATGCCTTGGTCACCTCAAGTTTGGATTACTGTAATGCGCTCTACATGGAGCTACCCTTGTGCTTAACCCGGAAACTTCAGCTGGTTCAAAACATGGCAGCATTGAGGAGAGAACACATAACACCTGTGCTCAAGTCTCTCCACTGGCTGCCGATTAGCACAGTACAATATGTTGGTTTTAACCTTTAAAGCCCTACATGGCTTGGGTCCAACCTATCTCAGGGACTGCCTCTTCCCATATGAGACCCCCCTCCCGCATGCTCCGGTCCTCTGGGAGGAATCTGTTACAGCCTTTGAAGACCAGGCTATTGCAGACCTCTCAGAGGGTCTTTTCAGCTATCGCTCCCAGACTGTGGAACGACCTGCCGGATGAGATGCGTCTTATCATGACCCTGAACGGCTTTTAAAAAGCCACCAAGACGCATCTCTCCCGGCAGGCCTTTCCAGACATCAGCTAACCTTCCCTGGTTTCCAAGACACCTATCCAGCCTTCCCCAGCCACATCAGATATCACCTTGAGGCTGCCCATAAATCTGGATTTGGATACATTGTATTGTTGTTGTTTTTTATTGCTGTTGTTTTAACCTCATGCTAGTTTAATCTTATTTTAAGGGGTAGGAGGAGGGATTGGGATGTAACATTTTAATTGTACTTGTTTTTAAATGTTGTACCCCGCCCCGATTGCTCCCTCAGAGGGGCGGGTTATAAATTATTATTATAATTTTATTTCAGGAGCCAGAAGAATACTTCAAGTTCAGTTTCCCCTGAAAATAAAAATCGGGATATTGAAAGTCAGGTATATTGAGTTTGTGGAAGAATAAAAGGAGACAAAGTTCCATGTGCTATATGATGACTAAAACCTTTTATTTCTTTTTTTAAAAAACAGGATGAGTTTGGCCATAGGTTGTCAAGAGCAAGCTTCCATTTTGCTTCAAGAATGATGAAACATAATGGACCAAATAAAAATGGGTTCCTATTTGTTTTGCGTGATCAAAGGCCAAACATTTGCATTTAGCTAAGACAATGATCTTAAATTGAGAAGGAGAATGACTTTGGGTTTGTGGAGTTGTGCAACAATTGTGCAACATGACATAATTTTTAAAAGTGTAATGTTGCACAATGGAATGGGCAACCAAATATGTCTGCAGAGTGTACAATGCTCAGTGTGCATATAAATGCACAATGGGCAACAGGCAAAGCGCACGTGCATGTCTGATGATCAACGGAGGTCCATTCTCAACTCCTCTTCCACAATTTAGAACCGAATATGGACATTCCATATCAAACAACTGAATGTGCAACCAAATTTGCCAGTAAAGGAAAAAGCATCATTGCAATCCATAAGGAATACCTGTACATGCAATGCACAATGCACATCTGCATGTGTAGTGTACACTGCCACACCTGCAATGCTGCCATATTTGCAACTCTGCTTCCATAACCTTCAGCTAAATTCAAATGTTGCACCATAGCCAAAAGAGTAAGCTAAGGAACTTACACATGCATAAGTCCCAAACAGGATGCCAGCCAAAAATACGCATGAGGAATAAGCATACATCTAAGACACCCACAGGATTCTAGCCAGTAGCTCGTCTGAAGCCTATAAGTGCATCTAAGGTGAGATTTGAATTTTGAACATCCCAGCTCAGACTCTTAGTCTGGTGCCAGAATCACAGCATCCAACCCAAGCTTTCTAGAATTCCATTCACAAAAATCTACTTTTCTGTCTCAGGCTACTGAACCAACAGCAGCAGAGAGAAATTGCTTCTTGGTATGCAAGAGACCCCTCTCTTGCTACAAGGAGAATTTGCAAGCATGTAAAACATCTGCTTCAAGCAGCATCCATGGCTGGTGAGAAGTTATCACAATCCCAGCATCTCCTGATCAAGCAGAAGTACAGAAAGCTATCTGCTTTGACATTCATGAATGAGAAGCTGCTGCAAATGAAAGGAAATGACTCATTGGTATTAGGAGGTTTTCAAATCAAGACCTCTCCAAAAAGTAAATGGGAAAAACATGGATCCAAAGCTAATGGAGGCAGCAGATTTACACATTGCTCAAACAAGGTCTTGGGCCACATCTGCACTGCAGAATTCATGCGGGTTCACACTGCTTTAACTATCCTAGCCCCATTCCATGAAATCCTGAGATTTGCACAGTGGGCCCTTGTTATCCACTGGAGTTTGGTTCAAGGACTCTCTGTGGATAACAAAATCCATGTATGCTCAAGTCCCATTAAATATAATGGCACAACAAAATGGTGTTCCATATATAAAATGGAAAATCAAGGTTTGCTATTTGTAATTTATACTTTTTGGGAATCCGTGGATAAGGAGGGCCTACTGTATTTTCTTGTGACACCAGAGCTCTCTGACAGAGAAGGCTAAATATTCTACAAAACTGCAAACTCCAGAATTCCACAGCATTGAGCCATACTGGTAGGAGTTACAGCAGTGTCCAATTGCATCAATTCGGCAGTGCAGATGCAGCCATAGTGAGCCACTTACTATTTGCAGTTGTGCACCATGCACTGTGCATCATTCAACAGCTCCTAGTCATTGGCATGTGTTGCACAATGTTGCTGTTCTGCACAGGAGTTGTGTTGTGCTTGCACAGAGTATCTCTCTGTGTGGATATTTATACTAAACTGATGGGAAGCTGGATTGCAGCCACTGTTTCCACCCTCAAGCCAGACAGAAACCAGAGAACGGTAACTATCTGTATGTTTTGACAGGGGATATCACAGGGCATCCAGTGTTGTGTTTAATGCATTTTGGTTCCTACTTTGCAGACTGCACCTCTCAGTACAATGTAAGGAAGAGGAAAGGTTTGCATCGACCACCAGTTCTGAGAACTTTGTACAAAAATTCCTCACATAACACAGTCACAAATGTCAGCAAAAATGCATGTTCTCTGCAGCGACCTAATGAAACAATATTCCCCCTCCAGCCAACAGATCAATGTTTCTGGTCCCATACGGCCTCCAAAGAACGCACTACTCAGGGGAATGGGATTGATTCATTGGCTTTCTTTCCCCTTTTCAAATAAAGCTGGAAAGCAAGACTCAACGTGTGTTGTTACTCATAAATAAGAACAACAATGCCAGGCTGGCTTAAAAGATGAAACTGTTTCCCTTCTGTCTGAAAACAATTTTTTTTTGTATGGGAGAAAAGAGATTGTACTTAAATTGGATTTAAGCTACATTTAATCATATGGTTCAGCAAAATGATTGATGGCTGAGATACTGCATTGTCAGATGTGACTATGAAGATGGAGTTCCATGTTGTTGTTATATATTACAATGATGTCCCCCCCCCCAACAAAAATGCAATTCTGAGATGGCTGTTCCTGCCATCACCCTCAATTCTTGCTTTGCTCTACTGAAAGGATCATTTCCTGTTTTCCTATGAGAGATGCTTTAGAAGTATTTCTCACAGGTCTCTATGGTGGTCATGGGCCATCACCATACAGGGACTGGATCCATATTAGCATCCAGCATCATAGGCCAGCCTAATCATTAGGCTGCAGACACCTCCAATAATCTGTTGGGGGTCACCACAACATGAGGAACTGTATTAAAGGGCTGTGGCATTAGGAAGGTTGAGACTCACTGGTTTAGAGGGACCTCAGAGGACATCTAATCCAGTACTTGCTAGCATGGAATTTCACAGATAAAAGATTCCTGAAATAGCCTGGAGAAGAGATGGTAAAGAGGTGATAAGAGAGCCCTGTTTAAATGTTTGAAGGGATGTCATACTGAGAAGTGAAAAAGCTTATTTTCTGCTACTCCAGAGACTAGGACACAGAGCAACAGATGCAAACTGTTGCAGGAAAAGAGATTCCAGCTCAACCTTAGCAATAATTTCCTGACGATAAAAGCTGTCCAACAGTGAAAGATGCTGCTGCCTTGGAATGTGGTGGAGTCTCCTTTTTTGGAGGTTTTTAAGCAGAGGCTGGATGACCATCTGTCCCAGAGAGGGCTTGGATAGGGTCTTCCTGCATAGTAGAATGGAGTTAGACTGCATAGTCCCTGGGGTCTCTTTGAACTCTTGGTGAGTTCTTGGTGAGCATCCAATCTCTATTTAAAAACCTCCAATTATGAAGAGTCATTCGTAGGTTCGTCTACAGCTCTTGCTGTCAGAAGATCTTCCTAATGTTTAATCTTTTACCCTCTGGAGCACCAGGAGACAAGCTTGCTTCATCAACTGTATGACAGCCCCTCTGATATTTAAATGTAGCCATCATGTCAAGTGTCTATCTCTTCTCCTTCAGACTGAACACACTCAGCTCACTAAGTAGTATCTCACGTGGCTTAATTTTCAGACCTTTGACCAGCTTGATGACTCACCTGTGGACACATTCCATCTTTTCCATTTCCTTCTTTAATTTTGGTGCTCAGAACTGGACACAGTATTCCAGGTGAATTCTGACCAATGCGAAACAGAGTAGCACTACTACGTCCCTCTGTCTAGACACTGCACTCCTGTTGAGGCAGCCTAGAAGTGCACAGGCATTTTTGGCCACCGCATCATGTCCCGTTCAGACTGCGCTCTTTCAAGACCCCTAAATCACTTCCACATGTACTACTGTCAAGCCAGATGTCACTCATCTGATATTTGCACATCTGATTTTTGTGTGTGTTAGAATACCTTATATTTGATGTTATTTATGCCTTCAAGTTGTTTCTGACTTATGGTGACGCTTAGGCCATAGGGATTTCTTGGTAAGCTTTGTTCAGAGGAGGTTTGTCATTGCCTTCCCCTGAAGCTGAGAGAGTATGGCTTACCCAAGGTCTCCCAGTGGGTTTCGTGACCAAGCTAGGAATCGAGCTCTGGTCTCCAGAGTCATAATCCAACACTTAAAAGACTACACCACACTGGCTCTAGCTTGCTTTACCTCTGTTAAAATACCTCTTGTTAGATGCTACCTAGCTCTCCAATCTGTTTAGGTCATCTTGCATTTTGATTAATTGATTAATAGATTAAAATGATGTTGTTTCTCATCTTTACTTGGAGATCTCAAAGGCTGAACCTAGGACCCTCCACATGCATGTGCCATACTCACCAAGAACGTCTTTGAAGATTAATTTGAAACCACAAACATTTCTGATGTCCATTTAGACAGAGATCAGTTATGTCTCAACTGTTGTGAGAATCTAAGGGCACCTGTTAGTCTGGTAAATCTAAAACATAGCAGTTATACAAAGGTCTAACTACAAGAAAGTTTTAACACAAAAGTGGTGATGTCATGCTGAAGAAGGTTTAGGACTTTTGTGTTAGACCTTTCTTGTAGTTATACCTTTGTCTAACTGCTATGTTTTAGGTTTAATGTCTGGATAGACATCAGAAATGCTTTGTGGGTTCAAAAGAAGGTGTCCCGGACTGTGGCCAGCACACACCAACAAAGCTGATAAGGCCGTTTGACAAACCTGAATCTTGTTCCAAAGAATAGTCCAAAAGCCAGAGCCGAGGTCAGGATTGGAGAAAGCAACAAAGTCAGTCCGTTCCAAGGTCAGGGCAAGGCAAAAACAGCAAAGGTCCAAAAACGTTCCAAGGTCAAAGCAAGACTAGAAATCCAAATGCACAAAGCCAGCACACAGTCACACCAAGAGACTTACAATAAGTTCTGGCAAAGGGATGGCATCCCACAGGTGTTTAAGTAGCCGACACCCTGCCTGGTATCAGCTGAGCCTTATTAAGAGCTTGTTTCTCAGCCAGCCTGCGAGATCGCTGGACACAAGCACTTTCAGCCCTTTGCTCCTTAAAGGAGGGAACCTCCAAGCCAGATTCCTCCCTGGAGCCCACACTCATCTGCTGAGCCCCTGAAGGGAGCTCCACAGTGCCAGAGCCTGGCTGTGCTTCCACTCCTGGAGCTGGATTGTCAGGACTAGGGTCTGGCATGGCAGAACTGGGACCTAGCCTAGCCTCCAATTCCTCTTGCTCCTGAGGAGCCATGTCCTCCTCCTCATCCTCTGACTCCAACTCTTGGCTGGCCATGACAGAAGGCCTAGCTTGTCCAGTGTTCCTGAAATTCTGATCTGGCCAGGGCTCCATCTCTGGACCATAAAATATCTTCTGTTCCTGTACTTTGGGACAAGCACCAAATGTCTTGTGGGTGAAACAAGAATGCTAAATAGCATCTGTACCAATCAATCTTGCAGATTTGTTTTCCTTTCTCTCATCAGTATGACAGACAAAAATACCATCCAGCCCAAATAGAGATCATGCCCATTTTATTGCCCCCTATATCCTGGGAGTTTGTTTAGTTATTAGACTTTCCCTGGGCTCTTTCCTCTACCATAAGATCAACAAATCAATAAAAAATATAATTAACGATGAAAATTCTCGCTACCCCGTTCCAGTTTCCAGAGCACATAAAGATGATGGATTAAGGTTTATACAATATCTGGTCCCTTTCAAGCTGCTGTATGACATTTCCAGTTTAATTAACACAATACAATTAGCCATTAACTTTGATTATGGAGCTGCTCATTTTGTGGAGAACCGGAGAGAGCCGGTTAACCAAATAAAGGGAGGAAATGCCACCCCGATTAGTCTCTTAGTTATTGTTTGCTTGTCTTGGACCAATGATGGGCACTCGTCCTTCAGCATGGCCTCCCCTTTCAAGGCTGAGCCCACAGTAGGCCAGTATCAATTCATTTGCATTTCAGGCCCAATTTTATCACGTTCTAAATGATGGATAAAAGCTGTAGCTCATTCATTTCATTTGCATGGAAAGGGTCCCATATCTAATCCCTGGCACCAACAGGTTGGGCTAAGACAGACTTCTGAGTTGAATCATAGAGTCCTATAGTTGGAAGGGGCCTCTTGGGCCATCAGATCCAACCTCCTGCTCAATGCAGGGTCTGCAGTTAAAGCATCCCTAGTAGGTAGCTGTCCATCTTCTTTAAGAAGACCTCGAGAGAAGAAGAACACAACCTCTCTAGGAAACTGGTCCCATTGCTGAACCACTCCCACTGTCAACATATTCCTTCTAATGTCCACAGAATCATAAATGAGTTGGAAGAGACCTCAAGGACCATCAAGTCCAACCCTTGCTATGCAGGAATAACACAATCAAAGCACCCTCGACAGATGGCCATCCAGTCTCTGTTTAAAAACCTCCAAAGAAGAGGACTCCACCACTCTCTGGGGGAGTGTCTTCCACTGTCAAACAGCTCTTACTGTCAGGAAGTTCTTCATAATGTTGAGGTGGAATCTCTTTTCCTGGAGCTTGCATCCATCACTCCCTGTCCTTGTCTCTGCAGAAAACATGCTTGCTCTATCTTCAGTATGGAAACCTTTCAAATATTTAAAGAGAACGATCACATCACCTCTTAACCTTCTCTTTCCCAGGCTAAACATAGCTCCCTTAGCCACTCCTCAAAGGGCTTGGTGGTTTCCAGACCTTCCACCATTTCACCCATCCTCTGGACATACTTCAGCTTATCAACGTCTTTTTTGAATTGTGGTGCCCAGAACTGAACGCAGGATTCCAGGTGACGCCTGACCTGAGCAGAATAAAGTGAGACTATGACTTTCCTCGATCCAGTCACTAGACTCCTATTGATGCAGCCTAGAATTTCATTGGCTTTTTTTGGCTTCCCCATCATCCTGTTGACTTGTGTTCAACTTGTGGTCTAGGACTCCTAGATCCCTTTCCCATGTATTGTTGTCAATCAAAATCTATGCTGTTGTAACTTAAAACCATTAGAGCCGGTCCTACCTTCTGGAGCAGCAGAGAACAAACTTGCCCCTTCCTCTCTCTGGCACACCCTGGGGGTATTTAACATGTACCATCATCTCACCCCTCAATCTTCTCTTCACCAAGCTGTACATACTCAGATCCTTCAACCACTTCTCATATGTGTTGTTCTCTCTCTGAAGGTGTCTAGAGGAGAAGACCCCACTGCAGAACTTCTGTCATTGTCAAGAGGTTCCTTCCAATGTTCAGTCATAACCTGCCCTCCTGTAGGTTAAACCATTAGACCTGGTCCTCTCCTCTGGTGCAGCAGAAAACAAATCAGCACCCTCCACTCTGTGTCACCTCTTGAGGTATTTCAAGAGGGCCATAATGCAACCATTCAATCTTCTCTTTACTGAGCTGAATATGTCCAGCTCCTTCAACTTCTCCCCATATGTTCAGTTCAGCATTTGGGACCTTGGTTCAGTTGGACAATGCTGCCATTCCATACAAGGGCTGCATAGACCAATGAGTGCTAACCTAATTGTTGCTTAGATCCACATTGAGAAAGAAGTAGGATATTAAATCAATAAGTCAATTCCAAAATAATATTTGCTAGGTGATTTCCTGACCCCAGACTGCCCAAAATATCAGCCAAATGCAGTAATTTTGCTACACTAATACATCCAGGTCCCTCAGATACCTCAGAAACAACACAGAGTCCCTCAGATGATCATCTTCCCTCTCTCTTTTGTGCCTTCCTTCCTCTGTTCCATCCTTCTTCTTCCCTCCCCCCTCCCTCCCTTCCCTTTGTGCCTGCCTGCCTGCCTGCCTTCCTTCCTTCCTTCCTTCCTTCCTTCCTTCCTTCTCCTTCCTTTCAATCATTTCTTCTTCCCTTCTATCTTCCCTTCCCTTCCCTTCCCTTCCCTTCCCTTCTGTTGGAAAGCCTGGCTGTGGTAAACGTCCCTTCCTTCCTGCTTTTCCTTCCTTCCTTCCTTCCTTCCTTCCTTCCTTCCTTCCTTTTGCACCTGCCTGCATGCCTACCTGCTTTTCTTCCTCCCTCCATTCCTTCCTTCCCTCCTCCAACCTTCCTTGTCCCCTCCCTCCCCCCCTCCCTCCCCCTCTCTCTTTCTCCTTCCCTTCTTTCTTCCCTTCCCTTGGAAGGCCCGGCTGTGGAAAACCATGCACCAAAGCACTGCAGCATACGTGAGGGGGGGGGGGGGCAAAGGAAACCCACTCTGGGATGCCAGTGTGTGCCCGGTGGGCTGATTGCTCTCTCTCTTGCTCTCCCATTAGACTAATATAAACAGAGGCCCCCATTCTTCCCCTTCCATGCCCAGCTTCCCAGTGGTGATCATCCAAGCGGAGTCAAACAGTCAGATCCCATCATTTCCATATGCCTGCTTTGGTGTGGAACAGCCTAACCACAGGGAAGGCCGTCAAAGCATGTTCAGGAGGTTATCGAGCAGGCTTTTAATCTTATTTTCACTTGCTGTGAGGCAAGACTGGTTTAAAGCATTCAAATGCTCCCTTTTATTGGATCTATAAAATCAAATGGAGGACAGCCTTTGTGTTCAAGAGCTGTCATCAGATGGGGAAGTGTTTTGGTGGATACATTTAACCCGCGCAAGCTGCCCATAACTTGGTGTGCTTCCTGCGGCAATCTATTTTACATCAGAAGGCAGAAGACAAGATCCGACACAATCCTTGCATTGCGTACATCTACACTCATGTCACTGAGTGGTGGTTATGCTACACCACCTTTTTATTGAATGCCAACATTGCACAACCAACTGCCTGTCTGTGAATGTACTTGCTGTTTCCAATCAAGTGGTACATTGTAGGTCCTGCTGACTAGCACCATCCAAGAGCATTGGTTGTTGCTGATCTTGTGTGCCTTCAAGTCATTTTCAACTTAGAGTAACACTGAATGGCAATCCTCTCCTAGAGTTTTCTTGGTAAGATATGTTCACAGAAGGTTTGCTACCAGGGCCTTCCTCTGAGTCTGAGAGAGTGTGACTTTGCCAAGGACACCCAATGTGTTTCCATGGCTGAGAGAGGATGCAAAACCTGGTCTCCTGTAGTCTGAGTCTAATGCTCAGACCATTACACCATGCTGGCTCTGACTTCAGGAGTTACACCTGAAGACATTTGGCTTACACCATTGTGAACTCAATTTAGATGTTACTCTATAGCCACAATAGTGCAAATTATTGTAGAAGAGAATGTGGGTGCATTTAAAACAACAACAGCATGCCAGTGTATGTGTGAAACAAGCATGGCTCCTTCCACATCTGCCTGATTTGTGCCTAGACCCAGAGAAATTGTTTCAAATTGGAAGGAAAGTATGGAAGAAACTCAACCCATCTGCAGTTTTCTGTGGTTTTTTCAGGCTATGAAATCATGTTCTAGAAGAGTTTCTGCCTGACATTTCATCAGCAGTGGTGGCTGACATCTTCAGAGAATTCTGGCATGGAAGAGCGTGGGTATATACTGTTGGCTGAGAGATTTGTTTGTTAATCTGTGTATTCTGCTGTTGTTCAATGGCAATATTTACTTAGTGATCCATTGTCTGCTGGGAATACCCCTCAACCTAGGTGTTCATTTGCATTTGCATGCAAATCACTGCCCCTCAACCAACAGTATATATCCCACTCTCTTCCATGCCAGCATTCTCTGAATATGCCAGTCACAGCTGCTGATGAAACATCAGGGATCAATTCTACAACATGGCCTGTTAGCCCAAAAATTCCACAAAAAACTCTGGATGCCAGCCATGAAAGCCTTCAACCACATTCAACCCATCTGTTCTTCCACTATGCTCATGGTACGCTATGTGGAGACATGTCAACTGATTGTGGGCTACTAGAGAGACTTTTGGAACCACAATTTTTGGGTGACCAGGAGTGTCATCGCATAGCTTCCAATCATCATTAGGACCTGTTTTCTGTAGTTTTTTTTTTTCTTTTAATGTTTTGGGGTTGTGTCCCCAATACAGCATTTTTAAGTGTCCTGGAGTTGCTGGAGTGGTCAGTAATGAGATCCAGCATGGTGTTGTGGTTTGAGCACTGAGCCATCACTTTGGAGACCAGTTTGAGTCCTGACTCAGCCATGTAGACCCATTAGGTAACCATGGGCAAGTCACACTCTCTCAGCCTCAGAAGGGGGCAACATCAATCCCCCTTCGAAGAAAGCTGCCAAGAAAACCCCATGAAAGGTTTGCCTTAGGGTTGCCCTAAGTTGGAAACAACTTGAAGGCACACTACATCAACAAACTTTGGAGGGACTTGTAGTCACTGGAGGTCCCAAAGGTCACAGTGGACCACCAAAGGGTCACAGAAGAGTCCATGATCCACATAATTCCCACCCTGGCTCTAAATATAATCTGCAGAATACCATGATCCACATAATTCCCACCTCCTAATCTGGCTCGATTAGTGCCAACATTGGAATCATTTCAGCACCAAGTCAAAATCTGGCTTTTTACTCAAGACTTCATCCATAATTAATTTTATCCAGGCTGCTGATGCACCTAGTGGTGCAGTGCTTAAATGTTGGTACTGCAGCCACAAGGTTGTCAATTCGATCCCAGAGGGCTCCAAGGTTGACGTAGCCTTCCATCCCTTCATAGGTGGCGTTGCTGTAGTCCATAAAACTAGAATCATAGAATCATAGAGTTGGAAGAGACCACAAGGGCCATCCAGTCCAACCCCCTGCCATGCAGGAACTCCCAGTCAAAGCATCCCCGACAGATGGCTATCCAGCCTCTGCTTAAAGACCTCCAAGGATGGAGACTCTACCACACTCCGAGGGAGTGTGTTCCACCGTCGAACAGCCCTTACTGTCAGGAAGTTCCTCCTAATGTTGAGGTGGAATCTCTTTTCCTGCAGCTTGCATCCATTGCTCCGCGTTCTGGTCTCTGGAGCAGCAGAAAACAAGCCTGCTCCCTCCTCAATATGACATCCCTTCAAATATTTGAACAGGGCTATCATATCACCTCTTAACCTTCTCTTCTCCAGGCTAAACATCCCCAGCTCTCTAAGTCGTTCCTCATAGGGCATGGTTTCCAGACCCTTCACCATCTTAGTTGCCCTCCTTTGGACCCGCTCCAGTTTCTCCACATCCTTTTTGAATTGTGGTGCCCAGAACTGGACACAGTATTCCAGGTGGGGCCTCACCAAAGCAGAATAGAGAGGCACTATTACTTCCTTTGATCTAGACACTATACTTCTATTGATGCAACCTAAAATAGCATTGGCCTTTTTAGCTGCTGCATCACACTGCTGACTCATGTTCAACTTATGGTCTACTTGGACTCCTAGATCCCTTTCACACATAGTTTCATTCAGCCAGATGTCCCCCATCCTATATCTGTGCATTTCATTTTTCCTCCCTAGGTGCAGAACCTTACATTTCTCCGCATTGAATTTCATTTTGTTAGCGTTGGCCCAGCTTTCTAGTCTATTCAGGTCATTCTGAATTTCAATCCTGTCTTCTGGAGTATTGGCTACTCCTCCTAATTTGGTGTCATCTGCAAATTTGATAAGTATGCCCCCAATTCTGTCATCCAAGTCATTAATAAAGATATTGAATAGCACTGGGCCCAGGACAGAACCCTGTGGGACCCCACTGGTCACTTCTTTCCAGGATGAAAGGGAGCCATTGTTGAGCACCCTTTGAGTTCGGTCAGTCAACCAGTTACAAATCCATGTAATGGTTACCTTGTCTAGCCCACATTTTACGAGCTTGTTTGCAAGAATGTCATGGGGAACCTTGTCAAAGGCCTTACTGAAATCAAGATATACTATATCCACAGCATTCCCTTCATCTACCAAACTGGTAATTTTATCAAAAAAAGAGATCAGATTTGTCTGGCAAGACTTGTTTCTCTGAAACCCATGTTGGCTTTTTGTGATTATGGCATTGGCCTCTAAATGTTCACAGACTCTCTGCTTAATGATCTGCTCTAGAATCTTTCCTGGAATTGATGTCAGACTAACTGGACGATAATTGTTGGGATCCTCTTTTTTCCCCTTTTTGAAGATGGGCACAACGTTTGCCCTCCTCCAGTCTTCTGGGACTTCTCCTGTTCTCCAGGAGTTCTCAAAGATTATTGCCAATGGCTCTGATATTACATTTGCCAGTTCTTTTAATACTCTAGGATGTAGTTCATCTGGTCCTGGAGATTTATATTCATTTAGGTTAACCAGGTATTCCTGTACTATCTCTTTACTTATTCTGTGCTGAGATTCCCCTATTCTGTCTTCTGCTCCATTATCCTTAGGTTGACCACCCTTTGCCTTTTCTGAGAAGACTGAAGCAAAGAAGGTGTTGAGTAATTCTGCCTTTTCTTTGTCATCTTTGAGCATTTTGCCATCTTCTGCACGCAGTGGCCCTACTGTTTCCTTCTTCTTCCTTTTGCTTCGGACATACCCAAAAAAGCCCTTTTTGTTGTTCTTAACCTCTCTAGCCAGCCTGAGTTCATTCTGTGCTTTAGCTTTTCTGACTTTACCCCTACATGTGCTGGCTATTTGTTTGAATTCCTCTTTCGTGATTTCCCCATTTTTCCATTTTTTATACATGTTCTGTTTAAGGCTTATCTCAGTTGAAAGTTCCTTAGTCATCCATCCTGGCTTCTTGAGACACCTCCCATTTTTCTTCCTCATTGGAACTGTTTGAAATTGCGCCTTCAGTATCTCCTTTTTGAGAAACTCCCATCCGTCTTGAACTCCCTTCTCTTTTAGTTTTCTTGACCATGGGATCTCCCCCAGTATTTCTCTAAGTTTATTGAAATCAGCTCTCCTAAAGTCTAGAATGCGTGTCTGACTATGCCTGGCTTCCCCTTTCCGCTGTATAACAAACTCCAGGAGAACATGGTCGCTTCCCCCTAAGGATCCAACCACTTGCACCCCATTGACTAGGTCATCCCTGTTGGTTAAGATCAGATCTAAAATAGTTGATCCCCTTGTTGTCTCTTCCACCTTTTGGACAATGAAATTGTCTTCCAGGCAAGTGAGGAATTTGCTAGACCTTGAGGATTTGGCTGAGTTTGACTTCCAGCAAATATCCGGATAGTTGAAGTCCCCCATCACTACTACATCTCTCCTTTCTGAGTGTGTGCTCATCTGTTCTAGAAAGGCATCATCCAATTCCTCTGCCTGAGTCGGGGGTCTGTAGTAGACTCCCACATTAACATCCCTGTTGTTTCCCTCTCCTTTAATGTTTATCCAGATGCTCTCCACCTGGCTTCCAGTACTGACTTCCTGGATCTCTTCACTGGTGTAAATATCCCTGACATATAATGCTATTCCTCCTCCTTTCCTGTTTGGCCTGTTTCTCTTAAAAAGGTTATATCCCTCTATTTCTACATTCCAGTCATGAGACTCATCCCACCAGGTTTCAGTGATGCCTATTATATCATATTTGCTCTGTTGTGCTAGGAGTTCGAGTTCATCCTGTTTATTTCCCATACTCTGTGCATTAGTGTAGAGACATCTAAGACCATGTGTTCCCTTTACTTGCTGCCTGTGCAAATTTTTTTTGCTTCCCACTGTTGGGTCCTTGCACTGTTTGCCTTGTTCCCTCTATGTCAGTTTGATTATTTTCTCCAGCCCTTTTGCCTTCCAAAATAATGTCTCCCTCCCCCATATAACTCAGTTTAAAGCCCTCCTGATCAGATTTTTGAGACTTTTGGCAAAAATGTTTTTGCCAACTGGTGTGAGATGCAGCCCATCCCTTGCCAGAAGTCCCTCCTCATGGAACCGCAGCCCATGATCCAAGAATCCAAACTGTTCTTGGCGGCACCATCTACGGAGCCAGTTATTCACCTCTGCTATTTTCTTCTCCCTTCCTGGACCATGCCTTTCTACTGGGAGAAGAGATGATATGACAACCTGTGCATCCATCTCTTTCAGCTTCCTTCCTAGAGCCTCATAATCCCTTATGATATTCTGAAAGCTGTGCCTTGCAGTATCATTGGTTCCCACATGAACCAGAAGAAAGGGGTGTTGATCAGTAGGCTTGACAAGTCTTGTCAGCCTCTCAGTTACATGATGGATCTTTGCCCCAGGGAGACAACACACCTCCCGAGACATCTTGTCAGGCCCACAAACCACTGCTTCTGTACCCCTCAGCAAGGAGTCCCCCACAACCACCACACGCCTCCTCCGAGGCTTAGCAGCGGCTGTTCCCTTTCGTGGTACTCTCAGTCTCCCCTGCTCTGTCCCTGATGTCTGTCCCTGCTGCTTTTCCTCATCATCTCTGATAACAGAGAGAGATTCAAAGTGATTCTGTAGCTGCAAGCTCACAGAACGAACCGTGGTTTCCCTACTTCTGCGTGTAACTTTCCTCCAACCATCTCTTTCTTTTGTGTGTGAAGTGACCTCTTCTTCCTCAGCAACTTTCTCTGTGTGTTTCCTGTCCAGGACCATCTGGTCCTTTCTGTTCAAGAGAACCTCCTGCTCTCTGTGATGCTGAAGTGTTGACACCTGGGCCTCCAACTGCTGAACTCTTCCTTCTAAGAGGGCTACCAACTTGCACTTGGTGCAGGTGAAGTTCCCCACATCTATAGGCAAGAAGACAAACATCCCACAGGTGTTGCAGGTGACTGCTGCAGGTCCCTCAGTGTCCATAGTGAGAAGTCTTAAGGAGGCACTGAAACAAGACTGTGGGCTTCTCCTGTAAAACACCAGTGTAAAAAATCCCTGTGTGGCTGGCCTTTGTCCCCAAGCTCTGTTAGTGAGCTCAATCAACTGGGCCTATAGGTATCTAGAAAGTTCCTGGCTGCTAGCTCCTTCTAGAGGCAAGTCCCTGATTCACTTCCTCTGAATCCCCACAGCCCCTTAAGGGAATAGTGGGAAGAAAAGTATAAATATTGAATGAGTTTGTCCTCACTGTGTTCAGGCTACCTTCTCCTCTGTACTTCCCCCCTGCCTTGGCTATCAAATATAAAAATGAGTATGAAAAGAAAAAATTCGCGCGCCGTTAGGCGTGCGCCTCTCCTAAAATGAGATTTCTCTTTCCTCCTCCCCAATGAACCAATGAAATGGCTCACAAATTCAAATTTTAAGGTCTTACCCAATCAAAAGGCACACAGAGAAGCACAGGTTTACCTTGAGGAAGGTATGGCCAGAAGCCTCTCCTAGCAGTTATATAAAATGAGATTTCTCTTTCCTCCTCCCCAATGAACCAATGAAATGGCTCACAAATTCAAATTTTAAGGTCTTACCCAATCAAAAGGCACACAGAGAAGCACAGGTTTACCTTGAGGAAGGTATGGCCACTAACCTGACCCTGATCAGGAAGCCTGTCCGGAAAACAACCCACATCGAGTGTGTGTACCTCAGTCTGAAGACCAGGGATAGTTTGGGGATTCTGTTAGTATACCGGCCACCCCGTTGCCTAACAGACTCCCTAACCAAGCTGACTCAGTTGGTCTCTGAGCTGTTGTTGGAGTCACCCAGGCTTCTGGTCCTGGGTGACTTCAACATTCCTCTCGAGACCAGCCTTTCTGCTCTACCTGGAGCAGCTCGGGAGTTCATGGAATCCATGACAGCCATGAACCTATTCCAACTGGTCAACGGGCCTACTCATTGTGCGGGTAACACTCTCGATGGGGTTTTTAGTACAGAACAGGAGTATCCGTGGGCGGAGGTAACTAAAACCTCCGCTCTGTCATGGACAGATCACTTTCTGATCAAGGTGGAACTAAAAGCAGTGTTCCCCCCCCCCCGGGGGTGGTGGACCCATTAGAATGGTCTGCCCTCGAAGGCTCATGGAACCAAATGGTTTCCAGAAGGCCCTAGAAGGTTCAATGGTTGGCAATGCTGGTGATTGTGTTGAAGCCTTGGTAAACACCTGGAACATCGATATCTCCAAGGCTATTGATGCAATTGCCCCTGAGCGTCCTCTCCAACCCGCTCCTAATCATAAACCCTGGTATACAGAAGAACTCAGGGAGATGAAGCGGGTTGGACAATGACTAGAGCACAAGTGGCGGAAGACTCGACTCCTATCCGACAAGACTCGCCATAGGCAGCATCTTCACGCCTATCGGGAGGCTTTGCGTGCAGCGTGGAAATCTTTCTACTCTGCACGCATTGTGTCTTCAGAGTCTCGCCCAGCGGAACTGCTTAGGGTGGTAGGGAGCTGACGCAGGTTCCCCCTGCGCCAAATCCCCTTCTTAACCCTATGACAGCCTGCTGCGATGCGTTTAACAACTTCTTCGCAGATAAAATCTCTTGGATAAGAGCCGACTTGGACACCACCTTTTCTCCAGATCCTATAAGTGAGGCGTCTAGCGACTCCGTTGCTGTCACATTACTGGATGAGTTTCAATCTGTAAGTACCGATGACGTGGACAAGCTACTTGGAAGTATGCGGAAGACGACTTGCCCTCTCGATCCTTGTCCATCTTGGCTGGTCGTTCAGGGAGGGGACGCACTGAGAACGTTTCTTCGGAAAACAATCAATGCGTCCCTCAGGGAGGGCATTTTACCATCTTGCCTTAAGGAGGCGGCAGTCAAGCCCCTCCTGAAAAAGCCCTCCCTTGATCCCCTAGACAGAAACAATTACAGACCAGTGTCCTTGCTTCCATTTTTCAGCAAGGTGATCGAGAGGGCGATCGCCACCCAACTCCAGGCAGTCTTGGATGAAGCCGATTATCTTGATCCATTTCAAACCGGCTTCAGGACAGGACACGGAGTGGAGACTGCCATGGTCGCTCTGACCGACGACCTCCGCTTGAGCATTGACAGGGGTAGTGTGACCCTGTTAGTGCTCTTGGATTTCTCAGCAGCTTTTGATATGGTAGATCATTCCATCCTTTTGGGTCGGCTGAGGGAGTTGGGAATCGGGGGCACTGCTCTTCAGTGGTTCCGATCCTTTCTCTCTGACAGATCCCAAAGGGTGAGGCTCGGGGACAGTTGCTCCTCCAAAATTGAGCTTAATTGTGGCGTCCTTCAGGGTGCCATCCTGTCCCCGATGCTATTTAATATCTACATGAAGCCGCTGGGCGAGATCATTCGGAGGCATGGAGCACAGTGTCTTCAGTACGCTGATGACACTCAGATATATCTCTCCATGACCAGATCGTCGGCTCAGACTTCAGATGGCGTCTCTCCTCTTAATGACTGCCTTGCAGCGGTAATGGACTAGATGAGGGAAAAAAGATTGAAGCTAAATCCAGACAAAACGGAGGTACTAACAGTTACCGGTCAGAAACCAGGCATGGGAATACACCTTCCAGTCCTAGGTGGAGTCACACTTTCCACTCTCCAGGTGAATGCGGTAGTCAGGAGCGCCTGCTATCAGCTTCGGCTGATACGCCAACTGCGCCCTTTCCTGGATACGAAAGACCTGGAATCTGTGGTACATGCCCTAGTAACCTCACGTCTGGATTTCTGTAATGCGCTCTACATGGGGCTACCCTTGTGCCTAACCCGGAAACTTCAATTAGTTCAGAACATGGCAGCCAGGCTTATCACAGGAACATCAAGGAGAGATCACATAACACCTGTGCTTAAAGGCATCAACCCAGATCCCCCCCGGGGGTGGCGGACCTATTAGAATGGTCCACCCTCGAAGGCTGATGGAACTTGATAGATTCCAAGAAGCCCTAGAGGGATATATGGTTGGAAGTGACGGCGACACTGTTGATGCCCTAGTTAACACCTGGGATACAGATCTCTCTAGGGCTATACACAGTATCGCTCCCAAGCGCCCTCTCAGGCCTGCTTCCAAAAAGAAGCCCTGGTATAAGGAAGATCTCCGGGCCAGGAAGCGGGTTCTGCAACTGCTAGAGTGCGTCTGGCGGAAACACCAGCGCTCATCCGACAAGGCTCTCCTAGACCACCTTTTGGAGGACTACGGAGAGGCGATACGAGCAGCTAAGAATTCGTTCTATGCTGCTCGTGTCACGTCCACGGAGTCGCATCCAGCAGAGTTGTTCAGGGTAGTGAGGGAGCTAACTCAGCTCCCTCCTGCCCCGAACCAGATCCTTGAACCTACTAAGGCCTGCTGTGACCAATTTAACAACTTCTTCGCAGATAAAATCTCTCGGATAAGCGAAGGTCTGGACGCCAGTGTTAAAGCAGAATCCAGAGTAGAGGCATCCAGAGCTTCCGTGGACTCGGTTGCACTGGATCTGTTTGAGTCTGTTAGTACCGAGGATGTGGACAAAATCCTTAGAAGCGTTAGGAAAACTACCTGCTCTCTCGATCCCTGTCCCTCGTGGCTAGCGGCACGGGGGGACCGGCTGTAACATTCTTGAGGGAAGGGCAGTTCCCTGACAACCTTAAATTGGCCATTGTAAGGCCGATACTAAAAAAGCCCTCCCTCGACCCCCGGTTCATAATATCGGCCAGTTTCTTTACTGCCATTTTTGGGGAAGGTGATCAAGAGGGCGGTTGTGATCCAGCTTCAATCGATCTTGGATGAAACGGATTATCTAGATCCATTTCAAACTGGTTTCCGGGCGGGCTACGGGGTTGAGACTGCCATAGTCGCCCTGATCGATGATCTCCGTCTGGGCATCGACAGGGGTAGTGTGTCCCTGTTGGTGCTCTTGGACATCTCAGCGGCTTTCGATACCATCGACCATGGTATCCTTCTGGAGCGCCTGGTAGAGGTGGGAATCGGAGGCACCGTGCTTCAGTGGTTCTGGTCCTACCCCTCTGGGGAGGCTCCAGATGGTGCAGCTGGGGGACGCTTACTCCGATAAGAGGGCCCTTAGATCTGGGGTTCCTCAAGGAGCTATACTGTCCCCCATGCTCTTTAACATTTACATGAAACCGCTGGGAGAGATCATCCGGAGGCATGGGGCGCGGGGTTATCAGTATGCTGATGACACCCAGATAATGTTCTCTATGTCTCCGACTGATGCAGTGACCAGGGATGGCGTCACTCAACTCGTGGCCTGTCTGGAATCGGTAATGGACTGGATAAGGAAAAACAGACTCAGCCTGAATCCAGAGAAAATGGAAGTACTCGTGATAGGTTCCCCCGGCCCAGGGATGATGGTGGTTCCACCTGTCCTGAACGGGGTCATGCTTCCCGTAAAGGACACTGTACGCAGCTTAGGGGTGCTCCTTGATTCGTCGCTCCATCTTACTTCCCAGGTGGATGTGACGGTCAAGAGCACCTGTTTTCAGCTTCGGCTGTTACGCCAGCTGCGCCCCTACTTGGACCGGAGGGACCTTGAAACAGTAGTACATGCTCTGGTAACCTCTTGGTTGTATTTTTGCAATGCGCTCTACATGGGGCAGCCTTTGTATCACACTCGGAAGCTGCAATTAGTGCAGAATATGGCAGCACGGCTGGTCACTGGTGTCCCCAGGGCCTGCCATATAACACCGGTATTGAAAGACCTTCACTGGCTGCCTATTCGCTTCCGGGCTCAGTACAAAGTGCTGGTTATTACCTATAAAGCCCTAAATGGCTTGGGCCCAGAGTACCTGAAGGACTGCCTCTCCTCATACAATCCGCCCTGCACACTCAGATCCACCGGGCAACAGTTACTAAGAGTTCCAGAGGCCAGACTATCATCTACTACGAAGAGGGCGTTCTCCGTCTTGGCCCCCAGCCTCTGGAACTCATTGCCTATTGAGCTCTGCTTGGCTGCCCCCCTTACTCAGTTTAAAAAGGGGTTAAAAATGTACTTATTTGGGCAAGCTTATCCCTGACTTCTTCCTCCCTGATGATACCCTCCCCCCATTTTGAACCGGTTTGGAGTATTACTGTTGTTACTATATAGCTGTATCGGGTTTTATCTTACTGTTTGTTGCTGCCATGTTTTTAACTTGTCTATATGCTGTGCACCGCCCTGATCATTGGAAGGGCGGTATATAAATAAACATTTTATTATTTATTATTATTATTAAAGCTCTCCACTGGCTGCCCATTAGTTTCCGGGCACAGTACAAGGTGTTGGTATTAACCTTCAAAGCCCTACATGGCTCAGGCCCGTCTTACCTTAGGGACTGCCTCTTCCCATACGAACCGCCCCGCACACTTCGGTCCTCTGGGAGGAATCTGCTGAGGCCTATGAAAACCAGGCTGTCGCAAACCTCCCAGAGGACTTTCTCAGCTACCGCCCCTAAACTTTGGAATGACCTGCCGGAGGAGATGCATCTCATTACATCTTTGACCAGCTTTGAAAAGGCCTTAAAGACGCATCTCTTCCGGCAGGCTTCCGGAAGGTTAAGAGGTGATATGATCGCCCTGTTTAAATATTTGAAGGGATGTCATATTGAGGAGGGAGCAAGCTTGTTTTCTGCTGCTGCAGAGACTAGAACGCGAAACAATGGATGCAAACTGCAGGAAAAGAGATTCCACCTCAACATTAGGAGGAACTTCCTGACAGTAAGGGCTGTTCGACAGTGGAACACACTCCCTCGGAGTGTAGTGGAGTCTCCTTCCTTAGGGGTCTTTAAGCAGAGGCTGGATGGCCATCTGTCAGGGATGCTTTGACTTGGAGTTCCTGCATGGCAGGGGGTTGGACTGGATGGCCCTTGTGGTCTCTTCCAACTCTATGATTCTATGATTCTATGATTCTAGGCCTTCCCCTGAAGAGGGAATAATATATCACCAACCCCCGACCCTAATAATGCAAATGAAAATGTAAATGGCATCAGGGGATTAACTCTAGCTGTCCCTCTGTTCAAACCTTCTGATCTCACCCACTGGGGATTGCACTTGTACTGCCCATCAACTGCACTTTATTTTTATTATTTTAAAATTTTTAACTGATATCAATTTTAACTAGTTTTGATTTAATCTAGTCTTAAGGGGGGGGGGGAGGTTGGGAAAGGATTTGACTGCTGTTTTATTCTTGTATTTTTTAATTTGTTGTACCCCGCTCCGAGTATTCTATTAGAGGAGCAGGTTATAAATAAACCTTCTTCTTCTTCTTATTATTATTATTATTATTAGGTTGGTAAAAAGAGTACCCAGCTTGTTGGGGGCAACTGGTTTACTTAAAGAGTACCAAGTTCATTATGAAGCAGTGTAGAAATGTGAATGCTATTGCTATTGTAGGGTATTGCTATGGTTACCTTATGTATGTATGTATGTATGTATTTATTTATACAAATAAATAAAATAATCCCAGTTATTTTTATTATATATTGTTTTTGCAGTCTCCCGGGGTTTAGTGACTGAAGTTTGGGATCATCATTGATTAGATTCTGTCTGAGAATCTAGGAATTGCTGAACAATCATCTAATAAGATGGAACGTTCAAAGCACTATCACTTTTTGTGTGCTCTTGCGATTCTATTGATGGAGAGTTCTTAATCCACTTGTTCACAAAGCACCAAACACGATTGAAATCTGTTGTTGTTACAGTGGGTCTTTGGTTTCTGCTGGGGTTTGGTTCCAGGCTCCCTTGTAGACACCAAAAATCTGTGGATGCCCAAGTCCTGTTAAATATAGTGGCATAGTAAAATGGCAACGTTCATGATGATGACGATGATATTCTGGGAATTACAACTCAAGAAGGATGTGGACATGCTGGAGTTTGTCCAGAGAGTGAGCAAAATGGGGAAAGGTTGGGAAACCAACAAGCTGTCTGAGGAGAAGCTTAGGGATCTGGGTATGCTTAGCCTGAGGAAGAGATGGTTAAGAGGTGACATGATAGCCTGGTTTTAATATTTGAAGGGGTGTCATATTGAAGATGGAGCAAGCTTGTTTTCTGCTGCCCCAGAGACTAAGACATGGAGCAATGGATGCAAGCTATAGGAAAAGAGATTCCACCTCAACATTAGGAAGGACGTCCTGACAGTAAAAGCTGTTCTACAGTGGAAGACACTTCCTCGGAGAGTGGTGGAATCCCCTCCTTTGGAGGTTTTTAAACAAAGACTGGCTGGCCATCTGTTGGGGATGCTTTGATTCTGTTTTCCTGCGGTAAAAGGTGGTTGGCCCTTGAGGTCTCTTCCAAATCTATGATACTATTATTGTAAAATGATGATAGTGATAACCCTGCCTTTTCCTCACCTTTGGTCACATACTGGGAGAAAGACAGGACAAAGATTAAATAAATAAATATGGGATTCAAGGTGGCCTGCAAATTAAAATGCAAATTTCCATGCTTGGTGCTATACTCCTCAACACCACTGGGAGGTAGGTTTCTGTGTTTTCCTTGTATAAGCTGCCATTTCCATCTCAAATGGAAGGAAGCCCATTCAAAGCATCTCTCCTTGATGCTGCATCCACCACAGCTGCCAAGCCTAAAAAACTGTCATCTGTGATGGATGGTCTCTAATCTCATGTTTCATCCCAAATATTTACTAGACTCGAGACCATGCTGAGTAGCTGTTCTATTCATATAACTCTCCTATGGAAAGCAAGATTGGGAAACTGTGACTAGTGAGCAAAAACAGCATACCCAAGATGGAAGTGAGAAGATCGGTGCCTCATTATCAGATCATCAAAACCCCCAACTAGACCTGATTGTCCGCTATGCTTCCAGATCAGATGCACTTAGCACAGCTTGCTAGACAATTCAGTATGCAGAGCAGCTATTGAATGCCGGTATTATTGCTGCCGATCAAAGGTATCCTTCATAATTAAAGTGTTTCTCACAGCTGTTTGCTAAGAAAAATTCAAGAAACACATTGCATTAAAAGAAATCAGCACGAAACATTTTCAGGGAACAAATTTTCTCTTCTAGGATGGTCGGCACCCTGGTCAGAAACGGAACGCCATCCACAGGTGGGTATCCAAACAAAGAAAGAGGAATGTTGTATGATCTGGACCAACCTATCTCAGATTTGTGTCCACAATGCTGGTGCATATCAAGAGCCACAGCAATGGGCTAACAGCCAGTACCCGCTCAATTTCTACCATGGGCTCTTGATACAATAGGCTCTTGCTGGGGTTTGTTCCCAGGACTACCTCCACCCCACCATAGACACCAAAATCTGTGCAATGCTCAGCTCCTTATACATCCTGGCATAGTAAAATGGTATAAAATTATAGAAGCAGAAGAGTTGAAAGATACCCCAAGGGCTATCCAGTCTAACCCCTTTCTGCCATGCAGAAAGACACAATCAAAGTCTGGCTTGTGATGGATGACCATCCTGCCTCTCTTTAAAAGCCTCCTAAGATGGGGACTCCACCACCCTCCGAGGGAGTATCTTTGTGTCCTAGTCTCTGGAGCAGCACAAAACAAGCTTGCTCCATTCTCAATATGACATCCTTTCAAATATTTAAAAAAGTTTATTATGTCACCTTTTAACCTTCTCTTCTCCAGGCTAAACATACCCAGCAGATCCCTCAGTCTCTCCTCATAGGGTTGTATGGTTTCCAGACCCTTCACCATTTTGGTCGCCTTCCTCTGGACACACTCCAGCTAGTCAACACTATGGCCCGATACAGACGGGCATAAAGAGGAGCCTAGGCGGCGCCATTAGGGTTCAGGAGCGCACATCATTTACATGCTCCAAAACCATAACATGTAATGGCGCCAACGCCATTACATAATGCCATTTACACAGTGTACATAATGGCACCGGTGCAACTGCGTAGCTTCCACATGGAGCTGCGCAGTTGCAGTGGCACAAAGGTGCTTAATGGTGCCTATTTTCTTTGCTGCGCCGCAACTGCGCAGCAAAAAGGGTGCGTAGTTTCCTCTTTTTTGTGGCACAGATGCGCCACAGCACCGCAAAAAGAGGTGGTGCCAGACCACCCTTTTTGGGCACTCTGTACTGCCCCTATATTTCTATTGATGATGCCTAGAATCACATTGGCCTTTTTAGTTGCTGCATCACACTGTTGACTCATTTACAACCTGTTGTCTACTAGGACTCCTAGGGGTTTTACAGACTGCCCTAAAAGGGCAGTCTGATGCCACCTTTTTTTGTCTGCACCATCCCTGCAGCAACCAATCGGAGAAGCGAAGGTGCAGCCAAAAAAAGGAGCCTGAAAAAACGGCTCCTTTTTGTGTTGCACCTGGGATGCAAAAAGCACTACAGGGTGCATCTATGATGTCGCAGGTGTGCAGCTCTGTCGTTACACACCTGGGATGTCAGCGCTTGGAGCTCTGTCTATATGGCGCTGCGGAGCGGCGACATCCTGGCCACATGCTAGGGTTGCGGAACGTCTAATTGATCCGCTCCTGGGCAACCCTAGCACATCACCAGGGCGCCCAAAAGGGCTGAATCGGGCCCTAGATCTCTTTCACATGTAGTCTTTTTAAGCCAGGTGTCCCCCATCCTATATCTATGCATTTCATTTTTCCACCCTAAGTGCAGAATTTACATTTCTCCGTGTTGAATTTTATTTTGTTAGCTTTGGCCCAGCTTTCTAGTCTATTCAGGTCATTTTGAATTTTGATCCTGTCCTCTGGGGTATTAGCTACTCCTCCTAGTTTAGTGTCATCTACACATTTGATAAGTATGCCCCCAATTCTGTCATCCAAGTCATTAATAAAGATATTGAATAGCACTTGGCCCAGGACAGAACCCTGTGGCACCCCACTGGCCACTTCTCTCCAGGATGAAAAGGAACCATTGTTGAGCACCCTTTGGGTTCGGCTAGTCAACCAATTACAAATCCATGTAACAGTTAACTTGGCTAGTCCACATTTTACAAGCTTGTTTGCAAGAACAATTTTGAATTTTGAATTTTGATCCTGTCCTTTAGGGTATTAGCTACTCCTCCTAATTTGGTGTCATCTACAAATTTGATAACTATGCCCCCAATACTGTCACCCAAGTCATTGACAGAGATGTTGAATAGCACTGGGCCCAGGATAGAATCCCACTGGGCACCCCACTGGCCACTTCTCTCCAGGATGAATTGGAAATCAGTAATGGCTCCATTCTTGTCAGGACTAAGAGTAGCATGGAAAATACACATTTTTTGGCTCCAAAAGTTTGGAACCTAATTGATTTTATCCAGGGTCTGCACATGTGTTATGTGCTTATACAGTTTCAAACTGTTTTAACTGGTTTTAATCGTCCCCTTTTATCTTGTTTAAAGAAATGGTGGAAGGTGCCGTCAGCCTCTGTAAATTATTTGTTATTGTTGCACTTTTTTTTTTAATTTCAAAAATTGGTTAAAGTGATTTTTCTTTTATGCTGTCCTGCAATTGTATGATATAGGACAGGTTGGAGATATTTTAATACAACCCATAAAATATTTCCAATGGTTTCCACGGTAACAGGAAAATTGGACCTTCAATTTCCCCGTTGATACAAGGAGCAACAGGTAGTTAGTTGAGTTGACAAGGATCTTTTAAAACTGAAATAGCAAATGGTAATACTCTCATTAGGATGGTGAGGGAGGAAATATAGAAAATTTCTTGCTGTTGTCACATAGAAACTGCTGTTTTCTGCTTAAAATAGGCATGTGTGGGAGACACGTGCTGCTTGAATTAACAATTTTCCAAAAATACAGAGCCACTAATGAAAACACTCCACTTTCTCCCATGTTCCATAGTCACCGTCAGTGTGGTTTAGTGGTTAGAACCACAAACTAGCACTAGAGGAATCCAGGTTCAAATCTCCACTTTTAGGGAGGGCTTGGACGGTGTCTTCCTCCATGGCAGGAATCCATTTTCCCCTAACTTACTAAGTTTTGTTGGCACACAGTGATTGAAAATGGTATCACATAAGCTGGACATCCCCACAATACAAGGGGAAAAAAAGTGCTCCAACATGCATGTCCATCCAAGACAGGTGAATTTCATTTGTCAGGTTTAAAAACTGGACCAAATCCCCCATTTCTGGTGAGCTGCAGCTAGTTTTTAAAAGTGTCATCCCAACCAGAGTTGGATGAATTGGGTTATTTCTCAGATAGTTTCCCATGGGTTTATTCATCAGTTAATTCTCTTTGGCTTCACATTAATCAGCAGTGTTTAAAATTCTTCATGCAATTTGCATTTAAATACTGTTTCAAACATACTTTCTCTCAAAGTATTTCAGAAATGCAATATCTGATAGAGCAACCATGTTATAAACTATGTCATGGTTCATCCGTATAGGGATTTGCAAAGCTCAGATCCCTCAAAGGTCCCTAATCAATACTATGGGGTGGAGAAAGTGTACTTTATGAGCTACTTGTAGGCTCCATTTCTGTACCCCAAAACTGCCTCAGGACACCCCAAAAATCCCAGATCCACTTTTTTTTTAATGGTGCAATGTTGTCTCTAATCTCCTGGTTTTTTTTTCTAATTAAACTTTTATTGAGTTTTTACAATAAAACACATAAAGTCTGTAGAACAAAACATTTGGCCAAAACATTTGTAAATTTACATCGCTATATAAATAAAGGTTAATAATAATAACATTTGGCCAAGAAATGAAACCAGAAATGATGATTTCCTTGCAGTGGAAATCTCCTATCTATCTATCTATCTATCTAATTTCTTCTTACAACAAATCGAAAAGTCCAATTAAAAATTCCATACATAGAAAAGTTTTTAAAATTAAATAATTCTTTTGGACATACTGAGCCAGCATCATATAGCAGTCTGAGCATTGGCCTATATATGACTCTGGAGATCAGGGTTCAAATCCCAGCTTGGCCATGGAAACCCACTGGGTGACCTTGGTCAAGTCACACTCTCTGAGCCTCAAGAGGATGGGAATGGCAAGCCTCCTTTGAACAAATCTTGCCAAGAAAACCCCATGCTAGATTTGCCTTAAGGTTGTCATAAGTCGGAAATGACTTGAAGGCACACAACAACAGAAACAAATTGAACATACTAAATTAAAACAGTTTAAAACCACATTAAAGCCCCATTAAGAGAACCGCCTGCTGCCATAAGAGTTAAGAGCCAAAGGCTTGCCTTAATAGAAAGCTTTTTGTTTAGACAGGCCTTCTCTTCTTAATTCATGAGGCTGAAGGGGATTTTAATGGGGTCTGCTGTACTTTTATTTTTTTTAAAAAATGTTCAAATGTTTTATATAGTTTTAGTTTTGCCTCTATAATTGTTTTTTAAGTCATAATAATACTATTACTACTAATAATAGCAACAATACTTTGTTTCCGTTTGCTGTACACACCTTGGAGACTGTGCTGGGAGAAAGATGAGATATAAATTGATGGAATAAATAAATATTTAACTTATAAAGAAGCGGAAGTGGTTTGGGCTAAGACTGAACTGTCGTTGGAAGTCTGTCTTTCTGAATTCTGTCCATGGTCCTGAAAGCCATTTCTGGAGCTGCTCTTGTTTTCTGGAATAGGAAACATTCCTGTCTCTTCTAGGAAGCTGAAGAATACTTGCAGATTACTTCCTCCTGCAGGAAATATAGGTGTCTTGCACAAATTGTCACCTACCACATTCCATTTTCTTGAGAAAATGGGCAACCAACACACAGTGATGGTGGTGGTGGTGATGGTGGTGGTTACCATGATCAGGATCAGGATTTGCACTTGATGTGAAATATTTCTGTTGGTGTAGTGATTTGAGCTCTGGACTATGACTCTGAAGAGCAAAGATGAAATCCTACTGGGTGACTTTGGGCATGTCACAATCTCTCAGCCTCAGAGGATGGCAATGGCAACCCCCTCTGAAGAATCATGCCAAGAAAACCTTGTGATAGATTCACCTTAGGGTCACCATAAATCAAAATGAGTTGAAGACACACAACAACAAAAAATCACCATAGTGCAGTTGTTGGAGCATTGGACTATGACTCTAAAAATCAAGGTTTGATTCCCTGCTGGGCCATGGAAACCCACTGGTGGACCGTGGGCTCATCCCCAGAAAACTGTGAGCTAGATTTGCCTTAGGGTTGATTAGGGTTGATATAAGTTGGAAACTCCTTGTAGGCACACAACAAAAACAGGAAGAAAAACATTTAATGCAAAAAAGGTACTAAAATGATGGTTAAAATCTTGCGTTATCAAAGGATTTCTGAGATGTTGAAAATTGTGGAAGAATTTCTGTAGCACTCTCCTGGTTGTAGAACATGTCGGAAACAGGCAGCTGCACAGAGCCCTCCTGCCATAACTCCTTGGCTAAATGTGTCCCACAACTGGAAGAAAGCTGCCGATGGTGCTTCTTGGCTGGAAAGGTAGGCTTGGGAGTCACATTTAGTTTCTAAATGCCAGAAACGGGAATCTCCAGTGGTTATGAGATCATCAATTGCTTAGTGTTGGAAAGAGAGCAGAGAGGAGTCCAAGCAAAGGGTCCAGTTAGGCTCTCTCCCATGTCTTCTTCACCCAACCCAACCTTTGATCATAGCCCACACTTGTGAAGTGTGACCACATGGCCACCGACCTAAAGAAAAGTCCTCTGCATTTGCTCCACACCCTTTCTCTGCTGCCATGATCCCTGTTGTTCTCTCCCTTCCCCTCTCATCACATCTGAAAGGACCCCCCTTTTCCAAAGCCACAAGAGTTACCATTATACAGACACTCTACAAGAATCAAGAGAATGGATATGTGAAAGCAGGTCCCAAAGCAACAAATCAGAGGATTCATCTGGAGCAATGAATGTGAGGGTTGTACAGGATGGTTCTAAAATCCCACTCCCCAACAGATTATTACATCCTTCTACAACCATCCCAAGAAAAAAAAAAAAGTCCACCCCTTTGAACCCTGAGACATTTTCATATTCTGTTGTTCTTCAAGTCTTGGAATGTCATATTTGGCACAAGGTCCTTTGGGAAAATCCAAGTTTCTCTTCTAAATCCCCCTAAATCAGAATTTCTAGTAGTTGGCTTAGCTGACTTCTGATACAGAGTGGCCACGCACGATGTTTCTTGGCCGTTTTCCATATACAGTGGCTAGCATTCTGTATTGTGGTTACAGAGTAGCAATGTAGAATTACAGATCCATAACTGCTCCATATTCAGTTTTCACAACATGACTACTATGCAGTCATGACGATGGCTGTTGTTGTGTGCCTTCAAGTCGTTTCCAATTTATGGCAAGCCTATCATAGGGTTTCCATAGCATTCAGAGGTTTGCCCCTCTCTGAGGCTCAGAGAGTGTGACTTGCCCAAAGTCATGGCTGGGACAATCAGAAATAAGACCCCTGTTGCAAGTCTGCATTGCAGTGCTGCTTACTTGTGGGAAGGCGGTGGTGGAAACATCCTCCTCCTTGCACCCCACACAGAAGCTTAGCAGACCTCCATTAGTTGATCCAGCTTCAGGCTGTTAAGGTAGGCTTGTTGGTGTAGGATATCAGTGAATATCATCTTGCAATGGCAAGTTTATTTTCCTCTTTAAAAAGGGAAATCAGCCTTTATATTCTTTATTTTATTTTTTTAAAATCATTTTTAGCAGAAACCAAGCTGACAAAACCAAAGGGTTCTCAAAATGCAATCACCATTGTGTGATTGTTCTCCACATGAGAACCACGGCTGATTTTGACAGAAGTGTTAGAGGACCCTTCCCCAGCAACCCTCTGTTGCGTCTCCAGTCAGGATGGAGGGAGGTGTTATTGCTGTTTGTTTCTCTGCGGAATAAGAGGAAGTCTGACCCAAGATATTGCAATAAGAAGAAGAGAGAAGTGGAAAGAGTCTTTGCAGTTCAGCAAGTCTGTTGAAGAATTACACTATACAAAATGCACATTTTTGGGGACAGACAAATGAGTTTCTTGCACAAGAAACAGTGGCCAATATCCTGTTAATGATCATAGAATCATAGAATCATAGAGCTGGAAGAGACCCAAGGGGCTTTCTGTCCAACCCCCTGCCATGCAGGAACTCCGAATCAAAGCGCTCCCAACAGATGGCCATCTGGCCTCCACTTAAAAGATCTGCAAGGAAGGAGACTCCACCACTCTCTGAGGGAGTGCTTTCCACTATTACAGTTCTGACTGTCAGGAAATTACTCCTGATGCTTAGGTGGAATCCCTTTTCCTGTATTTTGCATCCACTTTTGCGGACCCTATTCTCTGGAGCAGCAGAAAACAATCTTGCTCCAGCTTCAATTTGACATTCCCACAAAAACTTAAATAGGGCGATCATACCACCTCATAACTGTCTCTTCTCCAGGCTCAACATACACAACTCCCTAAGTCTCTTCTCATAAGGCATGGTTTCCAGACCCATCACCATTTTGGTCATCCTCCTCTGGACACACTCCAGCTTGTCAACGTATTTGTGGAGTAGTGGGTTGAGTGCAGAGTGTAGAGATGAAGAGGGCTATTCTTTGTCTTCCCAATGCATGCAGAAACATCAGGGAGGCGTCAAACCCTGGGAAGTAACTTGCCTGCTATGTCCTACCAGTGGGCAGGCAAGGAGGGTGGAGGAGATCCAGATCATAAGGATCTGGAGGAAAAGAAGGGAGCACTCAGCTAGAGGATGGGAAGATTCAGATCTGCATATGCAGAGCTACACACACATCTGCATTTTTTTCTGTACAGAAAATACTGCAGTTGGAGACATTCCATGCAAAATTCACATGTGTTTGATTTCCACTGAAAACAGTCTTCTCTGTGCAAGAAACAGCTTTTTGATCTGTGTAGAACTGTTGTTTTGTGAGACATTGAGCCTTCTCTGTCAGAGAGCTCTGGGACCATAACATACTACAGTTCCCAGGATTCCCTAGCACTGAGCCAAGGCAGTTAAAACAGTCTCAAATTGGATTATTTCTGCAGTGTGTTTTGGACCTAACTCAACTTAGGCTGTAGATGCAGCCTAAGACAGGATTCTGGCCAGCGAGTATGTGTTTGCATATGTGTGTTTTAAATACTGCCAGGGCAGCTGTCCACAAAGACAGTGAACATCTGGAATCAAGCACCAAAGAAGGGTAATTTTTGTGTCTCCCCCCCCTCCCGCTGTGACTTTTCTTGCAACGAAACTGGCTGCCTGAGGTGCCACCAACCACCACCACCAGAGTCTTTTCTGCCACCCTTGCCACCCTCCGGCTATTCATCAACCCTGTCCCTTGCCAGAGAGCTTGCAAGGAGATGGCACGTAGGATGTCAGGGGAGGAAGGAAGGGACGGCTGCCTTTCTTGTCTTCCCACAATGGAGGGATTCTCTCTGAGAGCATGTGAAGCCCGGCATTGGCGGCCTGGCAGGGGCAGCTGCTCACCCGCCTTCGCAGGGTGCAAAGTCAGTGGCAGGCAAAGTTTTGAAAATGTACACACATCAAGGAAGGGCCAGCGTGAAAGAGCAAAAAATGCTCGAGGGTCACTCTGTTTTTCGCTGCACAAGAAAAGCTGGGTGCTTGGGAACATGGTTAGTCTTTGAAAGCAAAAGGGTTTCAGGATAAGTGGGGCATTGTTGTTGTTGTTGTTGTTGTTGTTGTTATTGTGTTGGTGGAGGTTGACTTAGTAAAGCAAGCTACCCTTAGGAATTCTTAAACATTCCCCCTCCAACACATACACACACTCGCTCAAGCACACTTGTTTTCCTTGACATCCTTCAGATGTTTTGCCCCAAAGGCTTCTTTTTTTGTTCTGGGCCTGCCCTTTCAGAAAGCAACTAGGGCACAGCAATTCAATGTGTTTTTATGCTCACTTTGCGCTGAGAAGGGCACATTGTAGAGGGTTCTCTCGCTCTTTCTCTCTCTCTCTCTCTCTCTCCCTTTCTCTTGAAGATGAATTAAGCATCCCATCATTCTTATTTTACTCATTTATATCCCTCCTTTCCCTGAACAGTGGGCTCCAAGTTGGGTTTCATACCTTTTGTACACTGTTAACCCCATTCCAATATACTGAGATGCTTCTCCAAAGTCTTAGTCACCAGCAATAAAAGTAGAATTCAGAGAGTATCTAGCCATGTGAGTCTGGAGTATCAGTATGTAACATATTTTGCTCAGTTATTCAAAGCTGCTGCAAAATCTCTTTGTATACTGTTATTCCAGACTCCCACAACTAGGTCTCTGAATTCTACCGTTATTGCCAATAACTAAGACCCTCGAGCATTTTTGCTCTTTCTGTAGTGTAAGCTTTCATAGACTTAGGTGTAATCTCCACTGCAATAATTCAGTTTGACACCCCTTTAACTGTCATGGCTCAATGCTATAGAAGCCTGGGATTTGTAGTTTGTTTGTGATGTGAGTTTTCTAGCAAAGATTAAATGTCTCACAAAACTACAAATCCCAGGATTCCATAGCATTGGGCCACAGCATTTAAAGTGATGCCAAAGTGCTCTATTTCTTTTTCTTCTTTTTCTTTTTAAATGTTTTATTAAACAATTCAACAATTAGAATTGCAGTCCAGCAATCACATTTGTCCAAGTTATACATTATGTCATATCTTAATATAGAACAAGGAAAAAAGAAAGAAAAAAGAAAAAATAGGGAAAAATATTACATATATATACAGGTATATATATATATATATATATATAAACATAAAAATACTTCTATACATATATATATATATATATATATATATACACTTAATTACTTAGAAACAAAGATAAGCAGGTATGTCAAGTCCCAGGGTGGGAACAATTCCTCATCAAAGAGATTTCTTAATTTATTTCATGTATCATATTCCATCCTATGTCCAACCTGATACTGAAACTGAACTCTTTTTATTCCAGCCTTCACTTACAAACCTTATCCTCTCTCTTCACTTTCCTTCCTTAATTCCCCTTCCACATCTTTCTCTTTCCCTAACCTTCTCATTCAAATGTTCTCATTTCCTTCTTGGTAGTCAATCCTTCTCATTCTCTTCCCAGCTCCAAAATTTAGAACCTTCCAATACCTACACCATTCAGATCTTGCACTACATTCGCTCACCTTCTTCTATTTGCTTTACCCTCTACTTACAGTACTTTCCTTCTTCGTTCTCCTTCATACATTCTTCCGTCATCATCCTTGACTTCCTTCCTGCCCTCGCTAGTTTCTATCTTAATCTATATCAACTTCTAAAGTGCACTATTTCTGCAGTACAGATCAGATCTTGGTCTAACTCCATGCATCTGAAGAAGCAGACCGAATCTACAAAACATTGTGCTACGACATCTTTTGCTCGGTTACTCTCAAAAGTGTTCCAAGATCCCTTAGCATACTGCCAAGCTAAAATCTGCTTTTATATGTTGGATCCATGAGCTTTACCTCTAGCCCTGCCCACCCATGGAATGCAATCCCAATAAATATTTCTCTAAATTACATTTGGGCCTTCAAACATAAGTTTCCTCAGCCTTGATCTATGGGCAAGAGATGGCCTTCTCCATGGCTGTCCCAGACTCTGAACTCCCTTCCCAGGGAGGCAAGGATGGCTGACTCTTGCTATCGTTTTGCTATTAAGTAATATTTTTCTTCCCTATTCCAACAGATGTTTGGGAACTGATTGTCCCCAAACTTGGGTCACATACGGTCCTGTCAATACAATCTTTAAGTGGACTTCACTCCATGTTGCTCTCTCTTCAAAGCGAGAAGATTTTGCTGGTTTGAAAACATGCTGGGAAAAGATTTTGATGTGTTTTAAGCTGATCTCGGTGGCATCACGCTGGGATGTTATTAGGCCTGCTAGATTATTGTTTGCAATGGAGTTACACTGCTGTTTAACTGACAGCGCTGGGTAAATTGTGGGTTTTTGGATTTTATGATCATGTTTTGTACATAATGGCTGAGATCCAGAAACAGGAAACATAGCTGGAAGAATGGAGTTCTGCCATCATCTCTGAAGGAGATTTGCAGAAATCAAAAAGCTTCAAAAACAACACTTAAAGATGTATATTGACAGGACCATACATAACCCCAGTTTGGGAACAATCCGTTTTTATGAGATTTGATTTTGTTCTTAGATGATTTTAATTATTTTAAATTTTATTTTATTTTATTTTTAAATGTTTTTATTTGTGAGCCACCTTGGGTCCCTTCTGGGAGAAAGGCTGTATATAAATGAAATGAATAAATGAAAATAAAATAATAAAGCAATAAAATAAGAATTCTCAAGGCATGGGGGAACGTCCATGCTCTGGCATTTTTTGAATGGTAGCAATGGGGAAATTTTTGGGATGCAACTGCTTTTACCTACAGGTGGAAAGAACATTTGAAAACATTCATAAGATGGTTGAAATACAGTGGGCCCTTCCTATACATGGAGGATCTGTTCCGGAACCCCTCTGCATATGGGAAAAACCGCATAAGGTTAAATCCCTTTATTTGTTATGGCAGCACACTCCCCCATGCAGCACCTGTGCCATTTTGTCCTCGGCGGTTTGCGGTACACGTCAGTTCAAAGATATGTACAGCAAGCCCGTGTGTGGTGCGGACACACTGTATATGGTTTTCAAGGGCTGAAAAACTCTGATGTGAAGAATCCTGGATTGATGAGAATCTTCTTAGTTTGGGACTTATTCTGTGGAAAATTTACACGTGGTGTAATTTACACGTGGTTTTCTGTGCAAGAGTCAGGGCCTTCTGCATAGAAAATAATATTTCAATGTAGAAATATTAATTCCTACCTAGAAAAGCCTTTCTGCCTAGATCAGAACTCGTGCTTACATTTCTATAATGCTTTATAGTGCTGAGCACTTCCTAAACTAGCGATTCCCAAACTTTGGTCTCCAAGTGTTTTGGCTTTTTAGCTCCCTGGATTACTGACTGCTGACCAAGCTGGCTGGGGATTCTGAGAGTTGAAGTCCAAAATCCTTGGAGGACCAAAGTTTGGGAATGCTCTAAGCGGTTATTCAATGTTTGAGCCAACTGAGCCCAACAAGCTGGATACTCATATTATCATCTAATGAAAGGATGGAAGGCTGAGTCAACCTTGGAGCCTTCTGGGATCGAACTCACAATATTGTGGCTGCAGGAGTGGCATTTAACCAACGTGCCACCAGGGCTCCTGTTGTATTTGGGGATTTATTCTGTGTAAAATTTGCACGTGGTTTATTTGCAAATAAAACAGCATTTCCTCCATGGAAAACAACATTTTCTGCACAGGACTCCCCAAAAGCTTCAAAACTGTCCCCAAACGGCTCCGTTGTCCCATTGATGTTTGGGGCAATCTTGCCACATTTTGGGCTATGCTAATCCCAAATTAAAAATGACCCAGAGTTGTGTGTGTGTGTGTGTGTGTGTGTTTAATTTATTTATGTTGACTTCTGGGTCATTTCCTATTGGATCAAGACCAGTGTTTGACTTAAAATAGCCCAGGGTGACAAAATGTGACACAAAGCCTATGGCTTAATTTTCTTAAACGTAATTTTCTGACTTAATTTTCTCTGCCCTGTGACAGGACAGCTCAATCAATCAATCAATCAGCTGTCACAAAATGCCAAACACACATTGGAGGCCTCGATTTACTGGACTGAGCAAGCAAGCAAAAAACCCAAATGAGTCACCCAAAGGGAGAAGGCCAGGTACACGGACAGAGAATGGGGAGGTAGGACTTCCGGTGGTTATGGCGGCGTGATAGTCACACTTCTAGGATCGTTCCGGGAGGTGACTACTAGTTGCGGAGACGGGATCGACTGGGATCAGTCCAGACGATCGGAGATATCCCCCCAGAGCAGGGGGAAGCAGAGGGGCCCGACGAAGACATCCCTGACCCTTGATAAGTGGCGAGGAGAGAAAGCGAATCGAAGGCAAGAGAAGCTGGAGAAAGGAGTTGGGGGAAGTCCGGGCAGCCACGTCCGCAACAAGTAGCCTCAAGCCGCGGCTTGTTGGCAGAGGCTCCGCCACCACTTTTAAACTTTTAAATCTTGGATGCATCATCTACAGATGCATCCTCTAAATCGGATGGAGGATTGAGCCCTACCAATCTAAATACTTTCTTCAAAAAAGAGGATCCGTCTAGAGAACTCTGATCAAAGGGAAAAAAAAAAAGAGCAGCTGAAAGGAGTCGGTGGTTGTCGGCGGTGGATAGAGAAAGGCATAGAACAAGCGGCGAGAAAGTAAGCTAAAGGTTAAAAGGTTTGATTAGAATATAAACGTAATAAAACAAAATAAAACATAAATGAAATAAGACATTAATAATCAAAGAGAAGTTGCGAACTGAGATAAAAAGCCCCGGTGAGTGGTGAGGAACTATGGGAAGTATGGAATCTCGTATGTAAAAAAGAAAGCAAATTGGAGAATCGAGAGGATATTTGTCTCGGGGAATAAAATCGCTTTGGAAGGTGATCACCAGCTGAAAGGAATAAAATTGAGGATTGATTAATTGGATTAGAGCGACTGAATTGGACTTGTTATAGAGTTACCAAGAGTATACAACAATTTAACAATTTATCTTACTTATGGGATATGAAGGTTAGCTGACTGTTTTAATACTTAATACTTAAACTGCTACAAAGTTACAAAGTTCAACGGAGAGTGGGGGCTGAAGAGAGGCGGGAGACGTTATTCACACTCTGAGAAGGAGAAGTTTGGAGGACACAAAACCTACGATTGGAGGACTACAACCTATTAAAAAATAACTGTGAAAACCTAAAACCAGAATTTTTATTTTTATTTTTACTTTTTATTTTTTTTCCCCTTTTTATTTTTATTTTCCCCTTTTTTATTTTTCCCTTTTCTTTTCTCTTTTTGAACTCCAAGATTGGAAGTTTAATGGACTAAAGCTAATGGACTAAAGTTAGGAAATAGTAATCCTTTTTTTTTCTTTTTTCTTTTTTCTTTTTTCCTCTTCTTTTTTTGGCAATTAAACTGTGAGGATCAAAAGAACTGTTAAATCCCAAGGACACCCAGGTGTTTTGACTTAGTGGAACGCAGGGGGATCAGATTAACTGCCTGGGTTGATATAAGGAAGCGGGAGGGGAAAGGGAAACGCTATTTTTTTTTGTTTTGTTTAAAGGACTGTTTAAGAATACTACAACTATAAGTAAGTGAGTATTAATTATATAGAATTGTAGTGGGTATTTAATATTTCATCTTGTTATTTTTGGTTATTATTTTCTTTTTTGTATACATTAGTGTTTATTGCTCATTTATATAATAACACAAATTTTGGATTTAAATTGAGAATATATAGAATTCATTATCTAATTACACGTTTACTATATGTTAAGCTAGACATCAGATTGGTTGTTTAACACAATTAAGAATTATTGTGAATAGAAAATAACAATTTATATATCTCCTTTTATATAGGCAATTGTGGATCCTGACTTTCTCCTTTTATATCATTTACAAATATCTATTGAGTAAGTGTGCTAATCTTTATACTCAGAAGTAGAACCGTGTACTTATAATTAATTGATTTGGCTAATTTAATTACCTGATTGAGAAGATTTACTTGGACCGAAACTGATTGTTTTTTCTCTCTTTTTTTCCTCTCCTTTTCTTTTTTCAAGCCCATTAGAAGGGTTCTCCCCTCCTTTCCTTTCCACATTCCAGGCTCTCTATTTTTTGTTAAGGTAATTTGTGGGTAAGCAGGTAATCAAGGGGAAAATTTGATTAGTACAATAATAGTAGATTAGTCTATTAGGGAATTGTAAAGGGTTTGTCTTAGAGCTAAAATTTAGATTAAAGAGCTCAAACTTCCAAATTTGATAAATAAATTTAATTAAATAGTAAGTGAAATTTGAAGAATTAGGTGAGCCCCAACAAACAAATAACCCATAAAAAAAAGTTAAAAATAAAACAAAATAAAATATTAGAAATAAATAAAACCTAATAATTAAATAACTAAAATAAAATAAATGAGAAATTGATATAACTAAATTTGAAGAAATTTTAAGTTAGTAAATTTAAGTAATTCATTAAATTTATTAAATTTAATTCAATTCAAACCTTGGTTTATAAAGTGGGTCACTGAATTTACAATTAGGGAAAGAGAAAAGTAACTGCGTGTTGTGCACTAAAGGAAAGATCAGGTGAATACGTATCTTACTATTTGTGTCTGTTTCCCTATCTACCATCAAGATGGCAGCAGGAACAAGGAAAGCTACATCCCAATTGACAACAGCTGTAACTAGAAGACCTTCAACTGATACCCCAACGAAAACTAATGAACTAAACGAAACTATGATGGAAGAGATTAGAAGAATGCATTTGGAAACAAACTTAGAGATACAAAAATCTAAGGAAGAATTGAAATTAGAACTAAAGACCGAAACAAGCGAAATAACGTCCAGATTAGATAAAATTGACGAAGATTTGAAATCAATTAGAGATAAAGTTAAAAAACTGGAAGTTGAAACGAAGAAGACTGAAATGAAGGTAGAAACCATAGGCAATGAACAACAAGAGATCCAGGAAGCAATCCTGAGACTGCAACTAAAACAGAGAGAAAATTGTATAAAGCTACGTGGCCTCCCAGAGAAACCGAATGAAAACTTGTACACCTACCTAGTACCAATCTTGGCCAAATTTATTAACGAATCAGAGACCCTCTTCCCATGGGAAGTAGACCGTATTTATAGAATTAATTCACGTATAGCGAAAATGAGACAACTTCCAAGAGACATTGTGATTTATTTTGTCCGGAAACAAACAAAAGAGATGATCATACAACAAAGCTTTAAAACAAAACTAAAAATAGAAGACAAAGAGATCACGATCATGAGAGACATACCTGGGAAAATTTTGAAAAAGAGGAAGGAGTACAATTTTCTGCTTGAACGTCTAAAATCTTGTGGAATTCCTTATAAGTGGGAAGAGATAGAAGGAGTGGTAGTCACGTGGAAACAAAGGAAAGTGAGATTAAATTCAGTTGAAAAAGCGAAACTCTTCTTGAACGGACTTGAAAAGGAGTTAGAAAAAAGAAGCAAAGAAGACAAAGAAGGTGAAGAAGGTAAAGGAGGAGAAGTCAACGAAGAAATTGAAGTAGTGGAGTAAGACAGTTGAGAGAGATAAAGGAAGGGAGAGAAGAGATTTGGACAAATTTTCTAATATCCTTTCTTTCTTTTTTTAATTTTACTTAAATATACAGTCCATAGTTTGATAATCTTAATCTTATTCTACTATACTGCTACAACATAGCTGTAAACAATATCTTTTAATAAAGAGTTAATTGTGTAAATTATTGGAAATTGTGTTAAATAAAGAATAATAATTTGATAAGGACGACTTTACTTGTACAATATCGTAAAGAATATAGTATTTATTGATAATGAAGATCTTGTCTTGGAATGTTAGAGGCCTTAACTCCCCCCAAAAGAGGAAAAGAGTTTTTATATACTTGGAAAAAAATAACGCGGATGTCATATGCCTACAAGAATCACATATTAAAACCAAAGACGCAAGACTAATTAAAAATAATAAGATAGGTAAAGAATATTTTAATTCGATTGACAAAAGTAAAAGAGGAGTGATTATTTACGTAAAGCAACACTTAGAGTCAAGAGAGATATTTAGGGACAAAAATGGTTACTTTCTTGGTGTAGAAATATGTTGGAGTGGCACAAAAATCCTTGTAGTCTGTTCCTATAGTCCTCAAGATAATAAAAAGGTTTTTTTTAGCAAACTTCAAGAAGAGGTTAACAAACTTGACTATGAAAATATAATTATAACAGGTGATTTTAATGGTGTTATCGATCCCAAGTTAGATAGAAAATCAGGTAAAACAATTAAGGAAGGGCAAGGTAAGCTTCCTAAAAGCTTCTTTCAAATGTTAGAGAAATTTTCATTAAATGACATTTGGAGACATTTATATAATGATGAAAGAAGCTATACCTTCTTCTCGGAAAGACACGAGTCACTTTCAAGGATCGACCTTTGTTTGGTATCTAGTTCATTGATTAAATTGACTAGAGAGATGAAAGTACAGAATAGAGAAATTTCAGATCACAATCCGATAGTATTAAATTTGAGAGAACCATATAAAAAATTCAAATGGAAACTAAATGAAGATCTACTTAAGAATGAAGAGGTAATTAATAAAGGGAGAGACGCGATCAAATGGTTTTTTAAAGAGAATATGATAACAAATAATGAAATACCACTAGCAACAATTTGGGATGCAGGAAAGGCAGTCATAAGGGGATTCTTTACCCAACAGAATATAGTTTTTCAAAAATGCAAAAAGCAGAAAGTACAATTGATAAATGAAGCTTTGAAAGAAAAAGAAAATGATTTAAAAAGAGACCCAAAGAGTAAAAGAATACAAAAGGAAATAAAAATCTTACAAAAACAGCTAGAATTGGAGGCGGTAGCTGAAATAGAAAAGAAATTAAAATCAGTAAGACAAAGAAATTTTGAACAGGCAAATAAAACAGGAAAATGGCTGGCCTACAAGCTAAGGAAAGAGAAAGAAAATAAGTTAATCAATAAAATTAAAAAAGATGATACAATATTGACACAACAAAAAGATATAGAGGAGGTGTTTGTAGACTTTTATACAAACTTATATACAAGCCAAGAAACAGGAAAAAGTGAAATTGTAGAATACCTAGCAGGAAGTAAGATTCAAGTTTTATCCGAAGATCAACAGAAAGATCTGAACCAATTGATAACTAAAGAAGAAGTCCAGGAAGCAATAAATCAATGTAAAGTAGGGAAAGCCCCTGGGAACGACGGACTAACTGCCAAATTCTACAAAATATTTGCAGAGGAATTAAGTGAACCATTACAGAAAGTAATGAATGAGGCACTGAGAGGGAAACTACCAGATACATGGAAAGAGGCAGAAATTACATTGATTAAAAAAGAAGGGAAAGATGTACTTGATCCATCTAATTACAGACCGATCTCTCTCCTTAATACGGATTATAAAATATTTGCATCAATACTAGCTAAAAGACTAAAGAAATGTTTACAGGATGTGATCGATGTCGATCAAAGAGGTTTTTTACCAAAACGTCATATGAGAGAAAATGTGAGAATAGCAATAAATATATTGGAATACTACCAAAGACATAACGACAAAAAATTAGGCCTTTTTTTTTTAGATTTTGAAAAAGCTTTCGACTCAGTAAATTGGGTTACATTATTTGAACTTTTGAAGAAAATTGGGGCTGGAGAAAATTTCATAAATTGGATAGAAAAAATATATAATAATCAAAAAGCACAGATTAGAATTAATGGAGAGAGAACAAAATACATAAAAATACAAAGAGGGACACGACAAGGTTGCCCATTATCTCCGCTATTATTCTTGTTGATTATGGAGCTTTTTATAAAGGAAATAAAGTTGAACCCTAGTATTAAAGGAACAAAGATTAAAAGACATGATTATAAGATAAGAGCGTTCGCGGACGATGTACTGATTATAATAGAAGACCCAATGGAAAACCTGGGTAAGGTTATAAATCTATTAGAAAAATTTGGTTCTACAACTGGTTGCAAAATTAATAAAGAAAAATCTGTAATTATAACAAAAAATATGAAAATAGAGGAGGAGAAAGAATTAGAAGAAATGTATAAAATAAAGGTTGTTAAAAAGACCAAATATTTGGGAATTCAGATTACAAAAAAACCTACTGAGTTATTTGAAAACAATTACAAACCTTTATGGGCTAAAATAAGAAAAGATTTATTAAATTGGAATAGGCTAAAATTATCACTATTGGGAAGGGTGTCTGTAATTAAGATGAATATTCTACCAAGAATTTTATTTCTCTTCCAAATGATCCCGATTGTAATCTACGACAAAGTATTTAAAGAATGGCATCGAGACATTGCGCAATTTATTTGGAGAGGAAGGAAGCCAAGAGTAAAACTAAATCTTTTACAAGATGATAGAGATAGAGGTGGCCTCAATCTCCCCAATTTGAAATTATATTTCGAGTCATGCACATTGCTATGGTTAAAAGAATGGTTAACCCTGAGTGACGAAAAGTTGCTAGACTTAGAAGGGGAGGGGATTAATTATGGTTGGCACGCTTACTTGGCATACGAGAAAGACAAAAAGAATAAAATCTTTCATAATCATATTGTCAGGAAATCTCTAATTAGAATCTGGAATAGATATAAAAGAAGAATAATCCCAAAATTAGGAGTATGGCTCTCTCCTCACGAGGCTATGCATAGAAAAGAGATGACCAAAGATCTCAAATGGTATACATATAAGGATCTATTAGAAAAGAAGGAGAACAATTGGTCCCTAAAATCAAAAGAATGTTTAATGAAGGAAGGTTGGAATATTACCTGGTTTGCACACAGGCAATTGTTTGAAAGATTTAGAAAAGATGTCAAGGAGTATGGATTTGTGGAGAAGGGATTTGAAACAGAATTGGAGAAGGTATTAATAAATGAAGACAACAACTTAATTAGGAAAATTTATCATATATTGTTGAAATATGAAATGGAAGATGAAATTGTTAAGGTCCATATGATTAAATGGGCCAAGAATATTGGTCACCCGATTCAAATGTCCCAATGGGAAGAAGTCTGGAAAAATGGATATAAGTACACGGCTTCTCAAGATCTGAGAGATAACTTTTATAAGATGTTTTATCAATGGTACCTATCTCCAGAAAAAATAGCAAAGATATATAAGACTAAAAATAATGTTTGTTGGAAATGTAAGAAGGAGATAGGTACCTTTTATCATAGCTGGTGGACATGTAAACGAGCAAAGGGGTATTGGTCAATGATAAGAGACCTTATGAGTGAAATGTTGAACATCAAACTATTCCTAAAACCAGAATTTTTCCTATTGGGTATGTTTGGGGATGATATAAGAGGAGATCAAAGGAAGATAGTATTTTACATGGTTTCTCTTGCTCGCGTGTGCTATGCTCAAAAATGGAAGAACAAAAATGTTCCATCGAAAGAAGATTGGTTGTGGAAACTTTACGATGGGATGGTAATGGACAAATTAACTCAAGCAATACGGGACGAAACAGAAGATAAATTTAATAACGAATGGAGTAAAGTAATTGAATTTTTAGAGAATAAGCTAGACATCAGGGAGGGGAAAAAAAAAAGAATTCTCTAATTAAGAAAACAAACTCTTAAACGTAAGTAGAAGTAGAAGTAGAAGTAAAGGGATATTTAAGATCCATGTAAATCCCATTAAGAGACGAGACCTACAGATTCATTTATATAAAGAAAGTCGCCCATCCACCTTTTAGACTGTATTGGTAGGAAGGAAGTCAACTGGTATGTGAGTGAAGAAACGATTGGGTGAGTTAAGGAAGGATGAAGAAAGATATAATTAGTCGAAGGGTTTAGAAAGGGTAGCCAAGAAGGTAGAAAAGATAGATAAGACAAGAATGAGGTAACATAAAAGAAAAGGAAGAGACCACTTGGCTAAGGTAAGAAGAATGTAAGAAGAAGAAGATGCAACTTGAAGACTATAGAAGGTTAAATGTTGTAGTTTGTATGGTTTGTAAGATTGGATGTTTTATTTGTTTGATGTAGTATGTTTTTAATAATCAATAAAGTTTATTAAAAAAAAAAAGAGAATGGGGAGGTCAGGCAAGGAGACAAGGATCTGGAAAAATATTCAGGGTGACAAGGCCAATAGCCACACATTTAAAATATTACTACAAATGAGAAAAGGCATGCAGCGGGAAAGGGTCTCAAGGAAGTTTTTGAAAGGCCACGGAGATTGCCTGTGCAAATGTTAACATTGTCCTGCTGATAATCTTAGTACTCAGAAAAACTATATTTATTGAAATGCTGCTGCTGCTGCTTCTTTTTTTAATGGCACCTCTCATCATAAAGATATAAGCCTGAATCCTGTTGTTAATCCTGACTGGAGTAGACCCACTGAATCAATGGGACTGACTGACTGCATCAATAGAAGTATAGTTTCCAGACCAAGGAAAGTAACAGTCCTGCTCTATTCTGCTTTTGTCAGGCTTCACCTAGAATCCTGTGCGTATTTCTGACCACAAAGGATGTGGACAAGCTGGAATGTGTCCAGAGGAGGGCAACCAAAATGGTGAACAGCAAAAGCAATAGCAATAGCAAGTACATTTCTATACTGCTTATTATCAGTACACTTAAGCACTCCCTAAGCAGTTTACAATGTGTAAGCCAATTGACTGGAAACTACCCAACCCTATTAAGAGCAGCTTAGGGAGTTGGGTATATTGAGCCTGAAATAGAGACAGTTAAGCATTGACATGATAGCCCAGTTTAAATATGTGAAGGGATGCCATGTTGAGGATGGAGCAAGCTTGTTTTCTGCTGCTCGAGAGAAACAGATATGATAGTCATGTTTAAATATTGGCAAGAAAACCAGGCTTGCCTTAGGGTCACCATAAATCAGAAATGGCTTGAAGGCACACAGCAACAGCAACAGTCTCCCTCTGTGGGCCTTTTTTAAGAAGCTCTAGTGGTTAAATGCCTGTACACAAGTTCAATCCCAGGGAAGGCTGCAAGGTTCACTCATCCTGGCATCCTTCTGTAGGTTGCTAAAATGAGTACCCAGCTTGTTGGGGGCAAACTGGCCTACTGATTGCAAACCACTTAGGGAATGCTTATTTCACTGATAAGTGGTACAGAAATGTATTTGCTTTGCTATTATTTCAATTCAGGAGAGGTCATTCTCTCTCCCTCTCATTACATCCCAGGCAGCTACGGAAGCTGGGTATGCTTACCCTAGGTAAGAGAAGGTTAAGGGATGATATGATAACCATGTTTAATTGTTTGAAGGGATGCCATATTGAGGAAGGAGCAAGCTTGGTTTGTGCAGCTTCAGAGAACAGGACATGGAACAATGAATGCAAGTTACAGAAAAAGAGATTCCACCTCAACATTGGGAGGAACCTCCTGACAGAAAAGGCTGTTTGACAATGAAATACACTCCCTCAAAGAGTGGTGGAGTCTCCTTCTTTGGAGATCTTTAAGCAGAGGCTGGATGGCAATCTCTATATGGAACAGAGATGGAAGGAATATTTATAATGGTTCATTCAATGTTGGTGGTGCTGGTACTGCTCCTAGTCAAGAAAGAAAGGGCTTCACATACCTTTCTTGCTTGCCCAACACCTGTGCAAGAACTGAAACGTTCCCCTAAAGGTCAAGGCTGCTGGATGAGAGCAATGCCTTTTGTTTGGTTAAATGTCTAATTAACTAATTAATCTTTGTGAAGTGCCGTATACATTTAGGGTGATGAATAATAATAATAATAATAATAATAATAATAATAATAATAATAGAAGCAGATAATGTGCATCAGGACATTCTTGATGGCATCTAGATGAGCTTCTTTGCAATTCACTAAGAGGGTTTTGTTGCATTTCTACAGTGCGGCTAGAGTTTCATAAAGTTATGAAACATACACCATAATCTAGAATCTCCATCCCACATGTGTTTCCCTGAAGAATAATTTCTGTACAAAGCCTCAGGATGTTCAAATGCAGGCAGAATACTGTGGAGGGATATTTCTGGTCTCCTGCAGCACAGAGAAAACTACTTTAATTATAGGATTTGCATCCTTAATGAGGAGATATCCATTAACTGTGCAATGCAATCCTTGTGATGAAGTTCAGGATTGAATGACTGAAGCTAGATAGCAAATGTGCCACTGAATGCACAACTCAGTACACTGATGCATAGAAACCTAGAATCCCAGAGGTGGGAGAGATGCCAAGGGCCAACCAGTTCAACTCCATTCTGCCATGCCAGGAGACACAATCCAAGCACCCCCAACAGATGGCTGTCCAGCCTCTGTTTAAAGTCCTCCAAAGAAGGAGACTCCACCACTCTTAAATATCTCATATTGTCAGGAGGTTCTTTCTAAAGCTTAAGTGAAATTTCTATTCCTAGAATCTGAATCCTGTGTGGATTGCTGTGACACACTCTATGCAGGACAACCTTTGAAAAGTCTTCAAAAACTTCTGAAGACCCAACAGATAATAGAATCCATGCCCTCTCTGTGACAGATGGTCATCCAGCCTTGGTTTCAAAATCTCCAAAGAAGGCGATCCCACCACACTCCGTTTGGCAATGAAAACCCACTGAGTGACCTTGGGCATGTCACACTCTCTCAGCCTCAGTAGAAGGCAACTATAAACCTCTTCAGAACAAGTCTTGACGGGAAAACTCCATTATAGGTTCACCTAAGGGTTGCCGTAAGTCAGAAACAACTTCAAGGCACACAACAACTGCAATATATATTAGAGAACGGTAAGACTCATCAACTGAATGTGCAAACAAACATGAAATGCACAACTGCAATACCAAAGTCAAGTCTATCAGAGAAATCCTCAATACTCACAGAGCTTTTGTGTTCTCAGTGCCAGTGGCTCTACATGGAGAATGTCACTGAATGTTCAACTCAACTTCCAAGGATGTTGACACATTGGAATGTGTCAAGAGGAGGGAGACCAAAACGATGAAAGGTTGGGAAACCACCAAGCCCTATGAAGGTACTGGGAACTGAGGAAACTGGCTATGTTTGGCCTGGGAAAGATAACAAAAAATAATAATAATAATAATAATAATAATAATAATAATTGGTGGTGGTATCCCGCTTTCTCTCCAAAACCGGGACTCAAAGCAGCTTACATACACATAAAAATATACAAAAGTGATACATTACAATAAAATTAAGTTATTACAATATTAAAGTTAAGAGAAAGTTAAGACGGGACATGATAATCAAACCACTCCCAATCCATTAACACCATAATGGGAAGTCCAAAACAGTCCATTGGGGTAAGAAATGTAAGAATGTTAAGACGTATGAAAAACACTGGCTAAGATCCTGCCTTCTGGTTGCATATAAAGCTTCTTATTGAATGGCAATATTGCAGCAATGAATCAAGACTGTCATTATACAACTGAATGCACTTGAATACACAACCAATGTGCATGTACGTTGTGCACACATGAGGAATCCATATTGCACATTGATGTAAAATCAGCATCGGTGTGAAATGGAGATCTTCCTGCTGCATACCCAGCTCTGGTTCTGCAATCCTGAATATGGGCATTCTGCACAAGACAAAAATGTCCAACGGCTACCATAGGGAGCCCTCCACAGGTGTAATAGTTGTTGTTATTTTATTTATATTCCACCTTTCTTTCTTTCTTTCTTTCTTTCTTTCTTTCTTTCTTTCTTTCAATATGAGTACTCAAGGTGTAAGATAGCAATAGGGTCCCACCCTGCCTTCCTTGGGGACTGGAGTTGCAAGGGGCAGACTGACTATGGGGCTTCTGAGCTGGAATGTGTCTCTGTGCATCTCTGCGCATGCATACGCATACTAACATCGTGGAGAGAAGTCATGGCCTATTTTTCAGAGTTTCCACCCTCCCGGCATCATGAAAAGCAACATACTGCCTCTTTTATTTTTAGCCTGGCTCTGTAGGTACAAAAACAGTCTCCTGGAAGACTGTGGCTTATGCTTTGTGACACAGCCAAGGGGCTCCCGGGCACTTATCTTCATACTTATTTCATTTCAAGTGTCTTGAACTATAAAGAATACATATTAAAAATAGCGAGCTTTCCCTCTGGGGTAAGAGTTCAGCAGACAAGACAGCAAAAAGAAATTTAAGGTCGTCAACTCCCTCTAAGGAACTCACATGGCATAGTGGTTCTGTGTCAGACTAGGACTGCAAGAGGCCAGGGTTCAAATCCTTCCTCTGTCACAAAAACACACTGGGTGACCTTGGGAAATTCACACTCTCTTGGGATGCATCTACACTGTAGAAACAATGCTGTTTGACACTACTTTAAGTGGAATCCTGGGACTGGTAGTTTTACAGGGTCATTTACCTTCTCTGTCCAAGAGTGCTGGTGCCTCAAAAGACTACAAATCCCAAGATTCTATAGGATGGAACCATGGCAGTTTAAGTAGTGTCAAACTGCATTATTCCTACAGTGCAGACACATCATCAGTCTCAGAGGAAGGCCATGATAAATCTATTCTGAATAAATACTGGCAATGGGAGCCAGTGCAGTATAGTGGCTTGAGTGTTAGGGTAGGACTCAGGGAAGCTAAGATTTGAACCTCTGCTCGGTCATGGAAATCCATTGGGTGGCCTTGGGCAAGTTGCACTTTCTCAGCCTCAAAGAGAGACAAAGGCAACCCCCTCCCCCTTACAAATCTTGCCAAGAAAATCCTGTGATAGATTTACGGGGAGCAAGCTTGTTTTCTGCTGCTGCAGAGACTAGGACGCGGAACAATGGATATAAATTGCAGGAAAAGAGATTCCACCTCAACATTAGGAGGAACTTCCTGACAGTAAGGGCTGTTCGACAGTGGAACACACTCCCTCGGAGCGTAGTGGAGTCTCCTTCCTTGGAGGTCTTTAAACAGAGGCTGGATGGCCATCTGTCAGGGATGCTTTGATTTGGAGGTGCTGCATGGCAGGGGGTTGGACTAGATGGCCCTTGTGGTCTCTTCCAACTCTATGATTCTATGATTCTATGATTCTACCTTAGGATCACTGTAAGTCGGAGATGACTTGAAGACAAACAACAAAGCAGAACTATATTCACAGTCAATACGCAGTCAGGGCTGTGCCTGCCCAGACCTACTCAGCCATGCAAAGTGGAGCCCAAGATCCTGCTCTCAGTCACCCTTCTATGACCTTTGATATCAATTTTATATTAAAAAGTGACATTTCAGGCAAGTATCCCAAAAGGAGGGTCTCCATTACAGCTCCAATCAGCTATACTATGTTTGGAAAAGTGGATGGCTCTGCATGGGAGAAGGCAAAGGCACTTAGCTGTGATAGAATTTCTCAAGATCGGAATCAGCATAAACCATTCACTAAGGCAAGGGATGGTGAAGAAATGGACTTGGAAATTGTTTGCATACAACAGACAAAGGGATTTTCTTTCTGAGAATGAACATTCACATCAATTGTCTAGTCATTATTACATATTGTACCCCATTCGTCTTCCCTGGGAAAGCCGCTTAAGCCCACTTTCAGATATGTTAGGAACCTTCACTGTGCATTTTGGGCCTTTAAAAACAACAGCAGCAGCAGCAGCAACAACAACAACGAGTTGCCAGAAATCACTTCTATTTCACTTCCTAATTTTGTTTTATGATCAGGACACTGGACTGGATGGCCCTTCAGGTCTCTTCCAACTCTATGATTCTATGACTTGGTGGGAGAAATGTATCAAAAATTATTATCAACCTTTATTTATATAGTGATGTAAATTTACACTATGTCAGGATGCCCACTAGAGGGCACTTGGAATCATTTGGGGACTATTTTTTAAAAAATAAAATAAAATGACAATAACCCCTGGGACCACAAAAATGGACCAACCTTGTTTTCTGCTGCTCTAGAGAGAAGCCCACAAGCCGAGGGGTTAAATGACAAAAGAAAAGAGATTTCAGCTAAATATTAGAAGGAGCCTCTTTATTGTAAGAGCTGTTTGAGAGTGGAAGGGATTGTATTGGAATATGGTGGACTCTTGATCTTTGGAGGAGTTTAAATATAAGTTAGATGGGCATATTTCAGGAGCGCTTTACTTGTGCTCTAGGCTCTTGTTACCTTCTGGGGTTTGGTTCTAGGACACCCTGTGGATACCAAAATCTATGAATGCTCAAGTTGCATTAAATACAATGGATAATAAAATGGTGCCCCTTATATAAAATAGGCGCTGCTGCAAGGGGATGGAGACATTTGGATCGTATGGGTTTTTTTTAATCTTTGTAAACCACGCCAATTGCATCTTGTAGTGGGGTGGGATATAAACAAATTTTGTTGTTGTTGTTGTTGTTGTTGTTGTTGTTATTGGCCCGAGACAGATGGGCAAGAAGCGGCGTGGTGATGGCAATTTGAGGGTTAGGGATCACGCACCAACTGCATAGTCCCTAACCCTAGTTCGCGCCAGTGGCAGCATCATGGTGGCGTCCTGTCCACACAGGTGCCGCCACGATGACGCCATGCTTGCACAGCATCCAAACAGTGTGGCACACATGTGATGTCTCCACGCCACCTCAGGCAGCTTATGGAGCTCCTTTTGGGCACCCAAATCATTCCTGCGGCAACTACACAGCTGTGGGAATTATCCTGAGAAGAAAGGGGCTGCTTCTTTCTCCTCTTTAGCGCCAGGGTGCAGTGGGTGCCTAGGGCACAAGGGCACCCCTTTTCCAAGCCAAAGAGAAGTGGCATTTTGCTTTTCTCTTTGGCCTGGGAAAGCACCGGCTTGGGGCCGCAGGGCTGCCGGTGAGGTTGCCCAGGCCCCAATCCAGTGCGAAAAGGGGTGGCACAGAGCCACCCCTTCCAGGGCTGTCTGTGCAGCCCCATTATTTATTATTAAAATAGCAAAATCTTTTGGAATTTACATATTTAAAAAAATAATTTTCAACCTGTGGATGCTTGATAAATAATCCATGGATATGGAAGGCCAATTTCATATTCTTCATGGCAGGGGCTGGACTGGACTGCCCTTGCAGTCCCTTCCATCCCTATGATTCCATGGCTGTAACTGAATTCTGTCCTAAAATCATTTCTCCCAAGCCCAGAATGAGGAAGAGGAGAAGGAGCAGAGCAAAGAATCAAGGAGTGTAGCCATTTTTGAAGTGTGTGTGCCATAGTGGTGATGCTTGTTCATTGGACTCTAAATCCCCCCCCCCATCCTGATCACTGCAGTGTCAAAGGATGAAGGAGTGTGAGACTGTGCATGTGCAAGAAACACAAGAAACAAAAGCAGAATACATATTTGCAAGTTAAAAACACACCAAATCAACTGTAACGGTTCCTGCAACATGTCTAGCTTCTAAACTGTATAGCTATTCATCCATGCTTTGAGCATTCTAATTGCACCATGGTGAAATTCAGATTGATGGTTAAAAGGAGTGCATATGCAACTATGCAAATCTCTATGTAAATCGGATGAAGCCCCTGGGTCCTTGACAAAAATCTCTGGAAAAAAAATAGGTTTTTCCCCCTGGACATGTTAATGAATTTATATCCCTTGAATGAAGGATATTTCTTGGGTCCAGTATGAAATCGTTGGACATTAAAATAACTTAGAAAAAAATCTCCATTTAATTTGCATCTGAAATCTGGATTGTGCTAGGGGAGGGGAGGGGAAATTGCTCTTTCAGGTTGTTTTAGCAACCTGGAGGCACACAACAGCAAAGGGGGGAATAGGAGAGAGAAAGCTTTCTTCTGAAGACACTGGAGGGATAGAGTTGCCCAGCGCTTTGCCTAAATATTGGGTTCCTACCTGCAAGGAATTTGCTACAGAAAGGGGGAGCACAGTACAAGAAAATCAGAACAGAGAAGGCCAAGAAATCAAGGAGAAAGTTTCCAGTCTGGATAGCGCCATGTCTTTGTTTCTAAAAGAAGCACTGCTGGAGGATTTCCTTGGTGCGCCCAAGGGCTTGTTCTCTGATCCTATGTGCGCAATGCAGGCTTGCCTTATTCCATGACAAGAGACAAGTTCTGTGCCTTGTAAATATTTCACTCTTGCCCTCAGTACTTTATGCAAGGGTCTTAATGTAAAGAGGGCCTGCCCCATCAGCAGGCTAGCAATCCACAGGCTGGAGCATCCATGGCTCGCTATGTCCCATATTACTCAGAGGCAGTACATGCACACAGACTCACTGATGGAAACACAAGACCTTGCTACCCATGCAACAATATGGGGTGCAATTGCCCATACTTTCCCCATCTGTGGGAGGGTGGGTGGGTGGACTAACATTTAAGACACTCACATGATTCTACCTGCTGGATTTGGGCCAGAGATTTCTAGACCATCTTGTGAAGGGCTGGCCAACTGTCTGGAAACCAGGGATCAATTCCACCTCCCTCCCCCACACATACAACAAACTCAATACCACAGTACCATTGACATTGGCAGTCCCTCTCAAACTGGCAATAGCAATACGTAATGTTGCATCTCTTTCCTGTTTCCATTTTGAGAGGGACGGTAGAGGAAAATGGAGGTAATTGAGGGTAGAAATGTGGAGGAGCTTAAATAAAGCCCCACCTCATCATTATGAAGCTCAGAGTCCATTAAGTTCTAAATAGCATCTTCTGCTAGATTAACTTTCATCTCTGCTTTGTGACAGATTTACTTCTGTTTTGACTCTTTATATTCTCCAGCTTTTGCAAGGGCCAAAGGTGGAGTGCCCTGGAAAGTCACTTGATGAATGTTCCATAAAAGCTTTTGCTCCATGGCAGGCTGCAAAATGTGATGCTGGGGATATCCACAAGTTTTCCTTCTCAGCTGAGAAATGTTGTTAAACTTATTGAAACTTCAATTCTTCTCTTGAAATTCTTTGCATCATATAGTCCCTAGGCTAAACCAGTGGAATATACCTGGGATGAGATCTCACATCAAGGAGATCAAGATCCCAGATCAAGGAGTGCAACTTTCACTCATGGAGTTACATTCCGCTTGTGGATTAGTGAACAGCAAACCCACACAAGTTAATGAGCAAATAACTGGGGAATGCATGACTACAGAGAGTAGTTTATATCTGCAAGGCCAGTAGACAACAACAACAACAACACCAATAATAATAATAAGCTTTATTTGTATACTGCCCTTCCTGCGATCAGGGCGGTGCACAGCATAACAAGATAAAAACATACAAAAGTGAACAAGTATTAAAATTAAATAACATTACAATAAAGAAATCATATTAAAATAACAATTTTCAGGTCTGGTCGTGTTGGAGGGGGGGGAGTCATACAAGGGGAAGATATCAGGGATATGCCTGTTCAAATAGATGTGTTTTTGGGCCCTTTTTGAACAGAATGAGAGAGGTGGCAAGGCGGAGCTCAGCGGGCAACGAGTTCCAGAGGCTAGGGGCCGAGATAGAGAATGTTCTCTTCATAGTCGTTGATAGTTTAGCCTCTGGAACTCGTAGTAGTTGTTGCCCGGTAGATCTAAGTGTGCGGGGCGGATTATATGGGGAGAGGCGGTCCTTTAGGTACTCTGGGCCCAAGCCAGTACCTCATGCCCAAAGGCACACTTTGCTTCTGCTTCTGCAACCTTCCACTGAATGTGATCTGATGCCATGGCCAAGACAGTACAATCACATGTATAAGGAAAAGTACACATACCTAAGTCACTAACAGGATGCTATCCTTAATCTTGTCTAATTTTGGAAGCAAAGCACAACTGGGTCTGGTTAAAACTTGGATGAGACAGCACCACAGAATACCAGGGATTATAGAACCAAAGAAATGTCTAATCCATAGGTATCCATGACGAAGGAACCCCCAACAGATGACTGTGCCACCTTTATTTAAAGACTTCCAATGAAGGAATCATAGAATCATAGAATTCTATGATTCCTTCATTGGAAGTCTTTAAATAAAGGTGGCACAGTCATCTGTTGGGGGTTCCTTCGTCATGGATACCTGAAGGAGAATCCCTCAAGCCAATACAGTAGATTCTAAGCCAATCTACTGAACTTCCAAACAGCTCAGATCATCAGGAACTTGCTGAAACCTATTTTCTTCCAGTGGATCAAAGGTTTGGTGTCACCCAGAATGGTAGCTCAAGCTGTCACTTCCAGGCTTGGAGACACCAGATCAATGGTCCTTCAGGAGTAGATCAGGGTGCTATAGAAGAGAACGGTTCTGGTCTACTTGCTGCTGATAGCTGATAGACTGGGGTATCTGAATGGATTGCCAAGTTGTTCCACTCTACACAGAATCATAGAATCATAGATCTGGAAAAGACCTCAAGGGACATCCAGTCCAACCCCCTGCCATTCAGGAACACATAATCCAAGCACCTCCAAGAGATGGCCATCCAGCCTCTGTTTTAAGTCCTCCAAAGAAGGAGACTCTGCCACTCTCTGATGGAGTGTCTTCTACTGTCAAACAGCCCTTACTTGTCAGGAAGTTCCTCCTAATGTTTGGCTGAAATCTCTTTTCCTGGAGCTTTCATCCATTGTTCTGTTTTCTAGTCTCTGGAACAGCAGAAAACAAGCTTGCTCTGTCCTCAATATGCCATCCCTTCAAATATTTAAACAGGGCTATCATGTTATCTCTTACCTTTCTGTTCTCCAGGCTAAAAATACCCAGCCCCATAGTTTGCTCCTCATAGGGCTTGGTGGTTTCCAGAATTTTCACCTGCTTCATTCCCAAGTCCCCAAGGGGTCCAGGCCCCATTCAGTGATGGGAAAGGCCTCCAGGAGTTCACTGTTGCATGCCAACAGCATCCTGGCCAGCCTCCTCTCTGCCTCCAGAAGGATTGACTGGGTTCTCCCCATGACTTCCACTCCACTTCATACAGATTTGAAGTGTCACCCAGTGCGGTCTGCACCCCCTGCACACTCATAGAAACGCCCCTGCAGTGGATCAGGCTCTGTCCTCTGAAGCAGCAGTAAACTGGAAAGAAAGCACAACATGACACATGGAAGCATGTTGTGAGGGCATTCTGCTCTGCTTCCCACCTTTCACAGGAAGGCTGACTGAGTCGATAGCTATAGGATTGTGCAAAGATCTTTCTGGGGCTTAATTAGCTCTGAAATAATGTTCAATCAGATTGATTTCTATCAAGGGCTTCCTTCTAGGGCCTGACGATCTAGGTGAAATAAAGGCAAGGCCTTAGCAATGGTATAAACAAACCAATTGACAGGGAGCTAAGCTGATCAATCCATGCTAGTTCCTTTATTACATATATACGCAATAAAAGTATATGGGGTTTTGGCCTTGAATTGCAATAGTGCTGGCTGGGGATTCCAGGATTCGGGTTTCATATCCTCCAACATTTCACAGTTGAAAACCAGGGCATGTACAGCCAAGTAACATCAGAGTGTGGTCACTGGTCAGGACACAGGACAGCTAAAGTTATTCATACAGAAGAACAGACCAGCTAGGAGTGTCTGCGGCTGCTTGCTTTTATCTGAGACTACTGAGAAGGGCATGATTTCACCTCCTCTCCTCTCTCCCCCCCATTGGATTAACTGAGCAAGTAAGCAGAAGACAAAGAGCGTCGGGTGGGAGGAGGAGAGAGAAATGGGGAGATTTTAAAAAGTAGTTTTTAAAAGTGGAATTAGTCAGGACTGCTGCTGCCCAACTGGAACAGTTGGGGGGTATGCAATCTAAGGTCTAATAATAATGCAGTTTGACACCACTTTAACTGCCATAGCTCAATGCAATGGAATTCTGGGATTTGTAGTTTTGTGAGACATTTAGCCTTCTCTGTTAGAGAGCCCTGGTGCCACAACAAACTACAGTCCCCAGGATTCCAAAGGACAGACCCATGAGAGTTTAAGCAGTGTCAAACTGTATTATTTCTGCAGTCCAGATTAGACCCGAGACATGTGGAGGCCACTAGCGAGGGGAAGGTTGCTTTGATAGAACCCGTCATTTCCCCACCCACCTCAACCCCATTATCCATGTGGCATCTACCACAATTTTAAGCTGTCTATGTTTCTTGGAGGTTTCGCCAATGTACGTCAATTTTTGCCTTGATTGAAGCACCATTACAAAAGCACATCTTAATGAAATGACCCAATTGCGTCAGAATCCCTTTCTGTGCTCTCGCTCAATAGGTTCATGTATGCAGCAATTGAGATGGCTGCTTTTAGAAATCCTCCCACATGCAAGTAGTGCAAAATGCATATTGGAGTGACAGATGTGTCCAGCACAATGAAACACCACACCGGAGACCTTCGGAGCATCTATTACGGTGCAGCAACAGCACCTGAGGAGTCCTTTTAAACTGTTGTAATCCCGCCTTGATCAATGGAGAGGCGGGATATAGAAATAAAACATTATTATTATTATTATTATTATTATTATTTCCCACCATCTTTGTATCCTTGCAATGGCGCTGGGAGGAATATTCACTGGTACAGTATTTATGTCCTGGCTGAGAAAAGAGGTTTCTCCAAAAACCCCTCAGACTGAAGAAAGGAACAACAATGCTTTTCTACAATTTTCTCCCAGTATTTGTACATTCCACATGTGCTCTGGATAAATTGTTTTGTGCAGAAGTAACATGTGGTTGTTCAACACAAGAAATGCTGGGAAGGGTTGGTGCAAAAAAGCCCTATTTCTGCACTAATTCCCTGGAAAACTTGGGGTATTGGCAAATACCAGGAGAAAACCCATTTCTCCTACAGCAGAGAGAAAACTGTAGAAATTAGTTGGCCATAAATAGGAAGAATAAATAGTTGGAAAATGTACATCTGTACTTGGCAGTGTAGAGCAAGTGTGGTACAGTGGTTTGAGTGCTGGACTAGGATTCTGGGAGATCATGGTGCAAGTCCCAACTCCGTCACAAAAAAAAAAAAAAAATCATTGGATGGCCCTGGGCAAACCACACTCTCTCAGCTTCAAAGGAAGACAAGAGCAACCCTCCTTAGAATAAAACCTGCCCAAAAAGCCCCATTGGTTTCACCGCAGGATCTCCATAAGCCATAAATAGAAGTCAGCATGGTGTAGTAGTTTGAGCACTGGACTCTGACTATGGAGATGAGCGTTCGAATCCCCACTCAGCCATGGAAACCCTGTGGGTGACCTTTGGCAGGTCACACATGCTCAACCTCAGAAAACCCCATGACAGCTTTTTCTATCATAGGACTTAGGATCATCAAAAGTCAGAGATGCTTGAAAGCACACAAGAACACAACAACCTGGAGATGTCTTGAAGGCACACAGCAAGAAGACCAAAACCTACAGAACCATCTGTCTGACCTGTCCCAAGTTTTAAAACTGAGTTTAGATAGAAGAGCCCCACTGTGATCTTAAGGAGACCTCAAAGGCCTCCACTGAGTTATTGGTTAAGCAAGGTCAGGATGAAAGCATCTGCACTTGTCTACTCAGATGTTTAAGTTTAGTTCAAATAGCAAATGCTTCCGTGGTTCTGCCTAGTGACATTTGTTTCAAGAACGTTGTATTATTGTAGCCTGAGGACTTTGGCCTGAAAAGTCCATTCACTGGCTCATCCCTTGAGAGTGATACTCAGTTAGTCCCTGGAATGGAGGAACATCTCTTTGAAGGACAAAGGAAGGTGGAAACTTTGAAGGAGAAGGAGGTGTGACCGCTCCGGTGAAGACCAGCAGGGGAATCAGTATAGGATAAAAACATGGTTTCAGAGCAGGAAGTAGTGGCAATTACTGACCTCCCTAAGGTTTTGTACAGAACCTAAAACTGGTACACATCTTTGCTATAAGTCAAGCTTTTTCAGTAGTAAATGGGTGCAGAAGGTGGTCTACACTACAGCATAGAAAAGCATCAGCATCAAAGCCCTTCAAGACGATAGGTTCCAGCATCTTCACACTGTAACTGGCAGAACTGTAAAACTAAACAATTCATTCTGCCTGGAATATCTCAAGGTACACTAGTTAAACTGGATAATAGAACCTGGGCAAGGCAAACGGTGCGTGAATCCCTGTGGTTAGACAGGGCAGAACCAAACAAGGGTGACTAAACTGCACAAGGGTGTTCTATCTCCCATCCTAACATTTTTGCAAACTGTACAAGCAAACTGCTAACAGGAGAGTTTGTCCCTTCTCTGTTCTCAGCTGCTGCTATATCCTTGAACTACCAGGCTCAGGAATAACCCATCTAGAAAGACCTTGTGGTTGATGATGATATATGCCTTTAAAGGCAGGTCATTGTTGTTTGTTGCTGTGCGTCCTTCAAATCATTTCCAATTTATGGCAACCCAAAGGCAAACCTATCCTGGGGTTTTGTTCACAAGATTTGTTCAGAGGAGGTTTGCCATTGCCATTCTGTGAGGCTGAGAGAGTGTGATTTGCCCAAGGTCACCAAGTGGGTTTCATGGCCACATTAGGAATCGAACCCAGGTTTCCAGAGTTGTTGGCCAACACTGAAATCATTGTGTCACACTGGCTTTCAGCACTCTCCATAATACTCCAAGCTGGTCCCAGAGTTTTCTGGCTCCAACCTGCCCCCAGATTTGCCCCATTCTGGAGAGACATTGGGTGGCTATTTGTACAGTGTCCCACTGTGCCACCTGGCATCACCACTGCTGGTGCAGGTCACTCTACTGAGATCAAAAACAAGGCACTCAGTGTCAATCACAAGGCTGGGTGCCTCGCTTTGACCTCAGAGGGAGTGACTGATGCCCGGAGTAGTCGTGCAAGCTGGATGTTGTGTAAACAGCCACCTGGCAGCACTCCGTGGTGCTCTGCAGAATTGGCTGCAGCTGTTTGCTTTTGTCTGAGACTACTGGGAAGGGTGAAATTCTGCCTCTCCTCTCCTCTCCTCTTCCTTTGCTGAGTTAATTGAGTGCATGCTACTTTTGCACTTTGAAGTCCACTGGCAGCGAGTGGAATAAGCTAAGCACAATGGAGGAAAATGTTAGGAGAAGAGAGAAACCAGAACATTTTAAAAGAGAGGGGGAATGTGGGATTGCAGAGGATTAATCAGGACTGCCCCTGCCAAATCAGGACAGGTGGAAGGTATGATACTAGTAAAGGTTGCTGAATAATCTTTGGTGGGCCTTCATACCCTACAGATCTCATGGAAGGACATCTCTGTCTGTGCCCAAAAGTACCAAGCCCTGTATCTCCAGACACTCAATATCAGGGGCAGAGACCAGGTTCTGTATCAGCACAGATTCCCCCCACATCCAGCACATCCCTGCCCTTATTCACAGAAAACTGTCTAAAGAGGCAACCCCAGGAGACCTCTGTTGTGGAGGCTGAACTTCTTGCGGATGACTCAGAGCTTCCTACGCTGAGTTCCAAACTACAAACCATTTACTTTGCATCACAGAACACAGCCAGCCGTAGGGCACTGAGCTGGCCCTTAGCTAAAACAGGCCCAGCATCAATGCGGCAGAAATGGCAGCTCTCATCTTGTTTTTTTCCCTTTCCCCCTCCTGAGAAGAAGAGCTCTCATGGATTAACTAGTGGCTCACCTCTACCCTGCCTCCAGTTCCATATTTCTCCAATATTTGTGAAAGAAACGAATGAATAGCGAAGAAAGCTGTGGGGGGGAGGATCAATTGGTGCTGGAGGAGAGTTCTGTGGGTACCACGGACTGCTAAAAAGACAAATAAATAGGTCCCAGAGCAAATCAGGCCTGAGCTTTCCTAGAAGGAAAGAGGACTAAAGAGAGGCAGTTGTACTTCAGCCATATCATGAGAAGACACGACCCATTACAAAAGACAATAATTTTCAGCAAAGTGTAAGGCAACAGGAAAAGAGGAAGACCACTTATGTGGAAGACCACATAAGTCAATACTGGAAGCCAGGTGGAGAGCATCTGGATAAAAATTAAAGGAGAGGGAAATAACAGGGATGTTACTGTGGGAGTCTACTACAGACCCCCGACTCAGGCAGAGGAATTGGATGATGCCTTTCTAGAACAGATGACCACACAATCAGGAAGGAGAGATGTAGTAGTGATGGGGGACTTCAACTATCCGGATATTTGCTGGAAGTCAAACTCAGCCAAATCCTCAAAGTCTAGCAAATTCCTCACTTGCCTGGAAGACAATTTCATTGTCCAAAAGGTGGAAGAGGCAACAAGGGGATCAGCCATTTTAGATCTGATCTTAACCAACAGGGAAGACCTAGTTGATGGGGTGCAAGTGGTTGGATCCTTAGGTGGAAGTGACCATGTTCTCCTGGAGTTTGTTATGCAGTGGAAGGGAGAAGCTAGGCATAGTCAGACACGCACTCTAGACTTTAGGAGAGCTAATTTCAATAAACTTAGAGAAATACTGGGAGTGATCCCATGGTCAGGAATACTAAAAGAAAAGGGAGTTCAAGACGGATGGGAGTTTCTCAAAAGGGAGATATTGAAGGCACAATTTCAAACAGTTCCAATGAGGAAGAAAAATGGTAGATGTCTCAAGAAGCCAGGATGGATGACTAAGGAACTTTCAAATGAGCTAAGTTTTAAACGGAACATGTATAAGAAATGGAAAAATGGAGAAATCACGAAAGAGGAATTTAAACAAATAGCCAGCACATGTAGGGGTAAAGTCAGAAAAGCTAAAGCGCAGAATGAACTCAGGCTTGCTAGAGAGGTTAAGAACAATAAAAAGGGCTTTTTTGGATATGTCCGCAGCAAAAGGAAGAAGAAGGAAACAGTAGGGCCACTGCGTGCAAAAGATGGCAAAATGCTAACAGGGGACAGAGAAAAGGCAGAATTACTCAACACCTTCTTTGCTTCAGTCTTCTCAGAAAAGGCAAAGGGTGCTCACCCTAAGGATAATGGAACAGGAGACAGAATAGAGGAAATTCAGCACAGAATAAGTAAAGAGGTACTACAGGAATACCTGGTTAACCTAAATGAATATAAATCTCCAGGACCAGATGAACTACATCCTAGAGTATTAAAAGAACTAGCAAATGTAATATCAGAGCCATTGGCAATAATCTTTGAGAACTCCTGGAGAACAGGAGAAGTCCCAGAAGATTGGAGGAGGGCAAACGTTGTCCCCATCTTCAAAAAGGGAAAAAAAGAGGATCCCAACAATTATCGTCCAGTTAGTCTGACATCAATTCCAGGAAAGGTGCTAGAGCAGATCATTAAGCAGAGAGTCTGCGAACATTTAGAAGCCAATGCCATAATCACAAAAAGCCAACATGGGTTTCAGAAAAAGAAGTCATGCCAAACGAACCTGATCTCTTTTTTTGATAAAATTACCAGCTTGGTAGATGAAGGGAATGCTGTGGATATAGTATACCTCGATTTCAGTAAGGCCTTTGACAAGGTTCCCCATGACATTCTTGCAAACAAGCTTGCAAAATGTGGGATAGACAAGTTAACTGTTACATGGATTTGTAATTGGTTGACTGGCCGAACTCAAAGGGTGCTCAACAATGGCTCCTTTTCATCCTGGAGAGAAGTGACCAGTGGGGTCCCACAGGGTTCTGTCCTGGGCCCAGTGCTATTCAACATCTTTATTAACGATTTGGATGACAGAATTGGGGGCATACTTATCAAATTTGCAGATGACACTAAACTGGGAGGAGTAGCTAATACCCCAGAGGATAGGATCAAAATTCAAAATGACCTGAATAGACTAGAAAGCTGGGCCAGTGCTAACAAAATGAAATTCAATACGGAGAAATGTAAGGTTCTGCACTTAGGGCGGAAAAATGAAATGCACAGATATAGGATGGGGGACACCTGGCTGAATGAGACCACATGTGAAAGGGATCTAGGAGTCCAAGTAGACCATAAGCTGAACATGAGTCAACAGTGTGATGCGGCAGCTAAAAAAGCCAATGCAATTTTAGGCTGCATCAATAGAAGTATAGTTTCTAGATCAAGGGAAGTTATAGTGCCACTCTATTCTGCTTTGGTCAGGCCCCACCTGGAATACTGTGTCCAGTTCTGGGCACCACAATTCAAAAAGGATGTGGAGAAACTGGAGCATGTCCAAAGGAGGGCAACTAAGATGGTGAAGGGTCTGGAAACCTTGCCCTATGAAGAACGCCTTAGGGAGCTGGGGATGTTTAGCCTGGAGAAGAGAAGGTTAAGAGGTGATATGATAGCCCTTTTTAAATATTTGAAGGGATGTCATATTGAGGAGGGAGCAAGCTTGTTTTCTGCTGCTGCAGAGACTAGAACGCGGAACAATGGATGCAAACTGCAGGAAAAGAGATTCCACCTCAACATTAGGAGGAACTTCCTGACAGTAAGGGCTGTTCGACAGTGGAACACACTCCCTCGGAGTGTGGTGGAGTCTCCTTCCTTAGGGGTCTTTAAGCAGAGGCTGGATGGCCATCTGTCAGGGATGCTTTGACTTGGAGTTCCTGCATGGCAGGGGGTTGGACTGGATGGCCCTTGTGGTCTCTTCCAACTCTATGATTCTATGATTCTATGATTCTACATTGCAGATGGATAGATTCCATCAAGAAAGCCAAAATGAGTGCCCTGAGTCTGCAAGACCTAAGCAGAGCTGTTGAGGGTTTGGAGGTCTCTCATTCATAGGTTCACTGTAAGTCAAAATCAACTTAATGGCAGCTATCAAGAACAACAGTGCTTCCAGGATGCCCGCATGGAAGGTATGATAGCATAAGTGAAGGTTTTTAGGAATTGACTGCAATGAGCTTCCAATGATGTACTGTTGGGTTGATTTTTATATTTTGTCTTTGAATTGATTTTTAAATTGTTTGTATTGTACATATACAGTTGGCCCTCTAAACCACAGATTTTTTTTACCCACAGATTCAACCATCCATGGCTTGAAACTATTCCCATAAGCAAACCTTGATTTTGCCATTTTATATAAGGGACACCATTTCACTATGCCATTGTATTTAAGGGGATTTGAGCATCTACAGACTTTGGTATCCACGGGGAGCCCCGGAACCAAACCCCAGCAGATACTAAGGGCCCACTCTATCTACCTACCTACCTATCTATCTATCTGATTTTGTAGTTCTGTGAGATATTTAGCCTCCTCTCTCAGAGAGTCCTGGTGCACCACCACAATACAAATCCCAGCATTCCATAGCACTGAGCCAGGATGGTTAAAGCACTGTCAAACTGCCTTATTTCTGTGGTCCAGATGAGGTCTAAGACCCATTGGATTTTGGCCACTGCATGAAGTCCTCCATCATCCATGTAAATTCTGAGACTTCAGTGGGTTTGTGGGTCTAAGTCTAGGGTGAGCTACTACCAGCACATCCCCAGCTCCGAGGGCCATTATGGGCCAGCTGTGCCTCCGCCTGGATGTCTTATACAGCACTCAAAGCAAAGGAGAAGTTCTTTCATTTGTAAAATTGCATTCCTGGATTAGTCATCAGCCAAGCTCACATCTCTTTATGACTGGATATTACGTGTTCATTCCTGCATCCTCGCTATGCTTTTGAGCATTACAGTGAAGCTTTCTATCGAATTTCACGGCTTATGAACTATTATTATTTCTGAAATTTCTATCGCAGCCTATCTAAAAAAAGGTACACGAGAGAGGATTACAAACCAAGCAACACAAACAGCCACACCAATCAAAATGTAAACCCACTCCCAGACTCAGCTCTCTCTCATCATCCCTGGACCTTGAACAACTCCAAAGTACCAAAGCTGTCCACATTCCAGCTGAACCAAGGTCTTTTGCCAGTATGCGGACTGGATGAGGGCAAACAAATGGAAACTTAATCCAGACAAGATGGAGGTCAGGTGAAAGGCTGCTGAAGGAACAGGGATTTTGCTTGCATTCGATGGGGTTACACTCTCCATGAAATCTCAGGCTCACTGCTTGGCTGTTTTCCTCCTGGATTTGGATCTGTTGCCCAAGTTTCAAAGGTGGGCCAGGAGTGCATTTGAACAGTTGAAACAAGTGCACCAGCTGTATATCTCAAACATACAGATACTGAAATATTTCAAGTTATAATGAATGTTATAGATAATTCTGTGATTCTATTTTAATGTGGATGTTGTAACTATGCTGGCGTCCAGTTGTTGTTGTTTGCTCCCTCAATTCATTTCAGGCTAAGTTTCTGACTAAGGCAACCCTATCATGGGGTTTTCTATCTGTCAGTCAAGCCTTTATTACAGTTAATAAACCATAAGGCAAAACTACAGCAACGACAACAACAAAACCAACCAAAAGACCTCAACAGTTATGTACCTCTTACACACCTATACAAACAATGTGAGCACTCCATATTGGAAAGTAAGAACGAGTCATATGAAAATTAAAATAAAACACTACGATATAATCAGGAGCAGAGAGATACATTTTTAAAAATAGCTTAGCAAAATGTGTTTTAAATTCATTACAAAACACATACGATTACAAAAGATAAAATATTTAACCTAAATATTTATATATATATTATAACATATAAAAGATACATATAATATATAAGATATATTAAAATATGTTTAAAAACCATGGAGCCATGTTACTAATGAGCAGACGTTTGAAATCCCTCCCATTCCTGGGACTGGGATTCCAATTTAGCCTCTTGTACGTGTGGACATTAAATTATTAATGTTTATGGAACATGGATCTTCACATTTTGGCTGTAGAGAAAAAAAAACTTTGCAACCTCCTCTGTCATCCTTTTGTCGGTATCCTCTAGCACATATATCAAATACTATTCTAAAGCTCTACCTGGGAACTTACTTAAAAGAGGTATAACTAGCATGGGGTTTCCTTGGCAGGATTTGATCATTGCCTTCCTCTGAGGCTGAGAGCATGTGGGACTGGCCCAAGCCCACCGAGTGGGGTTTATGGTCGAATGGGACATTCCAGTTAGTGACTTATTATAACTTTTGAGCATGGTGCAGTGTCTGTATTCTCGTAAAGACTGTAATAGCAGAGTTAAACATGTGGTAGCAATGTGTTTGTGCATCGCACAGATGTATTGTTTGTGAATACAGTTGCACATTTGCTGCATGCATTATTGTACACTAGCATACAGTTGCACACTTGCTGTATACATTGTTTGTCCATACAGTTGCACACTCGCTTTCTTAGCTGATCATGTTGCTAGAATTAATGCTAGAAACTATTGATACAGAAAAAGAAAAACAGAAGAATCAGCTCTTCAGAAAAAGGTTTTTCCTGAAACTTATCAGCAGGACAAATGTCAGCAATAGCAAGGACGTTTCTATACTGCTTGTCAGTGAACCAAGCACTCCCTAAACAGTTTACAATCTGTAAGCCAATTGTCCCCAACAAGCTGGGTATTCATTTTACTGACCTACAAAAGGATGGAAGGCTGAGTCAACCTTGGAGCAATCCTCTAGGACTGAACTCACAATACCGGCATTTACCCACTGCGCCATCAAGGCTCCTTCTTTTAACAACAGCATGGCTTAACAACATTTTGTTCAACAAAATGACTGGAGTACAGTCTCTCATTTTCCAATGTCGCTATTCAAAATAAAGGTTGCACAATGCAAGCAATATCAGATTCCACAAGTGATGCATTACATTACACAACCCCTTGGCCATAAACCGAGCTTGGGAAAAATTACTTTTTGGACTCCAACTCCCAGAATAGGCTTCACCAGCCTGGATGGAAAGATTCTGTAGTCCCACAAAACCAACACTTTGCAAGCTTCTTCACCATTCAGCCTGCAGCTTGGCTTTGCTAGAAGAGAGCATTAATTCTCTCTGATTTGCCCCAGGTCAAGAGAGTTTCAGTGTTCTATTCCAGTCCTGTGCAATCTCTCAAAGCCGCACGCCTCCAGAGGGTGGAGGCCAACGTCACAATTTCCCACCCCCAGCAATCTTTTTAAAGAAAGACCCTCTGCCCTCCCTCCCTCTTTCCCTGCAACGCATGCTTGCAAAAGCTCTGCCCTTCCCAACTAATTTTCACGTTGCATTGCCTTGATGAATAGGTTGATTCACACCAAAAATTTAACGGTGCATTAAGCACAGTTAGGAAATTAAGTTCTTTTCTTTCTTTCTAGAGGGCTGTCAAATTCAGGAGCAGGTCTCCCCTCCTCCATCCCCACCCCCGCCCTTTATTAACAAAGAAATGGGAAACATACTGAAAAGCCAGGAGGTTGTACCCTGAAGAATTTTTCAAAGGTCCAACGGAGATGGAACCAACCAGGAAAAGCAAAAATGTCCAACAGATCTAGCAGAATATAAAGGAGGGAATAGCCTAAAACCTCCTGTTTTTTACTATTTCCAAAAATTATGGGGGGTCTTGGAGATGTCTCATCTACAGGGTAACCATGAGCTGAAGTTGACATGAGAGTACTTAACAATAATAACAGTCTAATTGGGAGGAAGAACAGGATTCCAGCTTCTGAGCTTACCAATTGATTTGGTGGTGTTTATAAACCAGCCAAAGACCATCTTGGCTGAGGACAGATAACAGGATCTTTACCCTTAACACACTTGAAGAGTGCCAGGTTTGGAAAGGTAGCTTGTAAACCATCTCCTTCCCAATTAACATTCTTGGTTTGCTTTGCTTGGAAATATCCCCTGCACTGCGCATTGCAATAAAACCACGGAGAGTAGAGCGGTGATATTGTAAGACAGAAATAGACAGATACACACACCGTTACACACACGCACGCAGAGAGAGAGAGAGAGAGAGAGAGAGAGAGAGAGAATGAGAGAGAGTATCTGAAGGCGATGCAGGTTCATGTAGGTGGTCAGGACAATGACAAACACAAATAGGAACAGCAAAGAAATGAGTCAGGAAATGGAATTCAATTTCTTGACGCCTGTTCCTGGAGAGGTACATGACAAATAGAACAGAAAAAGGAACACAATGAAACAGAATATAATGTATTTTGCTCCGCTCCTCCAGGGTTGTAAAAATGCATTTTTCTGCTATACTTCTTTCTCTTCTGCTGACAAGTCTGTCACTGTTCCCTTCCTCTCTGCCTAAATCGTTTAGCGATTCTCGGCACGCCACACTTCATAAAAAGTCCCAGACCACACAATGCCCCTTACGACTCGATGAGAAATTAATTATTTTTAAAAAAGCAGATATGTTTTTTGTGTCACAGAAGCTATTGGGAAGGCCACAGAGTACAAATTTATAGTCTTTCAGAAAGACTTTGTAGTGGTTTGAGTGTTGGACTACCAGTCTGGAAGAGCCGGGTTCAATTCCACACTCAGCCATGAAAACTCACTGGGTGACCTTGGGTAAGCCTCACACTCTAAGCCCCAGAAAGCCTCATGATAAGACTTGCCTTAAGGTTGACAAAGGGCAGAAGAGACTTGAAGGAATAGAATCATAGAATCTTAGAGTTGGAAGAGACCCCAAAAAGGGCCATCCAGTCCAACCCCATTCTGCCATGCAGGAACTCCCAGTCAAAGCATCCCTGACAGATGGCCATCCAGCCTCTGCTTAAAGACCTCCAAGGACGGAGACTCCACTACACTCCGAGGGAGAGTGTTCCACTGCCGAACAGCCCTTACTGCACACAACTGCAACAACAACATGGATGGGTTTTTTGGTGGGTTTTTTTGTGTGTGTGTGCTATGGAGGTTAGCAGGGAGGGCCTCCAAGCACACACTTGCAGACTTTCATGCAACATCAAATTTGTCCAGGTTCTTTCTAGGAAGAAGGACCCCTTTGTTCAGCAGTTATAAAGGTCCCCAGACAAAGGCCTTCTTCTTCTTCTTCTTCTTCTTCTTCTTCTTCTTCTTCTTCTTCTTGTTGTTGTTAACAGCCCTCAAATTATCTGCAACCCATAGTGACCCTATGGATGAGATATCTCCAAGCCCCACTTTCCTCCACTGCTCTGCTTAGGTCCTCTAAATTCATAGCCATGAGCTCCTTCATAGAGTCCATCCATCTGGCAGGTGATCTTCCTCTCTTTCTTCTTTAATCTACCTTTCCCAGCATTATTGCCTCTTCTGATGAGTCCAAAGCAGGACACCATCTTAACTCCCAGGAATATTCCTGGCCTGATCTGTTCAAGGACCCATTTATTTGTCCTTTTGGCCATCTATGGTATCCTCAGCACTCTTCTCCGGCACCATATTTCAAAAGAGTTGATTTTCCTCTTATCTGCCTTCTTCACTGTCGGGCTCTTGCATCTGTAAAGGGGAATACAATGGCTTGAATGATTCTAACTTTAGAATCTCAGATCCTTATATCCCACCAAAATGAGTGGACCAAGGACATCTTTTGCTGAGATCCGCTGAGATAATGCCATTGGTATAAGCTGAACATGAGTCAACAGTGTGATGCGGCAGCTAAAAAGGCCAATGCAATTTTAGGCTGCATCAATAGAAGTATAGTTTCTAGATCAAGGGAAGTTATAGTGCCACTCTATTCTGCTTTGGTCAGGCCCCACCTGGAATACTGTGTCCAGTTCTGGGCACCACAATTCAAAAAAGATGTGGAGAAACTGGAGCATGTCCAAAGGAGGGCAACTAAGATGGTGAAGGGTCTGGAAACCTTGCCCTATGAAGAACGCCTTAGGGAACTGGGGATGTTTAGCCTGGAGAAGAGAAGATTAAGAGGTGATATGATAGCCCTGTTCAAATATTTGAAGGGATGTCATATTGAGGAGGGAGCAAGCTTGTTTTCTGCTGCTGCAGAGACTAGAACGCGAAACAATGGATGCAAACTGCAGGAAAAGAGATTCCACCTCAACATTAGGAGGAACTTCCTGACAGTAAGGGCTGTTCGACAGTGGAACACACTCCCTCGGAGTGTAGTGGAGTCTCCTTCCTTAGGGGTCTTTAAGCAGAGGCTGGATGGCCATCTGTCAGGGATGCTTTGACTTGGAGTTCCTGCATGGCAGGGGGTTGGACTGGATGGCCCTTGTGGTCTCTTCCAACTCTATGATTCTATGATTCTATGATTCTATGGTATGTTTCCGGCTATAGGGAACCAGCCAGACATTTTTTCTCAGTCCCTCCATTTTCCACTTTCCCCTACCAATAGAATCAGTAGAGGGTAGCTGCAGTGGCTAAATGGTGAGTCTCAGGGGGAGCTTTGGTCATTGGAGAAGATGAGAGATACTAACAGTGGCCAAACAAACAAAAGACCTACACAGAGTTTAGATACACAAATGTCCATTCCAAACATGCATCTGGGGAAAGAGGCTGAAGTCTACAAAAAGCTCATGCTACTAACTTCTTTCTTTCAGTTAGTCTCAAAGGTGCTACAAGATCCCATTGCATACAGATGTTAGAGCCAGTGTGGCGTGAGAGCCAGTGTGGTATAGCGGTCTGAGTTTTGAACTGTGAGTTTTTGTTGTTGCTGTGTGCCTTCAATTCATTTCTAACTTATGGCAACCCTAATGCAAACCTATACTGAGGTTTTCTTGGCAAGATTTGATCAAAGGAGGTTTCCCATTGCTTTCTCCTGAGGCTGAGAGGGGGTTTAATGGCTGAGTTGGGAATCAAACACTGGTCTCTAGAACCATAGTCCACTGCTCAAACCACTAGGCCACACTGGCTCACATATAAATGTATATAGTAGGTATGTATATTAGGTAAGTGAGTACAGATACGTACAAGTATCTGTAAGGCCAGAGAAATTCAAAAACAACTTCTACCAGAATGGTAAAATGACAAGTAGAAAAAAGCTGCCAACTTATTCCCTAGACTTTGAGACCAGGGTTCAAATCCCCACTCAGCTGGGTTTTCATCACTGAGGATCTTGGGCAAGTTGCACTCTCTCAGCCTCAAAGGAAGGCAAAGGCAAACACTTTTTGAACAAATCTTGCCAAGCAAACCCTGTGATAGGTTTACTTTGTTGTCATTTCAACCAGAAATGACTTGGGGACACACAGCAACAACAGCAGCAGATGTAAAATGGACTGGATGCCAGTCTGTGAAATATTGTTTCCACAACCCCAATGAATCAAGGGGCACCAGTAGAGTGATCTACCATGTAAGAACATGTGAAATGGTTCCACTTGCAGAACTCAGAGTAGGCAACTGTCAACTGAATCTGTCCATTGCAGAATAGACAAGAAAGAACAACATAAGAGAATTGACACCGATGCATGGCGCCAATAGGATTCTGGCCATTCTGACTTTTTTTTAAAAAAATCCATTGCAAACATGTTTATTTGTTCTCTCTGTATCACATTGTTCCTTTGTGGCATTTGGAGGGACCTCTTTCTGTCCTTGTCAGCGACAGCTGTGACTTCCACAAATCTTAATTGGGAAAAGTGACAGCAATGTGAGCTCACGTCATCTTAAAATAACTCTTTTTTGTGATATAAATACAAGGCAAAAAAGAGGGTATACTTTCCAAACAACAGATGGTTAAGTGATGGTTTTTTCTCTCTCTCTGAGTTCTTTGTACAGAAGGTCCCTCCAGCGGGCCAGCCCTGACAACAATCATCTGATCAATATGCCTGTTTTACACCTCTAAAGTGCAAACCACAAGGAGGAGAGCAGGGTGAAGGGTCAAAACTACCAACGATGTGTGACACCTCTTATTTGTCGTTTTCGCATTCAGCTGCAAAAAATGCTTTCTTTGTGCAATAGCAGAAAAGCACCACAAGTAAAGTGATGGTTTGGGGACCATCATACAGGCAGACACACAAACCCACACAAATGAATCCTGGCAATTTGCTCTGCAAAATGCATTAACGCTGCCTGGTTTACAGACTGCAGAAGGACACAGGACAAACCTCTGGAGCAAAGGAGCAGAACCAAAGCACAAAAGCCATTTGGCTCTTTCTTAGAAGACAGCAATCGAAGACAGCAGGCCAGAAAAGAAGTAGATTCAAAGACTTGGAAGATACCATTAAGGGCCACCCAGTCCATCCCAGGAGAGGTTACTTTGTTAAGCAGATTTACCGGTAATGAATGAATCTGAAGAATAGTAGGCTCAACTTTAAGAAAGCTCATGCTACCAACACCTCTCTTTCAATTAGTCTCAAAGGTGCTGCAAGATCCCTTTGTATACAGACTTAACTAAGTAGCTGATATAAAATACAGACCCACATTGTGGGAATGCTGTCATTAGACAAACCACACACAAAATGCCAGCCTTGGTTGCCAGCTTTGTACCAGTCGGAGAGGAGAATCACCTGGAAGCCTCACATTGACTTCCGCCCCATTATGACCCAAGATAGCAACATGGAGATGACATAGCAATAGCCAAAACAAGTACATTTCTTTACTGCTTATCAGTGAACGAAGCACTCCCTAAGTGGTTTACAGTCTGTAAACCTATTGCCCCCAACAATCTGGGTACTCATTTTAGCAACCTACAGAAGCATGCAAGGCTGAGGAGAACTCAGAGCCCCTGGGATCAAACATGGCTTAGCACTTTCTTCATTGAAATTCCTGAGTATTGTTTTTTCCCTCCAGGTCTGTGATATTTTCTGATAGTAGTACAGTGTCTTTGTCGGCATATGTTGGATTACTGATATTCCTTCCTGGGTAAAAGGCACCTTTGCTCTTGGAAGGACCAGAAGTGACCCCACTTCCCTCTTTTTGGCTCAAAGGTGGCTCCTGGACTTGAGACTTGACTTTAAAGTATCTTGCAAGGACTTGAGACTTAGGCCACCTCCTCACTGCAGAAACAGTCTGGCTTGACAACACTTTAACTGCCATGGCTCAAGGCTACAAAATACTGCGAATGGTAGTTTGTTGTGGCCACAGACCACAGCTCAACTCTGCTCTGGGGTTACAACAAACTACCATCCCCAGAATTCCATAGCCTTGAGCCATGGTAGTTAAAGCAGTGTCAAGCTAGACTGTTTCTGCAGTGCAGATGCGGCTTTGGAGTAAAAGACTTGAATACATCACTGCTGCTTGCTTTTTTGCCTAGTAAAATTATCACTCTTCCTGAAAGTTTAGGGGAACCTAAATGGTTGGTTTTTTATAAAAACTTCCCCATGCACACCATCTTAATACATGTTAAACTATGATACAACTGCATGTACCCTTTTAATCTGTCATTTAGTTTGTTAATTCTTACTTTCTTTCTTTCTTTGCCTTTTTATTACTACTTATAATGTTTTAAACTGGTTAGATTGGTTTCATCATATGCCGCTTAAGCTCTCCAGATAAAGGGTGGGATATAAAGAACTTTTACAAAATAAATAAATAAGAGGTTGTTGGAGGAATATTGAATGATAGCCTACAAAACACATTCGCTCCCTGCCTAACCTTCATCCCCCTCCCATTTAATCACAAAACACCAATTATTGGTTGAATGTTTTTTAAAAAATAATTTCATGCACAGCAGGTTGTGTTCCTCCTGCTTGCTTTTCCAACAATTTTTCTTAGCATGCAGGTTTTGTTACTTTTGGAAAACTCAAGGAGATGTTCACCAAATGGCTCTTTAAGGCCCTATAAATTATATCCTCTGCACACCAAAGTCACAGGGAGAGCGCTCCTTAAAAACTGTTTTTCCCCCCTGCCATTACATTTCCTCAACAAAGTATTTTATTCAAGAGGTTTTAGTGTCTCTCCCCCCTTATCTTTAACCTTATCTACACTTAGAAAAAAATCAAATGGGTTCTTGCGCATCCAAACTCCACACAGTATCTGATGTGCCCAGGGTGAGCAGATGTCATAACTGCAAAGGAGGACAAAGCACCAAAAATGTAGGGCATTCAAGAAAAATGTAGGACGTTACAAAATAAAAGCTAAAACACTCATAGAAATTTAAATTCATTGCATATGGTTTATTTACAGCTATATGACATATACTGGATTTTATTATGTAGGCAATCGAATTTTTCCTTAATCATTGTTAAAATGCTTTGTTGGCTTGAAAAATACTTCTAGGACACTGAGCAAGACAAACTGTACTTTACTAGCAACAAACCCTTTTACTGAATCTGAGTTTAAATTATTCCCTTCGTTTGTCCAGTGTGCTGAAATTAAGGGAAAAGCCTTTTGCATTGTGTCCTGAAGAAGCCCATTCCCTAACACATTTGCTGTTCTCTTCTCCTCCTCTGAGAAACAAATGTGCCCTGAGTTCTGAGTGCGAGTCTTCCCTGCTGCTGCTCTGAGGAAAAAAGAATGTTAGAAGGATTCAGTCTTTCTATACTAGTTTCTTAGTATACTCAAAATGGAGGACGTTTTAAAATTCCTTCTGGACAGAAAGTTGAAATGTAGGCCATATCTAGGAAAAGGAGAATATCTAGCCATCCTAAATGCACCACAACCTGGCCATTTGCTTGTTAGTTTGTGCCAAATCCATTGATGATATTTCTAAATCAAACCTTGGGCTGTGACTGGAAGACCATGGGATGTGAATTTCAAATTTTATCCGGGGAAACCCAAACCTTATCACGAACTTCACGAGGAATCCCCAGCAGATAGGTGCATGAATGGAAGCCAAGCTTCCATGCAAGATGGCCAAGTCTTTCTTGCTACAGTCAACTGCAGGAGAGTGTTGGGGAAGATCATTCTCCCAGTTTGAACTGGGCAGCCAATACTGGGTCAATGAACACTGCAGAACGGGACTCCAAATTTCATGCAATGCATGAGGTTTATGTGGTAGATATGCAGCTTTTTCTCAGGAGATATACTGGTGTGCTGGAAGTTGTGTTGCAAACCTAAGGAAAACCTATCAAGTGGGTGTCTTGGCAAGATTTGTTTGGGATGCCATTGCCTTTCTCTGAGGCTGATATAACATGACCTGCCCAAAATCACTGAGTGGGTTTCCATGGTCCAGAAGGCATTCAAACCCTGGTATCCAGAGTCATAGTCCAAAGGCTCATAGCACTCCGCCATGCTGGCTCTTGTGTTGAATCAGCGAGCATGAAAACCACTGCAATGAGATAGAAGTCAGAACATGCTCTAGAAAACATAATCTGGCACCTTGGTAGTTATTTGGGTGTGGACAAACTCCCCTTCTGAAGCTGATGCATTTTTTTCCTGATGTGTAAGTCAATATTTGGAGAGCCAGAATAGTATAGTGGTTTGTGATCTGCACTATGTCTCTGCAGATGAGGGTTCAAATCCCAGCTCAGCCATGGAAACTCACTTGAGCAAGTCAAGCTCTCTCAGCCTCAGAGTATGGCAATGGCAAACCCCCTCTGAAGAAACTTGCCATGAAAACGCCACCATAGGAGTTATGGCCTTAGGGTTGTCATAAATCGACTTGAAGTCTATTATTATTATTATTATTATTATTATTATTATTATCTCCCACCTCTCCCTACAGATCCTCAGAAGGCTGAGTAAGCAGAGCTGTGCATGCAGATTGCACATGCGGATGTTCACTGTGCCTTGGCCATTGAAGTCATGCATTTCACATTTGTTTGGACATTCAGTGTCATGATCTTGCAATTCACTAATGCATAATTGCCACCTAACTCCCTGAGTATAAAGTTACACTCACACTTCAACTGTTTGAAGCAGGATCTCAATTATCCTCATCATCCTGGCCACCACCACCATCATTATCACCACCATCATGATTTCCATTTGTTCAATGTGTATCCCACAGAATTTCAGCACTTTCTCGTATGAGCTCAGGGCGGCAAACAATCCACACAGCAAACACTCTTAAAATCACAAATCTGAAACTGCAAAGTACACATCTAACATCACAAATAAATAAAGCCGCAAATTAAAGCATCTGCTACATACCATTAAATCAATACAGATGAGCAGCAGTAAAAGGCGTATTAAACACTTGCTCCTTCCCTAAAAGCCTGTGCAAATGAGTATGTGCTGCTGTTCTTGTTTTTAAAGAAGCTGCCATCTTAAGAACAGAAATGTGAGGGGCTATTAGATCTCTAAAAGGAGAGAGTTTTGAGAACAAGGGTGCAACATTGGGAAGATTGTGGTAGATGAATTTCAGCAAGGAAAAAGGTAGGATACTACACCTGGGCAATAAAAATGAAATGCATGGATATAAGATGGGGGACATCTGACTTGACAGCAGTATATGCGAAAGGAATTGAGGAGTCTTTGTGGACTACAAGTTGAACATGAGTCAACAGTGTGATAGCCTAAAATTGCATTGGCCTTTTTAGCTGCCGCATCGCACTGTTGACTCATGTTCAACTTCATTCCTATGGGTTTTTCTGGGTCTGGCAGCCCTTCTGATGTCTGAACTGGAGAAACCATTAGCCTGTAGAGCCCAGTCTAGGTGCTTCAGTTCATCTTCCAGGATCACAGATCTTTTTGCCCAGTTTTTATTGTGTTTCTTTTTTTGTCCTGGGTGATGGCTGCAGTTCTTGTCTAGGTATCTGTCTCTGTGTGTAGGTTTTCTTTATAATGTGTGTCCCAATTGTAGTTTTTTGTGGGGTTTTGGGCTGTGTGGCCATGTTCTAGAAGAGTTTATTCCTCACGTTTCACCAGCATCTGTGGCTTACATCTTCAGAGAACCCAACCGTTGGTTCGGTTTGCGGATGACCAAGACATCCAAAAATGGCAATGTTCCTTTTCTTTTTTCCATCATGAATTGGATGTTTGGTTGGTTCAGAAACACAGCCAGATCTTCTTCTCCATGGCTCCAGATGGCGAAAATGTCATCATAGAATCATAGAATCATAGAATCGTAGAGTTGGAAGAGACCACTAGGGCCATCCAGTCCAACCCCCTGCCATGCAGGAAATCCAAATCAAAGCATCCCCGACAGATGGCCATCCAGCCTCTGCTTAAAGACCTCCAAGGAAGGAGACTCTATCACCTTCCGAGGAAGTGCGTTCCACTGTCGAACAGCCCTTACTGTCAGGAAGTTCTTCCTAATGTTGAGGTGGAATCTCTTTTCCTGTATCTTGCATCCATTGTTCCGGGTCCTGTTCTCTGGAGCAGCAGAAAACAAGCTTGCTCCCTCCTCAATATGACATCCATTCAAATATTTAAACAGGGCTATCATATCACCTCTTAACCTTCTTTTCTCCAGGCTAAACATCCCCAGCTCCCTAAGTCGTTCCTCATAGGGCATGGTTTCCAGACCCTTCACCATTTTTGTCGCCCTCCTTTGGACACGCTCCAGTTTCTCAATGTCCTTTCTGAATTGTGGCGCCCAGAACTGGACACAATATTCTAGGTGGGGCCTGACCAAAGCAGAATACAGTGGCACTATTACTTCTCTTGATCTAGACACTATACTTCTATTAATGCAGCCCAAAATATCATTGGCCTTTTTAGCTGCCGCATCACACTGTTCACTCATGTTCAACTTGTGGTCTACTTGGACTCCTAGATCCCTTTCACATGTAGTTTCAATCAGCCAGGTGTCACCCATCCTATATCTGTGCATTTTATTTTTCCGCCCTAAGTGCAATACCTTACATTTCTCTGTGTTGAATTTCATTTTGTTAGCTTTGGCCCAGCTTTCTAGTCTATTCAGGTCATTTTGAATCTTGATCCTGTCCTCTGGGGTATTAGCTATTCCCCCTAATTTGGTGTCATCTGCAAATTTGATTAGTATGCTCCCAATTCTGTCATCCAGGTCATTGATAAAGATGTTGAATAGCACTGGGCCCAGGACAGAGCCCTGTGGGACCCCACTGGTCACTTCTCTCCAGGATGAAAAGGAGCCATTGTTGAGCACCCTTTGAGTTCGGCCAGTCAACCAATTACAGATCCATTTAACAGTTCCTTTGTCTAGCCCACATTTTACAATGTGGGCATGGTTCCATTTTACTGGAACCATGTTTGGGGCTTTGTTTGTTTGTTTGTTTGTTTTTTGGTGCTGTTTCCAGGTCCTGCTTTTCAAAGTGTTCTATGAAAAAGTTTGCTGTCATGGGGCTCAGAGGGCTTCCCATGGCTACCCCATCTCTCTGCTTGTAGAATCCACTGGAAGTAGCTTGTGGTGAAGTAATGTTCAAACAGGGCTGTGACGTCTTCTGGAAAAAATTGTTGGATGAGTGCCATAGTGACACATGCCACAGTGACACATCGAGGTGAAATGAAGGGATTATTCCTTTGTACTTACTTTGGGAGATGGGATAAGGAAAATTTCATGTAGCCTACTTGTTTCAAGCCAGATGGTGAGTGCAAAGCAGAGCAGAGGATGAGTGACTGGAAGGGAAGGAGGAAGTAAACACACAGGCGTGTCTTTGCAAGTTTCAGTAACAAGTTCATTAACTTTTGCAACTTTTACCTTAACACATTGTTAAATGTTCATAAGATGCAAAAGTTAAACCAAGATTAAACAATCAAAACATTAAAACCAGATTAAAATGTGCATACCCCAGCACAACAATTGGCAAGATCCGTTGCATTTATTTAGGTGAAACGGGCCTTACACAGTCACTCCTCAAATGCCTGTTGAAACAGAAAAGTCTTTCCTTGTTTGGGAAAAGACAGTAGGGAGGGTGCCAGTCTAAATTCTCTAGGAAGGGAGCTCCTGAGCCTGGGAGCTGCCACCAAGAAGGACCCATCTCCTGTGTTCCCACCTGATGTACCTGTAAAGGTGGTGGGGCCAATTTTCAAAAAAAGGCATGTTCATCAGGGAGAATACAGTTTTTCAGATAACCTGGACCTGAGCCATATAAGGCTTTATGGCTCAAAACCAACACTTTCAATTGTGCCTGGCAATGGATTGGAAATGAGATGGCTGTGTGATCCATATAGCAAGCCCCAAGGATGCTTCTATGGCCCTTTACTGGCTGGTGGGAAGGTGAGAGGCAACCAGACAGCAACTGGATAGTTGGGATGGTGCATCACTCCTACTCTATCATCTCACTCCTCTTGCCCACCAATGCAAGGCCTTTCCACCTTCCATTGTTGTTGTTGTTACCATCATCTATCCCACTTTCTTCTTTTTAGACCCTGGGTGCATACAAAGTAGAAGTGAAAGTAAAAGAAAGAGGGAGACGGACAACAGAAAGACTGAAACAAGGTACACCAGTTTGGGAGCCAGGTGGATTTCTGATTAGTGGGATTTATTTATTTTTATAGCTATCAGATTTCTATTAGTGGCTACTTCTTTCCCTTTTATTTCAGTAGCCAAGTCTAAGCACCTGTCCCCAAATGTTTTGGAAAAGGGCCCCTTTTCTCTTTTCCCTGGATTGAATTTCCACTTCAACCATCCCATGCTTCTGTGCCATCGCAAGCATGCCTCTTTGCTAGTGGCCCAGTCACAGCACAAATAAAACCAACAAGCCAAGGGGGAAAGCAATCGACAAACCAAGAGCCAACACTGAGGATGACAAATGGCTATGAAGGCTGAGATTTGAGAGTAACAACAGGCAAATTATTCCAGCTTTCTGGGCAACGGTGTCCCTGCTGTGCGTTTCAAGCCAGACGAAATGGAAGAGTAGAAGCAAATAGATGGGGACTCTCGCTCCCCTTCTGTACACTGCATGGGGGTCTCAGGCCCTGTAAGTCATTTTGGCAGATGCAGCCTGGGAATCTTCACAGGTAACTCAGATGAGCTATGACTGACTGGTGGACCGTAACTCTTAGCTTCCTTGATGAGGAGGCATGTAAATCTGAAGCATAATGTAGCATTACATTTACAATGATTTTCAGTTCTTTGCTGGAACAAGAATGATGGTGACATCTGAGCAAGAAAGCTACCTCCAAGGCTTGGGGTCGAGGAAACAATGGACAAAACTAATGTATCAACTGTTCCAATTCCGCGGGAAGTCAGACCTGGCTATGGTGGCCAGAGCTACCTTATCCATCAGGTACTTTAACCACAGTGACTAGGGCCTATGGAACTGGAAACTGAAATATGAAATTTGGCTCACTCATGTATCAAAATGGAGACTACAGTCAAGAAACCAGAAAAGAAAAGAAAAAACACTAGGATTTGAAAGTGCAGCTATGCAGGAATTAGACAAAATCCTGAAGTGTAAAGATGTATCATTGGGCTCATTCCCACTTGCATTTAAACTGGTTTGCAAGGCACACTGACACTGAGTTGCTGAACCGATTCAGGCCAAGGCATAGTTCCCATTATGGAAGTGAATTATTTCCTTATTCCATGCATTTGTATCTTTTTTGACACAATTGTTGTTCCCACTAGATTTGTGATGCATGGTTATTATCAATTGTGATAGATCCGTCTCACTTTTTTAAAAAAATGTCAATCATTGAAGGCACCCTCAAAGGTCATCCAGTTCAACTCCATTCTGCCATACAGGAAGGCACAATCCAAGCCCTCTCTGTGGCAGATGGCCATCCAGCCTCTGTTTAAAAACCTCCAAAGAAGGAGACTCCACCACTCTCCAAGCAGCATCTTCCACTGTCACAGCTCTTACCCTCAGGAGATTCTTCCTAATGTTGAATGGTAAATCCTTGGACACCACAGTTCAAGAGGGATATTGGCAAGCTGGAGCATGTCCAGAGGAACAAGACCAAAATGGAGCTGGGTAGGTTTAGCCTTGAGAAGAGAATAAAATCTGAGAATCCTAGAGTCCAACCAGTCCAACTCCATGCCATGCAGGAATACTTAGTTGAAGCACTCCTGACAGATGGCCACCCAGCCTCTGCTTAAAAGCCTCCAAAAATGGAGACTCCAGTCTTCAAGTCAGCAGCATCTTCCACTGTTGTGCAGCTCTTGCCATTTGGCCACATGTGTCCTAGTTTTCATGTGAGAAATGTTGGAAAGTATGGAGCTCATACAAAATAAAAGGGAAGAGCATACAGGAATGAAGGAATAACATTGGTATAGAGGAAATCTGGTCTACGGCTTGGATGGGGGGTACACTTGGCATATATCAGGTGCTGGATCTGAATCTCCAATTTTCATGACTCATCTCCAGGCAGGTGGACATTCTCCAGTTTTGGTGGGCTCAGCTGTGTGGAGATCTCCAGCTCATCGAGTAGAGCAGTAGCTTGCTAACATTTGCAAAGATTAATTGATTTGTTACTGCAACTTGCAGAGACTCTCCAGGGGACCTGTGTGTTTACTTCCTTCTTCTCTCCCAGTCACTCATCCTCTGCTCTGCTTTGCACTCACCATCTGGCTAGAAGCAAGTAGGATGCATTAAATTTTCCTTATCCTATCTCCCAAAGTAAGTAAGACAAAATAATCCCTTCATTTCACCTCGATCTAGGAACAACCCATTTAGCAACAATTTCCAAACAGGAAAATACATTCTGTGGGTGAGAATGCAGCCACACCACTTTAACTGATTTGGTTCCATCCTATGGAATCCTGGGATGCCTAACTTATTGTGGTACCAGAGCTCTCTGACAGAGCAGGCTAACGGTCTCATCATGTAGTCCTTGGATTGTTAGCATGGCTTGATTGTTTGTGCTGGCTTCTCCCCTTTGTTAAGATGGAACATTTGCATTGCATGATGCACTTGAATGCTTCCTCCAAGAGAATGTTAGCAAACATTAACATGTCTGAGAGTGAAGGGAAAGGTCAGTTTGTAACATTTAATGGCTTTTGTGGGGCTTCTGACCTTTGGCTGGAAAGGACTGGCCATGCAACATCAAGGCAGTAGAAGAAGTGAAACGAGATGACAACTGGGAGCAAAACCTTCAACTTTCTGGATGGATCTTCTAATCAATCCAGAAAGGAGGAGGAGGAGGAGGAAGAGGAGGAAAAAGGTGTGTGTGTGTGAGAGGAGAATAGGAAGATCAAATGAGACGTACCAATTTGGGAGTCAAGTAGTTTTCTGATTATTGGGATCTGTTTATTTGTATAGCCAGCTGCTTTCTATTAGTAGTTATCTCTTTGCCTTTTATTTCTGTAGCCTAGTATAAGGACCTGTCCCCATCTTTCTGGTAAGTATTTAATTAGAAATGAATAGAATAGTAGTTCCTTCTCCTTTTTCTCCCTTTCTTCTTTTTCCTCCTCCTCCTCCTCTTCCTCTTCCTCCATGGACTCTTCAAGAGAGGATTTATGGAACGTGTAGAGCTTACTCTGATCTTGATGAAGGATGGCAGTTCAGACCAAGATTAATCCAATCCTAAATGATAGTTAATGAATCAGTTACAAACCACGAGCTCCAGTCCGAAGCCAGCCTCGGGTGGGCATTTCCTTTCCTGACCTCCTTAATTAAATTGCCCAAGGGCACCAGGCTCCTTTGCCAGCTCACTCAGAGACCAAAGCCAATTGGGAAAGGCCCTTTGGGGTCACCCGGCATTAGCAAAGGCAGGCAAAGCCAGTCCTCTCACTTGATTAGTGATATAACTCAACTGCCACGTCTTTCTCTTTCACCCACTCAAAAATGAAAATACAAGAACGGAAGAGTTGCTGGACCAGCCCCAATACACGTGAAAATGATGCTATGCAAGAATGTTAATACATACGCCACAACATTTCTTGGATGAAAATGGGGACACGTATGCCCAAACAACATCAGAGTGTGGCCAAGATGGAAAAAGCTAATTGCAAGGAAGAAGCAAGCAGAGCAGAAAGAAGGAAAGTGGGAGGGGGAGAGAGAAACTGGAACATATTAAAAGCAGTTGGAGAAAATCGGATGACACAGGATTAATCAGGAATGTCCTTCCAATTTGAGACAGTATGGTAAAATCACCCGGGGCCTCCTCCTATGGGGCCTTTACTGGAGGCCATAGCTAGGTCTCAGATTTAGGATTTAAACTCTCTGGGCCATAGAATCATAGAGTTGGAAGAGACCCCAAGGGCCATCCAGTTCAATGTATTTTGGCCATGCAGGAAGACACTCTTGACAGATGGCCACCCATCCCTTGTTTAAAAACAGCCTCCAAAGAAGGAGACATAATAATAATAATAATAATAATAATAATATTTATTTCTATTCCGCCCCTCTGAACAAGCAATCGGGGCGGAGTACAGCAGAGGTTAAAACAATATCAAGTTAAAATACCCCTTCCTTACCCTTACCACCCTCCCTTAAAAAAGAATTAAATCACAATGGAGTTAAAAAACATAATAGATTAAAACAGCAATACACAATAGTAGGGAGTGGACCCAGCTTAGGTTGTATGGGGAAAAATGCAGGAAAAGATTTAAAAAGCCCTTAAAACCTAGGTATGGAGCTGGGGATATTCACATTCTCTGGAAAGGCTTGCCGGAAGAGATGCGTCTTTAGGGCTCTTTTAAAGCCTTCTAAAGATGTAATGAGACGCATCTCGTCCGGCAGGTCATTCCACAACTTGGGGGCGACAGCCGAAAAAGCCCTCTGGGAGGTCTGTACCAGCTTGGTCTTCATGGGTTGAAGCAGGTTCCTCCCAGAGGACCGGAGTGTGCGGGGGGGTTCATATGGGAGGAGGCGGTCCCTTAGATAAGATGGGCCCAAGCCATGACGGGCTTTAAAGGTTAAAACCAACACCTTGTACTGTGCCCGGAAACTGATCGGCAGCCAGTGGAGGGCTTTTAGCACAGGAGTGATATGCTCTCTCCTGGATGTTCCAGCCAGAAGTCTGGCTGCCATATTTTGGACCATTTGTAGTTTCCGGGTTAGGCACAAGGGTAGCCCCATGTAGAGTGCATTGCAGTAGTCCAAACGTGAGGTTACCAGCGCGTGTATCACAGTTTCCAGATCCCTCCTCTCCAGGAAAGGGCGCAGCTGGCGTATCAGCCGAAGCTGGTAACAAGCGCTCCTGACCGTCGCATTCACCTGACTTGTCATGTGAAGCGACGGATCAAGGAGTACCCCCAAACTGCGAACAGAGTCCTTCGAGGAGAGTGTGACTCCATCGAGGACTGGAAGTTGTATTCCCAAACCTGGTTTCGGGCCTGTGACTGTGAGCACCTCCGTTTTGTCTGGATTAAGCTTCAATCGGTTTTTCCTCATCCAATCCATTACCGCCGCAAGGCAGTCATTGAGAGGGGAGACGCCATCTGAGGTCTGAGCAGACGATCTGGTCACGGAGAAATAGATCTGAGTGTCATCAGCGTACTGATGACACTGAGCTCCGTGCCTCCGAATGATCTCACCCAACGGCTTCATATAAATATTGAATAACATCGGGGACAGAATAGCGCCCTGTGGAACTCCACAGCTAAGCTCGATTTTAGAAGAGCAGCTGTCCCCGAGTCTCACCCTTTGAGATCTGCCGGAGAGGAAGGAACGGAACCACCGGAGCGCGGTGCCGCCGATCCCCAACTCTCTCAGCCGATCTAAAAGGATGGAATGATCGATTGTATCAAAAGCCGCGGAGAGATCCAAGAGCACTAACAGGGTCACACTACCCCTGTCGATGCTCAGGCGGAGGTCGTCAGTCAGAGCAACCATGGCTGTCTCCACTCCATAACCTGCCCTGAAGCCGGTTTGAAATGGATCGAGATAATCGGTTTCATCCAAGACAGCTTGGAGTTGGGAGGCAACCGCTTTCTCAACCACCTTGCTTAAGAAAGGCAGCAAGGAAACTGGTCTGTAGTTGTTCCTGTCCAGGGGATCAAGGGAAGGCTTCTTCAGGAGGGGCTTAACAGCCGCCTCCTTCAGACTAGATGGAACATTGCCTTCCCTGAGAGACGCATTGATCACATCCCGAAGGAATGTTCTCAATGCATCCCCTCCCTGGACGACCAGCCAGGATGGACCTGGGTCGAGAGAGCAGGTTGTCTTCCTCACGCTTCCAAGGAGCTTGTCCACGTCATCGGTACTCACCGATTGGAACTCATCCAGTAAACTGACAGCAACGGAGTTGCTGGATACCTCACTCATGGACTCTGAACGAAGGTTGGCATCCAAGTCGGCTCTTATCCGAGAGATTTTATCTGCAAAGTGGATATTAAATGCCTCACAGCAGGCTGTTGTAGGATCTAGCAAGGGGTTTGGCGCAGGGGGGACCTGTGTCAATTCCCTCACCACCTTAAACAGCTCTGCCGGGCGGGACTCTGCAGACGCAATGCGTGCAGAGCAGCGAGATCTCCGCGCTGCACGCAAAGCCTCTCCATAGATGCGAAGATGCAATCTATAGAGAGTTCTGTCGGATGAGAGCCGAGTCCTTCGCCATTCACACTCTAGTCGTTGTCCAGCCCGCTTCATTTCCCTGAGCTCTTTCGTATACCAGGGCTTCCTGTTGGGAGCAGGCTGGAAAGGACGCTCGGGAGCGATTGTGTTGATGGCCCTGGTGACGTCGGTATTCCAAGTGTCTACCAGGGTCTCAACAGAATTGCCGGCATTCCCAACCAATAAACCCTCTAGGGCTTTCTGGAAACCAATTGGTTCCATGAGCCTTCGAGGGCAGACCATTTGAATGGGTCCACCACCCCCGGGGGGACGGAACGTGGTCTTTAGCTCCAGCTTGATCAGGAAGTGGTCCGTCCATGACAGTGCGGAGGTCTTGGTTACCTCCGCCCACGGATACTCCTGTTCCGTACTGAAAACCCCATCGAGTGTATGGCCTGCACAATGAGTGGACCCATTGACCAATTGAGATAGGTTCATGCCTGTCATGGATTCCATGAACTCCCGAGCTGCTCCAGGTAAATCCGAAAAGCTGGCCTCAAGAGGGATGTTGAAGTCACCTAAGACAAGAAGTCTAGGGGACTCCAACAATAGCTCAGAGACCAGCTGGGTCAGCTCGGCTAGGGAGTCTGTTAGACAACGGGGTGGCCTGTATACTAACAGAATCCCCAGACTATCCCTGGTTTTCAGGGTGAGGTACATACACTCGATGTGGGCTGTTTTCCGGACAGGTCTTCTGATCAAGGTCAGGTTGGTTCTATGAACTATAGCGACGCCGCCCCCCCGTCCACTCTCCCTTATCTGCTCACTGACCGTGTACCCAGCTGGAAGAGTCTGCGCCCAAGTAGTAGAGCTGGTATCTCCCAGCCAGGTCTCGGTAAAGCAAGCCAGGTCAGCTCGTTCATCCGCGAGGAGATCGTGGATGATGTGAGTCTTACCCTTGGCCAACCTGACATTGCAAAGGAGCAGATTAAGGGATTGTGGAATGGTTGGTATGCTCTCCAAATTATCCCGAGCAACAGAGTGAACTGAGGAAGGGATAGATACTAGACATCGATCCCTACTTCTTTTGTAACATGTGTTCACTCTGTTTCCGCCATACCTTCCCCGCCCCCACACAACCTCAATCGCCGCCCCCGGATTGTTCCCAGCTCCATTATCTGCAAGTAAGGGCAAGCAATCCAGCTAAAACTCTCGTCTCAGAGCAGATGTATAACATGAAACAAACAATAAATAAATATTGTTTGTTCTCCCATCCAGTCCATTCTCCCGCAATAAACATCAGACCAACAAGTTGAAAGGAGCTGTATATGCCGTCACCAATATAGTAGTTCAGATGAGCGCCCACAGCTGCCCTTTCCCTGTGACAACTGAGGGGACGAGTAGTCTAATTTGTCCACCACCATTCCAGCGGCGCTTCTGCAGGGAGGGAGGGTGGCCTGGGGCCCAGAGGGGCCCAGGTGTTGCTGCCGCCGTTCCGCTGTTCCGCCGCGCTGCCGGGTGGAGGGCGCTGGGCCTTTTGAGGCCTAGTGGTCTCTTCCTGGCTCCTCCTCTGCCGCAGCGTTTCTGCAGGGAGGAAAGGTGGCTTGAGGCCTAAAAGGGCCCAGGTGTTGCTGCCGCCGTTCCGCTGCTCCGCTGCGCTCTTCCCCACCTCCCTGGAAGAAGCTGGAGGATGCTGGGGCCTTGGAGGGGGCCTAAAGATGGTGGTGAGGCCTGTTCTCCTCCTGCCTCTGAGCAGTCTGTCCACTGGGGGAAGGGAGGCTTTTTGGGCCTCACCCCACCACTATCCAAGGCTTTGTGTTCCACAATCAAACAGCTCATACTCTCAGGATGTTCTTCCTAATGTTTAGGGGGAATCACTTTTCCTGTAGTTTGAATCCATTGCTCCGTGTCCTAGTCTTTGGAGCGGCAGAAAACAAGCGTGCTCCATCATTCTCTATATGTCATCTCTTCAAATATTTAAACATGGCTCTCATGTCCCCCCTTAACCTTCTCTTCTCCAGGATAAACATACCCAGCTCCCTAAGCTGCTCCTAATAGGGCTTGATAGTTTCCAGACCCTTCAACATTCTGCTCGCCCTCCTCCAGACACGTTCCAGTTTGTCAACATTCTTTTTGAATTGTGGTGCCCACAGCTGGACAAAATATTCTAGGTGAGGTCTGACCAAAGCAGAAGAGATACGTCTCTTAATCTATACTCCGATTGATGCAGCTTAGAATTGCATTTGCTTTCTTCTGGCCTGGGAATCCTACCAGTGATTCCAGACCTTAATGGCTTCTGTACAACCCAGAACAGGTATGGAAAGGGCAGCCATAAAAGTGGAGGGGGGCTTGCCACCCTCACAGCTTATCCTTTAACCTCATCCATAACCAACCCTTTCTAAATCCAGGTGTTATTCCCAACCAGAGTAGATCCGTTGAATCAAGAGGAATTGGTTACCGACACTTATTGATTGGATGGTTCTAGTTGGGATTAACCATACCATTAAAGCCTTGGGGTGCTGCATGTAAAAGATTCAGTGTTTGTGGAATGGACCCAGCATAATAGCTGTAAAATATGTCACAATTCCATTTTTTAAAAAATTCCCAGGCTGCGTTCAGACTTCTGTGCAACACATAGTTTTGAGTTAATTTTAGAAACGAATAGGAAGTTGATGATTAGAAGGCAGATGGAGGGAAATGTTGGTCAAAGCCAACCCCAAGAAAAATGATGGAAGGAAAACAGCAGAGATAGGTTAAGATGCTCCAGCAAGGAGATGGAATGTAGGTTTATCCCCACGGAGCTACATGACAATTGTGCAGTATTGACATGCAACACTAGATATCTGAATGGGCACACAACTGTGAAATGTATGATTGGAATGCAGAATGCACATTTGCATTTACCAGGCTCAATTCATATTGCACATCTGCAGGCGCAATGTACAGGGTAGGATGGCACTACATGCACCTTGCATGTAAAACTCAACTTTTTAACCTTAAACCAAAAGCAGACTTCTGAACTGGACAAAACTGTTCAACTGCTGCTAGAAAGGAACATATACACAAAAGATTCTGAACATTTTGATGACCTTTCTTTGCAAGCTATTTGGAGAAGGGAGACTTGTTTCCCTCCAAAAAATATGCAGTTTGAGTAAAATATAGTGTCTGGGATCCTGTTGGCCAGCTCCAACTAGAACAATAGAACCATAAAATCATAGAATCATAGAATTGGAGGAGATCCCATCCAGTCCAACCCATTCTGTCATGCAGGAACTCACAATCAAAGTATCCCTGACAGATGGCCATCCAGCCTCTGCTTAAAACCCGCCAAAGAAGGAGATTCCACCATACCCCAAGGGAACTAGAGTACTAGAGAACTATAGTAGGCTGATTGACTTAATGGTTAAGCACTGAACCGACATGCAGGTAAATCCAATTTAATTAATAGTTCTACTCTACTTAAGACAAAGATGCACATATGTATTGATTCTACATCATCATTCACATTTGGCTTTGTGTTCAGTAGTCCAGTGTTACCATGCAGCACAACTGATGTGTAATACCACTAATGTGTAACAGTAATAATTCCTCGTGTATAAATTTATGTTATGAAACCCAATGTAGGTTTTCATTTAGGACTTCTAAATTATTATTTTTACATCCTTCAGAAGTATCTCAAAATTTATATTATGTGTAACATTTTAGTTGTTTAGTTGAACTTTGCACAAACGGAACAGTACACTGTGCATAATGTGCAATGCCCATTTCATCTCCTGATTCACATCCAAATTAGTTTCATATTCTCTTATGCTGTCTTGCAATTAACTAATGATAGGGAACTGTCCAATTGACATGTAACTCCAGAACTGTAAAATTAGGTGTTAAATCCTTTACACAACATCTCAACCAGCCTTTCCCTCTCCATTCCCTGGCTCCACCTTCCTTCTGTCACTGAAATGCACCCATTCGTCTTCAAGGTTTTCTTGCATTTCAGTGGGCAAAAAAAGATGGATAAGCATTGCTTTTAAAAACTATGTATGACGAGGGGAATAGAAAGGAGAAAGCCAAGAGCTGTAAAAATAAATTATGATCCAGGTCTCTAGGAAGGGTTTGAAAATGTGCAGGACTCCATGGTGACATGACAGATTCCTACCAGGCTGGATACTTCCATCTTGAAGAAGATTCTCTACTGTTTAAATGAAGGATGCTGGAATGTGGCTGTTGCTTAGGAAACAGCTTTTGTGAAAGAATGCTGGACCACAGCGATGAATCCAGGGGTTTTCAAAAGGTTATTTGGCCCCTGAAGAAAAACAATTTCTGTGGAAATAACAGGTTCCATGTTTTTCCCAGGGAAAGCAACAGCACGCTGATTCAGCCGCCTGGCTCCGTCCAAATCACATTTTCATATATTGGACTCCAAAGATCTCCCGGTAGGATTTCCGAATGCAATTAATATTTGTTCAGACTTATCAAAGATAGACTGCTTGGTTATTAATGTTTGTTATTGACTATTAACCGGGGAGTACTAACTTCCTTCACCCATAACTTCGCGAGCCTTTTCATTTCATAATTGCATTAAAAACAGAAATTGTGTCAACCAAGGCTTAATTTTAAAAGTCCCTCATGGGCCAAAAATAATGAACTCATCTCCATTAGCTGCAAGCCTTGGATTGCAGACTATTATTATGTATGGCTTCTCATCCCAACGTAATAAAGTTTTAAGCTGTGTGCTAGACCATTCAAGAAAGGAAGGCGGGCAAAAAATAAAATATGAGGAGGCTAGATGCTGTGAGCCACATGGGCTAAAAAGTGATAGAGCCCAGTGGAATGGACACAATGCCACAGGTGTGAGACTGGATATAAGGATCTGAGTTCCTCAGAGTCTTCCCACACTTGTTAGTCATTTATGCTGTATCTGTTTTGCATTGCATTGCTGGATGATGGGATGCATAACACTTTTGGTATTGTTGGGTGAAAAGAATGTTTATTTATGCTGGATCTGGTTAACCAACAGAAGTGAAGGAGAGCTAATAGGCACCAAATCTGTGAAGGTCTGTTCTAGGTAATATCTGCTACGTAGAGATATGATCCCTGGGAAGATGTTAGAAACAAATGGGTTTTAAGCATTTGAAAAGGTTTGAAATCCTTTGTGCTTTTAATATGCTGTGTAACTCAAATTGCTTCAGTCCTAAAAACACTGCCATACTGTGAGCTGCATTGGCTTCTGAATAAAGATTTCTGTTTTGCACTGAAGTTTGCATTTCTGAGCTAAAGTTGGGTTAGTGAATGTACAAGATACAGGGCCTTCACCATAGAGGCAACCCAAATGTGAAAATTCCCCTGCAGAGGAAGTCAGGATGGCTCTGTCAATGGGAAGTTCTTCCAAACTCAATTGTGGGGTTTCACGTTATTGTGTGAGAAATTATCACATGCAATTTCGTGCACTGGGAGGCAATTTTGGGCAGTTCCGAATGCAATGCGGCGTCAATACGCAATCACGTAAATTCTTTGAAATAGTGAATTCACTCAATTCCAAACTGGCCCCACTGTCATTTCTTTCAAAATTGAGAGAAGGTCCTCCTATGTGATAACATCCAATGAGAGCATTTGAATGGTGAGTCAACATTCAGGTCAAAACAATGGATTCAATGGGTCTCAATGGGCAGCAGAAAACAAGCTTAATTCATCATCCACCTGACAACATTTCAGATGCTTGAAGATGACTCTCACCTCACCCCTCAACCTGTAAAGGTGCTGCAATTATTCAACCTCTCTTCCCAAACTAAAAAACAAACAAACACCAATAGTAATAGTGCCACTCTATTCTGCTTTTGTCAGACCTCACCTGGAATACTGTGTCTACTTCTTGGCACCACAATTCAAGAAGGATGTTGAGAAGCTGAAGGCAACCAAAATGGGGAAGGATCTGTAAACCATGCCCTATGAGGAAAGACCTAGGGAGCTGGGTATGTTTAGCCTGGAGAAGCAAAGGTAAAGAGGTGATATGACAGCTTTGTTTAAATATTTGAAGAGGTATCATACAGAGGATCGAGCAAGCTTATGCCGTTCCAGACAATAGGACATGAAGCAATGGATGCAAGCTAGGGGAAAAGAGATTCCAACTCAGTCTTAGGAAGAACTTCCTGATGGTAAGAGTTGTTTGAGGAAGATGCTTCCTCGGAGAGTGGTGGAGTCTCCTACTTCTGAAGTTTTTAAACCAAGGCTGCATGGCCATCCGTTGGTAGGGCCTGGATTGTGTCTCCCTGCATGTCCAAACAAGATTGGACTGGATGGCCCTGGAGGTCTCTTCCAGTTCTATGATTCCATGTTTCCTACATTCTGAATATGGTTAAGGGCTTTGCATCACACTAATGTGTGTTAATTGATTCGTCAATACCAGGATGCCTGTATGGTCATCCAGCTATAATTTTGCCAATTCCTACAGTTAAGGCAATTATCATTGCCTGCAGTGCCTACCACTCCATTTCCTCTGACTACCTTGCTTACACTCCCAAGCTGGGGTTCAGCTTTTTTAGCCACGGGACTGTCTCTTTACTCACCTATATATAGGACAATTTTATACTGGAAAACTGCTGTAATCTCCTGGAATGGGGTGTCGTACCAGCCACAGGCACTGATATTGGTTTGAGAGGCTCTGCTCCATGTTATGTCTTCGTGGGAGATGTCTCCACGGCATTAGGACAGGGTCTTCTCAGTGAGAACACCTCATTTTTTAGAATTATGTGATCACTCAGCCTTCTCCTTTGCTTGCTGTTAAATGGGCTGTGAAAAAGATGGTATTGGTGGTGGTGATGATGATGATAATGGTTATCTGTTATTTATTCTACCAGTCATTTAATGACTCCTCTGCAAGCTTTATCTCTGCTATTTCTTTTTATGGGTTATTGCTTTTATACTGGCCTGTTCTAATTTTGAAGATAACTCACTTTAATGTACAGATGTGGTTTCTTTGCTGCTTTATGCACTTCTTCGGCAGAAAAATGGATGAGAGAGAAATAAATAGATGCATAAAGTCTCCTCTGATCTTGTTGGAAAGACAGGACATTGCAGACTAAGGGCTTCTCAATATTCTCGGAAAATGCTGCACTCTTCCACTCTTTCTAGCTTGGATTTGCAACACAAGTGAAGGATTTATGGGTGCTGCTTTTCTTTATGTACCAGTTTCAGCTTACAGAGTATGAGAAGACAGGTTCCCTGCTCCAAAATCCAATGCTGGCCTTGTCTACATGGGTGTTTTACCCCAATATCCCCCTGGGCTCACTGTATCCTGCTTACATGATGCATGGCCAAAACCCCAAATCGGGTTGGGTTTTAAAAACTCATTTTAAAAACTCATCTTCTGCTGTGGGTTTTGGGGGGTAGGGGGTGTCACTGACAACAGGTCACTGTGTAAACAAGTCCTTAGACGCCCTTGTTTATCACTGGCCAAAGACATAGCTGTGTTAGTCTGTATCAGTACGCAAAGGGTTCTTTGAGACTAATTGAGAGAAAGACATTTATATCATAAGATCTCATAGGCTGAGCCTAAGCACACTGTAGAAATAATGGCTCAGTGCTAGGGAATTCTGGGATTTGTAGTTTGTTGTGGCACCAGAGCCCTCTCACAGAGAAAGCTAAATGTCTCACAAAACTTCACTTCCCAGAAATTCTTAGCACTGAGTCATGAGTTCAAGCAGTGTGCAAATGGATTATTTCTGCAGTGTGTTTTGGACCTATGTCCAAAATCTTGTTCATCTTTGATAATGGTTGCATTTTTCCCAGGATCATTTGGCAGCAAGAAAGATGAAAGCTGAAACCTGGGTTGAGATTAAAACTTCAAAATATTTAGACAAACAACCCCCTTAATAGTTTTTTGTGGGTTCTTTAGACTATGAGATCATGTTCTAGAATAGTTTCTAGATGTTTCTGATGTTTCGCCAGCATCTGTGGCTGGCATCTTCAGAGAATGCTGGCATGGAAGAGAGTGGGGTATATATACTTTTGGTTGAGGGAAAGTGATTTCCATGTTAATCTGTGCATTGTTCTGTTGTTGAATGGCAAGGTCTCAGGATATCTATTTAATTCATGATTCATTGTCTGCTAGGAAACCCCCTGACCCTAGATGGTTTTCATTTGCATTTGCTGTGTCTTGATTTTGGTGTTTTTCAGGACCGGTAGCCAAACCTTGTTTACTGTAAGGGTTTCTTCTTTCCTGTTAAAGTTGTCCAGATGTTTATGGATCTCAGTGGCTTCCCTGTGCATTCTGACCTGATAGTTGTTGGCATCATCCAGAATTTCAGTGTTGTCAAATAGCATTTTATGCCCAGGAATTGTTTATAATGTGTTCTGCTACTGCTGATTTTTCTGGCTGATCCAGTCTGCAGTATCTCTCGTGTTCCTTGATTTGTGTTCAAACACTGCCTTTGGTGGTCCCTATGCAGACGTGACTGCAGCTTTATGGTATGCGGTAAACTCCTGTGGCTGTGAGAGGGTCCCTCCTGTCCTTCGCTGAGTGCAGCATTCGATGGTTTTACTTGGTCAGTCTATAGACTGTTTGGCAGTTGTGTTTCCTCACCAGTTTCCCTATTCTGTCTGTGACTCCTTTGATGTATGGTACAAATACCTTCCCTTTGGGTGGTTGCTTGTCTTCTCTCCTCTGGGTTTTTCTGGGGCTGGCAGCCCTTCTAATGTCTGAACTGGAGTAACCATTAGCCTGTAGAGCAGTCTAGGTGCTTCAATTCATCTTCCAGGAAGTGGGTTTCATGGATCATTAATGAAATAGACACCCTGAGGACTTGCCATTCAACAACAGAGTAATGCACAGATCAACAGGCAAATCATTTCCCCTCGACCAACAGTATATATACCCCACTCTCTTCCACGCCAGCATTCTCTGAAGATGCCAGCCACAGAAGATGGTGAAACGTTTATTTATTTGTGTTAATGTATAGGATGACACCAATATAGGACTCAATCTGAAAATTAGGTAGCAAAATGCTATTTCTGCAGTGTGGATTGGACCTGGGTCTATTTCATCCGATGCATGCAGTGTAGTGCCTAGTGATCAACACTTATGCCCATAAATGGATGATGTGGGTGTGTGAATAGCAACAGAATTCCAAAGCTTATAGAAATGGCAATAAGGTGAGGGTTCATTTTTAATGATGGTTGTTCAGAGACAAGGGTGGGAGGAAGGGTTTTGCCTTAGGCCAAGATGAGTGGATAATCATATGAAGAGCAGAGGTAGTTTTTGGAATGCTGTATGATACTGGCTGGGAAGCCAGAAAAGAGAGGTGATAAATCAGTCATGACAGCCTACTTATGGCTTGGATGTTAACTAGTGTTTTTTATGTGTAGTATGCCAGGAAACCATTGTTGTATTATTTCACTTTCCAGCCTCTGACGTTCCTTGGTCCAAGGACATGCATAAACTAGTTTCCTAACTAACAGATTGTTCTGACCTGGAACTGGCTGAAATCTCAAGCCTTCCACAGGGCTTTGGTTGGTACCAATGTCACGATGGGTGCATCTTCACTGCAAAAATAATCCAGTTTGACACCACTTTAACTGCCACGGCTCAATGCTATGGAATTCTGGAAATTGTTTGTTGCGGCACCAGAGCTCCCTGACAGAGAAAATAAAATGTCTCACAAAACTACAATTCTCAGAATTCCATAGCATTGAGCCAGCATTGGCAGTTAAAGTGGTGTCAAGCTGGATTATTTCTGCAGTGTGCATGCAACCTATTATAAGATAAACACCTCAGCCTTTCAACTGATGGCTCTTAGCATCCCTGCACAGCAAGTGGTAGAAGCAAGCAAAGAATTTTACCTGGACCGTCCCAGCACCAACATAACAAATCTCAGTGTCTGGCTAAGAGGCTCCCTGAGCTAGGATGGGCACATCTCCCTAGTACCATAACTGGAAGATGGATCCTTGGGATTACATAGGGCAGAAATGAACAAAAGAAACTGAGCTGTGCAGGTGTGATCTATCCTCTATCCAGTATTGATGAGATTTTTGATAGAATCATAGAATCATAGAGTTGGAAGAGACCACAAGGGCCATCTAGTCCAACCCCCTGCCATGCAGGACCTCCAAATCAAAGCATCCCTGACAGATGGCCATCCAGCCTCTGCTTAAAGACCTCCAAGGAAGGAGACTCCACTACGCTCCAAGGGAGTGTGTTCCACTGTCGAACAGCCCTTACTGTCAGGAAGTTCCTCCTAATGTTGAGGTGGAACTTTTTTTTCCTGCAGTTTGCATCCATTGTTCCGCGTCCTAGTCTCTGGAGCAGCAGAAAACAAGCTTGCTCCCTCCTCAATATGACATCCCTTCAAATATTTAAACAGGGCTATCATATCACCTCTTAACCTTCTCTTCTCCAGGCTGAACATCCCCAGTTCCCTAAGGCGTTCCTCATAGGGCATGGTTTCCAGACCCTTCACCATCTTAGTTGCCCTCCTTTGGACCCGCTCCAGTTTCTCCACATCCTTTTTGAATTGGATTTGGTATATGGCCATGTAGCTACCCCTAGATGATCCCAAAGTAAAGCTCAAACTATCCAGCATGGCTTACTGGAAACAAATCACTCCTTTTCATGCCCCTGGACAGCTGTTAGTATTTCACCATGTTGCTGATGCAGATTGTAGAATGAATCCACTTGATGACAAGGACTCACAGGGAGTTGTTGTTGTGTGCCTTCAAGTTACTTGCGACTTATGAAGACCCTAAAGAAAACCTATCATGGGGTTTTCTGGGGCTGAGAGGTGTGTGACTTGCCTAAGGTAACCCACAGGTTTCCATGGCCATGTGGGGAATAGAACCCTGGTCTCCAGAGTCATAGCCCTACACTCAAATCACTACACAACGCTAATGAGGATTGTAGAATTAATCCACAAGGAGTCACAGGGAATTGTTGCTATGTGCCTTCAAGTTGTTTCCAATGTATTGTTACCCTATAATTGGGCTTTCTTGGCAAGATTTGTTCAGAGGGGGTTTGCCATTGCCATCCTCTGAAGTTGAGAGAGTGTGACTTGCCCAAGGTTACCCAGTGGGTTGATATGACTGAGCTGGGATGCAAAATCTACTCTCCAGAGTCTTAGTCCAACACTTAAAACACTACACGTACAGAGAATCAACCAAAAATTCAATAAAATTTAAAAATTAGAAGAGAAAAAAATAAAATAAAAAGGACTCATGGGTATTAAGTCAGAGGCTTCCCAGAAACAGTTGATTTGGAGGAAGATTAAAGCTTTCAACTCAGAGGGATAAAGGATTGCATCTTTTCTTGCTTTGTGACAACTCCTCCATGAATTCAGAAAGCTAGCACGTCAACATGTCCTGCCTAGGTACCCAATAAGCTACTTTCTAAAATGCACACTGCATGTACCTTGTCCTTTTTCTGGATGATAGATAAAGCTCAAATTCTGATAGATATCTGCACTGGTTTCCCAACTGTGAAAACAGGTATGGTGTGTGTGTGTGTGTGTGTGTGTGTGTAGGAAGATTTTTACCCTCCCAATCCGCCCAGGTTTGTCAAGAATTAATAAAGCACAATGATCCATCATGTCAAAAGCCCTGGCAGCTCACCTAAACTGTCATCCTAAGAAGGCAATTTAGAAAGCTGATGAGTTTTCGTAAAGAACTAATGACATTAGCCTAATCTCTAAAAATCAGGCACAGTGAGAGGGAGGCACGGAGGAGGGAAGGGAGGCTTTCTACATCTCAGGAGGACTAACATTAATGTGGTGGCCTCTCCTTTCCTGAAAGATATTGCTTTGAGGGTCAAAGGAGGCTTGTTGCTTCAGATCCTCTCTATAATTTGAAATCAGACCTTTATTAATCGCAGCCCTTGGGCTATACACACCAGCCCTCAAGACCTATAGTGAAGATGATGATGATGATGATGATGATGATGATGATGATGATGATTACACATATGCGACTTACATTTCACTGTTCCCCAGCACAGGGACTAATGAAGGCAGCCACTTTTCTTGTGTTTCTCATCGGGGGCATTTCAGACATCATAATTGAAGCACAAAGGCAGGCTTAATGCTCAACATAAAGAAAACAAAAATAATGACCACTTATACACATTCAACCTAGTCCATCAAAATAGTAAAAGAGTTCTCATACTTGGGATCAAACACTGAATGGGGACTGAAATCAAGAAATCAGAATAAGACTAGGAATGGGGAGGGCAGCTATGAAAGAACGAAAAAAGGCCCTAAAATGTAAAAATGTCCAACTGAGCACAAAAGTCAGAATCATCCAAGCCACTGTATTTCTCATCATCATTTTGGATGTGAGAGCTGGACAGTGAAGAAAGCAGACAGAAAGAAAATCAACTCATTTGAGATGTGGTGCTGAAGAAGAATGCGGAGGATACCACGGATGGTCAAAAGGACAAACAAATGAGACCTTAAACAGATCAAGCCAGAAATATTCTCAGAAGCCAAGATGCTCAAACTGAGGCTGTCATCGTCTTAGACTTAGGAGTTTATCACACAGGAGGCTAAGTGCCTAAATCTCATTCAAAAACAGGATTTAAACCCAGGAAAAATCCTGCAAAAGTGGGGCATGAGGGGCATTAAGCATCAACGTGAAAATAAACCATACAAAAAGTGGACGAAATCAACCATTTTTTTTAACTTTCAGGAAAATCCCAAAAGTAAAAAGCAGATGATTTTTGTCCACTTTCTGTGCGGTTTATTTTTGTGCTAATGCTCAATGTCCACCGCAACATGCAAAAATGGCCCCACTTTTGTGGGATTTCCCTGTTTTAAATCCTATTTCTGCATGGGAAAAAAACCCCATGTGATAAACCCCTCAATTGAGGAAGATACAAGCATGAATTGACCAGATCTAAGCAAAGCAATGGAGAACAGGGAGTCTTGGGGATGTCCCATCCACAGGTTCGCCATAAATCAGGATCAACTTGAAGGTGGTTAACAACAACAACAACAATTAAAGTGCAATGATTCCATTCTATCTGCCATTTCTGCATCCTGTGCAATCCTGAGGTTTGTAGTTCAGTGAGGTGCTAGATCTCTCCGACTAAGAAGTTTAAATAACACCTCCCCCCCCAAAAAAGATACAATTTCCAGGATTTCATATGAGTCAGGCTGCATTCACACCGTACAAAGAATGCAATATGATGCCATTTTAATTGCCATGGCTCCATCTTTAGGAATCCTGGGATTTGTCCTTTGTTGAGGCACCAGCACACTTTGGCAGAGAAGGCTAAAGACCTTTGTAAAATTACAAACCCCAGAATCCGGTAGGACGGTGATACAGCACTTAAAATTATGCCAAACTACATTATCTATACAATGTAGATGCACCCAAGATCACACCTTTGGGCTATCCATGCAACCTGGGTCTCATCCAGCAAATGCCAGCTCTTCACAAAGGCAGTTGCACTGCCTCTGCCTCACACAGTGTGCACTACACAGTCCTGAATTGGACTCACAATCCACTACACTGAAATAGTCCTGTTATTCCACTTTAATAGGTATGGCTGCCTCCTGTGGAATTTTTCTGGCATTTGTTGTTTAGGGAGGCCTAAGAGCTCACTGGCTGAGAAATCTAAGTTACTGTCCTTAAACTACAAATCCCAGGATCCCACAAGAGGTTGCCACAGAGGGTGGTGGGCTTTCCTTGTTTGGAGGTCTTTGAATAGAGGTTCAGTGATCTTGACCATAGGGCAATATGCAGGCACATTGGCCAATATACCATTGGCTGTACAATGTGGGTATTCAGCACAAGGTTGGTGTACCACCATTACCATGGATCTATATTGTCCTATCTGGGAGGCCAGCCAAGGGCAAAGTATTAAGCCAAATCTATCAGCCAGACAAGACAGTAGCAGGCCCAGTCATGCACAGGTGCTCACCAGCTAGGCAAATACAGTTCTCAGATTCCAGGCAGTCTGGGTCAGTAGGATGCACCCATAAATCCAAGGTGTCAGTCCAAGTCCCATGGTCAATCAACAATGCAGGCTCCAAGGTTCTTCAGAAACACAAATCAGGAATCAAGAAATTAAGATGTTGCTTCCTCTGGAAAGGTTGGTTCTCAGCAACAACCTCCCAGAAGAGTTGCTGAAATATTTATGATCTGGCAGCCTCCCACAGCTGTTGCCTCCTATGAGCATCTCCTATTTAAACTCTCTGAGCATTAAAACCCTCCCTTTCTCATCTGGATTCAGCTGTGGCAGGTACTGCAAGTCCAAGTCTGTGTACTGTGGCTGCTGGGGAGCGTCACTGTCTGTCTCAAGCATCCCCCCCCCCAATTCTTCTGTTTCCTCATCTTTGTGGAGTGCATGGCAGGCGGTTGTACTTGTTGTTGTGTGCTTTCAAGTTTCTGAATTATGGTGACCCCTATGGGTCATGGGGTTTTCTTGGCAATATCACACAGTGGATTTCATGGAACATCAGTGATTTGAACACTGGTCTTCAGAGTTGTATGGCCTGGACTCAATGCTCCTTACAAGTCTAAGATTCTATAACCCCCAATGGGTGTGTGTGTGAAAGGGCTGTTCTACTTTCCCCTATATTCCCAAATGCTCCTCCTCATGTTATCCATGAAGGTCTCAAGGAATGAAGTCAAGGAGCATGGATCAGGACAGCAATGGGTAAGTGCATGACCAAGCACATCTGCTGACTGAATGCTTCAGATGCAACTACCACTGCCCATAAGCCATAGACTTTGAAATACAGTGGTCCCCCGGTTTACGAAATTAATTCGTTCCAGCACCCCTTTCTTAAACCGAAAAGTTCATAAACCGGGGCCCCTTAAACCAGCCCCCTTAGCCAATAGCACCATTTGAATTTCCCGCCGCTTTCTTTTTGTAAACCGGGGGTTTTTCCGTAAACTGGGGCCGTTTTTCCGGCCCCGGCTCTTTCGTAGACCGGGGTTTTCGTAGGCCGGAGTATTCGTAAACCGGGGGACCACTGTAGTGCTCTGGGCTTCTCCATCAAGGAATTTTCTTGCTACAACAATACCCACATGGCAATTCTCTATGTAGCTGAGCCACTATTTATTGCCACACAAAGGTTGGTCTCTTTTGTTGTTGTCATTGTTTTGAGGGATCTCTGGCAGGCTGTATTGTCAGGAAGAATCTTTGTCCCCAGACTAAAATATAAGCAAAAAGAAGGCAATAAAGCTAAACTCAGAGACCTCAATTTGAAGGGGAAAGGAGTGCAGTACCACTCAGGCAGACAAAAGGTCAAGTATAATCAAAAGACATTTGAGATGAAAGGAGAGGGAGATGCAGAATTGTGACTTCTGGTTGAGTATGACATCCTTAAACTCCACTGTGCAGTCAAGTTGATTCCTGGAAGAGGGCAACACCTTTCTTCTGTACATTTTCTCAGAGTGGTTATTGTTCTTTTTCTATTATATATATATAAAAAACTGGAACAATTTTCACCAAGAAACTTGAGAAATGAAAATATATAAACAGCACAGGAAGTTTTTGGAAATTTTTCCCAACAGGGCAAAAGAAAACCTTTGAACAGAAGTGTAGTTCTTCACTCGGTTTCTTGAAGGAAGTGGAGAGTAATTTTAAGAATCTTCTTTCTGCTTCAAGAAAGTCTGTGAAACCCATGCACTTTTGAAAGCCTGTTTGCAATTCAAGACTTATGTGCAAAATTCATGCATGGTGGATTGGCAGACAAAACAGTTCTTTTCTGAACTGAAAATAATATATGTAGAAATATTTTTAGCTGTGCAGAAAGTGCTGTTCCTTTGTGCAGAATAAGTCCTGAACTGCAAACATTCTTGTCAGTCCAAGATTGTTCTCAACATTCAAAAACATGTTAAACTATTTTGCAAATATTATGGAATGTTGTTTCCATCCCAACTTGGAATGAAGTAAGAGAAGATTTAGTGTAGACTTAGCTGAGGTGTATGGACCATTTTTGTCTGAAGCAGAATATCTGCAATTGCTTCATGGTTACAGAAACTAAGGTCCAAAACAAACTGCATAAATAATCCAGTTTTGAGACCCCTTTAACTGTCCTGGCTAAGTGCAAGGGAATCCTGGCAACTGCAGTTTCCTGTGGCCCTAGAGCTCTCTGAAAGAGAAGGCTAAATATCTTACAAACACTACACTTCCCAAAATTCCCTAGCATTGAGCCAGGGCAGTTAAAGCGGTCTCAACATGGATTATTTCTGCAGTGTGTTTTGGACCAGAGTTGTGCATGCATATATTGGGAGAAAGAAAGGATATAAGAAAATATTAGTGATGATGATGATGATGATGATGTACATCCACCTTTCAATGTGCATTTGCTGTCTTGGTTCAGCTGAATGGCATTGCCATTTTACACAAAGGTTGCCAAACACAATTAATGTGTAATGTCACATGTGGAGATTTATGCTATGCAACCCTGATATAGGATCACAGACATTAGTATAAGCATGTATCCTATATTCAAAAATCAAACCAGTAATTGACCAATGATGATATGAGCAAATCTGCCTATTAGATCCAGATCAGTGCCCCTACCTCAAAAGATTACTGGCGAAAACTAGGTCAACCCTGAGAACACAATTGCTCTTTGGGATCCTAATGTAGACAACTGGGTTTGCCATCTGCTTTAGGGGCTACCTTTCTTCCAATATACACTATTTCTGCATTGATAAAACAGCTTATTCACAAACATGGCAGGAATGTCTAGTGAGTACTAACCTCTTTCAAGGCTGAGTAAAGAATTGCCTGTGTCCCAGCCAACAGACTAAAATTCAATGCAAATTATGCCTTAGGCGTACTATGACACCCATATATGGGATCGCAGCTTTGAACAAAAACATGCATCATGGCAATGAGTACTTTTATTATGCAATGGGCAAGAGTGTCTAGTCAAAATGACCTTACAAAATGTCGTAAGAAGTACCATCATCACTTGCATAACTATTATCCTAGCAGAACTCTGCTTGCCTGCAACACAATCTGTCCCAACATCTTAAAAAGTAGATCAGCATACAAATATTTCTTTAAGTGTAAGTATATGTTACCAATAGGGTTACTAGGTCAGGATTACCTCAGGCCCTGAGATTTTCAGGCCCAAATCCAAAACCTAGGAACAATCCCTTGATATGTTACAGTGGGCAGATCAGAGTGATCTTACAAGTGGCAGCTGCTAGGGATGTTAGTAAACATAGTGGTTTAAGCATCAACAACATTGCTCAGAGTGTGATCTTCATAGAGTACTAGAGTTGGAAGAGACCCGCAAAGGCTATCCAGTCCACCTCTCGTCTGCCATGCAGAATCAAAGTGCCCCAAGAGATGATCATCCAGCCTCTGACTAAAACCCTCCAAAGAAAGAGACTCTACCACGCTCCAAGGCTGCAGTGTATTCCACTGTTCAACAACTCTTACTCTAATGTTTAGGTGGAATCTCTTTTCCTGTAGCTTGTATCCATTGTTCCAGGTCCTATTCTCTAGAGCAAGCAGAAAACAAGCTTGCTCCATCCTCAATATGACATCCCTTCAAATATTTAAACATGCATGGCAAAATGGGGTTGGAATAGATGGACTTTGGGGTCTCTTCTAATGCTGGGATTTTATGGATGCAGGCAAAACAGTGGTATTGGCAGTTGTATGGGATAGAGCAGAAAAATAGTGGCTGACATTCACAATGTCAGTTATGAATACATAATGTAGAGCTGCACATCTGTAACTGCTTCCTATTCACGATTCCTATGTAATCACGAATGCGTTACTGCCGTCACCAACCTTCTTCTCTGGGTAGCAGCTGATTCTAGAGGAGGAGGTCTGTTCTGCTGGGAATTGGGGTGTAAAGAGGATGATGTTTCCACCACCCCTCTCCCACCTGCAAATGAGGCTGCAACTATAATAAGCAGGATCCTGGTTGCAAATTCTCATCACAGCCTCACTCACTGGAAAGGTGGCGGGAGAGTAGGCAGGTCATCCATCTGTACCCTGATTTCCTGAAGAATTGGGGTCCTGATCTGGGATAGCTGCTGCCAGTAAAGCAGGGTTTGGGGGAATTAGGTCAGGAAACACGACTTAACCAAGTAACTAGTGTACTATACTTAACTGATGCAGAATTCCAGTTCCTTGTTGTTATTTAATTTATGTTATTCTTGCCCTTCTCACATGCCTTCAAGTCATTTCCAGTTTAGGAAACCCTACAGCAAACCCATCACAGGATTTTCTGGGGCTGAGAGTGTGACTCACCCAAAGAATTTTATATCTGAGTGAGGAATCAAACACTGATCTTCAGTGTTCTAGTCCTCTGCTCAAACCACTGCACCACACCGGCTCTCTACTTTATTTGTATCCCATCTTCTTCTCAAAGAGGGAGAGAATACAACAGAAGACACCACCATAGTTAATGTTAGGTGCTCCACCTTCATGTATGAAAAGGAAAGAAAGTGAAAGAAATGCAAAAAAAAGGCAAACAGAAAGAGATGAATAGACAGATGGATGAATGAAATGCACTTGAAAATAATTCTTATTTTTCCTTTCTTTTTCTTATCCTTTTTATTGCCTTGGGATTGGCTCTGCAAATGTCTGCCCAAACTGGTTGCTGTGTCCTACTAATATTTACCCCTGGAGTGTTCTTCTAGTCTGAGATATTGTCCCCATTTCCTGGCATTCTGTTTGCAGAAGCCTGGACACCCAAGTGGCTTCTTTCAGTAATTTTCTCAGAGGTGAGCTATCAAGGCCCTCATCAGCCAGGCACTTGTTAGACTTCGCACAATGCCACTCTCCTCCCCAACCAGCTGGCATTCCCGATCAGTCAATTGAGCCACTTTACCAGCCTTTCTTCTTGGTACTCCCAACCCCAAGAAGACATGGGTCTTCCTTAAGGCTGAGGAAGAGGCAGAAAAACAAAAGAGGAGCTGGAAAAAAAAAACTGTCACAAATAACTCCAAGTAAATGGAAAAAGATGGTCCATTCACCTCCTTCCCTTGAGGAACTTTCAGGAACATGAAAAGAAGCTGACTCTTTTCCAGGCTGTTGTTCTGTTGTTCTCTCCCCCCCCCCCCGCCCATCCATCTATCCTTCCCCACTTGCTTCTCTGTCTCTGTGTAATGTTTTTAATGTTTTTAATGTTTTTATACTATTACAGTTTAATTCTATTTTAGTATTGGGAATGGGGGGGGGGAGGTTTAGGGTTTGATTTTACTGTAACCAGTGTATTTTATTGTTGTAACCCGCCCAGATTCTTCGTGATTGGGTGGGCTAGAAATAAATGTATTATTATTATTATTATTATTATTATTATTATTATCTCTTTCTCTCCCTTAGGCAATTCATCCCACTCAGAGTGTGATGGAGTCTCCTTCTTTGGAGGTTTTTGAACAGGCTTGATGGCCATCTGTCAGGAGTGCTTTGATTGTATATTCCTGAATGGCAGAATGGGATTGGACTGGATGGCCCTTGGGATCTCATCCAATTTTATGATTCTATAATCCTATGATTCCAGGAACCAAGAACAGAAATTCTACCTAAACCTTAGAAAGAAGTTCCGGCTGGTAAGAGCTGTTCAACAGTGGAAGATGCTGCTTGGCTCAGCATGTGTTGGAGTCTCTTTCTATGGAGGCTTTCAAACATAGGTTGGATGGCCCTCTGTCACAGGGAGTGCTTGGACCATGTCTTTCTGAATAGAAGAATGGGTTGGATTGGATGGACCTTGGTGTCCCTTCCAGCTCTATGATTCTATGCTTCTGTTTTGTTTTCATAAGGTATATGTCCAACCCCTTCCCAGAAGCTCTCAGTAGCACTGTGACTGTGGCAAGTCAAGGTGACCTAGGCGTATGTGGAACTCACTATCTGGGATCTACCAGCTACAGAGAACAGGGGGAGGCTATTCTTGCTGAATGACGCTGCTCACACTCAGTGCTCACTGAGCTGACATAGTCAGGATGCTTAGCAGCCAGGGGCTTCCATGCCAATGGTGAATTCCCTCAAGGTTTCATCATAGGGCCAGGCTTTAAAAGTGTTGCCCACTGTGCTGAACTCATTTTGGGGAGGGTGGGTGCTGAACCCATTTTTTGTTGTTGTTAACCACCCTTGAGTCAATCTGGACTCATGACAACCTTGTGGATGAGACTTCTCCAAGATGTCCTGTCTTCCAATATTTTCCTTAGGTTTTGCAGATTCATATCCATGACCTCCTTAATGGAGTCTATCCATCTAGCATGTAGTCTTCTTCTCTTTCTCCTTCCCTCCACATTCCCTAGCATTATAGTCTTTTCTAATGAGTTGTGTCTTCTCATGACATGGCCAAAGTATGACAACCTCAGTTTAAACCATAGATGAATGCATAGATAGCTTTAAAGGAGTTAAAGGTACTGCACTTAGCTTTAAAGGTTCTGCACTTAGGGCGGAAAAATGAAACGCACAGATTTAGGATGGGGGACATCTGGCTGAATGAAACTATGTGTGAAAGGGATCTAGGAGTCCAAGTAGACCATAAGTTGAACATAAGTCAACAGTGTGATGCAGCAGCTAAAAAGGCCAATGCAAATTTTGGGCTGCATCAATAGAAATATCGTGTCTAGATCAAGGGAAGTAATAGTGCCACTCTATTCTGCTTTGGTCAGGCCCCACCTGGAATACTGTGTCCAGTTCTGAGCACCACAATTCAAAAAAGATGTGGAGAAACTGGAGCGTGTCCAAAGGAGGACAACTAAGATGGTGAAGGGTCTGGAAAACATGCTCTATGAGGAATGATTTAGGGAACAGGGGGTGTTTAGCCTGGAAACGAGAAGGTTAAGAGGAGATATGATAGCCTGGTTTAAATATTTGAAGGGACGTCATATTGAGGAGGGAGCAAGTCTGTTTTCTGCTGCTCCAGAGAACAGGACCCATAACAATGGATGCAAGCTCATAGAATCATAGAATCATAGAAATTTAGAGTTGGAAGAGACCACAAGAGCCATCCAGTCCAACCCCCTGCCATGCAGGAACTCCAAATCAAAGCATCCCCGACAGATGGCCATCCAGCCTCTGCTTAAAGACCCCTAAGGAAGGAGACTCCACCACACTCCGAGGGAGTGTGTTCCACTGTCGAACAGCCCTTACTGTCAGGAAGTTCTTCCTAATGTTGAGGTGGAATCTCTTTTCCTGCAGTTTGCATCCATTGTTCCGCGTTCTAGTCTCTGCAGCAGCAGAAAACAAGCTTGCTCCCTCCTCAATATGACATCCCTTCAAATATTTAAACAGGGCTATCATATCACCTCTTAACCTTCTCTTCTCCAGGCTGAACATCCCCAGCTCCCTAAGGCGTTCTTCATAGGGCAAGGTTTCCAGACCCTTCTCCATCTTAGTTGCCCTCCTTTGGACCTGCTCCAGTTTCTCCACATCCTTTTTGAATTGTGGTGCCCAGAACTGGACACAGTATTCCAGGTGGGGCCTGACCAAAGCAGAATAGAGTGGCACTATAACTTCCCTTGATCTAGAAACTATACTTCTATTGATGCAGCCTAAAATTGCATTGGCTTTTTTAGCTGCCGTATCACACTGTTGACTCATGTTCAGCTTATGGTCTACTTGGACTCCTAGATCCCTTTCACATGTGGTCTCATTCAGCCAGGTGTCCCCCATCCTATATCTGTGCATTTCATTTTTCCGCCCTAAGTGCAGAACCTTACATTTCTCTGCATTGAATTTCATTTTGTTAGCACTGGCCCAGCTTTCTAGTCTATTCAGGTCATTTTGAATTTTGATCCTGTCCTCTGGGGTATTAGCTACTCCTCCCAGTTTAGTGTCATCTGCAAATTTGATAAGTATGCCCCCAATTCTGTCATCCAAATCGTTAATAAAGATGTTGAATAGCACTGGGCCCAGGACAGAGCCCTGTGGGACCCCACTGGTCACTTCTCTCCAGGATGAAAAGGAGCCATTGTTGAGCACCCTTTGAGTTCGGCCACTCAACCAATTACAAATCCATGTAACAGTTAACTTGTCTATCCCACATTTTGCAAGCTTGTTTGCAAGAATGTCATGGGGAACCTTGTCAAAGGCCTTACTGAAATCGAGGTATACTATATCCACAGCATTCCCTTCATCTACCAAGCTGGTAATTTTATCAAAAAAAGAGATCAGGTTCGTTTGGCATGACTTGTTTCTCTGAAACCCATGTTGGCTTTTTGTGATTATGGCATTGGCCTCTAAGTGTTCACAGACTCTCTGCTTAATGATCTGCTCTAGAACCTTTCCTGGAATTGATGTCAGACTAACTAGCTCCAGGAAAAGAGATTCTACCTCAACATTAGGAAGAACTTCCTGACAGTAAGGGCTGTTCGACAGTGGAACACACTCCTTCCTCGGAGTGTAGTGGAGTCTCCGTCCTTGGATGTCTTTAAGCAGAGGCTGGATGGGCATCTGTTGGGTATGCTTTGATGGAAAGTTCCTGCATGGCAGGGGGTTGGACTGGATGGCCCTTGTGGTCTCTTCCAACTCTATGATTCTATGAGTTCTCCAAGGTATGCTTACCTTTTAGCAAGGTACCAAACCTATTTTCAGCTGAACATACTCTGAACATTTTGGAGGTTAGTCCAATGGAGCTTTCCAAAGTACTAAACCCCCATTCTCAGCTCTCCATAACGTTTAACCCTCACCCCAGAACATATTTACTAATGTTGATGTCCAGCACAAAGCCTAGAGTGGTTTGACCGTTCCCATGGCACAGAAAGGAAAAAAAAAATACAATCCTGTTTTAGTTGCAGATAACAACAAGACATGCTAACAATTTGACAAATAGTGCTCTTCAGAACTTTATATTGGGAAAACAGACCAGTCTCTGTGCCAGAGGATAACAGAACACAAATCAGTCATTAGGAATGGGATTACACAAAAACCAGTTGTTGAACACTTCAGTCTTCCTGGGCATTCTTCCTCTGACCTCAGGACAGCTGTCCTTGGACAAAGAAAGTACAAAGGAAAATTGGAAAGAGAAACAGATGAATTGGAATACATCCACAAATTCCAGTCCATCCACAGTGGGTTAAAAAGAGGCCATGGTCTCCTGGCACACTACACATATTATTACGTTGTTTAACACCCCAGCCTCATGAGGACACTCTTGGGCAGTTTATCACATCTCCTTTCTGATTCCCAGCTTCCACACACACCACATTCTAAAACTCCCTCCGCTGTTTATATGGCCACCCACCCACTCTGGCCTTAGGCAACATCTTTTCTCCTGCCTTTGTCCCTGAACAACCTTCTTTAAAACTAAATTTGTCATCATACCATCACACTCACAACTTTTGTATTTCAATGGCTATTCATACAGTCTGGTTATAAAAGTCTTTTGTGGGCACCAGTTCACTCCATGCATTTGAAGAAGGAGACCAAGTTTGTGAAAGCTTATGCTAAAACATCTTTCCATAAATCAATCTCAAAGATGTTACACAATCCCTTTGCATACTGATATTCCAGAATAACATGGCTATGTCTTTCAACATGACAAAAAACAATCCTGGTTGCTGAGATTCTACATTCATCAGCACAAAGAAGACTGACTGGAGGTTGGAAAGGTTTCAGTCAGGGCTGAGACATTGTTTAGGAGCCAAAACAAAAGTTCACCTGAAATTTACCTAAAGATCTGCCAAGGATTATTAGACACAATGGCCAAATATAGCCTCTATGGGTGAAAGTAACCTAACTAGTCTGTTCCAGAAACTGAAAGACACTTTCGAGTAAAAGATATAGATGAAGAGAGAGAAAGAAAAGAGAGAGAGAGAGAGAGAGGTTACCCACCCCTGCTTTAGGTGTTCTTGGCTTGCAGCACCCATCATGTAATCCCATTCACTACACCAGCTAGGGCTGATGGGAACTATAGTCCAGCAACATCTGTTGACATTTCCCCACCCTTGCCCTACACGGTTCAGTCCAACTAGAATTGGTGGGAAATAGTTGAATGTTTGACTTCCATGCACCGCCTATGGCTTGACACATTCGCTTGAGCCACCTGACATTCCTCACTCTGCAGACTCTCTACAGGATATGCCTTGCTTTCTGGCACATAGCTTGAAAACTTTACTTTGTTTGGACTAGCACATGAACCATGCTGGCTAGCAAAATCTAGGAGTTGTGGTCCAAGAAGATAAGTTTTCTGAGCTCTCTTGAGATCCAACCAGTGAGGTCTTGGGCTGTGCTCTTCTACCATATGGCTGTTTCTTATGCAGCATGATATTTCTGCCATCAGTACCAAATAGTCAGAGGAACAAGCCTCAAACCTTCATGGGAAAGAAGTTTCTCTCATGACACATGAGCCTTCCTTCCCTACTGCTATGGCAGGCCCTGGCTGAAGTCATTGGGGACATAAATTAAAGCAGATATGTTCTTAACTGATATGATCTCTGCTTTTCAGAGTGCCCAAGATCTGAATGACTTATGAGGAGGAGGCCTGCAGGGTGAAGTTAATAAATCTATCTTTATCTGCATCAAGGTCCCAGCTCAATAGCTCTGCTGCAAAATGCTAATGCAAGCACCAGCTCAATGGGTTCCCTAAAGAGACAACGGAGGAATGCAGAAGATTCCCTCCTACTACTAAAAATCCCAGTGAGAAGAGATTCTGCACCATGTTTAAGACACTGTTTCAAAAAGTTCCTTTAGCTACTCTTTGAGTTGTGCATTGATGATGTAATGCAGCCCTTTTGCTGAAATGGAACATCACAATGAACATCCAAATATGCAACTATATACACAACTAAATGTGCATTTGCCTGGGCATCCTGGGGCCTAGAATCATCTTGATGACAGACATTAGGGTGAGTACTCCTCAAACCACAAAATTATGGGAGGTTACATTTAGGATGCTGTGTGTGGATCTCATCCATTGGCTGTGGAAACAGAGTTCCTCTGGCATAGGAATGGAAAGATCATTTGGAAATGTTTGAAAAACACTTTGAAAATGTGTTTTTGATTGTCAGGGATCCCTGATGAGGAGAATCTTTGACTGATAAGAATCCTCACAGTTCAGAACTTCTTTTACACAAAATTCACACTCAGTTTTATTGCACTTGAAAAACTCCAGCATCTTTGGCTCAGGAAACGGCATGGACAAACAGCATGTGTGAAATTTGCACAGAATAAGCGCCACACTGTGAATCGTATTCAGAAACTGCATTGTTTTCCAATGTTTTCTCATAGTGGAAAGAAAATGGCTGAGAATCAATTCCTTCAAGAATGAAATTAATGAAGAATCAAATCTCTATTAGCAAAAGAAGTTGTACTTTCCGTGGCGTTGTGCAGGCTTGCCCTGACTGTACTTTGACTAGAGGCAAAAGAAGCATGAGAACCAGGGTGATACAGTAGCCCACTACTACATCATGGTGTAGTGGTTTCAGTGTTGGACTACAACCCTAGAGACCAGAGTTCAATTCCCACCTCAGCCACAAAACCCTCTGGATGACGGAGTCGAAGCCTTTCATGGCCGGCATTCATAGTTTTTTGTGGGGCTTTCAACCTGGAAAAGGATTGGAGATATATATCCTGTGTGACCCTGGGAAGGAGGGAATAATTTGCAAATGTATTGTTCTGTTGCTAATGGCAGACCTCAGGGTGGGAGGATATGCAAACAAGGATTAATGTCTGCTAACTGGTGTTTGAAAGCACTGAAATTCTGGACCATGCCAACCACTACCATGTCAGAATGCACAGGGAAGCCATTGAAATCCATAAACACCTGGACAATTTCAACAAGAAAGAGGAAACCCTGAGAGTAAACAAGACTTGGCTACCAGTTCTGAAGAACAGCAAGGTCAAGACTCAACCTATGCAAATGAGAAACAGCCTAAGGCCAGGGGGTTCCCAGCAGAAAAGGAGCACCAGTTAGCAGACATTAATCCTTGTTTGCATAACCTCCCACCCTGAGGACTGCCATTAGCAACAGAACAATACATTTGCAAATTACTCCTTCCTTCCCAGGGTCACACAGGATATATATCTCCAATCCTTTTCCAGGCTATCATTCTCTGAAGATGCCAGCCACAGATGCCGGCGAAACATCAGAAAGGAACTCTTCCAGAACATGGCCACATAGACCGAAAGCTCCACAAAACACCTCTGGATGACCTTGGGCAAGTCACAATCTCTCAGCCTCAGAGGAAGGCAATGGTAAACCTTCTCTAAACAAATCTTGCCAAGTAAACCCTATGAAAAGCTTAGGGTTGCTGTCATTTGGAAATGACTTGAAGGCTCATATGCATTATGTCTTGCTAATTATTAATAGTATTTTTTATTTTTATCCAGTTATCCAGTTTATGGTGATATAGTAGCTATGCAACCATTCCAATGGAACTTGGCCATGATGTGTGTGTGTTTGTGTGTCTCTTTCTCTCTGTGTTAGTAAGAATGCTAAGGATGGGAATGTCATTTTTCTCCGACAGAAGAAAGGGAGGAGGTTCCAATGTAAGCCGACAGCATGGAGATGAGGGGAATTCAAAATAGAAATGTTTGGAGATGGTTTCTCCTGAGTTCCTATTTCAACAAATAATCTCAGAGCATCAACAAATATGTTTCTTCCTGCCACTCAGCTGTCTCTTCCACAGACTGGGGAAGCATCAATGTCAGATCTTGGTTCCTTCAGAGCTGGGTTTGAATGGGTAGACCCCAAGAAAGCCTGGAAAGAGCAGTTTATCAGGGAAATGGCATGTTTCCTCACAAACACGCCTGCAGCTGTTTTTGTTTTTCCTCTTGGTGCTTGGTGCTTTCTTTTTTGCTTTTAAGGGATAAGAGGATCTCAGTGCAACAAGAGCGTCATGGAGCAGCTGTTAAAATCAAGAGGAGCCATGTCAAAACCATGTGCTTCATCAGAAGGAAGTCAGGCAGAGATGGACAAAAGAAATCCTTTCAACGGTCATGATGGGAAACGAAGTTAAGGGGGCACTTAGGAGGAGAAAAATCAGAGAAATTAAAAATCAAGTGCGAATCAGAAATCCTTTGATGATACCAGAGACGGGCAAAGTGTGGCCCTTTTTGGTCTCTGAAGCTCTCATTAATCTTCCAAGCCCTTCAACTCCCTTATTTATTAAAAAAAATGGTACAGTTTTCAGGCATTTTTGCCCCCAAACCATTCAGAAAGCCTCCCAAGCACATGGAAAAGAGGAAGATATTCCCACCCCACCCCCAGAGCCCTGTATTGCCCTGAAATGGCTTTCTTCTGTCCTTTTCAAAATGGTGGCATGAAGTAATTCAGTGTCCTTTTCAACTAGCATCATGGAACACAAAATTAAGAAATGCACATTTTCAACTTTACAAAATCATATGTCAGTTAGAAGAGCCACAAAGATACTTCTGCAGCTGATAACAGAGAGGTGCAAAGTGTGGCCTGTTGGTCATAAGTGGCCCCTAGACCCTACTTTGGTGAACCCCGAAGCTCCCAGTAGTCCTCCAAAACCCTTATTTTGTAAAAAAAAAAAAAATCTACAATTTTCAGGTATTTTTGCCCCCAAACCATGCAGAAAGCTGCTCCAAGCCTATGAAAATAGGTGAAAATATTCCCAACCCACCCACAGAATCACCCTAGAGCCCTGTATTACCCTGAAATACCTCTATTACCGTCTTTAGTCCTTCTCTTTAAAGAGAAGTTGGATGGTTAAAAAAAAACAATGGTTAGGTCTCTGGAGATCTGAAGTGTGTCTTCCTGCATGGCAGTGGGTTGCACTAGATGGCCCTTGCAGTCCCTTCTAAGGCACAGGGAAGGCACAGGAACTATTCAAGCTACAGGAAAAGAGATGAGAAGTTCCACCTCGATATTAGGAAGAGCTTCCTGATGGTAAGAGTGGTTCAACAGTGGAAGATGCTGCTGAGGGTGGTGGTGTCTCTTCTTTGACACTGGATGGCCACCTCTCAGGAGTGTTTTGATTGTGAGTTCCTGCATAGCAGACAGAAGTGGATGGAACTGGATGGCCCTTGGGGTCTCTTCCAACTCTGGGAATCTTATTAAAAACGGTGGCAAAAAGTGCTACAGTGACCCTTTATACTGCCATTTTGAGAGGAAATGCAAAGCCAAATGGAAGTAATTGGGCTTCCTGGGGTAATGCGGGTGCAGCCATGGCAGACTGGGGCGGGGAGTGGGTGGGGGGATTGGTCCCTGTCTCTTGCTTATACACTGCAAAAGTTTTCTTTCTGCTTTCCATTCACTGGCAGGCAAAAGTTTTTGTTGCTGTAGTTGTTTAAGCAGGTTTTCAAAATAATAAATACCATAAATAAATAAATAAATAAATAAAATGTAACTGCACCAGGAAGGTTTATTTTTTATTAGTGTGTGTGTTTTATTTATTTTTTAACTACTAGATTTAAATGTAAATGTAACTATTTTTTAATCATGTCAATTTTAAATCATTTTTTTTAAACTGCATAGATAAAGTTTAATTGATTTCCTTCTGTAAGCTGCTTTGGGTTCTCCTCCAGAAAATGACTGCATTTTAAATAATAAATAAATAAATAAAAATTTCTTCACCCTACATTTTGAAATATTCCAAAACAGGAAATTTACAATGTCCGAGTTATTCATGCCACACTAACTCTTCCGTTAACTGAGAAATGGAGCAACTGAATGTGCATGCCCATCTGCAGGGCACATTGATGCACAATGGCACCATATGCTATGGATGCAATTTTTTACACAAATCTTCAAGGCTGAAACGTGTTAGGCTTTTTAAGATAATAAAATCGTGGTCTATCAACAGCACCAGGACCTCAGTTGCTTTAACTCTTCTACTGTGAATACATGCTTTCCAGTTTTTCGCTCTGTTCTTCTCAAAGGTAGCCATGGGTAACTTTAGCCACTGTCTTACCACAGAGGTGAAGTCTTCAAAATTCACACAGTGTTTAAGGATGATTCACAGTTGAGGATTTATTCTGTGCAAAATTCACACATGATTGTTTTGCATAGAAAACAGCATTTTCTGTATATTTTATGTGCAGAAATAATCATTCTACATAAAAATATTAGTTTCTGCACAGAAAAAAAAGTGTTCCTGCACCAAAAAATGCTGTTTTCTATGCAAATCAACCACATGTGAATTTTCTGCCAAGTAAGTCCCAAATTGTGAAGATTTTTATCCAGCCTGGATAATCTACTTCTTTGGAGGATTTTAAATTCCGTGAAGAATTCTATGATTCTATGAAGAATCTCTTTTCCTGTAGAATTATATTATTCTATAGGAAAAGAGATTCTGCCTAACCTTTAGGAAGAACTTCCTGGTGGTAAGAGATGTTCAACAGTAGAAGACGCAGCCTCAGTGAGTGCTGTAGTCTCCTTCTTTGGAGGTTTTCATAAGAAGCTATATGGTCATCTGTCCCCGGGAGTGTTTGGATGGTGTCTTCCTGCAGGGCAAAAGGGGGTTGGAATGGATAGCCCTTGAGGTCCCTTCCAGCTCTAGGATTCTATGATACAACATGATGCCCCTCCAGCATCTCTCCCAAGAAAATCCACAGCCAAGTTTCCAGGAGATTCCACCACGTGGTGCAACAGGAAACTCTGGAGCAACAGAAAACAAGCTTGCTCCATCTTCAATATGACACCCCTTCAAATATTTAAATGTTTTATATTTAGATCTCAGCAGCATTCTCTCCCTGAGCCAAACATTCAATGAATGGAGGTTATTGCAAAAGTAACAGGAAAGGAAACCACTTGAGTAGGACTGGGTGATGGAGAGCGAGGAGGAACCCTCTGCCAACTCTAAGCAAGGGGAGAAAAAAGTGCAAGAGGGAGCTGACATTTTATTAACAGCTTTGTTAAAATTAATGGGACCACCTCCAAGTAAACAATCAGGAATCAATAAAAGAGCTGCATTAAATTAAGAACTGTGTCATCCAGTGGGAGGCCGAGGAGACAAAATCCAGCCAATACGGCAGGGAATACTGGCAACTTCATATTCTTGGAGAGCACAGCCTTTGAGAAGAATCAAGAATAGTCTGACATTATGGCTTGGCAAGTTTGGCACACTTTCCAACAGAAAGGGGGGGGCACTGTTGGAGGTCAGAAGGCTGCACAAATCTTGAATAATTGCACCCCCTCATTACAACACTGAATTTTTTTGCCCCCAAATGCACCTGACACCCTCCAAACCCCCAAAGAGTACATGCTATGCTACAGTGTGGGATGAGGAGAGTCCCAAGAGGGCTGTTGGATTTAAGATCTGATGACTCTATCCTACATAAAGCACTAACTGACATTTTTTGGATTGGTGCAAGAGTCGAAACAGCATGTCATTGGAAAAGTGGAGGCCATGTTCATTCATTCATTCATTCATTTCGGTATTGCCTCGCAGCCCACAAGGGCTCATGAGGTAATGAACAAATAAAACCCAATTAAAACAATACAAAGATAAAACAGTTATAAAAACCATTGAAATACTGTTTATTGGTGGTGTGTGTCTCCAAGTCATTTCCAACTTGTGGTGACCCTAAGGCAAATGTATTATGGGTTTTTCTTGGCAAGATTTCTTCAGAGGAGGTTTGCCATTACCATCCCCTGAGCGTGAACTGAAAGAAAGAAGTTGTAGCATAAATTTTTCCTAGGCTTGTGTCTACTTTCTTAGATGCATGGAATGTAGACAAAGGGGTCAAGCAGATGGGTGGGGAAAGTGCAGCACACCGGAGCCGCAGCAACAATACGCACCCGGCCACAATCCAGGTAGCTGCTGCAGTCCTGAACCGGCCCGCAGGAAGGAGCGTTTTTTCAGTCACTGCTTTTTGGCCTTTTTTCTTCTGGGTTGGAGCTGCCATGGTGCAGCTTCTGGCTGTGTTTGGGATGTGTGGCATCTAAACACCAGCTCCCCAACACACCCCAACGGTAGTCATTTTGGCCCATCTGTTTGAGGCCAAAGTTACAAAATGTAGACTGTGATGTAGGATCTCAGACAGTGTAAATGTTTGTCCAGAATATGCTGTTTTCTACACATAACAACCTCACTAAACTTTGTTTAGAATAATTCTTGAACTGCGAAGATTCCCATCAGAGATCTTTTCAGTAGGCTTTCATTAATCATAGTTTTAGACCCCCCCCCCCCCTTTTTGGGAATATTTTAAAATATTCTCTCCAACCATAATCTGTCCCTTGGTGAAGCATTTTCACAGGAAGGCGGGTGCTTTGTTCATTCTCTTATCTGCTGGAACACTGCACCAAGAATAAACAAGGAGGCTTAATTCTAGCATCCATCATCCCCTCTTGTGCCATTGAGACACTGTGATGGAACTGTCCTGGACACTGGCAGGAACTCCAAAAACCATATCCTTGACAGCAGATGCTGCCCCATCATCAAAGGAAAGAGAAAGCTGGATGATGGGACTGCTCCCATATTACTCAGATGTTCTACAAGGAGGGAGAATTCACTTCAGCACTAATATGGGAGGCTTCAGCCACTGCTACTAAAATGCACACAAATGGATGCATTTAACAGCAAGATCTCACCAGAACCTCATCAATCCAATCCCTATGTTTTTGCAGTCCACTGGATCACCTCCGATCCTCCATCTACAGCTGCTAGAAAGTCTAAGCTGGTTCTACATTTGGGGAAAAAACACCACTAATCCAACCACAGTTACGATCTTGGCATGGCAAGAGCTCAGCTTTCCACTTAAAATTCTGTACAGCGGCCCTCGGCCCTCAGAGAAACAGCCCTCAAGGAGGTCTTTAGACGAAGGCCCAGCCTCATTCCTGCAAATGCATACATTTTTATGGACTTAAATTGCTTCTCTTTCTGGCTTCCAGAACTGCTGTGGCTTCAAGCGGAGGATTACATCGTTAAAATCTAAATGGCTGACGCGAGGGTTGGCTTAAGGAGCGGCAAGCTGATGACTCTACAGCATGATGTCTGTTTCTCCCATCAGTTACAGTTGTATCGGCAACTGCATCAGCAGATTGGTGAGATGAGATAATCTAATGGATGTCAGTCACCAGTTACGTGCCCGCTGGCTGGGCCCAGATGCACAGGCAGGCCAGCAGTTGTGGAATCTCACTTGAGACTTCTTGTGTCATTTATCATTGCTTCTTCACATTCGCAAGCCTTTCTTCCAGAAATTTAACCCTAAATCCAAGGGCGACTGGTGGATCTCAGCTGCAGGGGCAGTGAATGGGGTTCCCAAAACTCCAGGCCTGGCCCAGATTTTCACAGCCTCAACTTTCTCCTCTGCTCCTCAAAGCAATGTGAGGAATCTCAGGATGAGAGAAAACTGCCTTCAGAAATGTGTGCGTATTTGTTAGAATCATAGAATCACAGAGAGTTAGAAGAGTTGGAAGATACCCCAAGGGCCATTCTGACAAACCCCACTCTTCCATGCAGGAAGACACCATCAAAGCACTGCCTGGGTCAGATGGTCATCCAGCCTCCATTTAAAAACCCTCAAAGAAGCAGACTCCACCACCCTCCGACAGTCAGAGCTGCTTGACAGTGGAAGATGCTGCCTCAGAATGTGGTGGGGTTTCCTACTTCGGAGGTTTTCAAACAGAGGCCGGATGGCCCTCTGTCGGGGATGCTTTGATTATGAGTTCCTGCCACAGCAGTGGGGTAGACTGGATGGCCCCTTGGGGTCTCTTCCAATTCTAGGATTCTATGATGCTCTCAGGGGTCACATCATCCTTTATCAGCCAACTCTGAGTCTCCAGTTTTAGTCCTTTGGGAGGCTCCTGACCTGGGAACCCTACAAGTGACTCGGCCCTTGGTTTTGCGGCCATTCTTCCTGCAACGGCTGCTGGTTTTATGATATTACTGCTTGTGCAAATCGTCTGCAAGGCCTGCCTAGCTACTCTAAAGCCCAGGTCAGGTATGGAAGGAGCAGCCAAAAAAAGTGAAAGTGGATTTGACACAAGATTTGACAAGGTTCCCCATGACATTCTTGCAAACAAGCTTGTAAAATGTGGACTAGACAAGGTAACCGTTACATGGATTTGTAACTGGTTGACTGGCCGAACTCAAAGGGTGCTCAACAATGGCTCCTTTTCATCCTGGAGAGAAGTGACCAGTGGGGTCCCACAGGGTTCTGTCCTGGGCCCAGTGCTATTCAACATCTTTATTAATGACTTGGATGACAGTATTGAGAGCCTAGTTATCAAATTTGCAGATGACACTAAACTAGGAGGAGTAGCTAATATCCCAGAGGACAGGATCAAAATTCAAAATGACCTGAATAGACTAGAAAGCTGGGCCAAAGCTAACAAAATGAAATTTAACACAGAGAGGGGCTTTCTAGATTGGCAAAAAGAAGTATGTTCATGGCTGCATGAAACTCTAGCCTTTAGATGAGAAAAAGGGAAAGTGTGCCATGAAAACGCTTTTTTTTGCGTTTTAGGGGAGAAGAAGCGCCTTTAAAAAGGTGCTGGTTTTCCCAGCTTCTTTTTTAAAAACTGCGGAACAGCGTAGCTCCATCTAAAGGCTGTGGTGCAGCTGCTAAGCATTAAGGAAAAGGCAACTTCATGTCACACTTTCCTGCCAATCTAGAAAGCCCCAGAAATGTAAGGTCCTACACGTAGGGCAGAAAAATGAAATGCACAGATATAGGATGGGGGACACCTGGCTGAATGAGACAACATGTGAAAGGGATCTAGGAGTCCAAGTAGACCACAAGTTGAACATGAGTCAACAGTGTGATGCAGCAGCTAAAAAGGCCAATGCAATTTTAGGTTGCATCAACAGAAGTATAGTGTCTTGATCCAGGGAAGTAATAGTGCCACTCTATTCTTAATAATAATAATAATAATAATAATAATAAATTTGTATACCGCCTTTCCTGCGATCAGGGCGGTGCACAGCATAAAAAACAAACAATACAAAGCAATAAAAACCATCAAACATTAAAACAGTATTAAAACGATGTAGAAATTACCATAACAGTGTGTCAGGGCACGGAGCCAGTATGGGGGGGAATCATGTGTGGGAAGATGTCAGGGGTATGCATAGTCAAACAAGTATGTTTTTAAACCCCTTTTAAAAGCACTGAGGGAGGCGGCCAGACGGAGCTCGGTGGGTAGGGAGTTCCAGAGGCTAGGGGCCGAGATGGAAAAGGCTCTCTTTGAGGTTGTTGATAATCTAGCCTCTGGAACTCTGAGTAGCTGTTGCCCCGTGGATCTAAGTGTGCAGGGTGGATTGTGTGGGGAGAGGCGGTCCGTTAGGTACTCTGGGCCCAGGCCATTTAGGGCTTTATAGGTAATGACCAGCACTTTGTACTGAGCCCGGAAGCGAATAGGCAGCCAATGAAGGTCTTTCAATATAGGTGTTATATGGGCGGTCCTGGGAGCACCAGTGACCACCCGAGCTGCCATATTTTGCACTAATTGTAGCTTCCGAGTGTGATACAAAGGCTGCCCCATGTAGAGCGCATTACAGAAATCCAACCGAGAGGTTACGAGAGCGTGTACTACTGTTTCAAGGTCCCTCCGGTCCAGGTAGGGACGCAGCTGGCGTATCAGCCGAAGCTGAAAACAGGTGCTCCTGACCGTCGCATCCACCTGGGAAGTGAGATGGAGCGACGAATCAAGGAGCACCCCCAGACTGCGTACAGTGTCCTTCACGGGGAGCGTGACCCCGTTCAGGACTGGTGGAAACACCTCCAACCCTGGGCCGGGGGAACCTACAACTAGTACTTCCGTTTTCTCTGGATTCAGGCTGAGTCTATTTTCCCTCATCCAGTCCATTACCGATTCCAGACAGGCCACGAGAGGAGCGAGGCCATCCCTGGTCACTGCATCAGTCGGAGACATAGAGAAGACTATTTGGGTGTCATCAGCGTACTGATAACCCCGCGCCCCATGCCTCCGGATGATCTCTCCCAGTGGTTTCATGTAAATGTTAAAGAGCATGGGGGACAGAATGGCTCCTTGAGGGACCCCAGAGGTGAGGGCCCTCTTGTCAGAGCAAACGTCCCCCAGCTGCACCATCTGGAACCTCCCGGAGAGGTAGGACCGGAACCACTGGAGTGCAGTGCCCCCGATTCCCACCTCTGCCAGGCGCTCCAGAAGGATACCATGGTCGATGGTATCGAAAGCCGCTGAGATGTCCAAGAGCACCAGCAGGGACACGCTACCCCTGTCGATGCCCAGACGGAGATCATCGACCAGGGCGACCATGGCTGTCTCAACCCCGTAACCCGACCGAAAACCGGTTTGAAATGGATCTAGAAAATCCGTTTCATCCAAGATCGATTGAAGTTGGAGTGCAACCGCCCTCTCGATCGCCTTCCCCAAAAATGGCAGCAGCGAGACTGGCCGATAATTATTATGAACCAGGGGGTCGAGGGAGGGCTTTTTCAATATAGGTTTTATAATGGCCAATTTAAGATCTTCAGGAAACTGCCCTTCCCTCAAGGATGAATTAATGATCCGGTGTAACAATGTAGTTACAACCGGTCCCCCCTGTGCCACTAGCCATGAGGGACAGGGATCGAGAGAGCAGGTTGTCTTCCTAAGACTTCTAAGGATCTTGTCCACATCCTCGGTACTGACAGACTCAAACTGATCCAGTACAACTGAGTCCACGGAAGCTCTCGACGCCTCTATTCTGGTTTCTGTTTCAACCCTGGTGTCCAGACCTTCTTTTATCCGAGAGATTTTATCCGTGAAGAAGTTGTTAAATTTGTCACAGCAGGCCTTGGTGGATTCAAGGATCTGGTTCGGGGCAGGGGGGAGCTGAGTTAGCTCCCTCACTACCCTGAACAACTCTGCTGGACGCGACTCCGCGGACGCGACACGAGCAGCAAAGAACGAATTCTTAGCTGCTTGTATCGCCTCTCCATAGTCCTTCAAAAGATGGTCTAGGAGAGCCTTGTCGGATAAACGCTAGTGTTTCCGCCAGGCGTGCTCTAGCCGTCTCAGGACCCGCTTCTTTGCCCGGAGATCTTCCGTATACCAGGGCTTTCTTTTGGAAGCAGGCCTGAGAGGGCGCTTGGGAGCGATACTGTGTATAGCCCTGGAGAGATCTGTGTCCCAGGTGTTAACTAGGGCATCAACAGTGTCACCGTCACTTCCAACCATATACCCCTCTAGGGCTTCTTGGAACCTATCAGGTTCCATCAGCCTTCGAGGGTGGACCATTCTAATAGGTCCGCCACCCCCGGAGGGGATCTGGGTTGATGCCTTGATGCTTGCCTCCACCAGGAAATGATCCGTCCATGATCTGTTCTTGCTTTGGTCAGGCCCCACCTGGAATACTGTGTCCAGTTCTGGGCACCACAATTCAAAAAAGATGTGGAGAAACTGGAGCGGGTCCAAAGGAGGGCGACTAAAATGGTGAAGGGTCTGGAAACCATGCCCTACGAGGAACGACTTAGGGAACTGGGGATGTTTAGCCTGGAGAAGAGAAGGTTAAGAGGTGATATGATCGCCCTGATTAAATACTTGAAGGGATGTCACATTGAGGAGGGAGCAAGCTGGTTTTCTGCTGCTGCAGAGACTAGAACACGGAACAATGGATGCAAACTGCAGTAAAAGAGATTCCACCTCAACATTAGGAGGATCTTCCTGACAGTAAGGGCTGTTCGACAGTGGAACACACTCCTTCCTCGGAGCGTAGTGGAGTCTCCTTCCTTGGAGGTCTTTAAGCAGAGGCTGGATGGCCATCTGTCAGGGATGCTTTGATTTGGAGTTCCTGCATGGCAGGGGGTTGGACTGGATGGCCCTTGTGGTCTCTTCCAACTCTAAATTTCCATGATTCTATTATTCTAAGAGTGTCTCTGTCCCAAAAAGTGTTATTTCACGGGAGCACTACATCAACAAGTTTTCCTTGACAAGATTTGTTTTTTTTAAAAAAAGTGTGAGTATCAAGAGTATTCACAGTAGTCATAGTATCTTAGATAAGGTTAAATAAAGGGAAGCAGTATTAATGAGATTTCACTCTGTTGGTCTTTGCTCAAATCTTGTCTCCCACTTAGACCTTTCTGGACACTCATGCCTGGTTCTCTTGGATCCAAAATCTGTCCTTTGACCTTGTTGCCTAAACCTTTCTTTATATTGCTTATGCCTATTTTTTTTTTATTTGGTATCGAAATTCATCTTTTATCCTTATTTGCTATGAAATGCAGCTGACATTCAGCTTTGCACGGCTGGATTTGTAACCTAGGCTTACAAATGAGAGATGTAATGAATAAAAGCCCAAGCTAGAAAAGTTAACATTAGAGGTATATACTTAAACAGTTTTATCCTTCCCACACACACCCACTCCAAAAATATGTCTACTGTATAAATACATATCCTCTAAAAATAGACTAAAAACCTAAGGAAATTACATTTAAACATACATTTGAAAGAAGTCCGCATAGGGAAATTTCAGAGTTAACCCCACATTCAGTGCTAAGTTAGAAGGAACTAACTGGTGGCTGGGTTTTCTTTCACTCTGGATTTGTGGTAAGGTGGAAATGACTTGAAGGAATACAACAACAACAAAGCAACCAATGTAAATTATCAGTGATTACCTTTATATTATTGGCTAATTATGCTGTTTTCTGCCCAGAAAATGCTGTAACTGGAAACTTATTCTCCACTTAAACCATACCTCTGTTTGCACAGCTGGGGCTCGTTCTGCATTAAATCTATATGTGATTTTCTTTTTGGCAGAAAATGGCATTTTCCGTGCAGGAAATAAACATGTTCTTTGCTGGAAACAGTATTTTGTGCACCGAAAATAAAAGGAAGAAATATTTCCTGCACAGAAAATGAAGTTTCCTGCATAGCATGAAAGAAAACCACATGTGGACTGTATGCATAATAAACCCCAAACTGTGAAGATTTTCACCGTCAGAATTCTCCTGATCAGGATTATGCAGTACTCAAGAAGCATGCTTTCTGAACATTTTCCAAATATTTATGAATATTTTTTTCTATCCCAGCTCATCATACTAGGACCCAAAGGGGGTCCTTCATTGAAGCTGAATGGACAGATCAAAACAAAGATGTCTTCTCACAGTACATAGTTAAATGGCTGATTTCATAACACAGGGTTTGGCTGTCAGCACTGATGGCTTTATAAGGGGACTGGATAAATTCATGAAGGATTAACTATACAAGTCAAGATGGATAGGCCCAGAAACTGCAGGAGGCACACCCTTGTGTAAGCTCCCTTATGGAAGTGGTTGCACTCACTTGACATATTGAGTTCATAGTTGCAGAATATCAAGTTCAGAAATCTAGACTTCCAGCAGTTAAAACTCTGAAAACCTTTATTAAGAAACTACAGATCCAATCCAGTGATGTTCATTGTCAAAAATGACCAGAAAGTGTTATCATTGTCTAATTAAACTGCACACAGTTTCAAATTCTTGGCAGGCATAATTCTTATTAGTTATAGTTAATAAAGGCTGTAGTAATCCAGTTTGACACTGCTTTAATTGCCATGGAATTGTGGGATTTGCAGTTTGTTGTGGCACCAGAGCGTTCTGACAGAGAAGGCTAAATGGCTAACAAAACTATAACTCCCAAGATTCCCTAACATTGCACCATGACATTTAAAATGATGTCAGTTTGGTTTATGTCTACAGAGCGGGTGCAGCCAAATACATTTTCTCCTCTTCTTCCTATATAGCCCCTTCTATGTTACGACAGATTCTTTTCACTGAAAAGGCCTTCAACAGGTTTGGCTCAAGCTCGATTCCATCCCATCGTTATCTCAGCACCTACTGTATGTCTATGATCACCAGGTCACACTGATAGCCTTTTCTGCTGTATAAACCATCATACCAACTTCCCCACAGTTTATGGCAGTCAAGGTGCATATGCAACTCCTTGCAAAGTGGAGGTCCAGAAATGTAAGCCTTTCACATGGGCCTAAATCCCATTAGCCTCAACTAGAGCCAAGCCATTGAATCAGTTGGGTTTCCTCACATATTGACCTATCCTTCAATGATTGATTGACCACAGCTAATATAGCCAACAGGATCCAAGCCATGCAGTTCCTTTTCTTGGATAATGCATATTATTTGCCAGGGCCTTCTATGTGCCACTTGATTCACTGAGATTGCAGAAACAGCCACTGTGCATTTCCTCATTGAACAATTTCACAGTTAGCAGGCACATTGGCAAATGCATGGGTTGCATAATATTGGTATTGGTCTCTTGTGCAGTTTACATATTTTACTACTTTTGAGAAGCAGAATATAGAACTTCATCAGAACCTGAAAAAAGTTTGGGTTACAAGTCCCACATTTTTCCAGACAGCACAATCACTGGCTATGCTAGGTAGAGGTTTATGGCACCTCCAAAAAATAGCTTTCTTATACTCTAATTTTTACCACATTGTTTTGGAGATGAAAAGACAGAGAAGCAGGATGCTCAGCCATCTTTAAATCTCTAAGACAATGTTATGTAGAAGACGAAGCAATCTTGTTTTCTGCTACTCCAGAGACTAGAAACTGAACCAATGGATTCAAATTACAAGAAAAGAGATTCCACCTAAATTAGGAAGAACTTCCTGATGGTAAGAGCTGTTTGACAGTGGAATGGACTGATTCAAAAGGTGGTGGACTCTCCATCTTTGGAGATCTTTAAAGCAGAGGTTGGATGGGCATCTTGCAGGAGTACTTCAGCTGTGTGTTCCTGGCATGACAGCGGGGTTACACCAGATGTCCCTTGCAGCCCCTTCTAGTTTTAGGATTTGTTAATTCTATGTGTGTCAGTCAGTGGGGTGTAGTGGTTTGAGCAATGGAGTAGGATACTGGGAGACAAAGATTCGAATGTCTGCTTGGCCACAGAATACCACTAGGTGCCCTTGGGCAAGTCACACTCTCTCAGCCTCAGAGGAAGTCAAGGTCAAACCACTTTGAACATATATATCATGGCTAGAAAACCCCACAATCGGTTCACCTTAGGGTTGCCATAAGTCGGGTCTTAGTCATCAATTTTTCTCAGAATGCTTGTGTAGTCTAGAAACATTCATGTGAATTCTGTGATTTGATGAGATCTGGATGTTCTGAGTGTGATCAGACTCATGTCCTTTGCTCTCCCTGCCAGTCTTATGCTACCTGTGGCAGTTTCCACACCTCACCTACATAGGCTAGTGGTTACAGATGGAGTCATCTAAGGGTTCATCTACATTTGCCAGAATACTCTGGGCTGCCCCAGATCTGAATTCCCCCTGAACCCCACCTCCTTACTTTCTGTAGGTTTTTGGCAAATGATGGGCAGTTGCCATTGTGGTGCCTGCAAGCCAGTTGGCCCAACACTGTGGGTACACATCACTCTGAGGTGAGAATGAGGCACCCAGCCATGTTATCAACACTGGACACCTTGCTCTCATCTCAGAGCAACTCATGCCCAGAAAACAACTTGGCAGAGACATTCACAGAAACAACATTGCCATGTTTTGCTCCGGGTGGGTAACCCAGAGCAAAAGTTAAGTCTTTTTAATGCAGGACAAAGGGTAAAGGTAAACATTCCCAAAGGATGGAAATCTCAAATCAGATCCAGGCATTGTGTAATCAGGCATAAATCACATTTCAGGGGTTTGCAGACCTGTGTAGCCCATATTCCTAGTTGGACTAGGACACTGGGAGACCAGGGTTCAAATCCCAGCTCGGCCATGGAAACTCAGTATGTGACTTTGGGCAAGTCCCACTCCCTCAGCTTCAGAAGATGGCAACAGCAAACCCCCTCTGAAGAAACTTGCCAAGAAAATCCTGCAATAGAGATGCCTTAGACAACAACAACAACAACAACAACAACGTAAACTGCAGTGAATGTAAAAAAAAAAAGAAACAGTGAATCTGGGGGAATTAGGGTTTATAAGGGATGTAGATGCGCCCAAAGTCTCTGCAATGCATGGTGTTATCTGGGAAAGTGATAGGTTCGAGGTGGCACCTCCCTTGCCTTTCTTGTACTGCAGCCTGAGAACCAACCCAGGGGACTCTTATTAACACACTCATTTTGCATGGTTGTTTTTCAATGGCTGGCATCTCTTCAACCCAGTCGAGATGCTTTGCGTTAGCTGAGCAACAACTTCAAGAGAACTGTTTGTTCACTTTCTGCACTGTTCTGCCAGCGCAAACCTTGAGTTAGAATTCTTCACATTCAACCTGAGGGGAGCCAACAAAGACATTCCAAAGTCGTCTCCAGATTTCAAATTAAATCAAGGAGGAGGGGACAAGAGGGGAATGTTTATCCTAAACAGCAGCATGGAAATGGAGGAGGGGAAAAATAAAATCATAAGGAAGAAATAATATGCATGCTTTATGATATGCAAATGTCAGCATGCAATAAATGAATCTGCATGGACCTGATAACTGAGATTTAGTAGCACTGGGGAAATATGAATCAGAGGAGCAAAGGTGATGGCAGCAGAAAGAGGAAGAATAGGAGAAGCCAGGATGGGACTTATTGGTGGTGAAGATGCTTTGCATAGAGACAGTCCCAGCTGTGGATCCAAGCAGGTCCAAATGCCAGAGAGAGGCTGTCGGTCAGAGCTGGCAATATCAAATTAGATTGCAATAGATCATTGCTCACAAGAGGATGTGACTCACACAAACTCACAAGAGGATCTGGTACTGAATGTCTAAAAGTTAAAACTCCCCAGATTTTGTGCTCAAACCACTACACCATGCTAGTGCTTTAATGGTATTATTTTCTACAAGTGTGTCTTTTTTCATTTAACAATTGAAAGGGACAGTTGGATCACACTTGACCACCCTAAACCCACTGGTCAACACAGCCCCTTGTCCACTTGGTTGGTTCCTAAGGTTGGAACTGCAGGCTCCAGTTTCTCTCTATCTTATCCACTTGATGCATAAACTGAAGTGCCTCTATCATGTCTCTCCTGTTGCCCAAGTCCTTCCATGCAAAACGGACCCAAAGCACAACCTTTCCCTCTCTGGGAGCCGCATCTTGTGTCCCTTTGGGTTGCCCTGTTGTGCATCAACTGTCTAGGGATGATGGGAACTGTAATCCAACATGCTTGAGGACACTGGGTTGGAGAAGGGACATTTGTTAGCAAGAGACAAAGCCGGAACTTGTGTTTAGCAACCCATCAAACAAAAGAACAGCTCTCTCATACGGAACCCAAACAAAAATGTCTCCTGTTTCTCCTACCAGCCGCTTTAAAGGCTGAGAAGTGTAGCGAATGGGATCGTAAAGCAGAGCTGGAGTATTTATTCTTCCTGAAAACTATCTTCATAGAGTGGAACTGACAACCTTTTCAGTAAGACTTGAGGACAAATCAAGGGCAGATTTTTTTTCAAAAAATAAAATAAAAGGAGAAAGAAATCTCAAGTTGGTTGGGAAGATTTCCTTTCCTCTGCCCTATAAGGGAGGAAAAAACGACAACAACACACTCCGCCACTTTTAAATGTAAAATATCCACACAGTTGTCACTTTGGTAAACAAAATATATTTGCAAAGAAACAAGTGATTATCATTTCAAACCACAGAAATGCAAACCGATAAGCCTGGGTTATTAAAAACCACGATCAAAGCTAGATAGAAAACTCAAAATATAAATTCATATATATATATATATATATATATATATGCAAGCAAGCACACACGCCATAAAAAACAAGAGAAGGAATACTTAATCTTAACCTTGAAAAGCAAAAAAGTGGAGAAGATAGTTAATCACACTCTTCCCTTAGTTAACATAGATACTGAGCTTAAACAGTAAAAACAAAAACCAGAAATATATTAAATTTCAGAATAGCAGGAAGGTAAATCTATATCAGAAGGGTTTCTGGATTAATTGATGAGGAAAAAAATGGATTAGTGGAATAAGGGCCACTTAGTCCAAGTCCCTGCCCTTGTAGGAACAAAGAAATAAAGGACTCCTCTAAGATGCTCATCCAGACTCTCTTTAAAATTTTAATGTCTAATGTAGGGACATATTAGCATCTATGGGGGACACGTCAGGAAGCAAAGAGATATTGGAAACAGAGAATATATTTAATAAGAAAATAGAGTTATAGCCAGAACTATATTTATTAGGAATGACTGGGGAGAATGAAACTTTAAAAACAACGAAAAACCAATACAATATTTGATTACAGCTGCTGGAATAATTTGTGGACAAAAATAGAAAAAATAAGGAAATACTCTCAACAGATGAATAGATTTTGAGTTTCGGAATTAGCTGAAATGGTCAAACTAACAGTGTTAAAAGAAAAATCAATCAAAGTATTTCTAGAAGAATGGAATTTACTGTTGAGATATCTAGAAAAGAAAGGGAAAATGAGGATACAAGCTGGTTTTGACAGTTATAAATGTTTTATTTAATATATGAAGAGAAATAATTGAGATGAGTATATTATATATAATAATTGGAATAATGAATAAATTAACCATAGGTCAAAGGGTGGAAAGGAGGAAGTCAACTTTTAGATTGTAACGTTATTTAATTGTGGTTGTTGTTATGGTATGCATCAATATTTTGGTGAGGAGATGTTGTTTCATGTGTGTTGGAAGGTATGGTTTATTTTATTTGTCATTTTATTCTAACTTTTTTAAAAATATATTTTGATGGTGGTGGTGGTGGAGGTGGTATTGTTAATTTAACTTAATGCTGTATTGTTTCTTGCCCCCCTTTCTTTTCTTCTTTATGTGTATGGTATAAGTGTATAAGATTTGTTTTACTTTTATTATAAAATATGTATAAATAGTGTTTTAATGCAAAGTTCTCCAAAAGGGAGTCCACCCAGCCTTCTGAGGAAGGTGGTGTTTTTTATTTCCTTCTTTGCCTCTCCCTCTCTCTCGTTATTTAGTGTGTTATATCTAGATTGCTCTCAGTTTTATATTTAAAATCTCAACAAACATTATTTTTAAAAGTTTCTTTTTTAAAAAATGTAGTGCCCAGAACTTAATTCGGGACTACAGATGAGGCCTGACCAACACAGAATACATTATACCCCTCAGCTTGGGAACTATGCTTTTATTAATGCAAGCTAAACTAGCATTCGCCTTCTTCGCTGCCACATCACATAGCTGGCATATTTTCAGTTTATGAACAACAACAATCCCCAAGTCCTTTTCACACATAGTACTGCTGAGCCAAACATTCCCCATTCTAAACATTTGGTTTTTGTGGCCTAAATGTAGAATTTTTCATTTGTCTCTTTTGAATTTTATTCTATTCATTTCAGCCCAGTTCTCTAAGGTCCTTTTAAACTCTGTTCCTATTTTCCAGTGTATTAGCTACTCCTCCCAGTTTTGTATCATCTGCAATTTTGAGAAGGATCCCCTCTGCCCATCATTTAAATCAGTGGTTCCCAAACTTTTGGACTTCAGCTCCCAGAATTCCTGACCGTTGGCTGGAGCTTCTGAGAATTGAGGTCCAAAACATCCAGAGGACCAAAGTTTGGGGAACACTGATTTAAATTATTAATAAAAATATTGAAGTGTGTCAGCAGTAGGACAGAACCCTGTGGCACGCCACTTGAGACCTCCTTCTAATGTGAAGTATGGCTACTATGATAACTCTTTGAAAGTGGTTTTCCAATCAATTATGGATCCAAACGGTGTTATTTCCATGGATTCCAAATTTATTCAGTTTGTTAATCAAAACATTATGGGGGGAGATCATCAAATGCTTTTCTGAAATCCAGATAAATTACAAGCACAGAATTCCCACCATCTACTTAGTGATCCAATCAAAAAAAGATACAAGGTTAATTTGGCAGGATTTGTTCTTGACAAACCAATGCTGGCTCCTACTAATCACTCCATCGTCATCAAGATATATCCCTTCAGATGTTTAAATTTAGCTATCATGTCTTCTCTCAGCCATCTCTAACTCAAAGCTAAAGATTCCCAGCTATATACACACACTCACAACTACAAGTATCTAAAAAACTACAGAAAACAAGCTCAATATAGCATTCAACTGTCCATAAAATTAAAACCAAGCAGAGGTCAAGCAGAGTGCTGTAGTTGTGGTTTCCTGCATGGCACAATGTGGTTGGGCTGATAGCCCTAGAGGTTTCTTGCAACTACAGGATTCTCGGATCCTGCACACCAAGAGATGACACGATGACAATGCTCAACAAAGTGGAATGCAATAGGATAGTGGCTCTCAAATGATGGGGTGAAACCCCAAGAGGATGTGAGAATTGCTCAAAGGGGGACTGAGATTTGCAGCCTCAGATCTCTACTTCTCCTCTTCCCAAATTATTTTATGTACTGGTATAAAATTTATGCATGCATTGAGTTAAATATTGAACATATTGTATTCTAATTTGAGCAATGTTATTACCTTATAAAATGTTAAGACAGGAATATACACAGAACCACAGAATGACAGAGCTGCAAGAGCCATCCATGGATGTGCAATGAATGTGAAAATGAAAATATGCACACACACACACACACACTACCCTAACAAAGTATTTTTGTTCATAACACTATAGCAAATAGCAATGGCATTTACATTTCTATGCCGATTATCAGTGAACTAGCACTACACCACATTGCCTTTCCATAACTGGATATATGCCTGCACTGGTTTTTACTGTATATAATTTGATGTTAGCAATAGCATGTACATTTCTATACCACTTATCAGTGAACTCAGCACTCTCTAAGTAGTTTCCAATTTGTAAGCCAACTGCCCTCCAAAAACTGGGTACTCATTTTACTGACTTATGAAGGGATGGAAGACAGAGTCAACTTTGGGACCATGAGATCGAACTCACAACCTTGTGGCTGCAGGAGCGGCATTTAACCTCTGCGCCACCATATACATATGCATATAAAGGTTTTTACAAAGGTAAAATGTTTGACAACCACTGCAGTGGGAAAAGAAGACAGCCACATTACAGGTGACTTGGCTATGGTCCAATGCACGCTGTAGAAATAATCCAGATTGACACAATTTTAATTGCCCTGTCTCAATGCTAAGGAATTCTGGGAACTGGAGTTTTGTTTGACTGTCTCTGTCAGAGAGCTCTGGTGCCACAATAAACTACAATTCCCACGATTCTCTAGCACTGAGCCCACACAGTTAAAGCGGTGTCAAACTGGATTATTTGTGTAGTGTGGACTGGGTTTATGTCAAGGAAGTCACAGACCTGAGTTTGCCAGATTTGAGCTCTCTTGATGCTCTTGGCAGTCTCTTGTTTATCTATTTACTATTATATATTTATCATATTACTATATTTACTACAATATATTTAGGCCTATTGGCCCTAAATCCAATTATTCATGCCAATGAGAGCAAAATCATCCATCCAACTTGATTTTTCCCCCTGGCATTGACTCATCACGGAACAATTGATTGAAAGAGCCTATTCTGGTATGGGCTGGACAACAGGATCCAAGCCATGCGGGAAGGCGCATACCCCTATCAGTACCTTCAATGTATTATTGATTTGATTTATATCCCATATTTCTTCTTAAAATGGAACTCAGGGCACCTTGCCAATCCACTCCCTGGGATCATGTACCACTTGACCCACTGGGGCTGCAGAAGGAGCCACTGCGCATTCCACACTGCAACATGGGACAATACACAGTGTTCAATGAGTCAAACAGTGTTGATATTCAACAAAGAGGAGAGGCAGAATCCAGAGACATACCCAAAGAACAAGCCGAGGGAGTGTCTTCCACTGTTGAACAACTCTTGCTGTCAGGACATTCTTTCTAATGTTGAGGTGGAATATCTTTTCCGGTAGTTTTCATTCATTACTCCACATCCAAGTTCCAAAAAACATTGCAGAAATAACCCAGTCTGAAACCCGCTTAACTGCCCTGGCTCAGTGCTAGGGAATCCTGGAGATTGTACTCTATTGTGACACCAGAGCTTTCTGACAGAGATGGCCAAATGTCTCACAAAACTACAGTTCCCGGGATTCCCTTGCACTGAGCCAGGGCAGTCTCAAACCGGATTATTTCTGCAGTGTGTTTTGAACCCTAGTCTCTTGCTCCATCCTCAACATGGCATCCCTTCAAATATTTGAATAGGAAGGACTTTAAGACCAAACTGTATCAATAGCCATAACAATGCAAAACTTGTGGGTATGGTGGTGAGGTGACAGGTTCAGTTTTAACAATGATCATAGAGGGGCAAAGGCTGGAGGGAAGATATTGCTTAAGGCCAATGAAGTGGGATTTGCAACCACCATGTAACTCCATGAGAGTAGATTCACATGAAGCACGCATGGCACAAGATCTCAGTCTTGTTTTGCTCCACTGATTTTGCATGTTGGCTGTCACAACAAGGAAGGGAAGTGTGGTTTCGCCATTACTGCCAGAACGCCTCTTCTCTCTCAATCTCTCTCTTTGTCCACCAGCATAACTGGAAAACCTATTTAACACAGGTCATTGGGGCTCAGGGATTAGAAGACCCCTGTCAGAAGCAGTTAGCTGCCCTTCCGTCAGTGAGCTTGCGGTATATATTTATGAAGGAATTAAGATGTGAATTGATTTCTCAGTGCAGTCCAAAGGCTGCCAGAATTATGACTGACAGGTCTCCTTAGCAGGAATGGCCAAAGACCTTTGCTTCCAGCCCTTGTTGTAGGAAGAGACAGCTTGCCTTAGGAAGGAGGTTCTGCCCACAATGATAGCAGGGCAGACTCTTCTCCGCCAGGATCTTGATGTTCAAGCCAATCACTTATTTCAAGACAGCTACACTATTCTGCCATCCGTCCGTCCATCCCCAACACCTTTCATGTTGTTGTTGCTGTTATTGTTGTTGTTGTGTGCCTCCAAGTCATTTCTGATTTATGGGTGACCCTAAGGCAAACCTATCATGGGGTTTTCTTGAAAGGTTTCTTCAGAGGGAGGTTCTGAGGTTGAGACAGTGTGGCTTGCTCAAAGTCACCCAGTGGGTCTCATGGCCAAGCTAAGTTTCAAACCCTGATCTCCCAGTGTCCTGGTACGATGCTCAAACCGATCTACCACACTGACTCTCCACCACCCTTCATGCAGTTGGCTTTATAAAAGAAACTAAAGACTTTCCAGCATGTGGAAAGTGCAGAGGATAAATCGCTGGAAGCCATGCAGGATGGGCAGGATGCACAAGCAAGCCAGGATGTAGGGCAATGGGACAAGTTGTATTGGATCCATGTCCATGGATGTATATTATGTTGTGCTTGTTCAGTGCTATTGTCATAATGCATTGTGCATGACGGATTGCCAACAGTGGATCCATTGCCAGATGCCTTAGAGAGGAAAAAAAAGATGTCTGGGCTTGAAGAAAAGGGCCAGATAATCATTTTCTACTATGCCAGAGACTAGAATTTGACCCAATGGATTCAATGACAAGAACAGAGATTCTGACAAAATGTTAGGAAGAACCCCCCGATGGTAAGAGGTATTTGAATGGGAGATGAACTGCCTTGGAGGGTGCTGGACTCCTCCTTCATTCAAGTTGTTGAAACAAAAGTTGGATGGCCACTTCTCAGGGATGTTTTAGCTCTGGATTATTGCACTAGCAAGAAGTGAGACTGGATGGCTCTTGAGGTTCCTTCAAACCCTATGATTCCATGAATCTACACTAATGGGTATCTGAAATATTAACTTCTCAATGCCAGGTCACTTATGGAAATAGTGATCCCTTCCTCTTTCCCCTTCATCTCCCCTTCCCCAAGAAAAGAAGCAAAGAACTCTCTCCTTTCACAGCATCCCACCAGTGGCTCACATGAGATCCATTCTGAGACAATCTGACTGTCCCGCAAAGGCTCTGCCAGCTTCTTCTCAGAGCCACCTCTTTGCAGAAAATGGAGCACATGTTAAGGATGCACCTTCTTCTCTTGCCATGGCTTTCATCTGCTAGCCCTCTGGGCTTCAGTCCTTCAATTCTGGCTCTACTGTTCTCCAAAGAACCTAAAAAGAGCCCTGAAGATGCACTCGAACAAAGATGGTCTGCTCAGTTCAGCATCCTCTTGCTGACAGTGGCCAGTTAGATGCCACAATGGGAAGCCTATCAGTAGCCCCTGAATCCAACAGCACCCACCGGCATGTGTTTCCCAAGAATGGCTGCATACAATTATGCTTCCTCTGATTTGTTGTTGTGTACCTTCAAGTCAGCTCCAACTTATGGGAACCCCATCCTAGAGATCAAAATTTATGCAGAGGACATTTACCATGGCCTTCCTCCAAATATAGTCTACAACCCCTGGTACACTCTGGCAGCAGCTCAGGGGTCCAGCAAACAGCAGGGTTGAATACTGTCATGGTGCTGAAATGATTTATACTCTGAGAAAGGGACAAAAACAAATGATTTGACTTAATGGGATTTAGATTATAGTGAGACCAGTACATTCAGCCCAGGACCAAAAGGTGCCAGATCAACTCTGACCCTGATCATTCTGCAGAACACCAGAAGGGATCTCTTTCCAGACATCCTTTCAACCTAATTTGCACATATTCCAATAAAGGATTACATGCGTTTGCGAAAGAGTGGAGGGCAGAGCACTGAAGATAAAGTGAGAGCTGGCTTAGAGTAGCAGAGATACTGGCCAAATAGATAATGCCAACAATGTGACAAAACCAACCAAAATATTCTTGAGAATCAGCTGTACAGCCAGGACTTTGCAAGTTTGTAATCAAGGTCAGACTATGGAGGAGAAGTAAAATGGAGGATTTTTCAGAAGCATGTCAGGAACTTTGTACATGCCAGCCAAGATCCTGCATCATGGTTGTGTAGTGTATATCTCTTTATGTGGAGTTACACATTAGTTGTGCTACTAAACCTTGTGTTCAGTGACAATATTTCACTTTTGAACCAAAACACCAAATGTGCAATTTAATGCACAACCAAAAGGGTGCACGCAGTGCATAATACACAGTGCATGTGAAAGACTCACCCGTGTGCAATGCATACTACACATCCATGTACAATGCACATCCAAGCACAATGGCACTGCATGTGCAACTAGGCTTCTGAAATCCTGAACTGACTTCAGAACAAAAATGTTCAAAGGGAACTTATGCATGTATAAAGACACCAACAGGATTCTAGCACTCAACTCTGGGATCCTTCCATATCTCCAGTTATGAATGGCAGCAGCAGCCCTTCAGAGTTTCTGGAACAATTCTTCTCTTAGCTCTGCTTGGAGAACCCTGGGATTTGCTCCTGGCAGTTTCCCACCAAATGACCAATCAGGCCCAACCCTGCTTAGCTTCCAAAAAACAGACATTCATTTCGGGCGATTGTGGTGTGTGATGAGCCTTGAACCAGAGATTCCTGTCATGTTTCTTTGAATACCTATATTCAGTCTTACAACCAAAGACCTCAGGGTGGCTTGCAATAAAATCATTTTAAAGCAATAAATAATAACAATAGTTTAAAAAGGCTGAAATATATCCAGCCATCTATCAGTTTTAAAACGAGGCAATTTAATAAGGGTTAAGACAGTTTAAAATAGCGCAACCACAAAACGTGCATTGCCTGAGAAAAAACAATTCAGCCCAAAGGATTTATTAAGAAGCCATGTTTTGACTTCATGCCAAAATGATTCTGGCGTTGGCATCATTCAGGCCTCCAAGGGGAAGTCATTCCACAACTGGGGTGCCACTACAGAGAAGGCCATCTCCATGCCTCCCACTTTGTATGGATATGGTGGAAGACCTCCCCAATGGACTTCCATTTTCAGGTAGGCTGAGAGGCGCTCCCACAAGTATCAAGGTCCCAAGCCATTTAGGGCTTTAACTGTTACCACCAAAACCTTGAATTCATACAGGAAGCTTATTGGTAGCCAATTTGACTCTTGTAGAACTGCTGAGACCACTTAAACACATCATCAATGAGTTACGTACAACCAATTCTAGTGCATAACACAGACCTCTCACACACTCTGGGAGGCCTTTATTGGTCTACTGACAGCCTCCTTAAACAACTACTCTCTAACACAGGGCCAGACCCTGACACAAACCCAGATGCCAACTCTGGGAGCCACATTATAGGGCAAATAACCTTTTCCACAACATCAAAGGTGCATTTACTTGCTCTTCCTCCAATGTCTTAAATGCCATCCTATGCCAGCAATGCCCCTCTATCTACACTCTAAGATGGACAAACAAGGCAGTCTCTACAGAAGAGGATTCATAGATGCAAACCCAACATTAGAAATGGCAATAAACACAAACCAGTTGCAAAACATTTCAACCCCCCTGGAACACACAGTAAGGGATTTACAGGTTGTAATCTTTGGACAAGGAAATTATGCAGCCCTTTGCAAATTTAGTGCAATGGTCATGGTTTGTCCCTTTCTGGGTCCCATTACATTTTCTCCACTCCCACTCCCACTCAGGACTGCATTCAAAAAGTGGATTTATATCCCTGAAAATTCATGTGACAATAAAAACCAGTTAGTATTAAAGACGTTGCTGCATTTCTTTCTCCCCCACCGCCTACCGTTTTCTTCCTCCTTTTTATCTTCCAGAACTGGTGTTATATGATTTCTGTGAGCAGTCTATTGGCTGCATTTTGCACTACCTGCAGTTTCCAAGGTGTCTTCAAGGGCAGCTTCACACAGAATACATTGCAGTAGTCCAAATGGTAAGCTACCAGCATGGCTAAGTTATCCTTGATCGGGAAATGTTGTAACTGGTGCACCAGACTAAGCTTGGCCCAGCAGAAAAGAACATGGTGCATTGGAAGACATGAAAGCTTTATCTTGTTGAGTGCCTTCAAGTTGTTTCTGGCTTATGAAGACCCTACAGTGAACCTATCATGGGGTTTGCTAGGGCTGAGAGTGTGACTTGCTCAAGATCACCCAATAGGTTTCAATGGCCAAACGGGGAATCGAACCTTAGTCTCTAAAGTCTCAGTGCAATGCTCAAAACAAAACAAAACTACATTTGTGAGTAGGAGAGTTATTAGAAAAGTAAGATACAGCCCAAGTTTGTCCCCTCCCTCCACTTCCCCCCATGTCTTCTCCTTCTCCTGCCAGATAGTAATTCAGATTTCTGCTTGCCTTGCAACAAACAGCACTTGCCATGCTCATCCACAGGTCCCACAAGTGGACAGAAGCCACTTCTCCACTCACTCATCCCCTCCTTCAGTGAATGATCCTTCCTCTCCCAGATGTTGGAATGGCTGTGGAGATGCCATGACACTGCTGCTTCTGAGCCAACGATAGGGGAAGGAGGCTGTTGTTGTTGTGTGCCTTCAAGGTGTTTCCGATTTATGGCAACCCTATCATGAACCTATCATGGGGTGGTTTTTTTTGGGGGGGGGGGAGATTTGTTCAGAGGAGGTCAGCCATTACCTTCCCCTGAAGTTGAGAGCATGTCCAAGGTCACCCAGTGGGTTTTATGGCGGAGATGGGAATCAAATCCTGGTCTCCAGAGTCATCAGCTGCTGCTTAAACCACTATGCCATGCTGGCTCTGCAGGTGAAATTGAACAGGCAGGTAATTCCCCCCCCTCCCCGAATCAGGAAAAACCCAATTGCTGAGGCCCTATTAATGAATGACACCAGCTTCTCCTAATCCATCACACAACTCCTGCATCTCAAAAGGTCCCAGAGAAGCCCAGCCTTTGTGCCAGTTAATGACACCCTTGTGCTATCCATTGCATCATTTTCACATCACTCAATGACAACCCTGGACTATTACAAATCCCCAGATTCATTACTCTCCTCTGCCATGTCAAGAATACATGTAATTTCCAATCAAGTCCCCAACACAACACAAATTCCAAGTGCCCTCTCTGTTTATGACTGCAGTCTCACCCTGGCCCCCTGGCCCAGCCTTCTTAATAACCTGCCAGCCTGTGAGCCTGATTGGTATCCTGGCACACAAAGGGCACAGGGAGGGAAATTACACCTGAACCACTGGAGGCTTTCTTGGTTGCCTTCCAATGCCTGGCTACTTGCCCAATAGACAACATGTATGATATTTTCTTGCTCTCTGCAATTCTAACTCAGATCCTGATTCTGGAGAAAGAGCTCAAGTTCAAGAAAAGCTAGTTAAGAGATGATATGGAATTGTGTGCCTATTCTTGCAGAATCATGGGCATAAATTGAGATGCTACCTCAGGGTTGCACAGCATTATTATTATTATTACTATTAGTCTGCCTCTCCCTGTGGATTGAGGCGGGTTACAGTAAAAGATAATAAAATACATAATACAATAAATCATAAAATTTCACAATCCCCAACCCACCACCAACATAAAATATAACACTTAATTACAAATTCAAAAAACAGCTTAGACCTCTGCATGTGGAGTTATGCATTAATAGAACAGTCATAAATAGCTAAGATTCTGTATCAACACTCACATAGTTAAGTGCTAGTTGTACTACAACACCCATCTGCTGAACACCCACAGTGTGCTCTCTACTGCATGTCTGCAAGCACTCTTGGTGTTTCCGTTAGCCGAGACAAATAGCTGAAGGTGCACGAGTAGTTCTGCACAATCCAACCATGCAGTTACAGCTAAATGCATCTGAGGAAGTAGACTTTAGTCTATGAACGCTCATGGTTCCGACTTCTTTCTTTCCATTAGTCTGAAAGGTGCTACAAGATCTCTTTATGCAGTTACCCAGTCACAGTTCTGCAACATCGTTTATGCGACTGTGAACTAAATGTGCCCATTGCACCATAGCCCCAAATGCCCAACCACATCCATAAAAGAAATTAAGTGTGGATAAAGTACCAATAGGCTGCCAGCCAATATTTTTAACACAAGGAGGGAAGAGCACTGCTATTGTCATTTTGACAAACACTGTAGTTCAAGAAGGATATTGACAACCTGGAATGTGGCCAGAAAAGAGTGAATAAGATGATCAAAGATCTGGGAACCAAGTCTTATGAGAAATGATTGAGAGAGCTGGGAATGTTTAGCTTGGAGAAGAGAAGACTGAGAAACGACATGATGACTATTTTTAAATATCTGAAGGGATGTCATGTGGAAGATGGAGCCAGCTAGTTTTCTGCTGCTCCACAGACTAGAACACAAGCCAATGGACTTAAATTACAAGAAAAGAGATTCCATCTGAACATTAGGAAAAACTTTTCCTTCCTTCCTTCCTTCCTTTTCTCTGTTCAGCCGTGGAACAGACTGCCTTGGAAGGTGGTGGACTCTCCATCTCTGGAGGTCTTGCAAGCAGATGGGCATCACCAATGCTTTATGTTCATTTCTGCCTAACAGGAGTGTGGTGTACTGGTCTGAGCATTGGACTATGACTCTGGAGAGCAGGATTTGATTCCCCACTTGATCATGGATAGCCACTGGGTGACCTTCAGTGAGACACATACTCTCAGCCCCAGAGAACCTCATGATAGTTTAACCTTTGGGTCACCGTAAGTCAGAAACGACTTGGAGGCAAACAACTACAAGGGGGGGGGGGTTGAAGAGTTGGCCTAGACATCTCTGTGGGTCCTTTTAAGTTTTAAGATGCCACAATTCTGACCCTTTAAACAGTTCCTCCACTTTTGTGTCTTAATCAAACTCCACTTATCTAATCCAGGACTCTTAAGTCACCCTTTACAAGCCTGTCCTCCCCAACCCAGCATGAGGACATGAAAGCAAAAGTGGTGGAAAGGAAAGATACCATTAAACACTGATAGTTGAGCTTTAAGTGTATTTTTAGCACTGGGGTTTAATGACTTGGAGGCAGTTTTAACTACAAGCCACAAAATCCACCGAAATGCACTTTCATTTAAAGAGGAAATCCCAACTTTGTAGCTGTGCAGTCCAATTACTAGGATTTTATTCCATCCTATACGTAGCAGATAGATTAAAGCAGCTTAGCAGAGGGAGGCAGAAGTGGGAAGAGATAACACCAAAGATGCCAGGATTTCCATTTTGCAGAAGGCTGGGTTAACCCTGGCTCAGAGAAAGTGGGGTACAGTTTTGCAAGAGAATACTTTGCCTATAGGAAACAGGTGCATGGCTTTGGCTGAGAGAATTAGCTTCATGAAACTAGGTTTGCAGATTTGCAGAAGAAACCCTGCCACAGAATGGGACAGGTGTTGTTCTTCCCACCCCCCAAAAAATACCTGTTTTAAGTCAGATGATTGCTTTGATTTTAACTACGGGTGCATCTACACTGTAGAAATAATACATTTTAAGACAGCATTAAGTGTCTTAGCTCCATCGCAGAGAATCCTGGGATTTGTAATCTTGTGAGGCACCAGTACTCTTTGGCAGAGAAGGCTAAAGACCTTGTAAAATTACAAACCCCATAATTCCATAGGATGGAGCTACAGCATTTAAATTGGGATCGAACTGCATTATTTCTTCTATCTAGATGTTCCCTATACATTAGCCAGTAAGAGGGACCATAGCTCATGGGTGTAGCTACAGAGATGTAGCAATGGGGAGGGGATAAATTAATGCATTTCCCCCCCTTCAAATAAAAACTGAGTGGAATTTTCCTTCAGACCCCAAATTTCTAGCATTGCAAAGAGTAAAACTTGTTCACCTCTAGTACTCTTCTACTTGCTGGGCTGGCATTCCCTTAGCATCATACTGCTTGCTCTTTTTCGTGGAGGCCTCAACTGTATTTCCAAATACATATCCAAGGGCAACCATGTTGGCCATATAACAAAGTACAACAACATCCCAAATCCACAAATCAGTGACACCTTTATCAGAAATACATGCCGCAAGCTTTCATAGTTCCATTGGCTTCTCCATGAGGCAAAGGTGTTAAAAATTATACAGAAAGGAGAAAAAATATGGCAGAACAGGGTTGGACTGGATAGTCCTTGGGGTCTCTTTCATCTCTATGATTCCATGATTCTATAGTTCTATGAAGAAGAGAATGTTAAGGGGTGACATGATGACCATGCTTAGATATTTGAAAGAGTGTCTCCTTGAGGATGGAGCAAGCTTGTTTTCTGCTGCTCCAGAGTCTAGAACAAGGAACAAAGGATGCAGACTACAGGAAAAGAGATTCCACGTCAACATCAGGGAAAAAAAATTCTGCAGTTGCTCAACAGTGGAAGACGCTCCCTTGGAGTGTGGTGGAGTCTCCTTCTTTTGAAGGAACAAAGGCTGAATGGCCATCCGTCACAGGGAGTGCTTTGACTGTGTCTTCTTGCATGGCAGGGGGTTGAACTGAGCCCTCCAGATCTGGGATTCTATTGATTCTACCATCGTCCAGGAAAGCAAGGACAGCTCTGAAGATCTCCCATGGCTTACACCCTTTTGTAGGAAGCAGGGCACGATTACTTACTTGACAATAACATAAAATGGTTCCCAGCTCTGACTGTCGCCCACGGCTCTCCCTTCCCTAGTGAATACTTAAGAAGATTTTAAAACAAAAAGCAGGAGAGAGGGGGAGGAAGATTAGATTGGACCAGATGCCCTGGATTTTCTCTCTTTGTAATGACCACTTGGACACGCAAAGTTTGCAATCACTTCATGCTGCTTTTGTTTATTTCTCCTTTCTGTTGTCCAGAAGAGGGTGCCTTAAAACGGTAGAGGAACTGGAAACCAACAAGCTCTACAATGAATGACTTATGGAGCTGGGTGTGTTTAGCCTGGGGAAGAGAAGGTTAAAAGGTGACATGATGGGTTGAATCTATGGATAAAATCCATGGATACAGATGACTGACTATACAACGCAGAGCATATTCACTGCACAGTTGTCATGGAAGCTTCCAGCCTCTCACCCTCCCCTTTGTGCCCACAGGGACTCTGCCAGCAGGATACTCCTTTGCTCTGCAATTGCTTTTAGCATCCACCTTGGCATCCAAGCCTAGATCGCTGGCAGTCATCCGCTTTCCTGGTCACTCTTCACCACACAAGGGCTCTCTCTTTCTTTGTTGGGATCCATGGCCAACTCAGCCACTCACTCCAGGCTATGGACAGGTTAATGGCTGGCACTCTCTAAATTCCAGTGCATTTTTGTACTTTTTGAATTTAACTTTGCCATCTGTGGTACCGAATGAGAAACCAAACAAAGAGATTTTACTTTAAAAGAAAAGAAAAACCCAACAAAACCTAGCACCCTAGGCAGGTAAAAATAGTTTCATGACTCCTGGAGTTTCTCATCAGCCGTCCTGTTCCTTCTGAAACTTCTGCCTATATTATTCATCTTGCTTTTAAAAGAACAGGGGGTGGGGAGAGAACAGAAAAAAAGCAGAAAGGAAAAGAATCCTAAGTAAACAGCAAAATTGGTGGTTATATGAACTCCGGGAGTCTACAACCTTTTTTAACCCTCCCATTTGGTACCTAAATATAAAAATGTTCTTCATAATTACTACATCCTGCTTGATCTAGAAGTACAGTAACTGCAATGCCACCTCTAGAGACACCCACCAGGTGTAATTCATCAAAAGAAAGAGATCCACCCTCAGGAATGCAGGGAAGTTAAAATAACAGAGAAAGAAAGAAAATGAAGATCTCAGAAACACATTTCCAAACCAGTGGGTGAGCAAGGCAGGAGAGAAAGAGAGAGAAGCTAACATAATGGGAGAACAGATTTCATTTTTGAGGCATTCAAGCATGTATTTCCAATTTTATTGTTGGAAAAACTCTGGATCAAGGAAGAACTCATGGCAAGAGGAGGTTGACCATGAAATGGACAAAGCCTGGGACACGAGAAGCAAGAATTAATTGGATAATACTAAATCCAAGAAACTGACACTAATTCACTGGCACAAACACGAATTGCGACCATTCAAATTCATCACATTGTTATTCTCTGACCTGATACATTATATATTACATTAGCATTGGGCTAGACCATGGGACTTACAGATGTACAGAAAATGCCATGGAGGATGTGACTGTTGAACTTCAAAGGAGCTCATTCTGTTACTGATACCTTCAAAAGATTACTTTTCTCCTTCCAAAGCCTCCTTCCTCCAACCTGGAATTGGTCCTCACAACGACTACAAGCCCATGATAGGGTTGTTGTCTGGGAATTATGGGAGCTGTCAGGTTGGAGATGGGAGTCCCAAAGCATGGTATCTCATCATACAGCCTCTTCCATTTACAGGACCACTCATCTGCATCTCCCCTTTCTTTCCAACCCCATCAAAACAGACTCTTCCCTCTTCAGATACTTTGCTAAAGGAGTGATCTATTTCAGTGAGAGGTCACTGACCTGCTAAAAGTACAGCAATAAGTCGATAGCAACAAATCGCTGTCAGTGAATCAAGAGTGGAGAAATCTGAACTTGAAATTTTGAATAATCTCATATGTATAATATTTTTCTGGTACAACGGATTTACTGCATCCTTTCTATTTCCCCATTCCCAATCAGGAAAAGGACAACCAAGATCAATGGTGAAGCACTGCTCTTTCAGACAGCATGCAGTCAAAATCTCAAATAAAACCAGAAGCAACTGCAGTTTCAAATAGCATGGGTAAGGAGAAAGTAGAAGAGAAGGGAAGAGGAGGAAGAAGAGGGCAAACAACAGTATGAGAAAAGGTGGGGAGAGGATGGAGAGATGGCAAGAGCAAAAGTAATGGGGAAGAGGACTGAAGAAAACTTCACTTAATTATCCAGGAGCCTAGCACTGTGTCATACATCAAAGACTTGCAAAGGGGTTCATTGCAGTTCGTCCCAAATAATACTATAATGGGTATTCATCAATTCATATTACATAGAAATCAGTCCAAAAGGTAACCAATGAGAGAGGAAGAAGTCACTGGAGTTTATCTCCCAATTTCAAATTGAGTCAATTCAAATTCACGTAAATTCGCTAGTTTAGCGAATTTAAGTGAAATCTAGTTGCATTCGGAATGCGTTCAGAATGACTTCCCATTTCCCCAAAATGACCCCCCATTGCCCGAAATTGCGCGAGATACTCTTATAAGCATTAACGTAAAAACCTATGATGGTCTACTCCCAGAGAGGCCCAACAGCACACTCCACAGCAGAAAGCAGACACCCCACATTTGAAGTGTCATCCAGTGCAATACACACTTTGCATGCCCCCCTAGAAATGCCCCTGTCTGTAAGCATTATTCGTGGTTGAGGAGTTGGATCAGTTCTTGAGTAACAAAGGGGTGCACAGCTGCAATGTCCTTTGGTAAAAGCACAGTCCAGTAGCTTCAGTGGCCTAATTTCCTGCTCCACCAGTGAACAGGGACCTCATCCTGTAGAGGGAAAACTGGATCCTGCACTGAGACTTTCCCCATAAAAAGAAAACACAGTCAACAGCTGGAACAAGGATGCTGAAAACAAAACATCACATCACCATAAAAGTTATTGTAGCATTGTTATGCCACTCTCCTGTTTGAAGAGGAGAGTGGTGTTAGTGATTTTTGTGGCACTGAACATAAGCTCCGACACTGATCATTAAGTGTAATAATTAGATTGGTTTTGTGTTGCAATTTTAGCATTCAAACACAATTAGTCAAGAATGGATCTGAACAAACCGAACTGCAATGCTATTATCTTCCCCAGTAGAAAAGCTTTCCCAAGACAGAAAGAAAACCCACACAGCTGGGATGACACCTTGAACGCCTGCAGTCTGCCGATAAAAAACCACTTGGAAAGAAATTTTAAAAATGGTTTCGTTGAGCAATGGGAAGAGGGAAGACTGGCTTGGGGTGTTAATGCTGTGCAGCAGGAGGCAGTTGGCAAGAATTTCAAAACTAAATGCATTAATTGGATGTATCTGAAGGATGAGGCTGTGGAGAATCCATTTCAACTCACTTGGAAAGTGAGCTCCATCTTAGAACCATAGAGTTTGAAGGGGCCTCAGAGTGCATTGATTCCAATTCATGTTAAGTGTAGGAAACCCAGCTGAACCATCCCTAGCAGGCGGCTATCCGACCTCTTTGGGAAGATGTCCAGAGAAGAAGACCACATCACCTCTACATACAATGGGAACCTCTCTTGCAATCAATAATAATATTTTAATAATATTTATTTATTTTTACCCCACTCTGCAGGGAAAAGGCTATCAGAGCGGCTTACAAATTGTTAATTAGATATTTCGCCCTAATGTTGAATTGAAATCTACCCTCCTGTAACTTAGACCTGTTCCTACCCTCTGGGGTAGCAAAGAACAAACCTTCACTGTAGCAACCCTTGAGGAATTTAGAGTATGAACATGTCACCCGTCAGTCTTCTATCTGGCAAGCTGAACATGCCCAGCTCCTTCAACCGCTGTTCCCATATGCTGTGTCCTCCATACCTCTTCTCATCCTTGTTGCCCCTCTATGCATCTGCCCCAACTTGTCTCTATCTGTCTTAAAATGAGGTGCCTCCAACTGGACACATTACTTCAGATGAGGCCTAATCAATACAGAATATTGTAGGACTAATGTTTCCCTTGTATTATTTAGTCATTGTGAAACACTAGTAAAGGTGCCATTGCTTTTCTGTATCTCTGGAGCAAGTTGGGGTACTCCAAGGGAGTGTGTTCCACTGATGAACAGCCCTAACTGTCAGGAAGTTCCTCCTAATGTTGAGGTGGAATCTCTTTTCCTGCAATTTGTATCCATTGTTCCGAGTCCTAGTCTCTGCAGCAGCAGAAAACAAGTTTGCTCCTTCCTCAATGAGACATCCCTTCAAATATTTAAACAGGGCTATCGTATCACCTCTTAACCTTCTCTTCTCCAGGCTAAACATCCCCAGTTCCCTAATGCGTTCCTCATAGGGCATGGTTTCCAGACACTTCACCATCTTAGTTGCCCTCCTTTGGATCTGCTCCAGTTTCAGTACCTTGCATTTCTCTGCATTGAATTTCATTTTGTTAGCGTTGGCCCAGTTTTCTAATCTATTCAGGTCATTTTGAATTTTGATCCTGTCTTCTGGAGTATTGGCTGCTACTCCTAATTTAGCGTCATCTGCAAATTTGATAAGTATTCCCCCAATTCTGTCATCCAAGTCATTAATAAAGATGTTGAATAGCACTGGGCCCAGGACAGAACCCTGTGGGACCCCACTGGTCACTTCTTTCCAGGATGAAAAGGAGCCATTGTTGAGCACCCTTTGAGTTCGGCCAGTCAACCAATTACAAGTCCATGTAACAGTTACCTTGTCTAGCCCACATTTTGCAAGCTTGTTTGCAAGAATGTCATGGGGAACCTTGTCAAATGCCTTACTGAAATCAAGATATACTATATCCACAGCATTCCCTTCATCTACCAAGCTGGTAATTTTATAAAAAAAAAAAGAGATCAGGTTCGTTTGGCATGACTTGTTTCTCTGAAACCCATGTTGGCTTTTTGTGATTGTGGCATTGCCTTCTAAATGTTCACAAACTCTCTGCTTAATGATCTGCTCTAGAATCTTTCCTGGAATTGATGTGTAGATCTTTCCAAGGCTTAGAAGGTCTAGAAACCACCAAGACCTATGTGAGATGGCTTAGGTTTTTAAACAGAGGCTGTCTGTCAGTGGTAATTTGATTGTCAGTCCCTGCATGGCAGGGCAATGGACTGGAAGGCCCTAGAGGTCTCTTCCAACTCTATGATCCCATGAGTAACCTAATAATCAAGATCCTACATCAGGATTTTATACCACAGATGCTACCTAAGCTATGTATCCCTTGTGCTGAATAGTGGGTATTTATTTCTTTACTAAGTTTCTTCTCAAAGGGAGCAATGAATCATTTTAGTAGTTTTCTTACCACTACAAGAGTAACTTTAATAAACACACAGTTTTTGAAGCCTAGTAGCAATTTGGGATGCATTTCGCACAAAATTAGTATGCAGTTGTTTTTTGCACAGAAAACAACATTTTCTGAACAAAAAACAACAACTTTTGTGCAGGCTCCTTTCCGCACAGAAATATTATTTTCTGTACAGAAAATTGTACTTTTTCCACAAAACATCCATGTGTGTGAATTTTGCGCAGAGAAAGTCGCAAATTGCAAACATTCTCCAGGATTATTCTCATCAGGGATTCCTGACACTTTTGAATACAGTGGTCCCCCGGGTTACGAAAGTAATCCATTCTGGATTACCTTTCGTAACCCGGAGGTCTTCGTAACCCGGGGGACCACTTTCTTTGATGCACAGGGCAGCAGAGCGCGCTGATTTAAAGGGGCCGGGTTGCTTTTTTTCCCCGCAACCCAGGGATTTTTTCGGGAACTGAGGCCGTTTATCCGGCCCCGGCTCTTTCGGATCCCAGGGATTACGTATCCCGGGGGATTCATAACCTGGGGGACCACTGTATGTTTTTCTCACAATTTCTGAATGTTTTCAAATATTCTATATTGAATAGCAACATTGTGCAACTGAATCAAGGCAATGAATGTGCAACCAAACACATGACCCAACCTGAATGTGCATCCATTCATGATGTACATCCATGCACACCTGCATGTTCAACAACACTTCAGGAACAAATCCGCCTCTACAACTTCAGAGTAATTCAGATATTCTGCATCAGTCAAAACCCAACACAATTTTGCCCAACCCAACACAATTTTGGCCTATGAGTTTTTCTTTCTCGTACCAGAACAAGTCAGCAAGCTTCCCCCCCCCCTTTTCAATGAGGCTTCTACAATTTGCAGGGGGGGGGGGGAACCCCGCCTCTGCACAAAAGAACTATCTTCTTTTCCTTTGTTAAGCAAAGAACTCACACAGAGCAAGCACAGAAGGACGGCTTGATTGATGAAAAAGATTTGAAGAAGGCTCATTGATTGAAAAAGAGCCAGGAGAAAGATTATAGTTCTGTGCAGTCTGTTGTCACAGCTGCCATAATTCTGTGCATCTGTGCAATTACACTATTTGCACAAAAGTCATTCTCACGGACACAAAAGCCCTTAGCAAGAAAGGCAGGGAATATCTGAGCACATCACAGGTGAGGAGATTACTGGTGTTTTCTTGACTTGCAAAGAAGAAGATTCGTACCCCTAGCCACCGTGGCATAGTGATTTGAGCATTGGACTATGACTCTGGAGACCAGGATTCAAATCGCAGCTTGTAAACCCATTGGGGGACCTGGGGCAACTCACTCTCTCTCAGCTTCAGGGAATGGCAATGGCCAGTCCCAAAACGTGCCAAAACAACAACAACAACATGATAGGGTCACCATAAATCAGGAACAACTTGAAAGCACACAAGAACAATAAACAACAACAAAAACATCATCATCAAGCTGATGGAGGCTGGTAGTACCACTGTGAGTGGGTCAGTGAATCTGTTTTGGCTTTTGGATTGAACTTTCAAGGAGCCATCCAAGCTGTAAGATCTATTTGGGGCTATAATTCAAAACTTAAAATGCTTCTCCTAAAGTACAAACTATAAATCTCAGAGCAGACCCATCGAATTGCAGCCTCTAACAAGACAAGTACAGACACTATCAGGGTGGGGAAAGTACACCATGTGGACTGCACAGAATCATACAGCTGGAAGGAACTCCCAAGGGCCATGTAGTCTAACCCTCCACCATGCAGGAACGTACAACTAAAGCATCCTTTTTGACTCATGTTGCAAAAAAAGGAAAATGAATGGCCTCTTCTAGAAGCTAAACAGCAGAGCAAGGCAGTTTTTAAAGAGGTTCTTAGGATCCCCTGCACTGTTTATCATTTCAAAAAACCCATTTTATCAAAGAATTCCCCTTCTCCCCTCTTCTAACACATGCAGCCTTCATCCATATACACTCCCTAGATTCATGACTCAGAACCATGGAGAATATGACACTACACAGTAATGATCACACATTAACAGCCCTGTTTCCGCCCTATGGAATCCTGGGATTTGCAGTTTAGGGAGGGGCCTCTAGATCCCTCAAAAAGAGAGATCTAGTGGCTCCCTGAACTGCAAATCCTAAGATCCCATAGGATGCAGCCGTGGCAGTTTAAGTAGAATCATAGCGCTATAACAGTCTAGTGTGAAACAACCCCTGGGTCTCAGGGCTCTTTTATGCTACACAATTATAGTGTAGTGTGAAAGAGTCCTTGTTGGCAGCTTACACCTGCATACGTTCCACAGAGGAGCAGGGGGGCATTTTCCCCTCCAAGAAACAAACACACCCTGAGCTCTGGGTGCAAGTATTGTCTGCTGCGGCTCCTAGGAAAAAAGAACTTCAGAAGGATCCATCCTCTCCCTCTATTTGTAGTGAGAACAGGCTGCCAAATAGATGAATTTCTTGAAGCAAACAATGTGTTATTCAATGGGCTTCTTAGTCAGACTCAAAATGGAAGACATTGTGGAAATCCTCCTGGAGTGAAGGTTGAAATGTAGAAGATGATGATGTCTGGTCACCCTGAGAAGAAGATTAATGCACAGAGCCATTGCACATGCAGGTTTGTGTGAGCACAGTGATGTGCATTGCACACCTATATTCATGTCCATACCATTGTGCATTCAGCTATACAACAGGCCTTTTCCATCTGTGGGTGTTCGGCTCTGGGACCTCCCTCCCCAATGGATGGATAAAACCATGGGAGTTCAAGCCCATATTAGTCAATAGGTGTACACGTGCCCATGTCAGCATGGCTGTGTCCATACGTTACCATCTACTAATATAGGGTGGGGTTACCTGTGAGTGCTGCAATCCACAGAGGGCTAACCCAACAATAAATCAGACCCACTGTATATTCAGTTGTGTATCTAGTTGCACAACATCATTGTTCAACTCTCGGGCTGTGGAGAGCAATCATTGTACAACTTGACCCATGGTGAGTTAGACCATGCAACCCCAGTCGAGGATCTCAGCCATGGTTTCCTGGATTTGTCTTCTCAGCCAGCGAGATCTCATTGCAGTTCTATGTTTGCAGTCTTTATTTAGGCCTTGCGTAAGCGGATTCTTATTTTAAACATTAAACCTCCAGAGTTTCAGAATCGGATCCCATTGCACTCCACAGGAAAGAACAGTGTTCCTTAAAATAATCCCAATTTGATGCTCTCTGTTCTAATGTGATAGCAATTGAGGCGGAGGGAGGTAGAGGCGTGGAATGACATCTCAGAACTGATTTCCCTGGAAAATATATACAGTTAAAGTACTTCAGATTGCCGCAGCTCCACAAAGCAATTTTGTTCACAATGTGCTATAAAAAGCCGAGACGTCGCCGCTATTTCAATGTTCATTAACAGCGCCCGCTTAAAGACCTCGAACCGAGGTGCCATGAGGGTGTCTTCTCCTCGGCTTCTCTCTTAATTAACATGCCAAAGGTACAGTTTCCCTGAGATGAAGGTCCCACTGAAACATCATGATCATCATCATCATCATCATCATTTCAATAGCATTAATGTTTTAAATGCATTTCTTCCTTTTTGATATCCTTGTCTTTGCATTTCCCAGTTTATGCAGCTGCTCAGATTGAATATTAGCTACTAAGAAAACAACAGAAGGAGCAAGAAAACCTGGCCAATGGATGCTTCCTTGCCTCTATCAAGAAACCAAGAACAGACACATGCATTTATTCAATCATGCGAGAGCTACGGTAACCATCACCTTTGCTGGCAGGAAGGATGAGCGGAATATCCATTCATTCATTCATGTAAAAAAATTTTATGTCATAGTTGTTGAGTGACTTCAAGTCATTTCTGATTTATGGCAACCCTAAAGGCAAACCTTTCATGGAATTTTCTTGACAAGATTTGTTCAGAGGGGGTTTCCCCTGACCTTCCTCTGAGGATGAGAAAGTGTGACTTGCCCAAGATTCCCTAGGTGTTTTCTATGACCGAGGAGGGATTCGAACCCTGGTCTCCAAAGTCATAGTCCAACACTCAAACCACTACACTACACTGGCTCCCTTTATAACCCGCTCTTTATCAAGGGACCTCAGGGTGGTTTGCAAAGAACATTAGAACAGATTAAGCAGATTTTTTAAAATAGTAAGATTATTTACATAAGATATAAAAATATTAAACCATATATCAAGTTAAAAACAGATTTTAAAAAATTAGAAGTTTTAAAAACTAAATAAATGAGTTGTTGGGTTAGGGAATCCTAGAGTGGGAAGAAACCACAAGGGCCACCCAGTCCAGCTCAGAGGTTTTGGTAAACAGCCTGAAAAACCCACCAAAAGAAAAAGAAAAAAAAAAGCCAAGTTTTAACTTGGCACCTAAATGAAGTAAGTACTGGCACCAGTTGGGCCTCCAGAGGGGAGAGCATCCTACAGTTAGAGTGCCATGTCTGAAGAGGCCTTGCTCCCATCTCCAAACACAGTGTGTTGTCCTCAGTGGTGGGTCACAGAGGAGGGCCTGCCAGCAGCCCTAAATCCTTGGGGATCACAGATGTGGAGAGAAGGACCACCTTAGTAGACTGAAATGAGAACCAACCAGCCTTGAACTGCCAACCTTCCGAATGTCAGAATTGCCATCTTAAGGCACTGCATCCCACTGCCCAGGTTACTGCTGATTAAACAAGTGACAGAACTGTTTTATGTGAAGTCGGAGACTTTTACAGCCAGCATCCATAGTTTTTTGTGGGTTTTTCAGGCTATGAGGCCGTGCTCTGGAAGAGTTTATTCCTGACGTTCCATGCCAGCATTCTCTGAAGATGCCAGCCTCAGATGTTGGTGAAACATCAGGAATAAACTCTTCCAGAACACAGCCACATAGCCCAAAAACATACAAAAAAAACCTACAGAACTGTGTTTAAAAATGTTTTTGTTTCATTCTTTAAGTATGAGATAATATCATGCAAAGAAGCCAGTGTCTGCTTGGGAACGAGAGCCCTCTCTCTCTCCTCCCATAGAGATGATATCTATTGTTTAATTGACTTATGTTCTTGAGTGAAAATAACCAAGGGAATATCACCGCTCCCGGCTGCATGTCACAGCCACTCTCCAAGTCCCTAGTCCTCACCATTTAAACCCTTCACCAAGAATGAAGCTGCAGGCAGCCTTGCAGATTCAAAAGAGAGAGATTGAAAGTGGCATTTTTCTTATTTAGAATCACTCCTGGGTTGCACTGCTCTAAATCCGTCGTCTTAATGTTCATTTAATGCTTTTGTGTGTTTAATTATGTCCGTCTCCTGGGACTTGCCCCAGGCAAGGAAGATGGCAGCCGGGGAGGAGTTTGCTCCAATGATTTGTGGCATTGTTCTGGCTCCAGCGGGCCCAGCTGATATGCTTGTAAATGCCACCTGGAGCTCAGTCAGGGCTCAAGAAGAAGAAGGATGCTTCCAGCACACAAATGGGTCCTGGATAATTATAAGGTAGAGGTATGTCAACAAAGCACCTTCTCTTTAAAAAAAAAAAGACACACAGAAAGAGAGATCTGTGTTTTCAGCTGTCATCAACAGCATGTGAAACATCATAGAACCATACAATCCTAGAGTTCGGAGAGACCCCATGGGTCACCCAGTCCAACCCTATTCTATCATGCAGGAAGACACCATCAAAGTCATCCCTGGGAGAGAGGACCATCCAGCCTCTGTCTAAAAACCTCCAAAGAAGGAGACTTCACCACCCTCTGAGGCAGCATCTTCTACCGATCAACAGCTCTTACTGTCAGGAAGTTCTTCCTAATGTTTAGGTGGAATCTCCTAATTTCCTGTTCTGGGTCCTGTTCTCTGGAGCAGCAGAAAACAAGCTTGCTTCATCCTCAATATGACATCCCTCCAAATATTTAAGCATGGCTATCATGTCCCCCTTAACCTTCTTTTCTCCCAGACTAAACAGATCCAACTCCCTAAACCTCTCCTCATAGGCTTCATAGCTTCCAGACCTTTCACTATTTTGGTGGCCCTCCTCTGGACACACTCCAGCTTGTCCATATCCTTCTTGAATTTTGGTTTCCAGAAGGGGATACAGTATTCCAGGTGAGACCTGACTAAAAGAGAATAGAGTGGGACTGTTCCTTCCTTCAATCTTCCTTCAATCTAGGCATTACACTTCCCTGTTGATGCAGCCTAGAATCACACATATTTCCCTTGCCTCCAAGCACATGGGTTGGAATCCGATTTGTGCCCTACACAAGGTTATGTTCCACTATGGAAAAATTTGGACACTTTTGACTGGTGCAGCATTTCTACATTTACATCCAACTGTAGAAGTGAAGTTGCACACAGTCACGTTTATCACACAAGGGGGGCAAACAGGATTTAAATGAGAGTTAAACAGGAATTAAACAGGAAATGCCTTATGTTTAACATAGGACATTTCCTGTTTAATTCCTGTTTAAATCCTGTTTGCCCCCTGTTTGCCCACTAGTGTGATAATGTGTAACCCCTATCAGTTTGGCTCCATGGGAGGGAAACCAAAAGTAAGGGGCTGTTTTTACGAGTTGACTTCAGAAAGAGATTGCTGGTGCTGGACTGGAGATGCATTTGCTAGGGCTAAAGAAGAGGCCCTTTTCACCTTTAATAAGGTAGTGGGATTTTTCATTGTGCATACCATGTATTGTAAGCTATATTTCAAGGGAAGGAACTGGCAAATCATCTCTTGAGTATTTCTTGCCTATTAAAACCCTATGAAAATAATAGGGTCGCCATAAGTCAACAAGCAACTTGAAAGCACATGCACACTCACATTTCAGAGGGACAAAAAAGGGTAAATTCTTTTTAGTGTAATTTCTATATTGCACTTGCTTCTATTTTCTATTTTTTTTTAATCTAAGGAGTAGAATTCAAAGACATATCCATATTAGTCCATAGAATCAGTAAATAGAGAGATCTTGCAGCACCTTTGAGACTAACTGAAAGAAAGATGTGGGCAGCATGATTTAATTCTACATCCTTAGATTTGGACCAAATGCATATGAGGAAGTAGACTTAAGTCTAGGAAAGCTCATTCTACCAACTTCTTTCTTTCAGTGAGTCTCAAAGGTGCTACAAGATCTCTTTACATTTCAATTTAAGGGTTTAAGATTTGCATCCAAATGTAGAAATACAACTGTTCAGCATAGGCAGAAGGGTCCTATAGTCAGGTCCTGCACTTGACAGTTCATGGGATGCATGGAACTTTTGGGACAGCGCATATGAGTAAAAATGTTGTATTGTTGTATTGTTGTTCAATATATATCCAGAGAGAGAGAAAGAGAGAGAGAGAGAAACCTAAATTGTCTTACTATAGTATTCAAACATAATTGAACAGTTACAATATTAAATTATACTTGACTCCATGGAACCCAGAAAGACATAACGATGCCTACAGAGTGATGCTGCAGACTTACTCACCTTTCCTTTTCCACCCACCTCAACAGCAAGACATCGGGAATGTCCAGCTAAGAGGCAGGATAGAGAAAGAACACCAAGAAGTCCAATACAAATGGCTGAACCATTTTGATTGATTGATTAGTTTTTTGTGGGTTTTTCAGGAAGCATTTATTCCTGATGTGTCGCCAGAATGTGGTGTGTGCACAATGGAAGCTTGTTTGCAATTCATCTGTCGGGATGCTTTGATTGTGAGTCCCTGCATGGCAGTGGGTTGGAATGGATGACCCTTGTGGTGTCTTCCAGCTCTATGATTCTATTTGTGCATTCTCTTGCCTAACTGGTGTCTCAAGTTCAGCTGCATAACACTGCCATTCAACACAAGAGATTAACCCATGCAACCCTAATGTAGCATTATGGCCAGAGGCCAATATTAAATTATTCCTCTCAGAGTAGGCCCATTGAATCAATGTGAACTAGATAAGTCAAGACTTGTATAACTTCTGTCACTTCAGTGGGTCTAGTTTTGTTGAGACTAGGCCAAAGGGTGGGAATCAGTCAATCAATCAATCAATCAATCAAGATGCCAGCAACAGATGCTGGCGACACATAAATGCTTCCTGAAAAGCCCACAAAAAACTAATCAATCAATCTATCAATTTATCTATCTATCAAAATGGTTCAGCCATTTGTATTGGACTTCTTGGTGTTCTTTCCCTATCCTGCCTCTTAGTTGGACATTCCTGATGCCTTGCTGTTGAGGTGGGTGGAAAAGGAAAGGTGAGTAAGTCTGCAGCATCACTCTGTGCATGAAGAGCTCTTCACCTAATGAGCATCTTGCAAGAGACAAACAGCTTCTCAGAGGCTTACCACCAGGAAGTTAATGGTGTGACAGATCCGCAAGTTAGCAGAGAGGCATTCTTTATTACAAAGGGAGTGCTGCAACCCTTTAAACCTAACCATGGAGAAAAGAAATCAATGCAAGCATGTTTCTCATTTCTCACAACATTATTTTTTATCTTTCTGTACAGATGCCTCTCAACACCATTATTTGGAGCTTCCACTTTCCACACCGACTGAAGAAAAGGCTGGTTTTTCCTGTCATGTACACATTTCACCACTGAGTTTCTCAATCTAACTCTGGGGAGGTGTAACAAATCCTGTCTATCAAATCTAGCAACATTTCTTTCCATCCCTAGGAAGAATCAAGGGACTGATGCAGAAAGAGAGAGAGAGACATAGTAAGGATGAAACTGGGGACAACGTTTACTCTTTTTCTGCCATTTTGTAGGCTCAACACAATAGGGGTGTCAGGAGCTGAGTCTTGCACCTTGCCTGCTACAGGTAATAGGGATCAGTTTTGCCTGCCACCATTAACAGCTTTGCTTGCTTACAATATTATATGGTAGTAATACTGGATGATGGGAAACGTATTCATAAATGAATAGCTAAGCCTGTAGTTCATAACCCTTTGGTGGTTATAGAGTAGATGTGGAGGGGAAGAGAGATTGTGCAGGTAGTTTCAATGTGTCAAATCCAGCAGGACACCAAGTGCAGAAAAGCAGGCTTTAGTAATCCCACCTCGATCCGAAGAGAGAGGCAGGAAATATAAATAAAAATTATTATTATTACTATTATTAAATTATTAAAACTCGGAAAACCTTTATTAAGAAACAACAGAACAAGTCTGCTGACTTTCATTGTCAGACCTGACCAACAAATGTTACAATTGTCTAATTAATCTACACAAAATTTCAGACTTCAGCTAAGACTCTTATTCATTATAATTAATAAACACATTTATCTTCCTGTTCCCATGCTACCCATTTCATTTGTTATTAGAGCCAGATAATTTCACACAAATGACCTCAAGTAAGCTTGCCTTCTTTCTTGTATCATCTCAGCAGCTATGTCTATGTAGTAACCCTACTAAATTCTACTGTTGCTACCAACATATTATGTCAGGACAAAAGCATATACAACTCCTGACACAAGGTCAGTCTCGTGAGAATGAATGGTATGGGGTGAAAGGAAAGGTGATCATAGAGAAAAGGGGAAAGTGAGCCTGTTTGATTTTATGGGTGAATCAGCCCATTCACAACAATTGGAATTATTATATGGGATGGAGAGGTCTTTTTAAAGATCAGAAACTATTTCTGCTGTATATGAAGAAGAAAGAAGAGAATATTCCAATTGCAGACTTGGAGATTTGGAGCAACATTAGTGGGCCCAAACAGACAGGCCAAAATAAAGCTGCTTTGGGTCACTTTGGAGGTATGCTCTTTAAATGATGCATGTGTCCTAAGAGGCTGGAAGCCGCACCACAGCCATGCTCCAGTCCTAAGGACTAGAGTGCAGCTTTGGCACAGCTTCCGGCCTCTTAAGATGCATGCATCATTTAAACAGCATGCCTCTAAAGTGACTCGAAGCAGCTTTATTTTGGCCTGTCTGTTCAGGCCCATGGTTTACTTTCATTAGGTCAGAAGTAGAACAAAAAGCTAATTTTTTGAGAATATATATATATATATATAGTGGACCCACACCATATGCAGGCGCGCTATACACAGCCTCAAGTTTACACTGAAGCAGCACAACAATCAAACATATGGCATGCATCCTGCCACAAGCACAACTCCCCATTGTTTTTGAATGTTTTTTGTTGTTGATTGGAAAAGTGGAAAGTCAATTTTGTTTGTGTTTGATGTATTATTTAGGTTGTGTTGATTGTGTGTTTAGTGTTATAGTTTAAATGAGGGTGGAACTGCAGAGAGAGGGAGGTAACTTTGTTATCATAGAATCATAGAGTTGGAAGAGACCACAAGGGCCATCCAGTCCAACCCCCTGCCATGCAGGAACTCCAAATCAAAGCATCCCTGACAGATGGCCATCCAGCCTCTGCTTAAAGACCTCCAAGGAAGGAGACTCCACCACACTCCGAGGGAGTGTGTTCCACTGTCGAACAGCCCTTACTGTCAGGAAGTTCCTCCTAATGTTGAGGTGGAATCTCTTTTCCTGCAATTTATATCCATTTTTCCACATCCTAGTCTCTGGAGCAGCAGAAAACAAGCTTTATTTTGGGTTAGGTTGGTAGTGTGGACGGTTAGAGATTTAGATATTATGGTGTGTTTTTTTCATTTTTGTATGCATTTGGTTTTGTTTTTAAAAGTTATTTTAAAAATATAAACATATTTGAAATAATTATTCTAAGCTTAAACCATGTTAATGCTGGTTTTTCAGTCCTGGCAACATACTTCTGCTGGAAACATCTTTGGTTTCGAATAAAGTTTTCTGGTTTACTACCAAGACTTGAATTTCTGAGCTAAAGTAACCTTGTATACTACAAGGAAACTCCTAGCCAGTGATCATCGCCAGAAAGAAAGCTTCTACCTCTGAAAACAGAATGGGAACAAGAACACTGTAAAAGTAATGGTCGAGATACTCCATCAGCATTGCATCGCATATACCCTGCATGCCAAGCCATGCATGAATTGGTCTGCCCACCCCCCCAAAAAAATCTCCCCCCCCCACACCCTGAAATTTTCCATCGTTCCCAAATTTCTAGCATTGCAGAGAGAAAGGCATGGAAAATCAACAGACACTTCTATTTGCTGTGTTCACCTTCCCACCGCCATTTTGCCCGATCATTTTCTTTGTTTGCCTAAACTCTTCTTTCTAAATGCTCAACTGAAATGTGATGTTATGGCAATGCTAGAAAGTTTGAGAACTGAAGGGAAATTTTTCTTGGAGTTAGAATTCTTATTGAAGAGGTGTGATGCCCTAATTCTGTCCTTTCTGTAAGCATACCCCCATTCATACCCAAATGTGCAACTGAATGCAAAAGTGAATGCAAATGTTCATCTATATATAATGGCACTGCATGCACAACTCTGCTTTTGCAACCTTAAACTGAATGCATTCTGTTCTCCACCAAACAATAATGTCCCACAGCTTCTTCAGCAAAACTTATACATATAACTCTGATTTAACCTCTTCTCCCTCTCCCCATCAAATCCCATGGACATTACCCAGTTCCAGGATTTCTCTTCATGAGGAGTTGATTTATCTCTAGAAATTAGTTGCCATTGCCTCATTGTCCTGAGCAGTTTGGGAGAGTAGTAAGATGTAAAAAATAGCCTTTAGGGCTGAAGACCGGGGTATAAATATAGACCATTAAAATCCTCTTTTCCATTCCCAGGCCAAATTCTGGACATCAGTGAGAAAGATGAGAAGCAAGATTTGGGGAATGAGAGATGGAGAATAAAAATCCTTCTCTCCAATGAGTGCAAGAAATCATAACTGTGGGGTGGTGCAATGGTTTGCGGCACAACGTGATCTGTCAAATCCCAAAGGCACCCTCCGCCATTTCCTATGTGCCAAGAGATTTATCCTCTCGTAGGAGTAAGTACACTTGAACGCACTCTTTGCATTGTCCAAGCAGTCCATGACTTAAATCACCAAGCTTGACTTTCTTCCAACCTCACGACCTTCCAGAGTAACTGGCAAAAGGCATTCATATATCAGCATAATCTGCCAGCATGTGACTGTGATATGAAAGATGAAGATTACCTCGCGCTTCAAGAAACCCGTCCAAGATAAAGGTTGGCTTGGGAAGCTAATTTTCAAGAAGGAAGATACCCAAGAGCCCACTCCACCCTCTGCACTCTATGGAAGATGGAAAGGTCATGATGAGAGAGAATGCATTGCAAAGTACTTATGGGAAAAGGGGAATTATTATCTGAGGGATATGATAGGCTCTGGCTTCTCAACAGTCACCATGAGATCAAGCTTCTGAAAGCAAGTGTCACCGTTTCTCTTGTCAGAAAGTTACCCCAGAATGATAATTCAGTCAGTTCCTTTGTGGTTACACAGCCTTTTTGGAGTTTTCTATTTTCCTTGCATGTTGTTGATGCTGTTGTGTGCCCTCAAGTCATTTCTGATTTACAGCAACCCTAATGCTGACATTGAGTTTTCTTGGCAAGATTTGTTCAGAGGAGGTTTGTCCATGCCTTTCTCTGAGGCTGAGAGTGCGTGACTTGCCCACGGTCACCCAGTGGGTTTCATAGCCAAGCTGTGAATCGAACCCTGGCCTCCAGAATCATTGTCCAACACTCAAACCTATATGCCATACTGGCGTGCATGTTTTCATGACCAACTTCAAGAACTTCAAACCTAACTGTGGGATCTCCTGTGAGGATTAAGGATTATTTACGAGAACTTGAAATCGCATCTCATACTCTGCTGTTATTGTCCCATGTCTCCATAAATTCTTAAATCCAGGATTCCAGCATAAGTCCCAATCTGGGAAAAAGGCAGGGTGAAGATGATGAAGATGATGGTGATGATGATGATGATACATTGTGGTATTGCTTGCCAATTGTTATCACTGTGTTGTTGGTTTTTTTTATGTTTTTGTTCTTTTTAGTAACAGGTCGAGTCTCCCTTATCCAAAATGCTTGGGACCAGAAATATTTTGGATTTTCTCCCCAAATTTTGGAATATTTGCATATCCATCAAGAGATATCTTGCAGATGGAAACCAAGTCTAAACATGAATTTCATTTATGTTTCATCACCTTATACCCATAGCCTGAAGGTAATTGTATACATAATAACCTAAATAATTATGGGCATGAAAGAACAGAACCATCAGAAAGCAAAGGTGTCATTATCTCAGCCATCCATGTGGACAATGTGGACAAAATGTGGTGGAGTCTCCCTCCTGAGAGGTCTTCAAACAGAGATTGGATGGCAATCTGTTGGGATGCTTTCATGGAGACTTCCTGCACGGCAGGGAGTTGGACTGGATGGCCCTTGGAGTCTCTTCCAACTCTATGATTCTATTAATTTTGAAGTATTTCCGATTCTGGAATTTCAGATAAAGAAGACTCAACCTGTATTATACATTGGTGTATTGACATTTTGCTGCCATCTGCCTGAGATTTTCCTTTCCTTTTCTGGTTTTCTTTTGGGCTTTTTTGGGGGGAGGGAACCTTTCTGGTTGGGATACCCTCATTTCATGTATGGCTCTTTCTAATGAACACAGATCTATCCAAGACTTAGTGTTCTTATTTATTTATTTATTGGATGTATCACCCAACATAATCTATTATGTTAATAGAATCATAGAGTTGGAAGAGACCCCAAGGGTCATCCAGTCGACCCCATTCTTCCATGCAGGAACTCTCAATCAAAGCATCCCCAACAGATGGCCATCCAGCCTCTGTTTAAATACCTCCAAGGAGGGAGACTCCACCACACTTCCACTGTCGAACAGTTCTTACTTTCAAGAAGTTCCTTCTAATTTTGAGCAACTGAAGAGGGCAAATATTTTGCTAATATATTTATAAAATTCTTGTAAATCAATATTGCTTTGCTCAGACCTCACTTGGAACGCTGTATCCAGTCCTGGGCACCTCCATTCAGCTGAAATGTGTCCGGAGGAGGGCCACCACTAAGCCCTATGAGGAGGCTGAGGTAGATAGGTATGTTTTCCCTGGGTATGTTTAGCCACGTTAGTTCCACCAAGACCTCATGAAGACAAAAATAAACCTTTTGGTGCTGCTGGAGAGGAGTTAAGACCTGACCACAATACAGACCAGCACGCTAGAACCCATTGTCCTTGTAGTGGTCCTTGTCCACTACAAGAACACCACACCTTTCCATAACAAAGCCCAGCAGTATTTCACTACTTAGCATGCAGCTAACCCCACTGAATCCCATATGGGGAGAAATGTGTGATATAAATCCAATAAATAAATAAATAAATAAATAACCCAAGAGTCAATGTGGTGTAGCGATTTGAGCTTTGGACTATGGCTCTGGTGGAAGCCTGTGTGGCACAGTGGTTTGAGACTTTAACTATGATTCAAGAGATCAGGGAATCCCCACTCAGCCGTGGATACCCACTCGGGGACCTTGGGCAGGTCACACACTCTCAGCCTCAGAAAATCCTGTGATAGGTTCATCTTAAGGCTTTCCATAAGTCGTAAATGACCTGAAGGCACAACTACTACTTGTTGCTGCTGTTGTTGATGATGTGTGTCTTCAAGTCATTTCCAACCTATGGTGACCCTAAGGTGAACCAATAATGTGGTTTTGCTGGCAAGATTTTTTCAAAAGAGGTTTGCTATTGCCTTTCCCTGAGGCTGAGAGCATGTGGCTTTCCCAAGATTGTGCAATGAGTTTCATGGCCAAGCTGGGAACTGAACCCTTATCTCCAGAATTGTAGGCCAATACTCAAACCACTAAGCCATGCTGGCTCCCCAACTACTACTACTGCTACTACTACTACTACTACTACTAAGAAAGGAACTCTTCTAGAACATGGCCACATAGCCCGAAAGCACAAAAAACTATGGATGCCGGCCATGAAAGCCTTCTACTCCACTACTACTGTTAATATACTACTACTATCTATAACTCTATACTAGTATTACTACTATGAATCTGGAGACCAGGGTTCAAATCTTCACTCAACCACCAAAACCTTGAGCAAATCTCACACTCTCAGCCTCAGAGGAAGGCAAAGGAGAAACCCCTCTGAACTCATCTTGCCAAGCTAGGTTTGCCTTAGGTTTGCCTAAGTTGGAAACTACTTGAAGGCACACAAATTCAACAGCTACAAAAATCCCCTCCCCCCCCCCCCCCCAAATCCCAGTGACCACTCTGTTACCTGTTTTACACATTTGGAGGAAGCCTGGGATATAAATGAAATATGTAACATAAAAGGAAGAACAATTTTACAATGTACCCGTACAGAAAATAGACATGGAAATAACCACAAAGCCAGGCTGCTACCAGAACACAATAAACATCCATCACGAGTCTGTATTTTCATTCCTCTGTGGCAGACATACCCAAAACATGAAGAAAATTAAGAGAGAGAGAGAGAGAGAGATCTGAATGTATTTGAACCTCACTGAGTAGAATTATGGGATAAAATCCAAATGGATCCCTTCCCAGTTTTATTGACAAGATACCAAACATCTCAGACTGCAACACAGAGAAAGAGAGCTGGCAGAAAACACCAGGCTGAATACAACGCACTGAATACTGGGGAAATGATAGATTAAGATTTTAGCTCTTTCCATTAAATAGTCCTGCGGTGGGGCCAGGTGGGCTAGTTCCCCCCTCCCCCCATTGGACCCTTCAGGACCTGAACAGACTCCTAAAAATGCCCAAACACTAAACAAAACCCACCTGGAAGTGACTGGAGCTTCTGGAACCCACCCAATGTAGAGCTAAACCCCAGACCTTCACCTCCTCTACTAGACAACTAGGATAGATGTCAACTGACTGCAGGCAAGGGAGGGTTGCCTTTCCAGGGTGACCAGACATCCTTCTTTCCCAGAATATGTCCTACATTTCCACCTTCTCTCCAGGAGGAATTCCAAAATGTCTTCCATTTGGAGCACGACTAAGAAGCCTGAATTTATTTTTATATCTGGTCACCCTGCACCTTCCACACTTTTTTCAAGTATGGGGACAAGCTGCCTTGCACAGATGAGTCTTGGAAACAATCAGCTGATGGAATATATACAGTTACCTCCTCACCTTCACGTGGTTTCCCCTAAATCAAGGAGAGTAGAAAAGGACTCTTTTCTCAATCAGGTCATAGCCCACCTTTTCACAATAGGAGTGATAGAGTCCGCTCTGCAATGGCAAAAGACTTCCTCTCGTCCTTGGATCTCCAGGAGGCATATCTTCCTATCTCAGTTCATGCCAGATGAAGATAATTCCATTCCTTTCTTCCACTGCTTTTCAGCTATGCCCCCAATGGGAAACTAGATGATTGTTCTTCTTCCACCTCTATGATTCCACTGGAAGGGGAAGCTTGAAACTTATTGGTCTTACTGGTTTTGAAAAATGGGTAATTAAAATTAAATTAAAATTAAAAAATGAGACAGTCTAGTTTAACACATTGCAGGCCAGGAACGTTCTCAGAACATTCTCAGATCAGTACAAAACAGGAATGGATGGGACCGGATGTGGACCAGGGACACTGCTGCTCCTGTTCTGGTCTGAGAACCTTCTCTGTACGTTCCTGGCCTGCAATGCGGTAAACTCTAAAAGTGAATCAACTCTCATGGTGGCTTCACCCCAACCCTTTTTTTGCCTAGAGAAAAAGAGTAGTCTAGAGAATCTGATGGAGCTTGGATGGAAAGAGAGGGGGTGGGGGGGAATGGAGAGAACAGTCAAAGTTTTCCCCCCGAAAATGGTTGAACAATATATATTATGTTTTTTATGTTTTGAAAAACCTTGATGAGAAGATTTCTAGACAGAAAAGAAATTTCACAGTTCAGGAATTGTTTTGCATAAAATATGTGCTTCTGCTTTATTTATTTGATTTATATTTATATTTATACTTATATTTATAGGCAACTGCTTTTTATGGGCAAGAAATAGCGTTCTACACATAGGGAACAGCATTTTTTGCATAAAAAGCCATTTTCTGAGCCAAAAAGTAGGAATTTTGCACAGGATACATCATGAACCATGAACAGTCATTGAAAAATGCAGAATTTTTGCAGAATTGTTCCCAGTGGGAAGGAAAATTGCTAAAAGTGCCTGTTTCCACTGAGAATAAAATTAGCAAAAATTTGCATCACTAAAACAAATGAACGGACATACTGGTGAACTTTGTTTCTGCAACCTTAAACTGAATGTGGACATTCTGCATGGGAAAGTATTGTCCAACCACTTCCACCTGACAAGTTAAACCTCCATATGTCGGCTGTAGGATTCCAGCCACAAACCCTGGGGAGCCTCACATACCCTCCTCTGATTCAAAGTGTTGCTTACAGCCCACAGGAATTTTCCCTGTTCATGAACTCCACAGCATAAAGCCCAAATTCTGAGACAAGGTCTTTCCTCCCATGAAAATATCAGAAATTTCTGCCAAAAATTGGGCTGGCTAGGACTTACATTAGTCCCAAAGAGGAGAAATCCAGCAGACATCATCCTTTCAGAACATTTTAGCTTACAGTGGCCCAAGTGTAGACTTTCAACCTGCCCACCAACAAGCCTCTTCCATGCAAGTCACCAGTGAGGCATTAGAGGTTACTGCCCTTTTCCTCCAGCTGCAGTCAATTCAGCCTTAATCTTAGCTCAGAGGAGGGCTGGTTAATAGGCAACAAGCAAGTACATGGGTGTTTAATATGGTTTAATGCAGATTAAGCTGCGTGCATTAAATGCACACCCTCAGTTAATCTGGGCTAATTATGTAGAGTTTACTTTCTCATCAAGAGCAGACTTCCCCAGGATGAAACTCATTTATATTTCAATGTAGCAACCATAATATTATCTAATATGATGCATTAGAGCCTGCATGGTGTAGCAGCTTGACTGTTGGCCTAGGACTCTGGAGAGCAGGGTTCAAATCCCCACTAAGCCAGGGAATCCAACAGTCTGGCCTCAGGCATGTCACACTCTTTTAGCTTCAAAGGGAAACAATGGAAATCCTCCTCTGAAGAAGTCCTACTTTTTTAAAAAAGCCCATGACAGGTTTACCTTAGGATTGCCATAAGTTGGAAATGACTCAAAGGCATGCAGTGATAACAGGTAGTGTTCATATGTAATGTATGTGTATGTACCTGCAAGTGTCACATTGACTTATGGTTATCCTGGGAATCTCTCAGTTTTTTCTTAGACAAGGAAAACTCAGAGGTAGGTTTGCCAGTTCCTTCCTCTGAAATAGAGCCCACAGCTCCTGGTCTTCATTGGAAGTCTCCAATCCAAGTATTCATCAGAGCTGACCCTGCTTAGCCTCCAAGATCAGACAGGATCTGGTGCCTTTAGAGTATACAGGCCAATAATCTGGCTGTGCCTTCAAGTCGCCTATTGATTTATGGTAACCCTGTGAATTTCATGGGGTTTTCTTAGGCAAGGAATCCTCAGACGTGGTTCTGCCAGCAGATCATTAAGCAGAGAGTCTGTGAACACTTAGAGGCCAATGCCATAATCACAAAAAGCCAACATGGGTTTCAGAGAAACAAGTCATGCCAAACGAACCTGATCTCTTTTTTTGATAAAATTACCAGCTTGGTAGATGAAGGGAATGCTGTGGATATAGTATACCTCGATTTCAGTAAGGCCTTTGACAAGGTTCCCCATGACATTCTTGCAAACAAGCTTGCAAAATGTGGGATAGACAAGTTAACTGTTACATGGATTTGTAATTGGTTGACTGGCCGAACTCAAAGGGTGCTCAACAATGGCTCCTTTTCATCCTGGAAAGAAGTGACCAGTGGGGTCCCACAGGGCTCTGTCCTGGGCCCAGTGCTATTCAACATCTTTATTAACGATTTGGATGACAGAATTGGGGGCATACTTATCAAATTTGCAGATGACACTAAACTGGGAGGAGTAGCTAATACCCCAGAGGACAGGATCAAAATTCAAAATGACCTGAATAGACTAGAAAGCTGGGCCAAATGAAATTCAATGCGGAGAAATGTAAGGTTCTGCACTTAGGGCAGAAAAATGAAATGCACAGATATAGGATGGGGGACACCTGGCTGAATGAGACCACATGTGAAAGGGATCTAGGAGTCCAAGTAGACCATAAGCTGAACATGAGTCAACAGTGTGATGCGGCAGCTAAAAAGGCCAATGCAATTTTAGGCTGCATCAATAGAAGTATAGTTTCTAGATCAAGGGAAGTTATAGTGCCACTCTATTCTGCTTTGGTCAGGCCCCACCTGGAATACTGTGTCCATTTCTGGGCACCACGTTTCAAAAAAGATGTGGAGAAACTGGAGCAGGTCCAAAGGAGGGCAACTAAGATGGTGAAGGGTCTGGAAACCTTGCCCTATGAAGAACGCCTTAGGGAGCTGGGGATGTTTAGCCTGGAGAAGAGAAGGTTAAGAGGTGATATGATAGCCCTGTTTAAATATTTGAAGGGATGTCATATTGAGGAGGGAGCAAGCTTGTTTTCTGCTGCTGCAGAGACTAGAACGCGGAACAATGGATGCAAACTGCAGGAAAAGAGATTCCACCTCAACATTAGGAGGAACTTCCTGACAGTAAGGGCTGTTCAACAGTGGAACACACTCCCTCGGAGTGTAGTGGAGTCTCCTTCCTTAGGGGTCTTTAAGCAGAGGCTGGATGGCCATCTGTCAGGGATGCTTTGACTTGGAGTTCCTGCATGGCAGGGGGTTGGACTGGATGGCCCTTGTGGTCTCTTCCAACTCTATGATTCTATGATTCTATGAAATACAGCTGACAGCACCTGGTATTCATTGTTGCTCTCTGATCAAAGTATTAATCAGGACTGGCCCTGCTTAGCTTCCAAGATCAGACAGAATTTGGTCCTTCGGAGTATTTTGGCCCTCATGTCACCTACTGACTTATGGAGTCCCCATGAATCTCATAGGATGAATATTCTGTGGTAGTCTTGACAGTTCCTTGCTCTGAAATTATAACCTATATCAACTGGTATTCATTGGCAGTTCCCCATCCAATCACCTTCCAAAACTGATCAAAATCTATTCTGCCCAAGATATGCACTGGCAAAAAGAAGATCACAGAATCATAGGAAGAAGCCAAAGATGTCTTTGCTAAGCCAGAAACGTTTGCCTATTTATTTATATTTTATTATTATTTATTAGATTTATACAGTGGCATCAATGCGGGGGGCAAGGGGGGCAGCGGACCACACCAGGTGACACCATTTCTGCTTAAACACCTATATTTTGGCAGAAACACTGTGGCATTTGCCTGTATCTCTTTAAAATGCTTTAAGAGATGGTGGGAGTGAGGTGACCCTCAGTGGGAGACGAAAGGAGGGCCACCAGAATTTTTTAAAATTAATGTTAAAATTTCAAAATGTTAAATTTTGATTTTTTTAAAAAAAAAAACTTTTGATTTTTTTTAAAAAAATATTCTTTTATTTTTTTTCTTTAAAAACATTACATTTTAACCAAATCTTCACTATATATATGCAAATACATGTAGGTTATGCATATGATATTGTCATTTGAAGGTATAATTTTAAACTTTGCTAGTTGTTTATGTCACAACTATTAGCATGACATTCAGTGGTATATGGGAATTAGGATTTATGGGTAACATTCGTGCAAAATTTTTTAACTAAGGCTTCTATATGGTGCAAAATGGAAGGAGGAGGTCAAGGAGTGAGGGAGACACCATGAATGACTGCACCGGGTGACACCAACCCTAGGGATGCCACTGGATTTCTATCCCACATTTCTCCCAAAATGAGATTCAAGGCAGCTTCCAATAATTTAAAATACCATGGCAAGTAAAGTGCTTTCTCCAGGTGCATAGGCAAGAAAAACCACACAATGGAATGGACTATATAATGTTTTTGCAGCTCCTAGGTAAATTCAAGCACAGGTATCATGTGAGGTAACAAACTGACCTGTCAAACAGTCACTAATCCACAGGTATAATATCTCTTGCCACATAGAGCAACACACACACAAAATAATAATTTCCCAACAAAAATATATATTTGACACATCCTAACCCTCACTGCAATATATTTCTGAGGTTTCTCATGCATTTTGGAGAAATAACATATGTAGAAAGCCATCTTTGCTTTATTAAAAAATACGTGAATGGGCTTTGTGCTAAAATACTCAGAAGTGAAAAATACAGGGGAATGCACTTTTTGCCAATGGAGAAATGTTTCCAAAAGGGTTTGCTTTATGGGAAATAAGAGTGGGCAACAGCATGGAGGCAAAAGTCAACTCCTTCCCCTGATCCACTCGAGGGCCATACTATCCCATCCCTACCGCAAACCCAAACATCTTTGTGGTCTCCTGTAGTTCCCCTCAAGAAGGTGAGAGGATCCTGGGATTTCATAGCATGGAGCCATGACAATTAAAAATGCATCAGTTCCCAGGATTCCATAGCATGGAGCTCATGACAATTAAAAACGGTGTCAAACTGCATTAATTCTGCAATGTGGCAGCAGCCTCTATTCTACAGATAATTGCCCATTCTGGAAGTGTATTTTGGGGGGTGAAGGGAGTAAGATAACTTGGATTCGGATCCCAACAGAACTCCACTGATCCACATTTGAACTTGCAACCTCATTTTCTCCCGCTGTTGGTAGATGTCAATTTGACCCTTTTTAAATATTAGAGATAAAGTGTGTTATTAGCAGTCAGCACCATTTTCCATCACAAGGCTTCCAATGAAAGGTGCTGGGCTCGAAAGATAAGTAGCGGCTTTGGCAAGGAAAGTGCACTGTGGTTATCATTACGATATTTAAGTGTTTCATCATGCTTGCCCATCCTTCCCGAAATAGCAACACATTTTGCATTTGCTGATAATGAACCCATTTAATGCCATTCATTACGACAACCACCTTAGCTATGCAACAACCTTGTTTGCTCCTGGTTTTAGAAGATGACAAGAGGTCCGTGATTTGGCTAGAAAAAGGAGGATTGAAGGCTTCTGAATCACGCTCTCTCCTCCTATTTTCCCAGTAATCCAAGCCTGGAATAGACATCTACATGACCATAGATGACAATTAGATGCTATCTCTGACCTCAAGATAGAGAAGGGCCTCTCCTGAGGATATCAGAGTCTGGGCCAGCCCATACAGGGAGATACGGTCTGCCAAATAGCGTGGACCTGAGTCATATAGGGCTTTATAGGTCATCACCAGCACTTTGAATTGTGCCCAGAAACAAACTGGCAGCCAGTAGAGCTGTTTGAAGAGAGGCATTGTGTAGTCTCTGGACCTTATCAGACGTCGGAAATTGGAAGTATAATCCAATGGCAATCTGAACACAATCATGGGGTTTCACGTTATTGCGTATTAAAGTATCTCATGCAATTTCAGGAAAAAGGGAAGTCATTCCGAACGCAATCATGGGTTTTACCTTATTGCGAATTAAAGTATCTCACGCAATTTCGGGCAAAAGGGAAGTCATTCCGAACGCAATCATGGGTTTTACCTTATTGCGAATTAAAGCATCTCACGCAGTTTCGGGCAATGGGGGTCATTTTCAGGCAATGGGAAGTCATTCTGAACACATTCCAAATGCAATAGGAATTCACGTGAATTCACTAAACTAGCAAATTCATGTGAATTCGAATTGGCTCCATTCAAAATAAAGAAAAATTCCTCCCATATGATAAGGTCCTCTGTAACCTTTCCCAGTTAACGGACTGGCTGTGGCTCTTTGGATCTGCTGAAGTTTCCAAACACTCTTCAAAGGCAGCCCCAAGTAAAGCATGTTACAATAGTCCAAATGGGATGTAACCAAGGCATATACCACCATGGCCAGATCCAGCATTTCAAAGAACGGGCGCAGTTGGCACACAAGTTTTAAATGTGCAAAAGCACTCCTGGTCACTGCAGAGACCTGGGCTTCCAGATTCTGAGCTGACTCCAGGAGTATCCACAAAACTGTGAACCTGCATCTTCAGGTTCGAACCTGCCTTAGGCAACATCTTTCCTCCAGCCTTTGTCCCTTAACAACCTTCTTTAAAACTAAACTTGTCAACTTCATCACCAGACCTAAAAGTTTTGTATCTTTATAGCTACTCATACAGTCAGATTATAATGGTCCTTTTTGACCACCAGCCCACACCATGCATCTGAGGAAGGAGACCAAGTCTTTGGGTGTGTATATATATATATATATATATAGAGAGAGAGAGAGAGAGAGAGAATTTTATGTTCCTAAAATAACTTCAAGTCACAAATGCAATAAATAAATGAAGAATGGGGAGCAAAAGCCACCCAAAATAATTGGGAGGCATGCTGTTAAAGACATACAGGGTACACACATTATGTGTGCCACTTCATTTGCAATGTGGTAGTAGAGAAAGAATGCTAAGGATACCATGGACAGCCAAAAAGGCAAACAAATGGGTCCTTCATCAGATCAAGCCTGAAATCTCCCCAGAAGCCAAGATGATAAAGTCGAGATTGTCATACTTTGGGCACATCATGAGAAGTAATGACTCATTGGAAAAGACAGTAATGCTAGAAAAGATGGAGAGATGCAGAAAGAGAGTAAGACCACATGCTAGATGGGTGGACTCTTAAGAGCTCATGGACATGAATTTGCAGGAGTTAAGCAGAGCAGTGGAAAACAGGGGAATTTCAGGAACAACTCAAGGGCAGTTAACAATAATAATAATGTGCACATATGTGACTTTTTGGATGGGTTGCCGGGGGGGGGGGGGGCGGTATTCTTAAGCCCTTTTCATCCCAAACCAAAATTTCACCCCAGAAGGTGCCAGATCCTGGGAGATGCTGCTGTTCCTGTTGCAGCACATGTTTAAGGTGGAGAAAGGAGGGAGGCAATGCAAATGAATAAGAATTGGCTAACCTAGGCTCCGATGGGGAAGGAAATGAGGATGCACCCATTTGTCATCACCACCAACCCTTCCCCCCCCCCCCCCGCCAAGCCAAGACCAGATGGATATTATACTGAATCATCTCCCCTAATTCCATCTCACCACTAAGCAGCAGCAGCACTTCCACCTGGACAAGGAGGGAAACATAGGAGTGTGTGATTGTACTCTGCTACTTGTTGCAGGGCGTCAGCCACAGCCTCGCCGTGACATCCCAAAAAAAGGCCATGGTGTCAGACATTTGGGTCACAATCCAGAAAAGGGTCCAGGATGCTTTCCCTGGCTTGAACTCAGAATTCCTTGTGACCCTTTCCATTTGCACTGACTGCTCCTTCCAAAAACCCCAAAACAACACGTTAAGTGACTCTGCAATGCACAAAAAGAAATGCATCTTTCTTTACTGTTGCTATGAGAGCATAGGTTATTATTCCAGGTTCTACTCCTCCTTGGCTTCCCTCCTTTCTGAACTCATTAAAACCCCATTCAACTCCTTGTTTTATGAATATTTGAGGGTGACTCCTTTAAATGCCAGATCTGAAAAAGCATTTTCATGTATCTAAAAAAGGTTGTTGAAAGAACATGAGGCTGACATGCAGTGTGGTCCATTTATTACAAGCAGTCAGAAATGATTTCTTTAAAATGACACAGTTTTAAGGAATATAATATTTGCACAGACTCTTGAGAATTTATACCTCTGTGCCTATTTGTTTCATGGATTAAGGCTTCAGATGATGTAAATCTAAAGCAATTGACACAGGAAGCACATTTTTCTGTGGATAAAATTTGCACACCAGCTCTGAAATCCAAACATCCCCCAAATTCTTCCAAACCATTTCCATTTCACATCCAGTCTGAGATCCTACATCCGGGTTTATCCAACCCAAACATAAGATCTCAGGCTTGTTGTGAAAGAGAATGTATAAGCATCCACATGAGGACGTACATGTTCATTATGTTCTCCAACTAGTGTGCTGAATAGCAACATGGCACAAATGAACCAAAATGCCAAATCATCTGAGCCAAAGAAGGGCCAGAATAGAAATAGTACCACTCTATTCTGCTTTGACCTCACCTGGAATATTGTATCCCGTTGTGCTGGGCCACACAATTCAAGAGGGAGAAGAAGATGATCAAAATGGCGAAAGGTCTAGAAACCACCAAGACCTATGAAGAGTGACTGAGGAGGATGGGTGGGTTTAGCCTGAGGAAGAGATGGTTAAGAGGGGACATGATAGCTGGGTTTACATATTTGAAGGGATGCCATATTGCCAATGGAGCAAACTCGTGGCTCCAGAGACTGGGACATGGAAGAACAGATTCAAGCTATAGGAAAAGAGCTTCCACCTCAACATTAGGAAGGACTTCTTGATGGTAAGAGCTATTCAACACTGGAAGATGTTGCTGCCTCAGAGGGTGGTGGAGACTAGTGGTGTCCCTAAGGATTGGTGTCACCCAGTGCAGGAATTCATGGTGTCAACCCCCCCCCCCCAATTGACCTCCTCCCATTTCACACCATACAGAATCCTTAGTACTGCTTTTTTCACTAATGTTACTTGTACATTGTTTTTAAAGAAATTTTTAAAAGAATTTATTTTTTAAAAAAATCAAAAATTTTGAAATTTAAAAATTCTAGGGCCTCCCTTCTAGGGCCTTCTCTCCCTCAGAGTCCACAGCAGTGGCAGCTGGAACGGAGGGAGGATGCCTCACCAGCTGCTGGGACTGAGCAACGATAAAAACAGATATCAAAAGGAAACCAGGGAACATTGACACATTAAGCGTGCCACATATGGCAACAACTGTCCACTTCTACAGTGAAAAGTATGACCTTAATCCATCTGCAAGTACCAAATAGAGGAGAGCTTTGAATTGACTGTTAAATGGTAAGTCAACTCTTCTATAAATACTGTTTACATAATTTAAAATGTATTATTCCTTTTAATCATGGTGCATCATTAAATGCCAAAGTCAGAAAGTCATAGTATTTCTGATTTCTATGTATAGTGTAACATTGGACAGTGAAGAAAGTTGGAAGAAAGAAAGTCAGCCCATACTGAGGAGATTTTTATGGATAGTGTGAACTGACTTTAAAAAGACAATTGAAAGGGTCCAGGAGCAAATCAAGCCTTAACTCTTCCTAGAAGCCAAGATGACTAAAACAAGTCTGTTGTAATTTGGGCATCTTATGCAAAGACATGACTCATTAGGCAAGATAATAATGCTTGTAAAAAGAAGACAGTGGAAAAAAGGGAGGCCACACTACAGGCAGATGGATTAGTTCAAGGCATCCATAGCCCTGAGTTTGCAAGGCCTATGTAGGGCAGTGGATGGCTGAGGCTCTTGGAGGTGTCTTGTTCATAGGGACACCATAAGTCAAAGTCAGCTTGACAGCTTGTTGTTCTTGACTGCCTTTGAGTTAACCTCGACTGATGGCAACCCCATGGATGAGACTTCTCCAAGTCTCCCTGTCCTCAACTGATCTGCTCAGGTCCTGCAGGTTCAGGCCCATGGTCTCCCTGACTGAGTCAAGCTCTCTTTTTCTACTTCCTTCCACCTTTCCGAGCATCATTGGCTTTTCCAATGAGTCATGCATTCTCATGATATGGCCAAAGTATGACAGCCTCAATTTGATCAACTTGATATCGGTTCAAGGACCCACTTGTTTGCATTCTTGGCTGTCCTTGTTATCCTCAGCACTCTTCTCCAGCATTATCTCTCAGATGAATTGATTTTCTTTCTCTCTGCTTTCTCCACTGCCCAGCTCTCACATCCATTCTTGGTGACAGGGAATACTATGGCTAAGTCTGTCCATCCTCAAGTTCTCTGCTCAGGTCCTTCAGCTTCAGACCCATGGTTGAGTCTATCCATCTGGTGCAAGGTCTTCTTCTATTGCCTCCACTTTTCCTAGCATTATTGTCTTTTCCAGTGATTTATGCCTTCTCATGATGTGGAAAAAGTATGAGTTTCAGTTTAATCATCTTGGCTTCCAGGGAGAGTTGAGAGTAAATACAGTTGGCTCTCTGTATCCACAAATTCCTTACCCAGAGATGCAACCATCCACAGTTTGAAAATATTTTTAAAACGGGTACATGCCCAAAAGCAAACCTTGATTTTGTCATTTTAAATAAGGGACACCATTTTACTACACCTCTGTGTTTAATGGGACTAGAACATCTTCAGAGTCTGGTATCCAAGGGGTGGGAAGACCTGGAACCAAGCCTGAGCAATACCAAAGGCCCACTGTAGTTTATATAGGTTGGGTCCAGGCTATGTGAAGGCCCATATCTCCCTTTATGACCTCACTTCTCTAAGATCTTCTGGAAGGGCCCTTCTCTCTGTCCCACCACCTTCTCAGGCTCAAGCAAATTCCCTCAAAAAAAGTTTGAGCTGGCCTGATTCTACCAAGCTTCTCAGATCAGACAGGATCTGGTGCCTTCAGGGTATTTAGCCAGGCTCCTTAATTTATTTAAATCATCAACTGATCTATTCGAAGCCAAGGTGGTGAGGAATGCACCTTCTACACTGGTCTGCCCATCCTACGTTGTAAGGACACATCTTTGGAGGAGTCCATTTTCCAGATGAATTTTTGCTTTTTCTCCCTCTCCTTCTCTCTCTTTCTTCTCGCTGGCCAAGGGAAGAGTTAAAAAGCAAAAGAAGGATGAGTTGTTTCTTTGGATTTTGCCAGAGTCATTGGCTGCTGCCACTGGGAGAGCCAGCGCAGGGGCTACTTAGAAATGCAAGGCACTGCAGCTCAGCATAATGAGTTCCCTGTTCTCCGGTGAAGCTGCTTTGGTTCCTAGCGCACAATATCCCAAATTGTACAGGGTTAAAATATGATACAATAAACGCATTCAAAATTTCCTCCTGACTTCCACAGAGCCCCTGAAAAAGATCGCCTGGGGAGGAACAACATCAGCAGCTTCTGGGAAAAGAAAGGCGTCATCATAGGCATTTCTTATATTTATTAGCTTTTCTAATTGGGCAAGATGTGCTGGAAAAGCTGGAAATGCATTTTGGATTTTCTCCTTGCACAGTCCCACCCGCGGCAAATCCTCCTCCCTTTTTCTTCTTGCAACTTCAGACCAAACGCCCAGCATTAGAGAAACCTCAGCCAAGGATGACATCCATTCATCAAGAGACAACAGCCATTCATCTCCCCCCCCCCTTTCTCCTTTCTCACTTGGCTGCAAACAGAAGACTTGGCTGGCAAAACCTTGCTTCTAGTATGTACATTAAATATGTATATCTATATCTGTACTAGAAACACACACACACACACATATATCATGACCCAAAAGGGAAAATGCTCAGCCTGACAATCATTAAAGATTGCCCATATTAAACAGAATTTCACAATCAGCCAGAATCCTGTAGCTGTCTTACAGGTTGGGACATTTTTGTCCGCTATGGAATATCTACATTCAGTTTGACGCAGAGTTGTGCAGACAGTGCCACTTTACATGGATATGCACTGGTGACTGTCTTCTGCATGCATGTGCATGCATACACAAATACTACGTACATGCAGATGCCCATACATGCAGTTGCACATGGGGGGGCGCAGTTAGTACTGCAATATCATCATTCTATAGAAGTGTTGCATAGCACAATCAGTGCTTAATTCCACATGTGGACACAATTGGTTGTTGTTGTTGTTGTTTGCCTTCAAGTTCTTTCCAACTTATGGTGACCTTAAGGCAAACCTATGGCAGGATTTTCTTGGCAAGTTTCATCCTCTGAGGCTGAGAGAGTGTGACTTGCCCAAGCGGGTTTACATGGCCCAGTTGGGAATTGAACCTGCTCAGCTGGATCAGAGTCATAATCCAATGCTCAAACAACTACCGTACATTACACTAAACCTCACACTCATTTGTACCAAATCCATACATTCATTTGCATCAAATTTATTTTTGCTAGCCATGGGATTACATACTACAAACGCAGCATGAAAAGAACACTCTCCAACCACTCAAAGGAGTTTATCACATGAAGTTTTAACTGTGCATTACGAAGCCGAGCCCTCCCTCTAGTCCATCTGCATTGATCCAGGCCTCAGAGGGAGAGAAGAACCACGGGACCTGATACCCTACCCCATCACCTTTCCCTTCTCCTCTTGTGTCGTGTCTTTTAGATTGTAAGCCTGAGGACAGGGAACCGTCTAATTATAAGTTTATATGTACAGCACTGTGTAAACCTACAGCGCTATATAAATAAAGGTTAATAATAAAAAATAAAGGTTAATAAGGAGAGTGGTGTTTATACTGTGAATATCCCAGAAAAATTGCGTAATTGCATGAAATGATTTCACATCATGTCGCACAAAATCCACCATTAAAGTGGTTACCAAGAAGGATTAATATGCATCTTTTTACTTTTGGGATTTCAGCGAGAATACATTTCCATTATCACTTTATTTGCACAAATGCATGTGATAATCATTTGTGCAATTACTCACCATTTTCGCTTAATTTGCAGGATGCTTTAAATGCTCTTCAATCTCTCTTTAATGCCTAAATTAGCCCGAGTGTGATAAACTCCAAAGTCTGATCCTAGACCATTATCATCCTGCTTTGGAGGTCTTGGATAGCCAGGACCTTGCAGTTCTTTAGTTGTCTTCCTTAATGGCAAGGGATTGGACTAGGTTATCTTTGTGGTCCCTTCCAACTCTATGACTATATGATCCACTTTCACAATACTTCCGGGGAGGACAGGGGAATCCTGGTTTGGCCATGAAACACACTGGGTGATCTTGGGAAAGGCACATTGTCTCAGCCTCCGATGATTGACCTGGCAAACCTCCTCTGAGGAAACTTGCCAAGAAAACTGGTTCCCCTTAGGGTCACCATAAGTCGGAAATGACTTGAAGGCATACAGCAACAAAGCGTGCTGTACTATTTTTTTATCCTCTTTAGGAAGAGATGGTTTCAACAGTTTTAATTCCATAGCTAACCTAAAGCCATTTTAGACATAATTTCATTTTTATTTTTAATTTGCACTTGTCTGTACTTGTACAGTCAGCCCTCTGTATCCACGGTTTCTGCATCCACAGATCCCAACATCCAGGGCCTTAAAATACCCCCCTCAAAAAAATAAAAAATAAAAACTACCAAAAAGCAAACCTTGATTTTGGCATTTTATATAAGTGACATCATTGTACTACACCATTTTATTTAATGGGATTTGAGCATCCAAGTATTTTGGTCATGGAATCAACCCCCAGCAGATAGCAAAGACCAACTGTCTATCTTTTTATCTGCCAAAAAAGACAAATAAGCGGGAGAGCAATTCAAGCCTGAACTCTCCCTAGAAACCAAGATGAACAAACTGCAACTGTCATATTTTCAACATATAATGAGAAGACAATGAATCACTAGAAAAGAGGATAATGTTTTGCAAGGTGGAAGGCAGTAGGAAAAGAGGAAGAATGCATTACAAGTGGAGAGAGAAACAGTCAAGGAAGACGTGGCAGCCTTGAGTTTGCAAGACCTGAACAGGGCTAGTGATGACCGAGGGTGATCTACACTGCAGACATAATGCAGGTTAATATCACTTTATTAACTGTCAGGGCTACATCTTACAGAATCCTGGGAGCGGTAGTTTTGGGAGGCACACTTTGGTAAAGAAGGCTAAAGACCTTGTAAAATTAGGATTGCACAGGATAGAGCTACAGTCCTTAAAGTGGTGTCAAACTGTATTATTTTTCTACAGTGCATATACATCCCAAGTCTGATGGATGTCTCTCATTCATAGAGGGGCCCTAAATCAAAGCCAGCTTGATGGCAGACAACAGTAGCAATGTGAAAGGAGATAGAGCAAAGGCTAGAACTGATCTAACTCTATCAAGGGAGTCACAGCTTCCCTGCATTTGCCAAGACCTGATCAGGGCAGTGGAAGGCCAAGAATCTGATTCCCATTCAGGAATGGGAATTACCATTATGGGAATTACCATGCAAGAATGCATAATTGCATGGCATGTCCCAACCAGGGTGACCCATTAAATTAAATATTGAGTGGTACATTAACACACGAGTAAACCCCATTGATTCAATGGTTCTACTCTAGTAACGTCTAAAAGTAGGATTTAGGCCCACCACACTTTTTCAGCCTCAGAAGATGGCAATGGCAAACCTGCTCTGCACAGATCTTGCCAGGAAAACCCCATAACAGGGTCACCTTAGGATCGCCATAAGTTGGAAATGATGTGAAGGCACACAACACAATCATACACATGGAATGGGGGTACTTGTACACCTCCACTTATTCTGACATGAGCTGACTGCACATGGATTGCACAACCCACCTAAAAGTGCAACTGCACGTATAATGGAACTTATTATGTGCACAACATCCAATGGATTCCAGCCAAGACTTGCCTAGAATCTGAAGGTTGGAAGGGGCCACAAGGCCCACCTAAGTTCAGCCCCCTGGATGCAGGGATACACAGCTAAAGCACCCCTGAAAGATGTTCATCCAACCTCCATTTAAAGACCTCCACAGATGGAGAGACTGCCATCCTCCAAGGGTGCATCTGCACTGTAGAAACAACGCACTTTGACACCACTTTAACTGCCATGGTTCCATCCTACAGAATTTGCAGGGATTTGTAGTTTTTTCTCTTTATCAGGGAAGATGAAAGACATTGTGAAACTGCAAACACCAAGCTCCCATAGGCTGGAGCTACAGCACTTCAAGTGGTGTCACATTGTATTCTTGCTGCAGTGTAGATGCACCCTAAGGAAATCCATTGCACTATCAAACAGATCTTACAGTAAAGATGTAAAATACTCTTGTATTCAGATGCAATTTCTTCTCCCCCCCCCTTAAAAACAAAAAGCAAAAACAAAAAAGAGCAAACATAATATTTAACACTCATTATCTGGATATATGGTTGTGTACACAGTATTCCTAGAATGTAAACTAGGTATATGCACAACAATATATCCAGATTAAAGATTATGTTTGATCTTTTTTTAGGGGGGGGGGGAGTGTGTAAGAAAAAGAAGAAGAAACTACATCCTAACTTCCATTATTCACTATCCATTTACATCTTTATAAAATATCTTCCAAGCTTGACTTCCAATACTAGTAATACTTAGATTACATAATTGGGATGCATTTCAAATAATAATAATAATAATGGGGATTAATGGTTCCCAAAATTTATTGTTGTTGTGTGTTTTCAATTGTTTCCAACTTATGGCAACCAAAAGGTGACACTTTGTGATTGCCGTGTGCCTTCACGTCATTTCCGACTTATGGTAACTGTAAGGCAAACCTATCATGGGGTGTTGTTGGGGGTTTTTTGTATGCAAGATTGTTCAGAGGAAGTTTGCGATTCCCTTCCCAAGGCTGAGAGTGTGTGACCTGCCCAAGGTCATCCAATGGGGGTTTCCATGGCCTAGAAAGGATTCGAACCCTGGCCTCCCAGGTCATAGTCACAGCACTACATCGTGCAGGTCCTCAGCAAAGTTTATTCCCTCCCCACATAATCAGACATCTTCGAAGTGGTTTCTCACACAAAGGCAAATACATAGTTATCTCCTTTTAAGCAGCAAAGCATTTGCAAGGAGACACAGTAAGGATTGCCCCACTCACCATCTGGCCAGGTGCCTCAGGCAACTTGACTGTCTCTGTATTGAAAACCAAACCTGGCCGGTTATCTGAACATCCCCTACCCCACTGGTTTGGAGATGAGAGTTCAGGTCTGCCATGGTTCCCACCAGTCAGGAAAAAAGGAACTTCACATGGAGCAGAGCAGAGCCTTCTCCACAGCAGCCTCCAGGCAAAGGAACGCTTGGCACAGCAAGGGGTTCCCAATGCACACCTCTGGATTGAATCGTTGTAAAAGGGATTTTCAGTACAGCATCCTTTGATCAGCCTTTCATGGAGCCAGAGTCACTGTGATTTTAATCACAGCAGCCTTTGCTATAAATCTGCTCATACATTCCTCCTTAGTGCAACCTGGTCATTTATTTTAGCCAGAGTGGTATAGTGGTTTGTGTGTTGGACAACGACTCTGAAATTAAGGGTTCAAATCCCCTCTTTGCCATGAAACCCACTGGGTGACCTTGGGCAAGGCACACACAGGAGCTTATTACACGACCAATTTTTTCCTGAAAAACCGAACGCAATCATGGGGTTTCGCGCGATTGCGTGATTTCTCACCACATGCAATTGCTGATTTTGCGAACGCAATCATTAGGTTTCGCGCGATTGCGTGATTTCTCATTGCATGCAATTGCTTGTTTTTGCGAACGAAATGGGAGTTTTCACGTAATTGCGTGAAAGGTTATTATATGCTTTTGCCTAATATGCGAATGTGGTCCAAACGCAATCAGAAAATAGGCAAATTCGGTGAACTAGCGGACTTACAATTCCTATTCCCTGGCAATTTCGTATTCATTTCGCTTTTTGGGGGTGTGATAGGCATTTCTATTCATCCCCAATTTCGCCATCATTACTACAATTCCCATGATCCTTCATGGCACTGGCTTCTCCTTTTTACTTCCTGTAGTGCCCAAAATGTTTTGCCATGCATGAACAGGTGGCCAGAAGAGGGAGCACTTTTATGCTCAGCTAGTGCCAGCTTTACCCTCATCTTTTTGCGTGATTCCTGCCTTCCAACAGTTGCCATAGCAATTCCTCCTTCACTTGCCCAGTTAAGATGAGGTCCCCAAGGGCTATCCAAACAGACCCCCCATCTGCCCTGGTTCCCATTCATTCCATAGAATTCATGCATGGCACCACTTGTCCGGGTAGATAAGAATTGGCACTGTTACAGTGATTTCAAGATGACACTCACGTCATGGGGCATGGGGTCCTGAGAGTCTTCTATTCTGACCAATAACATGCAGCATGATTTGATGGGGAATTCCTGCATGGCACACCAACATCTCAGCGCACATGGGGCTTTGGGCACTGGTCCAACATGGAGGATGCTTTGATGGGGAATTCCTGCATGGCATGGCACACCAACATCTCAGCACGCATGCGACTTAGGATGCGGGGCCAACATGGAGGATGCTTTGATGGGGAATTCCTCCATGGCACACCAACATCTCAGCGCGCATGCAGCTTTGGGCATGGTCCAAAATCATAGATTCATAGAATCACAGAGTTGGAAGAGACCACAAGGGCCATTCAGTCCAACCCCCTGCCATGCAGGAACTCTCCATCAAAACATTCCCGAAAGATGGCCATCCAGCCTCTGATTTAAGACCTCCAAAGAAAGAGACTCCACTCCAAGGGAGAGTGTTCCACTGTCGAACAGCCCTTACTGTCAGGAAGTTCCTCCTAGAGAGAATCTCTTTTTATTAATATGGTAGAATCTCTTTTATTAATGTGGTAGAATTTCTTTTTATTGAGTTTCCATCCACTATTCTGGGTCCTGTTCTCTGGAGCAGCAGAAAACAAGCTTGCTCCTTCCTCAATGTGACATCCCTTCAAATATCACCTCTTAACCATCTCTTCTCAAGGCTAAACATCCCCAGTTCCCTGAGGCGTTCCTCATAGGGCATGGTTTCCAGACCCTTCACCATCTTAGTTGTCCTCCTTTGGACTCGCTCCAGTTTCTCCACATCCTTTTTGAATTGTGGTGCCCAGAACTGGACACAGTATTCCAGGTGGGGCCTGACCAAAGCAGAATAGAGTGGCACTATTACTTCCCTTGATCTAGACACTATACTCCTATTGATGCAACCTAACCTCTAAACAGAGGCTGGATAGCCATATGTTGGGTGTGCTTTGATTGAGAGTTCCTGCATGGCAGGGGGTTGGACTAGATGGCCCTTAGAGTCCCTTCCAACTCTAGGATTCTATGAATAGCATTGGCCTTTTTAGCTGCCACATCGCACTGTAGACTCATGTTCAGCTTATGGTCTACTTGGACTCCTGAATCCCTTTCACACATAGTTTCATTCATCCAGGTGTCCCCCATCCTATATCTGGGGAAAAAGCACAGCAAGTAAAACCCTTAGCTGCTTGCAGGCTTTCACGTGAAAATGAGGAAAAAGTACAAGTAAAACCCTTAGCTGCTTGCAGGCTTTCACGTGAAAATGAGGAAAAAGTACAAGTAAAACCCTTAGCTGCTTGCAGGCTTTCACGTGAAAATGAGGAAAAAGTACAAGTAAAACCCTTAGCTGCTTGCAGGCTTTCACGTGAAAATGAGGAAGAAGTACTTTTACATTTCAGGGAGGAACTGGAAATTGCAGAGGGAGTACCCAAACTCAATGACCTGGAAGTACATGAGGTCACCATGGCATCGGTTGAGAACTGGGCATGTGCAGGAGAGCAATTTCGCATTTAGAAATCCACTGGTGTAATAAGATATTCCTGAATGTGTTTGTATAAATGTACAATAATGTATAATAAGCTTTCGCGCAATCGCGTGATTTGCGAATCCATAGCGCAATTTATTTTGGGAAATAACCTAGCTATATCATTGTGTGATGCACTTTCACGCAATCACGCGAAATTTCAAATTGAATACGAAAATTACTATTGCGAAATTGAGAGAAATTCCTCACATGTGATAAGGTCCACACACACACACACACATATGTTGTTGTGTGCCTTCAAACAGTTCCTGACTTATGGCGACCCTAAGGTGAATCCATCACACTCAAACCATCATGCCACACTGGCTCTCCGGAAAGCCAGCATGGCATGATGATTTGAGTGTTGAACTATAACTCTGGAGACCAGGGTTCAATTCCCTGCTTGGCCATGGAACCCACTGGGTGACCTTGGGCATGTCACACACTCTCAGCCTCAGGGGAATGGCAAACCTCCTTTGAACAAATCTTGCCAAGAAAACGCCTGGAAAGGGATGTCGTAAGTCAAATGAATTAAAGGCACACAACAACAACAACAACAAAGTTTCTGGAAAGTTAGGGGTTTAGGCAAAGGCCTCTTGCCTAAAACATCCGGGGGGGGGGGGGTCTAAAACATGCAAAGGTTTCCCTCGTTCTTGCCTAGAAGTTATATGGGGGATTTTTTTTGTAAAGAAAGCAAAGAAAACTTTCCAAAAGAATTCTGGCAGCTATATGTTAATTGTAACATAATGTCATGCTAAAAAAAACAAACCCAAAAACCTTTTTTTGTATGGAACTTAATGTTCTCTGTAGCACACCTGTATTATCCATCTTTCAAATTATTGTTGTTGTTGTTATTCCCCACAAGATAAAGAAAAAAATAGTTTGGAAATGCACAAAACTTCTTATAAACCAGGAGACAAAGGTTGCTGCCACACTGCAGAATTAATGCAGTTTCACATCGCTTTAGCCATTAAGGCTCCACCCAATGGTATCTTAGGATTTGTAGTTTGTTGTGGCACCATAGCTCTTTGAAAGAGAAGGCTAAATATCTCATAAATATCCCAAAAATCTAAAGCATTGAGCCATGACAGTTCAAGTGGTGTCAGATTGCATTAATTCCATAGGCTCTAATCTGTGGAATCCTGGGATCTGTAGTATGTTGTGACACCAGAGCTCTCTGACAGAGAAGGCTAAATCTCTAGCAAAACTACAGATCCCAGAATTTCATAACATTGGCAATTAAACTGGTGTCAAACTGCATTAATTTTGTGTAGATGCCGCTAAAATGTCACTCAGTGCATTCAGAGTTATGTGCCCATTAGTGTGCATTAGTGAATTATAATATTGAGCAACTGAATGTGTAAGCCAGTGTAAAAGGCATGACCACAATGTGAAATGCACATCTGTATGCAAACGCATAAAGCACAAGCAATTATGCCACATGCGCAATGTATGACATACGTAATTCTGCTTTTTACAACTTTCCCCTGTATATGGACTTTCGCGTCAGATAAATATGTCCATCCACTTCCATAGGGGAACTTTTTGAATGTGCAAATCACTAACAGGATGCCAGGCACAATCTCACCCAGTGGAAATTAAAAGAGTGCATAAAAGAATGAAAGAAGCAAAATTCATATCCCTCTACACAACTTTGGTCACCCTTTCATTGCTGTCCAGGATAGAATATTTTGCAAGTCGCCATCTCTTCCTTCATTCTGTCTGGGAAAAACCAAATTAGCTTTTGAACCTCTGCCAGAAAGGCCAAACTGGACTAAGCTAATAGTCACCAGTAGATTCCAAAAGAGGAAAGATTTATTAACACCTCTCCCCTCCAAACCTGCCAAGATTTCAGAGGAATCTCACCCAAAGAGAGAACTTTTCAAAACCCTTCACCCTCCTCCTAGAAAAGAGAGAAGTGTGCTTTAAAAACTCCATCGTCTTGATGTTAATGATCTCAGATTTTTGATCCTTTTCCATTTTAACAATGGCTCCTTTGTAGCCACGCTGTGCTCGCTCGCTCTCTTCCCTTCTCTCCCTCATTTCCTCTCTTTTCGGTCTGAAAGGTTGCATTGCGACACCAGCCTTGAATAGAAAACACGGAATAGCAAGCACCAAGGTTCTCATTATGAAGCGCTTGTTCTCCATTTTCATTTATACCTGCGCGGTTAAAATCCATTTGCGTGGGAGGCCACCAAGGGGTGGTTTTAAGGTTCGGTCCCTTCCCCTATAAGAAAATGAAGAGATTGTGCCAAGCACACAGATTAAGCAGACCTTTCCAGAGGCTTTTCTTTAAAAATGCCTTCAGCTTCCCACTGTGTCCAGAGAGATACGGCACACTCCAAGGTGCGTGCATTTCCAATAGGTAGAGGAAATCCGGCCAGGATTGCCTTGTCACTGACTCTAGGCCCACAGCAAGGTGTGTGTTCGTGTGTATGTGTGTGAGAGAGGGAAATAATCCAGTGAGGGGGAGAAGAGCCGTTGTTGAGTTGTCATGGAACGGAAGCCGAACAATCTGAACGCCAGCGATAGAATTGGATGTCACACCTCTACTACTAACTCATCACCCGCTTTATATCTGCTGTGGAATCCTTCAAAAAACAAAGCAAAGTATATGCTTTATCATGGAATTGGCCTTGGCTTCTTATTCCCATCACACACTCCGTTAGTAGTGTTCTGCTACTCATCATGAAGAACTCATCATGTTCTTCAGGCTCCGTCCATCTCAACCTGAAGATTGGCTTTCTGGCGTATCTCATCCTACTGGTTTCCAATACTATTAGGATCTTTTTCAATGGAAGCACAAGATGATGATGATGATGATGATGATGATGATCATCATCATCATCATCATTTGTTGTCGTCGTGTATTTTATTTTATTATATTATTTATTTATTTATTTATTTGATTTCATTTATATGTCACCTTTCTACCCGGAGGGACCCAAGATGGCTCACAGACGAGACATTTAAAATCTCAGTAAATCCAAAACAATTAAAAAACATCTACACATAATATAAAATCACATAAAAATAAACAACCATTATACATGTTTCCTTATTTTATGATTTATATCTGCTTTATAGAATCATAGAGATGGGAGAGACCTCAAGGGCCATCCAGTACAAACCCCTTCAAATCCCCAAATTCCATAGCATTGAGCTGTCAACAAGTGGTGTCAGACTGGATTATTTCTGTGGTGCGGATGCAACCACACCCATCCACTGGTGTTTCCTTCTGGTAAGGCAACAGGTTTTAATAACATATTATAATCATAGAATCACAGAATCATAGGAGTTTATCACACTAGCAAGATCACGCAGGCAAACACGATTTAAACATGATTTAAAGCAAAGAAAACTCAGAAATGCCAGAAGTTTATCACACGATGTTGCAGTTAATGTGAAATAATGCAAAGTTAAACCACAGTTAAAGCGAAGAAAAATGGCAGCTTTTTACTTTCCAAAGATCCTGAAAGTAAAAAGCTGCTGATTTTCTCCACTTTAACTGCGGTTTAACTTTGTGTTGTTTCGTTTTAGAAGCAATTTGGTGTGATAAACTCCCTGAATTTGCAAGTGTTGTTTAAATACGAAGCAATCCTTTCACTCCCTTGTCATCTAATAGTTCAGCAAGCTCCCTTTCCTGGTTCCTACTTCCACTATATTTAAGGAAAGACTTGCTGATATTTTACATAAATATTTTTCACAATATGCTCCTCAAATTCTTTTTTGTTGTCAGTCACTGCAGCCACGTTGACTTTGGCTTATGGTGACCCTATGAACGAGAGACCTCCAAGCCATCTGGTCACCAACAGCTTTGCTCAGGCCTTGAAGACTCAGAGCCATGGCATCCTTTGCTTATTGCCAATTTTAGATTGGTTTTGTCCAAATGTATGCTGTCCCATTGTTTGAGTCAAGATCTTTAAACAGCTATGGAAAACTCTCATGCCTGCTCTTCCAGAAGATAGAACCTGAACCAATGGATCTGAATAACAAGAAAGTAGGTTTCAACATTAGGGAGAACATCTTTATTGTAAGATCTGTTCAAACCTGGAATATGCCACCATGGAAAGTGGTGGACTCTCCTTCTTTGCAGGTCTCTAAACCCAGGTTGGATGGCCACCTCTAAAGGATGCTTTAGTGGGAGATTCCTACAATGGCAGAGGGTTAGACTAGATGTTCCTCAGGATCCCGTCTAACGCTATCATTCCATGGTTTCCTGAAAGACACTTTTCTTCCTCTTATGGTTCCACTGAAGTTTATATCAGATCCTTTGACAGATTCTGATGTTGCTGGTACTTAATTTCAACAGAATTTCCTTCTTCCATGCTTTCAATTTGAAAAGTGGATTCTTTCCATACTGCAAATCCCAGAATGGGGCCATAATAGTCAAAGTAGGATTAAACTGATATAACTGGGTGGTATGGATGCACTCTAAGGCAGAATCTGGTTGCTGATTAACACAAACCTAAGCTGTGCTGCACATGGAGAGTGATTTTTGTGAACAGTGCACAATGGTCCTATCCAGTTGATAGTGGAGCTGTGCATGCTCTTGGACATGCGGTAGCATATGAAAGCATTTAGAGTACTGTGTTAATATGCGTACTGTGTGAATATGTATATTGGTAAAGCTCCCCAGCTCCCCCAGTCATCCATCATATGGCTTGGTTTCCAGACATTTGTCCATCTAGCTACTGCAACACTGCAGAATTAATGCAGTTCGATAGTGCTTTAATTGCCACGGTGCAGAGCTCTCTGACAGAGGAGGCTGAATATCTCACAAAATCCCAGAATTCGATAGCCATGGCATTTAAAGCACTATCAAACAGCATTAAATCTTCAATGCAGATGTTGCAGCAAGATTGCTGTATGCCCACAACAGGAGAACAGACTCTCTTCTTACAGAAGAAGATTGGATTGTTAAAGTGTTTGAGTTGGCTGAAATGGACAAACTAGCAACGTTAATTAAAAATCTCTGGACAATTATCTAAAGGACTGGGGACCATATTTGATTTACATGAAGAAACAAGGGAAGATTTTAGTTGTGGACCTGGAGATCTGAAGCAATTTAGTTTAGATTTTTAGGTCAGAAATGAAATAAAAATGAGCCTGCATTATTGAGAACCTTAAGATATGGAGCATTAAAAATCCCAGGCTTGGAAAGGGGGAAGTCAATTTTAGGCTGTTAAATGTAGTAATTTGAGTTTATGTGGATTATATGTTGGTTATCAGTAGGTATAGTTTCAAGCAGAGGAGGGAATCAGAGATATTGGAGGTGGGGTAGGTGGTGGTGGTTTTTGACCTTATTACAGGGTTTTCTTGGCAAGCTTCTTCAGAAAGGATTTATCATTACTGTCCTCTGAGGCTGAGAGCATGTGACTTGCCCAAAGTCATCCAGTGAGTTTCATGGCCAATCTGGGATTGGCCATGAAATTACTCCTTGGGGGTAATTTAGTTTATCATTATTTTGTTAGCTTAGAGTTATGATTTCACATGTATTTGAGTGGGTTTTTTTATATATAATTTCACAGATATCTGCATGTTGGTATGATCTATGTTTTAAAATTCAATTTAAATTTTAAATACAATACAACTGGTTGCCCTTTTCTGACCAATGTTCCAGCTGGTCAATATGCGTCTTGAACGTGGTTCTCAGAACTGGACACACCACCTGTTCCACAAAGTGAGGTATATCAGGACAAGATTCAAGTGGCTGAGATGTGCTACGGCCTTTCTGCATGGCTACGTCCATCCAATCTATAGTAAAAGACCTCCAAAGATGGAGAGTTCACCATCCTCCAATGTTGTCCACTCCATTGTTGAAGGAACTCTTACTGTCAATACATTCTTCCAAACATTCGGTGGAATTTCTTTTCTTTGCTGCATTCTGCTCCTGTACATCCACAATGTGGTTGCTGTGCTTGTTGTTCTTCAGGATACAGACCTGATACACCAGCACCTTGGAGGTAAGATGGGGACCCCAAAGAGTGGTAATAGTGGCCTTCACACCAAAGGAAGTAGGAGGTCCATTTGTGGGTTTTATTCTTCCTTTTCTCTTCCTTAATGAGAGACCACCTGGTGGTCCACCAAGGAAGGAAAATCAGACATAAATGCACTGAGCACATAAACAAACATGTACTATTTTTGAATGAACTCGCACAGCTCTGGACAATTGCACCGGCTGACTTTCTGACTCCTTCCAGGACTGGAGGGGATTGATTATATAGAGAGAATATTTGCCATCCGCTTCTGAACCTGCTGAACTGAAGCGCCTCCAAGTCAGAAATTAATTACCTCCCTTCTACCTATTTGCAGAGCAAAATCCCTGATTGAGCCTCCTTAGCCCTGGCAAAATATTAATCATCATATTCATACTTGTGTCAAGATTTTAGATTATTATCAGTAAATGTTATTTTAAAAAAAAAAACCCATCAGGTAGCATTTTGCTGAGATTAAAGGCTGCCCAGCAACACAGAGCAGCCAGGCCAAGTTTTCAAAGGACCACATCGGACAGGCCAGTGACCTGAAGCTACAGAATAGCTGATATTCTTTTTTGCAGGGAGAGGGTTATCATCTTGGTCTCCGAGGCCATATTAAGGGGTGACTTTTAAACCATCAGTCTGCAGTGGCATTAAACCTTCTCCCTCAAAAAGCACAGTCTGGATTTTAGTTCTCCAAACAGCTTCAAAACTTTGGACAGATTCATTATCCCCCTGACACAGAACCACCAGTATCCACTAAGTGCCTGAAATCAACTTAAAGGGTATTCACTCTCAGTAACACTTTTTCCTCCCTCCCCGCCAGCAATTTCCCACCAAACTGGTCAAAGATTCTCTCACAACCCTGAAAATATGCATCTGAGAAAGTAAGCTCAAATCTATGAAGCTCATGCTGCCAACGTCCTTAATTCAGTTAGTCTCAAAAGTGCTGCAAGATCCCTTTGCAACCCTCCTAAAGGTCACTTTAGGAGAAACCCTTGCAAGTATCCAGATTCTCCCCCAAACTGTCATTTTCTACTAGTTAGAAGGATGTGATAGTAAGCTAGTCTTCAATAAGGTAGCAGGCCTCAATATCTGCCTGAACCATATTTTCCCAGATGGAAGATGCATTGAATGTGCTCTAGGTTGACTATTTTATTGATACGTTTGGTTTAAAAATTTAAAAATAAGTCAAGGAGATGAGTGATTGAAAAGGGGAAGGTTTCTGGAGTGATAGTGGAAGTGAAATTAGAAAAAGCTTCGATGGGGGATTATATCTGATGTAATCACCTTTTGAATATCTGATGAATATGATCATATTATATATTAATAAATTTTAATTTTTTAAAAAAGGAAGATGCAAGGTGGGGAGAGACTGATTGACTGAAGTTATCGTCCAAGCATTCAGCCATTCAGAGAGGAAAACTAGCTGGACAGGAGAGCGAGGGTGGCACGCTAATTGTGTATCTGAAGCTCAGTCATATGTGAATCTGCAGAGAAGTAAAGAGGGAGAGCAAAGACAGGTTGACCCCTTCAGTGGACTCTTTCACACGGGAGGAATTTCTCCCAACTTCGAATGCAGCCAATGCGAATTCATGTGAATTCACTTGTTTAGCGAATTTACATGAATCCCCATTGCATTCGGAAGGGGTTCGGAATGTCTTCCCATTACCCGAAAATGATCCCTCCTTGCCCAAAATTGCGTGAGAAGCTTTAATTCGCAATAACGTGAAACCTATGATTGCATTCGGAGTGACTTCCCTTTTGCCCGAAATTGCATGAGAAGCTCTAATTTGCAATAACGTGAAACCCCAGGATTGCGTTTGGATTGCCCTTGAATTATATTTCCAATTTCCCACGTCTGAAAGAGTCCAGTGGGTGACAGAAACAGGCCAGGAATGGGGAAAGAAGTTGCCCTGGCCTCATGGATGCAGCACAGGCAGGGTCTCCATGTCTGCAGGATGCGTCTCTCAGATTCTTTGCAATGTGCATTTTGTCTTCTTCCAAATCTCACAATCGTTGCTATCCAGTAAATGAATTATGTTTTTGCTACATGGTTGTTCAGCCACATTGCAGGAGATGGACCCTGACGTAAGGTTAGAGGGTGCGGGCTTCAACGAGCATTTCTGGTTCTTGCCAATTGGTGGCTTCTAGCTATAACAACCACATCTTAATTTCCTTTCAACCCTGGCTTAATGGGAAACAGTTTGGCCCCTGTGACCAGACCCAGAGACAGAAATGTGTGAGGCTGGCCTCAGGCATATGATTTTCTCTTTGGGAAGGAATTTGGAGAGAACAGTAAGAGAGTCCTACTATCTCTTCTCTTGCTGCCTCTCCCTTCGTTTGACTGAGATACATACATTTATTCAGGGGGGCAAACTAGTATAGCAAAAGTCAGTACAAGTCTCCAGTCCTCTCTCTCCGGAAGAAAATCTGACCCTGTAAAAGATTGCCCCCTACAGCTTCATCCTGTGCAAGGAAGCCCCCATGACTACATACATACATACATAGTATTGTACAAGCATCATTGTGTTGGCTGGAAAAGGAATCCACTATGTTGTGTGTGTATTTGTGTTTTCAAAGTGCACATTTCATTTCACCAAAGCACACTTGGAGCTTGGAAGTGAGACCTGAGTAGGCATGGATACTCCACAATAGAGGATGTGGAGTCTCAAGTGTCAGCCCCAAAACTTTACAACTTTCCTGGGCATAAAGGTCAGAGCCATAAAATCAATGTGCTAAGAACCACCACATAACAGTCCACACTTACATCCCAAATAATTCATTGTCAAAAAATGGTTGTCGCCTGGAAGACAAGACAACACAACGCCTGCCTTGCTCTTTTGCAAAGCAACCCACTTACAGGAGAGATGGAACATGAATGTTCAAGTCTTTTAACCATTATTGGATGCAGAATGACAAGTCAAATATCATGTACTCCCCAAACCAGAAAGGCAAAATTCCTCAACAAATCAACACAATTGTGAATGCTAACAAGGAAAAAGAACCACATGCATGCACCAACAGAGTGGTTTCTGCTGTCTGCCACCTCTGTGGCCTTCACACCCCTCATCATCTGGCACTGAATGGACCAGCAACACAAGACGTTACACCAGAAAAAAAGAGTCCTTCTTTCCTGGGGCTGACTCAAGGAATCCCAAACTGTCCATGCCAGCAAGATCTGACTGGCTGTTCTCTCTGCCCACACATAACACACCGCCGTCTGTGTGAAGGAGAAAGAAAATAACTGCCTGGGTTTGAATGAACATCCTGTGCGGCACGGAGCGAACCTTTTGCAATGGATGCCTCGATCATGTAAAAAAGAAATCATACACACACACTCTCTCTCTCACACACACACATACACACAATAGCTCAAGTGCCAAACCACAGCACCTTGTTACAGAAACCCAAATGTGCACAGAAGCAAATATCAACAGATGGTTGGATGGTGAGAAAGGCAAAACGGACCCTGTGAGGAAGTCCAAGTTCTCGGGGTGAAAAGGCATGTGGGAGGAGGAGGGTTGTCATGGGCTCACACACACACACTTCAAAAACACCCTGGTGAGGCTATCTCAGGACTCTCATAGCACACGTTCTATGCACACGCATTCAGGGGAAGGGGGCAAATATGGTTGTGTCTGAAGGAAATGGGGGCCGTTGTCCTTCACATGGGACCAGGGTGCTCCCTGCCACAAGAGGAGAGGGCAAAGGTTTATGGAGGGGAGAGAAGAAATGGCTTAATCCAATGGAATGGCACACAAGAGGCCACATTCCTATAGAAAAGGGATTCCTCATCTGTGGAGTCAAAGGCTTTCATGGCCGGCATCCATAGTTTTTTGTGGAGCTTTCGGGCTTATGTGGCCATGTCCTAGAAGACTCTTCTAGAACATGGCCACATTGCCCGAAAGCGCCACAAAAAACTAAGCATTCCTCATCTGTTTCCTCTAAACCTTTGAATGGGTGCCTGGTTCCTCACCCAACCCTGCAGCTGATGCAGTCGAACTCCGAGCCCCCCCTCCAGCTCTCTTCCTGCAAGAGCCCCTGCGCTCTCTCTGCCCCCCACGACAGCCATCCCAGGATGGACCCATCTTCGGTGGATTTCATTCTGACCCAAGGGGAAAGGAGGAGGAGGAAGGTCTGCAGGCGGCATGCCCGCACCTCAGGGCTGTTGCCAGGGCAATGGGATGAGATGCAGGGAGGCAAGGCAAAGCCTCCCATCCCTCAGCTGCTGCAGAGATGGCCATGCTCAGGAGGGAGCCTGGCAGAAGCCTGGGCAGAGGGCAAGGGACCTCCACAGGGAGCTGAGCTGAGCCTCCATGGAGGACAGGTGGAAACCATCCAGGCCTCTGATATTAAGGAGAAGCGGTTCATGCGTATACACACACACACAGAGGCACAGAGACACACACAACTGCTGCAGAGATGGGAAGCTGGCAGGCTGCCTCTGGAGTGAATGGAGCTTCCTCCCCCTCTGCCCACGTCAGCTGGAGATTTGCATGGCACAAAGGGTGCCCACCTCCACCACGGCAATCCATAAAGCCATCTCTCTCTCTCTCTCTCTCTGTGTGTGTGTGTGTGTAAAGCTTGCCCAGCCAAGGAGGATGCCAGCTCTCCCCTCCACTGCTGCTGCTGCTGCTGCTTCTGGAGGGTTAAGCACCATCTCCCCCTGGCTGCCAAGGAGAGCTTCTTTCCACCTCCACACCGGGGAGGGTCGGAGATTGAAGAGAGGGTTATTTTTAGCATCTCTCCAACACAGCCATTCCTCCCCCCCCTTCGACACACACACACACACACACACACACACACAAGCATGGCACAAACCTTGGCCAAGCTTCTCCAGGGATGCTCCACCAACACTGATAGGGACAGCCAGCTGCCAAGCGAGGCTGCCTGGTTGGCATCCTGACCCTCTCTGAGGCTCAGCTCCAGGAAAGAGGAATTGGCATCAGGGGTGGGGTGGGGGTCCAGGACCACTCTGGGGCAGGCAGCACCTCCTTCTGGACCTCTTGGGGTCTCCTCCGGCCCCATTGCCAAGTATGGCATTCCTAGTTACCCCTCTGAGTATCCAGTGCCAGGTAAACCTCAAACCCATCTCTGCCCAGGTGAGATGCAGCCCCCTGGCAGAGTCAAACCTAGCAGGGTTAGCTGCCCAGGTGAAATGCCCCATTCCTTCATATGGTTAAGTCTAGCAGGGTTAACTGCCCAGGTGAAATGCCCCCTCTTGCATGGCTGGGGGGTTTCAGGAGGGTTTTTTGGGTAGGGGAGAAGAAGATGAGGCTGCCCAGAGTGTGTCCAGAACAGGCTGGCACTTGGGTTTCTGCCTGGCAAAGGGGGAGAGGAGGGAGGAAGGGAGGGGGCCACTGTATCCCTTGAGAGGGAGGAGGGCACCAAGGACAGCCCCAGATCTGGCCCAGGGTTGGGGGGGGGCAGGGAGGGGCCTGGGGTGCCAGTCCTGCAGGTGGGGGATGCAGAAGAGGGGCACCCTTCAGGGACCCCCCTCCCCAAAAACTTCTCTGCTCTTTCCCTCCCTCCCCTTCCGGGGGTTTTGGGCGCTTGCTGTGAGTTTGTGTGATGAGCCCAGTTTGTCTCCCAGGCAGTTCATGGGAGCCCTGAGTTCGAGAGATGCCTCGCAGCTTGGGGGGAGGGGGAGGAGGGAGATGGGGAGGAGAAAGAGTAGCACCCTTCTGTGCGGGGGGGGGGGATGGGAGGCAAAACAGCCCCATTGCCACTCCTCACCCCCCATATGCCTCCTCAGATGTACCTCTATGGGGGGGGGGGGTGATTTATTTGGACCCATTGGAAGAATAAGGAGGGAAAGAGGAAAAAAGGGAGACTTGGGAGGGGGACACACACACACACAGACACACACAGACACACACAACACCTAAGGGGCCCCGATTCCTTCCTGCACGTGGGGAGAAGGAGGGAAGGAGGAGAGAGAGAGGAGGAGGAAGAGGGGGAATAAGACAACTGACTTCCCTTCGGGCTCCTGTTTTTTTTTTTTTTTTTATGGGGGGGATCGTGATCCTCTGGGGGGAAGAAGGAGGGAGGGGGGCAGAGAAAGAGGGGGGTGTGGAGTGGAGGGGGCTGAGGGGGCCTGGATGGGCAGGAGGCTCTGCCAGATCCCCTCCGGACCCTTCTGCCTGGGGGGGGGAGGAGGGGCTCTGGAAGGGGGGCAGGGGTCTGGGAGAGGGATAAGGGGGAGCCGGGGGGGCTCTGGGGGAACTAGGAGGGGGAAGGGGTCTGGAGGGGGCTGTGGAGGGCCTGAAAGGGGGCCTGGAAAGGCTCTGGAGGGGGCTCTGGGGGAGTCAGAGGGAGTGAAGGGCTCTGGAGGGGCTGAGGGAGGACTGGGGGGGTCTCCGGAGGGGGTGTCCCTTCCCTCCCTCCCTCCCTCTGAGGCCCAGGGCTGCTGGGGGGGTGTCTGTGGGGGGAGGACTCACCGTAGACGCCTTGCCCGAGGGCTCCGTGTCGGAGGCCGAGGAAGAAGAAGAGGAGGAGGAGGAAGGGGAGGCCGAGGGGGCTTCTTCGGATCCGGAGCAGCAGCCGGAGCCCCCCTCCTCGGCCTAGAGCCATGGCCCAGCAGCAGCAGCAGCAGGAGCCCCGCCGGGAGGACCAGGAGGGCGCACCGGCTCCCGCATCCCTCGCCCGGCCCAGACCCGGCCCCAGACACCCCTCCGGCCCACCAGCCCCGGCACCGGCACCGGCAGCAGCAGCAGGAAGGCGGGGGGAGAGCAGCCCGGCAGGGAGGGATGGAAGGAGGGAAGCAAGCAAAGGATGGAGGGGCTAGACCCCCCTCTTCTCCTCCTCCTCTTCCTCCTCCGCCGCCGCTGCCTCGCTCTCTTCCTCCTCTTCAGCCCGGGATGCGGAGGAAGGGGGCTCCGGGGCAGCCATGGGGCCCAACCGAAGGGGGGCTGGGGCTCAGGCCCCGGATCCTGCCTGCCTGCCTGGGCCGAGGCGGGCCGGGAGGGACTCCGAGGAGGACGAGGAGGAGGCAGCGGCGGCGGCCTCGGTCACGTTGGGCTCTACGTGCGCCTCAGAGAGAGAGAGAGAGAGAGAGAGAGAGAGAGAGGACGCGGCCCCGAGACAGACGCCGCTAATGCGCGCCCCCGACCACGAGCACGAGCACGGCGCCGCCGCTCCCCCTCCCTCCCCCCTTCCTTCCTCCTCCGCTTCCTTCCTTCCTTCCTTCCGTTCTTTCTCTCCCTCCCTCCTTCCTTCCTTCCTTCCTTCCTTCCTTCCTTCCCCTCTCCCTTCTTTCCCTGATTCCTCCTTCTTCCTTTTTTCCTTGCTTGCTTCTTTCCTTCCTTCTTTCCTCCCTCCCTCCCTTACTTCATTCCTCCCCTCCTCGTTCGTGTATTTCTTTCTCTCCTCCCTTCCTTCTTTCCTCCCTCCCTCCTTTCCCTCCTTCCTTCCTTCCTTCCCTCTTTTCTGTCTCTCCTTCCCTCCCGAGGGCCCTCCACTCCAAGGCCATGCAGCCAGACACCGTCCAAGCCATCTTCCACTGAAAAAACAGCCCTACTCTCAGGAAGTTCCTCCTAAGGTCGAGGAGGCATCTCTTTTCCTGGAGCTTCCATCCATTGCTCTGGGTCCCAATCTCTGGAGCAGCAGAAAACAAGCTTGCTCCCTCTTCATAATGTGACATCCCTTCAACTACTTAAACAGAGCTCCCTTATCATCTCTTAACTGCCTCTCCTCCAGGCTAAACATACCCATTTCTTACTCTCCTTTTCCTTCTCCTTCCCTTTCACACTTCACAGACCCCTGCCAGCCGCTTTGGCATCCTGAACGTCTCCAACGGATGCCATCTTCAGGTCTACACAGCACTCTTCATCCAGGGTTGCTGCTGCTGCTGCTGCTACGACTCCTTCCTTCCCTCCATGACTCCTTTTTTTCTCCCCAGCTGACTAAAGAAGAAACTGTAACTCTGATGGCCTCCTACCGCTGGGTCATTTCTTGCTGTAGTAGTAGTACTAGTAGCAGTAGTAGTAGTAGTTGTTGTTGTTGTTGTGTTCCTCACAACTATTTCAGACTTGGCCCCACTTCCTGCCCTTCCTGCAGCAGTGACTGGCAGCTTCTATATATATATATATACAAAAGGCAGCTTTTCCCTTTGAGCTCCGATGGAGCTCTCCAAGGTGCTGAACCAAGGAGCTGAACCTGGGAAACGTTTCAGCACCTTGGAGAGAGACCTTGGGATCCAATTGGGAGCCGGTTGAAGGGCTGGACTACGACTCTGGAGAGCAGGGTTCAGGCCTCAGCTGGGCCACGCAGCCCACTTGGGCAATAGCTCTACTCCAGTAAGGACTCAAAGGAGGATTTAGGCCCACCACACTCTCTCCGCCTCAGATGATGGCAACAACAACAACAACAATAATAAAATTTATTTATAGCCCGCTCCTCTAATAAGATACTTGGAGCAGAGTACAGCAGAATAAAAAGATACACAGTAAAAGCAACAATCGCATCTCTCGCAGTAGCAAAAGCCCTCTGAACAAATCTGGCCCAGAAAACCCCATGATAGGTTATTATTATTATTATTATTATTGACCTTTATTTACATAGCACTGTAAATTTACACAGTGCTGTACATACATTCTTATAAATTAGACAGTTCCCTGACCTCAGGCTTACAATCTAAGAGAGACAACACAAAAGGAGAAGGGGAAGGTGGTGGGAAGGGGATGAGGTCCAGTGTTTCTTCTCTCCCTCTGGGGCCTGGGCCAAGGCAGATGGACTGAAGGGAGGGCTAGGTTAGCCTCATGGCCTTAGGATTGCCATAAGTGGGAATTGACTTGAAGGCACACAACACACACAAGTAACTGGGACACCTGCAGACCTCCACTTACACAGCCATGAACCAGTTGCACATGGGTAGCACAACCCACCCAAAAGTACAACTGCACATATAAAGGAATTTAGCATGTGCACAACATCCAATGGATTCCAGCTATTATTATTATTATTATTATTATTATTATTATGCTTTATTTATTTAGCAGTGTAAATTTACACAGCACTGAACATACAATCTTTTTAATCAGACGGTTCTCTGCCCTCAGGCATACAATCTAAAAAAACATGACACGAAAGGAGAAGGGGATGGTATTGGGGAAGGGGATCAGGTCCAAAAGTTCTTCTCTCCCTCTGAGGCCTGGACCAAGGCAGATGGCATGGAGGGAGCTATGATCTACCTAGGGTTGGCAGAGGCTCATCTTAGGGTCACTATAAGTCAGAAATGAGTTTAAGGTACGCAACAACAACAACAACAACAACATGCCCTTACTACTCCACTTGCTATGCATGAATAGAGGTGGGATGGCACTACCCCCCCCCCCTCTCATTCCCACTAATTTGTAACACTGTCTGGTGGAAGTCACTTTGCAGACTTCACAACATGCTTCCCATCACTCACACAGGCTTGTCCAGTTTGGTTTGGTAGCTTTAAATAAATTCTCTTGGCTCCCAGCATTCACCTGGAGCTAGAACCGTCAGCAAGACGGTTTACATTTTATCATATGCCCCCTCCACAAAATTGTCAAAAGTGGGACGGCTGCTGACCAGAGGTTTCCACTAAATCATCTACATTGTGATCAGAAACCAGCAACAGGAGGCTTCTCTTCCCTGGCTCCAGGCTTGTCCAGTTGGATTAATTTTCTAAAATTATCTGAGCTCCCCAGAATGCATTTGGAGCCGAAAGCCAACCAGGTGATTTATACTTTATCTTTCACTACCATCCTCAAGATTTTCAAAAAGGAGAGGCTCGCCAGTCTTGATGTTATTTCAGTGGGGGTCTGCATTTGTTGTAGTGTGCCCTCAAGGTGTTTCCAACCTAATGGTGACCCCAAGGTGATCCTATCATTGGATTTTCTTGGAAAAGTTTGTTCAGAGGTTTGCCATTGCCTCATTCTGAGGCTGAGAGAGTGTGACTTGCAACTGTTTCTTTAAATGGTTACAAAAATAATTTTGCAACCTTTTTTTTATTATTACCCTTGGGCTCTGGGTTACACTCAGCAGAAAACACCTTTTTGCCCCACGTGGCTTAGCATCTTTCTCCTTGATAAATGTTCTAGTCTCACCAGTTAGAAGGGTTCCCAAAGGCTACCTAGTCCAACCCACTACCAATGCAGGAGTCCTGAAATATAGCCATCCAGACTGGATACAAGAAAGTTATTTGGTGAGGAGGTAACATGAGAGCCCTGTTTTAATATATGAAAGGATGTCTTATGAAGATGGAGCGAGCTTGTTTTCTGCTGCTCCAGAGACTGGGACATGGAGCAATGGGTTCAAACTACAGGAAAGGAGGTTTCATTTCAACATTAGGAAGAACTTCCTGATGGTAAGAGGTCCTTGACAGTAGCATAGATTGCATCAGAGTCTGGTGGAGTTTCCTTTTTTGGAGGTTTCTAAACAGAGGCTGGATGGCCATTTGTTGGGTCCTTTGGCTGTTTCTTCCTGCATGGCAGAAGGGGGCTGGACTGGATTGCCTCTGAGGGTCTCTTCCAACTCTAAAATTCTAGGATCCTATGTTTAAAAATCTCCAACAATAGAAAGACTGTGCCACTTATTTCCCCATCCATCCTGCCAGTGTTTTCCCCTTCCCAGTTCAAGATCTTCAGGGTCTGGTTACTACTCTTCACATATGATGGATGAACACTCAATTCTTGAGAGACACAGTGTATAAAGGAACCAGACTTGGCCTCACTTGATAGACTTTGCCTGCTCCATCATCTGAACTTATCTCCATGCCTGAGAATACAGCAACATTCCCAAGAGACTAGATGCATTTGACCATTTGGGGGCTCTGAGATTTCATACTGAATAGAGGCAAATACTGTTCTTAGATGGTGGGGGTGCTTTGTAACTTCACATGGAGAAGCCCAGCTTCCCTTTCATCTCCTGACACTTTCTGTAACATTCAAATATGTAAGCAACATGTGCAGCTGAGGAAGTAGACTTTAGGAAATCTCATGTTGCCAATTTCTTTCTTTCAGTTAGTCTCTCAGGTGCTACAAGATCTCTTAACATACTGATTCTACAGACCAACCCAGCTATATCTTTGAATGTAAACAACAGTTACCACAATGCTCAGTCTCTGTGCCCTAATGCTGTTTTACCATCTTTCCATCATGAATATATTTTGGATCTTTTGGTTGGCCCAGGAAGAGTATTACCATAGCATGAACCTTGGATTTTGTTGTTCTTGATGTCATCTTATGGCCAACATGGCTACCCTGAAATAAAGTGTGGTATAGTGCCACCCTTCAAAAGTGTGTAGTGGTTTGAGCATCAGACTAGGACCCTGGTGGTCAGGGTTTGAATCTGGGCTCAGCTGTAAAAACCCACTGGCTGACCTTGGGTGAGTCACATGCTCTCAGCCCCCAAAAAACTCTTGATTTACTTCTGGTTCACCTCAGCACTTACTTAAGTTGGAAACAACTTAAAGGCACACAACAACAACAGTAAATAGTGGTTAGAGTATTGGACTTGGTTGTGAGACACCCAGGTCCCAGCCTCCACTGAGACATGAGACTCTCTGTGAACAGTAGCAGCAACAAAACAAGAACAACAACAACCCAAAGAGTCCAAAAAGTGTAAAAGAGAGAGAGATGTGATGTCCAGGTAATTTTTGTCCCTGTATCATTCAGAAAGCCTCTAATGCATGACTTTGGACCAGTCTCTCTCTCTTCCCCCCTCAGTCTGATCTTGTTGTTGTTGCTGCTGTTTGCCTTGCCTTCAAGTCGTTCTCGACTTATGGCAACCTAAGGCAACCCTGTTATGGGGATTTCTTGGCAAGATTTGTTCAGGGGAGGTTTGTCATTGCCTTCCCCTGAGGCTGAGAGAGTGTAATTTGCTCAAAATCACCCAGTGGGTTTCATGGCCAAGCAACCCTGGTCTCCAGAGTTGTAGTCCAAGACTCAAACCACAATACCATGCTAACCTACCTCGCAGGGTTGTTGTTGTGTAGGAATAACATGAGGAATAGGAGAATCATGTCTGCCACCTTAAGGGCATTGGAGGAAAGGCAGAATATACATGTAAGCAGGGAAGAAGAGATAATTCACTAGTACTTCCCAAACTGGTCCTGCCTGCCACTAACCAAAGTTTTTCCTTTAACTGCCATGTTACTGGGAGGGTGCAGACATTTACAGACATATATGACACATGAAATCTAATAACTCTGAAACTCACCTACACTTTATTGTCAGCATGCTTTGTGGGCAAAGTATCCCTGATGGAGAAATGGCAGGACAAAGAGAATCCTTGCTGTTTTCTTGTTGGTTTTCTGCTGCTCCAGAGATGAGGAACCAAACCCCAATAATAAACTCCCACCAGTTCTGGATACCACAGTTCAAGAAGACTATTATCAAGCTGGAGTATGTTCAGAGGAGGGCAACCAAAATGGTGAAGGGCCTGGAAACCAGCAAGCCCTATGAGGAGCAACTTAGGGAGCTGGGTATGTTTAACTGGGAGAAGAGAAGGTTAAGAGGTGACATGATGGCCATGTTTAAATTTGAAGGGATGCTATATTGAGGAGGGACCAAGCTTGTTTTCTGCAGCTCTAGAGAATAGGACCTAGAACAATGGATTCAAGCTACAGGAAAAGAGATTCCACCTAAACATTAAGAGGAATTTCCTGACATTAAGTGCTGTTCAAGAGTGGGACACACTCTCTTGGAGAGTGGTGGAGTCTCCTTCCTTGGAGGTTTTTAAACAGAGGCTGGAGGACCATCTGTTGGGAGTGTTTTGATGGCATATTCCTACACAGCAGAAGAGAGTTGGACTGGACCGCCCTTGAGGTCTCTTCCAATGACTAGAATTCTATCTTGCCAAGAAAATGCATTATACATTGCCATAAGTTTAAAATGACTTAAAAGCACACAACAAACTGTTTTAATCTTGTTTTTATCCAGTTTACTGGTATACTTCACTGAGATCTTGTAACAGAAGAATCTATTGCTCTGTGTCCTATTCTCTGGAGCAGTGGAAAACAAAGTTGCTCCATCCTTGGTATGACAACCCTTCCAATATTTAAACAAAGCTATCATGTCACCTCTTAACCTTCTCTTCTCCAGGCTAAACAGACCCAGCGCCTTAAGCTGCTCATCATAGGGCTTCATGGTTTCAAGACCTTTCACCATTTTAGTCACCCTCCTCTGGACATTTAAACTGCAAGGTTTTTCCACGTTCCTGAAAACCCTTCCAGCCAATCACATTCCTGTGATGGTTTTTCTTACCTAGAGATGCGCATGAATATATCATCCAGGCTTACAGTGGCTGAGTTTCTCTCATAAGCATAAGCAGTTTTAGATTATAGATCAATTGGCATACAGCGAACAAAGCAAGTGCAAAAACTCAGACAATGAGGCTTCATGTCTGGATCTAACCACGATCTGAAGCTGAAGACCTGGTGTAGACTCAGTTATTTCTAGTTTTACATGAAGCATAAGCAGTTTTAGATTATAGTAATCTATGATTTTATGATTCCAATGCATGAGACATTTCCATGTGGTTTAGTAATATAAAGTTAGTATAATTATTGTGAGTTACTAGTTTTTTTTCTTAGTAAAACATTCTTAATAAAAGTTATGTTTACAACATGTGTGATCTATGCCTTTTCAAAAGCTGATCTGTCCCTTTCAAAGTACCTTTCTTGATCAATCAGTCAGTCAGTCAGTCAGTCAAGTCAGTCAAAATTTATTGAAAAACCATTGGCCATAACAAGAAGAAAAAATTAAAGCGGAAAAAAAAAACAATTATCAGGAATTATTCCTTGGACAATGCTAATTTGATGAGAGCCACTGTATCAATCAGATTTACCTATGCGTCACTGTTAAGCAGTAGATTCAATGGATCTACTCTAGTTGCAATCTAGTCTTCAAGATCCCAGTCAGTGCCCACAAAATGGATAAAATAACCCATTACATTCCTTAGAAATTGCAGAACCTCTCATGAGTATAAAGAAATCCTTGTAGATGCATTTTAAGATGATTTTATTAAACTATTTATATCCAGTCCTATATCCAAGAATCTCAAGACAGCATGCAATAAAATCAATTGAAACAATTTAAAATGGGAAGCAGTAAAAAAAAGAAAAAAGAAAAAAAGAAAACACAGTCTGAAAATATAATAAACTATCTCACAAATCAAGACACATTTAAAAAGCTGGAAACTATGTCAATGTACAAACTGGAGGAAACCATTCAATCCCCAAAGCCCTTTACTATAGTTTAGCTCTGGGATCCTCCTAAAGATGTAGGCCTGAAATCAAGACCAGACTTAAGAATGCAAAACCTGGAGTAACGGAGCTGTACTGAATCTGTGTTCATGGTCACTACCTAGTCACAAATGTGGCACTATTGCCACAGTCATAACTGTTACCCAACCCACTTTCCTGGACATTAGCCATGGCAAGAGAAAGAGGGTGATTCTAGTGATTGGGGCATGGGACTCTTTCAGATGTGGGAAACTGGAAGTATAATCCAAGGGCAATCCAAACGCAATCCTGGGGTTTCACGTTATTGCGAATTAATTCTTGTCACGCAAATTTGGGCAAAAGGGAAGTGCAGGATAGTAGTGATGGTGGCAACACCCTTTGCCCATGCCCCCACCACCAGCAGCATGGACCTCCTTTTTCTGGCATGGCTGTTGCCCCACACAATAGTTCTGGGAGTCAGGCTGCCTTTGGTTAAGCAACTGAGTTAGTTATATAAGTGCATGTAGACTTCCAGCTGTAGTCTTGAATCCTGCCGGTCACTCTGAACTAGTGCAGACAGATTGAGTCGATGGTGGCATGGTGAGTCAACACATAGGTAAACCCCACTGATCCAATGTATCTACTCTAGCTGGGAGTAACAATGGCTAGAATTTTGTTGGTTGTATGCATGTGTGTTGTGTTTCTTCAAGTCATTTCTGACCCTAAAGTGAACCTATCATAGGGTTTTCTTGGCATGATTTGTTCAGACGAGGCTTGCCGCTGAATGCCTTAATTCCCCTACACAAGTGGTTGGACATTTTTGACCAATGCGGAATGGCCATATTCAGTATGGGATGATGGGAGTAGAGTTGTGTATGCACTACTATTTTTCCATCACTGTTCATTGTGCATTTGGGGCACATGTGCAGTTGGTTGTGTGCTTGTTGTCGTGTTTGTTCTCTTCCTTCATTTACAGAACACTGACATCTAACACCAGGCTTTTGTAGCACAATTAATGAATACCTGCATGTGGAGATTTATATGACACAACCCTGATGGAGGATCTCGGAATACAGTCCAGGTCATAATGGTCAAAGAGGCTCTTTACAGCCAGAACCCTGCTGATGATTTACACACAGTGCTGATAATATTGTAGAGAGATCTTCTAGCATCCTTGAGATGAACTACAGAAAGAATTCTTTAGTTAGTCTCAAAAGTGCTACAAGATCTCTCTACATACTGATTCTACAGACTAACATAGCTATATCCCTGAATTATCCCATGGTGAAAATATTGTTGTTGAAGTGGATTTTTCCAGGAGATTGCATGAGACTTGAATCCGTCAGGAGTGCTTAAATGGCATTATACTTTTTTAACTGATCAGCAAGTGGTTGCACTTTTTAGGAGTGTGTCCCAAATGCCCTAACCAAGTCCTAACTGGAGGGTGCTTGTTAGTACAGTGATGATTACACTGCTGCACAATGTAAAAAAAATGTAGCATTGCTACCTTTTGCATGATCATTTGCACTATAGAGCAATCCATTGCAAAACTGCTGTAGCATAACTCCAGCATTGCTGGGCATTCTTTTGTGCTGCCCAGTTGGCTTTGACTTCTGCAACCTTCTGAATGAGAGAACTCATCCAACTGCTCAAGTTTTGCAAGCTCAGGGCACCCATGGTTTATTGTACTGAATCAATCCACCTGTCATGCAGGCTTTGTCTTTCCCTCTTGCCTTCTACTTTACCAAATATCATTATCTTTTTCAATGAGTCATCTCATGAGGTGTCAAAAATGTTATTTTGGCTTCTAGGGAGACTTCAAAACTGATTTGCTCTCAGACCCACTGATTTGTCTTTTTGGTGGTCTATGATATTTGTCATCCATTACCACATTTTCAATGAGCATTACTACACTGGTGTAAATATACACTTTGTTGTTGTTAACCACCCTTAGGTCAATCTCTATCCATGGTGACCCCATGGATGAGACATTTCCAAGACACCTTGGCTCCCACAGATCTGTGTAGTTCCTGTAAATTCATACCCATGGCCTCCTTAATAAAGTCTATCTATTTAGCATGTGGCCTTCCTTTCTTTCTACTTCCCTCTATCTTTTCTAGCATCTAAAAACCATGCTTTTTCATTGTGCCACCAAAGTACAACAGCCTCTGTTTAGTCACCTTGGCTTCCAGGGAGATTTTTAGCTTGATCTGCTCTAGGAGCCCCCCCCCCCTCCTTTTAAAAACTTGGTTGCCAACAGAATCCTATGCACTTTTCTCCACCACCACATCTCCAATGAAATGATTTTCTTCCTATCATTTTCTTAACCATCCAGCTCTCACTTCCATACATGCTAATGGGGAATACAATGGCTTGTATCACTCTAACTTTCATGCTCAATTGTATATCTTTACTCTTCAGGATGTACACTACACAACTGCTAAAGGGGATCTTGTCCAAAGGAAGTAAAAGACAGCTTTTCTCTTTGCTCACACTCCCTACCTTTATACATAAGGGGCACATACACACCACAAAATTATAGCACTTGGATTCCACTGTAACTGGCATGGCAACATCCTATGGAATCCTGGGATTTTGCAGTTTAAGAGGAGGCATTTTGATTTCTCGGCCAGATTGCTCTAGTGTCTCACCAGACCCCAAACCCAGGATTCCATAGGATGTTGCCACCGGGGCAATTGGTGTGGAATCATAGAACTATATCTGTGTAGTGGGAAAGAGCTCTGGATGTGTGCCACTGACATTTGAGGTTAACAGCCAGAAAATCATAAAGGGATACTCACCTCATCTTTGCTTTCGTTCCCTTCTGTCAAGGAATTGTGAAGGCCCCAAATGAATGACAAATGACACAGGTTGGGAAGAGCTGGCCCTGGCTGTCAGAATGTCCTTCCAGATGGGCAGATGGTGGCTGGCTAACAGCCTTAATGAGATCTGAGGGCTTCGGGCCAAGATACCTGATGGCATTTTGGCCGTTGGCTGAATTGTCTCCACAGTCCAATGAGTCAAAGCCATCACAATAGGTCTCCCTGAAAACCAGGTTGGGCCTGTTGCAAAAGCCAAAGTCCTCACTGGAGTGGAAAAATCTGAGGCTGCCTCAGATGGAAGGTGGAGGAGGTTCACACCTTGTAATCTTTCTCTACCTACCTAGGCAAAGCAATCGGAGGCCATTTCATGATGGGGAGAAACCCAAAGCTTCTCCACTGTTCATTGGAGCCCCCTTCGCTGTTCATTGTGCCATGTAGTGATTAAAATACTGGACTGAACTGAGCAATTCTATTAGATGCAGAAAGTTAATATGGCTTCAAGGACTCTTCTGCTGCAGCAATGTGAGAATCAAAGGCCTGCCTCAATGAAAAGGGTGATGGAAAGAGAACGGTGGGATGGCAACTTGGAGGGAATTCCAGTCTGGGAAGAGCCACTGAGAAGGCCTTCTCTTGCATCCCCACCACACGTGCCTGTGATGGTGGTGGGACCACCACTGAGAGGGTTGCTTAGCACAGATAAGATGGAGAAGCCACCTAGTTAAGCTAAAGCAGGATTCTGTGATCAGAAGCCACATAGAATCATAAAGGAGAGAACCAGCATGCTGGTTGGGCTATGTCTCTGGAGACTATGGTTTAAATCCCTGCTTGGCCGTGGAAACTCACTGGGTGACTTCAGGTAAGTCACACTCTCCTAGCCTCAGAGGAAGGCAAAGGCAAGCCCCATGAACAAATCTTGCCAGGAAAGCCCCATGATTGGCTTGCGTTAGCATCACCATAATTGAAAATGACTTGAAAGCACACAACAACAACGAGAAAGAAAACCAAGAGAAGAATTGTGCAAATCCCCATTGGATCCTTGGGGGGGAGTGCAAAATGGGTTATAAAATATAACAATAATATAATTTAATGTTAAAATGTAACATCCTGATATTTAAAATGCCCTCCCAAAATAGGTTCAGCATCTTGGATTGTTCCTTTAAAGCTGAAACAACAAACAAGGACAGATAGATTGTCTCAGACAGTGGTGGTCTCTCTATCTTGGAAGACTTAAAACAATTTTGATTGTGGATTCTTGCATTGCTGGGGAGCTGAACTGGATGCCCTTTGTGGTTCCTTCCAACTCGGTGATTTTATGATTCTATGAAACCCAAAGCTACCAAAGGCAGAGTGTCTTGGAATCATAGAGTTACAGAATAGAGTTGGAAAGTGCCCATTGACTCCAACTCCTTGCTCAATGCAAGATCTCTAGTTAGAATGTCCACAAAAGGGAGATGTTCATCCTCTTTCTGAAAACTTCCAGAAAAGGAGACCATGCCACCTCTTTAGAAAGTTGGTTCCATTTCTCAGCCCTTCTTACTGTTAAGCAGTTCCTTCTCATGTTCAAGCTACCCTCCTGTAACTTCTGACCATCGGACCTGGTCCTCTGCTCTGGGGCAGCAGAGAATAAACCTGCTTTAGACAACCTCTATGGAAGTCCCTGACCTATTTAAAGGGGTGAAACATATCAACCCTAAGTTTTCTTGTTGACAGTAATGGTGAACTCTTGGAGAAAAGCCCACAAATGAGGTAAATTCAGGTAGAAACAATAATTCTAGTCTGCTTCACTTCAGCCTGGTTTGAGTTTTATTTTACATTTCAGTGCAACGAAAGTTCTAGCCAGAGAAGACCTTCTCAGACACTCTTGGACACTTGGGAAAATCCATTTAGTTGAACCCTGAGTCTTCAGAAACTCTTCAGGAAGTTATACTCAGCTTTTCTGTGTGCGATATGAATACTTGAACTCTTCTTCTGAACCTCTGGATTTGTAAGGAGTTTGCTGACACTCGCTTGTACACTTCATCAGAACAAAGTCAATGTGATCTGCGCTAACTCTACACTTCTTATTTTACTTTGCAAACTTCAATCAAATAAACATTGCATTTTTTAATGGACATAGCTGTGAGAGAAGCTGGAGTGTCTGCACCATTCCAATTGCAAGGCAAACTTTGCCTTTTCTATTCAGAGAGAAAAACTAGTAGCCACCAGGGATGGAAAGATTATTTGAAAGAATCTGATAAATGATTGCATAAAATATTCCTTCAGCGTCCCTCTAATGGGTAACACATGGGAATTTTCACAGTTCAAGACTCACCTGTACAAAACAGGAAAATATTTTCTGCATGAAACAGCCATGCATGAAATTTGTGCAGAATAAGTTCAAAACTGCAAATACGAATTTGCAAATTTTTATATCTCTGAAAAACTGTGCAGTTTTCCAAACATTTTTTTCTGTGCAGGAGGAAAATTTCTAGAATTACTAATTGCTTCCTTTAAGAATGATATTAGTGAAGAATGGCATCCCTGGCACCCACTTTAAGGCCATGATCCTGCACTGATGTTGGCCAAGGTCCCGCATTGAAGTTGCATAGCATAAATCTCCTTCCTGATTGTGTCATGCAGACTTTGTGCTGAATGGTAACATTGAACAACTGAACCAAGGTAATACATGTACAACTAATTGCAGAACACAATGTACATGTGCATCCATCCACAATGCATAATGTGCATCCACATTGAGTGGATGTCCTTGCACGATGCTCAAGGGATGTGCAACTCTGTCTAAATTGTCTGGCTGCTTCTATAGGGGAATTCGTCGGAAATGGCTTGAAGTCACAAAACAACAACAACAACAAAAGACAGGGTTCTAGCTAGTGAGAATTTTTCTCCTGGATGAACAAGAAACCAGACACAGAGACTTATGAGAAAGAAGAGGTGCCTTTATGTGGATGAAATCAACTCTCAGACTACGCAAGAAAGTATGTCGATCCTCATTTCCAATTCCATACATTTATTAAAGAACTAAAGCAGAGAGGCATTCTGAAAAGAGTCAGGCAGTTTTAGAATAAAATGGGGAAAAAATCCAACTACAGTGGAAGGGGAGACCTCCTGGAGTACAGTGGGCTGCAGCACCTCATTTTGAGTCCCTCTGGTGCTCTGTAGGACCATAATGGGCTGTTATGATCATGCAACTGTCTGAAAGGAGCAGAGAGTCCCAGTAGTGTGGTGGTTCAACTGTCAGACTGGGACTCTGGAGTAATAATAATCATAGTATCATAGAATCATATAATAATGATAATATATTATTATTACTATTTTAAATAATTTTATTTTAATAATTTTAATTGTGTTTTAACTATTATTATTATTAACTTTATTTATAAAGCTCCGTAAGTGTACATGTAACTGATGTAGTGTGTCTGCAAATTGCTGTTCTTCCCCATCTTGATGCATGAAGAGAGGTGGGTAAGAAATAATAGTTGTTGTTATTGTTGTTGTTAATGCCTTAATGCATGGGGAGAGGCAGGTAATAAATTATTATTATTATTATTATTATTATTATTTTATTATTATTTCTCACACACCTCTTCCCATGGATCAAGGCAGGGAAGAACAAAAATTAACAGACACACTACATCAGTTTAAAACACCTCAGTTAAAATCAGTTTAAAAGTACATGCATACAATTTAGAAGGACAAGATATATATATATTAAAACTCTTCATTTAAAATTCATCTTTTAAAATTCACAATTTAAATGTGAATTTAAAGGGTAAACCTGCCAGAAAACACAAGTCTTTAATGCTGTTTTGAAATCAAACAGCATATTCAACTGTTCAATCTTTTCCGGCAGGTCATTCCACAATCTAGGGGCAGCTGAGAAAGTCTATCAAGTTGATTTCAAATTATGAATGACTTATAAATGAGAGATCTCCATGTTATCATCAACAACGACGCACAGGTCTTGCAGACTCTGGTCAGCCTTTGTGGCTTCCTCAATTGAGTCTACCCACTGGCAGTGCGGTCTTCCTCTTTTCCTTCTGTCTTCTACCTTTCCAAGCATTATTGTCTTTCCATTGAGTGATGTCTTCTTGTGATATGTCCATAGTAGGACTGTCTCAGTTTAATCATCTCGGCTTCTAGTGAAAATTCAGAATTGATTCTCTCTAGTAGTCATTTTAACTGTCACCGGCCCTGGCCTTGGAGGGAGAGATGGAGAGGTAGGCACAGCTCTAGTATGCCTAGGCCCACTGGAAGATTAAAGGCCCTCTCTCCATCTTAATCTGCTATCATGCTGGCCTTGGAGGGAAAGAAGAACCAGTAGTGTATGCAGGAACGTATTTCCCCCCCGCCGCCCTTTCCTTCTCTTTTTGTGTCATGTCTTTTATAGACTATAAGGCTGAGGGCCCGGAACTGTCAAATTAACAATCTGTAAACTGCTCTGAGATCCTTTGTGGCTGAAGAGCAGGGTGTAAATTTGCTAAATATATTTGATTTTTAACAGCCCACGGTGTCTGGGAGAGCTTTTCTTCAGCACCACATTTCAGATGAATTTCTTTTCTGCCCACCAGCTTTCTTCACTGTCCACAGCTTTCACAGCCATACACAGAAATGGGAAATACAATGGCATGGACAATCCTAACTGTAATATTCAGTGATACATCTTTTCAAGTTGCTTCATAACTGCCCTTCCAAGTCCTAGCCTTGTGATTTTTTACCTCCATCTCCACCCTCATTAATAATTAAGCCAAGGTAAGAAAAATCTTTATCTATTTCAATGTCTTCATTTTCTACTTTAAAGATATGCGAACCATCTGTAGTCATTTTTAAACTTTTCTTGATATTCAACTGTAAACCTGCCTTTGAATGTTCTTCCTTGACTTTCTCCAGTAAGTGTTCCAAGTCTTTGCTATTTTCTGCTAGCGTGGCATAATCTGCATATCTTAAATTGTTGATGTTCCATCCTCCAGTTTTCACACCTCCTTCCTCTGTGTCTAATCCGGCTTTATATATGACATATTTGGCATACAAGTTAAACAAACAGGATGATAAAATGCAGCCTTGCCTGACCCCCTTGTCAATAGGAAACCATTCTGTTTCTCTTTATTCTGATCTGATGGTAGTTTCTTGTCCTGAATAGAGTTTATGTCTGAGGACAACCAAATGTCATGGCACACCCACTTCTTTAAGGGTGAGCCATAGTTTTTCATTATCTACACATTTAAAAGCTTTGCTATAATCTAGAAACCCCAGGCTGTTTTTCTTTGGTGCACTCCATTATCCAACAAATGTTTGCAATATGATCCCTAGTACCTCTTCCTTTTCTGAACCAAGTTTAAACAGCTGGCATTTCTGGCTCTATATGAGGGGAAAGACTTTGTTGTAGAATTTTGAACATCACTTTGCTTCTATGGGATAGAATCATAGAATCATAGATAATGGATAATGGATATTATTTATTATTGATGGATAATGGATATTAATGCAATGGTCCTGAATTTACTGCAATCCCTAGTGTTCCCCTTCTTGGGGAACTGGAATGTATATCGAATGTTTCCAATCTGAGGGCCATTGTATTGTTTTCCATATTTGTTCAAAATTTTTAATTAGATTCTGGTTCTGTAACTTGAAGCAGCTGTATTGGTATATCATATATTCCTGGTGATTTATAATCCAGATAATTATTTTCTGGGTATTTTGATATGCAGAAACATTCTTTCTCAATGAAGATAAGAAAAAAGATTAGCATGTTCCTAATCCTTGGTTTTTTAAAAAAGGAAGTTCCCAACTATTAGGATTGGCTAGCAAGAAAAACTGAGATGTTGTGGAACCTTTAATTGTCTGGACACTTCTTTTGTACAAAATGCAACCAGACTGAAACATTTGTCTGTGTATGTGTGTGTGCAAAAAATCCAATTTCCATTTTGTTTTTGTTTTCCTTTTTGTTTTCATGTTTTCTGCAAAAAAGAAAAACAAGAACAAGAAAAAAAAGATGTTTCTTGTACAGAAGAGTGTTTTCTGCATTAAAAAAAAAACCATTTGGGTCTCCTCTCCACCCAAACATCCAAAAACCTTGAGCACATTTTGAGCACTTTCTCACAGCAGGCAGAAAGTTTAATAAATTATTCATTCTTGCCTATGCAAACAAAATTAACAAGGATTTGCATTCTTAATCCCTTGTGGAAGAAAGCCTCTTTCAGAGTTCAGTAAAGGAAGTGGAGTACCTAATATAATGGACGCCCAGAACAGATCCTTTCTTAATACTGCTTCCTCTTTTCAAAAGCCAGTGTTGGAGGTGAGGTGCTTCTGCCACCCCATAACTTCCTAGTCATCAGGCTAAACATACTCTGCTCCCTAAATCTCTCTTCATAAACCCTTCACCATTTTAGTTGGTTCATGAAAAATAGTACTTCCCGTGCAGAAATATTGGTTGTTTTTTTCCCGTGCAAAAATGCTGTTTGTGCAGGGGGAAAAAATGTGGCAGCGGGATTTATTCTGCATCAAATTTGCACATGATTGACTTGCATCTCAGTGAACATCTTGGTGAAAGCAAGAACCAGAAGAATTGTTGATCCCTCAGCTGTGTAGCTTTCCCTCTTCTGTGGCCTGGAGAAATGGCTGGTAGCTGTTTCACGTGAGGAAAGAGGCCCAGCTGGTGGGAATGGCATCTCTATAAGGCCCTCAGCTCTCATGTAGTCTCTTTTCCATCTTGGGAAGCCTTTTCCTCGGATGTTTATCACAGGTTGCAGTAGAATAACAATTAGGCTTTATCAGGATGTCACCGTTGATTAAAAAAGGCGGTGGATCCAGGAGGACTGTGAGATAATTACATTTTCCATGGCAGAGTACAGTAACATTTTATTTTTGGAATATAGTCTTTCACCACCATGCACCCCAACTGTTTAATATTCATCTCAGACGTCTTTGCACAAAAGACAACCGCCCTGTAGAGATACAGTCCCTGCAGCCACTGATGTCGTGCATCTTCTTTTAAAACAAACACACATGCACACACATATTGAAGCTCTGTTCCTGTAGTTGCTGGAAGAAATAGCTGTCAGCAAACTTCCCAGTAGTGCTCTGATTTCAGTCCCATGATATCAAGGGGCAAGCTTCTTTTTTTATGGAGCACCAAGTGAATATTGGGGGTGAAGTGTTAAGGGAAGGAAGGGACAACAAGATTAGATGGGAACCCAAGGGCCATATAATCCATTCCCATGCCATTGCCTGAACCTTCAGTGAGAGGAGATCATCCAACCTTTGTTTCAAAATTTCCAATGAAAAAAAGCCCACCATTTTTTGCGATAATCAATTCCACTGTCAAAGAGCTATTGTTGTCCAGAAGCACTTGGTTGTTCTGTATCTTTGTGACATTTTCAACTTGCAATGAACCTAAGGAGAACCTACTGCAGGATTTTCTCAGGAAGACTTATTAAGGATAGGGAGCCCTGGTAGCACAGTGGTTAAATGCTAATGCTGCAGCCACAACGTTGTAAGTTTGTTTCTAGAGTGGGACTCCAAGGTACACTCAGCCTTCCATCCTTTTATGGGTCAGTAAAATTAGTACCCAGCTTTTTTGGGGGTGGGGGGCAATGGGCTTATACACTACAAACTGTTTAGTGAATGCTAGTTCACTGATAAGCAGTATAGAAATGTACTTGCTATTGCTAATGCTATATTAAGATGGGGTTTCCCACTGCCTTCTTCTAAGCCTGAGGGTATGACTTGTCAAAGGTAACCAAGTGTGTCTCTGTTGCCAACCAGGGATTTGAACCCTGGTCTCTTAAAGTTCCAATTCAGTCCCCAAACCACACTGGGAATTGTGGTGCTCAGTTTCCAGGTGAGATCTTAACAACACAGATTAGAATGGCATTACTAGTTACCTTGATCTGGACACTGGTGGCATAGCCTAAAACTTTATTGCTATGTTTGTTTGTTTGTTTGTTTTGGCCAATGTCAACAAAGCAAAAATTCAAAGTTAACAATCAGGACATTAGGAATAACTTCCCAACATTAAGAATTGTGGAAGAAACTCCCTTAGAAGGTGGTGGAGTCTCCTCTTTTAAAGAGAGGCTGGTTGGCCATCTGCCACAATGGGTGCTTTGATGGTGTCTTCCTGCATCTCAAAATGGGGTTGCACTGGATGGACTTCTTCCAACTCTAGCATTCTATGATTCTATGACTGCGAAATATCTTCAGCTCCCTAGCCCATTCCTCAAAGGGCTTCTTTTCCAGACCTTTAACTATCTTAGTTGATTTTCCCTAAGAATGGAGGGAGGTAGAGATACCCACTAGACGCCTCCCCCAATCACAGCGTTCTCTCACATTGAAAGGACATCCACCCAAGGACTGATGTTTAGCAGCTGGATGAAAAGCCTCAAAATATTCTAGAGGGAGACATCAAAAACATGTAGAACAAGAATTGGAGGGGGGGGGAGTTTGAATTCTGGTGTTACTGCTGAGAATCTTGGTGGTGTCATATGCATGTACACATTCTCCTAGGGAAGAGGATAGACATCCCTCCCCGAGATGTTCAAGGTTGTGAAAGCAGTTGCACATGGATATGCATGGATGCACATCATACATGGATAAGGATGTGTACAGAAGTGAATTGTGCCTGGATGCCAATGTGCATTTGGATTTTCCTTCCATTGTACATTTGCTGTCTTGGTTCAGTTGAACAATATTGCTGTTTGATGCAATCAGTGCATGATTCTGCATGCGGAGATTAGCACCATGTGACCCCAATATAAGTACTCAGCCATTATTGCAGAGTCTAGGCATTTTAAAAACTGTCTGCCTTCACTGATTTCATTAGATCACACAACCTGACAACCGTTATGTTGGTAACGATGATGCAACTTTTTGGTCCTTACTAGAGGGATTAGCCTACTGAAGTCTTGATTTAAAATGACAACAACAATTGAATCCACTTTTAGCCTCTATTTGGAGTATGTGGGTTGTGTATGTGTGTGCCTGTCTCTTTTCTTTTTTGCAAAACCATGAATTAGCCATATTGCATGATAGATTCTGGGTGGTGGTCCTAAAAGTAATTTTTCGAAGCTCTAGTCATCAGAGTTGTGGAGATAATTCTTGATGACCCAGAAAAGCATACTTTAAATCCCTGAAAATTTTTAAAAAAAGTAATTTCATCTATTTATTTCCCATCTTTCTTCCAGCACGTACCCATAGTTCTGAAGCCTACCAGCCAAATAGGTGCAGCAACCTGGTAACATTTCTGAGTGTTAAGCTAAGTGGGAATTAAAGTAGAGAGATCTTGTAGCACCTTTGAGATGAACTGAAAGAAAGAAATTGGCAGCATGATCTTTTGTAGACTGCAGTCTAGTTCCACATCTGATGTCTTTCTTTCAGTTTTTATCAAAGCTGCTACAAGATCTATATACTGATTCTACAGAATAACACGGCTATATCTTTGAATTCTACCACTAAATGGATTAAAGTGTTGAACTAAGAATACCTAGAAGTGTCCAGTTAAGAAGTCACAGCATTGGAATAACTGTTGTCTCTTCCAGCCTCGTTCAGGTGTGTGAGGTTTTGTGTCCCCTTTGTGCTATATCTACATGAGTCCTTTTCTACAGAATCTTTCAAAGAACCTTCTTTTCTCATTTCCAAACTTGTTCCCTGCAGTTCAATGTGTAAACAGGGGGGAAAAACTAGATATATTTCCAGGTGTGTTTTTTCAAGGACTGCATAAATAGACACATGCCTCTGTGATAAAAAAAACATGTTTGTCGGCATTTTAGAAATGTTCAGAGTGGCTTTCACACATTTTTGAAATGCGTGCATGTTATCAAATGCAGCTGTTTCACATTACAAGCCCAGAAATGTATTGATTTTTGAGTGCAAACTGTGCCTGTTTCTACATTCAGTGCAGGAGGTGCAGAATTGGTTAAATCTATTAAGAGAGCCTAGCAGAATGAACATTTCACACAGTAGCCAGAAAGCTGTTGGTGTTTTATACAGGTCTAAGTCCTTCCAAGGAAGCAGTTGGACATTTTTATCACATGTGGAATAACTTTATTCAAGTTAAGGTTGCAGAAACAGAATTGTATGTGCTCAGGGCACACAGCCATACATGAATCTATATGCAAAATGCACATGGATCTGCATGCTCAGTGCACTCAGTCATGCATGAATCCACATACAAAATGGACATGGATCGGAATGCTCAGGGCACAGAGTCATGCATGAATTTACATGCAAAATGCACATGCACCTGCATGCTCAAGGCACACAGTCATGTATTAATCTACATACAACATGCACATGGATCTGAATGTTAAAGTGACACAGTCATGCATGAATCCACATGCAAAATGCACATGGATCTGCATGCTCAGGGCACACAATCATAGATGAATCCACATGCAAAATGCACATGGATCGTCATGCATAAATTCATAGAATCATAGAATCAAAGAGTTGGAAGAGACCACAAGGGCCATCCAGTCCAACCCCCTGCCATGCAGGAACTCTCCATCAAAGCATCCCCGACAAATGGCCATCCAGCCTCTGCTTAAAGACCTCCAAGGAAGGTGAATCCACCACTCTCTGAGGGAGAGTGTTCCACTGTCAAACAGCCCTTACTGTCAGGAAGTTCCTCCTAATGTTGAGGTCGAATCTCTTTTCCTGCAGTTTGCATCCATTGTTCCGCGTTCTAGTCTCTGCAGCAGCAGAAAACAAGCTTGCTCCCTCCTCAATATGACATCCCTTCAAATATTTAAACAGGGCTATCATATCACCTCTTAACCTTCTCTTCTCCAGGCTAAAAATTCCCAGTTCCCTAAGGCGGTCTTCATAGGGCATGGTTTCCAGACCCTTCACCATTTTAGTTATTATTTTCTGCACTGAAAACACTGTTTCCTGAACAGAACTTTGCATGTTCTGTTCTGAAAAAAAATTCTGGAAAAAAAAATCAGTTTCCTAGGCAGAAAATGCTTTTTTCCTGTACAAAATTACCCTGTGAAAACCTGTCACAGCATAAGTTCTGAAACAGAAAGATTTTTCTTCAGTCCAGGGTTCTTTTCCTTGAGATTTCTCAATGCTTGCAAAGCATTTTTTTAAAATGCATTTTAAAAAATACTTTCAACTATTATTTCCATCTTTACTAAACACTAGGAAGAACTTACTGGTTCTAAGAGTTGCTGGGCACTGGAATCAATTACCTTAAAACAGTGGTTTCCAACATTGGAACCTCTATTTGTTTTTGAGCCCAAGCCAAGTTGGCCAAAAGTCAGGAAATATGAGATCTAAAGTCCGAATCATATGGAGGACCAAAGGCTGGGAGCCACTGCAAAAGTGGTGAGCTTTCCTTCCTTTGAGGTTTCTAAATAGGGATGGTATAGCAGTGGACTCCTGCAATGGCAGTGGGTTGAACTAGATGGTTCTTGGTTTACCTTCTGACTCTATCATTCTGGCATGCTGCAAATACCAATACCAATTCACATACACACTGAAATAGATTTTCTTTTAAGTTCCGCAGCATACTTTGTAAGCAGGAGGCTTCACAACAATAATTCAGCAAAGGCTGACTAATCACGACTATCTTCTGCATTATCAGCAGGAAGAAAAAAATAAAGATGGGCCCCCTTGTTAACGTCGAGAGAGAGATTAATGTGCGCAACCCACTTTGTCGGTAAACCTGCCCTTCGTGCACTATGGAAATGAGCCGTGGGAGCGACTGAACATCACGTAATCCAGCTGAGCTGATTTGACTGCGTGGAGTGAAAATCTTTTCCCGGCACTTGTCTTTGCCTACTCCAAATACAAAGGGAGAGTCGGACTTTGGGTTGTTCTTCTTGCTCACAGCCAGTACACATTAAATGCAGCCGAGGGTTTATTAGCATGAACAAGCCATCTCCGTCCTCACCGTGAGGTGCATGGATTGGAGCACACTCTACTGGCCACAGGGTGGTTTTTTTTGATGGACAGGAACAAGTTATAATGTTTCACTGGCCTGACTATATAAAGGAGTCCCTGGAGATGCCAATGGCTCAACCTGCACATTTGTTTGCATCTTATGATTTACCCACTGTGAAGTAACAGTGTAGGAAAATGTTTTAACCCCAAAGCCCTCAATGTTTCTTCTGAAGGTTTTTTTCTCATCACAAGAGCATGGTTCAAGAAAATAATATATCCAGAGTCAGTTCCCTCAGGTATTCATAGGGAGGGAAAAGCTCTTACCAGACTAGAGAAGAGAGGTGGGAGGAACGGGGGTTGGGGAATGTGAACATGAAGGTCCTCACTCCCCCACTGTACTTCCACCTTATTTCTCTAAACGTTTGTAGGAATCATGTGTAGGTGTCATATCATCTACAGAAGTGACTGGATGCTTTTGTCTGATGCAGACATCCCGTTGTAAAAGCATGCCTGTCAAAACTCTTTGCATGTTTGTTTGTGCAGTGTTGCAATTCCCTAACACACCATCATCATGTAACTCCACTTTATCTTGGACCCTAGTTCTCACAAACACCCCGTAAGCTTCATGGGCAGGCGAATGCTCAAAGCAAGGTGCAGATTTCCTTGTGACAGGTCTCAAGTGAAGACTTAGAATGGGGGTGACCAAATGTCATAACCACAAAGGAGGACAAAGCAGTGCAAAATGTTGCACATTCCAGAAAAATGTAGGAGATTGCAAAATAAAAGCTAAAAAAACACTAACATAAAATGTAAATTCATGCTTCTTTGTCATGCTCAAAATGGAGGGCATTTTGACATTCTTCCTGGACAATTGGTTGAAATATAGGACATGTCCTGGAAAAGGAGGATGTCTGATCACCCTGGCATTTTACCACATGAAGCTAAAAAGCAGAATTCTAACATGATAAAAGCATCTTTGGCTGATACTTATCACACAACATTGTGTCCTTCCTAATGCTACCATGCATTCCATTTGTTACTATAATGCACATTTTCATTGATGGACAAAACCCATCAGTAAGCTTGCAGTCTTGCTATTGCAGTGCAGCTATGATAGCGCAAATTTCAATTCCAGTATTACAATTCCAGTATTACAACAGCTATTACAGGACCTGATTCTCCTCTTTTCCCCCTCCTACTCAATATTTCAGGCAGACTAACTCAGTGTCCTCCTCCTCCTCATTATCATTGCTGGGTTTGTGCAGTCATGACAAAATGATAAAGTAAAAATAATTTTAATGGTTTTTCCACAATTACAAAAACACAGCAAAATTAAAAATAAATCAACAAGGACGGAGTTAGAATAACAGAATTAGCCTGCTTTGGAAGAGCAAGAGGGAGTGGAAGAGGAGGAGAATCAGGCCTCCTCTTGACACTGACTGCTGAAATGCCAGAACTGCAACAAAGGGACTTATCCCACCCTGCGAGGTTTCAAAGCAGTACAGTCATAAGAGGTGTGCTAAGAAACACCACTGTTTTACTGGTATGCAGAAAATATTCTAAGAGCAGATTTAGACTTAGAAGGAGGAGTGATGATAGAAGAAAGGAACATCAGCTACTGAAGATATGTAGATGATGTTGGGGATGATGGGAGGTGGTGCACTTTACCCAGGCTCAGATCCTCACCATCTGGTCAAAGCTGGGCTGATCAGAACTGATCAATGGTGTGTTGTGTTGCAGGTAGCAGAGTTGCCCATGAAACAGCTCAGGAACAAAAACACATCAGCTCTGGAACTTCTGTAATCACTGTTGCTGCTTCCCTCTTCTTGCAGTCAACAAAACACACGAGCTGTACTCTAAACTATCTTTATTGGCTACTTGAATAATACAAACTCTATAGTAAAACAATAAACATCTTTGCAACACATTTCTTGCTCTTGCTAAACACACTCTGGCTATGCTAATCAAGCTATATACATACACATCTCCTCCTGCACAAAAACTTAGTTACAAGTTCAGATCCACCTTCTAGTTCACATTGTTGAGGATGTGTGCGTGTGTGTGTGGTCAAGATGCAATGGCTCACCGGAACAATACAGAAATAGTTCAATTTTGGTTACCACCCACTGGGTGTGCACTGGGTGTGTACTGGGTGTGTACTGGGTGTATACAAATAATACTATTGGTTATTTCCACACTTTCCCATACAATAGTCCAACCTCTTACTATGACCTAATCACTCATGTGATGTTTTTCAGTGATGTTGTTGTTTACCTTTTCCATGACCTTCCTTTCCGGAACTTGTGTTGCTATTCCGTGTGTGTTATGGCTATACCCACATCTGTTGTTGTTGTGTACGTGTCTCACTACGCTATCTCACCTCGTGCTGGAAATTTACAGACTTTGGTTCTCACATACAGCTTTGCATTTCTATGACTATAATTCCCATGCTCCTTGCCTTAACAGATGACACCATACTTCTAGTGGAAAATATCTCAGTTTAGGAATATTTTCCCAAAGAAAAGTGCAAAGGGAGGCTGAATGCTAAACACAAAAATAATGACGATGGAAGAAATGCATCTAGTGGGGCCTCGTTATCCAGGGGTTTGCCATCCGCAGCTTTAAACCATCCATGGATGCCAAGCCCCCATTGTCCCAAATGGCTTTGCATGCGTGCAGCTATGATGCCATTATGAACAACCCCTGTTGTCCCCAATGGGGCTGCATGAGTGCATCTGCACAGCTATTAGGGACAATGGGACTTCAGGTAAGCCCCTGTTGTTTGGGGACAACGAGGGCTTACCTGAAGCCCTGTTGTCCCTAATGGCACGGGACCTGAGATCCCACGGTTTTTGATATCGGGGGGAGTTCTGGAATAGATCTCCCATGGATACTGAGGTACAACTGTAAATTCAACCGAGACAATGAGAAAGTCAATATAGTTCCTGTACCTTGGATCAAACATTATTCAGAACAGAGACTGCAGTCAAGAAATAAGAGGAAGACTAGGAATGAGAAGGTCAGTGATGGATGACCTAGACAAGATCCTAAAGTGTAAAGATATACAGATGAACACTAAAGTTAGAATCACCCAAGCCATTGTATTCTTCATTAGTATTCAACATCACCATGCACAGATGTGGCAGCTGGAGAGTGAAAAAAGCAGATAGGAAGAAAATCAACTCAACTGAGATGTGATGCTGTAGAAGAATCATAGAATCATAGAGTTGGAAGAGCTGAGGATACCTAGGACAGCCAAGAAGACAAACAAATGGGTCCTTGAACAGAGCAAGCCAGAAATCTCTATGGGAGCCAAGATGATAAAATTAAGGTTGTCTAATTTGGCCACATCATGAGAAGGCATGACTCACTGGAAAAGACAATAAGGCGGAATAAAGTGGAAGGCAAACGAAAGAGAGGGAGACCACATGCCAGATGGATAGATTCAATTATTGAGTTCATGGGCCTGAATTTACAAGACCTGATCAGAGCAGTGGAAGACAGAAGGTATTGGAGATGTAATAGTGCCACTCTATTCTGATTTGGTCAGGCCCCACCTGGAATACTGTGTCCAGTTCTGGGCACCCCAATTCAAAAAGGATGTGGAGAAACTGGAGCAGGTCCAAAGGAGGGCAACTAAGATGGTGAAGGGTCTGGAAACCATGCCCTATGACGAATGCCTTAGGGAGCCTGGAGAAGAGAAGATTAAGAGGTGATATGATAGCCCTGTTTAAATATTTGAAGGGATGTCATATAGAGGAGGGAGCAAGCTTGTTTTCTGCTGCTGCAGAGACTAGAACCCAGAACAATGGATGCAAGCTGCAGGAAAAAAGATTCCATCTGAACATTAGGAGGAACTTCCTGACAGTAAGGGCTGTTCGACAGTGGAACACACTCCCTCGGAGGGTGGTGGAGTCTCCATCCATGGAGGTCTTTAAGCAGAGGCTGGATGGCCATCTGTCGGGGATGCTTTGATTGGGAGTTCCTGCATGGCAGGGGGTTGGGCTGGATGGCCCTTGTCGTCTCTTCCAACTCTGTGATTCTATGATTCCAAAATCCCCTTCAAGCAGGCAACAGCTCTACCTGTTCAGTTTGTGCAGTGCAAAGGCAGAAAGGTTTTGTATTTTTTATTGTTGTTGTTGAAAACAAATCTAAAACTACCAAAAATTTCCAATCCCTGTGTATTAAGAAACGAAATAATGTGAATTAAAAAAAAAATAGTAGAAAAGCACAACATTTGCCACATTTATCCAGCCCTGGTTGAAAAAAGCATAAAAATCTTAAGCACTCTTAGTGTCCTTCTGCACTACATGGTTATATTTAGCTTCATATCACTTTAATTGCCATGAATCCATCCAAAAGTATTCTGGGATTTGTAGTTTGAAGAGATACATAGAATTCTCTGCTTGATGGCTCTGGTGAAATACCATTTTCTAAGCACCTCACCTGCCGACAACTACCACCATTCCTTTTGATAAAACCATGGCAATTAAAATGGTGTGGGACTGATATAACTGAGTGGAGCAGATAATCCAATATCCATACACCAGAAGTTATGTATTAAAGACTTTGGAGTAATGAATTCCAAGAGCTGCCTCTCTTAGAAAGCAACTCCACAATCAATGCAGGGAGATTACTTTTTATGCTTGGAAAATGTCAGTTGATTATTAGGGAACCAGTATTTGAAAAACTGAATTTCATAACCCTGGACAACCTAGGCCTTTTATTCATAGACAGGGAATGCACTGGGGTTGCTGTACAAGTGCTACAATTTTAATCCAGTTTAGAGCAGAAGACTTGCTTTGCAAATTTGGAAACAAAACAAGACATGGGGGGGGGGGGGGACTGGCTTGATAACAGCACAGGAATCCTAGTAGATTACAAATTGAACATGAGTCAACAATATGATGCAGCAGCTAAAAAAGCCAATGTGATTCTAGGCTGCATCAATAAAAGTATAGTGTCTAGATTGAGGGAAATAATAGTACCACTCTGTTCTGCTTTGGTTAGCCCTTAGCTGGAATAATTTGTTCAGTTCTGGGTACCACAATTCAAGAAGGATGTGGATAAGCTGGAGCATGTCCAGAGGAGGCAATCAAAATGATTGTCAAGTTTAAAGATTTGAAGGGATGTCACATTGAGGATTGAGCAAGCTTGATTTCTGCTGCATCAGAGACTAGGACAAAGACCAATGGATGCAAGCTACAGAAAAAGATATTCCACCTCCACTTTAGGAAGAACTTCTTGATAGTAAGAACTGTTCACCAGTGGAAGAACCTGCCTCGGAGAGTGGTGGAGTCCCCTTCTTTGGAGGATTTCAAACAGAGGCTAGATGGCCATCTGTTAGGAATGTTTGGATTGTGTCTTCCTACCTGACAATGGGATTGGACTTGGTGGCCCTTGGGGTCTCTTCAAACTCTATAATTCTATGATCTGCCTGAAAACCAGCATAACTTCAGCTGTTCAAAGCCTAAGCTGGCAATGCTTATATATATTGGCCAAGGATCTCACTCAATATAAGGCAGTTTCTTAGATTCCTAGATGAGAAAGCCATATCATCCCTGGTGAGCTTTCATCTTTGGCAACCAGCTGCCATGCTGCCTAGATCCATCTTCCGCTCTGTAGCTTCCCCTGCTTTTTGATAAATTCATGATTTCCTTTCAGCCTGTCCTGTGTGTGTGTTTGTTTGTATTTTAAAATGTATTTTAAAGGTTTGTGTTTGTTTGTTTGCTGGCTGCCTTGAGTATTTTTTGATACATGGAAAGGCAGGACACTTTGCCAAGTCTTGGGAGATACCTCTCGGGTTTTGGCATATGCTGCAAGGTGCATTTGAAGAGAAGTTCAACTCAACAAGTCAGGTTATGTAAGGTTTATTTATGAGTAATGCATCCTGACTAACTTAGCACCTGACCTCCAATAAATCTGCGCAGGAAATCTCAGTCACAAACAGGTTTCTGATTATGTAGATCTCCTTCCATGCTTAAAAATATCCTGGCTGACCTAAGCCAGGTATCTCAGTTAATATTCGACAATAGTCACAAAATGGCTGAAAAAACATGTATCTTGAGCATCAGTAAACACTGATGAGAACAATCCTGGAATGATGAGAATCTTCAACGTTCAGAACTTAGTCTATGCAAAATTAACATATAGACATTTGGTCCCCAAACCAGTCTTTTCTGTCCAGGAAACTTTTTTCCTGTGCTGAAAACAGCAGAAAATATTGGTTCCTATGCAGAAAATGATGTTTTCTGTGCAAAGATATGACAGGTGAAAATTGTGCAGAACAAGTCCCAAACTTGGAATGGTCTTAAAAAATGGCATAATTTTTGAAGACTTTCTCGCAGCCAGAAGAGCATGGCTAACATACCTTGCTGCTTCTTTTAAGAATAAAAAGTTAGAGAATGATTGTATCTCACACTGGAGAAACATAAAAGTTCCACCATGCATAGTTATGTCTCATCCCTAGGTCCTGCATGTTTGACCTACCTGGTTTCTACCGATAGGAAATTGTTCTGTTTTCTGTTAAACCGTCATCTTCATCACCACCACCACCACCACCATCATAATCATCATCATCTTTTTTTAATCCACCACTCTCTATGGGTTGAGGCAGGATTTGTAATTTCTGTGTATGGTTGGAAAGCTGAACAGTGAAGAGAGCTGACAGAAAGACAATCAGTGCATTTGAAATGAGGCACTGGAGGAGATTTCTGCGGATACCATGAACTGCTATAAATACAAAAGAATGGATCCTGGAGCAAATCAAGCCTGAACTCTCTCTAGAAGCCAAGATAATTAATTGTAGCCTATCATAATTTGAATATATCATGAGACAGCACGACTCATTAGAAAACACAATAATTTTTGATCGGCAAATAACAAGAAAAAAAGTGGAAGTAAGTACTACAAACAAACAAACAAACAAACAAGCTTCATTTATATACCACTTCATACCGCCTAAGGAGTGTCGAAGCAGTTTACAACTGTAAGCTAATTTGCCCCCAACAATCTGGTTACTCATTTTAGCGACTTCGGAAGGATGCAAGCCTGAGTCAAGCTTGAGCCCTTTTGCTGGTCTTGAACTCACAACCTTATGGTTTTGAGTGAGTGGCTGCAGTACAGGCATTGAACCACTGCACCACCAGGGCTCCTCAAGAGGAAAATCGCAATACTGGTGGCTCTACTAATTCAAGGAAACCACAGCCCTGAGTTTGCAAGACTTGAGCACGGCTGTTGGTGATTTGGAGGTCTCTCAATCATAGGGTTGCCTTAAAACAAAGTCAACTTGATGGGCCCAGTGCTATTCAATATCTTTATTAATGACTTGGATGACAGAATTGGGGGCATACTTATCAAATTTGCAGATGACACCAAATTAGGAGGAGTAGCCAATACTCCAGAAGACAGGATTGAAATTCAGAATGACCTGAATAGACTAGAAAGCTGGGCCAACGCTAACAAAATGAAATTCAATGCGGAGAAATGTAAGGTTCTGCACCTAGGGAGGAAAAATGAAATGCACAGATATAGGATGGGGGACATCTGGCTGAATGAAACTATGTGTGAAAGGGATCTAGGAGTCCAAGTAGACCATAAGTTGAACATGAGTCAGCAGTGTGATGCAGCAGCTAAAAAGGCCAATGCTATTTTAGGTTGCATCAATAGAAGTATAGTGTCTAGATCAAAGGAAGTAATAGTGCCTCTCTATTCTGCTTTGGTGAGGCCCCACCTGGAATACTGTGTCCAGTTCTGGGCACCACAATTCAAAAAGGATGTGGAGAAACTGGAGCGGGTCCAAAGGAGGGCAACTAAGATGGTGAAGGGTCTGGAAACCATGCCCTATGAGGAACGACTTAGAGAGCTGGGGATGTTTAGCCTGGAGAAGAGAAGGTTAAGAGGTGATATGATAGCCCTGTTCAAATATTTGAAGGGATGTCATATTGAGGAGGGAGCAGGCTTGTTTTCTGCTGCTCCAGAGACCAGAACGCGGAGCAATGGATGCAAGCTGCAGGAAAAGAGATTCCACCTCAACATTAGGAGGAACTTCCTGACAGTAAGGGCTGTTCGACGGTGGAACACACTCCCTCGGAGTGTGGTAGAGTCTCCATCCTTGGAGGTCTTTAAGCAGAGGCTGGATAGCCATCTGTCGGGGATGCTTTGACTGGGAGTTCCTGCATGGCAGGGGGTTGGACTGGATGGCCCTTGTGGTCTCTTCCAACTCTATGATTCTATGATTCTATGATTCTATGATTCTATGTGATTAACAAGAAGACACCAACTGGATTCCGGCTTATAAAAGTTGCCAAACATTCCTATATCTTTTCCCCATTTTGACAAAGCAGTCAATTTTTCCTTTAATGCAACAGGCTATAATCTACCTTTTTGTCTGTTAGGAGAATGATTAAATAGCTTCTTCTAATATTCTTCTAATAATTAAGCTGAAAGCCATGGATTCATAGAATCATAGGCCTAGAAGAGACTGTGAGGGCTATCCACTCCAACCCCATTCTTCCATGGAGAAAAACACAATCAAGTTTTCCAGTCTATGTTTAAAAACATGCAAAGAAAGAGACTCTGTTAGACTCTGAGGAATCACATTCTACTGTCAAGCAACTCTCTTCCTAATGTTGAGGCGTAGTTTGAATCTGTGGCTGCAGGTCCTAGTCTCTGGAGCATCAGAAAACAAGCTTGCTCCATCCTCAGTATACACAATATTCACCCCTTCATATATTTAAAAATGGCTTAACCTTCTCTTCTCCCTGTGAAACATACCCAGTTCCCTCTGTCACTGCTCATAGGACTTGGAGGTTTCCAGACCTTTCATCATTTGAGTTGCCCTCCACTTGACACACTCCAGCCTCTTGAATTCTGGTGCCCAAAGATTCAAATGCTTTCCTCTCAATCAACAGTCAACAAGGCTGCTCCCTTCTCAGAAAATCTGTCCTTCACATATTTAAAGGTTTCTCTCACAATGACTATGAGAGCCTAGCGAGGCCACCAAAAGCCACCATGAGCCTGCCCAATTATAATGTGCCTTACAAGAGGTCCCCATGTCCTTATTCTAAATGTTCATTATGAGGTAACGTCTCTTTTGGCATCAGAGCTGGGCAAAAACAAATTTGCTGGCACATGCCCAAATGTGAAAGCATCCAATCCAAGACAAAGGTGTCATGGCCCTTGACCTTGTGAAACGCAGAGAAAAAGGATGACGTGGTGGCCCGCATCCTCAAGGTGAACTTTGAATATGTTATGCTAACAACAACAACAACAACAACAACAACACAGTAAGTGTGATTGAATATTCAGCTTAAAGAACAGGTTTCTTCCTCTAGCTGTGAACATTTATCACAAAGTTAGGGCTATCCCTCAACTGTGAACATCTATCACAAGTTAGGATGACAGAATCCTTGCATTTGAAGGGACCATAAGGACCACCTGGTCCAATCTCCTTGTCAGTAAAAGAATTCACTGCTAAATCACCCTGACATGTGGTCATCCAACATATACTTAGAAACCTCTAATGAATCTGCCGAATACTAACATAGTGCAACCAGTTGTGTATCTGTGGATGTGTTTGCTCTTCCCACAATCTTAGTGAATGAATCACTGGAAATACTGATGAGTGTTTACGCACCATCAAAGAAGGTGCAACTGCATTTGCAAAAATTACACTTGTGGAATTTCGCTTGCACTACTATGAAATGAATGCATCCAACAGTTCCCCCCCCCCAAAAAAAGGCAAAAGGAAACTTAAGTGTGTGTAAAAGACCAACAGGGGGCCAGCCACGATGTCTCCAAAGTGACTTACAACATTAAAAATGTGTAAACCAACAAGCAATAAACTGCCATCCACAATAAAACAAACAGCAAACCACAAAGGAAAATCTATAAACAGCAGTCAATAAACGTACAGGGCCAATAAGGGATTAACTAGCAGCAATGATTCAATTAAAAGGCCTGGCTTTAAAAAACCTGCTTGAAACTGGGCTCCCAAATTATAATAATATGGAAATATCTTGCTTGTTTCTCAAGGGACTCTTGTTATATCTTTGTAAAGAAACCACTGAAAAAAGACCTTTTAGAGTCACAGAGTTGGAAGAGACTCCAAGGGCCATCCAGTCCAACCCACTGCCATGCAGGAAGACACAATCAAAGTGCAACCCGACTGATGGCCAGCCGGTCTCTGTTTAAAAACTTCCAAAAATGAGATTCCAGCACTCTCTGAGGCAGCATCTACCACTGTTGAACAGTTCTTACCACCAGGAGGTTCTCCAGAATGTTGTGGAGGAATATCTTTTCCTGTTTGCTCTGTGTCCTATTCTTTGGAGCAGCAGAAAACAAGCTTGCTCAATCCTCAATGTGACATTCCTTCAAATATTCAAACAGGGCTTTCATATCACCTGTTAACCTTCTCTTCTCCAGGCTAAACATACCCAGCTCCTTTCTGCCCATCATCACGAGTCCATTATCACCCAGCTAATTCCCTGGAATTGTGAGGCACCCAGGCAAAGGGTGCAGCAGCAGATCCAAAAGATGAGACAGAATATCCATGTGGGTGATCAAGGTTGGTCCAAATGCATCAGAGGAAACAGACTTAAGTCTACGAAAGCTCATGCCGCCAACTTCTTTCCTTAATTAGTTTCAAAGGTGCTACAACATTTGAACCTGATTTGTGCAGCAGCAAATTGCAATATTCTGCAACTGAATGTGCAGAGATAGGTGAAATGCATCTAATAGGCAGTGCACAATGCCCATCTCCATGTGAAATGCATAATGATGCCACATGTAGAACATCAATCAAATTCAAGGATCCCTGTTGGCACAATAGTTAAATCTCAGTGCTGCAGCCACTCATAGCCACAAGGCTGTGAATTCAATCCCAGGCAGGGCTCCAGGGTCCACTCAGCCTTCCATCCTTTCATAAGCTGGTAAGATGAATACCCAGCTTGTTATGGGCATTATACATTGTAAACTGCTTAGATAGTTCTAGTTCACTGATAAGTGGAGTAGAAATGTACTTGCTATTGCTATTACTATGTACAAGGGCAATTCATGGAGGACAATAATTTCCACTACTATAAAATGAATAGGTCAAAATTGCCCATCCATCAAACTCTCTGATATTTTGTATCTTTATAATGATTTATTTATATCCCGCCCAATCACTGGGAATCCAGGCTGTTTACAATAAAAATACAATGAAAAATACACTCAAATTCACAATAATCCCTTTCCTAACCCCCCTATCCTAGTACTAAAACAAACAATATTAATAAACAATATAAAACATTAAAATACAAATAGCTAACATTGGGGAAAATTTCTCCAGATGGAGAGAAGCCAAACTAACAGTCATACATATATTCATCATATTCAGGGAGGGGGAGCTAAGTTGGGAAGGCCTGCCAGAAGAGATCCATTTTAAGGGCCTTCTTGAAGGCTGTAAGAATAGAAATGTGGCAGATCTCCTCTGGCAGGTCATTCAATAGGTTTGGAGCAGTGATAAAGAAGGCCCTCTGGAACTGAAATTAGTCTGCATTTTATAGGCTGAAGTAGATTTCCCCCAAAAGACCTTAAAGTGTGGGATGGACAGTATGGAAGAAGATGTTCCCTTCAGTATTCTGGACCCAGGCCATATAGGGCTTTAAAGGTAAGCACTATAAACACATTATACCTTGCCTGATAACTAATTGGCAGCCAGTGGAGGGACTTCAAAACCGGTGTTATATGATCTTGATTTGCTCTTTAATGTTGTTACTGGTATTTGCTATGACACTGACATATTGTCAAATATGTATGTGAAGGTGTGGTGTGGAAAAAGGAAGATTACCATAGTGCTCAATGTGGATGAGCACAAGACTGTATGCCTTCTCCCCACTCTGATTGCCATGCAACTCTCTACGCCTGAGCTTGCACATCAAAACATCCATCTCCTTCCTTCCTTCTTTATTTATTTATTTATTTAATTTCTATTCCCCCTTTCTCCCAAAATGGGACTAGCTGTGAGAAGGCATGACCATGCCATCCCCCCTGTGACACCCCTGTGGCTCATTTCCCCCTAAGTGCATGCAAGATCGTGGCCTCAATAAAGCGCCCAAGTGACCCTCCCCTTTGAAATTACACAATAAATTAAAACATCAAATATTCATTGCGTAATCTCTGTTTGACATTTCATTCTCATCCATGAGTTGTGATGGGAATACGCACTTGGCCATATTATTAATTACCCATCCATTATTTATGCACTGCTGTATTATTAATGGAAGAGCAATATTATGGGGGGAGAAATGTATCCCTGTTGATCACTGGAGTAAGAAACTGAACAAGCCTAATATGACAGAGCAAGCCAGCTGTGGAGGAAGGGAGCCCAAGAATCAGTGAACGAGGACGAATGAGGGAATGTCAGGACAACTCCAGGGCCAAAATATTCCAGGCTGCTCCCATAATATACTGGCCCATGGAGACCTGGCCTCAGTTCCCAGCTCGGATGTCTTAACAGAAGTATAGTGTCTAGATCAAGCGAAGCAATGTTTTATCTAAATCTGTTTTATTTCATGTAAGCTGCCTTGATTGCCCAAGCAGAAAGGCGGGATACAAAAATAAAGTTGATTATTTTTATTATTATTGTTATTATTAGAATCATAGAATCATAGAAATTTAGAGTTGGAAGAGACCACAAGGGCCATCCAGTCCAACCCCCTGCCGTGCAGGAACTCCCAGTCAAAGCATACCCAACAGATGGCCATCCAGCCTCTGCTTAAAAACCTCCAAGGAAGGAGACTCCACCACCCTCTGAGGGAGTGTGTAATAGTGCCACTCTATCCTGCTTTGGTCAGGCCCCACCTGGAATCCTGTGTCCAGTTCTGGGCCCCACAATTCAAAAAGGATGTTGAGAAACTGGAATGTGTCCAAAGAAGGGCAACTTTTTTTTTTATCATAGAGTTGGAAGAGACCACAAGGGCCATCCAGTCCAACCCCCTGCCATGCAGGAACTCCCAATCAAAGCATCCCTGACAGATGGCCATCCAGCCTCTGCTTAAAGGCCTCCAAAAGAAGGAGACTCCACCACCCTCCATTGAGGGAATGTGTTCCACTGTTGAACAGCCCTTACTGTCAGGAAGTTCCTCCTAATGTTCAGGTGGAATCTTTTTTCCTGCAGTTTGCATCCATTGTTCCACATTCTAGTCTCTTCCTCCCTCCTCAATATGACATCCCTTCAAATATTTAAACAGAGCTATCATATCACCCCTAAACCTTCTCTTCTCCAGGCTAAACATCCCCAGCTCCCTAAGGCGGTCCTCATAGGGCATGGTTTCCCACTCCTTTTTAGTGCCACAGTTGCGGCGCAATTAAGGAAAAACGCACCATTGGGCACCTTTCTACCACTGCAGCCACTCAACTCTGTCTAAAAGCTATGCAGTTATGGTGGCGTTCTTATGCATGCTGTCTAAAAACCCTTACATGACAACTCAGGCATCGTCACGTGCTAGGGTTAGGGAGCGTGCAGATGACACATGCTCCCTAATCCTAATCCCTCCCCACAGACGGCCCTTTTGGGTGTCTGTATAGGGCTATGATTCTATGAACAGGTTATACCATGGAATGCCAGGGACAAGAAATCTTTCATTAGTAACCAATATCAGAAAGAAGAAAAAATTCAACCTAGAATCTTTCAGCCAGAAGGTACCTCAAGTAGACAGTTGAAGCTATGTGCATGTAGAGGTAGAAGGACCAAGGACCAGGCTGTGAGCTTCGATCTGCATAATCGATTTGAAGCTCTGAGTAATGATGAGGGGAACCAAAAAGAGCAGCAATGTCAGTCCTCACAGAATGTGCAAGAGACCTTGGAAAGTTCAGCACATGGAATGGCCTTTGCCAAGTCTCGGAGGAGGCATGTGGTGATGGTAGGAGAGTCCCTGCTGAGGGGTACAGAATAAGTAGTTTGTGGGCCTGACAAGATGTCTCAAAAGGTGTGCTGTCTTCCTGGGGCAAAAATCTGTGATGTAACAAAGATGCTGACAAGATTCATCAAGTCCACTGACTGTCCCTGGTGGCACTGTGGTTCAATGCCTGTACTGCAGCCACTCATTCACAAACCACAAGGTTGTGAGTTCAGTCCCAGCCAGGGGCTCAGGGTCGACTCAACCTGCCATCCTTCTGTAGGTCACTAAAATGAGTACCCGGCTTGTTGGGAGCAATTAGCTTACAGTTGTAAACTTCTTACAGACTGCTTAGTGTGGTATGAAATGTTAGGTAAATGAAGCTTCTATTGCTATTGTTATCTCTTCCTTTTTGTCCACATGGGAATCAATGACCAAAATTATGAAAGGTCTGGAAATCACCAAGCCCTACAAAGAGCAGCTACAGAAGCTGGATATTTTTAGCCTGGAGAACAGAAGGTTAAGGGGTGACATAATAACCTTGTCTGAATATGTGAAGGGAGATTTTCAAACAAGGGCTGGAGGGCCATCTGTCATAGGGAGTGCTTTGATGGTGTCCTCCAGGATGGCAGAGTGGGTTTTGACTAGATGACCCTTGGGGTCTTTTCCAACTCTAGGACTCTATGGAGTTTATCACACTAGAGGGCAAACAGGATTTAAACAGGAATTAAACAGGAATTAAACAGGAAATGCCCTATGTTAAACATAAGGCATTCTATGTACACTGGGGGCAATATCCTCATTTTGTGCCCGCTCTGTAGCTGAACCCCTGCCCAAGGTGCTTCAAAGGTTTCAGTGCTTTCCCTCTTATTGTGAACACAGAGATGATGTAATCTTCTTCACTAAAAATAAATGAATGAATGAATGAATGAATAAAAGGTGTTTTTATTCACTGGAGACTAAATTTGCCATGTTCTGGGTTCAGGGTTCAGAAACAAAGCACATCTTTCCCCTCTAGGCTGCACGAGGCTGCATTCCAGCATATGCATGAGCATATATATATATATATATATATATATAGTATGTCTTGTTGTAACTGCTTGTTTCGCTCACTCTTGTTTGCAGGATGCTACGTTTTGCAGCCAGGGAATGCCAGCAGTGGACCAGAAAATTATCTGAGGCCTTCGAAGACAGCTCCATTCCTTGAAAATGGCAGCCGCAAGACTTCCCATCCATAACCATTGGTGCTGGTGCATCATGTATCTGGAGAACTGTAGCTATCTGTTGCTCCATGTCTGCTTCCAAGAAAGAGAGGGAGGATTTGAGACATCCTTCTGACAAGACACACAAATCAGTGTTGGGCCTGGTGGGTGCATTTGAGATAAATGAAGAACATTTTTTAAACAAATTGCAATATTAATATTTATGCTAATTAAAATTAATATTAATTAATTAAAATCCCACCTTTTTCCTAGCACTGGACCCAAGGAGATTTACATATATAATAATCATTGCATAAGCAATTTTATTACAAACAGAAACTAAAACAGATTGAAAATGCATTAAAATATATTTTTTTGAAAAAGCAAGAATGAATGCATGACATACTGCATTCAAAGTGCCTTCTGCCACATTATTATTATTTGATTGTTTGTATGTTTATTAAAATCTTTCTACCTAATCCTGTATCAAAAGGATCTGAGAGCAACTTACAAACAATATTAAAACAGGAGGTTAAACAGTTTAAAAGAATAACAATATTTTAAATAAAGTAAAACATATTAAGCACAATAATGAGTTGAAACAGATTTTAAAAATTTGTAGCTCAAAGGAGTAATGGATTCCTCAGCTCTGCTGGAGAGCCCGTGACTTAGTAAATGCAGGGGTCTGTTTTGAACATGTGGAGCAAGAGGGGCTACATCAGTCTTTTGTTATCGTGTGCCTTGAAGTCATTTCGGACTTATGGTGACCCTAAGGCAAACCTGTTATGGGGTTTTCTTGGCAAGATTGGTTCAGAGGAGGTTTGCCATTGCCTTTCCTTGGGGCTGAGAGAGTGTCACTTGCCCAAGGTCACCCAGTGGGTTTCTATGGCTGAGCTGGGGATTGAATCCTGGTCTCCAGAGCTGTAGTCCAACATTCAAACCACTAATCTGGCCATTGCCACTCTTGTTACTCATGCTTTCATCCATGATAACCAGTTCTTATCTCTGGGGCATCCTTACTAGAGGACGGCCTAGAACAAATTTCCAACAGTTTGTCTCCATTCTCCTGATATTGAGGAATACTCATCAATGTAATTCCTTAGGTTCCGCTATTGATCTTTGTTCCAGGGTGTAGCAACAGCATGGAAGAGAACTCCAGTTTCTACCCTCTGACCCTTCTGGGCCACTCTGGCCCTTCTGGGCACACTGGAAGTGATCTTGCATCATTTTAGTTGCCATCTTGGATCAACGGCTGAATGTTTAAAGACTTCCAAAGGCAGTTTGTTCCATTGTTGAACAATTCATACAATTCAAAGATACAGCCATGTTAGTCTGTAGTCTGTTAGTCCGTAGAATCAGTATGGAGAGAGATATTGTAGCTAACTGAAAGAAAACAGTTGGCAGCATGAGCTTTCATATACTTCCTCCAATGTGGAATTAGACTCAAAAGTCGAGGAAAGCTCATGCTGCCAACTGTTGTGTTTTTTTCCCCCAGTTACTCTCAAAAGTGCTACAAGATCTCTTTAAATACTGATACAATGTTTATGGCAAAGTGAATCATAAATCAACCAATCAATCAGTCAGTTTATTTATATCCTACATTGTCCCCTTGGAAGCAGGTTTCCTCAGTGGCGACCTCTGGGTTCTGAGGAATAAACCTTGGAGCTCAAATAAGAAATCACTCCACCACCATTTCTGTTTCGGATTCCAGGCCACAGTTTCCCTGCCTCCTTTTAACTGTGGAGTTTATCACATGGGAGGAATTTCTCTCAATTGCAAATGGAGCCAATTTGCAATTACGTGAATTCACTAGTTTAGCGAATTTAGGTGAAATCTGATTGCATTCAGAATGTGTTCAGAATGACTTCCCATTTCCCAAAAATGACCCCCCCTTGCACAAAATTGCATGAGATACTCTAATACGCAATTACATGAAACCCCATGATTGCGTTTGAATTGCCATCGCATTATAGCCTGAAATTCTGTTGTATGATAAACTCCAATGCCACAAAAGCATTTTTTTGTTCACACACACACACATATTCATTAAATTGGAATTGCCTTTGCACCACATTGCCTTTATCTGCAGCAAGTTAAGCAGGATTTCTTTAAAAGAAAAGAAGGGGAAAAAGTAGAAGAAAGAGGGTTTCCAGGAATAAGAACCCTGCAATGTCTCTTTATTTATAATTCATAGACATCTTATAAAGGAACTAGCCCTTCCCCGCCAAGGCAGAGACCGGTCCGCTGTGCTACATTGTTTGCTGACCAGAGAGAACATAGGCCCTCTCCTTTGATGTCTTTCATTTTTCCTCCTCAGCAGAAACTCCTGCTATTTTGCAGTAATAGCAAACAAAAGTGGTTGCAAGCAAAGGTGTCAGGTGAGCAGGCAAATGGGAATGTACCAAGCCCCTGGGAGGCCTTCTACAGAATTCACTGAGATTGGGTGGAGTGCCTATTTCTCTCCTTCCATAAAAAGAAATCTCTTCCAAGAAAGAAAATGCTATGGCCATGTCTGATGAGCTATTCCTGGAATGTGTTGAGAAGAAACTAAGCAAGAATGGGGTATAATGGGGTTCTGCCCTAGGCCCAGTGCTATTGGACATCTTTATCAGTGACTCAAACATGATAGCCATGTTTAAGGGGATCATAGAATCATAAAGTTGGAAGAGACCCCAAGGGCCATCCAGTCCAACCCCATTCTGCCATGCAGGAACTCACAATCAAAGCAAACCTGACAGATAGCCATCCATTCTGTTTAAAAGCCTCCAAAAAAGGAGACTCTGCCCCTCTCTGAGGCAGCATCTTCCACTGTCAAACAGCTCCTACTCTTGGGAAATTCTTCCTAATGTTAAGGTGGAATCTCTTTTTCCTGTAGTTTGTCTCCATTGCTATTCTCTGGAGCAGCAGAAAACAAGCTTGCTCCATCTTCAACATGACTTCCCTTCTAATTTTTAAACAGGCCATCATGTCATCTCTTAACCTTTTCTTCTCTAGGCTAAACTTCCACAGCCCTCCTTTTGGACATACTTCCACTTCTCAATATCCTTTTTGGAGTTTCTCACATGAAGGGAATTGGAAGTATAATCCAATGGCAATCTGAACACAATCATGGGGTTTAGCGTGATTGCGTGAAATCCAATCACACACATTTTCAAGCAAAGGAAAGTCCTTCCGAATGCAATTATGGGGTTTTACATTATTGCATGAGAAACTATCACATGCAATTTCGGGCACTGAGAGGCAATTTCAGGCAGTTCTGAACGCAATGCGTCAATCCACAATCATGTAAATTTGCTGAACTGGCCTCACTTCCATTTCTTTCGAAATTGAGAGAAATTCCTCCCGTGTGATAAACTCCTTTGAATTGTGGTGCCCAGAACTGGACACAGTATTCCAGGTGAGGCATGACCAAAGCAGAATAGACTGGGACTATGACTTCCCTCAGTCTAGACACTATAATTGAAGAACAGGAAAGGATAAAAGTGGCCAAAACAGACCCTGAACAACATGTCTGAAAACATTTCAACAACAAGTCAAGTTTCATTTCTGCTCAACTTATGGGAAAGAAGCCCAATGACTCTGACAGTCTTCATGTTAGATCTCATATCATTTGGAGCCAGGTCACTTCTTCTAGGCTTTTTTTTGTTTAAATACCAGTAGGCTGTTTTCATATATTATTCTGGGCCAGGACAGAGGTCAGAACCTTCATTTGCATGCTCAGTGACCAAATAACCTTGCCTACAAAAACAGAGTTGATTAGGAAAAAGGGAACCGGAGAAAGCTTTCTTAGGAGTGTGGTGACCAGTGCAAAAGTCCATGTTTAATCAATGCAATATTAGCATAAAAAGCAGACACAGTTCTGTTTCAAATGCTGATAGGTTTACAGCAAAATAGAAGTGGAAACCCTGGTGCATAACTTATTGGAAAATAATAATAATAATAATAATAATAATAATAATCAGGCTTCGAGACCCCTTTAAGAACTCTCTGTAGATGATTAAACATTTCTCCCTGATAACTTATAACTGAGAAATCAAGGCTGCGAAATGAAATAGGCAGTAGATAGAGGACTGAGAATGCCGAGGTGATATTCCTATGCCACACTATCAATTGCAGGATATGTTGATGGTTGTCACCATCCCGATTAGCCTTCTGTGCAAATGTGCTGGCCACATGATCACAGGGTAGTCTTTGACAACACTGGCTGTTCGGCTTAGTAATGGAGATGAGCACCTCTCCCTATGGTAGGACATGACTGGACAACCTTGTCAATTGGTAATAGCTTTACTTTTAAAGTTACAGAAGATGGCCAGCATCTGGTTGGGGACTTACATCTTGTAAGTGCATAATAGGAATGGGAAGGGCAGCTTAGGAGGAGCCAAAAGTGGGTCCTAAAGTGCAAAGATATAACGCTGAACACTAAAGTAAGGCTTGTCCAAGCCATCTTATTCCCCATCACCATGTATGAATATGAGAGCTGAACAGTGAAGGAGGTGGATAGGAAGGAGAGCAACTCTTTTGAGATCGGTGAAGGAGAAGAGTGCTGAGGAGACTATGGGTGGCGAAGAAGACAAATAAATGGGTCCTTAAACAGATCAAGCCTGAACTCTCCCTGGAGGCCATGATGATCAAGCCGAGGCTGTTGTACTTTGGCTACATCTTGAGAAGGGATGACTCATTGGAAAAGACAAGAATGTTAGAAAAGGTAGGAGGAAGTAGAAAGAGAGGAAGACCACACACCAGATGGCTAGACTCAATCAGGGAGGTCATGGGTACGAATCTGCAAGACTTAAGCAGAGCAATGGAGGACAGATGGTCTTGGAGGTTTTTCATCCACAGGGTCACCATGAGTTGAGGGTGACAAGGGCAGTTAACAACAACAACAACAAGTAGGCTTACATCTATGGGAATTAGATGGGCAATTTTGGAATGTCCATATCTAGTAAAGGACTGTTGTTCCATTACTATGTAGAGGAGCCAGTAAAGTGATCAATGTGTATTGGTACCAATGCACATTGGGACTGTTGTGAATTTGTCCCATTGTGCCTTGGGACACTAGCTTGTTACACATTGTGCTCAATAAATATGAATATTAGAATTTGGTGCAAAAGACAGGAAAACTGTCTGTTGCCAAAATCTGAAGAATTCATAATAGACAAGTTAGGGCCTGACTTCTGCCACTCCAGTCTCCAGTCATCTTCTTCATATTGGAGGGTAAGAAAATCCATGTCTGTGTTTTAACCTATAGCACCTTAAACTTAGCTCAGATCCCTTAGATTGGTTAGGAAAAGGGTGTTTACTTTCCATGCTGTTTTTCCTTTCTTTTACTTTGAGAAACAGATTATGTTGAGTATAGACTGTTCTGTTGGTTTCTGCCCCCACCTTTTCCTGTCTTTTTAATAAACTATTTTTTTTTTTGCTGCAAAATCAGCTTATCCTTATACCTTATTTTTACTTAGAATCACTTTGATTAATTGTCCAGTTTTAAAACCTTCAGCCCACAAGGTCCTTTAGAGAGATAGTGCCTTGAAGAGCATTTTTCCATAGACCAGTAAAACCAGTGCACTGCTCTTAACAGGCGAGATTCTTGCCAATGCCCCATTATGCATCTTTGTAGTTCACTGACAGGGTTTCTTGGCACTTCAGCTCTATAGCTATGTATACGTAATGTTACAGGATAGACTCTCTGATAGAGGATTCCAGTGGATAATTTTATCAACAGCTATTAACCTAAACAGATTTGGAGCAACATAATTTGAGAAATACCTCTTCCTTCTTGCACCAGGGGAGATTCTTCTCTCTTCACAGCAAGAGGAGGCAAGGCTTTCTCCATGGCAGCATCTACACTTTGGGATATTGAAATCATAGGAACCGAACTGATTTGCTTTCTTCTTGCTTTCTGGTCCTCAGTACAACTTTGTTGTTTTAAACAGATAATTGCAGAGAGTTTAGAGAAGGATGATAAGAGGTATGGAGAACAAAATATCCATGCATCCTTGCAACTCTCTGTTTCTACAACCTTAAACTGAATATTGGCATCTCAAATTGGATTACAATGTCCGTTTCCTGCCATGGTAAAAGATACCATCATTTTTCTTACCAGTAGCCTCAAAATTCAAACTTTTTTTCATACTTTATGTATAAATGAGACACTGAGCAGTCAATTTGGGAAGGGACCCCAATCTATATGTTTATACTGACCACCTCCATTATACACTGAGGCCTTTCAGCCAGGTTTTAAACAACCTGGTTTTGATGATGGAATGCCATGCAGGGGTGAGGGAACACAGCGTATAAGAATGTTAAGAGGGATGGAAAACAAAACCTATGAGAAAAAAAGAGGTAGCTGGGCATGGTCATCTATCAGAGAGAAAATGGAGGGGTGACATGATTTCACCTTTTAAATACATCAAGAGCTGCCCCAGAATGGAGGGGGTAGCCCAGTTCTCTGCTGCTCCAGAGGGTAGGACCAGGTCTGATGTGATGGAAAGAACCAGTGCAAAATGGCTCTGAGGGTGGAGTAGAAATCTGACTTTGAGCCCAAGGCCAGTGTTTTGAAAGTGATGCAGCCTTGATGCCAAGACAGATCACACTGCCTTGATGGAAGAGGGATCATTTAATCCTTCAATCAAGAAAAGTGGCTAAGACATTGTCAGGGCCTCTTGTGAGGTCTGCCAGTTGCTGATTGGGGTTTTGTTTCCAAGACTATGTTATGCTGACAGGCTCCATTTACAGCCCTCTTTTTTACATCTTTCGGTGGCAACCTGATCATGGAAGTCAACCAGATAGTTTGTGCTAGGCTGCGATCTACACCCCAGAGCAGAGGGCAACTGTGGAAGGCTTAGTGCCACCAGAGAACTTGGTGGGCCACATCCCCCCACAGAATCAACAAAAAGAAAAATCATTATTTTGATCCAAATGCCCCCCCCCCCAATACTTTCTAGGGTACAACGGAGCATTTTGTGGAAGGGGTTGCCTAGGAAGATCCAGATACATTGCATGACATCCCCATGCCTACGAAAACACCCCACCAGTTAGAAGGTGTGGCTCCTTTCCTCCCTTCCATGCTATCTTTAGTGGCTTAATCAAAGCCTAATGCTGCTACCCAGAATAAAAAAGGTTAGACTCACTCATGCGTACCAGGCCTATACCATTAAAGAGCATTCACCACAAGAAGGAGACGGGAAAAGATTATCCATCAGTTTATATAGGTCATGCATACACTTAGCATATGTTGCATTAATTCTCTTCCACTGAGCCAATCACATGGGCTAATTGAAGATCACGGAGCAAGGAAAGAACCGCTCCTTTTGCAGCCAGGTACAAAATTCAGACGATTCAGAGGCAAGCTGGTTCCAGGTTTGAGAGCACTTTCAGCTCGGGATGGAAAGCTGGGGATGGAGATAGTCATGAAAACCCCATTGGGTAGAATAATAGACCAGTGAGAATCTTGCCAAATATTACCATTGTGTGTGAATGTCCCAAACATGGAATTAATTTGCATAGGAAAACATGTAGGTTGGCATTCTGTAACATGCAGAAGTTATTCAGAGACACAGTCGTATTAGTCTGAAACAGCAGCATGCAGCCTCCCCAACATCTGCCAGTGAAGGGGACTTGGCTGAGAGAGTGTTTGCCCTACCTCCACCTGGGTTACTCCCATGCTTTGACTCCTGGACTTAAGGAGGAGGAGGAATGGACCTTTTTCCCTCCTCCCCAACATCTGCCAGTGAAGAAGACTCAGCTGAGAGAGTGTTTTTTTGCCCTACCTCCACCTTGGCTACTCCCATGCCTTGGATCCTGGACTTAAGGAGGAGTCTTCTCTCCCCCTCCCCCCCCCCCACACACACTTTTTTCTTTTCTTTTCTTTTTAGATTATGTATAGTTCACATTGTTTTAGGATTGGGATGGGGGTTGAGAATGGAGATTTTCTTCTTACAGTGGTCCCCCGGGTTACGAAGGTAATCCGTTCCGGATTACCTTTCGTAACCCGGAAGCTTTCGTTTCCCGGGGGACCGCTTTCGCTAATGGACCGCGCGGCCGATTTAAAGGGGTTGCGCGGTTTTTTTTATTTGTATCCCGGGGGATCTTTCGGATCCCGGGGGATAGTTTAGCGGTCCCGCGGCTTTCGGATCCTGGGGTTTTCGCAACCCTGGGGATTTGTAAGCCGGGGGACCACTGTACTTGTTTTGATATGTTAATTGTTATGTATTTTGCTTTGTTAATTTTATTTTTTGTTATAATTACTATTTATTTTTGTTTTTGCTATAACTGCTTTGTATTTTTGCTTTGTTCATTGTTATTCTCTTTTTTACCCCACCCCGATTGCTCGTTCAGAGGGGCAGGCTAGAAATAAAACATATTATTATTAAACGTATTAAAAGGACCTTTGAAACTAATTGTGTGGAAGAAGTTGTAATTGTCATGCATGTGTAGGTGTTTGGTGAACCAGGACAGTGTTGTTGTTAACTGCCTTTGAGTTAGTCTCAACTCATGGCAACCCTACAGATGAGACATCTCTAAGAGCCCCTGTTCTCTACTGCTCTGCTTAATTCCTGCAACCCCATAAAACCCATGACCTCCTTAACAGAGTCCATCCATCTGGCATGTGGCCTTCTGCTCTTCCTACTTCCCCCCACTTTCCCCAGCATTATTGTCTTTCCAATGAATCCTTCCTTCTCATGATGTATCCAAAGTATGACAGCCTCAGTTTGGTCACCTTGGCTTCCAGGGATGTTTCCAGTTTGGTCTGATCTAGGACCCATTTGTTTTTCCTTTTGGCTGCCCATGGGATCCTCAGCACTCTTCTACAGCCCCATATCTTCAAAGAATGGATTTTCTTACTATCTGCTTTCTCAACTGTCCATTTCTCACATCCCTTCATGGTAATAGGGAATAGAATGGCTTGCATGATTCTAACTTTTCTGATGAGTTGTATATATTTGCATTTTCTAGTTCTTTCATAGCCACCTTCCCCATTCTTAGGACCTATGCAGACGGTACTGTGTGCGAGCCTGGGCCCGAACTAGGGGTGTGTGGGGGCTGAGCGTTTACATGCTCAGCAACCCTACTGCGCACCCTGGGCACCATCTTGATGTGTCCTCGTACAGAGGGGGCACACCATGATAATGTGCACTTGGTATAGCACCCAAACAGTGCTGCGCCACATAGATATCATCATGGTACTCCAGTGAGCCAATGGCACCCTGCATGCAGCAAGTTCTTTTTAGGCTTCCCGAAAGCCATGCTGTTTGATTGCTGCAGCTTCCATCTGGGGCAGAAAGGGGTGGCATCTCACTGCTCCTTTCTGCCCATCTGTCCAGACCCTTAATATTCTTCTGATTTCTTGACTGTGGTCCCCACTTCTAGCAATGTTTGATCCCGGGTATGGGAATTCTTTTACTATTTCTATTTCTTCATTGCCTAGGTTAAACTTGTAAAGAATGACTTGTGGTCATTATTTTTGTTTTCTCTATGTTCAACATTGATCTTCCTCACTAGGTAGGTCTGTGAGGTCTGTGAGGTTTTTTGCTAGTACTTTGGTGTCATCTGCGTATCTCAGATTGTTGATATTCCTTCCTTCTATTTTCACTCCTCCTTCTTCTGTGTCCAAGCCTGCTTTTCTTATAATATCTTCTGCATACAAGAGTAGGGTGAAAGGATACAGCCTTGTCTAACCCCTTTGCCAATTAGGATCCCTTCTGTTTCTCCATGTTCTGTTCTGAAGTAGCCTCTTGTCCTGAGTACAGATTTCTCATTAAGACTATTAGATGGAACACACTCTCTCAGAGTGTGGTGGAATTTCTGTCCTTGGAGGTGTTTAAGCAGAGGCTGGATGGCCATCTGTCGGGGATGCTTTGATTGGGAGTTCCTGCATGGCAGGCGGTTGGACTGGATGGCCCTTGGGGTCTCTTCCAACTCTATTATTTCTATGATTCCATGTGTTGGCATTCCCATGTCTTTAAGGGCATTCCATAGTCTTTCATGATTTATGAAGTCAAAGGCTTTGCTATAGTATATAAAGCACATGCTGATTTTCTTTTGGAATTTCCTGGTGTGCTCCATTAGTTATTGTATGTTTGTGATGTGATCCCTAGTGCCTCTTCCTTTCCTAAATCCCGCTCAAATCTCTGGGATTTCTCTCTCTATGTAGGGTTGGAGTCTACGTTGCAAAATTTTGAGTGTGATTTTGCTTGCGTGGGAGATCAGTGTTGTGGTCCTATAGCTGCTGCAGTCTCTTCAGTCTTGCTTTTTGTGGATGGGGATGTATATTGATCACTTCCATTCGGTTGGCCAGCATTTTGTTTTCCATATCTGTTCACATATGTTGGTTAGTACTAGAGTTGACTCTGGCAGTGTGGAGTGCAGCAGTTTCAACTGGAATATCATCTGTTCCTGGTGATTTGTTTTATGCTATTTTTCTTTTTTCAGTATACAGCTCACTTTTTAGAATTTAGGATTCATTTTCCTATGGCTCTTCATGTGTCCTTCATTTTGTCATCCCTTTTGTATAATTCCTCTGTGTATTGTATCCAATGTGGAGTCAAAGGATTTCATAGCCAGCATCCATAGTTTTTTGTGGGGCTTTTGGGCTATGTGGCCACGTTCTAGAAGAGTTCCTTTCTGATGTTTTGCCAGTATCTGTGGCTGGCATCTTCAGAGAATGATAGACTGGAAATACAATACAACATTACATTATATACATCAACACAGTTGATACCTACACAAAAACACTACTAAATACAAACCAAAACATTCTAACAAATCCACTATAATATCTAATAACATCCCATCAACACATGGGCAATGTAACTTCCTTAACTTTGTCGTGACTCCTTTAAAACCTATTTTTCATTTGTCCAAATGCCCAATAATGCATAGTTTCTCCTAAACCCTGCAATCCAAAAAAATACTTAACTAAAACAGATTCTTTATATTGCTTTATAATATTTTCAAGATGTGGATAGTTGAATCCGTTGATGAAGAATCCATTGATACAGAGGGCCAACTGTACATATTTTAAATAAAATTTAAAAGGAGTAGAAAAATGCAGATGTTTAGCTGAATCTTGAATATTATATACTATTTTGAGAACCCTCCTGAAACTTTGTGTTGTGTGGTTCCATCTGTGATCATCATGTCTCACACTCATTGACCAACAGGGGGCCGAATTCAAACAAAACAAACAAACAAGTTTAATTTATATACCACTTCATACCGCCTAGGCAATTTATAACTGTAAGCTAATTTGCCCCCAACAATCTGGGTACTTATTTTAGTGACCTCGGAAGGATGCAAGCCTGGGTCGAGCTTGAGCCCTTTTTGCTGGTCTTGAACTCGCAACCTTATGGTTTTGAGTGAGTGGCTGCAGTACAAGCATTTAACCACTGTGCCACCAGGGTTAAATTCACTGTGAAATTACCATGTAAAAGCCTCTGGTGGTTCCGTTCCTTCCTCTCCGGCAGATCTCAAAGGGTGAGACTCGGGGACAGTTGCTCCTCTAAGATCGAGCTTAGCTGTGGCGTCCCCCAGGGTGCCATTCTGTCCCCAATGTTATTTAACATCTATATGAAGCCGTTGGGTGAGATCATCCGGAGGCATGGAGCTCAGTGTCACCAGTACACTGATGACACCCAGATATACTTCTCCGTGACCAGATCGTCTGCTCAGACCTCAGATGGCGTCTCCCCTCTCAATGACTGCCTTGCGGCCGTAATGGATTGGATGAGGAAAAACCGATTGAAGCTCAATCCAGACAAAATGGACTCACAGTCACAGGCCCGAAACCAGGCCTGGGAATACAACTTCCAGTCCTGGACGGAGTTACACTCTCCTCAAAGGACTCTGTTCGCAGCCTGGAGGTACTCCTTGACCCGTCACTTCACATGACTAGTCAGGTGAATGCGACGGTTAGGAGCGCCTGCTATCAGCTTCGGCTGATACGCCAGCTGCGCCCTTTCCTGGAGATGAGGGATCTGGAAACTGTGATACACGCACTGGTAGCCTCACGTTTCGATTACTGTAACGCACTCTACATGGGGCTACCCTTGTGCCTAACCCGGAAACTACAACTGGTCCAAAATATGGCAGCCAGACTTCTCACTGGAACATCTAGGAGAGAGCACATCACTCCTGTGGTTAAAGCTCTCCACTGGCTGCCGACCAGTTTCCGGGCACGGTACAAGGTGTTGGTTTTAACCTTTAAAGCCCTACATGGCTTGGGTCCATCTTATCTAAGGGACCGCCTCTTCCCATATGAACCCCCACCCCGCACACTTTGGTCCTCTGGGAGGAACTTGCTGCAACCCATGAAGACCAGGTTGGTGCAGACCTCCCAGAGGGCCTTTTCGGCTGTTGCCCCCAGGTTGTGGAATGACCTGCCAGATGAGATGCGTCTTATTTCATCTTTAGAAGGCTTTTAAAAAGCCCTAAAGACGCATCTCTTCCGGCAGGCCTTCCCAGAGAATGTAAACATCCCCCGGCTCCAAATCTAGGCTTTAGAGTGGCCTTTTCTCCCAGCCTTCCTTCTCTGTTTCTACTTCTACATAACCTTGGCTGGGTCCGTCTTTTTCTAATCTTGTTTTTATTACTATTTTAGCTAGTTACTGTTTTAACTCAATTCTGATTTAATCTCTTTTTAAGGGGGGTGGTGGTAAGGGAAAGGATGGGATATTTTACTTGATATTGTTTTAATCCTTGTTGTAATCTGCCCCGATAGCTTGTTCAGAGGGGCGGACTAGAAATAATAATAATAATAATTATTATTATTATTAATTATTATCAATAGTTGAACAGAAGCATCTCCAAGGGCAGCTGGAGGCTTCCATGTCAGTGGAACAGTGAATCTGCCCCAAGTTAGGATTGACATTTGTCCTGGAAAACCTGGAAAATCCTGGACTGAAGGGACTAAAATATGTTCCAGCCAGCTGAGTCAGTTGAACCAGTAAATCCTGGATTTCTCCTTCAGTGCAGGATAAAATGTGGCAGTGGTGAAGCAGGAAATCATGCGAAAAGACTGGCACTGGGGGAAGACTCATCCCATCCTGAAGGCTTTGGTTGCTACTGCACAGGTGTACCATACTACCTTTTTCTTCCATTTCCTCTCTCCATTCCCTTGAAAGGCCCAGAAAGTGGGAAAGGAATAGAGGCAAGCAGAGATGATCTTGTGTTGTGTGGTGATTATGTTGCTAAATTGAGCCTAGGACTGGGCAGCACAATGGCTCTTCACTTCCAACAGAGTCAAGGGGGTCCTTTGACTCTCTGAGACTACTTGGAAGCCTTAATCTTTTCACATTATCTAAGAGGGAAAGGGGGGAAAGGGGGTTGTTACCTTGCTACTGGTACTGAGGTTGACGTGTAATGGTAGAAAAAGTGCAGTGATTAATGCATTGAATTTGCATAGCAATAGCAATAGCATTTACACTTCTTTACCGCTTAATAGTCAACTCAGTGGTTTAGAATTTGTAAGCCAATTGCCCCCAATAATTACCAACCAACAAAAGGATGGAAGGCTGAGTGGACTTTGGAGCCCCTGGGATGGAACTCACAACTTTGTGGCTGCAGTACTATTATTTAACCACTGAGCCACCAGGGCTCCCTTAAGCAGAATGCAAATTATTAATATGCACAATTATAATAATTTTCATAATATGCATAAAATGGATGGCTGGATATGAGGGACTGGGATATGGCAACCTTGTTTGTTTGTTTATTTGTTTATTTGTTTTATATGCTGCCTTTTGGACATTACTTCCTGTTAGTCAAAATGGCAGTTGTGCAATCCATGCAGGACTGGGAGAGCAAAAATGAATAAATTAGTAGATGAATAAACAAGTAAATAAAAGCTTTGGGTGCTTCTGTGCACTTTGGAGAAATCCTTTTAAATTTGGATTAAAACCTAGGAAAGATTATACCCCTTTTGGCATGGAAGGCACTAGCCGCCACTGTGAGTTAAATCTTAAGGAGAAGTCAAGGGAAATCTCTGCAGGTCTCCTGTGCTCCATGAATCTGATCTGACTGTCTCTCCTGTTGTTGCCCTTCATGCGGTATGTACCATGCAACCAAGGTGGCTGCCTCACACGGAGATATTGGAAGAAAGTGCTATTTGCAAAGCCTGACACAAATGGCAATTCACAGAAAACCACCTAGATTGGAAATTGAGCCACACACCAGATTTTGCACGACCCAAAACTTACATCACACTTCTCAGTTTAAAAATAGAAGCCATCAGTGTTTGTTTTAAAATGGATATGTAGAGATAAATTGGCAGAGCGATTACTTTGGGATTTTGCATCCTAGATCTCCACAAGCAGAATTATGCATTGATTGTAGTATTTCATTTGATCATAGAGTTGGAAGAGACCACAAGGGCCATCCAGTCCAACCCCCTGCCATGCAGGAACTCCATGCCACACCACCCTTGTGTTGAATGGCAACATTACACAATTGAGCCAAGGCACTCAGTTGAATACACAAGCAAATATGTAACCAGGCTCAATGTACATTATGCACAATGGTATGTATGTGCAAAATTCCACTTCTCCCACCTTTAACTGAATGTGGACACTCCATATTGTATAAAAATTGCCAATCATTTCCATGGAGCAGCTTACATACATATAAGATACCGACAGGATTCTGGACCCATATGTTTAGAAACATATAGTTTGAGAGAAGTGATGACAAAAACAAGTCTTTACATATACATCTGATTACAAATTTTATTGCATGTTACAACAAAAAAATAGTTGCAGATGAATGAAGCAAGAAAAAAAATGTATGAGTGAACAAATGTGCACCGATAGAACAAAAGTTGACTGTTTTATTTTGTACTGCCTGCATATAGCTTCTTATTGCATGCACTTCCTCCTACGTATGTCTGCCATATTCCAACCTTTCCTGTCTTGCTCTTCCAGAAGTTTCTTTCACCTCCTACTCTACACCCAGTAAAACATATATTGTGCAACACAGTGCCCTAGATTCTTTCCTGTTAAATCTATACATTTTATAAGCAAAAGTAAGGGGGAAAAGGTAGAGCACAAAGTTGTTACTATGCTGGGGTGTGTGTGTGTGTGTGTGAGGGCATTGCTCCCTAAATAAGAATACTGACCCTTCCCCAATTAAACTTTCCTTAAGTCCCAAAATTTCTACCATTGCAGAGAGTGAAACATTGAAAACGGTTCCCACCTAGGACACTTCTGTTTTCTATAGTTGTACTTTCTTGCTCACTTTGCCTTACTCTTGAGATGCCTAAACAGTATTTCTAAACAATAAAATTGAAAGATATAGCAGTTTTAGTCTAGAAAAATCAGTATGAAAAGGGATCTTGCAGCACCTTTGAGACTAACTGAAAGAAAGAAATTAGTAGCATGAGCATTCGTCTCTGAGGAAGTAGGCTCAAGTCTAAGAAAAATCATGCTACCAACTTCTTCCTTTCAGTTAGTCTTAAAGTTGCTGTAAGATCTCTTTGCATACAGTACACTGGGCCCTTGGCATCCACTGGGGTTTGGTTCCAGGACCCCCATGGATACCAAAGCCCATGGATGTTCAAGTGGCGCCCCTTATATAAAATGGTAAAATCAAGGTTTGCTTTTTGGAATTAATATATTTTTTGAATATTTTCAAGCTGTGGATGTTTGAATCTGTGGATAAAAAACCGTGGATACAGAGGGCCAACTGTACTTCTAAAGGTTTGTTTGAAATTTTAACTAACTGCTATGCTAGAAATTGGTGGACTCAAGGAAAATTTGTTCAGCTTGGTAAAGAGAAGACTGAAGGGTGACATGTCCACACTCTTTAAATATTGCAAGGGCTGCCTCTGAGAGTAGAATCATAGAATCATAGAAATTTAGAGTTGGAAGAGACCACAAGGGCCATCCAGTCCAACCCCCTGCCGTGCAGGAACTCCAAATCAAAGCATCCCTGACAGATGGCCATCCAGCCTCTGCTTAAAGACCCCTAAGGAAGGAGACTCCACCTCACTCCGAGGGAGTGTGTTCCACTGTCGAACAGCCCTTACTGTAAGGAAGTTCTTCCTAATGTTGAGCTGGAATCTCTTTTCCTGCAATTTATATCCATTGTTCCGGGTCCTAGTCTCTGCAGCAGCAGAAAACAAGCTTGCTCCCTCCTCAATATGACATCCCTTCAAATATTTGAACAGGGCTATCATATCATCTCTTAACCTCTTCTCCAGGCTAAACATCCCCAGCTCCCTAAGGCGGTCCTCATAGGGCATGGTTCCCAGACCCTTCACCATTTTAGTCGGCCTCCTTTGGACCCGCTCCAGTTTCTCTACATCCTTTTTGAATTGTGTTGCCCTGAACTGGACACAGTATTCCAGGTGGGGCCTGACCAAAGCAGAATAGAGTGGCACTATTACTTCCCTTGATCTAGACACTATACTTCTATTGATGCAACCTAAAATAGCATTGGCCTTTTTAGCTGCTGCATCACACTGCTGACTCATGTTCAGCTTATGGTCTACTTGGACTCCTAGATCCCTTTCACATGTGGTCTCGTTCAGCCAGGTATCCCCCCCCCCCAATCCTATATATGTGTATTTCATTTTTGCGTCCTAAGTGCAGTACCTTACACTTCTCTGTGTTGAATTTCATTTTGTTAGCTTTGGCCCAGCTTTCTAGTCTATTCAGGTCATTCTGAATGTCAATCCTGTCTTCTGGAGTATTGGCTACTCCTCCTAATTTGGTGTCATCTGCAAATTTGATAACTAGGCCCCCAATTCTGTCATCCAAGTCATTGATAAAGATGTTGAATAGGACTGGGCCCAGGACAGAACCCTGTGGGACCCCACTGGTCACTTCTCTCCAGGATGAAAAGGAGCCATTGTTGAGCACCTTTTGGGTTTGGCTGGTCAACCAATTACAAATCCATGTAACAGTTAACTTGTCTAGCCCACAATTACTAGAAATGTTGCGGGGTCTCCTTCTCTGAATGTCTTCCAAAAGAGATTGGACAGCTCCTTGCAGGGGATGCTCCAGCTGGAGATCTTGCAATGAGCAAGGGTTGGACTCCATGGCCTCTGGGGGACACTTCCAAATCTTTGATTCTATTATTTCATTGGCAGACAAAATTCTTATTGTGGGGGATACCCCCCCTTATGTTTCCCCAGTAGCAACACCCCTGATAGAGGCCAAATCTCAGCTAAGTTTCAATTTCCATCCAAGATGCAAATAAAGACTATGCTGGTTTGTCACGTTGAAACTAAACAAATATTTAAAATATTGATATTAGTATTCATTAAGTATTGAATGTAATAACCATTTATTTGCTATTTGCTCTTCATTAGTTTGGTATTTTTGCATTTGTGAATGCTAAGAATTTTGAGAGTCACTCCTTGTTCTTGAAATAAGGGTTCTTATTTTTAATACTCAAATAGTTGAAGATTTTCCATACCTTGGCTCAGTCAACAGTCAGAATGCATCGGATTTGAGGATTCTAAATTTTGTTCTGTTGATTAACTGTTGATTAATTATTTGCTAATTGTGTCAAATCACCTTGGACAAAAAAACATAGTTTTCTTTCCTGGAAATTCATTTTTTTCCCAGGCCCTTACAAAATCTCACATTATTCCTCTGCATTAAAAGACATGTAGTATTGTAGCCACAAGGTTGTGAGTTTGATCCCAGGGCTCCAGGTTGACTCAGCCTTCCATTCTTTTGTAGGTCAGTAAACTGAGTACTCAGCTTGTTGGAGGCAATTGGCTCACAGATTGTAAACTGCTTAGAGAGTGCTGAGTTCACTGATAAATGGTAGAGAAATGTAAATGACATTGCTAAATGCTAAGAACATTAAGAAAATAAAAGTAATGACCTTATATGATTTTCATAACTTTAAAGCAGATGATAAAGATATTGAACTAGTTTAGGATTTGCCATATCTTGGCTCAGTCATTAATGAGAATGGTAATCGAAGTCAAGAAATCAGCAGAAGACTTGGACTTGGAAAGGCAGCTAAAAGGAATTAGACAAGATCCTGAAGGTTGAGAGAAGAATAATAGTGTTGCTGTGTTCAGCTTTGGTTAGGCTTCACCTGGAATAATACTGTATCCATTTCTGGACACCACAATTCAAGAAGGATGTTGAGGGGATGGAGAGGGTCCAGAGGAGGATGATCAAAATGGTGAAAGATCTGGAAACCATGCCTTATGAGGAGCAGCTGACGGAGGTGGGTATGTTAAGCCTGGAGAAGGGATGGTTAAGTGGTGATATGACAGCCCTGTTTAAATATTTGAAAGGATGGCATATTGAGGATGGAGCAAGCTTCTGTTCTGCTGCTCCGGAGAACAGGACCTGGAACAATGGATGCAAGCTACAGGAAAAGAGATTCCACCTAAACATTAAAGGAATGTCCTGACAGTAAGAGCTGTTTTACAGTGGAACACACTCCCTCAATGGAGGGTGATGGAGTCTTCTTCTTTGGAGGTCTGGATGGCTATCTGGATGGCTGTCAGGAATGTTGTGATTGTGAGTTCCTGCATGGCAGGGGGTTGGACTGGATGGCCCTTGGGGTCTCTTCCATCTCTAGGATTCTATGATTCTATGATATATTATTGAATACTGGAGTTAATATTGTCCATTCCATTATATTTCCCATTTCTGTGTGTGAAAGTTCTATGTTGTGAAAGCCGGACAATGAAGAAAGTGGATAGGAAGAAAATTAGCTCATTTGAAATGTGGAGCTGGAGCAGATTTCTGAAGATACTGCGGATTGCAAAAAAGACAGTGTAAGAGCAAATCAAGCCCAAACTCTCCTTAGTGGTAGAATTTAAAGGTACAGCTGTGTTAGTTTGCAAAACCTCTATGTAAAGAGATCTTGTAGCACCTTTGAGACTAACTAAAAGAAAGAAATTGGCAACATGAGCTTTCATAGCTTTATAGATTTATGCCTACTTCCTCAGATGCATTTGGTCATCTGAGGAAGGAGACTTAAGTCTATTGAAAACTCATGCTGCCAACCTCTTTATTTCAGTTAGTCTCAATGGTGTTACAAGATCTCTTTACATACTGAACTATCCTTAGTTATCTTGATGCTATCTAAGCTAGAACAATCATAGCTTGGATAGAGGTTGAGAAGAAGACAGAGCATGGATGTTTGATTTTATTTTAAAACTTTTATACATCTTTTGAATGATTCTGTATCATTTAATGTAGGGATTTTTATTCTTTTTTTTTAAAGAAAAAATGATTGCTAATGATTATTAATTGACTTTCTTTGGGAGCCACCTTGGGTCTGACTCTAGGAGAAAAGCACCATGCAAATGAAATCAATATTTCTAAATAAATAAATAAATAAATAAATAGGATGACTCCCTAGAAAAGACATTAATACTTGGCAAATTAGAAGGCAGTAGGAAAAGAGGACGATCTCATTCCAGATGGACGAACACCATCAAGGAAGCCACAATAGCTGCTCTGAATCTGGAAGACCTGAGCAGGGCTGTTGAGGATATACAGCAATTTGGAGGTGCCTCATTCATGGGGTCAACATAGGTTGACATCAACTGGATGAGTTAACAACCACCACAATATTCTTGAAATATTGCTTGCATGCCACGGCCGAACAATGGCACGCCATCTCCCTTCATAACTTCATCCCCCACCATGGAAGAAAAACAAATGTCTAGACATCCCTTTATAAACAAGGGAAATAACAGAGTCCAAACCAAGTCAAACTTGACAATTACTCAATTTTTATTTATCCAGTTTTCATCAGGATTGATTTCTTTAAAAGAAAAAAAGTTTACAAAATTGAGTGACATTTGTGACTGAGTGAGATATCAATTTTTTAAAAGGAAGAAGAGGATGATTAGCTGCACCAGCAACTGCACCCTCAGAAGCAAGAGTATCAGGAAATATTGACAATCAGCATGTTGTTGTTGCTGTTGTTGTTGTTGTTTTGCTATTACTACCACTTCACCTTCTTACCCAGCTAGGACTCATGGTGGCTTACAAAACTTAGAGAAGAACATATAATTAAACTATTGATGCTGTTAAAAGCAGTTAAAAGCCCAATTACTAGAAAGAAAGACTACAGGTGTAAACATGGCAGCACCTGAAAAGGCCTTCCCACTTTGAGCAGTCAGCCCTCAAAAGCCTGCAGAAACAAATACATTTTCACCTGCCTGAGGAAGGAGAACAGGGAGAACATGAATCTAATCCTTTCAAGAAATGGGTTCAAGGGCCTAGGAGCAACCACTGAGAAGCCCTTCTCCCATGTACAAAACATAAGGTAGAATCCTAGACTCCTAGAATCATCAATTTGGGAGAGACCTCAAGGGCCATCCAGTCCAAGCCCCTTCTGCCATGCAGGAAGACACCATCAAAACATTCCCAATGGATGGCCAGCTTCTGTTTGAAAACCTCCAAAGAAGGAGATTCCTCCAATCTCTGAAAGAGCATCTTCCACTGTCAAGCAGCTCTCACCCGCAGTAAGTTCTTCTAAATATTGAGGTGGAATCTCATTTCCTATAGTTCAAATCCTTTGTTCCTTGTCCTCATCTCTGGAGCAGCAGAAAACAAGCTTGCTCCATCCTCAAGGTGACATCCCTTCCAATATTTAAACAGGACGATCATGTCCTCACTTAAACGTCTCTTATTCAGACTAAACATACCCAGCTCCCTAAGCCACTCCTCAGAGAGCGTGGTGCTTTCCAGACCTTCCATCATTTTGGTTGCCCTCCTCTGGACCTACACCAGCTTGTTCTTTTTGCATTGTGGTGCCACACACACAGCACACATCTGATATTTCTGGCTGTCTGCCACCAGCAGACCAGGCAGCATGGAGCAATCGGGAGTCCTGATTCTGATTGTCATGAACTGTGAGAAGGGGCAAAACCATCTTCCTTCTTTTGCCTCAATTGGTATCTGAAAGGACTTCCTTTGTCTGATGTGTCTGCTGGCTATTAAGGTGGGTGCTGGAAGCGTTTATGCAGGAGATTATCACACAAGGGTAAAAAGTGGACTTAAGGTAGAATAGATGCATATGTGGCCAAACCTTATCAGACAACACTGTGGTCTGTCCTCCATCCAGGACTGTCACACAGCTTTTCACTGATGGGCTTTCCCCATTAATTGCTGCCAATATTGCTGTTGCACCATGTAAACCGACTGGGTGACCTTGGGCAAGTCACACTCTCTCCGCCTCAGAGGGTGGCAATGGCAAAGCCTCCTCTGAACAAATCTCTCCGAGAAAACCCCATGATAAGTTCGCCTTAGGGTTGCAATATATTGGAAATGACTTGAAGGCACAGAACAGCCTTCACAATAGCAAACAACTTCATTAGATTTGTGTGTTATTATGTCTAGGCTGCAGTCCCAGCTTTCGGCAGTCACATGGTGTTGGTTTCTTCCTCTCCCTCACTCCAACCAGCTATTCCCAGCAGTCTGTTTTAAAAAAACAAAACACCACAAAAATTTATTTTCTTTTCTTCCTCTCTCTCATCTAAATTGCATTGAGAATGTGTGTAAATTTATTTAAAAAGAGAGGGGTAAAAGTAACAATAAAACTCCAAAAGACATACTGGGAAAGCAATAGGGCAGGGAAGCAGGACTAAGGAGCATTCTGCCAAAGGCAGTCCTGGACTGGCAATGTGATTGGAGACGCATGCAATAGGGTCTGCTCCCCAGCTGGAATGTATGTGTTTCTTTTCATGAATTCACTTCTGGTGAAAATGGGGACTTGGGTGCTAATCTCTGCAGTTTTACAGTAAGATTATATACTGTGTTTATTCATGTACAAGTATAGAAATTTTAGTCAAAAAATTGACCCAAAATACCTGGGTTGACTTATCCAAGTCCTACAGTCGGCCCTTCCCTTCCTTATGCGGGGGATCCGTTCTGGATCCCCCTGCATAAGGGGAATTCCATGTATGCTCACACCCCATTGAAAACAGGAGCTCACATGCCATACACTTTATGGTCCCATGGCTTCAGCGTATGCTTGAAACATGTAGAGTGCTGGCACACTGTACAGTTATCCCAGTCCTCTATATCCATAGATTATTTTAATCCATGAATTCAATCATCCACTGCTTGAAAATGTTCATACACACACACACACACACGTATATGTGTGTGTGTGTGTATGCCAAAAAGGAACATTTGATTTTGCTACTTTATAAAAAGGGTATCATTTTACCATGCCACTGTAGTTCATGGGACTTGTGCATCCACAGCTTTTGGTATCCACAGGGATGGCTAGAGCCTAACCTGAGCAGATACCAAGGTCCCCCTGCATTATCCCTTATCCAAAAAGGAGCCATCCCCTCAGCAGTGTGGGAAAAGACAAGAGCTTAATCTCTTCCAGGAAGAGAACCTAAAAGATGCATTGAGTCTTCTCTACCTTTTCCACCATGGTACCGCTTCTGCATTTTTGAATGTCTGGGTAGGAAAATAGCCATGGTGGGTGCTCTTTGGTGCTTCCCCTCAAAGGGAAGAATCGGGCTGGTGCTGGTTGGTGTTTCTTTTAGGTTCTCCCAGGACAAACTAAACTCCTGCCTTTAGCAACTGTATGCAGAGAAAGGGATGGTTCCTTTTTTAAAACATAAGAATTAATACTGTGTCTGAACTCTCGCCTTTACATGCTTTTCAACATGTGTGTATTTTCTTAGCCCCATCTGTACCTGGTTGCCTCCCCTGGCTCCTCATATGGCAGAGCCACCATTTCCCACAGTTCCTTCCTCATCCATCCAGCCTTTAGGACAAGCAGTTTTGTTGCCTGCTGGATTTTGTAATTTTTATGGCATAATTTTCCTCAGCTTCATCCTCTACATTCTTTCTTATATACTCCTAAGTTTTACGCTCAATTTATTCACATGTCTTATCAAAATCTATAATTTTGGCATCCAAACCTGCCTTTGATTTAGCCTTGGGGTCAACTTATACACGAGTATATACAATAGTCTAACTGAATACAGAGCAGTTCCAGATCTGTAACTCTATATGACACATGCATAGCTGCAATACATAATGTGAACTGTAGAATCATAGAATCAGAGGGGCTTTCTAGATTGGCAGGAAAGTGTGACATGAAGTTGCCTTTTCCTTAATGCTTAGCAGCTGCACCACAACTTTTAGATGGAGCTGCGCTGTTCTGCAGTTTTTAAAAAAGAAGCTGGGAAAACCAGCACCTTTTTAAAGGCGCTCCTTCTCCCCTAAAATGCAAAAAAAAAAGCGTTTTCATGGCACACTTTCCCTTTTTCTCATCTAAAGGCTAGAGTTTCATGCAGCCATGAACACACTTCTTTTTGCTAATCTAGATCAGGCCATAGAATCATAGAATCATAGAGTTGGAAGAGACCACAAGGGCCATCCAGTCCAACCCCCTGCCATGCAGGAACTCCAAATCAAAGCGTACCCGACAGATGGCCATCCAGCCTCTGCTTAAAGGCCTCGAAGGAAGGAGACTCCACTACGCTCCGAGGGAGTGTGTTCCACTGTCGAACAGCCCTTACTGTCAGGAAGTTCCTCCTAATGTTGAGGTGGAATCTCTTTTCCTGCAGCTTGCATCCATCCTTCCGGGTCCTGTTCTCTGGAGCAGCAGAAAACAAGCTTGCTCCCTCCTCAATATGACATCCCTTCAAATATTTAAACAGCGCTATCATATCACCTCTCAACCTTCTCTTCTCCAGGCTGAACATCCCCACTTCCCTAAGTCGTTCCTCATAGGGCATGGTTTCCAGACCCTTCACCATCTTAGTTGCCCTCATTTGGACCCGCTCCAGTTTCTCCACATCCTTTTTGAATTGTGGTGCCCAGAACTGGACACAGTATTCCAGGTGGGGCCTGACCAAAGCAGAATAGAGTGGCACTATTACTTCCCTTGATCTAGATGCTATACTTCTATTGATGCAACCTAAAATTGCATTGGCCTTTTTAGCTGCTGCATCACACTGTTGACTCATGTTTAACTTGTGGTCTACTTGGACTCCTAGATCCATTTCATATGTTGTCTCATTCAGCCAGGTGTCCCCCATCCTATATCTGTGCATTTCATTTTTCTGCCCTACGTGTAGGACCTTACATTTCTCTGTGTTAAATTTCATTTTGTTAGCTTTGGCCCAGCTTTCTAGTCTATTCAGGTCATTTTGAATTTTGATCCTGTCCTTTGGGGTATTAGCTACTCCTCCCAATTTGGTGTCATCTGCAAATTTGATAAGTATGCCCCCAATTCTGTCATCCAAGTCATTAATAAAGACATTGAATAGCACTGGGCCCAGGACAGAACCCTGTGGGACCCCACTCGTCACTTCTCTCCAGGATGAAAAGGAGCCATTGTTGAGCACTCTTTGAGTTCGGCCACTCAACCAATTACAAATCCATGTAACAGTTACCTTGTCTAGCCCACATTTTACAAGCTTGTTTGCAAGAATGTCATGGGGAACCTTGTCAAAGGCCTTACTGAAATCAAGATATACTACATCCACAGCATTCCCTTCATCTAATAAGCTGGTGATTTTATCAAAAGAAGAGATGAGATTTGTCTGGCATGACTTGTTTCTCTGAAACCCATGTTGGCTTTTTGTGATTATGGAATTATCTTCGAGATATTCACAAGCTGCTCTTCCTTCTTCTCTTTCACTCCAACCATTTTCCTTTTCATTCTGAATGAAATCACCAAGATAGGATCATAATCCGATCATAATAAGAAAGAATCACAATAGTTGTTATTACTAAGGAGGAGGAGGAAGTGATGCTCTTGGTAATGTATGAACTCTTTGAAAGCCTGGAGTGGCTTCTTGTCCTAGTACAAAACCGTCTAGTTTGAGGATTTTTAAAAAAAAATTCATCAGCCACTTTTAATTTTTCTTATGAAAGAGAAGATGGATAGTCAAACAAATAAACAACTAGATTAGTAATCACTGAACTCGCCACCCTTCCTCCACCATTGGCCTAATCTGAACTGCAAAAATATTGCAGTTTGGTGCCACTATAATTACCATGGCTGAAAGCTATGGAATTCTGGGTTTTGTAGTTTTGCAAGATATTTAGCCTTCTCTGTCAGAGAGTTCTAGTGCCACAACAAACTAGACATCCCAGGATTCCACAGGAGGGAGCTATGGCAGTTTAAGTGGTGTCAAGCTGCATTCATTCTGCAGTGCAGATTAGACCTCTGTCTTCTCCACTTCGATGGCTTGAACACCACTTGTTTTCCCTTTTCAGTGGCCAACGCTGACATCTACGATACCTTTGAAAACACTGGCATATTTTTATCTGCCCTTAATACTTTCCAGCTGTAACAACTGTATGGCCCAACTCCTACCCACCTTTCAGAGGCTGGCCTATTTCGCTTTCAAAGAGCTGGACTCAAAGTAATTTGCCAATTTCTAGGGTGAAGCAAAAAGCTTTCATGGAAATCCTCTGGCAAGTGGAAGAAAAGGAGAGACTGAGCTGCCCCTGGTTCAAGGCACTGCGATGAGGCCATGTCCGTATCTGCTCAGGTACAAGAGAAGATGAGATGTTGGAAGGCAGAGGTGATTCTGCCTTCAGCCATCCATCTGGAACTCCTGCTGGTTCCCTCTATTTCTCCTTTCTGCTTCCCTCCTTCTCATCTTCCTGACACATCCTGACATTGCTCTGATCTTTCTTGAACTCTTCCATTCTTTCATTCTGGCAACTCACCTATAGAATTTCCTTCCCTTCCTCATGCATCTTTCCCCACTTACAACTTCTTCAAACACACCTCCTTAAAAGTTAACTTTCCTTTCTTTGTCTTCCCACTTTTGAGTTCTGTGCAATCTCTTTCTCCCCCCCCCCTTTTTTTTTATTTCTCTCACAGGCTCAACCTTAATTGCTTTTTGTCTAGTCTATGGAGTTTATCACATAGAGGAAAATTACTTAAATCCCATGCAGAAACAGGATTTAAACGTCTGAAAAAACCTGCAAGAGCAGGTTGTTTTTCAGACATGTTTGTGTAAAGGAGACATAATGCGACATTAACTGAAATGGAAAGTTGCCAAAATGCACTCCTTTTTACATCCTGGATAGAAGTGACCAGTGGGGTGCCACAGGGTTCCATCCTGGGCCCTTTCCTATTCAACATCTTTATCAGTGACTTGGAAGAGAGGGCATATTTATCAAATTTGCAGATGACACAAATTAGGAGGAATAGCAAATATCCCAGAGGACAGGATCAGAAGTCAAAACAACCTTAAACAGATTAGATACTAACAAAATTAATTTAAACAGAGACAAATGTAAGGTACCACACACACACACACACACACAAGTTGGCCCTTGAGGTTTTTTCCAATGAATCTATGATTATAATCTTAAAAAGCCCTCTGTGGCTTAGGCCTAGGTTGTATGAAGCACCATGGGGTGGTACAGACCGCTCAAAAAGGATGGTCTGGTGCCACCTCTTTTTGTGGTGCAACTGCGCCACAACAGCTAGTAAACCATGCTCCTTTTTTGTGGTGCAGTTGCAGCACAACACATGAAAAAGGCGCCATTACACGCCTTTGTGTCGCTGCAACTGCGCAGGTCTGTCCGGAAGCTGGCACCATTACGTACACCGTGTAAATGCCATTACATAATGATGCTGGCGCCATTACACTTTAGTGTTCTGGAACGTGTAAATGATGCACGCTTCCGAATATTTAGGATACTGCAATTGAGGTGGAAACTGAACTTTTTTTGTTGAATAGCTTTTACCATCAGGAATTTCTTCCTGAGATTTAAGTGGAATCTCTTTTCCTGTGGTTTGCATCCATTGCTCTGGGTCCTATTCTCTAGAGCAGCAGAAAACAAGGAGCTTATCACATTACAAAACAAGTAGTCTTATCCTTCTGTTTTGAATTCTATTATGGGATGAGGAGCAACTTAGGGAGCTGGGTATGTTTAGCCTGGAAATTAGCCAGCTGAGCGTGGATTTTAGCTGTTTTTTAGGTGGGATGCAGCCAGGTGATGGCATCGGCAGCATTTCATGTGCTATAGCATCCAGCGGCATCCCGTAATGGAATTCAAAACAGCAGGGGTAAGACGATTTGTTTTATAATGTGATAAGCTCCCAAGCTTGCTCCATCCTCAATATGACACCCCTTCAAATATTTAAACAGGACTACCATGTCCCCCCTTAACTGTCTCTTCTCCAGGCTAGACATATCCAGCTCCCTAAGTCGCTCCTCACAGGGCTTTACCAGACCTTTCACCATTTTAGTCACCCTCCTTTGGACACACTCCAGCTTATTAGCATCCTTTTTGAATTGTGTTGCCCAGAACTGGACACAGGATTCCACATGGGGCCTGATCAAAGCAAAATAGAGTGGCATCATGACTTACCCTAATCTACAAAACCATGCCCTATGAGGAACGCCTTAGGGAGCTGGGGATGTTTAGCCTCGAGAAGAGAAGGTTAAGAGGGGATATGATAGCCCTGTTTAAATATCTCAAGGGATGTCACATTGAGGAGGGAGCAAGCTTGTTTTCTGCTGCTCCAGAGACTAGGACGTGGAACAATAGATACAAATTGCAGGAAAAGAGATTCCACCTCAACATTATGAGGAACTTCCTGAGAGTAAGGGCTGTTCGACAGTGGAACACACTCCCTCGGAGAGTAGTGGAGTCTTCTTCCTTGGAGGTCGGAACACCTGAGGCCCCGTGGAGACCTGGAGGAGGCGGGGAGCCGGTGGGAGCGGCCCCTGTACAAAGCCGGCCCACCGGTTCCTTCTCCACCCCAGTGTTAACATCATTTGTGCCCGGAGGACTATGTCACTTTCACTGCTAGCGCTGGATCACCTAGGCGCGCAGAGGATTCTGGGGGTTGGGCCAACAACAGGAGCGGCATTTTTTTCTTTAAGCCGGCCTACCGGACTTCCCTCTTAATAGCAACACTAACGCCGGAATCCCTTCTTCGCCCGTGAAGGACCTTGGAAGGCCCTCTTTCTAGCAGTGTTAATATTTGAACATTTCTGTCTACGGAAGAGTTGGGAAGTGCAGTAATTGTCTTGTTTTGAAATTGAAACTGAAATTGAATTATTGTGTACCTTATGTATCTACCTTGTACTGTTTTGCTGATGTCATATTGTATGATTTGGAATTGTTATAATATGTTGATATATTAGGCTTATTATTGTTTGCATTGTATATGTATTTACTGTTTATATGCTGTGCACCACCCTGATCGTTGGAAGGGCGGTATATAAATAAAATTTTATTATTATTTTATTATTATTATTTAAGCAGAGACTGGATGGCCATCTGTCAGAGATGCTTTGATTGGGAGTTCCTGCATGGCAGGGGGTTGGACTGGATGGACCTTGTGGTCTCTTCCAACTCTATGATTCTATAGGGCTTTCTAGATTGGCAAAAAGAAGTGTGTTCATGGCTGCATGAAACTCTAGCCTTTAGATGAGAAAAAGGGAAAGTGTGCCATGAAAATGCTTTTTTTGCGTTTTAGGGGAGAAGAAGTGCCTTTAAAAAGGTGCTGGTTTTCCCAGCTTCTTTTTCAAAAACTGCGGAACAGCGCAGCTCCATCTAAAGGCTGTGGTGCAGCTGCTAAGCATTAAGGAAAAGGCAATTTCATGTCACACTTTCCTGCCAATCTAGAAAGCCCCTATACCCCTACTGACGGACCCTAGAATTGCATTGGCTTTTCTAGATCCCATATCACACTGTTGACTCATGTTCCTAAATCCCTTTTGCATGTAATGCCATCAAGCCAGGTGTATCCCAGCCTATATCTGTGCATTTCATTTTATGAGATCTGGATGTTCTTAGTGTGATCAGACTAATGTCTGATCTAGCCTTATGCAATATGTGCCAGTTTCCACATCTCACCTAGTCTAGTGGTTACCGATGGCCTATATGAATTCATCCAAAGGCTCATCTACATTTTCCAGAATATTCAGGGCTCCCCCAGAGTTTTCTGGCCCCAAATACCTCCTTACCTTCTGTGGGGTTTTGGCAAACGATGAGCAGCTGTCTTCCCATGCAGTCCCTGCAAGCCAGTTGGCACTAACACTGTGGGCACATGTTTCTCAGAAACTTCAGAATGAAGAACCCAGCCATATTTTTCTGATCTCAGAGCAACTAAGTCCAGAGAGCAACTCAGCAGGGACACTTGCAAGGACAGCATGGGAAGGGAGCCAGTTGTAGTTACCATGCTGCAGATTTTCTGGAAAACCCAGAGCAAATGATAGGTCTTTCTAACCCAGGACAAAGGGTGTAAATTCTAAATCAGATCCAGGAGTTGTGTAAACAGACCAGATGCGTTTCAGGGTTTAGGGCTGTAAAATGTAAACAACATACTATGAGTCTGGAGAGATTGTGGTCTATAAGTAATATCGAGACTCCCTAAGTCTTTGTCATGCATTTTGCGATGTGGAAAAATGATGGGTTCAAGGTGGCATCTCCCAGTCTCCATATCTCTTGCTGTTCTTGTATTGCCTCTTGAGAAATGACCCAGTGTACTCTGATTAACACAAGCCCATTTTGCTTGGTGGTTTTGCTATGTTTGGCATCTCTTCAAGCCAGCAGAGATGTTTAGCATTTGCCAAGCACTCCCTGTGACAGATGGCCATCCAACCTCTGTTTAAAAACTTTCAAAGAAGGATACCCCACCACTTTCTGAGGTAGCAACATATTCCACTGTCGAACAGCTCTTGCCATCAGGATGTTCTTCCTAAGGTTGAGATGGAATCTCTTTTCCTGTAGCCCGAATCCATTGCTCCATGTCCTAGGAGTTTATCACATTACCATTGCTCCTGGGATAGATGTGAAATGTATCTTTAAGAAAGTGGATCTTATCAGACTGCATCATCACCGGGCAGTAGACAGCTTGTATCCATCTGGCCTTCTCCAGGCTTCTCCCACAGCTTTTCAAGAATGGAATTTTCCCATTCTTGAAAAGCTGGAGAAGAAACCCGGTTTGCATACAAGGTGAAATCTGGCCGAAGCAGAACAGAGTGGCCCTATTACTTTCCCTTGATATAGACACTATAGTCCTCTTGGTGCATCTTAGAATCTCATTGGCTTAGCCTATATCCAGCCTTATATCAAAGGATCTCAGAGTGGCACACAATAAAATCATTTAGAACAATTTAAAATAAATAAATTACAAAATAATTTATGATTTAAAATTCATTTATTTCGTTTAATTTATATTGCATCTTTCTGCCAGAGGATGACCCAATGCGGCCCGCAAAGAGAATCAACTAAAACTTCACAACAGAAACAGGCTAGAAACAACATAAAAGCATTTTTAAAAAACATACAAAACATTAATAATAAAGGACAGAGCCCTAGCAGAGATGTTAAAACAGCTAACAAATTAAAATAAGTTAAAAATAGTTAGAACTAAATTAATGTGCAAGCTGGATCAAATCGTTAAATTCTTCAACTCAGTCCTATATTCTTCAGTAGTGCATCGCCATCATCTTTGCATACAATAAGTCTAAAATCCTATGCATTCTTACCTGGAGTAAGGCTGGTTGAGTTCAGCAGGACAAAACATAATAGGCTTAGGTTGTATTTGTTGTTGCCTAATTGTGGACAAACACACACACACACATATACAGAAACAAGCCATATTGTGACACATAGACAATATCAGTATCCTTGCAAAATATGGGGCTTTCAAGGTTATTTCCCCTGAAAATCAGGCCTGTTCCTGAGAGATAACGTGCCTTCTGATGCTGAACTCTCATTTTATCTCTCTTGGCTTCAGAGGACTGAAGGTCTGTATAGATTTTAACGAGCTTCTTTCATCTTTCACAGGTTGCCTTGTTTCTTGCTTTGGTGCATATACTGTGGACCGTACATCATTTTCTTTCACAAGCTGCAAACGCTGGAGGAGGTGACTTGAGAACTGTACACGTTGAACAGGAGACTGGAACTGTAATAACAACCTAATCCTGCAGATTGCTGTTCATCACGATGAGAAAGGATTCTGAACCGGGTAAAGGGCAGATGAAATAAGGTTTTATAAGGTTCTCTCTAAAAGCATCTCTGTTATTATTTTAGAAGAAGATGGCTTTGGGGGAAGGGCGGTAGCTCTGGGAGCGGATGGCAACGGTTCTATTTCCAAACTAGTTGGCAGGAACATGTTTGCTAAAAGTCTCACAAACCTGATCAGGGGGGCTATAAACGGAGTTATGCGGGGGAGACAGTATTCTTGAAGGCAGGAGTTCATTAAGTGCTGGAGATAACAGCTCAACCATTACAAAGAGAACTGAATGAATAGTATAAAAAACTCAACAGGAAGAGGGGAGGAAAAACTCTGAAGTTTCCTTGCATTCTCCCTATTCTTTGGGCAATCCAGAGCAGGGTGGTGGTCTATATATGCATCCCACTGTACCCACCACTACAGGTGATGCTGGTGTCAGTAGCTCCCTCTGGGGCTGAAAATAAGGGACCCAGTATCAGTATAAGGGACCTTGTTGTGACCTCAGAGGGAGCAACCCATGACAGCAGCAGCAGAAGGCAAAGCGTGAATAATAATAATAATAATAATAATAATAATAATATTTTCCCATCTCTCCTCAAGGCTCGAGGTGGGGTACTGCATTCAAACATTTTTAAAATTCTGTTCAGGGAAGAGATAGCCTCAATTAACTCTGGACCTGGTCCTATCATGTGAATACTGTCTGCAGTTCAATTGGTATGGACAGGATGACACAACAGTGAGGGGGAACCAATACAAATGGCCTGTGTAAACATGTCTATAGATGTCTCTACACTAATGCACAGAGCATGGGAAATAAACAAGATGAACTTGAACTCTTAACTCAGCAAAGGAATGTGATATAATAGGAATCATGGGATGTTACCACTGGAATGTAATACTAGAGAGGTATAATCTAGTTCAGAGAAAGGCCAAACAGGAAGGAAGGTGGAGAAGCATTTGAAGTCAAGGATGTTTACACCTGTGAAGAGATCCATTACTTCAATCCTGGAAGATGGGTTATCAATCCTGGAAGATGGGGATCAGTGGTCAGCCTGGGAGAATGCAGCACAGAATAGGTAAAGCGGCAGTGCAGGAAAGCCTGGATATTCTAAACAAATCCAAGTTTCCAGTTTGGGGCACTACACTTAAAGAGGGATATTGACAAATTGGAGCATGTAGAGAGGAGAGTGACCAAATGGCGGAAGACCTGGAAACCACCAAGCCCTATGAGGAGTAGTTTAGGGAGGTGGGTTTGTTTAACTTGTAGAAGATAAGGTTAAGAGGTAACATGATAGCCATGTTTAAATATTTGAAGGGATGTCATGTTGAGGATGGAGCAAGCTTGATTTCTGTTGCTCCAGAGACTAGGACATGGAACAATGGATTGAAACAACAGTAAAAAGATTCCATCTATATGTTGGGAAGAACTTCCTGATGGTAAGAGCTGTTTGACAGTGGAATATGCTGCCTCGGAGAATGGAAGAATATCCTTCTATAGAGATTTTTAAACAGAGGCTGGATGGCCATATGTCAGGAATGTGTTGATGGTGTGTTCCTGCATGGCAGAAAAGGGGTTAGACTGGATGACCCTTGGGTCTCTTCTAACTCTATGATTCTGTGAGTGCTGAAATAGGGCAAGAAAACCCCATGATAACTTCAGGAATTACCTGAAAGCACACAACAGCAAATAAACATTTTAAATAAACAAATACAGGCTAGAATCCTGTTAGTGTTTTTACACATGGATCATTTCCCCTATGGGAGAACTGGAGAAGCAGAGTTGTGCATGTAATGCCTTTGCAAATGCACATGTGCATGCTCATGTGACTGTGATTGAATGCACATTATACATAGATTTGCTTTCAGTGACACATTTGGGTGTGTACTCAGTTGTTCAAGGTGTCATTCAACCCAAGGGGTTGTGTAGTACAATCAGTACTTAACCGTCTGTGTAGAGAATAATGGTATGCAACTCAAATGTATGACCTGTGCCCTCTTTAAAGCAGGCATGTGTCCAGATAAGTAGGGGGCTTTCTAGATTGGCAGGAAAGTGTGACATGAAGTTGCCTTTTCCTTAATGCTTAGCAGCTGCACCACAGCCTTTAGATGGAGCTGCACTGTTCCGCAGTTTTTAAAAAAGAAGCTGGGAAAACCAGCACCTTTTTAAAGGCGCTTCTTCTCCCCTAAAACGCAAAAAAAGCGTTTTCATGGCACACTTTCCCTTTTTCTCATCTAAAGGCTAGAGTTTCATGCAGCCATGAACACACTTCTTTTTGCCAATCTAGAAAGCCCTTATATATGAAGTTTCTGGAAACTGGAAGGGGAAAGTCAGCCCAGTCTCAAGGCTCACATGGGGGCTACAAAAAGAAGCATAGTCCAATGGAGGCAGCAGTCCAATGGTGGAAAGCAGTGCTGAGCAGCAAGAAACGGTGAGAGGGGATGTCATGCACCACTTGACAGTTTGGCTCCAGAAGATGAAACAGACCTACCACTGCTGTGCCCTCCTCCAGCTCAGTTTCACAGCTTCCTCGGTTCTCCAGGGGAGTAGGCAATTCTCTGGGAAAGATGAAGGCAAAGGCTTCAGTGTTTGGCACAAACCTAGTCCCTTCCCCGCAGGCTAAGTGAATCTCCCTCTTGAAATAATGGTCTGCTGGTGGGGTGGGACTGAATCGCTTGGTTTTATAAGTCAGGGCCTTTCCCCATTTGGTTTGCTTGAAACAAACTTGGTTTCCCTCTCAGCCTGTATCTACTGTCAAATACAACCCTGTGATTTATGACCCTGGACTGTTTCTTGACCCCTATTTCTTGCTACTCCCACCTGAACTCTGTTTTGATTTACGGCTCCTGCCCCAGACTGTTTGTTATCAGACACTGCTTGTTCCTTTGGCTATTGCACTTTTAGTACTCTGTATTTTGTTGCAGTTTGACAGCATGGCATGTGATTTGACAGAAAGATTAGTCCGAAAGAATGTTTTGAAAGTCAGAGAACCAGGGAACCAGAGATGTGCATTGCAAAGACTTTTGGGCACTGTTGTTCTGCAGCAATGGAACGGCTTTGGTTGAGCTAATTTATAACTAGAAGTTAATCAGCTCAGCTGGTTTCACTAGCTTAGTGTCCTCCATTTAAAATGGAGCAGGGCGCTGTCTAACCTTTTGCTCCCTGTGCTTTAATTCACATTGCTTGAGGGAGTGAAGGGCCTCCACCTTCCCCTCCCACTGATCTGCAGCTGCTGCCTGGGATGCCCAGGCTCTGTTTCTGCCAGTGTCAGGACAGGGTTGCCAGCCATCTCCATCTAGGGCCCATCATCCCACCTCTCTTCTTCCCCTTCTTCATTTGAGGCGGCCTTCACTGTGTAGGACTAAGTCCTAAGCTGCATCTGCACTGCAGAAATAATACAGTGTAATGCAATTTTAACTGTAATGGATACATTTTATGGAATCCTGGGATCTGTAGTTTGTCATAGTACCAGACCTCTCTGACAGTGAAGGCTAAATAGCTCACAAAACTCCAAGTCCCTGAATGCCATAGCATTGAGCCATGGTAGTTAAAGTGGTACCAAAATGCATTACTTCTGCAACGTACCTGCAACCCTGTTGTTAGACCCAACAAGAGTAGACCTGCTGAGCCAGTGGGATTTACCTACAAGCTGTGTCACTGTTCAAAAATTCATTCAGTTGATCTGCTTTAGGTGGAACTCAAGAACTGGACTGATGAAGACAATGTGGTGGTATAGACTGCCCAAAAGGGGCTATCTGGCGCCACCTTTTTTTTTTTTTTTTTTTTTTTTTTTTGCAGTGTAGCTTCACCACAGCAGCTTTCCCACTCCTTTTTTGCACTGAAGTTGCGGCGTGATTGAGGAAAAGGGCACCATTGGGTGCCTTTCCGCCACCACAATTGTGCAGCAGTTGCAGTGGCACCATTATGTAAGCTGTCTAAACGGCATTATATAATGGCGCCGGCACCATTACATAGTAGGGTTTGGGAGCATGTAAATGATGCACACTCCTGAACCCTAATGGCGCTGCCCAGATGCCTCTTCATGCCCGTCTGTATCAGGCCAAAGTGTCCTTTCATTTTCTCCTGAAAAAAAAATCAAACATAAAGGAAAGGAAGCTGTTTTTAACTCAGAAGGTTTTTTTAAAAGAGTCCCTTTGTTTATTGCAAGGTTTATGAATCCATGTTTCACACTTACACCTACACTGTCTTCTCTTCCAAAATGGCCAAATGTGCAGTATGATTTGTAGCATAGTAGCTTTCTTCTCCATTTTAATACTTTAATAGGACAATTATGTTACAGATATATGCATTACAATCATAGAATTATAGGTTGGAAGGGATCACAAGGATGTCAGGAGTTGCATACGCTTTTGTCCTGCCATAATGTAGTAATGAAATATGTCATAGTGATAGTATGTTTCAACAATGTTTTTAACACTCTGCTTAGAACTGTGAATGCAGTTCAGGTGCTGAGATAAGCCAGGAAAGGAGGCGAACATGCCCAAGGTCATTTAAGTGATCCTGTCTATCTCTAATAACAAAGACAGAGGTGGTGTCGGAATAAGCAGGAGAAATGTGTTAAATATTTTCCATCAATTAAAATGAAGTCTGCTTGACATTTGAATCAGGAGCAGTTAATATAGGGTTATAATGGTTGCTGGTCAGTTCTGACAATGAAAGGCACCCGGCAGGAACTACAGTTTCTTAATAAAGGCATCTGAGTTTCTACTAGTGAGTATGCATTTCTGAACATGGGAGTCTTGTCAGAACTCCCTGTTGTACATTGATGCAACATGTATTCATCTGAGAACAACCAAAACTCCAGCTCCTAGAATGAGGCACTGAGTCTGCAGGAAACAGAGGAATTGGTGATAGGCAACCACCTTCATTGGTACCAACATGAAACATCACCTCCGAGGTAACAGAGGAGGATTTTTTGTCATGACCTTAGAGAGGATGGCAGAGTAGGCAGATTAGACAAATCCACAGAGGATAAGGGGCCTTAAAAATTAGACAAATTATGTACAAATTATGTCACTGTAAGCCGTTTTGATTGCTCCAGCAAAAAGCGGGGTATAAATAAAAGTTTTATTTATTATTACCTAGACAGCCAGTCAAGCAAAGAATCCTAGAGTTGGAAAGGGCCTAATAGGCTATTGTGCCCAATGTCTGTTCTATGCAGGATCTCTTTTGGAAGATGCTCTGAGAAGGAGACTCCTACCACTTCTCTAGGCAATTGGTTCCATTGCTAAACTGCTTTTACTGTCAAGAAGTTCCTTCTTATGAAACCCTGGTGGCGCAATAGTTAAATGATGGTACTGCAGCCACAATGTTGTAAATTCAATCCTAGAGGAGGGCTCCAAGGTCCACTCAGCCTCCCATCTTTTTGTAGATCAGTATAAGGAGTACCCAGCTTGTTGGGGGCAAATGGCTTACAGATTGTAAATTATGGCTTATGGAGTGCTAGTTCACTGATAAGCAGTATAGAAATGTACTTGTTAATTCTATTGCAAATGTTCAGTCAAAATCTACCTTCCTGTATCTTCAGACCATTAGATCTGGTCTTCTCCTCTGGAGCAGCAGAGAACAAGCCAGCCTTGAAGTATTTGACGAGTACGTCACATTACCCCTTAGTCTTCCCTTCACCAGACACAACATGTCCAGTTGCCCAAAGCTCACCTCATATACTTTGTTCTCCATACCTTTTACCATCCTTGCTGCCATTTTCTGAACCTGCTCCAACTTGCCTATATCCTTCCTAAAATGAGATTTTCAGAACTCAGCGCAGGCCTGATTAACATTTAATATAGTAAGGCATTTACTTCCCTTGCTTGGGCCAATGCAAGCTAAAATATTATTTGCCTTCTTTGCTGCAGCATCACAAACCTGGATCATGATGTTAAACCGATGATCAACAATAATCCCATTGTCTACCTCTGAGACACAAGATGGTGGAGACAAATAATCTGTGGGTGGAGGTAAAGACCATCTATTCTTTGGCAGTGGGCTCTCATTTGTTGGAGGTTCTTAAGTATAGGTTGGATGCCTCCATCTCAATGATGCTTTAATTGTAGCACTGATATGTGTGTTGCGGGGAATTTGATGGCCCTTGATCTCCCTTCTGACCATTATGAGTCTATTACCATCGTGCTGGGCTTCTGAGCTCTTAGAAAATCTCTCTGGCTGGCTTTTAGAGGAAGTGGAACATGTAGCTAGCTAGACCAGTGGAGAACACCCATTTGTTTGGGGAGCACAAACTGTAACCAAAGCAACATAGGCTTTGATGTGGGATGATGGAAGTGGCAGTCCTACAACCTCTGGAGGACCCCACATTCTTTGTCTCTCAGAGCAACCATTGGATTGATTGAACATGCTTACAGTCCTAGCCAAGCACCACACTTTTGACGATTCCTCAGGGAGCTCTCAACTTGAGATGCCCACCATACAAGTCAGATCTTGGCACAGTTGGCTTGGCTATACTGGTTTCTTCTTGTGCATGCCATTCATTGGATCTGCATGAACACTTGCTGGCTCACAAAACCAGAAAGCTGCCTGTTTGTGGAAAGGAATTGTGCCCAGTCCTAAGGTCTGTTGTGTCAACTAATCAGCAAACCTACCAGCCAGTCTGTTCATCCACATTTTGGATTAATCCAGATGAGAATCACTGGCAGGGTTCCTCATTTCCATACAAGTGTGAGTTTGCAGCAGATCTTGAGGAACAAACTCATGTGTCCCTATAGATGGCGCCCTAATGTGCCAGAAAGCAACAGCTACAAAAGAAGAACACAGAGAGGAGACCTGTTGAGAATGGAAACAAGAAAAAAGAAGGAAACGGAAAATGGAAAATAGGTTTTTTAAAAATATTGAAATTTAACATTTTTTCAGAGAGAGGTGCTCAAAATGTGTATTGTGCCACCTACGCTAAGGTTGAAATCCTATGGTCTCATGGATGGCACATCAAGGATGATAGGATACAGTGCATTTCCAGCTCTGCTGGCATCTGTGAATGCTTCCTTTTGATGATTCCTCATTGCAGCTGCAGGGAGGTTTAGCACTGTTGTTTGTCCATTTTCAGTGCTCCAATGGCAGGGAAAGCACAATGGTCACACTCCAAGGCTATACTGGGAGAGACTTCAAATTCTCTGATCCCCTGGCTCCCAAAGCCACCTCACACTCTAAAATGGGAGGGGGATGAAATGTACCAACTCTGGAGCTTGCGAACCCATCTCCCTTTCAACCACAACCAGAGAATGGATCAAAATACATCAGGGATGGGGAAGGTGCAGCTCATGGACTCCCTGTGGCCCCAAAACCTCCAGAACATCCTCGTTGTATTTTTGGGGGGGGGGGGGTAATATCCTTGGTCTACTTTTGAGTAGGAAAAAACCCTAGATGACTGAAGCCCTACAAAACATAGTAGTTTGGCTTTTCTTGAACTTCTGTCACTACAATTCAAGGGGTGGAAGTCATAAAAACTGTTTATTCGTGCGTTGATTTCCAAAACCAGAAATAATATAACATTGCTTCCTGTCACACTAGTGGCCCACAGAAAGAATTATACAACCATCAAGTTACAAGAGACCCCAAGGACCATCCAGTTAAACTCCCTCACATGATGCATGTGACAGCCCTGGTGGCGCAGTGGTTAAATGCCTGTACTGCAGTCACTCACTCAAAACCAGAAGGTGGCGAGTTCAAGACCAGCAAAGGGCTGAAGCTCCACTCAGGCTTGCATCCTTCCGAGGTCGCTAAAATGAGTACCCAGATTGTTGGGGGGCAAATAGCTTACAATTGTAAACCGCTTAGACACTCCTTAAGGGTATGAAGCGGTATATAAATGAAGCTGTTTGTTTGTTTGTTTGTTTGATAAATGTGATGCACAAAGCACCCATGACAGATGGCCATCCAGAAGTTTAAAAATTTCCAAAGAAGGAGGCTCCACCACTCTCCAAGGCAGCAGCGGATTCCACTTTGGAACAGCTCAGGAGGTTCTTCCTAATGTTGAGATGGAATCTCTTTTAGTTTAGCTTGAACCCATTGCTTCATGCCCCAGTCGCTGGTGCAAAAGGAACAAGCTTTCTTCCTCTTCAGTATGACATCCTTTCAAATATTTAAAGATAACTATCATGGCACCCCTTAAACTTTTCTTCTCCTATTTAAACCTACCCGAGCCACTCCTCATAGAGCTTTATGGTTTCCATACCTTTTGTCATTTTGTTGCCTTCCTCTGGACATGCTCCAGCCTGCAAACCTCCTTTTTGAACTGTGGTGCCCAGAACTGGATGCAATATTATTCTAGGTGAGGTCTGACCAAGGCAGAATAGAGTGGGATTCTTACTTCCTTTGATCTAGATAGTATACTTCTATTGATGCAGTCTAGGATCATATTCACTTTTTTAGCTAGTGCATCACATCATTGACTCATGTGCTTGCAGGGTGGAGAAAGGCCCCGTTGTCTTTCCAACTGTGTGTACATGCTGTGGTAAATGCTCCCCGTATCATATGGCATGGACATGATTTGTCTTTCTGGTGACACAAAACTCTTTCCCACTTTTGTTGTAGCAGACTAACACAGCTGTCCTACTCAAGGGAAAATTAGTGGACTGGAGCCCAGATGTTCTTGCTACATGCAAACCTCCAGCATACTTCATATTTTCCAAGCTTGGAAAGTTATTTTTTATAAAAGTAATCTGTCGTCATTATACTTCTGCCATTAGAGATATATTTACCTCAAGTGGAAAGTTTTAAAGGTCCAGTTTGATAGATTTAATGGCTTCCCCCATTCTCTGCAGTTAAGTAGCAATTAAGATTTTAAATTTTTTACAGTTTATTCATTCCTCCTAATATCTCCCATGCCACACTTTTTAGAACAATGAAGTGGGATCCTATGCAGTTTTATAGAGAGAGGTTAGGTTCAGCCAAGATCCTAAATCAAAGACATAGAGTGCAACTTTACATGCACAGAGCCACACCGCAGTTTTGCAATGCCAAAACATTAGTAAATTGCAGTGCTGTGCCACTTAACACAGGCTGTTTGAAAGAATGAATCTTCCTTTTTGAATCTGTCTGGACTCTAGGATTTTTAAGGGAGGCTCTTCTTTGCAGTCCTTGCTATCATAAGTCCCATTTTTGCCACAATTATGCTTAAAGAAAACAGAAACAATCGTTTAAGACTATTGACATTATTGTAAACTTTGTCCATTTCACAATTGCTACCATTGTGCTTTCTATTGCACTTCATGTTTTCCTGCCCTATGCCCTTGCCAGCATACATTTCAGGTTTTCTAAATTTTATTTTTATTTTCACTTTTTCAAGCAATTCCAGAGTTCTGCTAATGCAATTTTAAGGGTTTTTTTAAACAAAGAAAAATAGAAAAAAAAAATAATAAAGGAAATCAGGCTGCTTGCGATGGGGAGAAGGACAGGGGGAAAGAAGGGAGACATGGATGCCATGTGACTGTCGATAGCACAACTGTTCCAGTAGCAGCATTTTGCACTTTGCACTTCAGGACTAGCACAATTGCAAGATCCTTGGTGGCTTTTCCACATCAGTGAAAAGGGGCAGCCTTTTCAAGTACACAGCAGCTATGGGTTGGAGGTGACATTATGAAATAAGTACAGTCAACCCTCCTTTCTCACGGACTTGAAGTCTGCGGTCTTAAATATTCATTAAGGGGCGACCTCTGTTATTTTCAAAGGGATGCTCCCCCGCGGCGTGCACCCCACATGCCCCATTCAAACCTATGGGGCTTGAATATAGGCAAGTCTCCATTTTCGTGAGGAGTGGGGGTTGTTCCAGAATAGATCCCCCATGTAAATGGAAGGCTGACTGTATTGCCAAAGGCATTTTTTTTAGCTCTTTGTTGTATGCCTTCAAATTGTTTCCAACTTAACGTGAACCTATAATGGGTATTTTTGGCAAGATTTGATCGGAGGAAGTTTGCCCTTAAGGCTAAGAGATTGTAACTTGACTAAGGTCATCAAGTAGGTATCATAGACAAGAAGGAATTGAACTCTGATCTCCAAAATTATAGTCCAGCATTCAAACCATTATACTGTGCTGGCGCTGTAGTCACAATTTAAAAGCCAGATGTGATAAAATCCTTAGTCCCACCTCCTTCCATGCAAACTTTCAATGAAGGCCTCTCTTGCCCTTTTCCTCAAGCCAGATGAGACTATCTAAAGCACACATCTCCAAGGCTAAAATTAATACCCAATATTAGCTACACAATTTATTATTAAGATATACTACATAATCTAATTAACAATGTTCCTTCTCTGTGGCTGCTCCCAGGCTCTGGAACTCCCTCCCTAGAAAGGCCAAGCTGGCTCCATCCCTGCTATCCTTTCGGCAGCAGATAAAAACACTTTTACGCTGGCAGACTTCCTCACACTGACATGGGTGCTGTAACAGTTTTATAAAGAGTTTTTAAATTTTAAATCTGAATATGTAATGTTTTTAACTTTTGAAAATATTTAATTGTATTTTAAACTTTGTATTTTTAAAATGCTTTGCATTGTTTTAACTTGGACTGGTTTAAATTTTGTCAGCCACCTTGAGTCCCTGGATCGGGAGACAGATGGGAGATAAACAAACAAACAAACAAACATGTTGATACTTGTTCAATGGACAAGTATCCCCTCTGCATGCCACCCCTTCATGATGACTGTATTTCAACCCTATGCCTCTGACCAATCAACAAAACAATACATACATATCTAACCAAGATCATATCACACATCCCATCACCCATATGAAGGCTGCCCATATGACAACACCCCCAAAGCAGTTAATCATATGACTATGTCCATAGCAAACTGTAATCCATAAATACACTTACAGCAAAGCTTTCTGTTCCAAACATATAGCCCCTAGCCTCACAGTAAAACATATGTAACATACAAATCATGTCAAAACATACTAAACATACAGCACTATATCCTGGCAGAAGGCATATCATACGTATCATCGTCACAAAGGACACTATTCATGGCAGGATTAACCCAATCCTAACAGTTTGCAAGACTTGAGCAGAGCTGATGAGGCGGAAGTCTCTTATTCATAGGGTCACCATGAGCAAAAGTTAACTTGATAGCAGTTAACAAAAACACAGTCTAGTTGGGAGATTACCCATGCATAATCTACAATGATTGAATAATCCTTCTACTTTGTATACATATAACAAAAGCTTAACCCCAGACTAGTAGTACACGGGCAGAAAGTATCCGAAACATCGGTTCACATGAGAGTAAAGTGAGGACAAGGTTTCTCAGAAACATCAGCAAAACACTCATCTTGTACTCTCCAAATGTTCTAGTACATTTCTGTCTCCATAATTCAAAACAGACCATTCATATTTTATGTGACAAGGAATTCCCTGTGAATAAGCTGCTCTTGTAAATTGATTCAATGCAATGGATTTCTAGAGTTAGCCAAGCACAAAGCTGATAGGCTGTTATTTATTTATTTTAATTGATGTGATTTATTTATCAGCTGCCTTTTGATTAAAGAATTCCCACACTGCACCCATCTGAGTAAGACAGTTTAATGAAATTCACTGAAGTTTTTTTATATACCCCAGAGGACAAGAACCAAATTCAAAATGACCTTGACAGATTGGAGAGCTGGGCCAAAACTAAGAAAATGAATTTCAGCAGGGATAAATGTAAGGTTTATATTTTGTATTCTGGCTTATGTTTACTGTATGAGGTTTTTTGTATCTAATGTCCTTGTTGTAATCCGCTTTGATTCCGTGATGAAAAGGCGGAATAGAAATATATTATTATTGTTATTATTGTTATTATTAGATACTACATCTATGCAGGTAAAATGAAACCACAAATATAGGATGGGTGACATCTGACTTGACAGTAGTACATGGAAAAGGATCTAGGGATCTTAGTAGACTGCAAGCTAAACATGAGTCAATAGTGTGATGCAGCAGCCAAGAAAGTCAGTGCAGTTTTTGGGCAGCATCAACAGAAGACTATTGTCTAGATTGCCACTCTTTTTTTGCTTTGGTCGGACTTCAGTTGGACTCCCGTGTCCAGAATGGAACATAATTAGAGGCAGGTGACCAAGATGGTCATTGGTCTGGAAATGAAGCCTTTTTTAAAGGAATGACTGAGGAAGAGGGGTATGTTCAGCCTTGTGAAGATAAGAATGAGAGGTGGCATGATAGCTACCTTTAAATATCTGGCAAATAAAAAAATAGGCCAAGATCCTACATCACAGTTTACATTTTGTAAATTACCGAACCCATCACTATGTTTTGGGCTATGTGGCCATGTTCTAGCAGAGTTCTTCTGGCTACATGGCCACATAGCCAGAAAACTCCACAAAAAACTATGGATGCTGGCCATAAAAGCCTTCAACTCCCCATTGAAAGAAAGAAGTTGGCAGCACACGCTTTTGTAGTCTTCAGTCTACTTCGTCAGATGAATCAATGAAATTCTGTTAGTTAAATTGTGAAGAAGCACATTCAGGTGCTGGCAAGAGTGCTCCAATGAAAATCAGGAATTTCTGATGCACATTGAGTATGTACATCTGTCCTAGGAAGGGCTTGGATTGTGTCTTGCATGGCTGAAGGGGGTTAAACCAGATGGCACTAGGGATCTCTTCTATGATTCGATATTTCTACTATGCATTGAGAACTTCTGACGCACATAGAGCACTTCCTTGCCAGTATTTGGATAAACATCAGGAAGTTCATTGGTGCTCATGAAACCATGGCTTATCAGTCACCCCAAGACTGAGCAATGAGTGCTTATATGGCAGCCACAAGGTAAATATGCAAAATAACTCATTTCAGTTTTGCTCAGATGTAAGGCCATTTAGAAAACATAATTCCAAAGCAGAATGCTAGCCTTTATTTGGAAGTTTGATATCTGAGGCTCTTGTCTATGAGGAAATTATATTGCTGGGGGAGAAACAGAATAATTTGGGCATAGGCATGACCCTCACTGTATACTTTGACCCTCTGTTGAGGCAAGGTACTATCTCCCAGCTTCAGCTATGCCCAAGAAGAACTTGCAAGAAGATTACCTTTTTGCACTAAAACTCCCCTGTAGCTAGGCAGGGTGATATTAGAGGCTGTAGTCAAACAAAAGTGATTGTTTCCAAGCTTTGGTCCTATGGGGCTCAAAATATTGCCCTGAAGTTGAGCCTCTGCAAAGATGGAAGGGGAGGCAGGAATAATAAGGAGCAAAGAGAAGGCTGAGAAATTGTTCAGCACCAACCCCCTTCTCATCTTCAACTAGGTCTTTCCAAGGCTGCCACAATCTCCTCCTCCTCCTTCTCCTCATACAGCTGCAGGGATAGCAAAAGAACTCTCCAATTTGAGATTGTCAAGACATGGATTCCCAATAGGAATGTGATCCTCCCGTCATCAAGCTCAGCCCATGCCCTGGTTTGTTGCATTGAATAGGACTCTTTCCTGCCAAATTACTTTCACTGACGAAGGGATGACGAGTCTGCTTCCTTTCCCTGAAGCAGAGTTTTTAATTTCTTGCTGTGAACAACATAGGTTTTTATCATACAATGGAATTTGGGGGTATAATGCAATGGCAATCCAAATGCAATCATGGAGTTTCATGTTATTGCGAATGAGTGTATCTTACGCAATTTCAGGCAATGGGAAGTCATTCCGAATGCAATCATGGGGTTTCACGTAACTGCATATTAGAGTATCTCACACAATTTTGGGCAATGGGGGGGTCATTTTCGGGAAATGGGAAGTCATTCTGAACGCATTCCAAATGCAATTGGAATTCATGTAAATTCGCTAAACTAGCAAATTTACGTGAATTCTAATTGGCTCCATTCGAAATTGAGAGAAATTCCTCCCGTGTGATAAACTCCATAGAGGCTGAGACCTTGCACTGAGAAGATGGAGAATAACTTCATGCTCATGAAGTTACACAACAACAACCTGGTTAGTGAACTGCGACATGAAATTCACATGCACTTATGCATTCATAGCGCACTTCAATGTGCATCAATGTGTGCAGTGTATATCTGTGTGCTTCGATGCTCAGTGCTTGTCCATTAATCATAACACATTTTGTGCAAATCTGCTTCACACAAACTGACTTCTTGAACTGCAGTAACAGTGACAAGTAATTCAAAGATAAAGCTACATTAATCTGAGTCAGTATGCAAAAGGATTTTGTAGCACCTGTCAGGCAAATGGAGAGTGAATCTGCACTGTAGAAATAATGAGGTTTTACACCACTCAAAGTGCTCTAGCTCCATTCTATGGAATCCTGGGATTTGTAACACACTGAACATGGGGCTGCCTTTGAAAACTGATCAGAAACTTCAGCAGGACCAGAATGCTGTACCAAAATGCTGACCAGGGCCAGTTATAGGGAGCACGTAACTCCCTTCTTAAAACAGTTTCACTAGCTACCAATTTGTTTCTGAGAATTTAGGGAGCTGGGCATGTTTATCAAAGAGAAGAGGAGACTAAGAGGTGTCATGAGAGCTATCTTTAAATATCTGAAGGGGTGTCATGTAGGAGATGGAGCCAGCTTGGTTTTTGCTGGAGCAATTTGGCAAGTAAATGTTCTAAGATGTATTTTTGGGCCCACGTTCCCCACTATGTCGAATTCCAAGGTACTTGTACAAGGTATTTGCAGACTGTATTTTTGATATTTAGAGAAGTTTAGATCTTGCTATCAAGCTCTACTCTGGTCTCTGTAGAGCTTTGCAAGGGCAAATTTGGTCAGTACAAAGAAAAATGTAAACTAGATACATTTCTCAGCCACATTGGAAGCTGCCTGGCTTGAACCTGTCCAGAGAAGAGTGACCAAGATGGTCAAAGGTCTGCAAAGCAGCATGGACCAAAGGAATCAAATTACAAGAAAAGATGTTTTCTCCCTCCCTTTCCATGTAGCAGCCAGAATGCTGACCAAGATCAGCTATAGAGAACATGTAACTTCCTTGTTGACACAGTTTCACTGGCTACTGGTTCATTTCTGGGAACAATTCAAAGTGCTGTTGATGACCTATAAAGCCCTATATAGCTTAGGTCCAGACTATCTAAAAGACCGTATCTCCCCATAGGAACCTTCCAGAGCCCTAAGATCTTCAACAGAAGGCTATCTCTTGGTCCCTCCACCATCCCAGATGCACTCGATAAGCATACAAGGAAGAGCCTTTTCAGTGGCTGCTCCCAAGCTTTGGAACTCCCTTTGCAGGAGCCTAGGCTGGCCCCCTCTATGCTTTCCTTACACTGGCAGGCAAAGACATTTTTATTTAAGCAGGCTTTTCATATATAATCATGCCAAGGAGGCTTTTATATAGGCTGTGTACTTTATTTTTTTCAAAACTTGTTTCCTGTTTTAAAAAAATACAGTAATTTATACGGTTTTTAAACTATATGATTTAATTGCTTTTAAAATTGGATTGTTATGATTTCCTCTGTGAGTCTTGGGTCTCTGGGAGAAAGGCGGCATATAAAATTTATTAATTGCCAAGGTGGAGCATGTCAAGAGGAGGGTGGCTAAAATGGTGAAAGGTCTGGAAACCATCATACTCTATGAAGAGCATTTTAGGGAGCTGGGAATGTTTAGCTTGGAAAAGAGAACGTTAAGAGGTGACATGCTAGCTATGTTCAAATGTTTGAAGGAATGTCACGTTGAGGAAGGAGCAAGCTTGTTTTCTGCTGCTCCAGAGAATAGGACCTGGAGCAAAGGATGCAAGCTATAGAAAAAGAGAATCCACCTAAGCATTAGGAAGAACATCCTGAGGGTAAGAGTTGTTGATCAATGGAAGACGCTGCTGCCTTGGAGAGTAATGAATTTTTCTTCTTTGCAGGTTTTTAAACTGGAAATGTCCAAGTAAAAGTAACCATCAGTGGATTTGCAATATAATGTGGCGTTTGGTGTCTGGGTGTAGCTATGCAGTGGTATCTAGAAAGTGGGCTTGGTCCAGGCTGAGATTGGGTGGAAGTTGTTTAAATTCTGGTGAAATTCTCTCCTGATGAAAAATGGCTTGGATAATCAATTTGCGACAAAGTTTCTTTCTGCCTAACGTTCTAATTTGCATAGCCAGACAGAAGACTGTGACTCATTTATCATATATTTTGTACTTTGTGCAGCTTTTGCAATGGGTAAGAAAGGAGATGAGAGCCTGTTTACCTTTTGGAGTGCAATTGACAAGTGCTAACTTCAATTCCATCTCTGCTAAAGAGACGGAAGCATCTTGTCTGGAAAACATCATCACTTTTCTCAGGAAAAGAAAAAAAGAATGTAAAAGAGAAAGAAGGCAGAGAAGGAGGAAGGAGTGAAGTGGATGTTGCCTAGAAGATCCAATGCAGGCTTTTTTAATGCCAAGATAAACTGGGTGATGACATCATATACATCTCATTTGCCACATAATTAAGGCTCATAATATTTCACCCAGAGAGACTATTCTCTTGTTTCCATTCATAAAATCTGAGAAAAGCCAGGGGAAGAGAAAATGATTCATAACACCACTAAACATATTTTAAAATCTATGCTACTAAAATATTTTGTGTGTTTGGATGCTTGACTTTGCAATACCCCCAAATCCATGAAATATAGACATCTGCAACCTGGCATGTGTTCTAAGAGGAACCTAGAAGTGTGCTCTCAGGGTTAGCTGGTGTTTAAAAACACATTAAAATACTCTTTTAAAAATGTTAAAAACAATCCTAGCATACAATTTTAAAGCAGAGCCCTTTAAAACATTAAAAGCCCCATGGAACAGTGCTATTTTGGCTGCCCACTGAAAGCTTTAGCAATAGCAATATCAAGTACATTTCTATACTGCTTATCAGTGAACTAGAACTCTCTAGGTATTTACAATCTGTAAGCCAATTGCCCCCAACAAGCTGGGTACTCAGTTTACCAACCTATAAAAGGATGGAAGACTGAGTAGACCTTGAAGCCCTCCTCTGGGATCAAACTTACAACATTGTCGCTGCAGTATCAGCATTTAACCACTGCACCACCAGGTTCCATGTTTTAGAAGGGATGGAGCCAGCCTAACTTCCTTTGGTAGGGAGTTCCAAAGTTGGGGTGCTGCTACAGAGAAGGTCCTGTTATGTGAACCCACCAACCTAATGTCATGACATTTTGGGACACAATGGTGCCTCTTCTTAAGATCTCAAATTTCTGGCAGGCTGAAATGGGAGATAGTGATCTTTTGAATATCCTGACATCGACATTTTGAGCTTAGTAGGGCAACATCAGCACCTTGAATTGAGTTTGGAAGCAAATTGAAAGTCAGTGAAGTCCTTGTATAATTGGAGATTTATAGTCTCTCATAGTATCATGGTTTGAGGATTGATTCTGGAAACCAAGGTTCAATTCCCTGCTCAGCCATGGTAAACCACAAAACAATCTTGGGTCAATCACACACTCTCAACCCCAGAAAACCCTGTGATAGAATCTCCTTAGGGTTGCCACAAGTTGGAAATGACTTGAAGGCACACAACAACAATACTCACACCCGGCACCAGTTTGGCTGCTGCCCATTTTGCTACCTGCAGCTTCTGAACACTTTTCAAGGGCAGCCCAGCCTAAAGCTCATTGTTGTTGCTTTTGTGTGCCTTCAAGACGTTTCTGACATATGGTGACTCTAAGGCCTATCTCCGATTTATGGTGACTCATAGATGACTGTGTAGTAACCCTAACATGGGGTTTTCATAGCAAGATTTGTTCAGATGAAGCTTGCCATTGCCTTAACCAGAGGCTGAGAGCATTGGACTTGCCCAAGGTCATCCAGTGGGTTTCATGGCCAAGCTGGGAATTGAACCCGGGTCTTCTGAATTGCAGTCCAATATTCAAATCACTACACTCTGTTCATTACACTAGTCCAGCATTGCCTAAACTTTGTTCCTCCATAGAATCATAGAGTTGGAAGAGACCACAAGGGCCATCCAGTCCAACCCCCTGCCATGCAGGAACTTCCAGTCAAAGCATCCCTGACAGATGGCCATCCAGCCTCTGCTTAAAGATCTTCAAGGAGGGAGACTCCACCACATTCCGAGAGAGTGTGTTCCACCGTCGCACAGCCCTTACTGTCAGGAAGTTCCTCCTAATGTTGAGGTGGAATCTCTAGTTAAAGTGCCTTCAGTACCATCTTCAGTCACTAGGGTGCAGATTTCCCTAAATTTCCCTGACCATTGGAGACCAATCTGCAGGCAGGCCACAATTGTAGTTCATTTCCCAAGAGGTTCTGTAGGCAGCTCCCATGCTTCCTGCCCTTACAGAGCCCTCCATTCCCCCAGATGAGACAGAGAAGTGGGAGTGCGGCTGTGAAGGAGAATGAACAGAGAATAATGAACAAAGTGGAAGGGGAGGAAGGCCAATGAATGAATGAAAAATGTGCAAGCAGGGAGAATTAAAAAAAAACTGATGATGATGATGACGACGATGATGATTATATTTATTTCTATCCTGCTTCCCCCCAAAAACTGGGATGCAAAGCAGCTCACAATTTAAAAGGATCAATACACTTACAAACATACAAAAAGTTAGCTTTGAAATAGGATTAGACTATGACAATATTAAAACAGATCATTCAATAACATATTAAAATGAAATTAAAAAGACAACCAGAACAAAAAGGTTTTAGCCTCCTGATGGAAGGACAATAAGGGGGACCCATTCTGGCCTCCCTGGGAAGTCTAGGGGCAACCACTAAGAAGACTCTCTCTTGCATCCCCACCAACTGCACTTGCAATGGTCCTGGGACTGAAAGAAGGACCTCTTGTGAAGATCTCTGAGCCTGGGCCAGTTCAAACAGAGAGAAACAGTCTGACAAATGAGATTCAAAAGAGTTTCAGAGATGCTCTGATGTGAGGCAAAGTAAAACCTGGATCCTATTGATAGTCCCCACTACAACAGAACCACTGAATCAACTCTGGACAGCTGAGTTCATGTTTATGTTCCATGGTCTATTCCAATTAGGATTATCAAAATGTTCAGGCCTTAATCCGCTTTGTAGACATAAATCAGGCAGAAGTACTACTGATATCTTCCCGAAGGGTTCACATTGGCCTGAAGACACCCTTGTGAAGGTTTTACTTTCCGCTGTACATTTGATTGTGCAAAATTGCCATTCCACCCAAAAGTCAGGTTCCACCAATGTGCAACTCCATATGCAAAGGCCAAGATCCCACATCAAGGTGACGAATGATAACTTCAGGCTTACAGAGTTATGCAGCGGCTGAGCAATGTCACCTTGTTAGTGAAATTTGATGTTGCACCACCAAACACAGTATCAAATGTGCATTTAATAATAATAAAATAATAATAAAGTTTATTTATAACCCGCTCCTCTAATGAAATACTCGGAGCGGGGTACAACAAAATTAAAAAATACAAGGTAAAACAGCAGTCATATCCCTTCCCAACCTCCCCCCATTAAGACTAGATTAAACCAGGACTAGTTAAAATTGACATCAGTTGAAATTCGTTAAAATAGTAAAAACAAGGTGCAGTTTCATGGACAGTGCGAGTGCAATCCCCAATGGGTGGAATCAGAAGATTTAAACAGGGGGACAGATAAGGTTAATCCCCCAGTTCCATTTACATTTTCATTTGCATTTTTCAGGGTCAGGGGTTAGTATTATATTTATTCCCTCCTCAGGGGAAGGCCTGCCAGAAGAGATGCGTCTTTAAGGCCTTTTTAAAGCTGGCCAAAGATGTAATGAGACGCATCTCGTCCGGCAGGCCATTCCAAAGTTTAGGGGCGGTAGCTGAGAAAGTCCTCTGGGAGGTTTGTGACAGCCTGGTTTTCATAGGCTTCAGCAGTCCTCCCCCCCAGAGGACTGAAGTGTGCGGGGCGGTTCGTATGGGAAGAGGTGGTCCCTAAGGTAAGACGGGCCTGAGCCATGTAGGGCTTTGAAGGTTAATACCAACACCTTGTACTGTGCCCGGAAACTAATGGGCAGCCAGTGGAGAGCTTTAAGCACTGGTGTTATTTGCTCTCTCCTTGATGTTCCTGTGATAAGCCTGGTTGCCATGTTCTGAACTAATTGAAGTTTCCGGGTTAGGCACAAGGATAGCCCCATGTACAGCGCATTACAAAAATCCAGACATGAGGTTACTAGAGCGTGTACCACCTGTCCTGGACGGGCTCACGCTTCCCGTCAAGGACACCGTACGCAGCTTGGGGGTGCTCCTTGATTCGTCGCTCCATCTTACTTCTCAGGTGGATGCGACGGTCAGGAGCACCTGTTTTCAGCTTCGGCTGATACGCCAGCTGCGTCCCTACTTGGACCGGAGGGACCTTGAAACTGTAGTACACGCCCTGGTAACCTCTCGGTTGGATTTCTGCAACGCGCTCTACATGGGGCAGCCTTTGTACCACACCTGGAAGCTACAACTAATCCAGAATATGGCAGCACGATTGGTCACGGGGGCATCCATGACCCACCACATAACACCGCTCTTAAAAGACCTTCATTGGCTGCCTATTCGCTTCCGGGCCCAATACAAAGTGCTGGTCGTTACCTATAAAGCCCTAAATGGTTTGGGCCCAGAGTACCTAAAGGACCATCTCTCCCCACATAATCCGCCCCGCACACTTAGATCAAGTGGGCAACATTTGTTAAAAGTCCCAAGGGCTAGGCTATCGACAACTGCCAAGAGAACGTTTTCAATATCTGCCCCGAGCCTCTGGAACTCATTGCCTGCTGAGCTCCGCCTGACTGTTTCCCTCCCCCAATTTAAAAAGGAGCTGAAAACGTACCTATTTAATCAGGCTTATCCTTGATTGCTAATTGTTATCGCTACCCCTCCCGATAAGCCATTGGAACAAACCATTGTATACCGCATTGGGACAATAATGTTTTTATCTGTTGTTTTATTGTAATGTTTTTATTGTACTGTTTGGAATGTTTTTTAATTGTAAAAATGCTGTACACCGCCCTGATCGAAGGAAGGGCGGTATACAAATAAAGACTATTATTATTATTATTATTAACCACAGATTCCAGGTCTTTCGTATCCAGGAAAGGGTGCAGCTGGCGTATCAGCCGAAGCTGATAGCAGGCGCTCCTAACTACCGCATTCACCTGACCAGTCATGTGAAGCAATGAGTCGAGTAGTACCCCCAAACTGCGAACAGAGTCCTTAGAGGAGAGTGTGACTCCACCCAGGACTGGAGGCTGTATTCCCAAGCCTGGTTTCAGACCGGTAACTGTTAGTACCTCCATTTTGTCTGGATTTAGCTTCAATGTGTTTTCCCTCATCCAATCCATTACTGCCGCAAGACAGTCATTAAGAGGAGAGACACCATCTGAAGTCTGAGCCAACGATCTGGTCATGGATTGATATCAAACAAACAAACAAACAGCTTCATTTATATACCGCTTCATACCCTTAAGGAGTGTCTAAGCGGTTTACAATTGTAAGCTATTTGCCCCCCAACAATCTGGGTACTCATTTTAGCGACCTCGGAAGGATGCAAGCCTGAGTCGAGCTTCAGCCCTTTGCTGGTCTTGAACTCGCCACCTTATGGTTTTGAGTGAGTGGCTGCAGTACAGACATTTAACCACTGCGCCACCAGCGTACTGAAGACACTGAGATCATTTGCATGGGATGTGATGGTAAATGCATAATGCAGATATGCTCCACCACACAGCTCCATTTCTACGACTTCGACTTCTGCAGTCTAGGGGTGGCCAATGAAAATATCCTCTGGGTAACAGTTGTGCCAGTCTAGTTATGGCCAGTTAAAGTCAATGATCCCTAGAGGATCTGCATGTACAGCGAGGATTATATGGGAGGAGGCAATCCCTAGGTAACCTGGACCCAAACCTTGTAGTGCTTGAAAGGTAATAAACCAACATTTAGATCAGCAGTTCTCAACCTGTGGGTCACAATCCCATTGGGGGTCAAATGACGCTTTCACAAGGGTTGCCTAAGACCATCAGAAATCAGTAGCAAAATTACAGTTATGAAGTAGCAATGAAAATAATTTTATGATAGAGGGTCACCACAACATGAAGAACTGTATTAAAGGGTCGCAGCATTAGGAAGGTTGAGAAGCAATAGCTTAGATCCATAGGCGAAGCTATGTCTGTGTAAGACAACAAAAAGTTTCTAGCACCAGATTTGCACTACTAAGATCTCAGCCATGGACTTTGCTGCCTGTACTGCTATGTTCCCACGTTCAAAAGGTGCAGTCTCCTTTGTTTGCACCTGGAAGCTGCTTTCTCTCCTGGAATGAGGGGCCTGAGTCTCTCAGCCGGTCAGGCTTGGCTTTGCTTCTGTCTGTTTGACAGGTGCATTTGTCGATCCACATCGCAGACTTCCAGCTGAGCTGCACTCTGGCCCAAAACATCTTGTGAATAGCGACGGATCAAGTCAGATTGATCAAAGCCCGCTTGCAATGCACCTGAAAGGAGAAACTCTCAAGCCAGGAAGGGGCAGATGAAAAGGGTGTGGGCCAAGGCAGCACTGGCTTCCAAGTTGGAAGATTTTAATTAGACCTCATTATTTTCCCTGGAAAAGCTGCCTCTTCTCCCCTCCCACCTTGACTTCAGAAGCATTGACATCTGCAAAGGGTTACCCAGCTAGGATCCAAGGAGGCACTTGTGAAGCCCTCAGCCCTACAAATGGGTACATTTTAATTATCTATTTTTAACGAGGAACCATGGAGCCGGCCCACCTCTGCCCTCACATATTGTAAATATTGTAAAGTCTGCCTTCCCTACAAAAACACTCACCCATCTTCTTGGTGCTTGAGATGAAAATGAAAGTCTCTCTTCATGAGCTAAGTACATGTTAAGCTTTGAGGCCTGGGTTTAAAATGTACAGATGTGCACAAAAGGTAAAACCAGGAATTATAGGTAGAATTGGCTGCAGCTGAAGGCTGGAAGCAGACAGTGCTCAAGGTCAGTATGTGCTTGCTTGCACGTAGGCCTAATGTAAACAACAAGAGTCTTCCTGACTGAGGGGACAACAAAGCAGGTAACACAAGGAGGAAGAGTCTGGCTTTGTGGCCTCATGGCACAAGTCTATAAATAGTCTGCACACCACCGTGTGGGTTGTTGGGTAATTGTGTTGAGTAGTGGATGGTTGGTTGGAGAGATTTGTCGAGTGTGTATATATTTGTAAATACAGCAACTTAAGAATAAAACCTCTGAGGAGAGAGTTTTGGCTCCAGTCTGTTTCATCCACAACTGGGAGGAGGATTCCTGATAAAGCTGAAGCTCCAGGGTCGCCGGTAATTCTGAAGGCATCGGAGATTGCTTGAACTGTGCACATCTGCTTGTTTACATCAACAGTACAGTGGTTCTCTCTGTTGGAGGACTGGACAATGCACAACCCAAACTCTGATGCCAGTGTGAACAGACTGGACAATGTCCAGTGTATTCACAGAATCCTACGAGTTGGAAGACACCCTCAGAGGCCATCCCATCCAATCCCCTTCTGCCATATAGGAAAACACAATCCAAGCCTTCCCTGTGACAGATGGCCATCCAGCCTCTGTTTAAAAATCTAGCCTCTAAAGGAGGAGACTCCATCACTCTCCAAGGGACTGTCTTCCACTGTTAAACAGATTTTACCATCAGGAGGTTAAGGCTGAAATAGAATCTCTTTTCCTGTAGATGTTGCTCCATGTCCTGGTCTCTGATGAAACAGAAAACAAGCTTGCTCCATCCTCAATATAACATCCCTCCAAATATTCAAACAGCATTGTTATATCACCTCTTCAGCACCAGATTTGGGCTACACTATCTTTAAAACCAGCTATTAAAACTTACTTTTTTATTCCAATCTTCCAGGATGATCTGGAGCCCTCCGTTGTAACACTAGGCAGCTGTTTGAAATGCATCTCACTGAGCAGCCCTGTGTGTCCACCAGTGCTGCAAGTTGCTTGCTCTGAGGTCAGAACAAGCTGACTAGCCCTACAATTGTTGCTGGGTACCTCCTTCTGTCATCAGAGCAAAGCAAACCACAGCAGTGGTAGCTGCACTGGGCAAATAGTGGGATGTACATGTGAACAGTATTCAGCAACACAATTGAAGACCAGGTAACAGGGTGAGGTCAGCACAACTTCTGGCCAATGCAGGCGAGTGGTGGTGGAGGAAGAAAGAAGCTGTGAGTCATATGCACAGCCTTCCAATCCTGCTTGGCAGCCATGCTTTTCATATGCTCATAGGCACCCTGATTCCTTTAAATCAATTATTCCCAACGTGGGTGGTGTGCCACTCCAGGGGGTGGTGGGAAGATCCAGGGAGGTGGTGAGGGGAAAAGGGGGCCGTGGGGAGCCTTGAGTAAAAGGGAACCAGCAACCTTTAGGACCATTGTGGGGATGAGGGTTGCATGAAACTTCTTTTCAGTATCCCTTAAAACTACGATGCTGATCATTTAGTGGTGTAATGTCTCCTGCCCTTTGCCTGCCTGCATGAGCCTTAGCTGCATCTTTCATTAGTGGCAGAGGCGGGTGGGCAACTCTTGCAAGGCATGGGCACAGGACATCAGTCTATGACTCGGAATGGCACCATTGTGGAACAGACTGACTGAGCAAGGAATTAGAGCACATGGCAGTGGGGAGAAGTGATGGGGAAAGGAGCTTTTGCATTTTGGACCCTGCTCGAGCTTTGTGAGCTGGGACTTGGTTGACAAGTTGGAGCTACTCTGCTGCTCCTGTTTTCTTTCCTCTAACAGGCTGAGAGAAGAGGTAACAGAAGACATAATGTGTGTGTGTGTGTGTGTGTGTGTGTGTAGGAGCACTTGAAGCTACATGGGGAAGATATGTCTCTGGCGAAGGAACAGGAGGAGTACCTGGGGTCGATTCTTGGAAAAAGTCCTTGACCTTGGAGCAGCTCCTGTATTTAAAATCTCTCTCTTTCTCCATCTGTGCCAGTCTCCAATCCAGGGCATATGGCTTCTGTAAACCCCCAACACACACACTGGCTGGGCCCCTCTTCACCCCAATGAAGAAGGATTGCAAATCCTTCCTCACTAGACAGGAGCTTCTTCATTTGCACCTGGCCATCATGGGAGCAATAACTGAGTAGCTGGCTGAGCAGCGACTGGGAGGCATCTTGCCTGTATTGGCCTTTGACATGGGTGGGAGGCTTCTTGGTTGCTGGTCAGCCAGCTGCTCAGTTACTGCTTCCAGGGGACCAGGTGCAAAGGCAGCACCAACTGAGGAGCTTATCGCATTTTAAAATAAGCCAACTCTTCCATTTTAAAGTTGAATGTGGGATGCAGCCAGGTATTATCACACAGAAAATGATGCTGATGCTGCATCCCACCTAAAACCTGACTTTAAAAATTTTGCATTTTCCCTGCGATAATATCTGACTGGATTCCCAAAATAGACTTGAACATGGCAGGGGTTAGTTGGCTTATTTAAAAATGTGATAAGCTCCTGAGATTTGTTGTTTTAAATTTGCATAAGAAGAGTAGACCTAATATCATGAAATACATATGCAAGAGGGGTGTGTTTACTAGGGTCATTGCCCAAAACAAAAGGGAGAGGTAGCCAAAAACAGTTTAGGGACCACTGCTTTAAATATATATAATTTTAATTATCTGACCTTTAGGATCTGGAATGAGTTCAGTAATGATTCTATTTTGCTGAGAGTAAAACTGGGGTGTTGCTCATTAAACTCAAGCACTTTAGATACTGATCCTTGTTTCATTTTGGATAGAAATTGAGTCTCTGCAAAGATGGAAGGGAAGGGAGACAGGAATTCTAAGCTGAGAAAGTGTCCAAAAGCCATCCCCTTCCCTTCTTCACATTGGCCTGTCCAGAAACATGTTACATGTTGAGCCTCCATTATCCAGAATTCCAAAATCCAAAATGCTCCACATGGGTGGCTGAGATAGCAACTCCTTTGCTTTCTGATGGTTCTGTATACGCAACCTTTGTTTCATGCACAAAATTATTTCAAAACGTTGTGTATAAAAATTACCTTTAGGTTATGTGTATAAGGTGCATACGAAACAAAAATGAATTTTCATGTTTAAACTCGGGTCCTATCTTCAAGGTATCTCATTATGTAGATGCAAATATTCCAAACTCTGACAAAATCCTAAATTCAAAACACTTCTGGCCCCAAGCATTTTGGATAGAGGAGACACAGCCTGTATTTCTGTGGATTTGTTAACCCTCATTTCCCTGTAACATCAAGTTAGGACCTGAGACATAGAGCAGAAACTCTGTTCCCGCTCACTCCAAGACTGCTTTATGGAGAAAGAACAAGGCCTTGGCTGCGTTCTCTTCTGCAAGGCGTTGGGGTCATTATGGCTTGACTCTCACCACTGGCAGATGCACTAATGAACAGCCCTGGTTCCTCTACTTGCTCCATCTCTCTTCAGACCAGACCAGGCCTGCAAACTTCAATCACACTCTGACTGAAGCAAGGCAGGCGCAGCCTTTATTTCCTAACAAGGACGGTACCGGTTCTCAAGAAAGCCCTGGAGAGGGGCAACTGTAGTCATAGTAACACAACGTTGGAACCGTATTCCATGAGTCAGTGTACTGCAGGAAGCAGTTCTTAACAGCTAGTCCATTAAAGAGAAAGAGAAAGAGACACAGAGCAGCCATTTTGTTATTAGACAGGCATTACAAGAAATGCCAACTTAAAATATCTTTGTTCCAGTCTATGAGGATTAAAGCGCATGTCAAGGGAAACATGCATTTCCAGTTCTTAGAACACTTTCCTTCCAGTCACACCTTTCCTTCAAAGTGCAGTGAATGCTCAGTCACACTCACAAGTGAAATCTGGGTTATGTCCCTTCTTATGAGCAATCAAAAACAAAATCAAGCTGATATGCAACACGCAGAATGAGGCAAGCCCATGCTAAAACAAACAGACATGTTTTCCCTCTCAAAGGAGCTCTGTTTCTAGTGGCATTGCCTATTTCTGGCCTGATGATACCTTCTTGAAATCTCTACACTGCAGATGGCTCAGCCAGCTGATAAGAGAATAAATACATCACTTTTTTTTCTGGCAAGCCAGTGTAGTACAGCACACCAGAAGTGAAAGGTGTTGAAAATGGCCTCATTGTTGATATTGTTGACCATCAATCGAATGTATCATTTCTATATTTTACCCTTCCATCTAAGACAGAGGTAAGGGTGTAATTCTCTAGTAAGTTTCTTCTTGAATGAAGGAATTAGCCATTTATCTCCTCCTGAGAAAAGATCATCAGAAACCAAATGATCTTTGAAGCCTATTTGCAATTTGGAAAATATACTGTGCAAATTTTGAATGTGGAGGTTCTGCATAGGCAACAGTGTAGGAAGCAACATTTTCTACATAGAAATAATATTTTCTGAGCAGAAAATGAATTTTTCTGCATAAAACAAATGTGTGCAAATTTTCACAGAATGAGTCTTGAAATGCGCAAATATCAGCCTAGGATTCTTCTCTTCTGGGTTTCTCGACACTTAAAAAACATGTTTTCCAACCATTTGGGGAATATTTTCAGACAGCCTTTCTGTCCCTAGAAAGACAACTTGTTAACAACCATGACCTCATCTGTGCTGCACAATTAATGCAGTTGGACACCACTTTAAAGGCCATGGCTCCTTACTATGGGATGCTGGGATCTGTAGATTTGTGAGATCACTAGCCTTTTCTCTCAGAGAGCTCAGCTTCAAAAACAAACTACAAATCAGAGGAATCCATAGCACTGAGTTAAAGCAGTTAAAGTAATGTCAAACTGCATTATTTCTTCAGTGCAGACAAGGCCAGACACATCTCTTCCCATTTTGCCATCTCCCAAAACTGTAAGCAATTGGATGTAGGCCTAATTCCACTATTTATTTCTCATGCTTGAAGTTGGCTGATGCAAGGAATCGTCCCACCCCTGGCCAGGCACTGTGCTTGGCTGTCGGGTGACATTTGGTTCAGTGGATCACAAATTACCTGGTCCCATGGGCTAGTTGCCTTCATCACATCCCAGAGCAAAATTCTGTATGCAGGAGAGCTGCTTGGCTTCCATCTGGTTGGCCCTCTGGCCCATACAGGGAAACTTAAACCTTTCTCATCAGGTTTTCAAATGAAGATTGAATGCACTGAGAGACGACAGGGACAAGGAAACAGGCCAGCCTCAGTTTGGAAAGCTCAGGATTTCCCTTGCCACTTCCCAGTGATAGGCCGTATGTGGGCCATTAAATGTAGAGCCAGGATATCCATCACATTCACTGATGATTTCAACAGCACTAAAAAGTGAAGGCGGTTCGTACTATTTGTGTGTATGCGTGTGTTCATTTTGTATTCATCAAGGCTGGGCCCTGTGTTGCTTTCAGATTGCGCCAGAAATAGGCAATGAGACAAGCTCATTAGGACAAGAGTTTGGAAAAGTTTCTCTCTTTTTGGACTTTAGGCCCCCAAAGCTCCAAATTACCATGGCCACGGAGAAGACCAGGGCAACAAAAGTTGTGTTAAAGTACTTTTATTGTGCCACTCTATTTACTATTGACCAAATCTCACCTGGATTCCTGCGTCCCATTCTAGGCACCACAGTTCAGAACAAGGTGAAATATGTGCAAAGGAAGGTGACAGAGATGTCCATCAGTCTGGACACTTGACAAAGATGGCCAAAACTCCGGACAACCCTATGAAGGATGGCTGATAGAGCTTTAGAAGATTGAAAGCTTATTTGATGTTGCTTGTTGTTGTTAGCTGCCCTTGAGTAAAATCCATACCCTTTCATACAGCTCTATTGTTGTTGTTGTTGTTCTTGTTGTTGTTAGTTGCTCTTCAGTTAACCTCAACTCATGAAGACCCCATCTCAAAGATGCTCTGTCCTCGATTGCTCTGCTTAGGTCTTATAGACTCAGGCTCATCGTCTAACCATATGGCATATGATCTTCCTTTCTTTCTATTAGAAAGGGGGTTGGACTGGAGGTTGGACTATGGGGGTTGGACTGGATGGCCCTTGTGGTCTCTTCCAACTCTAAATTTCTATAATTCTATGATTCTATTACCTTCTACAATTCCTAACATTATTGTCTTTTCCAATGATTCATGCCTTCTCATGATGTGGCCAAAGTATAACAGCCTCAGTTTGATCATCTTGGCTTCCAGGGCTTGATCTGTACAAGGTCCTGTTCATTTCTCTTTTTGGCTGTCCACAGGATTCTCAGCACTCTTTTCCAGCACCACATTTCAAATGAGTTGATATAACTGCACAGAAAAGAGAAAGAGAAAACCGTGCAGCCTTCTTATTGTTGCATTATCTATTGTGGTGTTGTTGGAACTCGTTGTGGCATTGTTCTTCCTAATGGGTTTCCCAGCAGTCAGGAAACCATGTTCTCAACCAGGGAATGGATAACCATGCTGTTGAGAGGTGAATGCATTTGAAGCATTCGTTCCTGTCCAGCTGTTGAGAGGTGAATGCATTTGAAGCAGGTTTAATTTTTGCTGTTCTGTCCTGACCCCAGACTACCGTGTGGAGGTGGGTAGGAAGCAGAAGAAGAGTGCTTTCACTGAGAAGTTTTCTGAGGCAAATGTCATGCGTTTTCATTACGTTAAAAGCCTAGGAAGCAAATGCAAAAACTGAAGAGGGTTAAATAGGATTAAATGCATTCTTTTCCTTCATAAATCTCTGCTTTATAATTGAATTCAAAGACAGAGGGATAAAGAGAGAGAAAAGGGGGGAGGGAGTGTTGATACACTTTATTTTTCCCAGGATTACTTTCAAATAGGAGAATTGTTGGCATTTAGAGTCAAGGCCTTTTGCAAACCACACCTTCTGAGCATTGAAACTCTACCCCTTAGCAATGCCAGATATGGGGCAGATTAATAACTATCCATTGATTCCACAGACGTATATTCCATTCCTTTATGCCAATATTTGATTAGCAAGTAAACAAAAGAAAAAACAATACATAAAAATACACAGAAGTCAACTCTCAGTCACATACATCCTTATTCCATTCACAGCTCTCTTATTCAACATTGACTTCCACTTTAGCAGGTCTTCTGCTTATGCAGATTCTTATCTTGGCTAAATGCTTTAGCTCTCCCCCTGCTGACCCTAAAGCATCTCAAAATATGGTCCAGGATTTCTCTATCAGGTCAAAGTTGCTTCTTCTGCATGGGAGGCGGGGGTCTTCAGGGCTACAAGCCTTTAGACACCCCAATTTATATTATTATTATATCAAATGGAGGGAGGCTGCATGGAAGTGTGATCTTGGGGTAACAATATACTGTAGCTGTGCAAATGTCTTTAATAAAAATTAAGCTACACTCAAAGCTAAAAATGTGGCAAGGGACCGTACAAGTACATAATTAAGGCACCTCCCTCCTGAACAAATCTTGCTGAGAAAACCCCATGACAGGTTTACCTTAGGGTCGCCATAAGTCGGAAATGGCCTGAAGGCACACAGCAACAAAACATTAATGATATTTGTAGCTCCTTTAATGCTAGTTACTTTAATAATGCTGGGTGGGTGTAGGAGCCAGTTTTGTAGGAACTACAGTGCTTTTGCTTTTGAAACCCATCACTGAGAGATTATGCAAAGGGCTTTATATTAGACAATTTGTATTAATACTCTTAACCTGGTATCAGACAAAGTAGAGTGGATTCTTTTTTTATGCATGGAATTTGCAAAACCGGGATCAGTTTTTCCTCCCCCTCCATGCTTCCCTTCCCCTCTTCTTCTTGGATGATACTGTACTTAACTTTACACTCACGGCGTTACATGGTGGTTTTGCAACACCACCTCATTAGTCAATTCAGATGCCAAATGAACATGCATGTCTGCAATAGTGCTGTATAGTATACCTCAGTGGATGGCCATTTTCCTCTGTGCATCTATGTGCAAGCACCCATACACCATGTACAACTCTGCTTCTACAAACCTGAAATGAACAGAGGTGTTCTGCATCAGACAAAAATATCCCTCCCTTTCTGTGGGGAAAAATATGCAAGAGGGAGAAAACAACACATGGCTGAATACATACACAGGCATTAAATCCAGAGCATGAAGAGTTCAGCACTGAAAGCCCTGATCCTGGATGAACAAATCTACCACTTTTGCTGTATCCCTTATTTTGTGGGAGACAGCAAAAACCAATCCTGACTATGAAGAAAACTTGTGAATTCTGGTACCAGAGTCATTTCAGAAACAACATTCTCTCCTATCTCCGTGCCAGCTATTGAAGAACACACCTTGAAAAGACAGGGAGACCTTGGTGTGTTTTCTGTCTCCTTCTGATTTCCCTCAACTCAGCAAAATGGCTGGTGAGGGAGATGATTTTGTAAGAAATTTCAATGGCGAGCAAGGGCAGGAGAAAAAGAATAGGAGCTGTTGAGAAGAGAAAGGACACCCTGACTTTCAATGCTATTGGCTTCGGCAATAATGCTATTGGCTTCAGCACTGTGAGATCACCAAACAGCTTGGCCTGATCCTTAGGAAGGGATGGGATATGGGGTTCCAGTCATCACATTGCATTGTACTTCTCTGGAGAAGGACAAGTTTTTGTTACTCACCTTGAATCTTTGGGATGAGATGGACTATAAACCTGACAAGCAAACAATTTGTGTGCAGATTATGGCTGAGATCCAACAGCAGGGCTCCACAGCTTGCAGAGCTACTTGTTAATTGTGCTACACAACCTTTGTGTGGAGTTGTAACATTGCACAAGTGAACCAAGACATCAAATGTACAACTGAATGCACCACCAAATGCACATGTGCATCCCTTTGCAAACTATGATGTGCATGAAGTGTGCACCATGTGCAATAGCACCACATATGCAACTTTGCCTCCACAATCTTGAACTGAATGTAGACTTTTTGCATCACACAAAATTGTCCAGCAGTTTTCATAGGGGAACAAACAATTGCATAATGTATCAACAAGATTCTTCCCTATTTTTAACTAAGTATGTTTAGCCTGGAGAAGAAAAACCAGAGAGGTGATATGACAGTTATCCTTAAATATCTGAAGGGTTCCCCACCATGCAGAAGATGGAGCAAGCATCCTTTCTGGTGCTCCAGAGACCCAAACAACTAGGTACAAACAATAAAAAGGAAGGCACTTATTAAACATTAAAAAGACCTTCCCAGTGGTAAGAGATGTTCACAGCATAATGGACTGGATTGGAAGATGGGGAACTTTCTTTCCTTGCAGATTACAGAGATTGGAAACTGAACTTTGAGTGATACCTTGCTAATGATAACAGCTACTCAACAGTGGAATGGGTTACTTCAGAAGCAAGTGGATTCTCTATTATTGGGGCTATCTAAATAAAGTTTGTGTACATCTGTCAAAGAAAATGTCCTACTCCTTTATCTGGATGACACAGAGCCCAATCCCCAGTTCTGGTGTGAACTGTCTGGACGACAGTTAATAACATTACTAATTTGCACCAAACGGCTTACACAATGAATCTACAAAGTTGGAGCAGAGTCAGAGGAGGGCAATGGGGATGAGAAGAGGTATGGAGGGAGAGAGCAGTACATCTTAGAAAAGGTTGAAGGAGCTGGGCCTGTTCAGCTTGGCAAAGAAAAGGGTGGACATGATCACACTCTTTAAATAAAAGGCTGCCACAGAGAGGAGGAGGAAGGTCTGTTCTCTGCTGCCACAGAAGGGAGGGACAGGTCCGCTGGTTTTAAGGTACAGGAAGGTAGATTTCAATTCATTAGAAGGGACTTTTTGACTGTGAGAGTGGTTCAACAATGGAACCAACTGCCTAGAGAGGTCCTGAGGTCTCCTTCTCTGGAGGTCTTCAAAAGGAGTCTGGACAGAGACCTTCTCTGGGGTTGCTCTAGCTGGAGATCCTGCACTAAGCAGTGTTGGACCTGATGACCTCCGGGGGACCCTCCCAACTCTACAATTCTCTGTTTCTGTGAATCTGCAAGTAGTAAGCCTGAGTAGGGCTATCGATGACCAGGGGGCTATCGGAGATCTCTCATTCATAAGTTGAAATTGACTTGGTAACACATAAGTAAAAGAGCAACCAATTTATTTAACAACCTGCTTTCCTTGATACTGAACCAGATGCAGCTCACATGAATTAAAAGAGAAGACAGATTAAAAACAATCATTGCAACTGCAACATTTTAAAAACAATTTAATAAGCCATCCTATTAAAACAGCATTGCTTTATAATTTAAAACATAATAATGGGACTAAAGGTTCAGCACCTGAAGCTGATATTTCACAGGTATACAGCATGTAGGGAAGAACCCATACAAACAGTAGAATAATATAGAGTAGCCTGAAAGATTTTCTGTATTTTGGCTCAGTCATCAATCAAAATGGAGGCTGCTGTCAAGAAATCAGAAGCAGGCTAGGATTGGGCAGGGCAGCTATGAAGCAACTAGAGAACCTCAAATGTAAAAACAGGTCATTAAATACCAAAGTCAGGATCATCCATGCCACTGTATTTCCCATTGATATATAGTTGTGAAAGCTGGACATAGAAGAAAGCATATAGGAAGAGAATAAACTCATCTGAAATGTGGTGCTGGAGGAGAGTACTACAGATACTGTGAACTGGAAAACAAGATGACTAAACTGGGACTGTTGTACTTTGACCACATCATGAGAAGGCATGAATCATTAGAAAAGACAGCAATGCTTGGCAAAGTAGAAGGCAGTAGGAACAGAGGAAGACAAGTGAATAGAAAGTGGATAGACATGGGACTCCATCAGATGGGTTTAAAAAAGTTACCTTTCCCGAATTCAATGCTAATTTGGGAGGTAGTTGGTTCCTATCACACATAAATCACCACCGAATCACCTCTCCTGGATGCACCTCGGGTCGTCTAAGCTTCTTCCGAGGCCCCTTTTTGAAAACGGAAGCTTCCAACTTCTAAAAATGGCTGCCGATGTGGCTTAGATGAACTGGGCTGCATCCAGGCAGTGCTTCAGCACCGATTTATGTGTGATAGGAACCAGCTGCCTCCCAAATTAGCACTGAATTAGGGAAAGGTAAGCCGCTCTTTTAAACCCGTGTGATAAGGTCCTCAGTCAAGTAAGCCACAATGGCTGCTCTGAGGTTAAGAGGTGATCTGATAGCCCTGTTTAAATATTTGAAGGGATGTCACAATGAGGATAGAGCAAACTTGTATTTTGCTGCCCCAGAGAACAGGACACAGAACAATGGATACAATCTACAGGAAAAGAGATTCCACCTCAAGATTAGGAAGAACTTCCTGAAAGTAAGAGCTGTTCAACAGTGGAACACACTCCCTCAGAGGATGGTGGAGTCTCTTTGACTCCTGGAGGTTTTTCAAGTCTGGATAGCCATCAGTATCATGGAGTGCTTGGTGCTGGAGGAGAGTTCTGGACTGTGTGTTCCTGCATGGCGGAATAGGGTTGGATTGGATGGCCCCTTAGGATCTCTTCCTACTCTAGGATCCTCCGATTCTGTGATTCTATGCAAGGCCCAAGCAGGGCGCTTGACGACAGGGTGACTGGGAGGTCTCTCATTCGTATGGTCTCCATAAGTTGAAACCAACCAGATGACAAATAACAATAAATATGCATTCTGAAGTCGGAGGCTTTCATGGCCGACAGCCATAGTTTTTTGTGGGGTTTTTGGGCTATGAGACTGTGTTCTGGAAGATTTTGTTCCTGACGTTTCACCGGCAGATGTGGCTGGCATTTTCAGAGAATGCTGGCATGGAAGAGAGCGGGGTATATATACAGTTTGTTGAGAGGAGGTGAATTGCATATTAATCTGTGCAAGGCCTCAGGATGTCCATTTAATTAGTGACCCATTGTCTGCTGGGAAATCCCCTGACCTGGGTGGTTTTCATTTGCATTTGCTGCATCTTGGTTTTGGTGTTTTTCAGGATTGGTAGACAAACTTTGTTTACTTTCAGGATTTCTTTGTTCCTGTTGAAATTGTCCACATATTTATGAATTTCAATGGCTTCTCTGTGAATTCTGACCTGATATTTGTTGGCATGGTCCAGAATATGCATTCTATTAAGTGGAGTGTTTAAAACGTGGTGCTAAATGCCACAGGAAACCAAAAAAGACAAATAGATGGGCCTTAGAGGAAATCAAGCCTGAACTCTCCTTAAAAGCCAAAAATGACTAAATTGTGGCTATAGTGCTTCAACTATATCACAAGGTGACAGGACTTATAGGAACAGAGATATAATATTGTTCACTGGATTGGTTTTTTTTTTTTTTTTTTTTTTTTGGCCTGTGTGATTAATAGAATCATAGCTTGACAATTGTTTTGTGACATTTAAACACTAAGTGTAGTATGAAAATTTAATTAAAAAATTAATAATGGGAAAAACCTCAGGGCAGCCATGATTCCCTTGATTGAATCAACCCATCTGTACTGCAGTCATCCTCTCTTCCGACTGCCTTTTGCTATATTGAATATTACTGTTATTTTCAATGAGTCAAGTCATTTCGTGACCAAAGTACGATAGCCTTAATTCAATAATTTCCACATTTAGTGGCACATTTAGTGGCTTCTATTATTTTGGTTTCTGTTAAATAAATACAGTTGGCTCTCCATATTCACGGATTTTTTATCCATGGTTTCAAGTGTCCATGGCTTAAAATATTCTATATATAAACAACCCATGATTTTGTCATTTTATATAAGGGATACCATTTTACTATCCATTTAATGGGACTTGAGAATCCACAGATTTTGGTATCCATGGAGGGTCCCATAACCAAACCCCAGCGGATCCCGTTAAATCAGGCATCTAATCTTCATTGCTTTGCTTCTGCCAGCTCTTTCTCTCTCCTATACAGTTCACATGCAACCATTTTTCTTATGCATCTCTGCCCACCTTCTAGCCCTTCTCTGCCAGCTCAGACTTCTTGGCTCCCTAATGCTGTCTTTGCTGTGCCTCCCAGCACACGTTGTCCTCTGTGATGAGTAACCCATTGAATTGTCCAAAGCAGCCAAGGGTGGCTTTCTGCCTACCCTGACCATCAATCTAGTAACTTGGAAGAAAGGGTGGCACACCCACATTCATTCATTTTGGGCTGGATTCTGCTCCCTGGAGCATCCACAGATGCCTTTGCAAAGGCAAAGTGGGTCAAATGATTTGCACAGCAAAAGCAAAACATGACCATAAACAAGCTCCCAAGGTTACTCCAACCATCCCACCCCAGCCTCCCCATGGCTGTGTGGAGCTGCTTTCCATTCTAATTTATTGGACGCACACTTCCATGCATCTCATGCGATGCTCGTGGAGTGTTATTTTTAGCAAGCGCTCTCACCCTTTTGCCTGGGCCCCTGCTGGCAATGCAATGTCATCCAGGGTGTGAATTGAAATGGCTCTCTGGATGTGGCAGCAGAAGCTGGGAAGAAGGGCAGACAAGCTACAGATGAGTTGGAGGAAGCCCTGAACTTGGCTCTTTCAGCTTTACAACTTTAATGCATGCAGCCTGAATGTTATTGTCTTCTCTGCCTATGGCACACTTTATTGCTGATGGTGCTGGATATCAGACCTTTCAACATTTCTCAGATGAAAACTGGGATGCATGTGCCAAAGCAACATTTGATTGTGGTCAAAGTTTGATTGTGGAAAAAGTTAGTAATGAGGAACAACAGATGAGGTCAGAGTTTGCTGTTGCCTGAACCTACAGGGAAGGACAAGAAGGCAAAAACTATTAATGTTCTTTTCTGGGCCAAGTACTATTCAGCATCTTTACCAATGACATGGATGATGGAATATGTTCATCAAATTTGCAGATGACACTAAATATGGAGAGGTAGCTAAGAGGACAGGATCAGAATTCAAAATGGCCTTAATAGATTAGAAGGCTGGGCCAAAACTAACACAATAATTTTCAACAGGTAGAATAAAAATGAAATGCACAGATATAGGATGGGGGATACCTGGCTTGACATTTTTATCATAGAATTATAGAGTTGGAAGAAACCCCAATCTGCCATGCAGAAAGCACTCCTGACAGATGGCCATCCAGCCTCTGTCTAAAAATCTCCAAAGAAGGAGACTTCATCACAATCCGAATGTTCCACTGTTAAACAACTCTTACTGTCAGGAGGTTCTTCCTAATGTTGAGGTGGAATCTCTTTTCTGTAGTTTGAATCCATTGCTCCGTTTCCTATTCTCTGGAGCAGCAGAAAACAAAGTTGCTCCATAATATGACAACCCTTCCAATATTTAAACATGGCTATTATGTCACCCCTTAATCTTCTCTTCTCCAGGCTAAACATAACCAGCTCCCTAAACTGCTCCTCATAGGGCATGGTGGTTTCCAGACCATTCACCATTTTGGTCGCCCTCCTGTGGACAAATCTTAGGCTATCCTGGCCACCCAAAGAAAGAAGTTCCAAAGTCTGGGAGCACACACCAACAAGGTCTTCTTTCTTGTTCCCACAAGAGGAGCCTGAAAAGATGATGGGATAGGGAGATGTTCTTCTCCTGAAGATCTTAGAACTCTAATGGGCTCATAAAAGAAGATATGGTTACCAAATCCTGGAATCTTGTGTGCACATTTCTGGACACAACATTTTAAGAAAGATATACACAAGTTGGAACATGTCCCAAGAACAGAGACTACAATGGCCAAAGGTCTGGAAATCACCAAGTCTTATGAGGAATGCCTTAGGGAGCTGAGGAGGTTTAGCTTTGGAGAAAAGAAGACTGAACAATGATATGATAGTCATATGTGAATATCAGAGGAGATTCTGTATTGAAGACAAGGTTAAGAGATGATGTGATAGCCATGTTTAAAATACTGAAGGGGTGCCATATGTAGTATGGAGTCATAGACATGTTAGTCGGGCTATGTTAGTCATAACTATGTTTTTCTGGAAAATCATTATGCAAAGGGATCTTGTAGCATCTTTGAAGAAAAGAAGCTGGGAGCAGGAGCTTTCATAGACTTGAAGGAAGTAGGCTTAAATCTATGAAAGCTTATGCTACCAGCTTCTTTTCTTCAGTTAGTCTTAAAGGTGCTACAAGATCCCTTGTGTAGAAAATACAGTGGAGTTATCATACGATAGAATTTGGGGGTATAATGCAATGGCAATCCAAACGCAATCATGGGGTTTCACATTATTGCGAATGAGTGTATCTCACGCAATTTGGGGCAAAAGGGAAGTAATTCTGAACACAATCATGGGTTTTACGTTATTGCGTATTAGAGTATCTCATGCAATTTTGGGCAAAGGGGGGGGGGGTCATTTTTGGGAAATGGGAAGTCATTCTGAACGCATTCTGAACGCAATTAGAATTCACATAAATTCGCTAAACTAGCAAATTTACGTGAATTCAAATTGGCTCCATTCGAAATTGAGAGAAATTCCTCCCATGTGATAAACTCCAATGAGTTTGTTTTCTGCTGCTCCACAGGGTAGGACACAACCCAATGAATTCACAGTACAAAGAAAAGAGATTCCCCCTAATCCTTTAGTGGAATGTCCTGATGGAAAAAAGATGCACAATGAACCATCAAATAAACCACCATGGAAAGTGATGGACTTGCCTTCCTTGGGGGAATTTAAACAGTGGTTGGATACATACCATTCAGAGGCTCTTTACCTGCAGAACTCAGTATGTTAGGAGGTTGGATTAGGTGGCCCTGGGAGAGCCTTCCAACGCTGTGATTTCTGGACATTTTATGGCTGTGAACTCCTGGATTGATTGATTTAAATAATGAAAATGAAGATTTAATTTCATGCATGCTTCTTCTGCTGCTAACTGATTTGGGCAATGGGATTGCAGAAGCACTGAATGCAGACTGAAGTTTGCCGGGAGGAAGCAACTGTCACAGTTTCACGCGGATGAGTCTTTCCATCTTGGGTGGCCCAGGAGGTGAAGGGTCATGTTTTTCATCACCATTAATCCCAGAGGTCCTCCTACTTTCCAAAAGTGTATTAATATCTGATTGACCTGCCCCAGAAGGGGTGGCTGTTGTGTTTTCATGTCTCCTCTCTCAGATTAAAACCGCAGACAATCATCCATGTCTAGGGAGGGCAGTTCCCACTCTCCCCTGCTTTCACTGAGGCTCTGATTTGATTTTCCCCTCCTCCTGGATTATGCATGAAAAATGATGCACCACCAAACTGTCAAGAGAGGCGAGGGGAGTAGGAAAACATGATGGCTTTTCCGCCTAATCCCACAGTACATCAGGGGATCAACTTCTAATTTGATTTGATTCCTCCGAAATGTTGGGGCTGTCAGAGCCATGCGAGGACTCTGATGTTTACAGTTCTGATCCGCATCAAGCAAGATGAACAAATTCTCTCTGTGTGTATGTCTCTTTCTCTCTTTCTCCCTTTACCCTGGCTTGCCTTTGCATGACACTTCACGACTACGCAGTGTATTTATACTTATATTTTTTAAAAAAGTCATTTTTAATCTAGAAGTACATATAAAATAGAATATAATTCCAAAACAGCCATTGCTTTTTCTCCCATTTGTTTTATCACAGCCACCTCCCCGATGTTGTTGTTATCTACTCTCAAACCAACTTCAAGTTATGATGAAAGCCCTCCAGGTTTCCCCTGTTATCAACAATCCTGCTCAGGTCTTGCAAACTCAGAGAAGCCACGGATTCTTTGAATGGTAACATCAATTGGTAATTTGAATTGTGCCACATTTGGGAAAGGGGACAGGGGCTTACCTATTTCAGACCCAGGAGACAACTTTAAAACAAAATAAAACCCAGATGTAATGCCCTTTTCCTTCTCTTCCTCTTTCCCTTCTCCTTTTTCAACCTCTCCTTGGTTTAAAATGTCACAAGGAGACTTAAAAACATGGCCAAAATGCCAGGTGTTCTTCATCCTATTTTTTATTTTCTGCCCAAGTGCAGTACTTTACATTCACCCCCTCCCTGCTGTTGAAATCCATTTTGTCATATTCAACTTGTGGTCCATCCACTAGGACTCCTAGATCCCTTTCACATGTAGTTTCCTTAAGCCAACTGTCCCCCATGCTATATTTAGGAATTTCATTTTTTTTTCACCCTAAGTGCAGTGCCTTACATTTCTCTCTGTTGAAATTCATTTTGTTAGTTTTGGTCCAGCTTTCTAACTTATGAAGATCACATTGATCTTCTAGGTTGATAAGCTACTCCTCCTAATTTGGTGTCATCTGCAAATTTGAAAAGCATGCCCTCTATGCTTTCATCAAAGTCATTAATAAAGATATTAAATAGCCCTGGGCCCAAGACAGAACCCTGTGGCACTCCACTGGTCATTAGTCTCCAGGATGCAGAGGAGCCATTGCTGAGCACCCTTTGACCTTAGCCTGTCAATCAATTACAAATCCACCTAACAGTCACATTATACTCCCACCCTATTAATATAATGTACAATAAGATGACCTTAATCAGTTTTAAAGACTGGATGGGGTCCTGTCAGTAAGACAGACTAACAATACCATCAATATCACAATTCACATTGTTGGTTATGATCCCATTGCAACAATTTCATATACTCCCCCAAAGCCCACCTTAGAAGCGAAACAGCTGCATCAACTGAAGGAAATCGGAGATGCTGGGAAGCATAATGCTAGGCTGCCTCAATAGGAGTATACTGTCCAGATTGAGGGAAGTAATAGCCCTACTCTGCCCTGCTTTGGTCAGGCCTCACTTGGAATAATCATGTGTCCAGTTCTGCACTCCGCAATTCAAGAAGCATATTGAGAAGCTGGAGCATGTCCAGAGCAGGGCGACCAAAAGGATGAAGGATCTGGAAACCATGCTGTATGAGGAGTGGCTGAGGCAACTCAGAGAATCATAGAATCACAGAGTCGGAAGAGACCACAAGGGCCATCCATTCCAACCCCCTGCCATGCAGGAGTGTGGTGGAGACTCCTTCCTTAGATGTCTTTAAGCAGAGGCTGGATGGCCATCTGTCGGGGATGCTTTGATTGGGAGTTCCTGCATGGCAGGGGTTTGGACTGGATGGCCCTTGTGGTCTCTTCCAACTCTATGATTCTATGATTCTAGGAACTCCCAATCAAAGCATCCCTGACAAATGGCCATCCAGCCTCTGCTTAAAAACCTCTAAGGAAGGAGACTCCAACACACTCCGAGGGAGTGTGTTCCACTGTCGAACAGTCCTTACTGTCAGGAAGTTCCTCCTAATGTTGAGGTGGAATCTCTTTTCCTGAAGCTTGCATCCATTGTACCCAGTCCTGTTTTCTGGAGCAGCAGAAAACAAGCTTGCTCCCTCCTCTATATGACATCCCTTCAAGTATTTAAACAAAGGCTATCATATCACCTCTTAACCTTCTCTTCTCCAGGCTAAACATTCCCAGTTCCCTGAGGCGCTCCTCACAGGGCATGGTTTCCATCTTAGTTGCCCTCCTTTGGACACACTCCAGTTTCTCCACATCCTTTTTGAATTGTGGTGCCCAGAACTGGACACAGGATTATTCCAGGTGGGGCCTGACCAAAGCAGAATAGAGTGGCACTATTACTTCCCTTGATCTAGACGTTATACTTCTATTGATGCAACCTAAAATTGCATTGGCCTTTTTAGCTGCTGCATCACACTGTTGACTCATGTTCAACTTGTGGTCTACTTGGACTCCTAGATCCCTTTCACATGTACTTTCATTCAGCCAGGTGTCCCCCATCCTATATCTGTGCATTTCATTTTTCCTCCCTAAGTGCAGAACCTTATACTTCTCTGTGTTGAATTTCATTTTGTTAGCATTGGCCCAGCTTTCTAGTCTATTCAGGTCATTTTGAATTTTGATCCTGTCCTCTGGGGTATTAGCTACTACTCCTAATTTGGTATAGTCTGCAAATTTGATAACTAGGCCCTCAATACTGTCATCCCTCTCTCTGGCTTTTCTTCGCTAACGAAGATTCAGGAAGGACTCATCCCACGCTTACTACAAGCGCGTTGATGACTAAAAAGGCCGATCCGAGATAAACAAGTCCGTTTACAGAAAGCACAGCAGAAAGTCTCCTTGGGTGATGTTACCAAGTTGTCGTTCTTTCTGCATTGTTGTTTCTCTTCAAGACTCATTCGGCGTGAGTTCTCAAAAGAGGCTGCAGCATTGTGGATAGTGTGTCTCCATGCCTCCCGATGTGAGGCCAGGACAGACCATTGTTGGTGATCAATTTGGCCAAGCTTGAGATGTTGTTTCAGGGAGTCCTTGTATCTCTTCTTTGGGGAGCCCCTCTTTCGCTGACCCGTGGTGAGTTCACCGTAGAGTACTATTTTGGGGAGGCGATGGTCCTCCATGCCCTGCCCAGCACAGCTGTGTTTTCAGTAGCATGGCCTCAATGCTGGTGATCTCTGCTTGCTCCAGGACAGCAACATTCGTCACATTTAGGATTGTGCGTAGACAGCGCTGATGAAAGCGTTCAAGGAGTCATAGATGTTGGCGATAGGTGACCCATGATTCAGACCCATAGAGGAGAATGGACAGTACAATGGCTCTGTACACACTGATTTTGTGCTTCGCCTCAGGTGTTTCTTACTCCAGACTCTTTTGTGAAGCCTTCCGAATGCACTATATGCCTTTGCTAATCTGTGATTGATCTCTTTGTCAATCTTGGCATCTGAGGAGATGATACTTCCCAGGTAGGTGAACTCCTGTACGGACTTAAGTACAGATTTGCCGATGGTGACGTGGGGGTGATAGTGCTCTTCCTGTGGTGCAGGCTGGTAGAGAACTTCCGTTTTCTTCAGGCTGACTTCCAGCCCAAACAGCTCTGCAGCTGTTGCAAACCAGGATGTTAGGCGCTGCAGAGCTGCTTCTGTATGGGCAACAAGGGCAGCATCGTCAGCAAAAAGCAGCTCACGGACTAGATAGTTTAGAGTCTTCGTGCAAGCCTTCAAATGGCTTAAGTTAAACAATCTATCACCAGTACGGTAATGTATATAGATGCCATCTTCTTCTTCGAGATCTGCTGTAGCCCTTTGGAGCATCATGCTGAAGAAGACTGTAAATAGAGTTGGAGTGAGAACACAATCTTGTTTCACACCATTAGTTATTAGAAAGGGCTCTGAGAGAGCATCGCCATATCTGACTTGACCGTGCTGGCCCTCATGTAGCAAGATGATCATTTTGAGGAATTTGGGGGGACATCCTAGTCGTTCCAGGATCTGCCAAAGTCCTTTTCTACTCACAGTGTCGAAGGCTTTGGTATGGTCGACAAATGTTACATAGAGTCCTTTGTTTTGCTCTCTGCATTTCTCTTGCAGTTGTCTAAGAGCAAATCCCATATCTGTAGCGCTCCTATTAGCTCTGAAGCCGCACTGACTTTCAGGGAGAAGTTCTTCTGCAATAGCAGGAACTAATCTGTTCAGGAGTATCCTTGCAAGGATTTTTCCAGCAATGGAGAGCAGTGTTATACCTCGATAGTTTGAGCAATCAGATTGTCATCCAAGTCATTAATAAATATATTGAATAGCACTGTGCCCAGGACGGAATCCTGTGGCATGCCACTTGTCACTTCCCCCCAGGGTAGGTTTAGCATGGAGAAGAGAAAAGGAGACACGATGGCCATGTTTAAATATTTGAATCCAGTGGCATCCCTAGTTGTTGTCACCCAGTGTGGTCACTCACCAGGGGGCAGGACTTATGGGGGCGGGACTTCCAGTGCGCAACTGCGGTGCACACCAGAGCATGAGCATGTGCCTAGAGATGCCATGCGTAACCCCAGGACACATCCACCGGGCCCAGGGAGCAGGCTTTCAGACCCACACACCCCCAGGGAGCCAACCTGCAGCCATGGAGAGGGCTGAAAATGCCCTGAGCACCCCCAGGGAGCAAGCCTGCAGATGCAGGGAGCTCCATAGACCAGCTGGGGAGCCCTATAAGCCAGGACCATGGCTGTAGGGAACTCTGTAGACCAGGCCCATGGCTGCAGGGAGCCCCATAAGCCATGCCCATGGCCCTGGTGAGACCCCGTAGGGGGCAAGGAACTGGCCAGGTGTCTCCCCCTCTTCTGGGGTATCATCCAGTGTGGTCCACATCCCCCACACCTCACCAATGATGCTAAAAAACAAAAACAAACAGCTTCATTTATATACCGCTTCATACCCTTAAGGAGTGTCTAAGCGGTTTACAATTGTAAGCTATTTGCCCCCCAACAATCTGGGTACTCATTTTAGCGACCTCGGAAGGATGCAAGCCTGAGTCGAGCTTCAGCCCTTTGCTGGTCTTGAACTCGCAACCTTATGGTTTTGAGCGAGTGGCTGCAGTACAGGCATTTAACCACTGCACCACCAGGGCTGCTACTGTTTGAAGGGATGTCATACTGAGGATAGAGCAAGCTTGTTTTCTGAGAATAGGATGTAGACTAATGGATGCAAACTGCAAGAGATTCCACCTAAATCTTAGGAAGAATTTCCTGACAGTAAGAACTATTTGACTGTGGAAGATATTGCTGCCTCAGAATGTGCTGGAGTCTATTTATTTAGGGGTTTTCAAATAGAGGCTAGATGGCCATCTGTCAGGGGTGTTTTGATGGTTTCTTCTGGGATGGAAGAATGTGGTTGGACTGGAGGTCTCTTCCAACACTATGATTTTATGATTCTATGAATATCAGGTCCTGTAGGCCATATTTGTGTGTAAGGAACTAGCAATATCACCTCTGTGTGTTCCTTGCTTTATAAAACCGTGTGAAATTAATAGGATCACTATAAATCAACAGGTGACCTGAAGGCACATGCATACGCATATCCATTCTCCTCAAACTTTGGAACAGTTACTTTGGAGAGTTAGAAAATCTAAAACCTCCCAGTTACCATGACCAATGGTGATGGTGATGCTGGCTGAGGGATTCTGGAAGCTGCAATCCCAATAAGTACTATTTCCAAGCTCTACTTCTTTCTGATAATGCTATCTCAGGGTCCTTTATTCTATACATGTATGCACTGAAAATACAGTTTCTTGAAAGGATAGAACTAATCTCTCTCTCTTTCTCTTCTCCTCTCTCCCTTTTTATATATGCAGTATCTATGGAATTAGAAATATCAACCGCCCTCAAAAGCAACGGAATGGAAATTTTAGTACTGTGATTTTTCTTTCCTTTCCATTTTCAAACCACCAGCTATTCCCTCTGGGAATCCAGCGTTCAGCAGTGTTAATATTGGCACTCATTTTCTCTGTTTTCAGAGATGAGTTCATTCTAATATATTAATGGGATTCTCTATCAAATAACCAGAGTTTGTAGCAGTCGGGAGATAAAGAGGTAACTCTTTCTCCCTTCTTAACAATCCTGGGAAAACTCAAAGGCAGCAGGTTGCTTCCGCTGGACTGAATGTGTGAGGGAAGTCAGAATGGGCTCATGGACAGGAGTTGGGGATGGAGGCCAAGGGAACTCCAGAGGTCATCTAGAGGGACCAGTGATCAATAATAATAATAATAATAATAATAATAATAATCATCTTTATTTCTAGCCCGCTCCTCTGTGAGTACAATCGGAGCGGGGTACAACAAGATTAAAACATACAAATTAAAACACTTCATTGACCCATTCCCAGCCACCCACCCCTTAAAAATAAATTAAATTAGCAATAATTTGAAATCAACAACTTTAAAAACATGATTCATCCTCCATAGTTCTTACATTGAGGAAAAAATAACACCAGGCAAGGGGTCAATTTATAGGTCCCATTCGGAGCTGGGATCTAAGAGGTGTCAGGGAAGGCCTGCCGGAAGAGATGCGTCTTCAGAGCTTTTTTAAAGCAATCAAGAGATGTTATAAGGCGCATCTCATCCGGCAGACCATTCCAAAGTTTGGGAGCGGTCGCGGAAAAAGTCCTCTGGGAGGTCTGCGACAGCCTAATTTTCACAGGCTGTAGCAGGTTCCTCCCAGAGGATCGGAGTGTGCGGGGGGGTTCATATGGGGAGAGGCGGTCCCTGAGATAAGGTGGACCCAAGCCATGTAGGGCTTTAAAGGTTAAAACCAACACCTTGTACTGGGCATCCAAGCCCTGTCAGGAATGGCATGTTCAGCTTGGAGAAGAGACAACTAGGAAGTGAAATGATACAACTATCTTCTAAAATCTCAATCAGTTGTGTCATCTGGGGGGGTGCGGGCAGCGCGGACCACATCGGGTGTTACCCTAAGGGACGGTGACACCAGTGCTCCTCAAAGACCAACCTTTTGGCAGAAATGGGCTGTGGCATTCAACTGGTTCTCTTTAAAAAAATTTAAGAGATGGTGGGAGTGGGTTGAAGCTCAATGGGAGGAGAGAGCCTCCAGAATTTTTTAAAATTAAAATTTCAAATTTCAAAATTTTAATTTTTTAAAAATATATATTATTTTAAAAATTTCTTTTAAAAAATCATATTTAAACCAAATCTTCACTAGGTATGTAAAAACATTTAGGTTGTGGATATGATACTTTAATTTGAAGTTATCATTCTAATTTTGCTATTTGTTTACGTCATATCTATTAGCCTTGCATTCAGTGGTATATGGGAATTACGATTGACGAGTAACATTAGTGCAAAAAAGGATTACTATGGATTCTGTATGGTGTGGAATGGGAGGAGGTCAATGCGAGGGTGACACCATTCCCATGGCTGCCAACCAGGTGACACCAACCCTAGTGACACCACTGATCTCAATGGATGTTAAGTGGATGGGAGACGTTCAACACCAAAATAAAGTCCCTCAGAAGATTATGGCCTCTCTTTCACTGGAGGTCTTTAAACAGAGAAAGCCAGCATGGTGTAGTGTTTTGAGGCCTGGAATAGGACTTTGGAGACCAGGATGCACATGCCCACTCAACAATGGAAACCCACTGGGGCTGCTGTCACATTGCAAAATTAAAGTAGTTTAATTTTGTTATGTCTCAGTGCTATGGAATCCTGGGATTTGTAGTTTTGTGTGGCACTAAAGCTCTCTGACAGAGAAGACTACCTATCTCACAAAACTACAAAATTCCATAGCACTGAGCCATGGCAGTTAAAGCAGTGTCAAATGGCATTGATTCTATAGTGTAGATGCAGCCTATGTTACCCTGGGCAAGTCACACAGTCTCAGCCTCAGAGGAAGGCAAAGGCAAACTGAACAAATTTTGCCAAGAAAACCTTGTGATAGGTTCATCTCAAAAATCACAACAACAACAACAACCACACACACACACCCTTTTAGGAATTTATTTCTGTTAGGACTACTTGATGAAAACTCAAAAATAGAAAAAAGCATGGAAAGATTGTCTGATGTATGATATTGGCAGCTATATTAGTCCAGGCAAAGTATTGGAGGAGTCCCCAGATTCCAAATATTAATGAATGGTGGGGGATAATGATGGAAATTTTGTAGATGGAGAACTGGAAACATCTGATTAGAAAAAACCCTATAAATGGTTCCTTGAAAGGGTGCAAATTATTTATAGAATATGTGGAACAGAGGGAGGGGATACAATGATAGTAGGTTTTAGTAGATGGTGTTAAAATAGACACAGGTAAGAATTGTGTGTTGGTTGAAAGCTAAGGTCGCAGTTTGTGGATTTGAAAAATTAAGGAAGATTTGACCTAATTGCTTAGCTGTATCTGAGAAGAGGCAATATGGAAGGCTGGGTTAATGATGGTGGCAGAAGAAAGCTGGAAATCTGCATTTACTATTTATATTCTTATTTTGTATATGTTAGTATGTGTGTATTAGTGTTTGTAGGTATAAGTAATAATTAGAGGTATGAAGTTGTAGGTATAAAGTAGCAAACCCCCCCCCCCCCCATATTTTCTGTATTGGAGTGTATCTACCTTTGGTTCTAATAATAAACTTTTAATTAAACTAATTTTTTAAAAAAAAAAAGTTTTGATTTTTCAATTGCAAATTTATTTTTCAGAGAACCCAAAGCAACCTATCACAGAACCCCAGAGCTCCTGGTTGAGAAACCAAACTTTAGCTGCATCCACACTGCATAAATAATCCAGTTTGATACCACTTTAACTGCCATGGCTTAATGATATGGAATTCCGGGGAATGTAGTTTGTTTCGGCACCAGAGCTCTCTAACAGAGAAGGACAAATGCCTCACAAAATTACAGTTCCCAGAATTCCATTGTACTGAGCCATGGCAGTTAAAGTGGTGTCAAATTGGATTCTTTATGCAGTGTGGGTACTGCTTTCATGGGACCAGGGCTGCATTTACACTGGAGAATTAATGCAATTTAACACCACTTTAACTGCCAGGGCTCCATCCTATGGACTCCTGGGAGTTATAATTTATTGTGGCACTCCTTAAGCGGTTTACAATGTGTAAGCTAATTGCCCCCCCCCCCCAACAAGCTGGGTACTCATTTTAGCAACCTACAAAAGGATGCCAGGCTGAGTCAACCCTGAGCCCCTGGCTGGGACTGAACTTACAACTTTGTGGTTACATTCACTCTCTATTTTAAAACTTTCAAAGAAGAAGATTCCACCACCCTCCGAGGCAGCAGTGTCTTCCACTGTAAAACAGCTCTTACCGTCAGGGAGTTCTTAATATTTAAGGTGAAACCTCTTCCTGCAATTTGAATCCATTGGTCCATGTCCTGTTCTCTGGAGCAGCAGAAAACAAGTTTGCTTCATCCTCAATATGGCATCCCTTCAAATATTTAACAGGGCTATCATATCACCTCTTAACCTTCTCTTCTCCAGGCTAAACATCCCCAGCTCCCTAAGTCTGTCCTCATAAGGCATGGTTTCCAGACCCTTCACCATTTTGATGGCCCTCCTTTGGGCACGCTCCAGTTTCTCAACATCCTTTTTTAACTGTAGTGCCCAGAACTTACAATCCAGGTGAGGCCAGACCGAAGCAGAATAGAGTGATACTATTACTTCCCTTGATCTTGACACATTTGGGTTTGGGTGCAATTTTATGGTGCTTTGTACTGTTTTTAAAAAAAATATAATTGGGGTTTGGGGGCCTCAAAGGTGGGCTCTCAAGGCTGCATGTGGCCCCTCACCTATCCATGATTTAAAGTAATTCTGCTGGTTACAGCAAACTTTTTCCATTCTCTTCAAAACTCCATTCAATTCCACAAGTTTACTTTAAGCAAAGAACCTGGAAATTTCTCTCTGACAGTGTGATATGAATCCTCTAAGTCATCCTGACTATCCAATCAAGGAGATTCACATAAATGTTCACTCATCATTCAGCAACTGATTTGGGATGCATCCACACTGTACAAATGGTGCAGTTTGACACCACTTTAACTGCTGTAGCTCCATCCTATGGACTCCTGGGATTTGTAGCTTTACAGGGTCTTTAGCCTTATCTGCCAAAGAGTGCTGGTGCCCCAAAAAACTACAAATCTCTGGATTCTGTAGAATGGAGGCATAACATTTAAAGTAGTGTCAAACTTTTCTACAGTGTAGATGTACCCTCAATAGACTGACTCTCATTCATAACCTCCAACTGTTCTGATTTTGCTGGATCAGTCCCAATCAATCCCCTGTCATCCCACATTTTCAGCTGTTTTTAAAATGTCCCAGCTTTTCTACCCTCCTGCCACTTTCTGTCTTTATCCCCAGCTCATGTCAGTTTACATTCAATGAATTCAATTAATTAATTGAGATGGAGAAAGAGGAGACAAGGGACCAGAATTTTTTCCTTCCCAGCCAAGTTAAGGCAAGCGTAAACTGCTGTATCCTCTCATATGTTGTGTATTCTTCCTCATTAATAATTTTTGCCACATCTGTTCCAGCTTTCACATTGTATAACATTTTCACACCACATGTATAACATTGTACATTGTTATCCAAAGTGCACGGGTTCCAACTGTATTTAATAGAGGAGTGAATTTAGCTCAACAGCAAGCTGAGAGAGGGCTTAGGATCATGCTAAAAAGCTGGGTTTAGCCTATGTATAGCAGCTTGTAACCAAGAAACTAAAGACTGCAGATTAAAAAGTAGTTTAGTGTTATTTATAAAAGCAAAAGGGAAATCAGCTTTCTTTCAAAGACACTCACACACAAACAAAAGATGTAAAGGTATAGCTGATAGCGATATCATGGGCTTTAGCAGCAAGCAATGCTTTACCAGATCCAGGAATGGAGCTCTGATTGGGAGGATACAATGGAAGAGTCTGTTTCAGCATACAGCCTGAACCTGTCAAGAAGAAACAGACAGAGTGGCTGTCTGAACTCAACAAAGACCAAATTGGGACTTCCCCAAATGGGCATATTTATAGGAGAAAATGTGTCTTGATTCAGTTTCTCGGGAGTTTTAGTGGATTTTTCCAGGAGGAAGAAAGTCCAGACATGTTGAGAAGCTGGAGCGTGTCCAGAGAAGGGCCACCAAAATGGTGAAAGGTCTGGAAACCACACCCTATGAGGGTACCCATGGAGACTTAGGGAGCTGGGTATGTTTATTCTGGAGAAGAGAAAGTTAAAAGGCAACATGAAAGCCCTGTTTAAATATTTGAAGGGGTATCATATTGGATGGCCATCTGTCGAGGGTTCCTGTGAGTTCCTCCATGGTAGGGGGTTGGACTGGGTGGCCCTTGTGGTTTCTTCCAAATCAATGATTCTATAATTCTGTAGGATGGAACAAGTTCGTTTTCTACAGCCCCAGAGAACAGAGACTTGAAGCTATGGATTCAAACTATAGGAAAAGCGATTCCAATTCAGCATTAGGAAGAAATTCCTAACAGTAAGAGATGTTTGATAGTGCAAGATGCTGCCTTGGAGGGTGGTGGAGTCTCCTCCTTTGGAGGTTTTTAAAGAGAAGCTGGATGGGCATCTGTCACAGGGAGAGCTTTGATTGTGTGTTCTTGCATGGCAAAGGGTTGGACTGGATGGTCCTTTTGGTCTCTTCCAATTCAATGATTCTATGAGTGAAAATGACCAAACAACAAAATGCAAACATCTTACACAAAGAAGTGTCATCTCTAGTTGGTTGTTCTCTTTTTAATTTTCATTGCCCTCCATCACACTTCTGTGTCAAAGGATTCTACAGATTCCAGCCTCAAAGGACCTATCCTGTCTATGTGCACTAGCACTTCCAAGTAAAGCCTACTGGATCTCCTTATTTGGGCAGACTATTGGTGATATATGTGACCAAACATCCCTTTTAACATTAAACTGATATCAAAGGTTACCTGGGGGTGAAGGAGTGTTAGTCCATGAGGTAACAAGGTCATACTAGTTCCGTCTAATCCATGAGACTGAGGCCTCTGTGTTTGAAACCATGCACAGGTCTTCCTACTGTACCACATTGCCTCTCACCCTGGATGCATGCCTCATCAGAAAGAACTCAGCAAAGCAGAACAGCATGACTTGCACTCCTTCGATCACAGGCTTGCCATCCAAAAAAGAAAGCCAAAGATAATGTGCTGCCAAGAAGGGGGGATATATTTCCTTCTGTATTCATAAGAGTAGTTCTTTGTAGATTAAAGATATTCTTTGTCTCATGGATAAGCTTCACGCTACTTAAGAGAGACTAAGCTGTGATACATTTCATTAGCAGCTTCCATGCTTGTCATGCTCTTGCCTGCTCTTCATAACCTTTTCTTTTAACACTAATTGCCTTTAGTATATATATTTTTTGAAAATCAAGTTAGATATTGAGTATGCTCCCATCCCAAAATGCTCAAATTCACAGAGGTTTGGGCCCTTTTATATATTTTTCTTTCATTTAAAAATGATAGTTAAAATCTTACAGTGGGATCGCATAGTTTAAATCTCTGCACACAGTGTTACACATGGGTTGTGATGAATGGTGGCAGTGAGCAACTGAAATAAATGCTAAATGTGTAACCCAATGTATGCAGCCCAATATGCAATACACATGCATGTGATGTATAATGCAAAATGTGCAACCACTGCATGCACAGCTCTGTTTCCACAGCCTTCAAATGGAATGAGTCAATGCAGCATCCATGCAAAAGCTGAATCTATGTGCAATGGCACTGCATGCACAACTCTGCTTCCACAACCTTGAAATGAATGCAGCCATTCAAAAAAATGTTCAATCCCTTCTACAGAGAAACTACACCAAGAGGGTTCTGAGCAGCCTGTTCTAAGATTTCATGTCACTGCTTAAGAGGATCAAATATTTGGCAGTCCTTTCAGCTTACTGGTGCTGATACCAAAGTTTACCATCAGGTCGGCATGAATGCACCCAATCTGATCTAATTCCTGGTATGGCCCAGTTAGTGCTTGGATGAGAGATCACCAGGAGTGAAAACTGGTAGGAAGAACCTCACCAATTTAAGATAAGCAGATGGCATCATATCACTAGCAGAAAATAGCAAAGCCTTGGAACACCTAATGAGGAAAGTCCAGGAAGTGCAAAAGTGCAAAAGCAGGATTTCAGCTGAACACTAAGAAAACAAAAATAATGACCACATTGTTGACTACATAACTTTAAAGTAGACAACGAAGACATTGAAACAATCAAGGCTTTTCTATAGCTTGCTACATCAACCTGGAGATTGCAATCAAGAAGTCAAAAGAAGACTAGGGCTTGGAAGGGTAGCAATGAAGGAACTAGACAAAATCCTGAAGTATAAAGATATATCATTGAATACTAAAGTTAGGATTGCCCATGCCATTGCATTCCCATTTTCTATGTATTGTTCTGAAAGCTGGGCACTGAAGAAGGCAGAAAGGAAGAAAATAAACACTTCTGAAATGTGGTGCTGGAGAAGAGTTCCACAAGTATGGTGGACTACAAAAAAGACAAATAAATCCAAGAACAAATCAAGACTAAACTTTCCGTAGAAGCTAAGATGACTAAACAGAGCCTGTTGTACTTTGGACATACTGTGAGAAGACATGACATTAGAAAATACAATAATGCTTGGTAAAGCATTACCCAGTCAAGGAAGCTATGGGTGCCCTGAGTTTGGGAGACCTGAGCAGTACTGTTGATAACAGAGAAACCTTGAGGTCTCTCATTCACACAGTCACCATAAACTAAATTTAAGAACACTATGAAAGAATCTTACCTGAATCTCTGGAGAACTATTGCCAATCTGAGCGAACCATTCTGGTGTTGATGAGCCTGATTCAGGGCAAAGCCAATAGTTCATATCAGCCAATGACTGAACAACGTCAGCCTCACCACTAGGAGCCATTTCATCCAATGCTTATGCTCCACTGACCTTGGAAAACCAATGAGAAGACCAGCATTCACACAGGCGTGCAGGGCAGAGCTTATGGGAGTTATTCTTTTGGACCACAGCTCCCAGATTTTCCCAGCATTCTCACCAGAAAGGGGACTTTCTACATTGTCCAGGATCCATTCAAACCTGGACCAGACTTATTCCATTTGTGATCTGAGGTGGCTCTTCTCCATGGAGAGGGACTGGAGTTTAGTGGTAGAGCAATTGCTGTGAGATCATAAAGTCTTGGTTTCAATCTCCAGCATTGTCGGGGGGGGGGGGAGATCTGTTGCCAATGGTAGGACAGATGAACTCAGAAACTCCCAAAATCATAGAATCTTAGAACTGGAAAGGGCTCTGAGGGCTATCTAGTCCAACCCTCCACTGTATAGGATTGTAAAACTAAAAACCCCCTGACAGGTGGCCATCCAATCTCTGTTTAAAGACCTCCAAAGATGGAGATTCCGCCACCCTCCAAGGAAATTCATTCAACTGTCAAACAGTTTGTACAACAAAAACGTTCTTCATTAATGTTAGGGGTCGAATCTCTTTTCTTGTAATTTGGATCTGCTGTTTTGTATTCTAGTCTCCAGAGAAGCAGAAAAGAATCTGGCTCCATCTTGTCCATGACATCTTTTTCAGAAGAACCTTTCAAATGAACCATGTCACCTCTGTCTTCTCTTCTCCAAGATAAATATATCCAACTTTGTAAGTCATTCCTCTTAAGACTTGTTTTCCAGTCTTTTGATTATCTTGGTTGCCCTTCTCTGGATGCTTTGCATCTTATCAATATCATTCTTGAACTGAAATTACCAGAAATGCTCACAAGATTCTAGATGTGCTCATGTTCTCCATGTCTGATGAATAATCTGACCATAGCAGAACAGAGTGGGTACTGTTACCTTCCTTGCTTTGGCCACTCTATCCTTTTGATTCAGCTGAGAATTGCATTAGCTTTTTGGGTGGAGGGGTACTGTATTACACAGAGAAGATCCCATTTCCTTCCCTCAGACTCTCCAACAGTAGAGTAAGAGAAAGTACAATGAAAGAGCTGAGGAGTGGTTTTTGGAAAGTTATAGAAGCGGGTAACTGATTTAAAAGAGGGCCTAGAAAGAAGTGGAAAATGGTCTAGATATGACTAATGGTCTTCTCTGATCAGAGGATAATAAACAAACAAATATGTATTCCGTAACTATACAGATTGACTGTTTGGAAATGTTAATGTTTGTTATGATTTTGAATCCAATAAAATTTCTTTTAAAAAAATCTCCAACATGGGGCACCATAATTCAAGAGGTATATTGACAAGCTGGAGCATGTGCAGAGAAGGGTGACGAAAATGGTGAAAGGTCTTGAGGAGCGGCTTAGGGAGCTGGGGAGGTTTAGCCTGAAGAAGAGAAGGTCAAGGGATGACATGATAGTCATGTCTAAACATTGGAAAGATTGCCCCATTGAGAATAAAGCAAGCTTATTTTCCACTTTTCAGGAGAGTGTAAAATGAACCAGTAATTCAAATCACAATAATTCAGAATATGCTGCCTTGGAGAGTGGTGGAGTCTCCTTTTTTTGGAGGTTTTAAACAGAGGCTGGTGGCCATCTGTCTCAGGGAATGCTTTGATAGTGTTTTCCTGCATGGCAGAAGGGGGTTGGACTGGGTGGCCCTTGGGGTCTCATCCAATTCTCTGATTCTATAAAAGAATCCTGCTAGAACCCCTGTAGGAGACGGTTGTTTTCTTCAGTGCTGGCAAACCACATTGGGTGGCAACTGTCTCCAGTTGGGGGATGATTGTCTTATCAGTGGCTAGCAGACCTCTTGGACAGGGGATCCGGCGCGTAGGCAAAATGGCATTGTCTGCAGCAGGAACTCGTAAATTATCTACATTCATTAGCCTTGCTTAAACCACGTGGTCAGAAGCAGACCCTAGTCAGCAACTCTGGAGATCAATAAAAGGAAACAGCACCAAGGAGAGTGGTGCCTTCCCATCAACCTCATTCCTGCCTGTGCGTCTTTCTTCATCGCCACAAACCCCAACTGCCAGTCAGAGTTGGCATTAATGGCACAAAATGGAGCAAGAGGTTCCTATTTTATTTTTGAACTCTGTATCAAACTGACTTCATTGTACCTTCTTCACTTCAACCTAACCATGCATTGCAGGCCTGTGATCATGCACTCTGTTTAGTTTGTATAGCACCACCAACTTTACAGGACAGCTCTCAGCAACAAAGGACATCCAAACTAAAACCTTCACTTACTAGAAAGATCGTATCACTGAGTGCAGTGACAGGCACCTGTGGACTGTGTGTCTTCACAGTTCTCTCCATTGTACGAAGATTTCACCTTCATCCTTTTTATTAACTTTCAGGCATAGTGCATTTAAATTGCATTATTCTCAGCAGCTGATGTAGCAATTTCTTCCTGAAAATGATTGAAATTGCCCTAGGAAGCTTTATTCCTTATCAGCCTTGGCTTTCCATTGTCTTCTTCCCATGCACCACAAAACTAGTTAATAATTAGTTAACAATTACACTGAATCCTATGGTTCCTGTAATGCTGCCCCAGGAGCCATGGGAAAGACTGCATTTCCTCCTCTGAGGTCATCGAAGAGAAAGCCTTTGCACAGGTTTAAACAGGAAAGGGGCAAATTGACAGCAGGTGGGGCTACCAATGGCTTCTAGCTACAAAGGGCATGCATGCTCCCTCCAGTATATAGACTGTGTGCTGCTAAGTGTCTCAGTTGCTGGAGGGCATGAGACTGGGAGCTCAATTGGAGAGAGAGTCAAGACAGATAAAAGGAAAGGTTTCTGCATGCACCGTTTGGTTAAACTGTGGACCTCACTGACACAAGATACAGTGATGGCTGCCAAGGGAATTGGATGGATCAACAGAGACTGGAGCCAGCAACGGCTACTAGTCAGGATGGCTATATACAGTCAGCCCTCCATCCCCACTGAGTTTTTAATCCATGGATTCAAGCATCCATGGCTGGAAAATATTTTAAAAATATATAAATTGCCAAAAGCAAACCTTGATTTTTCTGTTTTATGTAAGGTTCACTATTTTACTATCCATTGTATTTAATGGGACTTGAACATCCATGGATTTTGGTATCCACAGTGGATCCTGGAAGCAAACCCCAGCAGATACCAAGGGTCCACTGTATTCCCTCTGAATCAGGTATGTGTGTGTGCGTGCGCATGCACGCTCCTGTTGACCTATGGGAATCCCATTGATTTCATAGAATTTTCCTTGCCTAAGCAAGGAATACTCAGTGGTGGTATAGCCAGCTCCTTCCTGTGAAATATAGCTAAGCAAAGGAAACAAATCCCTTCTGATCTTGGAAGGCAAGTGAAGTCAGCACTGGTTTGTACTCGGAGGGGAGCACTGGCAGTCTCCCATCCAAGTACTAGCCAGTGCTAACTTTGCTTAGCTTCCAAGATCAGATGGGATCTGGTGCCTTTGGGTAATTAGGCTCCACATCTGTAAGCAGCTGGAGAGTGTAGCACTGATGCTGAGAGCCTAGATCAAGCTTGCACAGCTGTCATTAAAAAGAAGGAAGTTTTGTAAGAGATTGGATTCAGCTGACATGGGAAAATCATCCAATTATGCTAACCTTCTTGGCCTGTTACGGTAACTTTCTTAGCTTCTTTCTCTCCGAAACCCCTGAAGGTCCCTCTGATGCTAAGGCTTCAGTGTGCATAACTTGGCATCTGACTATGCCCATCATCACTACATAGAATAATAGGATCCTCGAGTTAGAAGAGACCCCCCAGGGCCATCCTAATTCCCTTCTGCCATGCAGGAAGACACCATCAAAACCCTACTGACATAAATATGATGGCAAAATTATACATAGTATTGTAGAATGAACATAACAGAAGACATAGAGGAGACAGACTTTGGAATAAAACAAGATATAACATTTTGGAACAGGCAGTTCAAGGAAGTAACTAGTGTGGTATGATTGTTAGGTTGTTTGTGAATATAGGAATGTTATACAGTATGTGTAAATGTTTGATAGAAAAGAGGTAAATTGTATAATATTATTTTTTAGAGAACCATTTATATATAAAATGAAAAAGGCAACTATTAGGCAGCAGAGTCTTCCATTATCAAACACTTCTTACTACCAGGATGTTTTTCCTAAATGGTAAATGGTGAAAGGTATGGAAACCACCAAGTCGTATGAGGGATGGCTTAGGGATCTGGGTATGTTTAGCCTGGAGAAGAGAAGGTTACAGTGACATGTTCAACAACAGAGTGGTTGTCCATAGAGGTGAAAAGGCCTGTGTTCCACCCAAGCTTGAGTCCTCCTCTTTGGATGGCACAAGCTATAAGGTCTGGGCTGGGATCAGGCCCAAATCCAGCAGACTGGATGTGGATCTGGCCCAATCCTGGGGCAAAGGATCCTTAACAGGGATCAAAAGTACCCACCATTTGGCATGGAGTTTTTCAGAAACTCCATGGCAATCCTTGGTTTTTCAGATGTCCCACTTGCTCCTTACCTTATTCCTTTGTTGCTGCCAGTGAGAAGCTCCCTGTCACCGCCTCTGACATGGAAACAGGGTGCCTGCCCATGTGGTTGCAGCCAGGTACCCCATTTCCATGACAGACACAGCAATAGGGGGTTTCTCACTAGTGGCAATGAAGGAGTAAGGTCAGGGGCACATGGCAGTAGTGGATCCATGGCATGGGGACAGGCAGACATGTAAACTCCCGGCAAAGTTGGGACCTGGGCCACAATAGCACAGTTTTGGCCCATGTTCTCTTGGCCCATCTGCTCAGAACCAAGGAGGCAACATGATTGCCCTGTTTAAATATTTGAAAGAAAGTCATATTAAGGATGGAGCAAGCTTGCTTTCTGCTGGTCCACAGAACAGGATCTGGAGCAGTGGATGCAAACTACAGGAAAAGAGATTCCACCTCAGCATTAGGAAGAACAGCAGTAAGAGTTGTTTGACAGTGAAAGACACTCTCTTGGGGTGTGGTGGAGTCCTCTTCTTTGGAAGTTATTAAAGTGTGGATGGCCATCTGTCAGGAGTGTTTGAGTTCCTGTAGAACAGGATAGAGTTGGATCTGAATCTGGTTCACACTTGGCTAGAATTTAACAAAAAAGACATAGAAAAAAATCAGCGTCAAAAAGACATGGGTTAAATGGGTCTAGTGCATGGGTCCAGGGTCATTTGAACTGGTTCAAACCGATTTGTGATCCGGTTTAAAAGGTAGTAGGAATCAAGCCTTAGGGATATTGAAGATGGCAACAGGATGGACCAGTCATCCACACTGCAGAAATAAAACAGTTTGACACTACTTTAACTGCCATCAATCAATCCTACAGAATCTTGGGATTTGTAGTCTGGTGGAGCACCAGAGCTTTCTGAAAGACCAGGCTGAATATCTCACCAAACTACAAATCCCAGGATTCTACAGGCTGGAGACATGACAATTACAGTGATTTCAAACTGCTTTATTTCTGCAGTGTAAAAGAGCTGATGGTGAAACAGAAAAGATCTCCAACTTGAGGTCCAGATCTTACCTGATGCTACTGGCATATAAGTTTCCACCAGCCAGCATAGTGTAGTTTGAATGTTGTACTATGACTCTGGAGACCAGGCTTTGATTTCTTGCTCAGCCATGGAACACACTGGGTGACCTTGGGCAAGTCACACTCTCTGAGCTTCAGGGGACAGCAATGCCAAACCTCCTTTGTACACATCTTGCCAAGAAAACCCCATGATAGTGTCACCATAAGCCAGAAACAACTTGAAGGCACACAAAAACAACAAAAGCATGTTTATGTGGCAGGTTTGGAGCATGATGGCTTCACCTTCTTTCTCCGCTGCAAAATAGCAGCCAGAAAGTGTTTGGATGTATCTGCATGGCTAATTGATAGGAGAGAGCTGCGCCTTGGCATGATTCAACATGCATGGCACAGCTGCAGAAAAGGTGGTGTGCAAAGTCCACAATATCTCCGTATTAACACCTAGAGCAGTACTTCTGTTGAAGAAATCATAGTTCAGCCACCCTAATCCCAAAAGGATTCCAGCCTATGGAGGCAGAGTGGCAAAGAAATAAGCTGGGAGTAAAAGGCGGCTGAGAGAAATTGATATTGTCATTACCATGCCCTATTTCTGAGCTTGCCTGGCTGCCTACTCTTGGACAGGTCATGATCCAGCTGGTCTCTTCTGAGACTCTTTGGACCTTTGCTTTCTCAACTAGCCTGGCTATTTCTGGACCACTTTCATCCTTGCCCTTTTTGAATGAGGAGCATGTAACCCTCTGGTACTGGTCAAGAGCTGTGCTTTCTTCTGCTCAGTGGGTAGCCTTTTTCTTATAAACAGTAGTGAGGTCTAACACACACACACACAAAGTAGACTAAAATAGGAATGGAGAAGAGAAGGGGGGAGTTGTTCCTCTCTTCCATGACCCAAGGAGCCCAAAGCTCTATCCTTTTTTTCATGTAAAAAACATCTGAGGAGTCCTGGGGTGGAATCTGGCCAAAGGAGGTCTCTCTCTTTTGTTCCTAGGAGTGATGCCCCAATGGAGAGCCCAGCAGCGGGGTACAAACACAACTGCACCCCTTGATCCCATTTGGTGGGAGGAAATGAGTGGCAAATATTTTTTGTAGTCCACTGTTCAAATCTCTTACACAACTAAGAGGAGGAGAGTAACTCCGGCTTTGCCTTCTCTTTGAAAAGTATCTCCAATGGATCCTCATTTCTATACCAGGACTGGGAATCATGTGGCTTTCCAGAAGATCCTGGGCTGCAGCTCCCATCATTTAGAGAAAATGCCAATTGCTCTCGCTGCTGCAGATATTTTTATTTTATTTTAAAGAAAGATACATTTGCATGGCTTGCACCTGAGATGCTGATATCCATAAAAATATGAGTTTGATGCCCCGGTGGGAGTGAGCCAATGTCCACACAAGGGGAGGGAGAATTTATAGTTTTATTTGCTGCAGCAAATAGGTATTAGTGGTCTCATGGCCCCAAAGATTGACATCAAGGAAAGAGACAGACATTCATGCATAGATAGGTTTTTGTATGATAATCCCACAGCATCCTCTCTCTATGTAGCCATAGTGTCACTAATTCTCAGGTCACATTTCTAGAGCATACATACTACTATCCCATAATGATCCTGCACTGCCTAGCTTATGAGGAGAGATTTAGGGAGCTGGGTAAGTTAAGCCAGAAGAGATGTTTAAGAGGTGATATGATAGCCCTGTTTAAGGATTTGAAGGGGTGTCACATTGAGAATGGAGCAACCTTGCTTTCTGCTGCTCCAGAGAATAGGACATGGAGCAATGGATGCAAGCTACAGGAAAACAGATTCTACCTAAACAGTAGGAGGAACCTCCTGACAGTAAGAGCTGCTCAACAGTGGAATACACTCCCTCAGAATATGGTGGAGTCTCTTTCTTTGGAGGACTTTAAACAGAGGCTGGATGGCCATCTGTTGGGGAACTTTGGTTGAGAGTTCCTGCATGGCAGGGGTTGGACTGGATGGCCCTTGAAGTCTTTTTCAACTCTATGTTTCTGTGATTCTATGGACCTTATCAGACGTTGGAAATTGGAAGTATAATCTAATGGCAATCCGAACGCAATCATGGGGTTTCATGTTATTGATAATTAAAGTATCTCACACAATTTTGGGCAAAAGAGAAGTCATTCCAAACGCAATCATGGGTTTTATATTATTTCGTATTAAAGCATCTCACACAATTTCGGGCAATGGGCAGTCATTTTTGGGTAATGGGAAGTCATTCGGAACGCATTCTGAACGCAATAGGAATTCATGTGAATTTGCTAAACTAGCGAATTCATGTGAATTCGAATTGGCTCCAATTGGTTCCATTCGCAATAAAGAGAAATTCCTCCCATCTGATAAACTCCTATGATTCTACCAGGGTGCTTGCTATTGTTTAAAGAACTATAGCAAAGTGCAGGCAGAGACAAGCATACATTTTCCCATTCTATTCTATGGACTTGATAGTTCCAGACTGGTTCCTCTTACTGGTTTCTCATTTTCTCCCAGTATACTGAGTCAGTATTTCTGAAACTTGAGGCAGGGCCCTAGTGCCTTCTGCTCTCCACTGGTGGTTGTTTTGCTTTACCGATGGAGAGAGTGCTGGACGGCCGGCATTTTGCTCTGTGCCTCTAACCGAGGTCCGTAAGCTTTTGCAGCCAGGAGTGCTCACAGCATCAATTTCTCCTGGCAAGGATTGGCTTCCGTGCTAAGAAGGGAAGCTCCAGGCAGGAGCTGATGGGAGCCTGTCTGGGTCTGGAATGATGCAGCCTAATTAACTGCTGACAAGGCTCCGTTCTCAGCTCCCTTTGGCCTTCTGGCTTCATTGTTAATGATGACCGAAGCTGGTATTAGAGTCCCTGGAAGCCAAGGCTGACAGCAGCCTTCATGGTCAAAGATTATTGAATAGCTCGCAAACACCTCAGCAAAAGAGAGCAGGAGGACAGAGGATTCTCAAGGCCTCTCATTTGCACACCTTGGAATGATTTCCACCTGGATCCAAAATGTCTCAGAGGAGAGGCAATGCAAGTCATGCACACCAGCCTAAGTCAGCGAAGACAGACCATTGTGAAAGTCTTTTTAACCACTGAACTGAAACGTCTTACCATATTGGACACGTCTACATTGGATGTTTAAACCAGTTTCTTTCCAGCCTCACTATGACCTGTGTACACAATATAGGGCCAAAGCTTGATTGAAGTGTGGACGATTTTCACAAGGGAAGGCTGGTTCTGCATTAAATCCACCCTGTTGTTGTGATGCGCCTCCAGTCATTTCCAACTTGTGGCAGCCCTACAGTGAACCTATCATGAGGTTTTCTTGGCAAGTTTCTTCAGAGAGGATTTGCCATTGCCATCCTCTGAGGCCAAGAGACTGGGACTTGCCCAAGGTCACCCAGTGGGTTTACATGGCTGAGCTGGGGATTGAACCCTGGTCTCCAGAGTCCTAGTCCCATGCTTAAACCACTACACCATACTAGGTCTCTATTTCAGAATACTTTCATAATAATAAAAATAATAAAATAATTCAATTTTGTTTGTTTTGTACATCATTGTTGCTTCTTACAATTAATCAACTACAAATTTCTGTCTAGATCTCTCAACTTCTTTACTTGCTTCTGTTAGCTGTTTAGACCAATTTCTAATGTTTCTAAGATCCTTCACTAATTTTGTATCTTATTTCCAAAGACAATCCTTGTATCTTCTAACTTTGATCATCACATACTTTTCAACTGACTTCACAATGAGCTCTTGTTTTATTCAACACATCATACATCAACTGGATATTATATATGACCAAACAGAGTGAAAGATCCCAAACTACGGATATTGATGACATAACCCACCATGCTGAATAGCAACATTGTGCATCAGACATCAATAACTGGGGAGGGGGTCTATTGCTCCCAGTGTAACCACAATGCAAAATAAACAACTGCAATGCAAATCCACATAGAATCCACATAGAGATGGAAGAGACCACAAGGGCCATCCAGTCCAACCCCTATCATACAAAAACTCACAATCAAAAGATTCCCATCAGATCACCATCCAGCCTCTGTTTAAAGACACACAACTGCACAAGATTGATGCACAGTGTATTAACAGAAGTATGGTGTCTAGATCAAGAAGTATTAGTGCCACTCTATTCTGCTTTGGTCAGGCCCCACCTGGAATACTGTGTCCAGTTCTGGGCACCCCAATTCAAAATGGATGTAGATAAGCTTGGAGTGCGTCCAAAGCAACTAAAATGGTGAAGGGGCTGGAAACCACCAGGCACTCTGAGGAATGACTTAGAGAGTTAGGTATGTTTAGCCTGAGGAAGGGGATTAAGAGGTGATATGATTGCCTTGTTTATATATTTGAAGGGATGTCATATTGAGGATGGAGCAACCTTGTTTTCTACTGCTCCAAAGAATAGGACTTGGAGCAATGGAACCCAACTACAGGAAAAGAGGTTCTACCTAAACATTAGGAAGAACTTCCTGGAATGCACAAATGCAGTGTACAACAGGCATTGACATGGGCAGCTTTCAATGTGCATATGCATGCTCAATGTACAATGACACCACATGCAACACTCTGCTTCTGCAACCTTTAACTGAAGATGGGACTACCATGCTGGACATCATGACTGATGAAGAACTTTGGCATGCCTTGGGTCCCATTCTGGGAGAAAGGGGGCCTATTTATCATCATCATCATCATCATTATTATTATTATTATTAACATAAGTTGGAAATAGCTTGAAGGCACAAAACAACGACAATAAGAACAACACAAACAACAACAATATAAAGTCACATTCCACCTTCTTGATGTAGGAACTTGGTGCCACTTGTTTTTGTGGCCTGGTTAGGCAAGCTCTCAGAAAATGGAAGACAAATTCATCTTTGTTTGTTTGTTTGTTTTTCTCCCAGTCTTTTTTAAAAAAATAGGAAAAAAAGATATAATTTGGTTAAAATCCTGTAGACAGGTGGGCTAGCAAATGTGTTTGTGGGCTTATGTGGGACATTTGACACGTTGGTGGCCAACAAAGCAATGTTCTTTGGAAAATAAGCATATGTTACAGTCAGCTACAATCTGTCAAATGAGCAGCCCTCTCATTTTGTGTGCTTTCACATCACTTAAGATGATGGATGTGTCTTTATTTTATTTCATTTCATTTTGTCTACCCTAGCAGTCATTTTAAAATATTTGGCTCACATTTCTGCCTCGTGCCATCTGTGTGGACAGGAAAGTTATCCAGGAATGTGCAGAAGTTTTATCATTTTTAACTCAGTTGGTAACGGAGATAAATTTGGATAGACATGAAATACAGTATTATTTGTCATCTGTTTTATTTAGTTATTTCATGGCTGCTGCAACTGCTCCAGTCTGTTTCTGACTCCCAAAACGTGGGAGAACAGGTGTCCAAAGGAGAATGCATCCATATTTCCTTAGAGAAGTGGAATTCTACCTCTTTTTAAAAAGTGTCTAAATTTAAAAATTTATTCCCAAAATATTCAGCTCCATTAATATTAAAGGAGACATAGAGATGCTGCACACACACACACACACACACACCGGGGGGGGGGGGATGCAGGATTCATAGAGAAAGAGAAGAGGCCTGAGTGAAAGAAGAACCAAAGCCATAGCTTCCTTCAAGTATAAGCCAACACAATATGTATGTTTTATAGATTCAGTGGACCTACTGTTGTTAACTGCCTTCGAGCTGATCTTGATCCATGGCAACCCTGTGCATTAAACATCTCCAAGACTCCCTGTCCCCCATTGCTCTGCTCAGTTCCTGTAAATTCATACCTGTGACCTCCTTAACAGAGGCCATCCATCTGGTGTGTGGCCTTCCTCTCTTTCTACATCTCTCCACCTTTCCTAGTGAGTTATTCCTTCTCATGATGTGGCCAAAGTAAGACAGCCTCAATTTGATCATCTTGGTTTCCAGGGAGATTTCCACCTTGATCCATTCAGGGACCCATTTATTTGGGGCTATACTGATGGGTGGCATGCAGCCACCCCTTTTTGCCCCAGATTGGGGCTGCGGCAACCACAAGCTGCGGCCTCCGGAGGGCACAAAAAGAAGCCGTAAAAAGCACTTTCTTTTCAGCATCCTGGAAGGGAGATCATAGGAGTGGCAGTGTGCCATGATGCTGCTGCTTACACACTGCATCATTTGGGCACTGCACCATTTGAGCTCTGCGCCACAGTGGCATCATCATGGCATGCGTTGTGTAAATAGGCACACACCAAAATGGAGCCATGAGGGCGGGTCATGGTATCAAGCGTGTGGATGCTATGCTGTGACTCCGCTCACAGGCCAGCCCAAAGTGCCAGTCTGTATCCCCCTTTTGTCCTTTTGGCCATCCACAGTATCCTCAGCACTCTCCTCCAGAAGCACATCTCAAATGAGTTGATATTCTTCTTATAGATTTTCTCCACTATCCGACTCTCACATCAATACATAGCAATAGGAAATGCAATGGCTTGTAACAATTATAATTTTCATGTTTAGTTGTATGTCTTTCCTCTTTGGGATCTTTACTAGTTCTTTCATAGCTGCCCTCCCCATTCTTAGTCTTCTGATTTCTTGATTTCAGTCTTTATTCTGGTCAATGTTTGATCTAAGATATGGGAACTCTTTAACTATTTCTATTTTCTTACTGTCTAGCTTGAATTTAAGTTGATCCTCTATGGCCATTGTTTTTGTTTTCAAGGAAGCCTCCCTTTGCACTTTCTTCCTTGGCCTTCCTTAGTAGTTGTTCCAGTTCTGTGATATTTTCTGGTAGTTGCAAAGTGTTGTCTGTGTATCTTGAGTTGTTCCTATTCCTTCCTTTTATTTTCACTCCTCCTCCTCCTCCTTCTTTGTCCATGCCTGCTCTTTGAATAATATTTTATATATATAAGTTGAACAGACAGGGTGATAAAATGTTGCCTTGCCTGAACCCTTTGCCAATTGAGAACCATTCTGTTTCTCCATATTCTTTTCAATTTATTATTTACTATTTATTTATGGTATTCTAACACTGGCCTACTCTAGCTGGGACAAAAATCATTTTTAAGTTAAAAGAAGACATGGATTTATGGTTACCTTGGACAGTCATTCATCCCCGTTCCAGGATGTCTCAGAAATTTCTACCCTTCTTTTGAAAGGACTGAAATTATCTCCCCTTACTATAATTTAGAGTAAAAAGGTCCTGTAAAGCAGTGGCAGGTATTTTTGGCATGGCTGTTCATCAGATGTGATGAATGTGGAGTTGAAGGCTTTCATGGCTGGCATCCATAATTTTTTGTGGAGCTTTTGGGCTATGTGGCCATGTTCTAGAAGAGTTCCTTTCTGACGTTTCACCAGCATCTGTGGCTGGCATCTTCAGAGAAAGATTCTCTGAAGATGCCAGCCACAGATGCTGGCAAAACATCAGAAAGGAACTCTCCTAGAACATGGCCACATAGCCTGAAAGCTCTACAAAAAACTATAGATGTGAGGAATATGACCACATCTGGAATGCTGTGTCCAGTACTGGGCACAACAAGCTATCAACACACTGGAATGTTTTCAGAGAAGGGCAACCAAGATGACAAAAGGCATAGAAACCAAGTCTAATGAAGAATGATTAAGAGTGTTGGGTAGATTTAGCTTGAGAAGATCAACTGCAGACATGACAACTATCTTTATGTAGCCAAAATGATGTCATGTAAAATCATAGAATTATAGAGTTGGAAGAGACCACAAGGGCCATCCAGTCCAACCCCCTGCCATGCAGGAACTCTCAGTCAAACAACCCCCAACAGATGGCCATCCAGCCTCTGTTTAAAAAAACCCAAATAATTAAACAATGCTTACTGTCAGGAAGTTCCTCCTAACATGGAGGAGGAATCTCTTTTCCTGCAGTTTGCATCCATTGTTCTGCGCTCTAGTCTCTGGAGCAGCCGGAAACATGCTTACTCCACCCTCAATATGACACCCCTTCAAATATTTAAACAGAGCGCTATCATGTCACTTCTTAACCTTCCCTTCTCCAGGCTAAACATCCCCAGCTCCCTAAGGCGTTCCTCATAGGGCATGGTTTCCAGACCCTTCACCATTTTGGTGGCCCTCCTATGGACCCACTCCAGCTTGTCCATATCTTTTTTGAATTGTGGTGCCCAGAACTGAACACAGTATTTCAGGCAAAGCCTGACAAAAACAGAATAGAGTGGCACTATTACTTCCCTTGATCACTGTATTTCTATTGATGCATCCTAGAATTACATTGGCCTTTTTAACTGCTGCATCACATGTTCAACATGTGGTCTGCTAGGACTCCTAGATCCCTTTCCATGTAGTATCATTAAGCCAGGTGTCCCCCTTCTTATATTTATGCCTTTAATTTTCCCCCTAAGTGCAGTACCTTACTTTTCTCTATGTTGAAATTCATTTTATTAGTTTTGGCCCATCTTTCAAATCTATTTAGATCATTTTGAATTTTGATCCTTTCCTCTGGGGTATTACCTGTTCCTCCTATAAAAACAGAAATGTGTGCACCATATCCCCACCTTAACTTCCACACCTTGGTCATACATCAGCAACCAGCCTTTAAATATAGCAATCGGCCTTTGAATTTGAATTCTCCCAAGCTCCTAAAGCCTGAAGGAGGACTCCTTTAACAGTTTTATTGTATTTCCTCCTCTAAAAGGGGGCTAAAATAATAAGAAATCTCTTCTCTTTCAAACCATGAAAGCTGATGCCATCATGATTTTCTTCTTGCAAGCCTTGTGATTTTTGGAGGCCATTAATAATACAATGAATCTCATGAGACTAGCAATAAAATTGCAAAAAAGTTGGCAAGCTTGCTCACTGCCTGGGTGGTCTTGCTAAAAAATTTACCAGGCAGGGAGCAAAACAGCAGCAACTGCCTGTCATGAAAAGCTTAGAGTAGCATAAAGAAAAGAAAGGCACACATTTCTGTGCTGAAATCTGCCATGGACATGGTGGAGTGAATGGTGGAAGCAGAGACAGGGTACCAATGGTTCTACTGGGGAAATTGCTCCATGGCCCTTCACAAGACAACAGTCCAAAACTGAAGGAAGTAAGCTGTAGGTTTGAATCCTATTGGTATCATACACCTGTGTAAATTGGCAACTTAAAAGTCCATGAAGAATATCATCAAAAGAGGCTGCAGCAGAGGATAGTACCATCTCCTTAGTTGGAGGTCTTTAATAGGGGCGTAATTTTAACTACACCAGCTTAGCGTAGTGGTTTGATCATTGGACTATGAATCTGGGGACTAGCGTTTGATTCCCAGCTCAGCCATGAAAGCCACTAGGTAACCTTGGGCAAGTCACATCCTCTCGGCCTCAGAAGATTGCAGTGCCAAACCTCATCTGAACAAACCTTCCCCCAAAAAGCCCATGATAGGTTCATCTTTGGGTCACCATAAGCTGGAAATGACTTGAAAACACACCAGCAACAATAAATATTCACTGAACTTGTGTCCAAAAAGGCTAAATAATATATCTTCTTCTCATCCTCATGGTGTTATGCCCTGTGTAGAAGCTGGAGACTCAGAGGAGGAAGCAAAAGAATTCAGCCTTGAGCCTGGCCCCAATTCTTCCATGCCAATGCCAGAAGAGACGGCTGCCAATGAAGACAGACAGGAACCTGGCATCAGTGCAGCAGAGGTTCCTGCCAATTTGGGCACTTGAAGAATGAGGAGGCAAACTTACCTGGGTCTTCATTCAGCCAGTGGAGGCCAGAAAGGGAGAATGTGTATTGCACCAAAGAATTTATGCAAAATGCCAAGCAATCAAAGAATAGCTGCATAAGTGAGAGTTGGAGATAGATGCATGGGAAGAATGAAAGAGTATTGCTAGACACCTGATTTCTTTGGCAAAAGCACCCTTGCCTTGGACTCTTGTGTTGCTTAATTCTCTGGACTGGGCCTGTGGCCCTTTGCCTGACAATTTTGTCAGACTCTTGGGCTGCCTGACAACCCTGCTTTTTACTATTCTGAACTTTTGGTATGCTCTGATTTATTATCCTTCTGATATTCTGGACTTTGAATTGTTTCAGACGCTGTGGTTTTGTTGCTCCTTACCCAGTTGTTATCTTGTAGCCAAAGACTCCATTGCTATCGGCTCCTGGCAACTTTCCCAGACACATGGCAATCAGTCCAGAAAATGCAGAGCCCAATCCTCATCCTGATGCAAACTGTCAAGTACATTTACAGTCAGTTCAGCACTGAACCCACAATATACCACTCTTACAATGGATTTTTAAAAAGTCACCATTTACTCTGGACCTTCTCAAAAGATTTGTGGAGCAATGCTGGGAGGCTGCTTATAACATGTCCCCTGTGCCACCTATTGGTGGCATCAACAGCATGAGTCATTCCCTCTGAGGTCAGCAGAAAATATCCAGCCATATGACCAATGCTGGGCCCTTGGTTTTGGTCTCAGAGGGAGTCACTTGCACTCACAGCAGTGACGGCAGTTGGGGTAAACATGTGAGCAGCTACCTAGAATCTCTCTGGATTACCAGGTAACAGGGAGGCATCAGTGAAGCTTTGGTGCCAGAGGACTCCAGCCTGCTCCCAGAATAAGCAACCAATAATTTTAACAATGGGATGAAACATTGATCAGAATGGAGATTGCAGTCAAAAGATAACAAGGATAGCAATGGGAAGGGCAGCCACAAAGGAACTACAGAAGATCCTAAGAAATAAATATAGATATACAACTAAATACTAGTTATACTCATACAAGCCATTGTATTCCCCGTCTCCATGTATGGGTATGAGAGCTAGACAGTAAAGAAAGTAGATAAGAAGAATATCAATGCATTTGAGATGTGATTCTGGAGGTTACTGTAGACAGCCAAAAAGACAAACAAATTGTCTCCTTGAATAGATCATGCCTGAACTCTCCCTGGAAGTCAAAATGACTAAATCAAGGCTGTTGTACTTTGGCCACATCATGAGAAGGCAGGACTCATTAGAAAACACAATAAGACTAGGAAAAATAGAGGAGAACCGAAAGAGGAGAAGGCCACACACTGGAAGGATCGACTCAGTGAAGGAGTCACAGGAGCTCTCTTAGAGATATTTCTTCCAGAGGGTTGCCATGAGTCAGGGTAGACTAGCCTTCGCTTGTAAGCACTGGTCCGATGGCTACCTCTCAGAGATGCCATGTTGTGAATTCCCCCATAGGTGGGAAATTGGACTTGATGGGCCTTGAGAGCCTATGTAACCCCACAATTCTACCATTCTATCAACCCAAACAGAAGTTTGCAGTCTCAGGGAGAATTATGCCTTCAATTCCTCCTGGATCTAGCTTTCGGATGAGCAAGAACTGCAATGGTTCCATGGTTGCACTGCCTCCCTCTCGAGACAGCCCAAATTCAACTTCAAGGATTCATTAAAAGACTGTAATGCATTAAAATATAATTTGCGAGAAAAAATTGGTTATAAAAAATAAGCGTGTTCCTTTCTATTCAGCTCCATAGACCTGGGACATTATTGCTGTGCAACAACAGAGGGAAGGAACTCATTAAAAAAAACAGGCCAGCTGACTTTTGCTTACAGCCATATGCAGCTTGGAAAATCAATAAGAATTAAGCTGGATGCATAAAAACATTATTAGAGTTTTATAGGGTTTCTTTATGGCCTGCCTGTTTAATTTACAACATGAGATTGTTGTGTCTATAAAAATGGGAATAGAAGCCTAATAGAGTGTATATGTATTACTAGGAAAGAAGTAGCATGCGCCAGGCATGAGATTTTGTAGCCGTACAAGATTTCGGACCCCCTGAGAATGAAATGACGGAAGGTTAATTGGGGAGAAAAGATGAGCCACCAGCCAGAGGAGGTGATGACAGAAAGTTAAGAGGTAGCAGAAAAGCAGGCAGAAGGGAAAGCAGGAATGGAAGAGGTTGCCAGAGGCTGTTGAAATGGAGCCACACATTAAGGAGATTCCATTCCCCTGATTTTCCCCCAGGGAAAGGCAAATGCATTGGACTACGACTACTACTCCTACTACTGCTACTGCTACTACTCCTACTATGACTACAAATGTGTTAGAGGCATGGGGAAAATGAGGCCACTATCCTGTCATAGGGAGAAATGCAGGGTACTAGACTTAGGCAGAAAAAATGAAATGAACAAATATACATTGGAGGACACCTGGTTTGACAGACCCACATGAGAAAGGAGTCTTAGGAGACCACAAGTTGAACATGAGTCAACAGTGTGATGCAGCAGCTAAAAAGCCAATGCAAATCTAGGCTGCATCAATAGAAGTATAGTGTCAAGATCAAGGGAAGCTACATTCCTACTCCATTCTGCTTTGGTCAGGCCTCACCTGGAATAATACTGTGGCAAGTTCTGGGCAGCAAAATTCAAAAAGAGTGTTGAAAAGCTGAAGTGTGTCCAGAGGAGGGTGACCAAAATGGCGAAGGGTTTAGAAACAAAGAGTGTGCCACATTGCAGAAATAAGACCATTTACACCACTTTAAGAGCCCTGACTGTATTCTATAGAATCCTGGGATCTGTAGTTCAGTGAGGCCCTGAAAATCCCAAGATTTAAAAATGTAACACCTTTTTCTTCCCAGAAAGCTTGCTCCTAACTGAAGGTTACCATGATGGATCAGAGCAGAGCTAAATAAAATTTCTTTTTTCACTACACGTCCCAGAATCCACCAACCTACAGGATCAGTAGCCTTGCTATTTGGGGCTTCTGGAATCTAAACTCTAAGAAAGTAACTTTTCCTAAGATCTAGATCAGAGGAAGATCCTCACAGTCTGTTGAATTTGTGATCCCAAGATGGAACTCCATTGAACATCTGACTTGTTTTAAAGGCCTAAATAATCCCCCCCCCCCAAAAAAGGAAGATAAGAGGGTGTTGTTGTTGTTGTTCCTTTACAAAATTCAAAGCCTAAAAATAATCAGGTGAGTGTAAAACTATATCACAGAGAGATGTGCAACATCATAAACAGATGGCCAATTGCTTGGCTACTTAGATCCCTTCCTCAGATGGAAATCTCAGGTGCTTTTGGTTACTTTGGTTCTGCAAAGGTTTCCTTGTCATGATTTCTGGGATCCCTAGTATGGTGAGGTTGCTTTAAATCCTTCTAGGGTGCATCTGCACTGGAGAAATAATGCAGTTTGACACCACGTTAACAGACAAGGCTCCTTCCTATAGAATCCTGGGATGTGTAGTTTTGTAAGGCACCAGCATTTATTGGCAGAGAAGGCTAAAGACCTTGTAAAGCTACAAATTCCAGGGCTCTATACAATAGAACTACAACACTGAAAATGATGTCAACAGTGTAGAAGCAGCCCTAGCGATCTCTTCTGAAAACTGAAATTAAACAAAGAACAGGCATAAGGAACTTCTGGCTTGTGAGTTCAGTATAGCTTCCAGCAGCCCTATGGCCTGGGCAGAGGGACAATTTTGAAACTGCTTAGACCACAACAAGATGCCCCTTAACCATTGTGGTTAGTGGTTTGAACATTGGAATATAACTCTGGGGACCAGGATTTGATTCTTGGCATGGCCAAGAAACTCACTGGGTGACTCTTAGCCTCAGGAGAAGACAATGGCAAATGACAATGGCAAATTTCCTCTGAACAAATCTTGCCAAGAAAATCCCTTGATATCTTTGCCTTAGGGTCGTCATGAGTCAGAAACTATTTGAAGGCATGCAACACACACACACACACACACACACCTGGGTTAAAGCCTTTAGATCTGCCCCATCCTTTCTCCTCCATCCTGGAAAAATTCTTAGATCCAATCATCAATGGATTGAAGCCAAGACCATTTTCCTTTTCAGAGCAAAGCCCTCCTTTCTCAGCTGAGGAATGGTTTACTTCTTTAGATGGTATGACTAAACCAATGGTGTGTGTGTGTATAGCATATACTCATGTATAAGTCTAGAAATTTTAGGGGTCAAAAATTGACCCCAAAAACTGAGTTGACATATCCATGGGTCAATGTAAATGCCATACTCTCTTACCAAAAAAAGAAAGGAAAGGAACCAGCCTCTGATGTAAGGCAAGAGCCTAATCTGTCCTGGAAGCCCTGATTCCCTTCTATTCTCTCATCCCTCCAGTCTTTAGTGTGAGCACAAACAGTGATGTCTGCTTGAATTGTGTAAGTTGTTTGGCATTGTTTCCCATTGCTTCATTCTTTACATCCTTTTTACGTGCCCCCAAGCTTTACCTTCAACTTATCTACCGGTCATATCAAAAGCCACAATTTTGGCTCCAAAAATCTGTCCTTGACTTATACGTGAGATCGACTTATAGTCGAGTATATATGATATGTTTGAACTTTTACTGGGCCTTTATTTGAGCTCTTTTCAAAAGACCTGGAAGGCTATTTAATTCTAGAAGGACTTCTCCCCATTTTAATTAAAGGAGCCAAACTGTTGCTTTATCTGTTCTTTGCGGGTGTATTTTATGACATAGCTTTATTGTTTTCCTTTGTTGACTCTGTTTTTCCCTTGTAGCCCGTCCATTTTATCTCTCTTTTTTCTTTCCTTCTGTAAGTCACCTTCAATAAGTGGCATTGAAAGGTAGATTATAAATGCTGCAATAAATAATGTGTGAAGTCGCTGAGAAAGGAACTCTTGTTGACAATGGACTAATTACGAGCGGAGTCAAAACTTAATGGAGAGCAGGGATTGGTCTCTGGTAGTCTTTTGAGTTAGTCACTGTGCATGTCTTTCATGTGGCACATTTTGGACCCTGGTAGCTGTATCTTTTGGACTGCACCTCCCAGAATCCCCCAACCTCTGGAGACAGTCCCTAGAAGGTAATATTTTCAAATTCTCCATGATCAGGAAAGCTTCGGCTGCATCCCTTCCTAGAACTGGGAGACAGTGTGATGTGGCAGCTAAAAAGGCCAATGTGATTCTAGGTTGCATCAATAGGTGTGTTGTGTCCAGATCATGGGAAATAATAGTCTGATTACTTTCTGCTTTGGGCAGGCCTCATCTGGAATACTGTGTCCAGTTCTGGGCACCACAATTCAAAAATGATGTGAACATGCTAGAGTGTGTCCAGAGGAGGACAACCAAAATGATAGATGGTCTGGAAACCACCAAGCTCTATGTGGAATGGTTTAGAGAGATGAATAGGTTTAGCCTGGAGAAGAGAAGGTTAAGAGGAGATACAATAACCCTGTTTAAAAATTTGAAGGACTGTCATATTGAGGATGGAGCAAGCTTGCTGCTCCAGAGAATAGGACCCAGAACAATGGATTCAAACTCTAGGAAAAGAGCTTCCACCTCAATATTAGGAAGACCTTCCTAATGGTCAGAACTGTTTGACAGTGAAAGATCCTGCCCTGGAGAGTGGTGGAGTTTCCTTCTTTGGAGGTTTCTAAGCAGATGCTGGAGGCCATCTGTCACCAGGAGGGCTTGAATGGTGTCTTCATATATGACTGAAAGGAGTTAGACTGGATGGTCCTTTGGGTCTCTTCAATCTCTAGGATTCTAGGATTCAATGACCTAAAGATGTTGGTGCACATGTTGGCAATCTCAAGGCTGGATGTCTGCAATGAGCTCTACATTGGACTAATTTTCTGTGGAGTTCTGAAACTTCCCTTAATTCAAAACATGACAGCCAGATTGGTTACTGGGACATCCAGGAGTGATCATATTACAATTAACATCACAAAATAAAAGTTCCCACCAAGTTGTGGGAACTTCCAATATGATATTTTTCTTCCTTCACAAGTTTCTAATGGGGTTGGTGATTCTAAATTCGACCATAGTTGGAAAATTTATAAATTTCCAGCTCAAGTGTCTTAGTTCCAGCTCTAGAGTGCCAGCTCTAGTGTATTATACATGTATAAGTTCCCCCATGGAAGCATTTGGACATTTTCATCTGATGTGAAATAGATGTATTGAGTTTATTTGTGGAAGTGGAGTTTCATATACAGAGCTCTGGTGGTGCAGTATGAGCCTTGTTGGTGCAGTGGTTAAATGCCTGTACTGCAGTCACTCGATGATGATGATGATGATGATGATGATGATGATGATGTTTATTTGCATTCCACCTCTCCCTGTATTGGATCCTAAATTCAATATTAGCCACAGGACTGGGAGAGTGGTGGAGTCTGCTTCCTTAGAGGTTTTTAAGCAGAGCCTGGATGGCCATCTGTCGGGGATGCTTTGATTGGGAGTTCCTGCATGGCAGGGGATTGGACTGGATGCCCCTTGGGGTCTCTTCCAACTCTATGATTCTATGATTCTTTGACTCAGGCTTGCGTCCTTCCAAAGTCACCAAAATAAGTACCCAGCTTGTTGGGAGCAATTAGCTTACACATGGTAAACCACTTAGGGAGTGCTTAAGTGCACTGATAAGCAGTATAGAAATGTACTTGCTATTACTATTGCTATGTACACTGCCATTGTGAATGCACACATATAGCACATGTTGTGTACAATTTGGTCTTCATTTAGTTGCCCACTGGGTGCATTAGTTCAGGTGTGCAACTTTGCCTGCCATTCAGCACAAGGGTTGTGTATCACAGTTAATACCAGGATCTTAGATATGTGTGTGCTCTTTTGTCCAAAGCAAAATATCCACATTGAATTCAAGCTTGTGGAGTTGTGCATGCACTGCTGTTTCACACATTCACTGTGCATTGCATATCATGTGTGCAGCCTACACTTTGTGCATCCTGCTTGCATTGCACAATATCACAATTCACAATTTACTAAGACTGTTGCCACATTGCAAAATTAATGCAGTTTGACACCACTTTGAAGTTTGTCGCATTCACTTTTTCCTCCATTATGGGGACAGGAACAGGACTCTCAGGAGTGCACCTGAACGGATTTTATCGCACTGCCAAGCGTCCACAAACAGGTCCCATTCCGTCACCTGTCCCCATTCAGTGTTGGGAAGCCTCATTTTTGTCTGACAGAATGGGACCTGTTTGTGGATGCTTGGCAGTGCGATAAAATCCATTCAGGCGCGCTCCTGAGAGTCCTGTTCCCTCTTCCCATCCCCATAACGGAGGAAAAAGTGAATGCAATAAGATTCCTTAACTGTCATGGTTGAAGGCTATGGAGTCTAGGGATTTATAGTTTCTCTATGACAGAGAAAGCTAAATATCTCACAAAATTACAAATCCCACAGTTCCATACCATTGGGCCATGACAGTTAAAGTGGCATCAAACTGCCTTATTTCTGCAGTGCAGATGCAGCCCAAAGTGTTATGCTTTGACTCCTTCATGTAGGATCTCATCCATCATGTACCTCTATGTATGGAGAAGTTATACAACCCTGATAAAGGATCTCAGGCATAATGTCTTCTCTTGTATGATAGTGAGTAAATCCACTTGGGGCAGGGATCCCTTGTGTTGGTGGCCAATCCTGAAATTTACTTGCCTGTCCAGCAACAACAGAACAGTTTTTCAGGAACTTTTAGCATATACTTCCTCTTCTCCATCCATCCACCACCCATTGTCATTTATAATTGTATTCTCCTGCAAAATAGTTGTGTAGTGTACCCCAGAGGAAAGAAGTTATTACTACTGCATGTTCCCTTGAGTCAAGCAACTGAGCACAAAGCTTTTAATAAATTTATACTGGAATAATTTGTTCCCAATTGCAAATAAATTCTGACAGCAAAAAAAGAAGAAGAAAAGAAAAGAAAAGAGAACAACAGCACAAGGAAGGATGATTCCAACAGTACCCAACAAACTTTTGCCGTGAAAAGATGGAGCTGTGCAGACTTTGGCCACCTGAGATTAGGCTCCAAAGGCCTAATCCAGCATCTTTTATCTCCAAAACTGCACAGCCATAAATTAGCCCTACTCAAGAGGCAACTGGGGGAATTGTCAAATACCGCCGTTAATTGATTCCACCAATTAACGCCTTATCCAAGCATTCCGATGATGATTCGGCAGCTAATCAATTTGTTTGATAGCAGGCGCAGTGTACAGTTTCTAAATGAAAGGCCTGCTGCTTCGTTCTGGTTTGGGCTAATTAACAAGTCCTCCCCATCCCCATCCCCTTTACCCAGAAGAGAAGAAGGAAGATCTCCCTTTGTTTTTAATTGCCTTTTGACCTCCTCAGCAATGCTGCCTTCAAAGGGTCCTCATCACCCGACAAATTAAAATGCTGTTGATGCTCAAAGAAAAAAAAATGGATTGTTAGACCCAGAGGAAATGTATTTTTTTCCCTCCATAGCTGCAAATTGTTTGGAAGCGTCGCTCCCGAGACCTGAGCAAAAAATAAAATAAAATAAAAATTTCCATCTACTTCTTCTTGCCTTCAGGTAAGCATGGGCAGATGAGAAGATCCCAGGTGACCCAAACAAAGTAGAACAAAAATAATTTGGTAAGGGCTGGCTGCAGACTCAGCATATCAGGGCAAGGCTGTGCAGGGAGTTGCACAGGGAGGGTTATTGCAAAGCAAAGGAGAACTCACAGGTAAAGAGAACAAAGCGTACTTTCTTTGGCCACAGTGACACATTCCTTGGTTACATCTTGTTTGGATTACTTGTTTTGATTCCTAGACTTTGGTCCTCCAGAAATTTTGGACTTCAGCTCCCAGAATTCTTCACTGTTGACCAATCCGGCTGGGTCTTCTGGGAGCTGAAGTCCAAAACACTTGAAGGATCAAAGTTTGGGAATCCCTGCTGAAGTGCTTTGATTGTTGGCCTATGACTACCATGCAATCCATTGGGTGACATTGGTCAAGTCACACACTCTTAGCCTCAGGATAAGGCAATTGCAGACCTCCTCTGAACAAATCTGGCTTAAAAAAACATGTTAGGGTTGTGTTAGAGTTGCCACAAGTTGTAAACAACTTGAAGTACACAACACACACACACACGGTGGGGTTGCCTTTGAAAAAAGCTGCATCCAGATTGCTAAATAATAATAATAATAATAATAATAATAGTTTATTTATAGCCCGCTCCTCTAATAAATACTCTAATAAATACTCGGAGTGGGGTTGCAGGATGCACATAATTCCCTTCTTGCAACACTTCTACTGGACATTAGTCTGTTTTGGGATGTGATTCAAAATGCTGGTGATGACCCAGCTGGAGTGTGTCCAGAGGATAACCTTTATCAGGCCAACCAAAAGACATGAAATGCATTGTGCCACTTCTTAAAGCTCTCTGTCATCTTCATCAGACAAAGATGTATGAATGTAATTATTAATTTCACTCTTAAAGGAAGCAATGAGTAATTTTAGCAATATTTTGTCTGCCCCAAGAAAGAAAATTGCAGTTTTTGTAGACTATTCACAATGCAGGACTGATTCTGCACAAAATCCAAACCGGCTTTTTTTGGGGGGGAGAGGGCAGTAATTGCTCAGAAAAAAACATTTTCTGCATTTTTCTATGCAAAAAGTAATATTTTTGTGTAGAAAATTTGCATTTTAGAAAATGTAATTTGCATTTCAGAAAATGCAATTTAAGAAAACCACATGTAAATTTTGAGGAGGAGAAGTCCTGAAATGTGAAGATTCTTATTGGTTCACAATTCTCACCAGGGTTTTCCAAGACTCATCAAACACATTTACAAATATTTTCCAAATATTTTCAAATAAAGAGCCAGGCTGCTAGTTTTGTCCCCAGTGACTCACAGAAGCCCTACTCCTTCAGGAACATTTTTTTTAAAAAATGCATCCCTGAAACCCCAATATCTAGAGTCAAGGACGTTACACCCATCCTGAGACTGCAAGACTCTGAGGGTGCCACCTGATGTGTACTCCACTAGCAATAGCAATAGTATTGACATCTCTTTACCGCTTATCAGCAAACTCAGCATCCTCTGAGAGGTTTACAATTTGTAAGCCAATTGTCCCCAACAAACTGGATACCCACTTTAACAACCTAGAAAAGGATAGAAGGCTGAGTGGACCTTGGAATCCCTGGGATCGAACTAACAACCTTGTGGATTTAGTACCTGCATTTAACCACTGCACCACCAGAGCTTGGGTATAGCATATTAAAATACAAAACACAATTAAAAACGCACAAACCAACAGTTAAAATACTAATAAATCATTAAAATGCATATTAAAAAGAGTGCAGATACAATTAAAAAGTCATAATAGTAAGAGAAATGGGTGGGTGCCTCTCACATTAGGACCAGTCTGAGTCACTCCCTCTCTACCTTGTCCCCCCCATTTTTGTGGATCCATTTTTTTTAATTGAAAGCATATAGCTTGGCCAAGAACTAGAAAAAGAACAGCGGGACATCACCAGCTTTCTCTCCCTCTGGCATCTACATCAACATGTTGCTTAAAAAACAGCAGGCCTCTCCAGGTGCACCTTAATTCCAGAGGGAAGAGAAGTGAAAATCTGTTGGAAGTGGAGTTTGCTAATTAGGACAAGAGCCCAGGAATGTAGATAAAGTGACATTTCTGTATCCTTGTACACTAAGTGAGCACCGACTCTGTCAATCTCACCGTGGCCTCCCCTTGAATCGGAATGGGATTTGCCATCTTTGCCCCTCTGCCAATTTGTACAAGCTTCCTGGCAGGCAAATCATTAATTAAAAATAGTTGGAAATCATACTCAAAAGTAAATCAGAATAATTAATCCCTTATGTGCTAAATTTGGGAGTGAGGTGGAAGAGGGGCCAGATACATAAATAAACATTTCAATTAAGAAATGCAACCCATCCAAAGCTCTGGAGCTCTTGGTGGTGGGAAGACCTTGGTTGGGGTGCTTCATTGAAGAAATGAAGGTTCCAGCTATGTTTAAGGGAATTAAAACTACCCCGGGGAAGAGTTTTTGAACATTGGTGACTATGTTGGAAAGGTCTCCCTCCTCATCTCTCTTTGGGGTCATCTGCTGATGCTCTTTGTGGGTTGTCCACAACTTTTGTTCTGACTTATTCCCTCTCAGCTGGTGTCCTCTGTCCTCAGTGAGGTTATCAATCCCAGCCAGAAGTGAACTAACAGAGTAATTGGCAAACTATTGACATCTGTGCAGAAGGAGAAAGAAACTGGAAAGTAGGGGGTACTTTTATGTTATATCCATTTTAGTGCCAATGCTAATTAGATGTTTCTGCTGCTCCTTCTGGAGATGTCAGGGTGGTTAGTCAGGGTTACAGGAGCCGAGAGGAATTCTATGGGGGAAAGTTGACAAACATACTAAGAACATAAGCGCTCAGATGCTACATTGTGATTGCACACAATATAGCTAGGGTTGTGTATTACACAATGGTGAATTGGTCAGTGTGCCTGCTTATTGTGAAAGTACAGAATTGGAAATGTGTAATGTCTGTTTCTGCAATCCCCAGACTTTAAAGGCACTGGTGACTAGTTATGCACCATCCAAGAACACAGAATGGTATGGCTGGAATCCTGTGGGATAGACAAAATCAGAATTCTCCCTCTCCTTGACAAGTTGGTGTTTGCCCTTCCAGGGAAGGGCAAATAAAATGGTGAAACCAAGAAGCATTTTGAGGAGCAGTTGAGGCAGCTCAGTATGTTTAGCCTGGAGAAGTTAAGGTTAAGAGGTGATATGACAACCATGTAGAAAAATCTGAAAGGCTGTCATATTGAGGATGGAGAAAGCTTGTGTTCTGCTGCTCCAGAGACTAGAAATGGTTAGAGGTGTGAATTTGTGCAGAGTGCTACACTTGCATTCTCACCGTTTCACAGATTCTAAGGGGCTCGAAAGACTGCCCCTTTTATCACCGGATTGAGGCTGCGGCAACTACACGCCACAGCCCCGATCTCTCCTTTCCTCAACGCAAAAAGTGGCTCTTTTTTTGTGCCCCGGAAAGGGTGCCATAGCCACTGGTGTGCAGCTTTTCAGAGCTCCTTTGGCACTGCATCATGTAGACACAGTGCCAGAGGAGCACCGTGATATTGCGTGCCATGTGGAGTGGAGCTTAATGCAAATACAGGTATTCCAAAATCTGAAAAGATCCCAAATCCGAAGCATTTCTGGATCCAACTATTTTGGATTGTCAACTTGCAGTACTCTCATGCTGAGATTCCTTCCCTGAGAATCTTCCTCTGTTTGAAGCCAGAGAGAAAAGGACCAGGTCCTGATATCTAGAAACCTTGACTCCAAGTCATTTTTAAAAGAGCTCCCATGTGCTCAGATCTCTCCATTCACCTCAGTGAAGGTGTTTAAGCCATCCTTTGAGAAATCTTCCTCCACTGGAGCAATCACTGAGGGATCCCTTCCAGATGGCAGAACTCTGTGCATGCCCTGGAGCTTCACATCTTATGAGGACTCGGTGCATTGAGGACTTTCTTTTATTTTCCCCTTGAAGGTGCACATCCATTTGAATCAACTGTAAACAGACATTGCATGGCTTTTCAATCAGGAGGAACCATTAACTTAAAATTTATGGGCTGTTGCTCAAAGTGGCAAAAAAATAAAAGGATTCATAGCTCATTTTATAGACAGAAAGACGCAGGATCAGAGAGTGGGGGGTAGAAGGAGACAAGCAGTATCAGTGCAGCACAGCATTCATCTCCACTCAGTGTTTAAATATTTAGGTATTGTTTGCTCCCAGTCTTGCTGTAGGATATTGAATAATCTCTTCCACATTAACTTTTATGTTGCAAATATTCCCGGAACACACAAAAAAGGGTCCCTTTTCATCTGCCAAAATGAAAAAGAGAGGATATCAATAACTAAGCTGCTTTTCATAAGTCATATTAAATCAAGACATATGCTGATAGCATTAATGATTGTGCAGAATTCCCATTAGGGAAGAATTATAGCAAATATGGCTCTTTGAATAGATGTAAGAAGATGTTTGTCTAGCAGGGGAAGAAAAAAGATCCGATTCAATTATTTTCAAAAAAAATTAGAGATCTTTGCTCTGACTGTTTAGGTGGCTTCTGGTAAATAAAGGTTCACCAGGTCACCTTGAGTTCTGCTATAGAAAAATTTGTTGTGTCTTAAGGCTTTATGTCTTAAGTTCCCCCATGGATGTGGTTGGACATTAAAATACAGAATGACCATATTCAATTTAAGGCTGAAGAAGAGCAATTGCATTCCTTGATTATATTTTAGATTTTATTGAATTTCAACAGGGAGAAATGTAGTATACTAAACTTATGTAGTAAAAATTAAATGCACATATATAAGATGGGAGACACCTGGCTTGACAATAGTACATGTGAAAAGGATCTGGGTGTCTTAGTAGACCACCAGCTCAACATGAGTAAATAGTATGATGCAGAAGATTAAAAAGCCAATGAAATTTAATGCTCCATCAGTAGAAGTCTCTAGATCAAGGGAAGTAATAGTCACACTCTTTTCTGCTTTGGTCATACTTCACCTGGAATAATACTGCATTCATTTCTGGGCACCACAATTCGAGAGGGATGTTGAGAACCTGGAGTGTGTCTGAAGGAGGGTGACTAAAATGGTGAAGGGTCTTGAAACTATGCTCTTTGAGGAACACCTTAAGGAACTGGGCATGTTTAGCCTGGAGAAGAGAAAGTTAAGGCGTGATATGATAGCAGTGTTGAATATCTGAAGGGATGTTATACTGAGGGTGGAGCAAGCTTGTTTCTGCAGCTCCAGAGACTCGGACACAAAGCGAAGGATGCCAATTACAGGAAAGAAATTCCACCTCAACATAAAGAAGAACTCCCTAAGGATAAGAGCTGCTGGTCAATGGTAGATACTGCCTTGGAGAACAGTAGCATCTCCTTCTTTGGAAATTTTAAACAGGCTAGATAGTCATTTATCAGGGGTGCTTTGATTATGTATTTCTGTAAGGCAGAGATTGGACAGGGTGACCCTTGGTGTCTCCTCTAACTCTATTATTCTAATCTTACAGCTGGAAGGGTCTGCAATGGCCATCTAATCCAGCCCCCTGCCAGGGAGAAATACATAACTAAAGCACACCTAAAAAGTGGCCATCTGAGCTCTCTTTAGAAACCTCTAAAGAAGGTGATGGCTTCAACCAATGGAAAAGTGATTTCACCAAAACATTAGAGAGAACATGTTGGCTGTAAAAACTGTTTGGGTGGAACATACAGCCTCAAAAGATGGTGGGCTCAATTTCTTTGGAGATATTTAAACAGTGGTCGGATGGGGACCTTCCGTGGTGTGCTTTAGTTCTGTTTTCCTGCATGGCAGGGGATTGGATGACATGACCCTTGTGGTTCCATACAATTCGAAGATCATATGATTCTGTAATTATTGCTTTTTTTCTGGTCAATCATGCCAGAAATCCAAGGGCTATATGTTTGAACCAGTGTCCAAAATGTGATTGACCATGGAGTGAGCACTGAAGATCAAAGTAGACATTAAGAATAATTTGGATTCTCTGCACTGAACACACTTTTCTTCCAGGGATGGAAGAGATGTGTTTTAGGAATCTGACTTACAAATTAAGCTCATGTTTACCCTCCATTGACCAATTGCAAAAGGAAGCATGCTAAACACCATAGGCAAAGAAAAACACATGCTATGACAAACAGATGTCTTTCAGTACTAGAGGGAGCATTTTTTCTAAATGCATGATAAGTACGTTGTGCAGTTGGAGTCTGAGAATGACCATCAGCATAAAGAGATTTTTAAAAGAGTCACAGAGAAAAGAATTTATGGAGGGTGAGTCTACAGACCACAATTAATTATGGGGGCAAAATAGAGCCCCTGCATTCACAGGCAGTATACCTCAGAATGCCAGATGGTGGGGGCAGAGAACAAGGGAGGGATTACTTGGTAATGCTCAGCTTGTCAGAGGCTTCTTTGAAGCATGTGACAAGCTGTTGCTGGCACACATTTTTTGGTCTGATCCAGAAAAGCAGTATTCATTAGAAGAGGTCAAAATACACTGGTCTACCTCCAAGTCTCCAGAGATTCATTAGGTTGCATTAAATTACACAGATGAAGGACTCGTTGGAAATAATACATAGGAGGTATCCTAATTAAGCATGCTTGGGTGACATATTTATAGCCTCCACAGTCCCCGTAACCTTGTAGTAGGCTTGCCATATTATTCATATGTAGTTTGAAGGGCACTCTGCCAGAATCCCAGGCTTTAAAGGCTATCAAGAAAGATCTTGACAAGCTGGAATGTATCCAGAGAAAGGCAACCAAGATAATCAATGCTTTAGAAGCCAGGCCTTACGAGGAACAGTTTAGGGAGCTGGGTATGTTTAGCCTGGAAAAGCAACATCTGAGAGGGACATGAAACATCCTTCATTGAAATCTAAAGACATATTACACAGAAAATGGAGCAAACTAGTTTTGTGTTGCTCCAAAGACTAGACCATGGACCAATGGATTCAAATTACTGTACAAGAAAAGAGATTTGAATGAAACTTTAGGAAAAACTTCTTGACTGTTAAGATCTGTTCAACAGTGGAATAGACTGCCTTGGTAGACTTTCCATTGGGGTTTCTTCGACTCTTCTTTGGAAATTGGAAAAAAAGGGCTTGGATGCACATTTTTCAAGAGTGCTTTACTTGTGTCTATCTGTATGTCAGGGAGTTGGACTGGATGGCCCCTGTGGTCCCTTCCAACTCTAAGATTCTGTGATTGTCACTAGTTTTTTCCCATTGTGTAGCAATAATGGTGGCAGAGGCATCATTTATGAGTACAGGTATAGCTCAGGTTTTTTTAAAAAAAAAATTAGATGCATTCCTGGGCATTACATCTTTAACAGAAACTTTGGTACCAGAGGCAGAAGTAACATGGAAATAATAGGGATGATTTCCTACAGCATAAAATGAAAGAGTAGTTCAACGTTGCAGGAAACATTTCATCTGAAACTAGCAATATGCACATGTAAAATGATACAACCACATCAGGGAAGCCTTGCATAAACAAACAAAAACATTTTAAGCCTTCTTGACACCATTTGAATGCTTCTTCCAACATGTTTCCAGGGGTGATTTTTGCTTTCACCAGCCTTCACTTTTTTAAAAATGATTTTTGTTTTGGTGGCCAAACATAAGCTCTGTGGTTTTTTAACATGCCGGGGAACATGTTAGTTGTTTCTGCTAGTCCTTCTGTTTTGCTGTTCACACATGCTCAATACAAGATTCTGGAGGCAGCTGCTGTTCACCTTCCTGCTGTAGGCAGATGCAGAAACAATGACACTAGGACTGGCTAGAACAGAATCCCATTCATTTCCAGCTCAAGATTTATTGTGTTGATCACTGAAGACTCACTCCTGCAACCCGATGACAAAAGTCTCTCCAGCCCTCTTTCATCACCCTTTCAATACTAATGCTGCTTAAAAAAAAACAACTCCCAGCTAGAAAGAGGACAGGGAGGATGGATGGAGGGTTGAGCAAGCATAACAAGTCTGTAAAAGGAGTCTCTTTGTCAGAGGCTTTGTTAACAAAGGTATGCCAGTACATATTTGATATAAAGTTGGAAGGGTCCCAAAGGGCTGCCTTGAGCCCCTGTTTTGGGGAAAAGGTAGGACATAACAATCATAAAGTTGGAAGAGACCCCAAGGGCTACCCAATCCAACCCTCTTCTGCCATGAAGGAAGACACAATCCATGCACTCCTATGACAAATGGTCATCCAGCCTCTCTTTACAAACCTCCAAAGGAGGAGAATCCACCACACTCCGAAGCAGCAGCATCTTCCACTATCAAACAGCTGTTACCCTCTGGAAGTTCTTTGTAATGTTGAGGTGGAATCTCTTTTCCTGTAGATTGAATCTATTGCTCAATGTCTTAGTCTCTGAAGCAATGAAAAATAAGCTTGCTCCAACTGCAATATGACACCTCTTCAAATATTTAAGCAGGGCTATCATATTACTCCTTAACCTTCTCTTCTCCTGGCTAAACATATCCAGCTCCTTAAGTCTCTCCTCGCAGGACTTTATGGTTTCCAGACTTTTCGCTTTCCTCAGGACACACTCCCATTTCTCAACATCCTTCTTGAACTTTGCTGCCCAGAACTGGACACAGGGTTATTCCAGATGAGGCCTGACCAAAGCAGAATAGAGTTTATATTACTTCTCTTGATCTAAACATGGCAATCCTATTCATGCAAGCTAAAATTACTTTGGGTTTTTTTGCTGCCACATCACACCATTGGCTTATTGTTAGCTTGTATTCTACTGACTCCTAGATCCTTTTCAGACATACTATTGTCAAGCCAGGTGTCACTCACCCTAAATGTGTGCATTGTGTCCTGTATTGTACATTGCACACTGCACATGCAAATGAACATGCACCTTTGTATTGCCCATTTGGTTGCCTAAAGTCTGAATTCACTAACAAGGTGGCATTGTGCAACAACTCTATGAGCATAAAGCTCTGTTTTTCCTACTCAGTGCAGGATCATGGTCAGCATGTTGTGAAACAGAAGTGACAGCCTGGATTCTGGAAAGTTGTTGATAGCAGTGGATTAGAAAGAATGACAGTTGTTCCCACGAAGTATAAGACAACTCAAGAGATGTCATAGAAAAATACCATTTGGGGACATAAATAGGCCATTGTTAATTGGCTGGAGAGTGGCATTAATCTCAATAGTCTAATTCAGCAAATAAGAGCACTCTTTCCTTGTGGAGCCATTTTCAGGCAAACTCCAGCACAGCACATTGTCTGTGCTGAAATTATCAGCTTTCAAATGCCAACCTCACAGAAGGCATCTCTATTAAAACATTTTCATCTTCCCTCCCCTCCTTTTTTTTTTTTAAAAAAAAAAACAAATTAACATCACAGGGTCTTTTTCAAAACTCAAAATAATGAAAAGAAAATAACTCCAAGGACAAAAAAATCCTTCCGGCAAACACAGTTTTGCCAATCAGAGCATAGCCCAAATAGCGAGATTACTAAATGGAGATCAAAGAGGCAATTCCAGTTGGAAATTTGGTCCATTTGCAAAAACCACAGATAATCTTTAATGGCATAGGCATGGAAATTAAAGGTGGGGGGAATGTAATGTGATTATTTTCTAGGAGGAAAACCTCCTGTCCATAGCTGCAGGCGACAAAGCAATGGGACTGTGTTACAAAAGCAATACAACAAAGTGATGGGATGGACAGGCAATGTGTTGCTGTAATTATTGATTACATCTCATTTAGGAGGCTTGGAGACAACTCCATTCCAGGACAAAAAGCCTAAGACTGCTCCATTGTGCAAAAGGAAAAAATATATATATTTCTCAAAAAGTGTCCCCAAAACAAATGTAAATACAAAGTGATAAATGTTGCAATGGGTGGAAGAAGGGAGGGAAATGGCATTCATAATACTGTACCTTGCAAATTTTTGCAACTAGAATTTGAACGACGTCAAAGCCATTCTATTTGATATTTTAAAAGGGGCTCACAATCTGCACATAGGAGTTTATCACATGGGCGGGATCCCATGCAAAAACAGGATTTACACTGGAAAAAACCCACAAAAACAGATTGACTTTCAGATCTCTTTTTTTGATAAAATTACCAGCTTGGTAGATGAAGGGAATGCTGTGGATATAGTATACCTCGATTTCAGTAAGGCCTTTGACAAGGTTCCCCATGACATTCTTGCAAACAAGCTTGCAAAATGTGGGATAGACAAGTTAACTGTTACATGGATTTGTAATTGGTTGACTGGCCGAACTCAAAGGGTGCTCAACAATGGCTCCTTTTCATCCTGGAGAGAAGTGACCAGTGGGGTCCCACAGGTTTCTGTCCTGGGCCCAGTCCTATTCAACATCTTTATTAACGATTTGGATGACAGAATTGGGGGCATACTTATCAAATTTGCAGATGACACTAAACTGGGAGGAGTAGCTAATACCCCAGAGGACAGGATCAAAATTCAAAATGACCTGAATAGACTAGAAAGCTGGGCCAGTGCTAACAAAATGAAATTCAATGCGGAGAAATGTAAGGTTCTGCACTTAGGGCGGAAAAATGAAATGCACAGATATAGGATGGGGGACACCTGGCTGAATGAGACCACATGTGAAAGGGATCTAGGAGTCCAAGTAGACCATAAGCTGAACATGAGTCAACAGTGTGATGCGGCAGCTAAAAAAGCCAATGCAATTTTAGGCTGCATCAATAGAAGTATAGTTTCTAGATCAAGGGAAGTTATAGTGCCACTCTATTCTGCTTTGGTCAGGCCCCACCTGGAATACTGTGTCCAGTTCTGGGCACCACAATTCAAAAAGGATGTGGAGAAACTGGAGCGGGTCCAAAGGAGGGCAACTAAGATGGTGAAGGGTCTGGAAACCTTGCCCTATGAAGAACGCCTTAGGGAGCTGGGGATGTTTAGCCTGGAGAAGAGAAGGTTAAGAGGTGATATGATAGCCCTGTTTAAATATTTGAAGGGATGTCATATTGAGGAGGGAGCAAGCTTGTTTTCTGCTGCTGCAGAGACTAGAACGCGGAACAATGGATGCAAACTGCAGGAAAAGAGATTCCACCTCAACATTAGGAGGAACTTCCTGACAGTAAGGGCTGTTCGACAGTGGAACACACTCCCTCGGAGTGTAATGGAGTCTCTTTCCTTAGGGGTCTTTAAGCAGAGGCTGGATGGCCATCTGTCAGGGATGCTTTGACTTGGAGTTCCTGCATGGCAGGGGGTTGGACTGGATGGCCCTTGGGGTCTCTTCCAACTCTATGATTCTATTCTATTCTATTCTATGATACACATTCTGCTGAATGCCAACATGGTGAAGCTGACTGTGTAGCCATCAATGTGCCATTTGTCATCCTATTTTGCAACGGTTATTTCACAATGACCAAAAAGGTGCAACTGCCCTCACTGTGGAATTTAGGTGTTTCAGACCAACATCATTCTGGCTTAGGGAAGCAAAGAATTTTCAACAAAATTCAAAATATGGTTAAAAAAACATGTTTCTCAAGAGTCAGGAAATTTTGACAAGGATAACCCTAGGCTGACAAGAAGCTTTGCTGTTCAGGACTTTTTCTATACAAAATTCACACTTGTTTTAGCACAGAAAATGGTATTCAAAACTTTTATTTTCTACGCATAAAATGCTATTTTCTACACACAAGGACTGTGTGCACGTTTTATCTATAAGTGCCCAACGGCAGACTTTTTTTGCACATAAAACATCATTGCCTGCATAGAAAAGGTATTTCTGCACCAAAGGATTTGCAAAATTTTGCATAAAGTCCTGAATTGGGAATAACCTTCAAGAAGTGCAAGAAAATTGCTGAAATTATTCCTTGCATTTTTTGATGACACCATCAGTGAAGAATTACAGCCCTGATTCTAGCCAGCCTCTTTCACACTGACCCATAATGGATAAAACGTGATGGCAAAAATAGAAATGTAAACCTTTGACAGGCATAGGCATTAGGGGTAGGAAGAATATTCATCACTCTTCATTTCCTGGCAATGTCATTGGTTTCCCGACACATGGGGTATTCCTGCCAAAAAGTATCCTGCGGCCATTAGGTTCTTTGTGAAGTCTCTCACGGAATTATTCAACACAGAAATGCACATGGTTCTTCTACAAAAAGTGCATTTTCCCCTTCCCTTGAATAAGTATGTTTCATGCAAAAAGCTCTAACCCGAAACATGGTAGTTTTTCCAGCTAGAGTAGACTAGTTGAGTGATGAATCAACAGGTAAGTAAAGTCCCATAAAATAAATGGATCACCTCTATTTGGAACTAATGGTAAGATTTCGCTCACTGTTGTCCATACAGAAAACACTTTTTTTTTTTAACACACAAAGTCTGCCATTTTACGCAACATAATTTCTGAACAGTTTTTGTAAAGTACAAATGCTTCTGGAAAACTGCAATGGAATCTTGGTTTTCTTCTGTAGGCGACATAATGCTGTGAAGAACATCACCACCACCACCATCATTATCCCACCTTTCTCCCAAAGTGGGACCAACCCAAGGCGGCTAACAACATATATATATAAAACATTAAAACAACAATTGAAATTATACAATTTAAATCATAAAAAATATTTTAAAAATTACAAATATAAAATTTAAAACATACAAGTGAAAAATAATAATCTAAAACCAACCCCCTCATCCCCCAATAAAACCAAGCCTGCAAGATCTTTAAAAACCTGTTTAAATAAAAATGTGGGGAAAATATTCATGTTTCCATGCATGTTTCCATGAATGTGAAAATTTGCATTCCTATAAACACGTGTAATTTGGTTATGGCAGCATCGTGTGATGGCTTCCAGGACCTAAAGCTCCATCACAGACCAAACAACCCAGACCAGACTGTAGTATCACATCACATATAAATTTTCAAGAAAGTGCACTCCCTCACTAACTTGTAGGTTGGTTAGCAAGTAACAACTTGGAGCTCTAAATTAGTCCTGCTTTTTGGAAAGATGCTAGCAACTCACCTCATCCCTTGTTCCAGAGACTGCCAGGCATGAAATTATTTTTAAGTGCAAAAGAACCCCAGCTTACCCAAAACTGCAGGAAGGACTGGTAGACCACCCAGCAGGAAGTAAAGCATAGGAAGTGTACCAAAACTAACAAAATGAATTTCAACAAGGAGAAATGTAAGATGGAGTTAGGCAGAAAAATAATTGAAAACCACAGGTATAGGATGGGGGACACTTGCCTTGACAAGTACATGTGAAAGGGATCTAGGAATCCCAGCAGACCACAGGTTGAACATGAGTCAACCATATGACGCGGAAGCTTAAAAAGCCAATGTGATTCTAGGCTGCATCAATAGAAATATAGTGTTTAGATCAAGGGAAGTAATAGTGACACTCTATTCTGCTTTGGTCAGGCCCCACCTGGAATAATACTGTGTCCAGCTCTGGGCAACACAATTCAAGAAGGGTATTGACAAGGTGGAGCATGTCCCAAGGAGGCTGGCCAAATGGGTGAAGGGTCTGGAAACCACCAAGTTCTATGAGGAGCAGGTGAGGGAGCTGGGTACGTTTAGCCTGGAGAAAAGAAAGTTAGGAGGTGATACGATAGCCCTGTTTAAATATTTGAAGGGGTGTCATATTGAAGGTGGAGCAAGCTTGTTTTCTGCATTTCCAGAGACTAGAATATGAGAAATAGATTCACATTCCAGGACAGAGATTCCACCTCAATATTAGGAGGACAGTAAGAGCTGTTTAAAAGCGAAAAACACTCCCTTGGAGAGTGGCGGGGTCTCCTTCTCTGGAGGTATTCAAACAGAGGCTGGATGGCCATCTGTCAGGAAGGTTTTGATTATTACTCACCCTTTACATGAGAGTAGGGTGTTTTCCAGCTGAACATAGGAAGTGTGTTTGGAGTACTGTAGCTCCCAGAACACCCACACACACACACACACACACACATACACACTTGAATTTGAATTTTTTTCCAGGTGGAGGTTTCTGCTACATGGCAATCTCCCCATTTTTGTAATCCATAGAATGGCAGAGGCTGTAGAGTTATATCAATTTAAGCTGAAAAGGATGTTGATTGAGACCACATTACTAAATAATTTAAGCAAAGAGTGATTTAAGAGGCCCCAAATATGGAGGTATTAAAGCCAAAATGGCAGAAAACAAGATGGCAATTAAGGCTGGAAAACAAAAGGACATTCTAGAATTATGAGCAAAGCATTAAATGCAACATAAATGTAGAGGAGAGCAGTAAATGCACCATAAGTGAATAAACCGACCGCAGATAACAAATTACAGTACAGTAGAAAGCAGCATCTATATATGACCCATCAGATATGAAGGCACTGAAGCAGAGGAACGATTGCAAAATGCGCTGCCATCAAACTCAAACTGATTCTTATGAGCTAACACTAAACTCATACTTTGAGTCAGTATCTCTTCCTATCCAGGCTGGCCTCACCATTCTTAGCACTGGCTTTGGGAGATTGTACCTTTTGTTTGGCCAAAGGGATACTGCTGGTAATATGATGATGGTGGTGGTGGTGGTGGTGGTGATGATGATGATGATGATGATGATGATGATGATGATTTCTTGGCCCCCTTCCCCATGGATTGAGGCAGGGAACAATAAACAGACCACTGAATGTATAACATCAGTTTAAAAATGCAACATCACTTACAGATGCACATCAACTAAAACGATGATTGCCAGACTTTGGTCCTCCAGATGTTTTGGATTTCTGCTCCCAGAATCTATGAACTTCATCCAAGCTGACTGGGGCTTTTGGGAGCTGAAGCTCAATAACACCTAGAAGACCAAAGTTTGGGAGGCACTGAATTAGAAGAACAGACAAGACACATGGATATTAAAACAACCCCCATTTAAAGTTCATCATTTAAAATTGAATATATATGTATGTACCTCCCGGCCTGCTGTCCAGCAGCCTCACTGCCTGAGCTGGCTAAGATGGTTCAGAGATGGCACTGGAGAATCTATGATTCTATGAGTCTAAACCCAGGGCTGCATTTTTGGAGGACTTTAACATCCATCCAGAGGTTGCCTCGATAAGGCCTTCATAGGCTTTAAGGGCTATCATGACAAAGGATGTCATATTGAGGATGGAGCAAGCTTATTTTCTGTTGCTCCATAGATGAGACATAGAGCAATGGTTTCATACTACAGGAAAAGAGATTCCATCTCAACTTAGGAAGAACTTCCTGATAGGAAGAGGCGTATAGCAGAGTCTCCTCCTCTGGAGGTTTTTAAAAAGAGGCTAGATGGCCATCTCTCAACAGGATTGCTTTGACGGTAAATTCCTTCACAGTAATGCATTGAACTGGATGGTCCTTAGGGTCTCTCCCAATTCTATGATTCTATGGTGCTGTTAACCATGGCACTGTCTCAGTACATCTTTGGTCCAGCACATGTATTAGGACATACAGCAGACTTGGGTTTTGCTATTGAGAGGATGAAGGACAATCCAGTTTTAGGATCTCCCAGTTACCATGGTCAGATCACTTCCTTGTGAATAGGGAATTAAAAATCACCCAATTGGCTTCTGTTGCAACCCTGACCTCCCTTGGTCCTAATGCAATGCTCAAACCACTCTCGCTTGAACTCACTACTGGTGATCTAATTTCTTGAAGATGGAGAGTGAGGCCAAGACCATAGATCATGTTTGGGTAACATCAAAACCTCTTCTTGTGGAGCTATGCACTGATTGTTCTATGCAACACTTGTGTTGAATGACAACATTGCACAACTGAATGTACATCTGAATGGGCAACCGAATGCAAAACCAAATCTACAGGAACATATATGTGCAATGCACAACTGCACCTACGTACATTGCTAATGCACATGCAACAGCTACAGTTCTAGCAGTCTTGTCACTCCATTGTGGGCAAAAATGTCCTTCTGAAGACAAACTTATGCACGTGTACAATTTCTGACCAAGATGGCCACAATAAACCAGGCAGTTTGCCAACATGATTGCCACTGCAAGAAAGGACATGTACTTGGTATCCCCTGGTTTTGGTTCCAGGCTCTGCCATGGGTGCCAAAATCTGTGGATGCTCAAGTCCTATTAAAAACAGTAGCATAGTAAAATGGTGTCTCTTATATAAAATGGCAAAATCAAGGTGTGCTTTTTGGAATATATATATACACACACACACATACCATGGATGGTTGAATCCATGGATAACAAACCCATGGATAAGGAGGGTTGACAAGAGCTGTATCTGCACTGTAGAAATAATGCAGTTTGACACCACTTTAAATGTCATGGCTTCATCCATTGAAATAATAATAATAATAATAATAATAATAATAATAATATCAATATCCTGGGATTTGTTGAGGCACCAGATCATTCTGACAGAGAAGGCTGAATATCTCACAACACTACAAATCCCAGAACTACATGGCATGGATCCATGCTAGCATGGTGTAGTGGCTTGAGCACTGTACTGTGACTCTGGAGACCAGGGTTTGAATTGGCAGTTGGCCATGGAAACCCACTGGGTGACCTTGGGCAAGTCACAATCTCCCAGCCTCAGAGGATGGCAATGGCAATCTGGCCCCCAGAAGAAACTTGGCAAGAAAAGCCTATGATAGGTTCGCTTTAGGAAGTTGGAAACAACTACTATGGCACACAACAAAAACAACAACAATGGTAATTAAAGCAGTGTGAAACTCCATTAATTCCACAGTGCAGATGCTGCCTATGTTCTTTCAATTAAATAATGATAATTTGCAAGGTGGGGAATGTCCTTGTTGACCAGAACTGATCATGCTTCCATTTCAAATGACCAGTTAGAAGGAGCTCCTCAAACAATGAGAGTGAAAAACACTTCCCAGGCCTATCTTTTATAAACTTTCATCAAATTACCCTTCAACAAATTGCCTGGGGAGTTCAAACAAGCTACCCATCAGTGTGAACGGGATGGCAAAATTGCCAGCTGAATTAACCGCAGCTCTTGAGAATTATGATGGCTGTCTCTATGCCACCACTGTAAGAAGAAAAAGCTTTTTAGGATATTTTTAGCAACTTCTTCCCTTGGGAAAAGTGGCTTAAAACCCAAGGATGGGGACCACCCCCAGCCCCAATGCTGTTCCCTGCTCCAATGCAATGGAAGGGATGGTGATAGCAAAAATGTGATGTGATTCAGCCAGAACGTTTCAGGGTGCAGCTCAGCTGAAACTAATTAAAAGTGAGTCTTGAGTGCCTGTCATGGAGCTGAAGCCTTTGGTGGAGCTGAACATCCATCAGGCAAATTGTACACGCAGAGGCTTTGCACAGCTTCTAATTCTTATGAGACGTATTATTTTTCCCTAGTTGGATTTACAAGTCTAGAAGCATAGAATGAGAGAAAAAGAAGGAACCCCAAGAGCCATCTAGCCTTCTCCACATATATACATCTGCTCAGGTGTTTGTTCCTGAAAAGTTGTCACATCTGCTCAAAGACCTCCATGGAAGGAGTCTCCACCATCTTCTGAAAGGGTCTATTCCACTGTTGACCAGCTTTCACCGTCAATAAATTCTTCCTAATTTCTTCTAATCTGAATCCATATTGATTTGGATCCTACCTTCTGGAGTTGCCCCCCCCCCCCCCCAAAATTTCCTCCATCTTCTACATATATACCAGCCCTTCCAATATTAAAATATGTTGAATTATGACTCTGGAAAGCAGGGTTCAATTCCCTGCTCGGCCATGACAAACCCACTGGGTTACCTTAAGCAAATCACACTCTCTCAACCTTAGAAGATGGTAATGGCAAATATCCTCTGAAGGAATGTGACTAGAAAACAGTGGGCATCTTCCAGGAGTGCTTTAGTTGTGTATATCAACACACACTTGGGGTCCCTCCCAGCTCTAAGATTCTATGATACTAAGCTACACACACCTAAGTTCCCTTACACTTGTGTTCAAAGTTTTTGGCCATGATATTCAAATCTGGGGAAGCAGAATCAAACATGCTGCATCATCATGCATTTCACATGTATATAAGGAGTCCAGGTGGTGAGGTGGTTAAATGTCGATACTGCAGCCACAATGTTATGAGTTCCGTCCCAGGGCTCCAAGGTTAACTCAGCCTTCCATCTTTTCATAGGTCAGTAAAATGAGTACCCAGCTTGTTGGGGGCAATGGCTTACACATTGTAAACTGCTTAGGGAGTGCTAGTTCAGTGACAAACGGTATAGAAATGTAAATGCTATTACTGTTGCTATGCAGTGGCACTTTGTGCATTGCACACTGTGCATGCAGATGTGCACTGAGTATGGCAATCATGCATTTCACATTCGGTTTGCACATTTAGTAGCGGTGTTGCAATTCAGTAGTGCACAACCATAATGTATGTCTGGGAGTGCAAAATTGCACATTGTCACCTGGATGTAGGATCTCAGCCTGTCAATCTCTCCTCTAAAGTTCAGGCTACAGCTTGGAACAGATTCATGGCCCCACTGACTTAAGAGTTTTTTTTTACTTTCCCCCTCCAGCTCCCAAAATTCCTCATAGCAAATCTTTGCTTCATACGGAAACCATGCCTTATGATGAGAGACTTAGGGAGAGGGATATGTTTAGCCTGGAGAAGAGATGGTTAAGAGGCAATATATTAACCCTGTTTAAGTATTTGAAGGGATGTCATATTGAGGAGGGAGCAAGCTTGTTTTCTGCTGCTCCAAAAACTAGAACACAGAACAATGGATTCAAGCTACAGAGAAAGAGATTCCACCTAAACATTAGGAGCAACTTCCTGACAGTAAGAGCTCTTGGAGCCACTCCCTCTGAGAGTGGTGGAGACTCCTTCTTTGAAGGTTTTTAAACAGAGGCTTGATGGACATCTCTCAGGGGGCTTTGTTTCTTAGTTCCTGCATGGAAGAGGTTGGACTGGATGGCCCTTGGGGTCTCTTCCAACTCTATGGAGTTTATCACATGGGAGGAATTTCTCTCAATTGCGATTGGAGCCAATTTGCAATTACGTGAATTCTCTAGTTTAGCAAATTTACGTGAAATTTGATTGTGTTTGGAATGCATTCAGAATGACTTCCCATTTCCCGAAAATGACCCCCCCCATTGCCTGCAATTGCATGAGCTATTCTAATATGCAATTATGTGAAACCCCTGATTGCATTCAGAATGACTTCCCATTGCCCAAAATTGCATGGGATGCACTCATTCCCAATAATGTGAAACCCCATGATTGCTTTCGGATTGCCATTGCATTATACCCCCCAAATTCTGTTGTATGATAAACTCCTATGATTCTATATTTACAAGCCTAGAAAATAAAAATAAATCCCTGGAGTTGACTAGAGAGGGTGCTTGAAAACATGCACGGTGAGGAGAAGGGTATTCATTCCTTCTGAAGAAAAGGTTCACATGGAATCTGGCCATTCTTCTGTTCCCAAACTTAAACTCTTACTTTAGGGACTGAGAAATCAAAATCGATATAGAGACTGGAGGTTTGTGTCAAGATGCAAATGAAATGTGCCACATAACAGAATGGTATTGCTCTTTGTTCTCCCCGTTTCCCTGTTTTGTTTTGTCTTGTTTCTGGAGCAGCACAGTGGACAAAAATAATCCAGTCAGATTGGTGTCTCATCTTCCAAGAGCTGATCAAAAGATTCTTTAAAGCCAATGGCCTGATTGGACAGATCACAAAGGTCAGTGCCGTGGACAGACTCTGCAGACTTGAAAGCCAAGAACATAAAAGCAGGCAGCCTTGCTCAGGAGGCAAAAGAAAAGCTCCAGGGGTTGCTACCCTGAGAAGGACTATACGCTTTTAGGCCACCAGCTTGCATCCGCATCTGACAAGTAGCAGGCAAAGAGAGCTGCTGGCCAGCAAGTGATAGATGCAGAGCGACATGGTCAACTTTCAATTGCTTTGCTATAGAACAGCTGCCTCTGGTGTGAACAGCACACACTTAATTGCATTAATTAGCACTTTGGTGGGTGTCCTCCCCATGCAAGGGACCTCAAAGAATGGTGGCAACCCCCAACCATGTTCAGTGCTGATGGGAAGGATAAAGAGCTTCCAGTGATGAGTGAAAGAGGGGATTTTGTGTCTGTGGGAAAGAATCTTGGAGAGAAGAGACCAGTAGGGTGCCACGGGGTTCTGATCTGGGCCCAGGGCTATTATCAATGACTTGGATGAATGAATAGAGGGCATGCTGATCAAAATTGCAGATAACATCAAATTAGGAGGAGTTGCTAATACCCCAGAGGAGAGAAGATCAAAATTCAAAATGACCTTAATAGATTAGAAAGCCAAAACTAACAAAATAAATATCAGCAGGGAGAAATGTAAAGTACTACACATAGGGTGAAAAAAAAAATGAAAGGCACAGATGCAGAATAGGGGACACCTGTCTTGACAACAGTACATGTGAAAGGGATCTAGTAGTCCTAGCAGACCACAGGTTGAACATGAGTCAACAGTGTGATGCAGCAGCTAAAAAGGCCAATGCAATTATAGGCTGCATCAATAGAAGTATAGTGTTAAGATCAAGAGAAGTAATAGTGCCACTGTATTCTGCTTTGATAAGGCCTCACCTGGAATAATGCATCCAGTTCTGGGTACCACTGTTCAAAGAGGAGTTGAAAAGCTGGAGTGTGTTCAGAGGAGGGCAATCAAAATGGTGAAGGGTGTGGAACTCTGCATTATGAGGAGAGACTTTATCTGAAAAGGGAAGAGAAACAATTAGCACCAGGGTGATGATTTGCAAGAAAAACTTTTCCTTCTGCGTCGTGTCTTGTATACAAATGTGAAGCTTGAGACCGGATCACGTTATAAAATATTGCTACTAGATTGATGCTCACAAGAGAAAGGCACAAGCAACGCAATGCAGCTGGGGCAAATCTCTGTGATGCCTTTGTTCTGACAGGGGAAGAATCACTTGTAACACCAAAGAACAAAAGGAAGGCAGAAGAAACAAAAGGAGAACAATTAAAGAAAAAAACCCTCAAACTATTCAAAACAGATCCTTAACAATGAAAACTGCCACGTAAATGTTCCACCTCTCCTGTAATCTCAGGAAATATTAAAGAGAGAGCAACCCCAAAGGAAAGCGCACGATGTGCGGCAGATTAAAGGAGCTGTCTCCTGCTTGACGGGACTGTCATCTCTGCCCCAATCAGCCATCATTCATTAAAGCAGAAAGGATCTCTTTATTTCCTAGCATGGAGGCAAAGGCATTTGGCAAGGATAAACCGGTTGGTAACATAATCCATTTGGATGAGATGAGGCTGTATCCATACTGCAGAAATAATCCAGTTCAACACCATTTTAATTGTGATGGCTCAGTGCTATAGAATCCCAAGAACTGTAGCTTGCCGTGGCACCTGAGTCCTCTGACAGTGGATGGTAAATGCATTGAACCATGGCAATTAAAGTGGCATCAAACTGGATTATTCCTGCATTGTGGATGCAGAACAAAATGGCAGCAAAAAGGAGGGAGAAACAGGGCAATTGGGATGGGGGTGCCCGAGTATTTCATCCTCACATAGGAAGGGATAGTTATGGCTGTTTGTTACCGACTCTGGGGGGAAACAAACACTGTTCTCCATACTCTCTCCTTCCTGAAATACAGGGGCATTACTAGCATAGTGACACTATAGCTTCCCAAACAGAAACAGGCTCTGCCATTGGCCTACATCCCTTTAAAATTGAGAAACTGGAGTGTGTCCAGAGGGGATGACCAAATTAGTAAAAGGTAACTAATAATTAGTAAAAGGTAATTAGTAATTAGTAAAAATTTGTATGTTTAGCTTGGAGAAGAGAAGGTTAAGGGGTGATAGCCAAGTTTAAACATTGGAAAGGATATCATGCTGAGGACGGAGCAAGCTTGTTGTTTTCTGCTGCTCCAGAGAATAGCACATCCAGCAATGAATTGGAACTACAGGAAAAGAGATTTCACTTCAACATTCGGAGGAACCTTCTTGACAGTAAGAGCTGTTCCACAGTGGAAGATACTGCCTTGGAGTGTGATGGAGTTTCCTTCTTTGGAGGTTTCTAAACAGAGGTTGGAGGGCCATCTGTCTAGGACACTTTGATGGTGACTTCCTGCATGGCACAATGGGATTGGACTGTATGGCCCTTGAGGTCTCTATCAACTCTATGAATCCATGAAAATGCTGAAGATATGGCATATGTGGGGAAAGGCTCAGTAGGAGGAGAAAGGAGAGTACATAGAATCATAGAATCATAGAATCATAGAATCATAGAGTTGGAAGAGACCACAAGGGCCATCCAGTCCAACCCCCTGCCATGCAGGAACTCCAAGTCAAAGCATCCCTGACAGATGGCCATCCAGCCTCTGCTTAAAGACCCCTAAGGAAGGAGACTCCACCACACTCCGAGGGAGTGTGTTCCACTGTCGAACAGCTCTTACTGTCAGGAAGTTCCTCCTAATGTTGAGGTGGAATCTCTTTTCCTGCAGTTTGCATCCATTGTTCCGCGTTCTAGTCTCTGCAGCAGCAGAAAACAAGCTTGCTCCCTCCTCAATATGACATCCCTTCAAATATTTAAACAGGGCTATCATATCACCTCTTAACCTTCTCTTCTCCAGGCTAAACATCCCCAGCTCCCTAAGGCGTTCTTCATAGGGCAAGGTTTCCAGACCCTTCACCATCTTAGTTGCCCTCCTTTGGACATGCTCCAGTTTCTCCACATCCTTTTTGAATTGTGGTGCCCAGAACTGGACACAGTATTCCAGGTGGGGCCTGACCAAAGCAGAATAGAGTGGCACTATAACTTCCCTTGATCTAGAAACTATACTTCTATTGATGCAGCCTAAAATTGCATTGGCTTTTTTAGCTGCCGCATCACACTGTTGACTCATGTTCAGCTTATGGTCTACTTGGACTCCTAGATCCCTTTCACATGTGGTCTCGTTCAGCCAGGTGTCCCCCATCCTATATCTGTGCATTTCATTTTTCCGCCCTAAGTGCAGAACCTTACATTTCTCCGTATTGAATTTCATTTTGTTAGCACTGGCCCAGCTTTCTAGTCTATTCAGGTCATTTTGAATTTTGATCCTATCCTCTGTGGTATTAGCTACTCCTCCCAGTTTAGTGTCATCTGCAAATTTGATAAGTATGCCCCCAATTCTGTCATCCAAATCGTTAATAAAGATGTTGAATAGCACTGGGCCCAGGACAGAACCCTGTGGGACCCCACTGGTCACTTCTCTCCAGGATGAAAAGGAGCCATTGTTGAGCACCCTTTGAGTTCGGCCAGTCAACCAATTACAAATCCATGTAACAGTTAACTTGTCTATCCCACATTTTGCAAGCTTGTTTGCAAGAATGTCATGGGGAACCTTGTCAAAGGCCTTACTGAAATCGAGGTATACTATATCCACAGCATTCCCTTCATCTACCAAGCTGGTAATTTTATCAAAAAAAGAGATCAGGTTCGTTTGGCATGACTTCTTTTTCTGAAACCCATGTTGGCTTTTTGTGATTATGGCATTGGCTTCTAAATGTTTGCAGACTCTCTGCTTAATGATCTGCTCTAGCACCTTTCCTGGAATTGATGTCAGACTAACTGGACGATAATTGTTGGGATCCTCTTTTTTTCCCTTTTTGAAGATGGGGACAACGTTTGCCCTCCTCCAGTCTTCTGGGACTTCTCCTGTTCTCCAGGAGTTCTCAAAAATTATTGCCAATGGCTCTGATATTACATTTGCTAGTTCTTTTAATACTCTAGGATGTAGTTCATCTGGTCCTGGAGATTTATATTCATTTAGGTTAACCAAGTATTCCTGTACTATCTCTTTACTTATTCTGTGCTGAAATTCCCCTATTCTGTCTTCTGCTCCATTATCCTTCGGTTGAGCACCTTTTGCCTTTTCTGAGAAGACTGAAGCAAAGAAGGTGTTGAGTAATTCTGCCTTTTCTCTGTCCCCTGTTAGCATTTTGCCATCTTCTGCACGCAGTGGCCCTACTGTTTCCTTCTTCTTCCTTTTGCTGCGGACATATCCAAAAAAGCCCTTTTTATTGTTCTTAACCTCTCTAGCAAGCCTGAGTTCATTCTGCGCTTTAGCTTTTCTGACTTTACCCCTACATGTGCTGGCTATTTGTTTAAATTCCTCTTTCGTGATTTCTCCATTTTTCCATTTCTTATACATGTTCCGTTTAAAACTTAGCTCATTTGAAAGTTCCTTAGTCATCCATCCTGGCTTCTTGAGACATCTACCATTTTTCTTCCTCATTGGAATTGTTTGAAATTGTGCCTTCAATATCTCCCTTTTGAGAAACTCCCATCCGTCTTGAACTCCCTTTTCTTTTAGTATTCCTGACCATGGGATCACTCCCAGTATTTCTCTAAGTTTATTGAAATTAGGTCTCCTAAAGTCTAGAGTGCGTGTCTGACTATGCCTAGCTTCTCCCTTCCACTGTATTACAAACTCCAGGAGAACATGGTCACTTCCACCTAAGGATCCAACCACTTGCACCCCATCAACTAGGTCTTCCCTGTTGGTTAAGATCAGATCTAAAATGGCTGATCCCCTTGTTGCCTCTTCCACCTTTTGGACAATGAAATTGTCTTCCAGGCAAGTGAGGAATTTGCTAGACTTTGAGGATTTGGCTGAGTTTGACTTCCAGCAAATATCCGGATAGTTGAAGTCCCCCATCACTACTACATCTCTCCTTCCTGATTGTGTGGTCATCTGTTCTAGAAAGGCATCATCCAATTCCTCTGCCTGAGTCGGGGGTCTGTAGTAGACTCCCACAGTAACATCCCTGTTATTTCCCTCTCCTTTAATTTTTATCCAGATGCTCTCCACCTGACTTCCAGTATTGACTTCCTGGATCTCTTCACTGGTGTAAATATCCCTGACATATAATGCTATTCCTCCTCCTTTCCTACTTGGCCTGTTTCTCTTAAAAAGGTTATACCCCTCTATTTCTACATTCCAATCATGAGACTCATCCCACCAGGTTTCAGTGATGCCTATTATATCATATTTCCCTTGTTGTGCTAGGAGTTCAAGTTCATCCTGCTTATTTCCCATACTCTGTGCATTAGTGTAGAGACATTTAAGACCATGTGTCCTCTTTACTTGCTGCTTTTGCACATTTTTTTGCCTCCTACTGTTGGGTCCTTGCACTGTTTGCCTTGTTCCCTCTATGCCACTTGGACTATTCTCTCCATCCCTTTTGTCTTCCAGTATAATGTCTCCCTCCCCCACATAACTCAGTTTAAAGCCCTCCTGATCAGATTCTTCAGACTGTTGGCAAAAACGTTTTTGCCAACTGGCGTGAGATGCAGCCCATCCCTTGCCAGAAGTCCCTCCTCATGGAACCGCAGCCCATGATCCAAGAATCCAAACTGTTCTTGGCGGCACCATCTACGGAGCCAGTTATTCACCTCTGCTATTTTCCTCTCCCTTCCTGGACCATGCCCTTCTACCGGGAGTAGAGATGAGATGACAACCTGTGCATCCATCTCTTTCAGCTTCCTTCCCAGAGCCTCATAATCCCTTTTGATATTCTGAAGGCTGTGCCTTGCAGTATCATTGGTTCCCACATGAACCAAAAGAAGGGGATAACGGTCAGTAGGTTTGACAAGTCTTGTCAGCCTCTCCGTCACATGATGGATCTTTGCCCCAGGGAGACAACACACCTCCCGAGACATCCTGTCAGGCCCACAAACCACTGCTTCTGTACCCCTCAGCAAGGAGTCCCCCACCACGACCACGCGCCTCCTCCGAGGCTTAGCAGTGGCTGTTCCTTTTCGTGATACTCTCAGGCTCCCCTGCTCTGTCCCTGATGTCTGTCCCTGCTGCTTTTCCTCATCATCTCTGACAACAGAGAGAGATTCAAAGCGATTCTGTAGCTGCAAGCCGCTCACAGAACGTTCCCTGGTTTCCTTACTTCTGTGTGTGACTTTCCTCCAAGCATCTACCTCTGTTATATGTGGAGTGACCTCCTCCACCCCAACAACTTCCTCTGTCTGTTTCCCACCCAAGACATTCTGGTCTGATCTGTTCAGGAGAATCTCCTGCTCTCTATGATGCTGGAGTGCAGATATCTGCTCCTCTAGCTGCTTTACTTTCTCTTCCAAGAGGACTACCAACTTGCACTTGTGGCAGGTGTAGTTCGCCACCTCTGTAGGCAAGAAGACAAACATCCCACAGGTGTTGCAGGTGACTGCTGCAGGGCCTTCAGTGTCCATACTGAGAAGTCTTAAGGAGGCACTGAAACAAGACTGTGGGCTTCCCTTGCTAGACTTGGCCTTTATTCCCAAGCTCTGTCACTGAGTTCAAGTCACGGGGCCTATAGTTATGTAGAGAGCTCCTGGCTGAAAGCTCCTTCCAAAGGCAAGTCTCTGATTCACTTCCTCTGATGCTTCAGGCCGGCTCCTCTTCTATTCTCTAAACACCTCCTTGACTAGATAAAATAAAAAAAAAAATCAAAATTCGCGCGCCGTTAGGCGCGCGCTTCTGCTAGCCTTGAGTAGCCTTAAGTAGCCTCCCAGCACTGGCTCCCAGAATGCAATGGCTCAAGTGTAAATTAAATTAGATCTCACCCAAGCACATGGACTACAGCCTCCTCCTTTTCTTTCTCCTCCTTAAAGGAAATGCAGCTTCTGCTAGCCTGCTAGCCTTGGCTCAAGTGTAAATTAAATTAGATCTCACCCAAGCACATGGACTACAGCCTCCTCCTTTTCTTTCTCCTCCTTAAAGGAAATGCAGCTTCTGCTAGCCTTGAGTAGCCTTAAGTAGCCTCCCAGCACTGGCTCCCAGAATGCAATGGCTCAAGTGTAAATTAAATTAGATCTCACCCAAGCACATGGACTACAGCCTCCTCCTTTTCTTTCTCCTCCTTAAAGGAAATGCAGCTTCTGCTAGCCTGCTAGCCTTGGCTCAAGTGTAAATTAAATTAGATCTCACCCAAGCACATGGACTACAGCCTCCTCCTTTTCTTTCTCCTTCTTAAAGGAAATGCAGCTTCTGCTAGCCTTGAGTAGCCTTAAGTAGCCTCCCAGCACTGGCTCCCAGAATGCAATGGCTCAAGTGTAAATTAAATTAGATCTCACCCAAGCACATGGACTACAGCCTCCTCCTTTTCTTTCTCCTCCTTAAAGGAAATGCAGCTTCTGCTAGCCTGCTAGCCTTGGCTCAAGTGTAAATTAAATTAGATCTCACCCAAGCACATGGACTACAGCCTCCTCCTTTTCTTTCTCCTCCTTAAAGGAAATGCAGCTTCTGCTAGCCTTGAGTAGCCTTAAGTAGCCTCCCAGCACTGGCTCCCAGAATGCAATGGCTCAAGTGTAAATTAAATTAGATCTCACCCAAGCACATGGACTACAGCCTCCTCCTTTTCTTTCTCCTCCTTAAAGGAAATGCAGCTTCTGCTAGCCTGCTAGCCTTGGCTCAAGTGTAAATTAAATTAGATCTCACCCAAGCACATGGACTACAGCCTCCTCCTTTTCTTTCTCCTCCTTAAAGGAAATGCAGCTTCTGCTAGCCTTGAGTAGCCTTAAGTAGCCTCCCAGCACTGGCTCCCAGAATGCAATGGCTCAAGTGTAAATTAAATTAGATCTCACCCAAGCACATGGACTACAGCCTCCTCCTTTTCTTTCTCCTCCTTAAAGGAAATGCAGCTTCTGCTAGCCTGCTAGCCTTGGCTCAAGTGTAAATTAAATTAGATCTCACCCAAGCACATGGACTACAGCCTCCTCCTTTTCTTTCTCCTCCTTAAAGGAAATGCAGCTTCTGCTAGCCTTGAGTAGCCTTAAGTAGCCTCCCAGCACTGGCTCCCAGAATGCAATGGCTCAAGTGTAAATTAAATTAGATCTCACCCAAGCACATGGACTACAGCCTCCTCCTTTTCTTTCTCCTCCTTAAAGGAAATGCAGCTTCTGCTAGCCTTGAGTAGCCTTAAGTAGCCTCCCAGCACTGGCTCCCAGAATGCAATGGCTCAAGTGTAAATTAAATTAGATCTCACCCAAGCACATGGACTACAGCCTCCTCCTTTTCTTTCTCCTCCTTAAAGGAAATGCAGCTTCTGCTAGCCTGCTAGCCTTGGCTCAAGTGTAAATTAAATTAGATCTCACCCAAGCACATGGACTACAGCCTCCTCCTTTTCTTTCTCCTCCTTAAAGGAAATGCAGCTTCTGCTAGCCTTGAGTAGCCTTAAGTAGCCTCCCAGCACTGGCTCCCAGAATGCAATGGCTCAAGTGTAAATTAAATTAGATCTCACCCAAGCACATGGACTACAGCCTCCTCCTTTTCTTTCTCCTCCTTAAAGGAAATGCAGCTTCTGCTAGCCTGCTAGCCTTGGCTCAAGTGTAAATTAAATTAGATCTCACCCAAGCACATGGACTACAGCCTCCTCCTTTTCTTTCTCCTCCTTAAAGGAAATGCAGCTTCTGCTAGCCTTGAGTAGCCTTAAGTAGCCTCCCAGCACTGGCTCCCAGAATGCAATGGCTCAAGTGTAAATTAAATTAGATCTCACCCAAGCACATGGACTACAGCCTCCTCCTTTTCTTTCTCCTCCTTAAAGGAAATGCAGCTTCTGCTAGCCTGCTAGCCTTGGCTCAAGTGTAAATTAAATTAGATCTCACCCAAGCACATGGACTACAGCCTCCTCCTTTTCTTTCTCCTCCTTAAAGGAAATGCAGCTTCTGCTAGCCTTGAGTAGCCTTAAGTAGCCTCCCAGCACTGGCTCCCAGAATGCAATGGCTCAAGTGTAAATTAAATTAGATCTCACCCAAGCACATGGACTACAGCCTCCTCCTTTTCTTTCTCCTCCTTAAAGGAAATGCAGCTTCTGCTAGCCTGCTAGCCTTGGCTCAAGTGTAAATTAAATTAGATCTCACCCAAGCACATGGACTACAGCCTCCTCCTTTTCTTTCTCCTTCTTAAAGGAAATGCAGCTTCTGCTAGCCTTGAGTAGCCTTAAGTAGCCTCCCAGCACTGGCTCCCAGAATGCAATGGCTCAAGTGTAAATTAAATTAGATCTCACCCAAGCACATGGACTACAGCCTCCTCCTTTTCTTTCTCCTCCTTAAAGGAAATGCAGCTTCTGCTAGCCTTGAGTAGCCTTAAGTAGCCTCCCAGCACTGGCTCCCAGAATGCAATGGCTCAAGTGTAAATTAAATTAGATCTCACCCAAGCACATGGACTACAGCCTCCTCCTTTTCTTTCTCCTCCTTAAAGGAAATGCAGCTTCTGCTAGCCTGCTAGCCTTGGCTCAAGTGTAAATTAAATTAGATCTCACCCAAGCACATGGACTACAGCCTCCTCCTTTTCTTTCTCCTCCTTAAAGGAAATGCAGCTTCTGCTAGCCTTGAGTAGCCTTAAGTAGCCTCCCAGCACTGGCTCCCAGAATGCAATGGCTCAAGTGTAAATTAAATTAGATCTCACCCAAGCACATGGACTACAGCCTCCTCCTTTTCTTTCTCCTCCTTAAAGGAAATGCAGCTTCTGCTAGCCTGCTAGCCTTGGCTCAAGTGTAAATTAAATTAGATCTCACCCAAGCACATGGACTACAGCCTCCTCCTTTTCTTTCTCCTTCTTAAAGGAAATGCAGCTTCTGCTAGCCTTGAGTAGCCTTAAGTAGCCTCCCAGCACTGGCTCCCAGAATGCAATGGCTCAAGTGTAAATTAAATTAGATCTCACCCAAGCACATGGACTACAGCCTCCTCCTTTTCTTTCTCCTCCTTAAAGGAAATGCAGCTTCTGCTAGCCTGCTAGCCTTGGCTCAAGTGTAAATTAAATTAGATCTCACCCAAGCACATGGACTACAGCCTCCTCCTTTTCTTTCTCCTCCTTAAAGGAAATGCAGCTTCTGCTAGCCTTGAGTAGCCTTAAGTAGCCTCCCAGCACTGGCTCCCAGAATGCAATGGCTCAAGTGTAAATTAAATTAGATCTCACCCAAGCACATGGACTACAGCCTCCTCCTTTTCTTTCTCCTCCTTAAAGGAAATGCAGCTTCTGCTAGCCTGCTAGCCTTGGCTCAAGTGTAAATTAAATTAGATCTCACCCAAGCACATGGACTACAGCCTCCTCCTTTTCTTTCTCCTCCTTAAAGGAAATGCAGCTTCTGCTAGCCTTGAGTAGCCTTAAGTAGCCTCCCAGCACTGGCTCCCAGAATGCAATGGCTCAAGTGTAAATTAAATTAGATCTCACCCAAGCACATGGACTACAGCCTCCTCCTTTTCTTTCTCCTCCTTAAAGGAAATGCAGCTTCTGCTAGCCTGCTAGCCTTGGCTCAAGTGTAAATTAAATTAGATCTCACCCAAGCACATGGACTACAGCCTCCTCCTTTTCTTTCTCCTCCTTAAAGGAAATGCAGCTTCTGCTAGCCTTGAGTAGCCTTAAGTAGCCTCCCAGCACTGGCTCCCAGAATGCAATGGCTCAAGTGTAAATTAAATTAGATCTCACCCAAGCACATGGACTACAGCCTCCTCCTTTTCTTTCTCCTCCTTAAAGGAAATGCAGCTTCTGCTAGCCTGCTAGCCTTGGCTCAAGTGTAAATTAAATTAGATCTCACCCAAGCACATGGACTACAGCCTCCTCCTTTTCTTTCTCCTCCTTAAAGGAAATGCAGCTTCTGCTAGCCTTGAGTAGCCTTAAGTAGCCTCCCAGCACTGGCTCCCAGAATGCAATGGCTCAAGTGTAAATTAAATTAGATCTCACCCAAGCACATGGACTACAGCCTCCTCCTTTTCTTTCTCCTCCTTAAAGGAAATGCAGCTTCTGCTAGCCTTGAGTAGCCTTAAGTAGCCTCCCAGCACTGGCTCCCAGAATGCAATGGCTCAAGTGTAAATTAAATTAGATCTCACCCAAGCACATGGACTACAGCCTCCTCCTTTTCTTTCTCCTCCTTAAAGGAAATGCAGCTTCTGCTAGCCTGCTAGCCTTGGCTCAAGTGTAAATTAAATTAGATCTCACCCAAGCACATGGACTACAGCCTCCTCCTTTTCTTTCTCCTCCTTAAAGGAAATGCAGCTTCTGCTAGCCTTGAGTAGCCTTAAGTAGCCTCCCAGCACTGGCTCCCAGAATGCAATGGCTCAAGTGTAAATTAAATTAGATCTCACCCAAGCACATGGACTACAGCCTCCTCCTTTTCTTTCTCCTCCTTAAAGGAAATGCAGCTTCTGCTAGCCTGCTAGCCTTGGCTCAAGTGTAAATTAAATTAGATCTCACCCAAGCACATGGACTACAGCCTCCTCCTTTTCTTTCTCCTCCTTAAAGGAAATGCAGCTTCTGCTAGCCTTGAGTAGCCTTAAGTAGCCTCCCAGCACTGGCTCCCAGAATGCAATGGCTCAAGTGTAAATTAAATTAGATCTCACCCAAGCACATGGACTACAGCCTCCTCCTTTTCTTTCTCCTCCTTAAAGGAAATGCAGCTTCTGCTAGCCTGCTAGCCTTGGCTCAAGTGTAAATTAAATTAGATCTCACCCAAGCACATGGACTACAGCCTCCTCCTTTTCTTTCTCCTCCTTAAAGGAAATGCAGCTTCTGCTAGCCTGCTAGCCTTGGCTCAAGTGTAAATTAAATTAGATCTCACCCAAGCACATGGACTACAGCCTCCTCCTTTTCTTTCTCCTCCTTAAAGGAAATGCAGCTTCTGCTAGCCTTGAGTAGCCTTAAGTAGCCTCCCAGCACTGGCTCCCAGAATGCAATGGCTCAAGTGTAAATTAAATTAGATCTCACCCAAGCACATGGACTACAGCCTCCTCCTTTTCTTTCTCCTCCTTAAAGGAAATGCAGCTTCTGCTAGCCTTGAGTAGCCTTAAGTAGCCTCCCAGCACTGGCTCCCAGAATGCAATGGCTCAAGTGTAAATTAAATTAGATCTCACCCAAGCACATGGACTACAGCCTCCTCCTTTTCTTTCTCCTCCTTAAAGGAAATGCAGCTTCTGCTAGCCTGCTAGCCTTGGCTCAAGTGTAAATTAAATTAGATCTCACCCAAGCACATGGACTACAGCCTCCTCCTTTTCTTTCTCCTCCTTAAAGGAAATGCAGCTTCTGCTAGCCTTGAGTAGCCTTAAGTAGCCTCCCAGCACTGGCTCCCAGAATGCAATGGCTCAAGTGTAAATTAAATTAGATCTCACCCAAGCACATGGACTACAGCCTCCTCCTTTTCTTTCTCCTCCTTAAAGGAAATGCAGCTTCTGCTAGCCTGCTAGCCTTGGCTCAAGTGTAAATTAAATTAGATCTCACCCAAGCACATGGACTACAGCCTCCTCCTTTTCTTTCTCCTCCTTAAAGGAAATGCAGCTTCTGCTAGCCTTGAGTAGCCTTAAGTAGCCTCCCAGCACTGGCTCCCAGAATGCAATGGCTCAAGTGTAAATTAAATTAGATCTCACCCAAGCACATGGACTACAGCCTCCTCCTTTTCTTTCTCCTCCTTAAAGGAAATGCAGCTTCTGCTAGCCTGCTAGCCTTGGCTCAAGTGTAAATTAAATTAGATCTCACCCAAGCACATGGACTACAGCCTCCTCCTTTTCTTTCTCCTTCTTAAAGGAAATGCAGCTTCTGCTAGCCTTGAGTAGCCTTAAGTAGCCTCCCAGCACTGGCTCCCAGAATGCAATGGCTCAAGTGTAAATTAAATTAGATCTCACCCAAGCACATGGACTACAGCCTCCTCCTTTTCTTTCTCCTCCTTAAAGGAAATGCAGCTTCTGCTAGCCTGCTAGCCTTGGCTCAAGTGTAAATTAAATTAGATCTCACCCAAGCACATGGACTACAGCCTCCTCCTTTTCTTTCTCCTCCTTAAAGGAAATGCAGCTTCTGCTAGCCTTGAGTAGCCTTAAGTAGCCTCCCAGCACTGGCTCCCAGAATGCAATGGCTCAAGTGTAAATTAAATTAGATCTCACCCAAGCACATGGACTACAGCCTCCTCCTTTTCTTTCTCCTCCTTAAAGGAAATGCAGCTTCTGCTAGCCTGCTAGCCTTGGCTCAAGTGTAAATTAAATTAGATCTCACCCAAGCACATGGACTACAGCCTCCTCCTTTTCTTTCTCCTTCTTAAAGGAAATGCAGCTTCTGCTAGCCTTGAGTAGCCTTAAGTAGCCTCCCAGCACTGGCTCCCAGAATGCAATGGCTCAAGTGTAAATTAAATTAGATCTCACCCAAGCACATGGACTACAGCCTCCTCCTTTTCTTTCTCCTCCTTAAAGGAAATGCAGCTTCTGCTAGCCTGCTAGCCTTGGCTCAAGTGTAAATTAAATTAGATCTCACCCAAGCACATGGACTACAGCCTCCTCCTTTTCTTTCTCCTCCTTAAAGGAAATGCAGCTTCTGCTAGCCTTGAGTAGCCTTAAGTAGCCTCCCAGCACTGGCTCCCAGAATGCAATGGCTCAAGTGTAAATTAAATTAGATCTCACCCAAGCACATGGACTACAGCCTCCTCCTTTTCTTTCTCCTCCTTAAAGGAAATGCAGCTTCTGCTAGCCTGCTAGCCTTGGCTCAAGTGTAAATTAAATTAGATCTCACCCAAGCACATGGACTACAGCCTCCTCCTTTTCTTTCTCCTCCTTAAAGGAAATGCAGCTTCTGCTAGCCTTGAGTAGCCTTAAGTAGCCTCCCAGCACTGGCTCCCAGAATGCAATGGCTCAAGTGTAAATTAAATTAGATCTCACCCAAGCACATGGACTACAGCCTCCTCCTTTTCTTTCTCCTCCTTAAAGGAAATGCAGCTTCTGCTAGCCTGCTAGCCTTGGCTCAAGTGTAAATTAAATTAGATCTCACCCAAGCACATGGACTACAGCCTCCTCCTTTTCTTTCTCCTCCTTAAAGGAAATGCAGCTTCTGCTAGCCTTGAGTAGCCTTAAGTAGCCTCCCAGCACTGGCTCCCAGAATGCAATGGCTCAAGTGTAAATTAAATTAGATCTCACCCAAGCACATGGACTACAGCCTCCTCCTTTTCTTTCTCCTCCTTAAAGGAAATGCAGCTTCTGCTAGCCTGCTAGCCTTGGCTCAAGTGTAAATTAAATTAGATCTCACCCAAGCACATGGACTACAGCCTCCTCCTTTTCTTTCTCCTCCTTAAAGGAAATGCAGCTTCTGCTAGCCTTGAGTAGCCTTAAGTAGCCTCCCAGCACTGGCTCCCAGAATGCAATGGCTCAAGTGTAAATTAAATTAGATCTCACCCAAGCACATGGACTACAGCCTCCTCCTTTTCTTTCTCCTCCTTAAAGGAAATGCAGCTTCTGCTAGCCTGCTAGCCTTGGCTCAAGTGTAAATTAAATTAGATCTCACCCAAGCACATGGACTACAGCCTCCTCCTTTTCTTTCTCCTTCTTAAAGGAAATGCAGCTTCTGCTAGCCTTGAGTAGCCTTAAGTAGCCTCCCAGCACTGGCTCCCAGAATGCAATGGCTCAAGTGTAAATTAAATTAGATCTCACCCAAGCACATGGACTACAGCCTCCTCCTTTTCTTTCTCCTCCTTAAAGGAAATGCAGCTTCTGCTAGCCTGCTAGCCTTGGCTCAAGTGTAAATTAAATTAGATCTCACCCAAGCACATGGACTACAGCCTCCTCCTTTTCTTTCTCCTTCTTAAAGGAAATGCAGCTTCTGCTAGCCTTGAGTAGCCTTAAGTAGCCTCCCAGCACTGGCTCCCAGAATGCAATGGCTCAAGTGTAAATTAAATTAGATCTCACCCAAGCACATGGACTACAGCCTCCTCCTTTTCTTTCTCCTCCTTAAAGGAAATGCAGCTTCTGCTAGCCTGCTAGCCTTGGCTCAAGTGTAAATTAAATTAGATCTCACCCAAGCACATGGACTACAGCCTCCTCCTTTTCTTTCTCCTTCTTAAAGGAAATGCAGCTTCTGCTAGCCTTGAGTAGCCTTAAGTAGCCTCCCAGCACTGGCTCCCAGAATGCAATGGCTCAAGTGTAAATTAAATTAGATCTCACCCAAGCACATGGACTACAGCCTCCTCCTTTTCTTTCTCCTCCTTAAAGGAAATGCAGCTTCTGCTAGCCTTGAGTAGCCTTAAGTAGCCTCCCAGCACTGGCTCCCAGAATGCAATGGCTCAAGTGTAAATTAAATTAGATCTCACCCAAGCACATGGACTACAGCCTCCTCCTTTTCTTTCTCCTCCTTAAAGGGAGTTCTTAAAAAATAAAATATAAATAAATACATACATTTTTAATTTAAAGGCAAGGCTGGGCGGATGACCATAGTGGAAGGAGTCTGTCACCTCTCAAGTCTTGAGTTTTCCAAATAGGGGGAGAATTGTTGTTATTCTTGAGTGTCTCCAAGTCGCTTCGAACCCAAAGTTGAGTCTGTCATGGGGTTTCCTTGGCAAGTTTTATTTGCAGGAGGTTTACTATTGCCTATACTGCAAAGAAATATTCATTTTTTCCCACACTAGGGAGAAAACTATAGAAATTACTCATCTTTTCAAGTGAGGACAAAGAGAGAGAGAGAGAGAGAGAGAGAGAGAGAAGATTTGAATCCCGGCATCCATTCTGATCTTTTTGTTGTAGGCAGAGTGATCTGGAAAATAGCATAGGAGATTTTCCAGATCAGCCAAGTCACAATGCCTGGCACTGACCATATATATATATATATATATATATATATCCATCCATCCATCCATGCTAGGAAGTTTGAGAAGGTCTACAGAGATATGGACTGGCCTGTGGTAATGGAGGAGAAACTGGACTGTCCTTGCTCTTCAGAAACAATACTAGGGGAGTTTGGAAACTGCAGTTCAGCCCAACCCAGGTCTGACCAGATTTAAGCTTCATTGAGTTCAACATGATTTATTTCCAATTAAGTATGTACACAGGATTCCAATGTTACCTTTTCCAGATGGGGCTGTCATATTTTTTCCTCATCCCTTTCTGGAAATGCAATGCTAGCAAATACTTAATTTTCACACACCATTAGGCAGTGTTTGACAGTATTTGACATGCCGCTATTAAAATTTGACACATGATAGTTAAAATGAAGTAGTAGTCATCAACACTTGACATTTTTTTCATTGAAAAATTGGATTTAATAAAGTTACACTGCATTTAATAAAGTTGCACTCACTTCATCCTGTGAACAAAACTGTGAATTTTAGATTTTCAATGGTAAGTTTTAATTTTGATATGTGGCTTTTGGGTCTTGCAGTCAAATGATGAGATCAAAAACCCTATGCATGACACTTGATAATTTAGCCAAGTTGGAAGTTCTGTGAAGTCACGTTACTCTTCTCAGTGAGGGACAGGTTGTCATAAACTGGAAATACTGTGACTCTCTGGAACAAGGGTTTTCAGAAGCTCCCAATGGGATCCCAAACTATTTTAAACCTGCAGTTCCAGCATGGTAAAGTGGTTTGACTCTGGAGCACAGGATCTGAGTTCCTGTTCAGCCATGAAACCCACTGGGTAACCTTGAGTAAGTCATGTTATGCCCAGATTTTGCAGGGCAGTTCTTTATTTCCTGAGAGTGTATAAATGTAAATTCCCTCTCTCAAAAGACCTACCCAAAAGTCAAGTTGAAACAGACACTTTGAGACACCAGATATGGATTTAAACTACTTTTACTAAGGCACATAAGACAAGCAAATAATCTAAATACTATGCATATAAGGCAAGGAAGTAAGTATCAAGAAAGATCTCTTTCATACTCACACATAAACACACAGACAGAGAGACAGACAGAGACACACACACACATGGTCCCTTTGCCGAACGAGTGGCCAGTTCGCCCTCAAAGGGTTGGATGAAACCTGTAGCCATGGCAGGAATCACCAAGGAGGGGCTGGAAATCCTCCTGTTTTATACTTTCTTCTTCTCATCTCTTGAGCAAGACATGTTATTGTTCCATGTTCCATGTTATTGGAACACAGTGAATGTTGTTCCAATGCTGACATGAGTTAGTCAGGAAGATGTTCATGTTTTCAGTTGTGAGACCTCGGCTGATGTCACAACGATTGCCATAGTCCTTGCAGCTCAGGGTACATTCCGTTTGTGCAAATTCTTCTTGTTTTGTAGAAACTCTCTTCCCTGGCCAAGTCAAAACTTCTTGATTCTTGGTCTCCAAATCCTTCCTTCAGCAATGTAACACGTGTAGCCATTTTCTTTGGTTCAGGACCATATTTTCAACTGAAACACACTCATCCAGAACCCACTCGTTCATTACAGTCACACCCTCTCAGCCTCGGCAAGGACAAACCTCCTCTGAACAAATAGGTTTATTTTAGGGTCACCATAAGTCAGAAAAAACTTGAAGGCATACAACAACAACAATTCAGAGATGTAGCTATATTAATCTATATCAGCTAGGGTTGCCAGACTGGACAAGCATGTTGTGTGCCTTCAAATCATTTCTGTCTTATTGGCAACCCTAGGGTGAACCTATCACTGGATTTTCTTTGCAAGATTTGTTCAGGGGAGGGCGGGTTGCCCATGCCTTCCTTTGAGGCTGAGAGAGTGAGACGTGCCCAAGGTCACCCAGCCTAGTTTCCACATCCAAGTGGGGATTTGAACTCCAGAGTTGTAGTCCACCGCTGAAACCTCTACACCATGCTGGACGTATATACATTTGTACAAATTGGATAGGACACTCTTTTCCACTGTGAATGAGAATATTTGTTAGTATTCTTTATCTCCCTTCTGCTTTCTGGGATTAGCCTTCAAGAATTTGCCACAATTGTTATGTATGACTTTTGCACTGGAGAAAGTCCTCCCTAAAATAGCCAGGTACTGCATGGGAGTTGATTTATATGTATGAAGAGCCAAATATTTATATGTATATGGAGCCAAATATAAAATCAAAGGAAAAACCTCAAGCTTCTGAAGTAACTGTGTATTCTATAAAATGTTTTGAGGTATTTTTTTTTAAAAAAAAATATAGTGTCGTTGCAATTATTTTTATTTTCATATTTAATCTTTTATGATGGATCCCCTAAATGCATTGTTCTGATACGGCAAGATGATGATACAAGCTTACAAGACCAGTTTTAAAATCCATATAGGAATCGTAGGATATATTTGAGAGTATTTTGCTATGAAGTTTCTGTTTAATGATAGCAACCCAGTGCAAAACTGAATGCCCATCCACATGCACATCTGGAAGCGCAATGGCACTGCATGCCCAGCTCTGCATCAGCAATCTTGGATTGAATTACACATTGGACATAAATGCCCATCTGCAAGGGAACTTCTCCTTCATTGAGACATCAACAGGATTCTGGCCCATAACATTTACGGAAGAAGAGTCTGGATGTGAATGCTTTGCTGGAACAAAAATAGATTAATTGGGACTAATAATCACACTTAGGAACATTAAGAAAACAAAAAATAATTACTGCAGATGATTTATGTGACTTTAAAGTATACGATGAAGATGTTGAAATGTGGTCAAGAAATCAGATGAATACTGGGAATTGGAAAGGCAGCTGTGAAGGAAATGGATAAGATCCTGAAGTATTAAGATATACAAGAGAGCACTGGAGTTAGAATAATCTAAGCAATTCTATTCCCCATCATCATGTACAGAAGTGACAACTGGAGAATGAAGAAAATAGATAAGAAGAAAATTAACTCGAGATGTGGTTTTGGAGAAGAGTGCTGAGGACACCTTGGACAGCAAAAAAGACAAACAAATGGGTCATAGAACAGATGGCATCTGAACTCTCTTTGGAAGCCAAGATGATCAAATTCAGGTTGTCATACTTTAACCACATCGTGAGGAAAAATGAATCTCAGAGGTCTGGAAACCATGCCCTATAAAGAGCAACTTAGGGAGTGGGTATGTTTAGCCTGGAAAAGAGAAGATTAAGGGGGGACATGATAGGTCTGTTGAAATATTTGAAGGGGTGTCCTATTGAGGATGGTGCAAGCTTGTTTTCTGATGCTTCAGAGAATAGGACACAGATCAATGGATTCATGCTACAGGAAAAGAGATTCCACCTAAATATCAGGAAGAACCTCCTGATGGTAAGAGCTGTCTGACAGTGGAATAGACTGCCTTGGAGTATAAGGGTATCTCCTTCTTTGGAGGTTTTTAAGCAGAGACTGGATGGTCACCTGTTACAGGGAATGCTTGGATGGTGTCTGTGCATGACAGAATAGGGTTGGATTGGATAGCCCTTGAGGTCTCTTCCATTTCTATGGAAGGCATTAGAAAGGGAGGAAGACCACATGCCAGATGGTTAGACTCAATCTGGGAAGGCACAGGCCTGAGCCTGCAAGACCCGAGCAGGACCTCAGTTTGAGGACAGGGGATCTTGAAGATGTCTCATCCATGGGGACACCATGAGTAGACATGGTGTCGAGGACAGTTGGCAGCAACAACAACTTGATGGCAATTAACAACAACAAAATCACTCCTAGACAGGGATGGTGATCCTGAAGGACAAGAGGTGTGAATTAGCTGAGCACAGCTCCTCCTTCTATGACTTACCCATGTTGATGGCATGCCATTGCTTATGCTTTCCCCCCACCTTGGCAGCTTGGGAGTTGTATCTTGGAGTCACAATCAAGGGATGTCTGTTCAATTCAGCCTTGCCAGAGGAGCCCTCTAGTGAGAAGGCAGGCCTTTGGCACAGCGCCGTGGCCGCTTAACTCTTTCAGCCTTAATGTGAGAATCACAGAACTGAGCCACAGTAGACGTCTCCTCACACTAGAAGCTTGCCAAAGGAGTTTCAATTCAGTCTTCTGCATAGAAGATTTTTAAATATGCTTAAATGCCACCTCTGAAAGTAGGAGTATTAAAAAAAAATCAGAAATGGTTTCTTATGTCATCATCACCACCACCACCACCACCACCACCACCACCATCATCCCACCTTCCTTCCCATTTAGGGACTCAAGGCAGCTAACAAAATATTTGAAACAGTACAAATTAAAAATAATACAAACACATTAAAAAGTTTTTAAAATATTAAGCCATTTTAAAAGTTGAAACATTACATGTTAAAATTTAAAATGTATTAAAAACTCTATACAGACCTTAACATCTGAATAACACAGCATTTACTGTGCAAGCCTTGTCAGTTCAGGAAAGCCCAATGGCACAAGAATTTAAATTATCGGTGCGCACCACACTGATCTCTAGGTGAGAACATGGTTTACGTGTACAGGTTGAGTCTCCCTTCTCTGAAATGTTTGGAACCAGAAGTGTTTTGGAGTTTGGATTTTTATTTGGAATTTGGACTATTAGCATATACATAAGGAGGTATCTTCAAGATGGGACCCAAGTCTAAATATGAAATTCATTTATGCTTCTTAAATATCTTATAAGGGTTTGGCTGCCAAGGATCATGGGTTTGGACTCATGGGGCTAAAGAAGAAGGTGCTTCTTTGTCCTTGCTCAAAATTGGTTATGCACATCTGTGAAACCTATGTGCGTGTCACTAACAAAATTCCATCCAGAGTTCGAATTGTCAGTTCCAAGTAGAGCCATCTATAACTCAAATTGTTAGGTTACCAAGATGGCACCCACGAATCAATATATAATAGGGGAATTTAAGGAACTCAAATTAATAGCAGTGAGAGGATTCCAGGTACCTTCAAAGAGTCAGGATCTCACCTTTGTATAACAGATCCAAGAACTAGAAGCCTCAGAGTGCAAAGTGCAATTCAGTTTTATTGATCAGCAGCAAAGGGGAAAAATCACCATTCTTGCAATAGCATTAACACACACAAACACATACACACATGAACACGAACTAACAAAATTAAAGGTAGTAGCTTATAGCAAGGTTGAGGAAAGGCAATACCTTACCAGTCCCGAAGCAGAGCTCCAAGGGGATGATGAAAGTGACCATGTGGGCTCTCAACCCAAAATGAGATGCCCGCAACTGAACACAGCACTGCAGGTGAAGCCTGACCAGCACATAATATAGTGGGATGGTTACTGTATATACTCATGTATAAGTCTAGAAATTTTAGTAAAAAAAATTGACCCTGAAAACTTGGGTTGACTTATCCATATGTCAGTGTAAATAGTGTACTTTAGCTCTTGTAAAAAAGGGAACCATCCCCTGTGAAAAGCAAGAGTGTAATGTGTCCTGGAAGCACTGACCCCCTTTGCTCGCTTATTCATCCAGCCTAGGGTAAGTCAAACAGTTATGCCTGCCAGAATTTTGTAAGTTCTTTGGCATTGTTTTCCTTTGCTTCATTATTTAGATCCTTTGCTGCAGGCCCCTAAATTTTACCATCAACTTATTCATGGGTCATATGAAAATCCATAATTTTGGCCCCCAAACCTACCCTCTAATTATACATGAGGCTGACTTATAGTCAAGTATATATGGTACTTCCTTCACCCTGGAAATTGTGCGTCTATTAATGGAGGCTAGAATAACATTTGCCTTGTTTGCTGCAGCATCATACTCAAACCCGTTCACCACACTGACTCCTTAAAGTTGTGAACCTCCTTATTTGGAAGTTTACCCCATCACTAATAGGTTTTTATTCTGTTCTGTTTAGTTTCTTTTGTAAGTCTCAGATTTGCTGTAGCTAGCAGCAAATATACCTAGCTTTAATGCTGGGACAGGTGAAGTGCAGCAGAAAAAGAGGAAGACCAAAGGCTAGGTGAATAGACTCAGAAAGGTCATGGGCATGAATTTTCGGGATCGGAGCTGACCAGTGGAGAACAGGGGATCTTGGAGATGTCTCATCCACAGGGTTGTCATGAGTTGAGGCTTACTCAAGAGCAGCTAACAACAACAACAACAACAACAACAACAACAACAGACCTATCCAGTCTGAAGAAGAATGAACATTGTGCAAATCTCTTTTGAACTGATGTGATGTTAGGCCAAGATCTATCCCCCACCCCGCAACACACACACTCTCTGCTGCTAGAATTTGAGCCACTCTGCAAAATTAGAGCTGAGCTAATGCCTCAGTGGATTAAAGCGTCTGCACAAAGATCTACTTTGCAGAACTTTTACGAGGAGTTCAGGAGGTGAGCTTCGGCACTCTCCCGATAGCTCCCTAATTGGCAAGAAAATGGGGCTGCTAATGTTGAACATGGAGGCTAAGTCCTAAAATGTTGCCCTCTATCTAAACTCACTCCCACCTCGAAATGCTGACTGGAGGAAAAAGAATCCATATCCATAACACAGGGAAGGAGAGGGAGGGCAAACAGCTTCCTAAAGCAAATGACTACGGTTCTTTGGTCCAGCAGAGAGAATGTAACAATCAAGAGAAGAATATTTAATTCATTGGTAGTATACCTTTAAAAAATGGAAAAGAAAAATGCAATATTCCTTCTGGCGTGTAATTTGCAGAGTGACTGTGATAGATTACAGATATCAAAGCACTGTTTGGAAAGAGCTGGGGGTAAGGCAACTTAACCCAGAGAAGTTCCTTTCACAGCTAAGGAAGTTCGTCATTTGTGGGGGAGGTGATGAACCATTTTGGAAGGGTCTCTGAACAACAATTTTCCCTGCCCCTGGTACAACAGCAAGGCACAGAACACACACGCACAGAGAGAGAGAGAACAAGCTGCATATGTTACCCCATTCAGATATTAAATAACTTTCATAGTCCAATCATGGTGTGCATATGTTACAAGGGATATCCATGACTTTGAGTTTGAAACACCTGAGCAAAGAAATTTGATTTGGTAAAAAGAGGCAATAGGAGAAGAGGGTGGATTGATTCAAACAAGGAGGCTGTGGCCCTGAGTTTGTAAGGCCTGAGCATATGGCCAGGGATCTTGGATATCCTTAGGGTCACCATAAGTCATGGTTGACTTGATGGCAAATATATATCCATGATTTGCATTTGCAGGAATTGTACATCATATTATTGGCAGCTGTAAAGTAAGGCCAGGCTCCTGCATTGTGCTTGTGTAGTATAAATCTACACACATGTAGTTCTATGGTGACTCTGGTATACCCTACTTTTTCCCTCACTGTGCATTCCATCACTGTGCATTCCAAAGTACAGGAATCAGGTGTATCATTAAAGATGATGATGATGATGATCATCATCATCATCATCCACGCTTCTATTGAATACTAGGTTTGTGCAACCAGTGATTCATCTACTCATGTGCCTGGTCATTCTCCCTTTGTGCACGGCGCTGGCTTCTACAATCCCAGTGAAACTAGTGGCACATTGAAGGCATTAGTGAGCAGTTACACTCCCTCTAAAAATGCACAATTGCATGCACAAGAGTTACATGTTCAGGACTCCTCTTATATAACTGTGAACTGAACACAGTACAGCCACATGTATAAGGGAATGTGTGGGTGTGTATGACATAAACAGGTTTCTGAGCAAAGTACTCCAAAGACTGGAAGAGAAGAAGAATACCTTTTTTCCTTCCCAAATTAGGTTCAGCACCTTGGACGGTTGCCATAAAATTCTTAGTTGTTCCTGTATAACCCATCATAGATTCACCACCTGAAGCAACAGAGGCATTGTTGCAGAGTTAGTCGCCTTGACCCACTCAGCTCTTCTACTGCCCTGCCAGCTTTCATCGACTTGAGTCTGCTTCAACAGATGTATGAAGTGGAGTCTCCTTCATTGGGGTTTTCAAACAGAGGCTGAATGACCATCTGTTGGGGGTACTTTGTTTGTGAGCTCCTGCATGGCAGAATGGGGTTGGTTTGGATGGGTCTTGGTGTCTCTTCCAACTCTCGGGACTCTTTCAGACGTTGGAAATTGAAAGTATAATTTAATGTCAATTCGAATGCAATCATGGGTTTTACGTTATTGCGAATTAAAGCTTCACATGCAATTTCGGGCAGGAGGGGGTTATTTTCGGGTAATGGGAAGTCATTTCGAATGCCTTCCGAACAGAACAGGAGTTCATGTAAATTCGCTTAACTAGTGAATTTACATGAATCCGCATTGGCTCCATTCGGAGTTGGGAGAAATTCCTCCCGTTTGAAAGAGTCCTCGGATTCTATGATCCTATGATTCTAAGTACCCAGGAACAGATATCCTGCTCATTCACTGGTAGCATAAACATTTGTCTCCATGAATCTGATGAAGGAGACTTAGGGTATAGCCACACTGAGAATTCCAGCTGTTTGACACCACGTCAACTGCCATTACTTATCCTACAGAAACCTGGAATTTGTAGTTTAGTGAGGTAACAGAGCTCTCTGACAGACTAAGTTGAATAACTCACCAAATGACAAATTCCAGGATTCTGTATGGGAAACATCATGACAGTTAAAGTGGTGTCAAACTGCTGCTTCAGAGACTAGGATGCAGAACAATGAGTAGTTCAAGCTACAGGAAAAGAGATTCCATCTAAACTTTGAAAAGCTACAGGAAAAGAGATTCCATCTAGAACTTACTGATGGCAAGAGATGTTCAAGAGTGGAACACACTCTCTCAGAGTCTGATGGTGTCTTCTTCTTTGGAGGTTTTGAAACAGGGGCCGGATGGCCATCTGTCCCAAAGATGATTTGATTGTCTATTCCTGCATGGCAAAATAGGGTTGGATTGGATGGCCCTTGGGGTCTCTTCCAACTCTAGGATTCTCTGGTTCTCTGAACAGCTTTAATTCTGCAGTATGGCTACAATGTCTCTGTCTACCAACTTCTTTCTCTTGGTTAATCTCAAAGGTGCTGCATGATCCTTTTGCATATAGCTACATCTTTGAATTGTAATAACAATAATAATAAGCCCAGGGAATGCCAACATCACCCTGGAACACCTTGGCTGGCACTTAAGCACCTGTTCTTGTACAGGAGGAAAACATAGAGGTTTGGGCATATTACCCTCCCTGCTGTGTTCCCTCAGTGGACGCTGGTGTTATATCCTCTTTCATTTTTTTCAGGTGTGTTTGCACAAAGCATGCTTCCAACTCTAGTGCCGTTTTGAACAGTTCCAGCTCCTTGCTAATGGCTTCCCTTCAATTCTTGCTCCCAATTAACCTTTCCTTCTCCCTTTAATCCAGTCCGTTGCACTCTCCAACATTCCGGGTTTTTATCAGACTAATTGCATTTTTTCATCTCCTTTATTTGATTCCCCCCCTTTCCAAATCTAATTATACTGTTATCATGGGTGCTGAGATGGTGTAAAATCATTGGGTTATTGATAATTTCTGTTCATTAATTGTTTTTCTTTAAGGAAACCAAGCACCTTCTCCTTGTTTTACACACAAATGCAAATGTAGAAACCTAGCGCCGATTGGTTGAGCAGACAGCAATTTGTACGACTCGGATTACACGAAGGCTGAGAGCCTACGCTGGGGTTGCATAGCCGAATTTTCTACATAAGGAATTAATATGCTGATGTGTTATGTGCCCCTTGTGTTGAAGAGCAATGGAAAGCAATAAGGAGAAACGCTGTAATAATACAGGGGCGAACAATTATGAAGGGGAAGGGGACGGGAGCCATTCCACCATGTGCTTTCCCAACAGGCCACCCAGGCACATTTTTGACACACAAAATGTGAGTTACCATCACTTCTGCTTGTCACATTTATTTTGCACTGTTTTGTCTTTTGGAGGGGATGTGAGGAAAAGGTCGAGGGTCTCACAGCATCTCATTTTGGGCAGTTGTTGGAGCTTATGGGAGGTTTTCTGGCTAATATCACCCAAAATTTGGCCTGATTTTTTTCCCCCTTGGTCTGGGGATTTGGGAGAATTCTTAAAGGGCCATACATAATGTGATGCCCTTTCTGTATCTAACACAATGTACACACATTGTGGTGGAAACCAGTGTGGTGGAAACCCCTGGTGTCATGCAGTGGGGGGGGGCTGGGGGCGTCAAAAGGGTGCACTGGGCCATCTCCTTTGCTGTGGTGGGGGAGATCTCCTCGTGAGAAAGCCTCCACCACCACAGCAGGCTGGGAGGGGTGCAGTGGAAGGAGGACCCAACCAGGTCTCATCTATCTTTTAGAGTGTCACTGGGTGTGGACCGCAACCCCCACATCCCCCTAATGACACATTGGAGGAAACTAGAAAGAGGTTATTGAAAAAGATCAGCACAGTAGCACATCATTTGGCAAGACTTTGCTAACAAGTTAAGTTGCACTTCAGATCCATCCTCCCTTACATGGAGAACTAGACAATTATATGGCCTGGGTTCACACACTGCAATGCCCTGCATCTGCTCTTTGCCTCCTCTGACACTCATGCTCCCAAGATGGCTACAGTGTGGCTAAGGTCACCTAACTTTAACATGGCAGAGGAAGCTATGAGGGGTGACTCTGAGACCATAGGGATCCCAAGGGCCACACATGGCCTACAGGCCACACATTACCCTCCCTGGTATAAATATGCAGCTGAATGTACAAACAGATGTGCCATTCCATGCACAACCAAATGGGCACATCAACACACATTCACATGGGCAACAGACTGACATAGAATCATAGAATCATAGAATCATAGAAATTTAGAGTTGGAAGAGACCACAAGGGCCATCCAGTCCAATCCCCTGCCATGCAGGAACTCCAAGTCAAAGCATCCCTGACAGATGGCCATCCAGCCTCTGCTTAAAGACCCCTAAGGAAGGAGACTCCACTACACTCCGAGGGAGTGTGTTCCACTGTCGAATAGCCCTTACTGTCAAGAAGTTCCTCCTAATGTTGAGGTGGAATCTCTTTTCCTGCAGTTTGCATCCATTGTTCCGAGTCCTGTTCTCTGGAGCAGCAGAAAACAAGCTTGCTCCCTCCTCAATGTGACATCCCTTCAAATATTTAAACAGGGTGATCATATCACCTCTTAACCTTCTCTTCTCCAGGCTAAACATCCCCAGTTCCCTGAGGCGTTCCTCATAGGGCATGGTTTCCAGACCCTTCACCATTTTAGTCGCCCTCCTTTGGACATGCTCCAGTTTCTCCACATCCTTTTTGAATTGTGGTGCCCAGAACTGGACACAGTATTCCAGGTGGGGCCTGACCAAAGCAGAATAGAGTGGCACTATTACTTCCCTTAATCTAGACACTATACTTCTATTGATGCAGCCTAAAATTGCATTGGCCTTTTTAGCTGCTGCATCGCACTGTTGACTCATGTTCAACTTGTGGTCTACTTGGACTCCTAGATCCCTTTCACATGTTGTCTCATTCAGCCAGGTGTCCCCCATCCCATATCTGTGCATTTCATTTTTCCGCCCTACATGTAGGACCTTACATTTCTCTGTGTTAAATTTCATTTTGTTAGCTTTGGCCCAGCTTTCTAGTCTATTCAGGTCATTTTGAATTTTACATGTCTAGCTCTACTTCTGAAACCTTGACTTGAATGTGGAAGTTCAACCTGAGACAAAGAAACGTCCAGCCACTTCTTCAAGGGAACATATGCATGCATGAGATACGGACATATCCCATCTGAGACCTGTCGGTAAACACTTTCCCCTTTCTTCTTTATGACCTCAGTAAAAAGGGACTCTTCCCATGTTGATTTCTTCAGAACCTTTCTGGATGGGGGACATCTGGCTGAATGAGACCACATGTGAAAGGGATCTAGGAGTCCAAGTAGACCATAAGCTGAACATGAGTCAACAGTGTGATGCGGCAGCTAAAACAGCCAATGCAATTTTAGTCTACATCAATAGAAGTATAGTGTCTAGATCAAGGGAAGTAATGGTGCCACTCTATTCTGCTTTGGTCAGGCCCCACCTGGAATACTGTGTCCAGTTCTGGGCACCACAATTCAAAAAGGATGTGGAGAAACTGGAGCGGGTCCAAAGGAGGGCAACTAAGATGGTGAAGGGTCTGGAAACCATGCCCTATGAGGAACTCCTTAGGGAACTGGGGATGTTTAGCCTGGAGAAGAGAAGGTCAAGAGGTGATATGATAGCCCTGTTTAAATATTTGAAGGGATGTCATATTGAGGAGGGGGCAAACTTGTTTTCTGCTGCTCCAGAGACTAGAACATGGAAAAATGGATGCAAACTGCAGGAAAAGTGATTCCACCTCAACATTAGGAGGAACTTCCTGACAGTAAGGGCTGTTCGACAGTGGAACACACTCCCTCGGAGTGTAGTGGAGTCTCCGTCCTCGGAGGTCTTTAAGCAGAGGCTGGATGGCCATCTGTCGGGGATGCTTTGATTTGGAGTTCCTGCATGGCAGGGGGTTGGACTGGATGGCCCTTGTGATCTCTTCCAACTCTAAATTTCTATGATTCTATGATTCTATGATTCTATGACTTGCTCAATGTCATCCAGTGGGTTTTCATGGAGATTTGAACCCTACTCTCCAGCATCCCTAGTCTGGTCCTCAAACTATACCATGCTGACTCTTCTTCTTCTTCTATGCCAGACCATTTTCCCCCAATGTGCTAGGTATGTTTCAAAATCCTATCCCTAGCATTTAGCACTCAGATTTGAATTGTGGCCTTTATTGTTTGATAGTTTCATCCATGTTCTCTTTAGAAATTTCAGCAGCCTCTTCTGCTAAGGGCCCAATGAGTTGTGACCTCAGGTCCCCTACATACATGAGACATCCTACAGGAGGTTAAACCCTTTAGAAATTCTCTAGCAATGCCTCTACAACACTTTCTACCTCGCAAGAGAGGTATTTCTTTGGTTAAAAACCTATAATTAGGGAAGATGTGCTTTTTGAAGGATTGCATTCTCCTGGGTTGGTCAACGTAGGCTGCATCCACACTGCAGAAATAATCCAGTTTGACACCACTTTAATTCCCTGGCTCAATGCTATGGGATTCTGAGATATGTTGTTTGTTGTGGCACCAGAGCTCTCTGGCAGATGAGGCTAAATATCTCACAAAACTAAAAATCCCAGAATTCTATAGCACTGAGCCTTGGTAGTTAAAGCAGTGTCAAACTGGATTATCTCTGGAGTGCAGATGCTATAGCTGGCTTGTTCACTTTGTCAGTTCAAAGTGTCTCTCTCCTGTTCTGCTAGATGTCTAACTTCTGTCACGGGGTACATTATAGTAAAGAATAATAGATTTGGAAGGGTCCTTCAGAGGCCAGCTCCCTGCTCCATGCAGGTTCTCCAGCTACAATGCAGAATCTGCATCCCCAGCAAGGAGATGTCCAACCTCTTTTGGAAGAAACCCAGAGAAAGAGACCCCTTCCCCTCTCCAGGCAGTTGGTCCCATTGTTGAACTGCTCTTATGTCAAGAAGTTCCTTCCAATGCACAATTGAAATCTACTCCCCTCTAACTTCAAACCATTAGACATGTGCCCATCATGTAATTTATAGATTTATAGATGGAAATATATTAATTTTGCAGAAATACATGGCTAGGTTAACTGAAACGAATATTCTCATTTGGCATCTAGGTAAAGCACAAACTCTGTAGTCGTAGGCCCAAAATACACTGCAGAAATAATCCAGTTTGAGATTGCTTTAACTGCTAGGGAATCCTGGGAATGGCGGTGTATTGTGGCACCAGAGCTATCTGACATAGAAGGCTAAATGTCTCACGCAACTACAGTTCCCAGAATTCCCTAGCATTGAGACAGGGTTGTTAAAGCAGTGTCAAATGGGATTATTTCTGCAGTGTGGAACCTGTCATAGAGTGAGAAGGAGCTCCAGAGGCCATGGAGGCCAATGCATGATCTCCAGCTAAAGCATCCCCAACAGGGAGCTGTTCAGGCTCTTTTTAAAAACACCCAGAGAAGGAGAGCCCACCACCTTTCTTGGCAATGGATTCCATTGTTGAACCACTCTCACTTCCAAGGACTTCCTTCAATGTTCAATCAAAATCTACCTTCCTCTAACTTCAAACCATTAGACCTAGTTCTACATGCAGGGCAGCAGATAATATATGAAGATATTCAAAAGTGGTCTCCGTGTTTGGAAACTTCAAGGAGCAAGAATCTGGGCAGTTCAGGAATTCATGAAATACAGAAATGCATAGGGTTGTGGTTTTTTTTCTCCATAAAGAGCTACATTTTCTGCACAGAAAACCTTTTTCTTGCAGTGAAGACAAAACCTTCTGAACAGAAGCTACCACTTCTGCATAGGAAACTTGGTTTCTACACAGAAACTTGAATTTTGTGGAAAATCTGGAAAATAAATTTCTGCACATAAAATCTTTACTCACAAGCCAAAAGAATAGAGTCTAGCCTTACCTTATCTAATGTAAGACAGAGGTCTGGAAAAGTTATTTTTGACAGCAGTACCTAGAACCTGGTCCAGCAAGCATGACCATGTTTGTTGAAGGATTCTGAGAGATAGATTCCAAAAGAACAATAACCAGCATCAAGGAGACAGAGATTTGTAACTTTACTCTAACAAGAGCTGCATGATTCAGAAAAATAGAATTCAGAGGCGTAGCAGGGTTAGTTTCAAATATAAGTGTGTAAAGGGATCTTGTAACACCTTTGAATCTGAGGGAAAGAAGTTGTAGCATAAGCTTTTGTAGACTTGAGTCTGCTTCCTAAAATGCATGGAGTGAACTGGTGTTCAGAAAGAATCTTTATAATGTATGAACAGCCATAGAAATGCAAAACTTGTGAGTCTAGTAATGGGGTGACCAGTTTAGTTTTAAAGAAGGTTGTTGAGGGACAAAAGCAGGAGGAAGGATGTTGCCCAAAGCCAGTTTGATGACCATATGAATTGTGGAACGAGTTTTGAGATGTGATGTGTGCAGGCTGGGAACCAGAAAGATGTGATACACTGACCAAGAACATTCCCATGAAGCTAGTGTTATAATTAATGTATCAGGGAGCCATTGTTTCTGTTCAACCCATTGCCGATGGGTTGGAGCTTGTGGCTATATTCCAGTTCAGATATTTCTCATTGCAATCCTCCTTTGTAATTCTTTTGTTCAAGGACCACTGTTCTGAGTCCAAGTTGGAATGCCCAGGAAGACTGAAGTGTTCTGCAACAGGTTTTGGTGTAGTGCCATTCCTAATCCTGAGAGCTGCATGATGAAGGTGCCTTAGAGAACTGCAATGGTGCACACCTGGAAGTGCCAACTTGCCATATGAAGTGCAAATCTTCCTTGCAATATTTAATGCACATTGTACACCTACATATGCAATACACCGTGACACCACAAGCACATCTCTGCTTCTGCAACCTTCAACTGAACATGGCCTTTCAACCTTGGACAAAAATGTCCAGCTGTTTCTGTAACTTACTTACACACTTGGAAGTAACTAACAGGATGTCAGTGAATGCTTGCAAGCCCAGGGACATATTTCCTCTGACGCTGGGGGTAGCCATTCTCACTTGTAGCCATGAAAAAAGAAGAAAGGGAGAAAGAGTGGCAACAGCCTTTCCCACTGTGCTGGATGTAGCATTGATCAAACAAAAGTAAGAGCTCCAGGCTTCAACCTGCAGTCTTAAGCAGCAAAGATGCTTATGGGCCTAGGGGGTGGCTGTCCTCAATATTCCCGGTTCTGTTTTAAGCCTTCATGCAGTTGGTTTTTTAACTGGTTTTGCCTTCTTGAAGAAGTGCCTGAATCGTACAATGTGTGTGTGGTGGTCCTTTGTTACTTCACAAAGCGGCTGTCAGGTCCGGCAGTTAACTCAGTTCAGAAATTCAGGCTTCGATAGTTTAAACTCAGCAAACCTGTATCCACACCAGAGACCTTCACTGTCAGAACTGAACAGCAAATGTTACAGTGCTTCATTAAAATACACATAATTTCAATTTATTGGTGTGCTGTTTTCTCATTTGTTTTTTACAGCTGCAAAACAATCTTTTTCCCCATTTCCAGTACCAACCCCAACCTTGTTCCTTCAGCCATTTCTTCCTCAGATTAATAGCCTTGGGTAGTCTCAAGCCAAGCCTGCATCCTTTGTTTTCACACCACCTGCAGATGAGATAAAAACTGCCTTACAATAACCACCTTGTTGCATATCCCATCACAGTACCTCCCATTACCCTTCCTTTGGACCAAAATCACAGCAGGCAATATGCACAGTGCAGTTCCTGACAGCATCCAAATGCATATGGTGCATATTAGATTTATGAGGGTCAGCACACACACACACAATGACAAATCTCCCTCTGGCATTGCAGTGAGGAATGGACTAAAAAAATTGCCTTGGTACTTGGAGGCAGGTAAGTTCCAACAAGGGCAATGTTGCATATTATTCAGCGGTTGACAGGGCAGACAAAGGCTCCCTTTGATTTCCCTGACAATGTGCAAATTTCTTTGGTAGTGGGAAAAAACTCTGCTAAGCACAATGGAATCACCTTGGCCTTGGAGTGCAATAGGAAAGTTACAGCTTTAATCCATGCACAGAGGTAGAAAAGCGCCACAGTCTGAGCCAGCTCAACAGACATGGGAGTAGAGTCAAACTATTTCTCCCAGGATACAGGAATCTGAGCCCAACAAAATTTGCTAGGAGTGCAGACTTTAGTTGTTGTTAGCTAACCTTGAGTCGAATCTGACTCCTGGTAACCCTGTGGATGAGATACCTCTAAGACTCCCAAACCTCCACTGCTCTGCTCAGGCCCTGCAAACCCAGGCCTATGACCTCCCTGATTGAGTCCATCCACCTGGCATGCAGTCTTCTTCCTTCTTCTACCCTCTATTTTTTCTAGCATTATTGTTTTTTTCTAGTGATCGGTGCTTTCTCACTATTGTCCAAAACAGACAGGCAGTAAGAGGCGCCAGGGTGGCGCCATTAGGGTTCGGGAGCACGCAGCATTTGCATGCTTCCGAAGCCTACTACGTAATGGTGCCGGCACCATTACATAACACCATTTAGATGGCCTACATAATAGCACTGCTGCACTGCGCAGCTGCTAGATGCAGCTGTGCAGTTGCGGCAACAGAAAGGCGCCCAATGGTGCCTTTTCTCTCAATCACACCACAACTGTGGTGCAAGAAAGGAGCAGGGAAACCCCTCTCCTTTTTTGCTGCACAGCTTCACTGCAGCATCTAGCCAATGTGGCCAAAGTACTGCAGTCTCAACTTGATCAGCTTGGCTTCCAAGGAGAGTTCTGGTTTGATCTGTTCAAGGACTATCTTTTTGACTGTCCTCTGTATCCTAAACACTCTTCTCCCACACCACATCTTAAATGAGTTTTCTTTCTGTCTGCTACTGTCCAGCTCTTGCATCCGTACATGATGATGGAGAATATAATGGCCTGAATGATTCTGACTTTAGTGCTTATCTGTATAACTTTACTTTTCAGGATTCTATCTAGTTATTTCATAGCTGCTTACCCATTCCTAGTCTTATTTCTTATTTCTTATTTCTTGACTGCAATCACCACTCTGGTCAATGTTTGATCCTAGCTATGGGAATTCTTTTACTATTTCGATTTCCTCATTGCCTAGATTGAATTTATGTATTTCTTCTGTGGTCATTTTTTATTTTATTTTATTTTATTTATTATTTATTTGTTGTCTGTCTCTTGACAATGCTTTCTCCAGAAAGAGGAGAGACAAACAGACAAGAAACAAGATAGGGAGAGGAAGAATAGAAGGGAAACGGAATTTTATTTTTCTGGTTAGTTACTCATGACCTGTACAAGATGTTCCAAGAAGAGGCAGAGAAGGAAATTAATTTCTGATGTCAATTAGAGAAAGCACTGACTAGATTACAGAACACTCTGGGAGTCTCGGGAGTCCCTGCGAATGTATTCATGCAAGGAGAAACCCAAAAGGAATTCAGTGCAATTCCATGCATGATCAATTGACCAAGGAAGCTATTCCAGCCCTGGCTACCTGGGCTTCCATCTTATTTTTCCTTGCAATTTGAATGCAGTGATTCATGTCCTAGTATCTGCGGCTGAAGAAAACAAGCTTGCTTCATCCTCTACACAAGAAGTTCTTTCAGATATTAACTGCCATGTCTCAATGCTATAGGATTCTGTGAACTGTAGTTTTATGAGTCCCATAGAATGGAGCTATGGTGGTTAAAGTGGTGTCAAAGTGCATTAATTCTGCAGTGTAGCAATAGCCCATGTCAAACAAAATTGTTTCCTAAGCTGCTTCTCAAAGGGCTTGGTTGTTAGATCTTCTGGGCACATTCCACTTTCTCAATATTCTTCCTGAATTGCATTGCCCAGTACAGGACATAGGATTCCAGGTGAGGTCTGAGCAACATGGAACTATGTTCTGGAAGCTATACTGTCAAGAAGTGCCCTCTCCCCCACAATCCAGTAAACCAGCCTTCTGTATTCAAACAGCAAGCACTTTTATTTCAACAACTGTAGATGTTAGTGGAAAACGTTTGCAGACAGAACTTCCATCATCCACAAACATTTGGCATAAAATTAACAATGTCCCACCCCAGGGTTTTGCCGGCTTTACCTTTATTTGTTCACAAATTAAATCATACCTACCCTCCCAACCATTTTTGCCTTTCGTATCCTTTTGATCTTGTTTCCATTTTCCATGTCCCATGTGATAAGCCCTGAGCAAAATCCTCCCCCAGACATCTGCACATTCTCAAGCCAGGCAACAGTCTTCTCTTTGAACTGCCACTAAATGTTTATCCTACCACTATGCCTCTATCAAACCCTAATTATACATGTTATACATGTTATGTATAATGTATAACAGCAACTCTCATTTTATGGCAGAATATGCCAGATTCTGACATATACTCCTGTTGATTTGGCTTAGAATTGCATTGGTTTTATTTTAGCCACACATCACACTTTTGACTCATGCTTAGCTTGTGGCCTATTAAAACTCCTAGATTCTTTGCACATCGACTGTTTTTAGGCCACTTATCCTACATTTGTGTGTTTCATTCTGCATAATCGAATGCAGGTGTGATTAAAAGGTGGACCACAGACCACTTGCAACCCCCAGCTCCATTTTAGTGGCCCCAAGATCATCTCTAGGAGATTTCCACTATGTTTGCTGGTTCCCTAAGCCACCCAGTGGTCAAAAATGAATTTATTTTTCATTTGGAGGGGGGTTTGCTCCCAAAAAACAGGGGGCGTGGGGCATTTTCACCATGTTTTAGGGCCTCTGGTCCAATTCATAGAAGAGATCTTTTTTTGAAACCGGACATGACTTCTGCTTACTTCCTTTTGCTAAGAAAAGGTCCGTCATGGGCCTAATATGGCCTAGGAACATTTAAAACCAAGATGAAAATGCCCCATGTCTTCTAGAAGGCATTTGGGGCATGGATTTTATTTATTTGTTTATTTGCAAAAGTGGGTATAGTAGGTGGGTGCACCCCCAAGGTCTCCTGCAGGTCTAATGTGGTCTCTTAGCTTAAATCAGTTGCCCACCCCAGTCTAATGAAACTATTCTGGCTGGGGCTAATTATTGGATTTGGATCAGTATGTCTATATCACAGATATTCGTTTCCAATAGGATAATAGCAAGCAATAGCAAGTACATTGCTATACCGCTTATCAGTGCACTTAAGAACTCCCTAAGTAGTTTACAATGTGTAAGCCAATTGCCCCCAACACTCATTTTAACAACCTTGGCAAAGATGGCCAGGCTGAGTCGACACTGAGCCCCTGGCTGGTATTGAATTCATAACCTTGTGGTTTGTGAGTGAATGACTGCACTACAGGCACCACCAGGACTCATATGTGCAATAGAATTAATTTTTTAAAGTATATGAATAATCAACAAAAGGCATTAGCCTTTTCCCAGTAACTTACTTGTCTCTGGAATATATTCCAGAGGAGCAGCTTTCCTTCTATCACCTTGGCTGCAATTCATAAGCCCAGCTCAAACCATTTTTCCAAGAGGACTCTTTCCTCTCTGTTAACACAGCCAACAAGGGAAACGTCCATTTCAGGAGTAACCGAGCAGCCCGAAATTGCTGCATATAATCGTAATGTTGGCACAGCGGCTGAAACAACAACCCTGTTAAGGAATGGCATCTGCCCAGCCCGTCATGCATGTAATGTCTGGTTAGCGTTGACAAGTCCTCTGTGATTTACTCTCTTTGTAATGTATGGGTGGCAGGACAGCACTCCAACGGAAGGAGAATCACTCATCTGCCTTGAATATCAAGTGGAGGAGATAACACACTCGGCTGAGCAGGCTGACTCCACATGAATTTTGATGTCAATGCCTGGTGGAAATCCTCTCACTAAACAATGGAGTGAAACTAGAGGGAAAGGATGAGTCTTGGAAAACAAATTTGCACTTGACATACAAGGCTTCTGGGAAAGAACCAAGTAAAGGGATGCAGGGGTCATCCATACCTTGAAGAAGTAGCAAATGATACCACACATCCCACTAATCAAAAGATCCCTCTGTTTTGACCTTTTGAGCCCAAGGCTCCTTTGCTTTTGTTTTTGTTATGCACTTTCTAGTCAACTTTGCCTTATGGAGACCCTACCATAGAGTTTTGGGGACAAATTTTTTTCAGGGGACATATGACATTGCCTTCCTCTGAACGTAGCCTAGAGCACATGGTATTGTTTGACAGTTCTCCATCCAATGACTAACCAGGACTGACCCTGCTTAGTTTCCAAAATTAGGATCTTTTGATGTCTTCAGGGTACTTAGGCCATATTTGTTGTTGTTGTGTGCCTTCATGTCGTTTCCAACTTATGGCAACCTAAGGTGACCCTATCATGGGGTTTTCTTGACAGGTTTCTTCAGAGCATGTTTACCATTGACATCCCCTGTGGCTGAGAGTGTGAGTTGCCCAAGGTCACCCAGTGGGTTTAAATGGTCAAGCTGGGATTTGAACCCTGGTCTCCAGTGTCATAATCCAATGCTCAAACTACTACAGCACTTTTGCTCTCTATTATACCTAAATATATATTTAAGTCTTAATTTAAAAAAAAAAATGGAGAAACATGAAGACATAAAATTTGAAGAGACCCCAAGGGCCTTTCACCTCAGAAGGTGATGGCTTCTCCCTCCTCGGAGCTTTTCATGAAGACATTGGATGGTCACTCAGCAAGGATACTTTAGCTCTGGATTCTTTCATGGGTAGGAGGCAGGAAGAGATCACCTTTAGGGTCATTTCCAATTGTACAGTTCTATAACCCAGCAGACACAAATCACTAGGGTACCCAGATTGGCTACTGGATGGGGCACTTGTAACTTTAACCCTGAGCACATTTAGAAGGCAGGTGCTCTAAGGGTAACCTATCACAGGTTTTTCTGGGGCTGAGAGTCTGTGACTCACCCAAGGTCACCCAGTGAGTTTCCATGGCTGGACAGGGAATCAAACCCTGATCTTCAGAGTTGTAGTCTGATGCTCAAACCACAACACAGTGCTTGCTCTGAAAGAAAATACATTCTTCTTCTAAGACAAACAACAAAAAGGTCCCCTGCCTGATCGGTTTTTGAATAATGAAAATACTTTTGGAGATTTCCCCATTTCTCCAGGAAGGATGATCAAAGTCAGGACAATTTAAAACCATAAAATGTTTTGAACCTGCTGCCACTCAATTCTATTGCATAGCTTCTACTTCTGATATTATTATATGTCAACAAAAGGAGATATATTTTTCACCTTCTATCCTGACATTCCTGACCATTTGTTTGGTTCTTTATCTGGTTTATCTTCTTTTTCCTTAGGCAGGAGCCAGTGTCACCGTTACCTTCACAGGTTAGGCATCAAAATGGTCCTTCCATGCACTTCTTCCAGACTCCTTGTTATTAAAAGTCCTTCAGTTCTTACATGCCAGGGAGGAGGAGAGATACTGGTTATAATTCATGTCATGTCAGCTTATTTTCCAGGAAAAAAACAACCCTGAAACCAAGACATGCAATTCTAAAGAAATGCAAACTCCCCCTCCACACCCCTAAGTTAGCCCAAGCAAAGCCATCTTCAGATCTCCTTCTTCATACCTTAAATGAAGAAATGCAGACAGAAAAGTCCTGGAATAGTTAGTGGGAAAACGGTATCAAGGGAAGTCTGTGTCAACTGTAACATTTAAGACAGGAATGCGAACCATACAGGCCTGAAGATGTTGTCGAATTCAACTCTTATCGGCTCCAACAGTCAGGATAAGCGAGGATGCTGGGAGCTGCACTCCAACAAAGTATGAAAAGTTAACATGATTCCTAGCCTTGTTCTAAATCCTGGAACTGCAGCCACAATGTTGTGAGTTCGATCCCAGGGCTTCAAGGCTGACTCAGCCTGCCATCCTTTCGTAGGTCAGTAAAATGAGTACTCAGCTTGTTGGAGGCAATTGGCTTACACATTGTAAATTAAATTGCTTAGGGAGTGCTGAGTTCACTATTAAGTGGTATAGAAATGTAAATGCTATTGCTAACGCTATCCAAAAGAGTGTTTGCATTGAATCATAGGCAGCATATTCCGAGGCAGCATATTCAAACTTGCCGAATTGTAAGTCAACACCTGTATCAGTCTCATTGATTCAAATGGTGCAGTCTAGCAAGGTTAGATCTGAATATTGAGAAGTCAAAAATAATAACTACAGAGGATGTACATAACTTTAAAGTGAGTAACTATGACATTGAAATAGATAAAGATTTCCTGTACCTTAACTCAGTCATTAACCAACATTGAGACTGTAGTCAAAAAATCAAAAGACAACTTAGACTTGGAATGACGGCTATAAAAGGAATTACATAGATAAGATCCTAAAGTGTAAAGACAGATAATTAAATGCTAAAGTCAGGGTCGTCCAGGCTATTGCATACCCATTTTTTATGTATTCCATGTATTTGCATGTATTCAAGTGATTAATACCTCTTTGCAACAAGGGAAATTTCTAACACACCTTTTCTGAAACCTTCTCTGGATTCTACTATATTGGATAATTGTAGGCCAGTCTTCAACATCCCATTATTGGGCAAGGTACTAGAGCATGTGGTTGGTTCTCAACTCCAGGGGTTCATGGATGAGACAGATTATTTAGATCCATTTCAGTCTGTTTATAGACCTGGTTATAAGACCAAGATAGCTTTGGTTTGGTTTGTTAATTTTGTTAGGCTCTATACAGACCAGCACTTTCTGTCATCCTGTGAGTGGCCTTAGGGTGCACACGCTGGATGCCCTAACCCAACCCCCAGGGCACCATTTTGGCATGTGCCAGTCCTCACAGCATGTGCCATCATGATGCCCCCCCAGTGCTGTACCCACATGATGCATCACTGAAGGGGCATCATAAAGCCACGCTGCCATGGCTATGGTGTCCCTTGGAGGGCACAAAAAAGGAGCTGTTTTTTGCAGATCCTTTTTGTGCTCTCCAGAGGCTAGATTGGGGCCACAGCAGGAAGTTGCCGTGGCCCCAATCTGGCCAGTAAAGGGGCAGTTGCAGACCTAGCCCCTTAAGTTTGGCCCAGCTTTCTAACCTATGAAAGTCATTTTGAATTTTGATCCTCTTCTCTGGAGTATTAGTTGCTTCTCCTAATTTGGCATCATCTGCAAATGGGATAAATTGGCCTTCTATTCCTTCATCCAAGTCATTGGATAGTTGCCTTCGTGGATGACTTACACAGAAAACTGGACAAAGAGAGTGTGTCCTAGTTGCTTCTGCTGGACCTCTCAGAGGCTTTTAATACCATCAACCACGGTCTCCATCTCAGTCATGTCTCTGGGATGGGGCCCAAGGACACTGTTTTATTGTGGCTCCAGTCCTTCTTGGAGGGGCAGACTCAGAAGTTGGTGCTGGAGATTCCTCCTTGATGTCTTAGCCATTGGCCTGTGGGGTCCCCTGGGGTTCAGTCTTATCTCCTATATGAAACCACTGGGAAATGTTCAGAGTTTGGGAGTCAAATGTCACCAGTAAAGCAGAAAGCAGTAGGAAAAGAGGAAGATCATATTACAGGTGAATTGATTTAATCAAGGAACCCCAGGCTGACCTGGGTTTGCAAGATGTGAGCGGAGCCAGAGATGACCAGGGATCTTAAATGTCTCTCATTATAGGATCACCATAAATTGAAATTGACTTGACAGCAAAGAAGAAAAAGAAAAGGAGAGGGGGGGGGGTTAACAATTAGCTTTAGACCAGGGTGGGATTCATGCAACCCTCCCAATGTGACTGGATTAACTCCCAGCAGCCTTTGTTGGCACAGCCAAGGGTGCAGGATGCTGGGAGTTGCAGTTAAATAACATCAAGAGGGCCACGATTCCCACCCAAATTTAATGTATGATCACAGCAATTAAGAGATGTATAAATTAAAGAATATCTTGAATTGTGCCAAATCAATTCAAAAGAAATAGGAGAAAACACCCTCGTTTCCATCTCAGTGCTGTTGGCATTTCCGAAGAACAAGACCAGAAGCTGTGACTTTTGTATCTGTTTTGTTCAGCATTAGATGATTTCCCCCATTTATGCCAAGAATTTGACAGTGACACTTTGTTCTGTAGTTCAGGCAGAGCATCAACAAAGACCCCAAACATTTGCTTCTTCTTGGCATCTTCTTTTGGCAGGTTTCCCCTCACTTTTATTTTATTTTATTTTTTTCATTTCATTTCATTCTTTTTCTCCTACTGATCTCACCTCAGACTGAATTCTGGGGAACAAAACCCAGCCTCCTCCTTTGCGTGAAGGTGGCAGGAACTCATTAGTGTCATTCAAATAAATTGGTGTGAAATGTGATCATCCCGAGAAGCATATTTATTTACACTTACAAATCGGAAATAATGCAGTCAGGTGGCTAGGAAGCAACAATTAGGGAATACATTTGCTGGGATTCGGAGGGATGTTGTTTGCCTTCAGTGACACATGAAGGGAGTTTCTAGTGCTGGGACAGAGGCGTAATTGAATTCTGGAGAGACACAACAACAGGGCTGGCAGCACTTGCTAAGTGCAGACTTTGTTCTCCAAAAGAAGACACCCCCCCCCCCCAAAAAAAGGAGAAGTATTCAACTGTCAAACAGCTCTTACCATCAGAAAGTTCTAGTTCTTCCAAATTTTTAGATAGAATCTCTTTTCTTGCATTTTGTATCCATTTCTCCAGGTCCTAGTCTCTGGCGAAGCAGAATAGAAGCTTGCTTCATCTTTTCCATGACATCCCTTTAGGTATTTAAGGATAGCTATCATGCCACCTCTCAAGTCCTCTTTCCTTCAAGCTAAACATATCCATCTACTCTCTTTCTAATGTAAAAGAAAGTATGTTTAGTTGAATATGTTTAGCTTGAAAGAATGAGGACTGGGAGGTGGCATGACACATTATATTGTACTGAGGTGAAACATTATAGTAGATATATGTATGTATCAGTTTTTAACTTATAAAAAGGTAAAGATGCTATCCAAATCATCTACCCTTATAAAAGGTAATGGTGATATCCACATATCCACATATCCACATATACATAGAGAGATTAGAATGAATATATTAGATAGATAGACAGATAGATAGATGATAGATAGATGCCTTAAGGTCGCCATAAGTCAGAAATGAATTTAAGGCACACAACAACAAAGTGTGTGTGTGTGTGTGTGTGTGTTGTGTGCCTTCAAGTCATTTCCAATTTAAGGGAACCCAAGTCAAACCTATCATGAGATTTTCTTGGGAGGATTTGTTCACGGGAGGTTTGCCATTACCTTCCCCTGAAGCTGAGAGCATGTGAATTGCCAAAGGTCACTCCGTGGGTTTACACGACTAGTAAAAATGAATTAAAAACTTTAATTTTTAAGTAAAATTAAAAATGTTAACAAGCAATAAGCAAACTTTATCCATCAGTCATGTCTGATAGCTCCCATCTCAGAAGGAGCAATCACTCTGCTCTGGGTTTGAGTCCAGACTTTAAAGGGACAATCTACTGGGTTCAGAGTCCTATCTCCAAACTAGGAATACCTCCTTTAAAGTTTGGACTAAAATCCAGAGCAGATTAATCATTCCCAGTAGCATGGGAGCCAGCTACTGGAAGTGGGATAAGGTTTGGGGATTTCCATGTTAAAATCAAGTTCTTGCTGAGATGAGTGGAAGATTATTATCTGCTTTTGTTGCACATGTGTTTACGGCTCACACTGAAGCCACACTCCAGAAGTCTTTCCTCCATCACTCAACCAAGTGATTATAATAGCACAAACTCTTTTCTTTTTCTCTTAATATTGTTATTTAACTCTCACGCTCAAGAAAAGGCTTGGAAGAGAAATACCCAGAAGGACAGTTCTCTGGAAGTTAGTGCTCTGCGTGGAATCATTGGTGTCTACCATCGTTTTGAACAGACAGCATTTAGCGGGTTTTTAATAGCCAATAAAGTATTGTAAAAGGGGTCTTTTGACACCTTGGCATGCTTAGAGCCTCCATAATTACACCAAGACAAAAATGGATGTTCTGCTGAAGCAGCTCTGATATAAAACCCTTCCATCTTCTAGAGATTTACAGGAGAAACTGGGGCACTTTGGAGTATCTGAAATGACCGAACTTCTTCTGATCCTCTAAGGCGGAAGGTGAGAGAGAATTTGCAAACCAGTCAAGTCTCAACAGCTGAAAGCTGCCATTTATTTTATTTTATTTTAGGCATTTATGTATTCCCTCTCTGCCCACAAGGGCCCCTGAGGTGATGAACAAAAGATGCAAACACTTGTTGTAGTTATTGTTGTGTGCCTTCATGTTATCTTCAGTTTATGGCAACCCTATCATGAGTTTTCTTGGGGAAATTTCTTCAGAGGAGGTTTTCTAAATAAATTGTTGTTGCTGCTGCTGCTGCTGCTGTGCATCTTCAAGGTGAACCTATCATGCGGTTTTCTTGGGTTTCATCCAGTGGGTTTCTATAGTTGAGTGGGGACTCGAACCCTGGTCTCCCAGAGTCCTAGTCCAGCACTGAGACCACTTTGCATAAGCTATTTACACACCGCAGATTCCAAATTGAAAGTCAGGTCTTACATGACCAACTATTATGCACCAATCTATAAATCAGGTCTCAAATTCCAAACTAGGTCTCAAAACAACTTTTTTTCTTCCGTTTTTTTGAGTAGATTGTGATTTATGTAAAAAAAATTTAGAAAGGGTTTGTCTTCCTCAGAGGCTTGATCTGCACTGTAGAAATTATGCAATCTGTCATGACTTTAATGTTCATGGCATCATCCTACAGAATCCTGGGATTTGTAGTTTGTTGTGGCACCAAAACCCACAAAAACTACAAATCCCAGAATCCCATAACACTGAGCCATAGCAATTAAAGCAGTGTCAAACTGCATTAATTCTGGAGTGTAGATGCAGCCTCAGAGAGTTAGAATTACCCAAAATCACCCAGTGGGTTTCCCTAGCAAAGTCACTCATCTCGCAACCTGGTTTAAAACCAGATAGTTCATAAAGCCACAGAAATCATAGAATCATAGAATCAAGGAGTTGGAAGAGACCACAAGAGCCATCCAGTCCAACCCCCTGCCATGCAGGAACTCCCAATCAAAGCATACCCGACAGATGGCCATCCAGCCTCTGCTTAAATGCAACAATATAGCCATCCCACGCCTGCCCAAACTGAAGGTGTAAATCCAATTTTAATGCTAACGAGAGCAGACCCATTATTGGCTTTACCTATGTATCAACAAACCACTGATCACATGTGTAAGTTGCAGGAGGTCCTGAGAGGGCAACCCCAAATTGCATTCTATGGGGGGGTTGATTTAGCTCAATAGGAAATAATGAGAGGGCTTCTGTAACATAAAGCCAGGATCTTAAGCCTTTGTATACCGATTCCAAATTACAAAGACTCAAAATCCAAATTCCAAATTAGGTTAGTTTGTTTATAAAAAGGGGATCAACATGCACACTAAACACATTCGGTCATGCTCACAAGCTGCTTTATCACACTAGGGGGCAAACAGGATTTAAACAATAGTTAAATGAGAGTTAAACAGGAAATGTCCTATGATAAACAATGGAAAGGTAGAAAAAGACAGCAAGATAGGGTTGTAATGAGGCACTACTATACCTATCCTGAAGCATAGCCCCAATTGCAGAGTTGCTGGAATGAGGATGGCTCAGTAGCCACCTATGATACATGGGGTGACCAGCTACTGAGGCACCCAGCTGAAAACAAACAGAGGTTTTGTCTGGCTTCAAACTAGAACACTGTCTGATACATATATTTATAGCAAGAAAACTGTCCTGGGGCAGTGTTTCAGGAGTTAAATGGCTTTTCCAGGGGTAAATGACTTTTCCAGGAGGGAAGAATGGAACAAGATATGCGAGAACAATTTGAATATCAGTGTGAATGTCCTCATACAAAAAAGAGATCCATTCCTGGAAGGAAACTCCTTTTGTCTGTTGTACACAAATGCAAACAATCATCTGCAGCCACCATTACAGTCCTTGATGAAGGAATTTTTCTGATTCTGATTTTGGGTGATACTATCACAGCTAAGTGCCTGGGATTCTCCCATGCTTAGACATCCATATTTCCCAAAATGGTATGGCTGGTTTCCTGCACTGGGGTGCCCCTTTTTGGCTACCTTGCCACAACATCCCTTTTTGATATTAATTTGATATAAACCAACATGGAGTGACTGGGGTCTGAATCCTGGGGTAACACTAGTCTAGTTGGGACTAACCAAGAGGATTCCAGACAAAAGCTCTCAGTCCCCCACATCTACATCTCATCTGGTCCCACAGAAAACCAGAGGTTACAAGAGGTAAAATCCTGCATCTAAGTGATAAGAGAGAGAATTCCTACTCCCCCCCATAATTAAGGCTCTTCTTTAGCCAACTCCTTCCTCACCTGAATCCTTTCAAAAATAGTCCACTGGCATTCTGCTAGTGACTACAATGCACAAATTCCCTGCACATATGGTTGGCCTTTGCAGGCCACGGCCTAACATCTGTATTCAGAGGAAGGTTGCAGTAGCTGAGTTCAACATTCAGTGCTATTGGTGCAGGTGGTGACACTGTGAATTGCACAAGCACTTATGTACTATGCACTGTGTATAGCATATGCAGATGGGCATTGTTCATTTCAATTGTGAATTTCACGCTTGTTTGCAAATTCATTCACACAGCGTTGCAATTCTCTTGTGCAAAATCATCACAGAATTCTGAGTGCATCAACACTGTAGAAATCATGCACTTTGACACTTTTTTTAAAATTTCATTCTTTAAAAAACATAAATAAAAAACAAAATATATTACACCTACAGATAAAATGCTAAGATTCTAATATTTTTCCAGTAAGCTGATAATTCATCATGGCTTCATCCTGCAGAATCCTGGGATTTTTCATTTGGTGAGGTACCAGCACTCTTTGGCAAAGAGAGCTGAAGACTCTGTAAAACTATAAATCCCAGTATCCCATAATATGGAGCTGCAGCACTTAAAGTGGTGTCAAATTGCTTGATTTCTACAGTCTAGATGCACCCTCTGTGAGCATAAAGCCTCTCTCTTTGATGAATGACTCCAGCCAGTTCTTTCCTTTTGGACTGAGTAGCCACAGGGCTCAACCAATTGGCCCCCAGAATTACAGAAGCCAAAGGCTGGATGGGCAAGAGAGAGGCCAAGTAAGGCCAAGAAAGCCCAAAGAGAAGAAGAATGCAATCATCTAAGTGAGAGATGACTGGGATGAAGAACAGCATGCGTTCAACTAAGGTGTCAGAAATGAAGGACAGCTTTCTTTCTCGGCTTTGTTTTTGCAGAGGGAGAAGCAAAGTGCCTTGGCAACAGTGCCTGCAAAGATAATCAGAGTTGGTTTCTTTATTTGTTTGTTTTCCAGTGAGAAGGAGAGAGGGAGAAATAGATGGAGGGATCACTAAGTGGCCAAGCAGGGAGTAGGAGAGAGAGGGAAAGAGGAGTCCGAGTCCAATTTACTCATCAGAAAGGAGGCCATGGCTTGGTCAGAGAGTGAGGAAGGGAAAACATCAAAAGTGAAGAAGGAGCACAGAGAATTCTTAATGTTGGTTGTTGGTGTGGATCAAAGAGGCTCAGGAAGGCTGCTTGCTTGGCCAGGCAGGCAGCAAGGAAAAACAAAGAGTCTCTTTTTCTAGTGGACAAAATCAGACGACTCTCTTGTTCTTGGAGTAGTGGTTTGAGTGACAGACAGGAACCCAGAGTGTGAATCCCAGCAGAGCCATGGAAACCTATTGGGTGGCCTTGGGAAAGTCATACTCTCTCAGCCTGAGAAGGGGGCATGATAAACTTCCTCTCAATAATTCTGGTCAAGAACATTAAGCCAGCATGGTATAACAGTCAGAGTGTTGGCCTAAGACCCTGCAGCCCAGGCTTCAAATCCCCACTTGGTCATGGAAACTCACTGGGTGATATTCAGCATGTCACAAACTCTCTCAGCCTCAGAAGAAGGCAAAGGTAAACACCCACTGAACAAATCTTGCCAAGAAAATCTCATGGTCTAAAGGTTTGCCATAATTTGGAAATGACTTGAAGGCACACAACAACAGCAAACAAGTAGAACTCAGGAAGACCATGGTTTGAGCCACTGAGTCATGAAAAGCCACTTCAGCAAGTCATGCCCTCTTGCTCTTAGAGGAAGGCAAAGTCAAACCCTCTTTGAATGATTCATGCTAAGAAACCCTCAATATAGAGTTCCCATAAGTTGAAAGAGACTGAAATGCATGCAACACCAACAACAACACAGAAACAGCAATATCAAATGGGCAATGGGAAAGGAAACTATTACTAGTCATGTGTAAATAAAAGGTAAGTAGAAGGGATAAAGGCACAATATACACCAGTTCAATGGAGGGGGATAATAAAATCATGGAAACAGAGAGTTGGAAGAGAAACCAAAGGTCCTATGATGCAGTCCCTGCTGTTTCAAGCTGGAGACAGCTGAAAAGTCAATCCTCCTAAGACTTTGGTACTGAGACCTGGCACCCATACTTGCTTTAAAATCAGCTTTTTTTAGTGGATTGCATCCCAGCTCTTTAGCTGAAGAGTTCAAGTGTTCCCTCACAGAGACTAGAACGCAGAACAATGGATGCAAGCTGCAGGAAAAGAGATTCCACCTCAACATTAGGAGGAACTTCCTGACAGTAAGGGCTGTTCGACAGTGGAACACACTCCCTCGGAAGGTGGTGGAGTCTCCGTCCTTGGAGGTCTTTAAGCAGAGGCTGGATGGCCATCTGTCAGGGATGCTTTGACTGGGAGTTCCTGCGTGGCAGGGGGTTGGACTGGATGGCCCTTGTGGTCTCTTCCAACTCTATGATTCTATGATTATATGAAATGGTAGAAATGGGTCTTTAAACAATGGGTGCTACCCAAATTATCCAAGAACCATTATCAATCCCCGGGCCTGAAAAGGGGGTCCTTGGCTGGGAATGCACCCCCCCCCCAATAGGCTAAACAACTAGAAGATCATATAATCATAGAACTGGAAAAGTCCCCAATGGACATCCAGTCCCACCCCATCCCCCTTCTGCAATGCAGGAAGACACAATCCAAGCAGCCCCTGTGATAGATGGCCATCCAACCTCTGTTTGAAAACCTCCAAAGAAGGAGAGTCCACCACCCATTGAGGCAGCATCTTCCACTGTCAAGCTGCTTAGGAGGTTCTTCCTAATGTTGAGGGGGAGTCTCCTTTGCTGTAGTGTGAATCCATTCCTCTGTGTCCCAGTCTTTAGAACAGCAGAAAACAAGCTTGCTCCCTCCTCAATATGATATCACTTCAAATATTTAAACAGGGCTATCATATCACCTCTTAACCTTCTCTCTTGTAGACTAAACATACCCAGCTCCCAAACTGCACCTCATAGGGCTTGGTAGTTTCCAGACCATGATGAATCCCAAGGATTATATCAGGAAGAAGAAAACAAAGGAAACTGAGCTGTCCAGGTGTGATCCCATCCTAACAGTTGTGAAAACTGCACAGCCACACTGCTAAAGGGAAAGGTTACTCCCCTGGTGCTTAGCCACCAGGACCTGCAGCACACAAACTAGTCCTTTCTGTGCTCTAGAACCTATCTGCCTGGAGACAGAGGCCATGTCCAGTACATCTGCCAGTGCAGGATTGACAATTAAAGCATCTCTGAGGCTGTACCTACATTTCAAAATTAATGCAGTTCAACTTCGCTTTAACTGCCATGGCTCAATACTATGAAATCCTGGATTTGTAGTTTTGTAATATATTTAACCCTCCCTGCCAGCTGAGAGCTCTGGTGCCACAATAAACTACCAATCCCAGAAATCAATAGGATGGAGCCATGACAGCTAAAGTGGTGTCAAACAGTGCGACAGCAATCTAAGAGGTGGCCAGCCAACCTTTATTTAAAAACCTCCAATAAAAGAAAGTTCATATTCTGACTGAGTCCTTTCCCTTACTTTACTGCCAGGAAGTTCTTAGCTAGAATCTCCTCTCTTCTAATCAACTGATGGACTCTCTTAAGAAGGTGCACCAAAGGGTGATATTCTTTGAACTCAGTGGAATCTTTTGTTTCTTCACTTTGGATGGTGGCACTTGCCACTGAATAGCAGAGCAGAGCAAGATTAAATCTGTGTCATCCACACCACTATCCAGGCCATTGCCTTCAGAAAACAAGGAGGGAGGCCACGATGTTCAGCAGCATGTTCTTTGGTTGTCTTGAGCATGAAAACATCTTGGTCTCTCTGAGTCCTTCTATAAGGGCATGTCAGTTCTATGCTTTGGTTGTGCAAGCAGCATATGGGTGAAGGTCTGCAACTTTCAGGAACTGCCAACCTAATTTCATGGGGGATGGAGAGATGAATACCCCAAGGATATACCTCCACAGCCAACCTGACAATCTGCACAGGGGAGTTGTGTTGTGGATGACCTTTATGCATATACATTTACATAGACAGGGCGGCACATTTGCGTGCTCACGAAATTCTCTTTAGGCTTTGTGATGGCATCTGAAGTGGCAGCTGCTGCAAAGCCATTATTTCAACTAACAATCCAATGAGAAACAATATTGATGGCAGCGGGGGGGGGGGGGCGGATTAGTCATCCGAATCCTGAGTTTGGCAGGGATTTCTTATTCTTTTGGGTGAGAACAGTCTCCAAACTCTCTGATCTACTAATGAAGGATGCTGCTTTTAAAGAGAGAGATGGGATTTTCTTCAGAGAGGCTCTTGTCAAACTGCCAGCTGCTAAGTAGTAAAACTAACTTTGATCTGACACTAACCTGATCATGAAAGGACCTGGTCGTTTTTCTAAACTCATAGAATCAGCGAATCCTAGAGTTGGAAAGGACCACAAGGGCCATCTAGTTCAACCTTGTGTCATGCAGGAATACACTGCTGAAAAATGCCCATCAAACATCTGTTTAAAACCTCCAAAGATGGAGAGTCCACCACCCTTTGAGGAAGTTTATTTGACTGTCAAATGCCTCTTAGAGGAGAGAAGGTCTTCCTAATGTTTAGGTGAAATTTAGGTGGAAACAAGTTCACTACACCTTTTCCATGACATTCCTTAAGATATTTAAAGCTTGGCATCATGCCACCTCTCAGTCTTCTCTTCTCCAAGCTAAACATCTCCTGCTCCTTCACAGAATCCTAGAGTTGGAAGAGACACCAAGAGTCATCCAGTACAACCCCCTTATTTATCTTTATCTTTAAAGATAAATTTATCTTTATTTATATTTAGTTCAACCTCCTTCTCCAATGAAGGAAGACACTATCAAAGCCCTCCCTGTGATAGGTCCACAGATCCAGCCTCTGTTTAAAAACTTCCAAAGGAGACTCCACCACCCTCAAAGGCACTGTATTCCACTGTTGAACATCTCTTACATTCAGGAAGTTCTTCCTAATGTTTAGGCTGATCTCTTTTCCTGTAGTTTATATGCATTGCTCCATACTCTAGTCTCTGGAGTAACAGAAAACGAACTTGCTCCATCCTCAATATGACACTCCTTTCTGTATTTCAACTTGGCTATCATGTTACCCCTCAACTTTTTCCACCCCAGACAAAACATAACCAATTCCCTAAGCCACTCCTCATAGGGCTTCATGGGTTTCACTCTTTTCAGCATTTTGGTTGCCCTCCTCTGGATATGCTCCAGCTTGTCAAAAGACTTACTGAAATCACAAAAGGACTCTCTTTTCCTGTAGTTTATATCCATTGCTCCACGTCCTAGTCTCTGGAGCAGCAGAAAACAATCTTGCTCCATCTCCAATAATGCAGTTCTGTTTGCTTCCTGTTTTACCTTCCACTTCAACACTAGGAGGATCTTCTTGACAGTAAGAGCCATTTGACTGTGGATTTCCTTGCACTCTTGACAAAAATATTGCATAAGTAGTGTACAAAATGAATCCCCAACTATTAAACACAGAATAGGTGGTGTTTTTGTGTTGATGGTTATTTTTTAAAAAAAAAAATCCAAGTGCAAATTTTGTACAGAATATGTCCCGACCTGTGAATACCCTTTGAAAACTGCACAGTTTTCAGAGACTTTCTGACACTGGGGAGAAAATTACTAAAATTACTTACTGCTTTTTTTTCAAAGATGCAGATTAGTGAGGAATTCCATCTCCAGAGCAGTGCAACCACTGCGTAACCATGGGAGAATGGAACTACTGGAGTCTCCTTCTTTGGAGGTCTCTAAACAGGCTGGATGGCCATCTGTCAGGGATGCTTTGATTGGGAGTTCCCGCATGGCAGGGGGTTGGACTGGATGGCCCTTGGGGTCTCTTCCAACTCCATGATTCTATTCTATACTCTTGTTGTTGTGTGTCTTCAACTTGTTTCCAACTGATAGCAACCCTATCACAGGGTTTTCTTGGCAAGTTTCTTCACAGAGGATTTGCCGTTGTCATCCTCTGTGGCTGAGAGAGTGTGACTTGTCCACGGTCACCCAGTGGATTTCATGGCCAATTGGGGATTTCAACCCTGGTCTCTAGAGCTGTAGTCCAAGGCTCAAACCACTACATCATGCTGGCTCCCAGATCTACGCTACACAAGCACTCTGTAGGATATCAGGAAGTATTCACTGATTTGATATACTGATTTTCTTTACGATAGTTTCTGGACTGCAATAACTTTGTATGTTCATGAAGAGAAAGTAGGAAACAGTTAGTCATCTTGCCCACCTCTTTAGCAAATAATAGACTGTGGTATAATGAGATACAGTTTGAGTCACCAGGAAATCAGAGGTCAAGAGGTTTCCATTTATGCCCCATCCTTCCCTCTTCATTAGAGCTTAATTCACATGCCACTGGAAAGAAATCCCTTCATTTGCATTTTACTTTTAATTACGAAAGCAAACTTCTGGCACTGGGAGGTGTCAAAAAAACCCAAGCAGTTCCTAATTAAAGTGCAGTGCAGGATCCAAAATAAGCATAATTAGTTACTGTATGCAGCAGCTAATAACTTATTTTGTTATGTGCATACAAAACCAGGAGAACAGGAAAGAATAAGAAAGAGGAATCTCCCCAACTATTTACTAGGGTATGGCTGAAATGGGAGGCCTTTTGCAAATAGTTTCTGCCTGCCTCAAAATCAAATGGCCTCTTCCCTTTTGGCAATTATTGAGGGATTTGCAGTGAAGAAGACTGAAAGCTAAGAACCATCAGGAAGGCTGGCCTTAGAATAGCTCACATTTGCACTACATGTCACTGACTGGTCACACAGAATTGCAAGATCACCCACATGAGGGATGATACCTGCCTAGAAAGCAGTCCCTCTGAAAAGGATTTAGGGGTCTTAGTAGGCCACAAGCGAAACTTGAGCCAACACTGTGATGTGGCAGCCCAAAAAGCCAATGGAGTGCTAGTGTGCATCAATCAGTGTCCAAATTGAAGGAAATAAATAGTCCCACATTATTCTGCTTTGGTCTGACCTCAACAGGAATACTGGGACCAGTTCTTGGCACCACAATTCAAGAAGGATGTGGGCAAGCTGGAGAGGGTCCAGGGGAGGGTGACCAAAATGGTGAAAGGTCTAGAAGCTTGTGATGAATTACTTAGAAGTTGAGTGTTTTTATCTGTATTTAAAGATAGCTGTTTGATCACCTTTCAGTCTTCTCCAAGTTAAAAAAAAATACCCAGCTTTTAAGTAATACATCACAAGGCTTGGTATCTCCTGGAGTTTGGGTGCCACAATCCATGGATGCTCAAGTCCCATTATATACAAAGATGTAATAAAATTTAAAATATTAAAAATAGCAAATAGCAATACCAATAGCAAGTACATTTCTATACCACTTCTCAGTGCACTTAAGCAGCCCCTAAGAAGATTATAAGCTGTAAGCTAATTGCCCCCAACCTTGTCCCCAACAAGCTGGATACTCATTTTAGTGACCTCAGAAGGATGCCAGGCTGAGTCAACCCTGGAGCCTCTGGCTAGGATTGAACTCACAACCTTGCATCTTGTGCTTGGCCACAGTCCTAGCATTTAACCACTGAGGCACCAGTGCTCCCTCAAGCAAAATCAAGGTTTGATCTGAGAGGAAGGGGGTGGAATATTTTCAAGCTGTGGATGATGGAATCCATGGATGCAGAATCCATGGATAAGGACAGCAAATGGTATTTAGTGGGATGCCATGTAGAAGATGGAGCAAATTTGTCTTGTGCTAATCCAGAGACTAGAACACAAACCAGTGGATTTAAATTTCAAGACAAGAGATTCTGCCTAAACATTAGGCAGAACATCTTGACTGTAAGAGTTGTTCAACAGTGGAAGGGTTACCGCAGAGTGTGGTGCTCTCTCTCTCTCTCTCTCTCTCTCATTCTCTCTCTCTCTCTCTCTCTCTTTTTTTTTTTTTTTTTTGAAGGTCTCTAAGAAAAGGTCTTCTTTTTGATGGTTTTCTTTGAGGAGTGCTCAATGGGCAGGAAGCAGCATGCCAGCACTGATTCTAGGGTTCCGGAGCATGTAGCAACTGCATGCTCTGGAACCCTAGTCCATACGTACACTGGCATCATGGCGGCCTCCCATCCACATGGGGGCCACCATCATGACATAAGCAATGTGTAGCATGTGCGTCAATTATATCACTGATGCACCACAGTGCGCCAATGGCACACTTGTGACATCCACCACACGGACTTAAAAGAACCCAGTTTTTCTGGGTTCTATTTGGTCCGGAGGGATGCCATTGGCTTCTGCAGTGTCCCTCTGGAGAAACAATGGGCAGCTCCAGCCCACCCTTTCGGGACAGTCGGTCTAGCCCCTTAGTTGTGTATTCCTACATGTCAGATGTTGCCCTTTGTAGCGTATTCCAACTACAAGAATTTATTGGACAGGATCCATAATGGAGGAGCAAAGAAGTATCTTGTGACACTTCCATGACTGACAAATTTTGTTAGGTATAAGCTTTTGTGAACTGCCAAATAAAACCTATTATTTTTTTTTAAAGTGCACCCAGGTTTCCCTGCTTTTTAAAAATGTTCCTCATGAGACAATGAGAAAAATTGTACCTGGTCCACTTCTTTTGTTGACTTTGTTTGACCATAAATCATGCACTCTTGAACAACCCCCACTGACATTTTGGGCACAGTTGCCACTTCAGGCTCCACGTCAAAAGCTTCCCAATTGACCTTCAATTCAGCAATGTCCTTCTCTTTCTTAGATGTCCAAGGAAACAGCATTGATTTGGAATTGACCCACAAATGTTGCCATAGATTTGCTCACAAGAGCAAAGGGCTCTTCTACAATAGATCTAAATTGGCTACCACATGATACCTTGACCACTTCTTGGGACATCCAGACAAAAGGAGATCAGTGACTGATGTTGTGACAAGGGTGGTGGCTCTAGCAAAAAAAAAAAAAAAATTAACAACGGAGCCCTTCCATCATGCCCTTTGGATCATCTCCGATTAAGGAGAGATCCTTGTGATAAGCATGAAAGGAAGAACAAAAGGGTTATTGGTGTGTTTGCCTGATTTGATTAGGAGAATAATTGGGAACAATAAGATCTTGAAGGGAGAAATCAAAAGTGAGCTAATGTTAGTTAAAGGTGGGGAGAGGACAAAGATAGGGGGCGTGACACAGAGCAGAGCTAATTAAAAACAAATGTCAGCTGGGATTGTACTTTGTGCTTGTGGGATATACAGTGGCCCCTTAGTAGCGGCTGCAGTTTGGTTCCAGGACTCCCCATAGATATCGAAATCCATGGATATTTAAGTCCCTTTAAATAAAATGGCATAGTAAAATGATGTTCCCTATATAAAATTGCGAAACCAATGTTTACTTTTTGGATTTTTTTTTCTTGTTGTGGAGTTTGCTGAATATTTTCAAGCTGTGGATGATTCAGTCTGTGAATGCAGAATACAGGGGGTTGACTGAATATCTGTACTCATGTTGTTGTAGCAGTTGTTAGTATCATTGATCTCACAGTCTGCTAGGTGTCCTGTGTTATATATTGTATTTTAATCTATGTGGTACCCTGCCTCAAGCCTAGAGGAGAGGTGGGTAAGAACATTTTTAAAAGCTGTTATTGTTGCTGTTGCTGGAGCAGACCTAGACCTTAATATACAACAAGGGACCTGGTTAATGGGGTGCAAGTGTTGGGATACTCAGGTGGGAGTGATCATGTTCTCCTGGAGTTTCTTTTACAGTGAAAAGAAGAAGCCAGGCATAGTTAGATACACATTCTAGACTTTAGGAAAGCTGATTTCAGTAAACTCAGGGAAACACTGGGTATGATCCCGTAGTCAGGAATACTAAAAGAGAAGGGAGTTCAGGATGGATGGGAGTTTCTCAAAAGCTGAAGGCAAAATTTCAAACTACAGTAGAGTCTCGTTTATCCAACCTTTGGTTATCCAATCTTTGGTTATCCTCACAGGTGGTGTGCTCACGAAGAAACATGGGACATTGGATAAGCCATTGGGGACAAAAGTCCCTTGCCTCGCCTCCCCTCCTCCGTCCATGCTTCTTCCTTCCTTTCTTCCTTCCTCCCTTCCCTCCCTCCCTCATTCCCTCCCATCTTCTTCGCTCCCTCCTTCCCTGCTGGGGCTGGGCGAGGGCCAAGGTTCCAAGCCGCAAAGGAGAGGCCTGGGCCCTCGGCCCAGTTCTCTCCTCAATGCTTTGGTTTTCCTCAGGCCAAAGGGAGTCCACCGACTCCCTTCAGCCTCAGAAAAATGAAGCCGAAAAGAAGAGGCCTGGGGCTCAGCTCGGCCCAGTTCTTTCCTCTGCGGCCGCCGAGTCCTCTCCTTCCCTGCCTCCCTTCCCTTTCCCTCAAAGGGCTCCAGAGAGCTCTTTGGGGGAAAGGGAAGGTCCAGGAAATGCAGGACCGCTGTGGAGATGGAGAAGTGGCCCCAGAGATGGAGGGAAGCAGGGAAGGAGGGAGGGAAGAAGACGGGAGGGAACGAGGGACGGAGGGAGGAAGGAGCAGAAGGAAAAAGGAGGGAGGGAGGAGGGGAGGGACTTTTGTCCCCAATGGCGGTGTGGGTGCATGTGTGTCATCATTGGGGACAAAATGACCCTCTGGATTATCCGACATTTTCAGGTATCCAACTATCAGTTGGCCCCATTTATGTTGGATAATTGAGACTACTGTGTTCCAGTGAGGAGGAGGTGTCAATAAACCAGGATGGATGACTATCGCATTCACTTTTCAGCCCAATCCAGGAACAGGATAGGATCAGGCTGGAACAGGGGAGAAACGGGCTTTATGGCACACAAAACTGCTGTTGCACTGCTGCCCAACCATCACACGTCCCCAAGTTGCACTCTGCCATCCAATTTTGGTAGTATCACGAGGAGAAGCGCGGCTGGAGAACAGGAGATGGTCGGGTGGCAGAGCAGCAGAAATTTCTTGTGTGATAAAACTTGGTTCTCCCCCATTCCGGCCTGATTCCGTTCTGTGTCCAGATCAGGCTCAAAATGTGTGTGCGACAAGCTCCTATGCTAAGTTTTAAATGAGAGGTGTATAAGAAATGGGAAAGGGGGGAAATCACCAAAGAGGAATTCAAAGAAATAGCTAGCACACGTAGGGATGTCATATTGAGGAGGGAGCAAGAAAAGCTAAAGTGTAGAATGAACTCAGGCTTGCTAGAGAGGTTACAAACAATAAAAAGGGCTTTTTTATGTCTCAGAAAAAAATAATAAGAAGAAAATGGGAGGACCACTTCTCAGAGAATATGGCAAAATGCTAACCAAAACTAGTCATGTGGAGCTACGGGTCAAGGAGTACCCCCAGACTGCGAACAGAGTCCTTTGAGGAGAGTGTGACTCCATCCAGGACTGGAAGTTGTATTCCCAAACCTGGTTTTGGACCTGTGACTGTGAGTACTTTGTTTCTCAGAAACACATGTTGGCTTTTTGTGATTATGGAATTGCTTTCTAAATGTTTACAGATTCTATGTTTAATGATCTGCTCTAGAAGATTTCCTAGAAATTATGTCAGCCTAACTGGACAATAATTGTTGGGATCCTCTTTTTTTCCTGTTTTGAAGATTGGGACAACATTTACCCTCATCCAGTCTGATGGGACTTCTCCTGTTCTCCAGGAGTTGGTACTGCACTTAGGCAGAAAAAATGATATGCATAGATATCGAATGGGAGACCCCTGGCTAGATAAGACTACATGTGAAAGGGTTCTAGGAGTCCTAATAGATTACAAGTTGAACATGAGTCAACAGTGTGATGCAGCAGCTAAAAAAGCCAATATGATTTAAAGCTGAATCAATAGAAGGATAGTGTCTAGATCAAAGTAAGTAATAGTAACACTCTATTCTGCTTTGGTCAGGCCCCACCTGGAATAGAATCTTAGAATCACCAAGTTGGAAGAGACCCCAAGGGCCATCCAGTTCAACCTCCTGCCATACAGGAATTCACAATCAAAGCATTCCCAACATATGGCTATCCATCCTCCGCTTAAATACCTCCAAAGAAGAAGACTCCACAACACTCTGAGGGAGTGTATTCCACTGTGAAACAGCTCTTACTGTCAGGAATTTCCTCCTAATATTAAGGTGGAAACTCTTTTCCTGTAACTTGCATCCATTGTTCCATGTTCTAGTTTCTGGAGCAGCAGAAAACAAGCTTTCTCATCTTCAATATGACACCCCTTTAAATACTTACACAGGGCTATCATATCACCTCTTAACAATCTCTTCTCCAGGCTAAACATATGCAGTTCCCTAAGGCATGGTTTCCAGACCCTTCACCATTTTATTTGTCCTCCTTTGGGCACTCTCCAGTTTGTCAACATCCTTTTTGAATTGTGGTGCCCAGATCTGGACACAGTATTTCAGGAGAGGCCTGATCAAGGCGGAATAGAGTGGCAGTATTATTTCCATTGATTTAGACACTGTTAATGCAGCCTAAAATAGCATTGGCCTTTATACTGTGTCCAGTTTTGTCCCCAACTGTTCAGAAAGCATATTGAGAAGTTGGAGCATGTTCATAGGAGGGCAACTAAAATAAAGCCCTATGTGGAGAGAGTTAAGGAGCTGGGTATGTTTAGTTGGAGAAGAGAAGGTTAAGGGGTAATATGATAGTCTTGTTTAAAGGACTATCATATTACCCCAAAGCTAACAAAATGAAATTCAACACAGAGAAATGTAAGGTTCTGCACTTAGGGAGAAAAAATGAAATGCACAGATATAAAATGGGGGACACCTGGCTGAATGAGACCACATGTGAAAAGGATCTAAGAGTCCAAGTAGACCAAAAGTTGGACATGAGTCAACAGTGCAATGTGGCAGCTAAAAAAGCCAATGCAATGTTAGGCTGCATCAATAGAAGTGTAGTGTCTAGATCAATGGAAGTAATAGTGCCACTCTATTCTGCTTTGGTCAGGCCCCACCTGGAATACTGTGTCCAGTTCTGGGCACTACAATTCAAAAAAGATGTGGAGAAACTGGAGCATGTCCAAAGGAGGGCAACTAAGATGGTGAAAGGTCTGGAAACCATGCCAGGAACGCCTTAGGGAGCTGGGGATGTTTAGCCTGGAGAAGAGGAGGTTAAATACTTAAATACTTAAATACTTAAAGGGATGTCATATTGAGGAGGGAGCAAGCTTGTTTTCTGCTGCTCCAGAAAACAGGACCCGGAACAATCGATGCAAGCTCCAGGAAAAGAGATTCCACCTCAACATTAGGAGGAACTTCCTGACAGTAAGAGCTGTTCGACAGTGGAACACACTCCTTCCTCAAAGTGTGGTGGAGTCTCCTTCTTTGGAGGTCTTTAAGCAGAGGCTGGATGGCCATCTGTCGGGGATGCTTTGATTGGAAGTTCCTGCATGGCAGGAAGCTTTCATCCAAGGGACTGGATGGCCCTTGTGGACTCTTCCAACTCTGATTCTATTGTTCCATGAAATATTTAAAGGGATGTCATACTGAGGTTGGAGCAAGCTTGTTTTCTGCTGTTCCAGAACCTAGGACATAGAACAATGGATTGAAGCTAAAGGAAAAGAGATTATACTTCAACATTAGAAAGAACTTTCTGACAGTAGAGCTGTTCTACTTTGGAACCCACTGCCTTGGAGTGTGGTGGAATCTCCTTCTTTGGAGGTTTTTAAACAGGGGCTGATGGCCCTCTGTCATTCGTGCCTTTTTTGTGAGTTCTTACATGGCAGGGGTTTGGACTGGATGGCCTTGTGGTCTCATCCAGTTCTATGATTCTGTGAACATACCACTCCCAGTCAGCAGAGGGATATGAGGTGTACTTAAATCTTGCAAAGGAGTAGGCTCAGTAATAACCTAAATGTAGTTGGACCCCATCTCTATTGACCCATAGGTTTCACCTGTGGTGAACCTGACCTTCACCCCATCAAGCCCTGTGAACCCCATCAGCCACCGCCACATTGGATTCACTGTTCATCAGCTTTCCATATCTGAGAAGAGACATATGTGCACATACACACACCTCTTCATTCGTTCCTCATTAACACACTTGCTTGGAATAGTGTCTCAGAATGATTCTCCAAAATGAACATCCAACAGAAAGATAGTAACTTCTTATCAAGAAGCTATTTCCGGAGTTATTACAATGTATATTCCACATTAATATAATCTGTGCCATGCAGTAAGTCAATATTAGTCCTGCATGAAGAGTGAAAGCACCAAATCAATTTCCCCAACATGGCAGAGGAACTTTTTGGAATCCTTGTGGCTGGTGGTTTTGATGTCAGTAAAGCAAGAGAAGTCACTCTGGGTTTAAATCAGATCTTTATTTTTATAAGCTCTGAGTATTTTATTGGAGGAGCGGGTTATAAATAAACATTATTATTATTATTATTATTATTATTTACTTCATTTATAAATAACATTTACGGGATGCTGAAAAGTTTGGGGATAGGTTTCAGCACCTTGAATCCTTTAACATTTGGACTAAAATCTAAAGAGACTTCAGCATCTCACTGACATGATTCTGGGCTGATGCAGAACACCCAGGCACTAACCCCCTAAGCCTCTGCCCCACAAATTATTTACCTCTGACCTGTGCAAGGAGACCTGGGTATTTTAATTTTGATCCGCTTCCTGGGTTCCAAAGGTTCTGACCATATATTTACAAATCAGCATTAACTGGCTGCAAGACTGATGTGGGTTAAAAATTTCCAGGCCCTTCCATTACCTTAGAGGAGGATGGAGTTAATGCATGGAACTGAGAATGTTTGCCTTCCCCCATTTTGCTTTGATTTTTTTTTTTAATGGGTAAGACTACTGGAATTTGAATCTAAGTGGTGCGGAAATGATTTACGAAGCATCCTTTAATTCCCAGTCTCCAGCTTGGATGCCTTTCAAATGGTAATGCAATTACAAAGCCAGCGAGTGACACTCACAGAGACCACTTGGGGTCTGCCCAAACAGCAAGGCAGAATTGTCTCCCTCCTGGATGAAGGCCATCTGGAAAATGCAACTCCGCTTGGCTCTGCTGCTAAGGAGGAAACATGACAAGCTGAGGGAGACCCAGAGAGTGAGGATGACTCAGAGAGGGGAAAATGCTTTGCACATTTGTGATCCAAAATTTACAACTCCAATGCAAACTGGCTCAATGCACTGATATAGGTCTAAAACACACTGCATAAATTATCCAGTTTGAGGCCGCTTTAATTGCCCTGGCTCAATGCTAGGGAATTTTGAGAACTGTAGTTTTGTGAGACATTTAGCCTTCTCTGTCAGATAGCTCTGGTGCCAAAATAAACCACAATTCCCAGGATTCCCTAGCATTAGAAAAGGATACCTATTGACTGCAGCAAATAAAACCAGAAATTCTCCTTTCCCCTGTCTGGACTTTGGCTTAATTGCATCAGGGCAACAAACTCTTTATTTTTATGATTATGATAGTTGTCTTGAATACAAGTCAGAAAGTGCCCAAGGAAGCAAGTAGATGATGATAGATGGTTAGTCCAGTCCATGTAGGTCAAAGATTCCTTGAGCAGGATGCAAGGAGAATCACAAGGGTTGTCGTAAGCCAGTCCAGAAATCCAAGTACACAAGGAAGGTAGGCGTAAACAGAGTAGTCTAAATGTAGTCAGCCCAAAATCAAGACAAGACAGGAACACCAGGGAGTAGTGCCAGCAAATGAGTCAACTGTCATCACTGAGTCTGGAAGAAAACTGCCAGAGTTATTTCCTTCAATCACTGGTGCCTCATTAGTACCAAATTAGTTTAATGTTTGGTATTAATTTGAGCTGGGTATGGTGCTGCTCCCTTCTATGTTCATTGAAGGACAGGGCTGTCTGTCTTCTATGTCTGTGGCCTCTGCCAGATCAACAGATTCCTGTCAATTTGCCCTTTCCTCCTCCTCAGCTGGGTCATCCAAGAGGTGAGTTATGACGTCTTCCAGCTCTTTGTCAGATTCATCCAGGGAGGAGGTTGTGACAATAGTCTCCAGATGGAGGGAAGTAATAGTGGCACTCTCTTCTAATCTGGTCAGACGTCATCTGGAATCCTGCATCCAGTTCTGGGCATGACAATTTAAGAGGGAGGTGAACAGGCTGGAGCTTGTCCAGAAGAGTCCAGTTTGTTTTCTGCTGTTCCAGAGATTAGAACGTGAACCACTGGATTCAAATTACAAAAAATAAATACCACTAACCACTGCAAGGTTTATGTTTTGTTTTAGAAGGTTTTGGCGGGGGGGGGGTGTTTTTGTTTTTTGGTCGTTTGGGACTTGCTTGCAAAAAAAGTATTTTTTGGAAAAAAAACCTGAAAAACAGTTGTCTACTTCTCTAACTCACATCTCCCTGTTAAGGGCATGAGAAATGGCATGGATTCCGACCAGGCCAAGATATTATGCAAATACTCTTCATTAAATAGTAAAATCAATGATCAGGTTTAGTCTTTTGTGACTGTGACTTTGAATGAGACACTTCAAAGAATTATCAGTACATGCTACAAGGCTGTAGTTCCCATGTGCCGGTTTGCTTGGTCTAAATCCAACCGCTAGTCCCAACTAGAATAGACCCATTGAATCAACTTCTAAGTAGTAAGTCAACACTCAAGTAAATCCCATTCACACAGTGGGTTTGCTATAGCAAGGAGTATGGCTTGGATTTGGGACCTTGGTTGTAAGCCACTGTAATCAGCCAGATTTTCTTACATATAAGCTTAATATAAGGCATCCAAAGACTGACATCTCTCCAAGACACACTCTTCTCAGCAATCCTCCCCAGGTCTTGACATGACTTCCTTGATTGGATCTATCTACCTGTAATTCAGTCTTCCTCTTTTTCTACTGCCTTCCGCCTTCCCAAGTATTTTCTTTTCTCGTGAGTCATGTCTTCTCATGATATGATCAAAATACAACTGTCTCAATTTAGTCATCTTGGCTTCTAAGGAGTGTTCAGGTTTGATGCGCTTTAGGACCCATTCATTTGTTGTTGTTTTTAGCATTCCATGGTATCTGTAGACCTATCCTCAAGTACCTCATTTCAAATGAGTTGATATCAGCTTTCTTCATTATCCATCTTCCACAACTGTGCATAGAAATACTCAAATCCTATGGCCTGGCTAATTTTGATGTCTTTTGCTTACCGTTAAGGGGGAAAGAGGACAGAAATCTGCCCAATGGCTCCTGATTGGTTGTTTGCTACAGCAACCATATTGCTCATGCTGAAAGTGAAAGGAGGACTGGCATCCTGTTAGTGGCTTATGTATGTGTTAGTTCCTCTATAGCAATGGTTGGACATTCGAACCCAATCTGGAAGTGCATATTCAGTTGAAGGTTGTGGTGCCACTAAGTATTGCACATGGGGGGTGTACATTGTGTATTTCTATTGTGCATTTCACATTGCCTTGCAAATTCAGGTGGAATGTCACTAATGCACAATTACCATGTAACTGTGAGGGTGAGTGTAACTTGACACTCAGCTCTGTTCAGTGGGACCTTGGTTGATGTGCGGTAATGTGATTTTTCTTATCCAGCCGATAGATTCCAGCACATGTCTGCTTGTGAAACTCCCTTGTGAGATTTTGCTGTGTGACCTGGTTACCTACTTGTAAGAGTGCATTTCCCTCTACATGTATAATCTGAAAAGCTCTCCCATGGAGCTGAACCAGAGATAGATACAGAATTTCTTCCACTACAAATTCAACACAAGGAAGATGGTGAAGGAAAAATAAAGGTCATGAGTATCTGAAAGGTCATTACCAGGAGAAAGTTACCTGGATCCCTCTTCCATTTGGAAATCATATAGACCTCTCTTGAAGTGTATTTGTTTCTCTTTCATTTGTTTACTTGTTTGGGAAAGGGGAAGGAAAATAATGTTTTGCTTTAGTAAGGAATGACAAGAAGAGCCAGGCATGTCCCCTGACTCCAAAGAAGAGGTTGAGTGCCCAGGGAACATGCCAGGACTGCAGCCCCTCCGGCAGCCTCTGAAGGTAAGCCTGCAGCTGGTACCACTTTGAACCCACTGTATTGGACTGTCTGAAGCCTCATGATGAACATGGACTGTCTTATACGACCACTGCTTTTGCTACCAGTGATTTGGTGAGATAAGCTCCCTTTCTCTCTCCCAAGGACTGAAGGGTTTGGCTAGACTCCAAAGGACAAAACCAGACAGTAGCCCACCTAAGGTTTGAAACTGTGTATGGAAACTCAGTTGGAAACTATAGTTTGTTCCAACTGTGTATGTATGCTTTAACTATGCTTGGCTAACACCTGCTGCTCCAACAACAAATGTCTATGGAGAACATCTATAATTTTCTGAATAAAAGTCTTCTGTGTTTTCAATACTGAAGCCTGGATTTCTGATCTAACAGGTTCCTATATGTGGCACATTGGAATGAAACATTGGAATGAAACACTGGTGCTAACTGGACTTTCAAAGGGAGGGCATTACACAACCGTGGTGCCACAGCAGAGGAGGCCCTGAATCCATGTCCTTCCACAACAGAGTCTCCCTTACACCAGAAGTGCTTTGGATTTTGTTTTGTTTTTGTTTTTGTTTGTTTTTTTAAATTTTGGAATATTTGCGTGTACATAATGAGATATAATGAAGATGAGACCCAAGTCTAAACTTGAAAATAATTAATGATTCATACATACCTTATACACATAGCCTGAAGGTAATTTAATACATACAGTATTATTTTTAATAATTTTATGCATAGAACAATGTTTGTGTGCACAAAACTGTCAGAAAACAAAGATGTCATTATCTCAGCCACCTATGTGCATAATTTTGGATTTTGGAATATTTTAGATTTCAGAATTCTGGGAAAGGGAAGAATGAACTTGTATTGTACCCATTTGTGGGAGACATTCAGTTGAAGTTTTTTGTGGGTTTTTCGGGCTATGTGGCAGTGTTCTGGAATAAACATGGCCACATAGCCTGAAAAACCAACATAAAACTTGGATGCCAACCATGAAAGCCTTTTTCTTCACATTCAGTTGAAGGCTTTTCCACAGCCTTCAACTGAATATGGCTATTCTCCGTCAGATTTTAATTATTTCCATAGGGAGAACTTACACACTTTTTGAAACACCTACAGGATTCCAGTGAGGATTTTATCAAATCAAGCCTAGAAGAAAGTGGAACTGGCTGATTTGTCCAGATTTGACAGTTTTTGCTGCTGCTCCAGAGACTAGCTCATGGAGCATTGGATTCAAGCTCAAGAAAAGAGATTCCACCTCAACATTAGGAGGAACCTCCTGACAATAAAAGCTATTCAACAGTTGAAGACACTGCCCTGCCTCAGAGGGTGGTGGAGGTCTTGGAGGTTTTCTATCAAAGGCTGGATGGCCATCTGTTGGAAGTGCTTGCATGGTGTCTTCCTACATTTCAGAATGGGGTTGAATTTGATGGCCCTTAGGGTCTCTACATTTCTATTATTCTTTGATATTTATTCCAGTAGGGCAAGCCCATTCTGGGCTCAAAACAGCTCATTGTAAACAGAACTCAAACTTGAACTTGCAGATTTCATTTCTAATCCCCCCCCCCCCACACCTCCATTTGTAGCTTGCAAAATTGAGTCTGGAATAGATACTTCAGAGTGAAACATCACGATCTAAGGGAACTACAATAGATGTCCACTGTTTAGGAGGGAGGGCTACCATACTTCACAGAGCAAATCTCTCTGAATAGTGAAGGGGAAAGAGAAGACCATCCTTCAAAATTCGGTACATTGTGCATCCCTTAAGCCAAGCTCTGAATTCTTCTTTAAAGCCTGAGAACCTTCTCTCTTACTGCAGCATTTCCTCTTCCACTTGCGGTCCTCATCGAGGCCCATCTTTCCCATACTAGGCTGGAATGGGAATCTCCGATTGCGATCAATGTTAATTGCAAGGGCTGGAGCTCAGTATTGTAGAAGAAAGTAGCTGATAAAGGGATAAAGGTTATCTTGACTCACATACACGGATCTAAATAGAGAAACAGAGCATGGGAGTGGAGAGCCGTTTTATCTCCAGGCTGTCATTAGGCAGGGGGAAGGGGGAAGGGGATTCCACAAGGACTGGTTAATCTCGCAGTGTGCATCCAGCAGCCTCCACCACGATCTTATCAAGTGTAGTTGCTCACGGGATACAAAAGATTGCAGGAGCATTCTGAGCAGAATGGTTGGTTGCAAGAATAGTTGGGTATGTAAAAGAAGCTAGCAGAGTTTTCATCATATTTATGAGCTAGTGAAGCTTACACCATATTCTCGGCGCCTTGGGCTGCAAAAATAATGCAGTTTGACACCACTTTAACTGCCATGACTCAGTCTTACAGAATCCTGGGGTTTGTAGCTTGTTGTGACACGGGAGCTCTTTGACAGAGAAGGTTAAATATCTCACAAAGCTACAAATCCCAGAATCCTATAGCATTGAGCCATGGCAGTTTGACGCCACTTTAAGTGCATTATTTCTGTATTGCTGATGCATCCTCAGTCATCAACTGAGGTGCTGGAAACTAAGGGCAGATTTGGTGGCCTCTTTGATTATGTCAATCCAACTGTGGTTCTCCTTCTTTTCCACTTTGTTGTTATTGTTAATTGACATCAAGTCAGTTTTGACTTATGGTGCACTTATGAATGAGAGACCTGGAAGTGGTCTAGTCATCCTTTGCCATGCTCAAGACTAGCAAACCCAGGACAACTCTGGATCCCTTGGTTAAATCAATCTACCTACAGTGCAGTCTCCTTCTTTTCCTACTGGCTTCCACTATCTACAGCATTACTATCTTTTCCAGTGAGTGATGTCTTCTCATGACTGCTCTAGAGACACGGAGCAATGGATTCAAGCTATAGGAAAAGAGATTCCACATATGCATTTATGAATGAACCTCCTGACTTTGGAGGGCTGAATCACTATCACCTACCCTGGGGGAAAAAGTGGTGGGGGGAAAAGGATCTCCTGCATTCCAAATGTCCTTCAATGTCCTCGTGGCGCAGTGGTTAAATGCCTGTACTGCAGCTACTCACTCACTCAAAACCATAAGGTTGCGAGTTCAAGACCAGCAAAAAAGGACTCAAGCTCAACTCAGGCTTGCATCCTTCCGAGGTCATTAAAATGAGTACCCAGATTGTTGGGGGCATAGAATCATAGAGTTGGAAGACCACAAGGGCCATCCAGTCCAACCCCATTCTGCCATGCAGGAATTCCCAATCAATCATCCCCAATAGATGGCCATCCAGCCTCTACTTAAAGACCTCTAAGGAAGGAGACTCCACTACACTACGAGGGAATGTGTTCCACTGTCGAACAGCCCTTACTGTCAGGAAGTTCCTCCTAATGTTGAAGTGGAATCTCTTTTCCTGCAATTTATATCCATTGTTCCAGGTCCTAGTCTCTGGAGCAGCAGAAAACTTGCTCCCTTCTCAATATGACATCCCTTCAAATATTTAAACAAGGCTATCATATCACTTCTTAACCTTCTCTTCTCCAGGCTAAACATCCCCAGTTCCCTAAGGCAAGTAGCTTACAGTTATAAACAGCTTAGACATTCCTTAGGCGGTATGAAGCGGTATATAAACCAAGCTGTTTGTTTGTTAGGGGATATTACAACCAAGGGTGCCCAATTTTTGACCCTCTTTGTGTCAACATCTGGGTCACTTTTCCTAATGTTAAAAAAAGGGCCTCTTCTGGACCCTGCTGCTGTAGGGTGGTGAAGCCACTTTGGGTTTTATGGGAGATATCGAAGGTGCTCAACTAGTCCCAGAACCATTGCAGGGAATGTCATTTTTTTAAAAAGCCATATACGAGTGTTAGATGGACCTATGCCACTAACAGAATGCAGGCCTATCTTTGCACTATTCAAAAAAAAAGTGAGGGCATTTAAAATTCATCTCTACATTTTTTCTTTAAATATTATTTAAATCGATATGTTCTATCTATATATATAGAATATATATAACTGCCAACCATCGATACCGAATTATTTAGATGTGCATTAATAATTTCTAAAATATTCTATATACCTTTTATTCAACTGGATTTAGGAGATCCCAGAATTAACATCAATAACCTCTTTTACCCATCTCCAATCTTCCTCCCATCTTTCTAATGAATTTTCTTTCAACAATTGTGTCAGTTTATCCATTTCCATGTATTCCAATACTTTGATTTCCCATTCTTCTCCTGTTGGTATTTTTCCAATTTTCCAGCTCTTAGCATAGAATCATAGAGTTGGAAGAGACCACAAGGTCCATCCAGTCCAACCCCCTGCCATGCAGGAACTCCCAATCAAAGCATCCCCGACAGATGGCCCTCCAGCCTCTGCATAAACAACCCTTGCCGCTGTGATTAGATATAACAGTATTTTTCAATGTTTCCTCATCCTGCCAGTTTCATCGTCAATCATATTTAAGAGGAAGAGTTCCAGTTGCATTTTTATTGGAGTGTGTATAATTGTTTGAATTTTATAGTGTATTTGCGACCAGAATCTTTTTGCACAGGGACATGTCCACCACATGTGGAAGAGTGTGCCCTTTCATTCATGTTCACAAGAAATTATATTTTTGGTGTTGTCAATGAGTTATCATGGTTAGACTCATCAGGATCAATTAAAGACACTCTACAGGATATTAGTTGTAATGGATACACAGTAAATCTGAACGTATGGAATGGCAGTTGTTGTTACACACATGAAATGGTAAAAGTCTGTATATATTCTTGTTTGTTTTAATATGAAAATAATAAAAAATAAAAAAAATAAAATTCACCTCTACCAAAAAAAAAAACAAACAAACAAACCCAAAACCCTACATTTTGTGGGAGAATAACATCACAGAAAATGAGATTGCACAAAGTGGTACAGAACAAATCCTTTGCAAGAGTGCATCTTGGGGGAAAGTGTGCCTTTTCTGCATGCTCTCTGTGCCCTGCTGGAAACTTAACACAGATAACACAGTACCAGCATGCAAAATGTCAAAGATCAGCACAAATTACAATGCATTCCTGCAGGGTTTTTTGAACCAAGCGCAGGTTTACCTTGATTCTGCACAGTTGGAAATGAACCTTGGGAGTCCGTGGCAATAAAAGATATTTAAAATATTCACTGGTGAAGGAAAGGTTTAGAATCACAGTAACAACAACAAAAAAAGATCGGATGTTGAAGGAATAGCTGCCCTGGACATAATGAGTTGGGGTTGGCGGGACTCTTGATGGAATTAACATCTTTGCACCTCTGGAGACTTGTGAAAAAACATGCTCCTTCCCTTGACCATCTAAACATCTGCAAGAGTTTTCTCAGAAGTGTTCATAAAACAATACACATATGTCCTAATTCTGTTAGGTTTCTCTTTTAAAAATAGCTGAAGTCCAAAGTAAATCCCACTAACTTTAGTGAGTGTTGTTGCTAGGTGTCTTCTAATCGAGTCTGATTTATGGCAGCCCTGTCTCAGTAGTTTCTTAGCAGGATTTCTGGAGATTCAAACCTTAATCTCTCAGAATCCTAGTCCAACATTCAAACCAATACACCACACTGTCCAGTGTGCAGTTTGCTTCCAAGAAACTGAGAGAAGGTTTACAGGATTAATTCCTATTGCATTAATTCCTATTCAGATTGCTCTTCACTGTTGTTATGTACCTTCAAATTGATTTTGACTTATAGTTACCCTTCCTGGAGTTTCCTTAGCAGGGTTTCTCCTGAAGAGGTTTGTCATTGTCTTCCTCTGAAGCTGAGAGAGCATGATTGGTTCAAAGTCACCCAGTAAATTTCCATATCTGAGTCTGGATTTAAATCCTTGTCTTCCGAAGTCCTTGTCTGACACTCAACCCACTACACCATGCTGGTCAAAAAAAGAAGGAACTTTTGTCAGCTGCATTTGTCATTGCAATGTGCCTTCAAGCTGAGTCTGACTTCCAGTGACCTTATCCAAGGGAGCTGTTGGCCAGATTTCTTCAGAGAAGGTTTGTCATTGACTTCTTCAGAGGCTAAGCGTGCATCTACATTGTAGAAATAATGAAGTTTGACATCACTTTAACTGCCATGACTCCATCCTACAAGTTCTTGAGGTCTGTAGTTCGGTGAGGCGCCAGCACTCTTTGGCAGAGGAGGCTAAAAACCTTGTAAAACTACAAACACCAGGAATCCATAGCATGGAGCTGCAGCATTTAAAGTGCTGTTAAACTGCATTATTTCTACACTGTAGATGCACCCTGAGAGTGAGTGACTTGCTCGAGGTTATCCAGTGTATTTTCATGGCCAAGTAGAAAGTCTAACTCTGGTCTCCTGGAGTCTTTGTCCAGTGTTCAAACCATTACACCACCCTGCCTCTCAAGGTTTACTAGAAGAGATTTGCCCTTTCATTTGTTTAAGGCCGAGAGAGTGTGATTTGACCACAGTCACCCCATGGGTTTCCATGACTGAGCAGGGATTTGAACCATCACTCCATGTTGGCTCTCAGTTCAACCCCAGGAAACTGGAAGCGGGAACTACAACCAAGCCTAATTTGGATCTTGATTCTTCTTGTTTGAAAGAAACATTGAGTTCATTTGATATCTTTGGGTCATTTTGTGGAAGGGAATTAACATTCAGTACACCTCTCATCCATACCTAAAATAGTCCTGATCTGCTCAATTTGATGACCCCAGGGAGGTCTGAACTGACAAGATGAAAAAGGATGAAGGCCAGCATTTTGCAATGGAAAGCATGCATGCAGAAAATCTGTACAAGATGAAGATTCAGGGGAAATAAGTCCTGTATGTGACCAGAGTGACCAGAGATGAGATCCTGCTTGAAATACCCTCAACACAATAAATCACAGGGAGTGAGTCTTGTTTGACCGAGCAAAATGGAAGCAGAGAGAGAAGCCGAAAGGGAAGCTGAGAAACTGAGATACAATTTATCTTTAAAATGTGTCAGTCACCACTCCACAACACAATGCTTCAAGCAAACATGCAAAAATGCATTAAAATCCAATAAGCAAAACTTCACAGCCAATGATGTCTTCAAGCAGGAAGTGTTTTGCTGAAAGACGAAGTGTGGCACCTTGACTGAATATTTTATTTTCTAGGGATAGGGAAGCAATGGTAATGGGCAATTATAGAATATACTGGGAAACTGAACAAAGAACAAAGGAACCACAAGGGCTATTTAGTCTAACCCCCTGTCATGCAGGAATGCACAACCAAAGCACTCCTGAAAAATGTCCATCCAAGCAAAGAGACAGAGGGCAAAGCCAAGAGGATCTTTTGAAGTAAGGCCCAGAAATGCATGTTGCATCTGAGAGAGGAGAGAGCAGGAGGCCAGGGCTGCATGTACACTGCAGATTTAGTGCAGTTTGACACCACTTTAATTGCCATGGCTCAATGCTATGGAATTCTGGGATGTGTCGTTTGGTGAGCCATCAGACGGAGCCATGATAGTTAAAGCAGTGGCAAATGGCATTCATTCAGCAGGGGGGCAGCCACCTAGGTGTGCCCTCTGCATGGAATTTCCATGCTCTGCATCTGGCAAAGTTTGGATTCTCCCTTTGGCACAGAATCCAAATAAAATTTTGCCCAACGGTGAAAGGAAGATGATCATTCTGGAATGGCTTACATGTGTCTTGGTAAATTGGGAATCCACATTTATTTCTTCATTCATTTTCTTGGGTCTGCAAACACAACTGTGAACAGTGATGCTATCAGAGGAGCAGCATCTGCCCATACCTTTCGATACCTGACCTGATATAGAAAACACCACTTCATTTGAAGGAATGTCATCTCCACTTCATTTGAAGCCACTACTCTGCATCCCTACCAAGAAAAACCTTCTGGTCTATGAGGCAGAACAGTTAGATAGGTAGGCACTTGGCTCCCTATGGATGAAGGTACATACCCATAGAAGGAGGCAGGCAACAGTGGCTCTGATGATATTCCAACACAACCACACCCAGGACGCCTTGCTCCAAGCATTCAAAACATAGCTAGACCTATTGCTTCTGGTTCCTCCTCTTTCAGAAGCAACCTTGGGAGGCCGCCATCCCTGTCATCTCTCCCACTTTTTCTTTTCATTGTGGAAAGGGTGGTGGCAGTGCCACCCATTGCCTTCTTGCCAAGCAGCACTGATGGCACTGTGATTAAATGCTGATACATTGTAAATTTGATCCTAGAGGAGGGCTCCAAGGTCCATTCAGTTTTCCATCCTTTTATAGGTTGGTAAAATGAGTACCCAGTTTGTTGGGGGCAATTGGCTTACAGATTGTAAACCACCTAGAGAGTTCTAGTTCACTGATAAGCAATATAGAAATGTACTTATTTTTCCTGTTCTTTGGCTTGCAGGAAGACTGGGTGGGTGGCTATGTTGTTGTGTGCTCCAGGCCTTTATAGTATATGTGTGTTTAAGAGGTTGTTCCCCACTGGCACTGCAGAGCTACCATACTGGCTGGTCCCCAAGGCAGATCATGTCCTTGTGGGGTGGGAAGCAAAATAAAAAGATGGTGATCAGTGCAGCTATTGCTCACAGGGTCTGCTCCTTAAGTGTCCACAACATTTGTTCTCATGACAGGGCCATCTGTGGACATGAGCTGCTGCTGCTGCTGTGTGTATTGCAAGGTCATAGAATCATGGAGTTGGAAATTAATCCAAGGACTGTCCCATTCAACCCCTTTCTGCCATGCAGGAAGACACCATCAAAGCTCTGCCTGGGACAGATGTCCATACAGCCTCTCTTTATAAACCTCCAAAGAAGGAGACTCTACCACTCTCCGAGGCAGCATCTTCCACCATTGAACAGCTCTTACTCTCAGGAAGTTCTTCCTCATGTTTAGGTGGAACTTCTTTTCATATACTTTGAATCCATTGCTCTATGTCCTGTTCTCTGGGGCAGCAGAAAACAAGCTTGACCATCCTCAATATGACACCCTTTCAAATATTTCAACATGGCCATTATGTCACCCTTAACCTTCTCTTCTCCAGGCTAAACATATCCAGCTCCCTAAGCCATTCCTCATAGGGCTTTATGGTTTCCAGGACTTTCACCATTTTGGTTGCCCTCCTCTGGACACGTTCCAGCTTGTCAACATCCTTCTTGAATTGTGGCATGCTTCTTCATTTCCAAGAGCGTTCACAATGCCCTTATGCACCTGTATGCTACCTGTCTCAATAGCAGACTCGGCCCGCCTCTTTGACTATTGTTCTGTTAATCCTTCCAAATCTCTGGCTCAGCATGCAAACAGAGGTAATGCTTCTATTTTGGTTTCTGCATGGAAATTGTACCTTGTCTGCTGGGTGTATCATCAACAAGCTCAGCAGGGACCAGAATCTTTTCTATTATTTTCCCCACCCCACCCTTCCTTCTCATTTCCAAATTGTGGGCTGTGACATTAAAATGGATTTATTACCACCCGAATCCAGCTTGCCTGCTTCTCCTGATCCGCCATTATGCTTGGACCCTGGTGGTTCTAATGATTTCCTTTTTCTGGAGGGGCTCATTGCCATCTTTTATGATGCTTCATCTATTTTAATTTACTCTCACTCTTCGTCTTGCAATTGTCAGGATTTTATTAGCCTGTTTCTTTCCCTCCCTCCTCTCCCCCTGAAGCACTGTGCATATTTGCAGATGAAATTAAAATATTTTCCATTGCAAAGTGAGTGTGAGGTGTTGACCCCTTCTCTCCCCAAACATCTGCCTGTGTTGATGTCAGAATGCTGGTTGAATTGATGTATCAACCTTCTGATCTAGCAGCAAATGTGCTGAGAAAACTTCTCATGGCAGCTCTGAATATTTCCTCTAAAATCATAAGAAGGAAGAAAAAAGCAGAGCTTAAAAATGTATTAATAATTTTTATAAATTGCCAGCACCAGAATAATCTGGGCCCTTGGGGATTCTGGGAGATGTAGCCCAAAAAAGTAACTCTTCTAAGATTTAGAGAGAAAAAAAGAAAAATCCTGCTGTCGCTATTAGTAGTAGTAGTAGTATTAACATTAGCGTTATGCTGTCTTTCCTCCCAAAATTGGGGCTCAAGGCAGCTTGCAATTTTTTTTAAAAAAAATAACTAAAACATACAAAAAAGTGAACATTAAAAGGGGATTTGACTGTTGATAAGATTTTGAAATACATTTTAAAAGCTAAAATACAATTTAAAAGATTTTTAACAACTTTTAAAACAATTCAGTCTAAAACAGTACAACACACTCAGCCCACTTGATAAAATCTTTCTGTTGTAAAAGCCTGCTTGAATAAAAGGGTTGTAGCCAGCTGCCAAAAGGACACCAAGGAGGCGTTTCCACAGTGGCATTGTGTGGTCTTTGTAATTTTGATTTATGGCGACCCAATGAATGGCAGCCCTCCAACATATCCTGGTCAGAAACTTTTTGACATCTTATGCAAGTGTAAATTCCTTACAGAAGTGGTTTGACATTTTAGTCCACAGTGGAACAAGTCATATTGACTCCAGCTTGGAAAAGTGAAGCTATGTAGCTATTGTCATTCTGTATGGTTATGCATTGTGCATGATTTGTGTTGCACATATTTGTGCACTGTGCATGAAGCACATCATGCATACAGTGATGTATGTGCATTTAGTTGCACATCTGATTGTACAGCATCACAATCTACAAAGGAAGTAGCACTGAGCAGTGGGTGTAGTGGTTAAATGCCTGTCCTGCAGCCACTCACTCAAAACCATACAGTGAGGTTGCGAGTTCAATACCAGCAAAAGGGCTCAAGCTCGATTCAGGTTTGCATCCTTCCGAGGTTGCTAAAATGAGTCCCCAGATTGTTGGGGGCAAGTAGCTTACAGTTATAAACTGCTTAGACACTGTTTAGTCGGTATGAAGTGGTATATAAATGAAGCTGTTCATAACTCTGTGAGGCCTGTCTGTAGAATCTGAGCCCCTGTTGTTAACAGCCCTGCTCAGCTCTTGCAGCCATGGCTTCCTTAGTGATGTCAATCCACCTGTAGTGTTCTTTTCATCTTTCTCACTGCCTTCAGCTTTCCTCACTATTATTGTCTTTTCGAAGGAGTTGTGGCCAGGTGAATAAAGAAGGAGAATTAACTCCAACCCAGGTGTCATGCTCAGATTTTGTAGGGCAGTTCTTTGTTTCCTGAGAGTGTGTAAATGTAAATTCCCACTTTCAAAAGGATCTACCCCAAAACCAAGCTGAAACAGATACTTTGAGACACCAAATTTGGTTTTAAATCACCTTGCATGTGACATTTATTAAAGATATACAAATAAGACAAACATTTAGCACCAAGAGAGCCCTCGCACACACACATACACACATGTACTCACACACAAAAAGGCACTTTGCTGAAGCCGGGGATCAGTCACCCTTCACAAAGTGCATAGGTGTTCTGTTTGTCTAGGAACAGAAGCACACCTTTGCTAGAAAAGCCTCTTCTTTTTAAACCTTTTGCAAAGTTCTTCACTTTTGCAATGTCCAACACCCTTTGGCTCTTCTCCATAAACCTTTGCTTAAGCCAAAGCTTCATACTTGATGTTCAGTTCATGTCCAAGCATTCTGTTCTTTATTGCTGTTCTCGCAATTTTTGGACATCTTCTTACAGATACAGGTTCTTCTTACAGATAACACAGGCAGCTGCACCGTCTTTTTCATGGATATGCTGTTGCCACATCAACATTTCTGAAATCTTCGCTTCACTTGCCAGGTTCCTCCCAATCTCACGCATTGTGATTCTCCATTTTGTTTCTCCTCAGTCTTACAGTGCCACCTAAAAATCCATTCACTCCTCACACAGGGAGGTCCATGAACCAAGATGAAATGTAGGTAAATGGACAGAACGGTTGTGTTGTTGCAAGCCTCCAGTAGCTTTATGTCTCCAGTAGCTTTTCACTCTTGTTGGATGGAGACAACAAAACACTGTTACATACTTTTCTGCTGCTTCAGAGATTAGGTCACAGAGCAGTGGATCGAAACTACAGGAGGAGATTCTACCTGAACACTAGGAAAAACTTCCTGAGAGTAAGAGCTGTTTGATAGTGGAAGATGCTGCTTCAGAGGGTGGTGGAGTCTCCTCCTTTGGAAATTTTCAAACAGATGCTGGATGGCCATCTGTCCCAAGGAGGGCTTTGATTGTGTAATCATGCATGGCAAAATGAGGTTGGACTGGTTGGTCCCTTAGGGTCTCCTCCAACTCTAGAATTCTATGGTTCTATCAGACAGTTGAGGGGGCAAAACCAGTTAAAGGCTGCAGAAAACCAATGGCACATGTGAGGCCATTATGCATGTAGGGCCATTATACCTAACCCTAAATCCATGCATTGTACATGGCAATTGTGTATTTCACATGCACTTGCACATTCAATTGTTCAGTATTGCAACTCACTAATGCATAATTGCCACATAATGCCATGACGGAGTAACTCTATCTCATTGGTGTAATGTCTCAGCCCGCCTTTCACTAGAAGGTGCACAGTAGGTGCTCACCCATACAATCATCCTTTCTTCAACCCTGCCGTTCCAATCATCCCCAATCACCTCACCATAGCCAAACTTCCCATAAGTCCTGACACCAACCAGCACAGGACAGGTTACAAATTCCTTGTAATTTGAATCCATTACTTCATGTCCTAGTCTCTGGATCAGCAGTATATAAGTTTACTCCATCTTCTACATGACATCTCTGGAGGTCTTTAATGATAGACATCACCCCACTTCTCATTCATCTGCAAGCTAAGTTGCTCCTCATAAGGTTTGGTTTCTAGACCTTTGATAATCTTGATCACCTTTCTGGACACATTCCAATTTGCCTGAATAGTGGTACCCTGAACTGGACAGAGGATTTGTGTTTCTGGCAGTACAGGACAAGAACAGATAGAATCATAGGGGCGATATAGACTGCCCAAAAAGGGTGGTCTGTCGCCACCTTTTTTTGCTATGCAGGTTCATCACAGCAGCTGGATGCTGCGGTGAAGCTGCGTAGCAAAAAAGGAGCGGGCAAACCCTGCTCCTTTTTTGCGCTGCAGCTACCGTACGATTAGGAAAAAAGGTGCCGTTTGGCTCCTTTAGTTCACCGCAACTTCGCAGCTGCATCTAGCAGCTGTGCAATTGTGGTGCTGCCATTACGAATGCCATCCAAATGGCGTTCTGTAATGGCGGCACCACCATTACACATTAGGGTTTGTGAGCATGCAGATGCTGTGCGCTCATGAACCCTAATGGCGCTGCCCAGGTGCCTCTACAGGCCTCTCTGTATCAGGCCATTGAGTTGGAAGAGACCTCAAGGGCTATCCAATCCAACTCCATGCCATGCAGGAAGACACAATCAAACACCCCTGGCAGATGGCCATCCAACTTCTGTTTAAAAACCTCCCAAGAGAACCTGTTGACCTTCAGTCACATCTGTGTGAGCAGATGCGACTAGCTATCTTGCCTGGCAGGTTGGAACTGCACTCCAACCTGGGACCTGGGGATGTTTAGTCTGGAAAAGAGAAGGTTAAGAGGTGATATGATAGCCCTGTTTAAATACTTGAAGGGATGTCATATTGAGGAGGGAGCAAGCTTGTTTTCTGCTGCTCCAGAGACTAGAACATGGAACAATGGATGCAAAGCGCAGGAGAAGAGATTCCAGCACAACATTAGAAGGAACTTCCTGACAGTAAGGGCTGGATGGCCATCTGTTGGGGATGCTTTGATTTGAGAGTTCCTGCATGGCAGGGGGTTGGACTGGGTGGCCCTTGTGGTCTCTTCCAACTTTATGATTCTATGATTATATAGGCTGAGAGAAGAGATAGCAGAAGAAGCAATTTTATTTGTGGGGAGGGAACACTTGAAGCTGTGTGGGGAAGGCACAGGAGGAATATCTGGGGTTGATTTTTGGAAAGACTCCTTCACATTGGAGCAGCTGTTGTTGTTAAAAGTATCTTCCTTTCCCTGTCCATGCCAGGCTCTGATCCAGAACATGTGGCCTCTGTAAACCCACTATATACACATTGGCTGTGCCACGTTATGCTCCAACAAAGAAGAATCAAGCATCCTTCTCACTGGGGAGAAGCTTTTCCCTTTGCATCTGATCACCTTGGGAGCAGCAGCTGAGTAGCTGGCTGAGCAGTGACGAAGAAGTTTCTTGCCTGCACTGGCCTTTGCCACAAGGCCAGAATGGATGAGAGACTTCGTGGTCACTGCTCAGCCAGCTGCTCAGGTACTGCTCTGAGGGTGATCAGAAGCAGTGACTGACAAACCTTTCACCTGCCCTGGCCTTTACCCCAAAGCTGGCACAGAGGAGAGTCTCAGCCAGCTGCTCAGTTGCTGGTCCCAAGGTGATTGGGTGCCAAGTGAGCAACGACCAAGACTTGTTGTTTTAAATTTACAGTAGAACAGTAGACCTAATATCAACAAATTGGCTTGGATCACCCAAGAGGAAAGGGAGCAACAGCCCCCAAAAGTTTGGGGGCCACAGGTCTAATTGATACAACCTAGAATTGCATTGGCATTTTTGGCTGCTAAATCACTGTTGGCTCATGTTTAGCTTGTGGTCTACAAAGGCCTCATTCTCACTGGGCAAGACTCTGAGATCCTTTTCACATGTATGGTTGTCACACCAGTTGTCACCTATCCCATACTTGTGCATTTTTATTTTTTTCTTTCCAGCCATCTACCAGGTATTTGGTCTAATTATTGGATTTAAGATCATGGTTTCAATCTAGCTGGGAAGAAGGGATGTTTTCTAACTAATAATTGTCTATTGTTTTAACAGCAACAGAATTCTCAGCTGCTGCATGAAGTTTTTAGTTTTGAAGGCAAAGTTTGAAATGCAATAAGCTCTTAGCTACTACTAACAAGCAGAAGAGAAAACATTCACTCAGATTTTCTATATATACATTCTCTGGAGACTGAGGAGGAGTGGAAAGATTCTAAGCTTTCAGTCATATTTGTCTTCTATTTTTCCTTCAGGGTAGCAAAAATGGGGACTTGCCCCAGCTTGCTCTTGGCAAAAATCCCTAGAGATGGACTAGGCTAAGACAGAGACTTTTATGTATTCCCATCTTACTTGACATTTACCCAAAGCTACTCAATAGAAATGGAAATTGTGAACATCCATTAGATTTTTCCATGGTATCTCCTGAGTGGAGAGATCAAATGCAGTATTCTACTTTTGCTGAAAATGAGGGCATTGTCTTCCTCTGTAAGAAATCTGATGCACATTTTAACTTTTCCCCAACTGGTGAAGACTGGCCTACAATGGGACTTCCAAAGCCTCCAATATTAAATGAAAACCTTCCAGAGATAAGAGTGACGGATTAAACATTACTTTAAGAAATTCACCAGGTGAGTTATTAACACTACAGATGGCTATTTATCGACTTTCTCGCTCTCTTTTTAGCCAGGGGATTCAAATATATTGCCTTTCTGTGGCCAGTTTTCTTAAAACAAGCACCTAATGAGGACAGAAACAGAGAGTTACTGCAAACCAGAGGCCATAAAGCACATTATTTTTAATCAACAATGCTACATGTGAGACAGTGCCTTTTGTGTTGAGGTTGGAGGGGGACAAAAGCCTGATTTAAAACCCTTGATGGGATTTAGTGAGTCAAAAACCAACAGAAAGCATAAACCTGGGTAGTATTTACAGCATTCTGTTTCACATGCAAGTCTATCTATAATCACAGTTTATGGGTCTAATGATGTCTCTTCTGGAGATATCTACCCACTGAGTGATTGTTGGAATGTGTAGTTGACTTTGATGAATGTCAAAAATGGGCAGGAAACTCTAATCTCTAAATTCTAATCCAGGTCACCATCATCTGGTGGACACCAGAGGCTCTGGGAAATTGCAAAACTGAACACAGTAATGCAAGACATTGCCTACAATCCCTCTTTGGTATCAGGAGCTATGCGACATCAAACTGAGGACTATTTAGTTTGTGTGCAATTGCCCCAGTGAAATGTCAGTGGTTTGGATTTCATCTTTCAAAACTCCTGGCCACTTTGATCAATGGTCAGGGTTTCTGAGATCTGAAGTCCTAAACAGCTGGAAGACCAAAAATGAAGAGCTGGTGGCATAGGCCATTTGGCCCCCCAGATTTTTGGGTTATAGTTCTTTCTCATTGACCAGAACTGGGAGTCTTCAATCCAAAACATCTAGAAGGGAGTAGAAGATATGGTCTTAGGGTAGCATGTGACACCCAAGGCAACTCACCCACTCTTAGCCTCAAAGGAAGACAAAGGTGAACTATCTCTGAACAAATCTTACCAAGGAAACCCTGTGATAGCTTCACCTTAGGGCCACCACAAGTCAGAAATGACTTGAAGGCACATAGCAACAGAGTGACACACAGCCTGGACCTAAGATGTATACAGTGGTCCCCCGGCTTACGAATCCCCCGGGTTGCGAAAACCCCGGGATCCGAAAGCCGCGGGACGGCTAACATATCCCCCGGGATCCGAAGGATCCCCCGGGATACAAATAAAAAAAACGTGCGGCCCCTTTAAATCGGCCACGCGGTCCGTTTGCGAAAGCGGTCCCCCGGGAAACGAAAGCTTCCAGGTTACGAAAGGTAATCCGGAACGGATTACCTTCGTAACCTGGGGGACCACTGTAGATGTTTTCAGGTCATAAGCAGAACTTAGAATTGTGTCAAGAGACAGACTAACAGGCAGCAGAGCTGTTGTAGCAGAGCTGTTGTAGAGTTATATGGTCCTATAACCTGCATTCTGGCTGTAGTTCTTTGTACCAAAAAAAGTTTTCAAACACTCTTCAAAGTCAATTCCACATAGAGTGCATCACAATAATCCAAATAGGATGCAATCAAGAAATGAAGGGAATATCCAAATCATACAATTACAGAATATTATAGTTTAAAGAGACCCTCATCCAGCCCAACTCCACTTGGCCATTCAGAGAGACACAATCCAAGCACTCCCGACAGATTCAGCAACATCTTCCACTGTCAGACAGCTCTTACCATCAGGAAGCTCTTCCTAATGTTTTGGTGAAATCTCTTTTTCCTGTAGTTTGACTCCATTGCTCTGTGTCCTGGTCTCTGAAGCAGAAGAAAATAAGCTTGCTCCATCCTCAATATGACCTTCCTTGCAATATTTAAACAGTCCCCCATAAACCTTCTCTTCTCCAGGTTAAATATGCCCAGCTCCCTAAGTCACTCCTCATAGGGCTTAGTGGTTTCCAGACCTTTCACTATTTTGGTCACTCTCCTCTGGACCCATTCCACCTTGTCAGTATTCCTCTTGAATTTTGGTTCCTGCCGTGGCTTCTCTAAGGAGCTGCTGTGCAACCACCAGCTCTTCTCCAGCTGTTTTTCCACACAGGAGAATCAGCCTTACAAGCTTCTTAGTTGAAGGATTATTTCCCATTTCTCTTTCTGTGAGGTACTGAGAGTCAATTCTCAGTTCCATCTTTTCCCTCAGTCACGGCAGCATCAAGCAGCGGTTGGCAAGTGTGAGAATAAGAAAAACCACCTGACCAAGTACCAAAGTCAAGGTTTTCATCTCATTCAGCATCAGCTCAGTCTGTTTCAGCTCTCCTAGTGCAATGTAACCTGGGGCACAAGTCAAGTGGTAAAACAACAAGAGATGAGATAGTGAGGGGAAAAACACATGATGTGAGCATGAATCACCTCTTGGAGTAGTGAGACACTTCAACATATCAATCTCTTCCTCAATAGAATTGAAAACTTTGGGCATACTCTGCCACTGTTATTCCTCTGCAGCCAAACATATAAAACTAATGTCCTAGTGACACCACTTCCTAAACATAACAGAATTCAAGACTGGGGGCCCTGAGATCTGTGTATGTATATGTTACTGTTGTTTCCAAAATGTTGCCAGGGTAATTTTCCATTCAGAAAACAATACTTGTAGAGGTTTAGGATACCTTTTGAAAGGCCATTTAAATTGGCCCTTTAGAGATGCCTGGCATGTAAGCAACCCAAGCATCATGTTCCTTGCCAAAATTGCCATCAGAAAGCCCTTAACACTTTTTGTGTGAGGAGGAACCAGATATTCTAGTTGTAATGTTTGCTGTGTCAGTTTGCTTTCTTGGAGGGAAAATCTTAAAATACACAATTAAAAGGAAAGGCAAGCAACTTTCTAAGTCATCTACGCAAAGTCCTATTAGTTTTTCTATCCCTTTCAGTCCCTAGATCTCAGTTTTTACCCTGAAATTACATAGGCTGTGATACCAGAACCCCTAGTGTGTACTGTTTTCAGTTTCAGCTGAAAATAGGTTATCACACTGAGTCAACTGTGAGATGCAGCAGCTCAAAGGCTGATGTGATTTTAGGCTGCATCAACAGGATTGTAATGTCTAGACCGAGCTAGATTGAGCAGCTAAATAAGCCAATGCAATTCTAGGCTGCATCAATAGAAGTATAGTGTCTAGCTCAAGGGAACGAATAGTACCACTCTATTCTGCTTTGGTCAGGAAGCCTCACCTGGAATAATACTGTGTCCAGTTTTGGCTACCACAATTTAAAAAGGATGCTGATGAGCTGGAGTGTATCCAAAGGAGTGCAACCAAAATGGTGAAGGGTCTGGAAACCACCAAGCCTTTTGAGGAGCACCTTAGAGAGCAGGGGATGTTTAGCCTGGACAAGAGAAGGTTAAGGGGTGATATGGGAAGCATTCCCAGGATTGTGCCATCTGCCCCAGGATGCCTCCTTTTAACTAGGTATTAAGAAGTCAAGCCCTCCCTCCAGTCCATCTGCCTTGGTCCAGGCCCCAGAGGGAGAGAAGAACCACTGGACCTCATCCCCTTCCCACCACCTTTCCCTTCTCCTTTTGTGTTGTCTCTTTTAGACTGGAAGCCTGAGGGCAGGGAACCGTCTAAATATAAGATTCTATGTACAGCATGGTATAAATTTACAGCACTATATAAATAAAGGTTAATAATAATAATAATGATAGCCCTGTTTAAATATTTAAAGGGATGTTGTCTTGAGGATGAAGCAAGCTTGTTTTCTGCTGCTCCAAAGACTAGGTTCAAACTACAAGAAAAGAGATTCCACCACCCTTTAAGGTAGCAGCATCTTCAATGGTCTAACATTATCCATGGTTAATGTTCCATGGTTAAACATTAGGAAGAACCTCCAGATGGTAAGAGCTGTTCAACCATGGAGGATGCTGCTGCCTTAAAGGGTGGTAGAGTCATCTTCTTTAGAAATGTTGAAACAGAGGCTGGATGGCCATCTATCACAGGTGCCTGTGATGGTGCTTTCCTGCACAACAGAACAAGGTTGGGCTGGATGGTCCTTGAGGTCTCTTCCAAGTCTATGATTGTTTGATTCTATAAATATTTCCATGAGCAAGAGAATGAATGAATAAAAATATCTGGCAAGTAGGCTAAATGTCTGGCCTTTGTTTAGAAAATTCTGGCAGAGAGATGCACATGTGCTATTGGTTGTTTGCTGGGTGATTGGCAATGCTTCCTGCTATGCAGGCTTACTATGAAATGGTTTAAGAGAAAAACTCTGTAGTCAGCTTACTCCAGTCCACTTTCCCATTCAAATTAGATTTCATTTCGATAATGGAAAGATATGGCAAAATCCATACTAGAATGCGGAACAATGGATGCAAGCTGCAGGAAAAGAGATTCCACCTCAACATTAGGATGAACGCGGAGCTCTTTTTTTGCGGCGGGTCTTTGCCGCGGCCTTTAAATGGCCGCAGCAAAGACCCAGGGAGAAAGGGGCTGAGGCAGCGGCCCCTTTCCCCCTTCAGCCCCGCCGAGGGAAGCGGGGTGCAGCAGGCGCCCAGAGCACCTGCTGCACCCCGCTTGGAGGCCGCGGGGAACCGGCAGTTTGTCGGCTCCCGCAGCCTCCAAAAGCGGCGGGATGAGGCCTCTGGGGCTGCCCATGCGGCAGCCTAGGCCTCATCTCGCCGCTAGAAGGGGCGAGTATGGACCACCCCTTTTGGGCGGTCTAAAAAGCCCCCCTGACAGTAAGGGCTGTTCAACAGTGGAACGCACTCCCTTGGAGTGTAGTGGAGTCTCCTTCCTTGGAGGTCTTTAAGCAGAGGCTGGATGGCCATCTGTCAGGGATGCTTTGATTGGGAATTCCTGCATGGCAGGGGGTTGGACTGGATAGCCCTTTTGGTCTCCTCCAAATCTATGATTCTATGATTCTATGATCTATTCCTAACAGGTTGCACCAATTTCATGCTTTTTCTCCATCTGCAGGAGAGATTGGGGGAGGGGGGTATCTGGAGATCAAATTAGACTTGATTGAATTGTTTCTTTCTGACCCTACGAAACCTTTCTTTCCTTGGTCACATAGGATTTCAGATAACTGTCATGATCTACAACTTGAATCCATTTGCCAAAAATAGGATGACACAAAAGCACATTGGGTTGACTGCATTTATAGTTGGTAATCCTAGAAAATGCGAATAATATATATATATATATAGAGAGAGAGAGAGAGAGAGGTGATGATATTGACTTCGGAAGAAAAGAAAATGTATTAATGAAATTAAGGTAATATAGGGTTCTGTATGTGAGTTGTTTGTTGTTGTGTGCCTTCATCTCATTTCAGATATATGAAACCTGCCGTGGGATTTTCTGGGGCTGAGAGTGTGTGACTTGCCAAGGTCACCCATTGGGTTTCCATGGCGAAGCAAGGAATTAAAGTTGTAGTCAAATACTCAAACCACTACACCACCTTGGTTCTCATGTGAAGTGTAGAATTTTTGAAAATGTAAGGATCTGCTGGAATGGGATGAGAGTGTGGAAAGCTGGGAGTGACTCCTGACTGAGTGTGTGAACAGGATTTTAAAAGGCTGGTGTGTAGGACAGTTGTAAAGTCATGAATAGGAGATAGAAATATTAGGAATATGAGAAACATTGGAGGTGTTAGATACTGGAAGAGCTAGCCAGGGTCAGAGAAATAGATTAATCATAGAATCATAGAATCATAGAGTTGGAAGAGACCACAAGGGCCATCCAGTCCAACCCCCTGCTGTGCAGGAACTCCCAATCAAAGCATCCCCATAGAATCATAGAATCAAAGAGATGGAAGAGACCACAATTAGTAAGATACAAGCTGTTTAGTAATAAAGACTGAGAGATTGGAGTGCTGAAATCAGAAATATCAGTGACAGTTAGTTAGGGTCAGCCAGGATTTACCGTTTCCCCGAAAAGAAGACAACCCCCCAAAATAAGATCTAGTAGAGGTTTTGCTGAATTGCTAAATATAAGGCCTCCCCCAAAAGTAAGACCTAGCAAAGTTTTTGTATAGAAATATATATACAGTATATAATAAATGTTCAATTTTTGGTTCAACAAGAAATATGAATTCCTCTTCATGGAAAAAAATAAGACTACCCCTGAAAATAAGACCTACCGCATCTTTGGGAGCAAAAATTAATATAAGACGCTGTCTTATTTTCGGGGAAACATGGTAGATGGTGTGTATGTGTGTGTGTGGTGTCATTTCTTCCTTATGGAAATCCTAGGGATACCCCGCTCCGAGTGTATGTACAGAGGAGCGGGCTATATATAAACTATTATTATTATTATTATTATTATTATTATTATTATCCTATCATGGGTTTTTTTCTGGGGTTGAGGAATGTGATTTGCCCAAGGTCACCCAGTGGGATTGCATGGCTGAGCAGGGAATCAAACCCTGGTCTCCCGCATTCTAGTCTTATGCTCAACCACTATACCATGATTTCTCTCTCTCTCTCTCTCTCTCTCTCTCTCTCTCTCTCCCTCCCTCCCTCTCTCTCTCTCTCTCTCTCTCTCTATATATATATATATATACACTTATATATATTCCCAATGGTTTACTGCTTTCCTGGCTGTAGGGATTGGCTGAAACCCTACATTGGAGAAGGTGAAATGTAATGTTCTGCAGGGCAACTGCTTTCCCCTCATGAGAAATGATCATCATCATCACCACCACCATTAGTAGTAGTAGTAGTAAGCACCCACCTCTCCCCATGGATCAAGGAGGATGAAAACAACAGATTGACAAATACACAACATCAATTAAAACACACACATCAGTTTAAAAGAACAGATACATACATATTACAACAATCTACATTTATAAAAATCATCATTTAAAATTCACAATTTAAAATAATCTGGGTAGGCCTGCCAGAAGAGATGGATCATGCCTCCAAGGCCATTTATTATATTCTTATGATATTTATTTGTATCCCACTCTTTTCCCAAGAGTGGGACTCAGAGCGGCTAATTTAGTGTGGCTGCCTCTGCATGGGATCAACTGGAAACGGCAGGGACTCCTCAAAATCTCAAGAGTGACCAACATCATCAGTGCATGCAGTGAACAATGTGCACCTGCATTTGCAATGCACGAATGCTTCGGTGTGTAATGGCACCACATGGTTGACTTGTTTTCCACAGTCTTCCACAAAAGTAGAAACCAAATTTGTACATGAATTTGTTCTTTATTTTTTATTTGAATTTTATCTTTTTCAGCGTAGGTTTAAATCATCTTAATATTGTGAATAGCTTAATTCCATTGCAATGTTCACCTTTTATAGCATTTTAGATGTAAGTCACCCAGTTTTAGATATAATAATACGTCTTGAGTCTCTTTTATCCAATACGCTTGGAATCAGAAGTTTTTTGGATTTTAGATTTTTTAGAACTTTGGAATATTTGCATATACATAATGAGATATCTTGGAGTTGGTACTCAAGTCTAAACATGACATTAGTTCATGTTTCATATAAATCTTTTACCCAAAGCCTGAAGGCAGTATGCACAGTAGTTTTAATAATTTTGTGCATGAAACAAAGTTTGTGTGCATTGAACCATGAGAAATCAAAGGTGTAACTATCTCAGCCAGCCATGAAGACAACTTTGGATTTTGCAGCATTTCAGATTTTGGAATTCCAGATAAGGAAGATTCAGCTTGTAACAACAACAACAACAATAACATGAATGGGGGGGGGGGTGTCACCAGCAGGATTCTGTTCAAAAATCACAGGGGCTTTTAGACCAACTCCACAAATAGTTTCAGACTGCAATGCATGACACCCCGTTGTGTGTTCCTTGGTGTGAGGAGTTGCATGTGTTTTTGTTTGGCCATAATGTTGTAATGGGATATGTCGTAGCTATAGTATATTTTAGGACCATTTAAGAACTGTGCTTTAGTACTGTATTTAGTATCAGTCCTGGTGGTGAGATAAAACAGGGAAGAAGGGCATGGCCAAAGGTCATTTGAGAGAAAGTGTCCGACTGTAACAACAAAGAAGAAGAGTGGTATGAGAAAAGCAAGATAAATGTGCTTATTAATTTTAACAAATTAAATTTAAGCACAGTTGACATTTGAATTGTGTGCAGTTTAATTATGTGGTTGCAATGATTGTAAGTCAGTTCTGACAATGAAAGTCACCAGACTGGATCTGTTTTCTTGATAAAGGTATCTGAGTTTTTACTACTGAGACTGAATTTCTGAATGTTGGTATCCTGCTGGACATGACACTTGGGTTCTGCAAACAGTTCTTCTTCATCCCCCTTTGGATCCATGCATTGCGTTTGCTAGGCCACATTGATTATCCTTTATTGAAGAAGTAGGCAACACATTGTCTGTCAGATTTTGGGAGGATACACTCCCCACTTGTGCTGACCATTGGCCATGATTGAAATTACATTTGGCCCACTCCTGCTTCCCATTTCTAGGTAGGGTTGTGAAATCTGGACAGTGAAGAAAGCTGTTAGGGAGAGAATTCACTCGTGGGACATGTGCAGTGGCCTATCTCATAAATCTGACACCTAGTTTTGATCATTTTTAACACTCCCTCAACAAAATTATTTTCAGGAATAATCATGAAATGAAATGAATAATGATGTTTGTGTCGCCACCATCACTGCTGCTGCTGCTGCTGTCTGTCCCTTTGGAGCATAGGTGGTCCCTGAAGAGATGGGCAGTAGCCGAGGGGGTGGTGCTGACTCCATGTTTCCGTCACCACTGCTGCCCCCTTGCTACCTCCCTTCCACTGCCTCCCTTTCCCACTCACCCAGCACCCTCTTCTTGTTTGGAAGGCCTGCTTGCCAAGTGGGAAAGGGAGGCAGAGGAAGAGGAGGAGTTCAGTGGGTGCAGGAGACGCTTATCTCGCTCACTGATGGGGACTGTGAGCAAGCATCTCCTTACTCCACCCATTGAGCTATACCTCACCAAATGACTTTGCTATCTGGACAGCAATTGTGTAACCCCACTTAGAGTGTCACCTGATGCAGCCCTATATATCTATGGATCTTTTATCTACACACCATTTATTGATGGATCCAGCAAACCACAGCTTGAACATATTCCAAAAAGATTTCACTTCCAAAAAGCAAAGCTTGATTTTCCTGTTTTATATAAGGGACACCATTTTGCTATGCCATTGTATATACTGGGACTTGAACATCCATGGATTTGTACCATGGACTTTGTTGTTGTGTGCCTTAAAGTCTTTTTCCAATTTGTGGTGACTCCTAGGCAAACCTATCCCTGGGTTGACTTGGCAAGATTTGTTCAGAGGGGGGTTGTCTTTGACTTCCTTTGAGGCTGAAAGAATATGAATTGCCCATGGCTATCCAATAAGTTCCCATCACCAAGCAGGGACTGGAACCCTGGTCTTCAGAGTTTTATTCCAACACTCAAACAACACTCAAACCACAAACCATGGTGGCTCTCCATAGACTATTAAAAATCATTGGGTCTTAGATCAAGTCAAGCCTGAACTCTCCTTAGAAGCAGTGATGACTAAACTGAAAAAGGGTTTCATTGTGTGGGCGTATGTGACTCACTAGTACAGTCAACAATGCTTGGTAAAGTGGAAGGCATTAGAGGAAAAAAGAAACACTACATTGACTCCAACAAGGAAGCCGTGAGTGCTGCCATGAGTTTGAAAGATCTGAATAGGGCCGTGGATGCCCTGGGCTCCTGAAAGTCTCTTGATGCCAAATAGTTACAGTCCTGTGCTTCTAGTTGACATCAGCACCAGTTTCTGCATTCATTAAATGTTCTCATAATTATCTTCTTCATAATGAATGGCCACCTCCTTCTCTCCATAAAATGGCACATGTACCTTCTGGCTCAAATCTAACTTTGGAGCCATCAATATGATGGAAATGGACCTGGGTTTTCGAATGTCAGAACTGAAATGTGACAACCATGCTTTGATCTGCAGCTGTAGAGATGAGACCTCACCAACCCCCCACCCTCTGCCTTAATGCCACCTGCAGCCTCCAGATTACAAATCTGGAATCATTTCAGCCTTGTGTTATTTACCGAGGTGCTAATTGCATCTGGGAATGCAAGACATTTCCCCTAATTATTGTTATTGTTTAATAATTATAAAGCAGATGTAGAGCCAAAGAGAAGCAGGATGAGACCAGACAGCTCAGGTGTACTTTTGAGCAAACAAATCTAGCATTAAAAGATAATTTGGTAAGAGACGAAGGACAGATTGGAAACAGTCAGTGCTTTCTGCACACCTGGTTCCTTTTTTCACACAAAGCATAATTAACTTGTGGGATTCATTGACACAAGAAACGGCAGTTTGGATGCAATGAGAAAAAAAGCAGTGAGAAATGTGTGGAGAATAGATCCACCAGCAAAGCTTGGACGCTGTATCTAAAAAGACCAATCAAAATTGCTTAATTTGTTTAAGCATGAAAGCACTGCAGTATTTGCAACTGTCTTTTAGATTTGTGGTACATTGCCACAAAGTCAACTTCAACTTCTGATAGAATCATGAAGTTGGAAGAGACCACAGGAGCCATCTAATTCAACCCCCTGCCATGCAGGAGTTCACAATCAAAGCCCTCCCAGGGACAGATGGCCTTCCAGCCTCCATTTAAAAAACTCCAAAGAAGAAGACTCCACCACACTCCAAGTGAGTGTGTTCCACTGTCCAACAGCTCTTTCCATCAGGAAGTTCTTCCTAATGTTAAGGTGGAATCTCTTTTTCTATAATTTGAATCCATTGCTCCACGTTCTATTCTCCAGAGCAGCAGAAACCAAGCTTGCTTCATTCTCAGTATGACATCCTTTCAAATGTTTCGAAAGTGACATGATCTCTTACCCAGGGTAAAAGACCCAGCTCCCCAAGGCGCTCCTCATATATCATGATTTCCAGATCTTTACCCATTTTGGTAACAACAACAACAACAACTGGTTTATTTATAGCCCTCCCAATCACTAGGCATCCGGGCGGGTTACAGCAGTAAAAATGCTTTAGAATACAATAAAATACAAATTGATCCCTTCCCTACCTCCCTCCCCAATGTTAAAACTACAATTAAACAATCAGAATTAAAATCAATAAAATACAATGCAGAATAGGTTAAAATAAAAAACAATTTGGCGGGCAGAGACACATACTTCACAAAATTGAGATCATATTCATGTACATACACAGGGGGATGGAGAAAGCTACGATTTATTAGTTAGGTTGGGAAGGCCATCTTCTCCTTTTTGAAGGCTGTAAGAGAAGAAATGGACATGCTCCAGATCAGAGTCCCTCATAGTGTCTGCCAAATTTCTTAGTAATTTTTGTTGTTATTTGCTCCGCTTTGTATTACTGGAAAGAATGATAGAATCATAGAGTTGGAAGAGACCTCAAAGGCCATCACATCCAAATCCCTGTCAGGCAGGTATCATACCTTTGGTTTTGCTGGGTGGATGGGATGGTTATCTTTCTTGCACTTAGGTAACGAACAGATATAAAGGGGAGATAAGATGCACTGGAAACTGTCAAGGTCAGCCCTGTGGGAATGTGTATGAAGAGAGACAATGGGGCTGTCCTGGGAAGAGGGATGTTTTGGTTGAGGAACAAATGGGGTTTGAGTGGCGCAAGGGCCATCTGGTGACCCTCTAAGTGACACCTCCCAAGACACCTTGTCATCTCCCAATATACCTTGTCATTCTGCAGACTCAGGCCAGCCATTGTGGCATCTCATATTCTATTAGCCAAGATTATGCATTCGGGTTGTATGACACAAATCTCTGTGTGTGGACTTAATATAGAAATATTGCTACATGAACCTTTGTTTGAATGGCAGTGTTCAACAACTGAAAGAGTACCATTACCCATTTCAGCAACAGCAGACAGAGACAGATGGGTTGAGAATGCACATGCACATATGGGGGACACCTGGTTTAACAAGACTATATGTCAAAGGGATCTAGGACTCCTAGTAGATCACAAGTTGAACATGAGTCAACAGTGTGAAACAGCAGCTAACATGGCCAATACAATTCAAGGCTGCATCAGGAACAGGGCAACCAAAATGGTGAAGGGTCAGAAAACCATGCCTTATCAGGAGAAACTTGGGGAGTATGTTTAGCCTGGAGAAGAGACAGTTAAGAGGTGATATGATAGCACTGTTTAAGTATTTGAAGGGGTGTCATGTTGAGGATGGAACAAGTTTGTTTTCTGCTGCTCCAGAACAATGGATGCAAGCTACAGGAAAAGAGATTCCATTTAAGCATTAGGAGGAACTTCCTGGCAGTAAGGGCTGTCCAACAGTGGAATAACTCCCTCAGATAGTGGTAGAGTCTCCTTTTTTTGAAGTTTTTAAACTGAGGCTGGACGACCATCTGTCAGGGATGCTTTGGTTGTGAGTTCCTGCATGGCAGAATGGAGTTGGACTGGATGGCCCTTGCAGTATCTTCTAGTTCTATGATTCTATGATCCTCAGTAGTACAACTCCAATGCTACAACCTTAAACTAAATGCAGACGTTGGGCCTTGGACTAAAATGCCCAACTGCTTCCATGGGGAAACCTATGCTTATATAAGACACCAACAAGACTTGTGCAAGACTTGAGCAGGGCAGTTGATGACAGGGGTTCTTGGAGGTCTTGCCTTCATAGGATTGTTACAGGTCAAAGTCAACTTGACAGCAGATAACAACAGTGCATTTGCACTGTAGAAATAATGCAGTTCGGCACCACGTTAAATGCTGTAGCTCCATCCTGTGGAATCCTGGGATCTGTATTTTTTTAAAAGGTTTTTTGCCTTCTCTGCCAAAGAGGGCCGAAGCCTCAGAAAACTACAAATCCCAGGATTCTGTAGGATGGAGCCATGGTTTTATTTCTACAGTGTAGATACAGCCAACAGGATTCTGGCTGTAAAATTATAGTTGAGATATTTACACTTATGCAGCTATGTTCCACCTTGTTAAATGAATTGCAACACTGTGCACCTAAATGCATAACGTGCATTGATACACAATTTGAAATACAGTTGGCCCTCTGCATCCACAGATTCAACCATTCACAGTTTGAAAATATATTGGGGGGGGGGGAATCCAAAAAGCAAACCTTCATTGTGCCATTCTATATAAGGGACACAAATTTACTATCCCATAGAATACAATGGGACTTGAGCATTCACTGATTTTGGTATCCTGGAACCAAACACCAGCTGACACCAAAGGTCCACTGCATGTAAAAAGTGTGTGATGTGTATTTTGCACCAATGAACAGTTTGCATCTATGCACAATGGCAGTACATAGTGAACCCTGCTTCTGCAACCTTGAAATGAACATGGCTCATTGAACACTAGCCAAAAATATCAAATAGCTTCCCATTGATGAACTTATAAACAAACGACACCAACAACATGTCAGCCTGGAATCCTATTGGTATGGTCCCTAAATAAATATATATTTGAGGCCTGATTATTGTAGTCTATCAATACACCTGTAAGAGTGGCTTGTTATTTGTGAACACTCCTATTAAAATAACTAAGTCTTAAAGGCTTTTCTGTTTTGCATTTTCAGTTGGATAAAAAGTTTTATTCTGCTCACTATGATTGTATTATTTATTGCTCTTAAAAAAGTATTGGCTTGTTTTTAAATCTTTTATGCATATGCCATCCTGAAATCTATTTTTGGATAAAGGGTGAGGCTTATAAATACTTAATCCTTGCTAGTTACAGGATTAATCCTTGTTGACATTGGGTCCTACTAGCCCGAACATGAGCAAAATTGGTCTGGCAGATCTGAAGAGCTGCAATGAGGGGGTTGAAGTTGGAAAATAATCCAGCAAAACATAATTATCCTCAGGTTATTTTTTGCAGAGAGACTACCTAAATCTCCTGCAGCTGAAACCCTATGAACTGGGGATCTGCAATTTTGGGGGGGGGGGACAAACTTCACCTCCCAGAATCCCCACAGGCTACTGACAAAGAGCGAGAGAACAAGCCCAAACACCTCCAATTTCCACTACAATCTCTCTCAAGATGGTGATAAAAAATGAGGTCCTGTTGCCATTTTGAGATAGTGTGCAAAGGGAAACAGGTATTTGTGGGTACACTTTGAGTCTCCCTTATATGGAATTCCAAAATCTAAAATTTTAAAATCTGAAATTTCAAAATCCGAACTTTCCCAACCCAAATATAGCCCTTGCAATAGCAAATCCAGGCACTACACCAGATGCAACTCCCAAAGGTAATCTGTGCTCAGTCCTGTCTCCTTGCCAAGGTGCAGGCACCAAGACACAGACCAAAGTTGGAAAGGGGGAGAAAGAATCACCCTCAATAGCCAGCCCTCATGGCTCAAGCATACGGATTGCAACACAATTTCACTTACGATCTGGAGTTCTGGGGATTCTTTCCCTACTTCTGCACCCAAAGGTGTGGCAACTGTGCATTTAGTACCCTTAGAAAACTGGGGTTGTCTGCATTCTCCACCAAATCTTGTTACCCAAAATGCTGGTGTCTCAGGAGGTCACCTACAAATTAATATATTTAGGGGAATTTTAATAGTTCAAATAAAATTATATTTTGGCTGGGGCAACAGTTAGCCATGGGATCATAACCCTTTGTATATCAGTTCCAAATCACGGAGAACACCACAGGAAATTCCATATAGGTTTTATAGTTTTATTAAGAAAATAAGCAACACGCACACATGCACACACTTATGCCGGAGGTAGAATGGGAAAAGTGGAGGCTTTACTAATAATACAGTACAAATCCTAATGAGTAGTTCCAATTGATGGGTGTCCAGGACAGAGAATGCTCAATAGCCACCTTGACAAATGGGGTGGCCAGCTTATTGAGGAGTCTGGTAGAATGAACAGAGTGTCTGCCCAGTCCCAAACTCGACCAAATTACTATTGTCTAGGTGGTGGGATATATACACAAAATCATACCCCCGGGCAGTAATCTCAGAATGAATGGGTTAATTCACTGCTAAAAGGTTTTGCAGGAGAGAAGAATGGTTGGGAGATGGAGTAAATGTTTGGACGATTGGCATGAATGTCTCAGACAAAGGGAATCTTCTACTTTTAGAGGAGTGTCCTTTCTTTGTGTATGAAAAGCCATCTTCTTCAGCCAGGATCCCATTATTGCCCTCCATACACAAAAGAGATTATGCTGATGACTTGGGTGATCTCATTGTGGTGGGTGCCTTTGCTTACTCCCTTACTACAGCCAACCAGATTTCCAAATATGTATGGCCAGGTCACCCACCCCAAAGTCCCTTTAATATTAAACTGATATAAAATATGAGGAGTGATCAGGACCTGACCTTGAGGTAACACCAGGTCTCCCAGAGTTCTAGTCCTACACTCAAACCATGAAACCACACTGGATCTCTGCACAGAGTTCCTGTTCACTAACACAGCAGGATTGCACAATTGCTCCAAAATGCCATGATCATAAAGGTACTCTGTCTGCTGGATGTGGGGGTCTTAGCTATTCTTCACCTCACTAAGAAATGACAACATTGAACAAAATCAATGCACATGCAATGAGAGAGAAAACATTTGAAGTAGCACAGCCTAAGAACTGCACAGCCTAAGAATAGCTAAACTGAAAGAAATCTAGAATTTTTTTGTGGGTTTTTCGGGCTGTGTGGCCATGTTCTAGAAGAGTTTCTTCCTGATGTTTCACCAGCATCTGTGGCTGGCATCTTCAGAGAATCTTCAGAGAATGCCATCCAGAGATGCTGGTGAAACCTCAGGAAGAAACTCTTCTAGAACAGGCCACACAGCCTGAAAACCCCACAAAAAACTATGGATGCTGGCCATGAAAGCCTTCAGCTTCACAAAATTAGAATTCCTCCTGGGGGCATCACAAATGATCTGTTTGTTTGTTATTGTGGATGGTGTAATAGCAGGTTCTTGGAAAGCAATGGAGTAAATGCAATGAAGAACCAGCACATGTTGCTGCCACACTGCAGAATGAATGCAGTTTGACATTGCTTAAACTGCCATGGCTCCATCCTATGGATATTCTGGGATTGTACTTTGTTTTGGCACCAGTGCTCACTGGCAAGGAAAGCTAAATAGTTCACAAAACTACATATCCCAGAATTTCATGGCATTGAACCACAGCAGTTGAAACGATGTCAAACCACATAAAATGTGCAGTGTCACAAAGTAACACTTACAAAAATTCAAGTTTCCAGGTGAAAATACATTCAATGCCTTGTCAAAAGACTATCAGAGTTTAAATCCCCAGAGGAAGGATTAGGTAGGATTAAACAGAGGGCATGTGGTTACCGAATGAAGGACCCGACCAGTTCCCGTCATCACTTCCTAGATGATCTCTCTCCTGTGGGGAAGTAGTGTGCAGTTCTCTCATCTCTGCTTCAGACAGCCTGTATTGTGTGATGCAAATGTGTTGTGAAGGGAGGAAAAGAGGAACCAGAGCATTACCCAGAATGTTGCTGTTGTTGCTGTTGTTGTGCACTTTCAAGTCATTTCTGATTTATGGCAACTCTAAGGTGAACCTATTATGGGGGTTTCTTGGCATGATTGTTCAAGGAGATTTACCATTGTCTTCCCCTGAGACTGAGAGCATGTGACTTGCCCAAGGTCACCCAGTGGGTTTCATGGCTGAGCTGGAAATCAAACCCTAGTCTCCAGAACTGTAGTCCAATGCTCAAACCACTACACCACATTGGCTCCTGTTGATGTCTTACACATGCATAGGTTCTCCTACTGAAGCAGTTCTACACTTTTGTCTGATGAGCAATGTCTGAATTCAATTCAAGGTTGTAGAAGTGAAGTTGCACTTGTATTGCTGTTGCAAATCTCAGCTGAAGAGCATCTGTCTGCCCCTTTTGAAATTTGATTAGGCATTTGGTTGCATCTTTGGTTGCCTATTCAGTTGTGCATTTCCTTGTATATTTCATTGCAAATGCATAGCCTATCAATTTGTGCATTTGACTGCATATTTAGTTGCACATTTAATTATGCATTGGCCACATATTTAATTGCTTGTCCAGACCTGAATTGGGCTGCATATCCAGTGGTCCATTCAGTTGTGATTTGGTGGCATATTCAGTTGTGCATACAGCTCCCTGTTCCATCACCATTCACTTGTACATTTGGCCGCTTATTTAGTTGTTCATCCTGTTAAGCATTTGGTTGTACATTCCACTGCACATCCAGCTATACATTTCATTGTGCATAGGTTGCTTATTCAGTTGCTGATTTGGTTCTGTATTGGTTGCCATTCCATTGTGATTTGCTTGCATTTTCAGTTGCGGATTCAGCTGCGCATTTGATTGCCCATACCATTATGAATCTGGTTGCATGTTCATTTGTTACTCAGTTCTGAACTTAGATGCACAACATGGTCATCTAGGTAGGGAAAATGAAATCTACAAATATAGTATGGGTGACACATGACCAGAAAGCAATACAAGTGGAAAGGAACAGGGGATCTTAGTAGACCACAACTTAAATATAAATCAACAGCCTGATGTAGAGAATAGCAAAGAATAAGAAAGCCAATGCAATTTTAGGCCACATCAATAAGAATATAGTCTAGATCAAATAGTGCCACTCTATTCTGCTTTGGTTAGGCCTTACCTGGAATAATCCTGTGTCCAGTTCTGGGCACCACAATTTGAGAAAGATTCTGACAAGATGCAGAAAAGAGTGACTAAGTAGTGCAAAGGTCTGGAAACTAAGCTTTATGAGGAACAACTTAAGGAGATAGGGATGTTTAACTTGGTGAACAGAAAACTGACAGGTGATATGACTGGTATCTTTAAATATCTAATGGGATGTCATATAGGGGATGGTAGAATTAAAAGATAGAGCCATGTTAGTCTGTAAAATCATGTAGATGATGCAGCCATCTAGTTTACTGCTGCTCCACAGGTTAGAACACAAACGATTGGATTCAAACATCTGTATCAAATAAAGGGCTCCTGTTCCATTACTATGTTGGGGAGCTATTAAAGGGACAGATACATACTGAGGCCAATGCACAATAGAGCCGATGCACAACGGGACCAATGCAAAGTAGGACTGATACACAGTGGGACCAATGAATATTAGAACACTGACTAGAGAATGCTGAGGTTCATCAGGACACTTTTGCCACCATCCCATTATACATCTTCACAGTTCACTAACTGAATTTCTTAGGAGATTATTGCACTACACTCTTAAAGCACTGCTATCCTACTAACTGTTTTGGCTGCCTCCTATTACATCTGGGATTTGAGGTTTAGGAAGGGGCATTTAGAATATTCAGCCAGAAAGCTTCACTGAACTACAAATGCCAAAATGCAATATGAGGCAGTCAGAGCAGTTAAAGTGGAACAGCAATGCTTTAAGAGTGTAGTGCAATAATCTCTTTAGAGCCTCTGTTACATAGCTAAGTATCCATAAAGTTATGTAATGGTGACTGGGGTAGAGAATTCTAGCATTTTTTTATTGTAAGAGCCATTTGTCAGTGGAAGGCATTGCTTCAAAGGTAGATGGACTTTCCTTCTTTGGAGGTTGTTAAATACATGTCAGATGAGCATCTTTCAGAGGTGCTTTATTTGTGTATTCCTGCATGGCAGAGAGTTGAACTAGATGGCCTTTGTAGTCCCTTCCAACTCTAATATTCTAGTTTGGACTCACAGGCTGTCAGTATATCCATTTGTCTTTGAAGTAACTTCCGAAGCTTTCTCTTGAAGCCTTTCCCATTGCCCTGAGTGCTTCAATAAAAGTAACTGGTTTAGTGGGAAAAGAAGCCAGTGCAGTTGGTTAGAAGAGACCCTTTTTGAAAGGGCAACGACAAATCCTCTAAAGGATGTCTGGAAACGAAATTGAAAAGTTTACAATGTACTTTAGAATTAGGCCTTTTCCAGAGGTTAATGCAGTCTTTGTTGGAGAAAGTGGTACAACGGGAGCATAATTTCCTCGTGTTTGCTAAAAGGCTGGGCGTTTTCCTCTGATGTTTCAGAGAAGAGATAAATGCTCACTCTGTGGCTTGAGTTATTAACGTTATTAAGAGATCTGTATTTTCACATCAGGTCCTTAATGACCTCCTTCTGGCCCAGGGAAAGGAGAGCTCACAAAGGCCAGCAATTGGAACAAGTGAGCAGGAATGCAAGAAGATTTTTGCCCATAACTCATTCCCTCCATCATTATCTTCCTCGTTTTAATGAGACCTTCCAGGGTTTTCAGCAGCAACGCCATCATGGGAGGCTAGGGCTTGTGCTAAAATAAAGGGGGGGGGGAATTCACATCTGTCAGGGTCAGGGGGTCTCCTCGGGTGCTGCATTCGCCCTCCCATTGGAATTTGGAGGGCCCAACTCCATTAAAAAAAATGATTTGGCTCCCCCCCCCCCACATGGCCCATCTGGACCATTAAAAGCCTAAGAGAGGCCATGTTAGCAACATGAAGAACATTTCCCAAAGCACATCAGGATATCAACTGGAAAGTGCAAGAACAGGAGCTTCCAATTCATATTGGAAGTGTCCAGTGCTCATGCGGATTGGTCAGTGTGCGGCACACATGCCCAGTGCACATCAGAAGTACCCAATGCTCATGAGGAGTGCCCAATGTGTGACAGGAGAGCCCAATACACATTAGAAATGTTCAGTGTGCATTAGAGCACTCCTGCCAGTGTCCAGATGCATATCTTTACAATTCACTAACAGGTTTTTTGTTGTTTTTCTGCAATGTAGGTAAAAATTGGTAGAGTTACAAAACATAGACCATGATGTAGGATCTCAATAACAACAGCAGCAGTGGCAGAACTAGAACATTAGAGATATTTTGGTTGGAGAACTTTCAAGGGACAGAAAGGCATGTCAGATAACATTCAGAGGGTGCATCTAGACTGTAGAAAAGATGCAGTTTGACACCACTTTAACTTCCATGGCTCCATCTGACAGAATTCTGTAGTATTCATAGTTTGGTGGGGTACCAGCACTCTTGGTCAGTGAAGCCTAAAGAACTTGTAAAAATACAAAGCCCAGGATCCCATGGGATGGAGTTACAGCACTTAAGGTGTCTCAAACAGCATCATTTCTATAGTGTAAATGCACCCTGATAATGTAACCAGACCCACAAGACAGCATCCCAGCGGCCATTGTGTTTCTTGCAGGTACATTTTCAAAATGAATGACTTTGCAGACCTTGACCAGAATCCTCTATTTTGATCTATATTACATAATTTTATATATATATTTAGCTGCATAGCAGAGGCACCAAAGAACCCTGTTAGTGAACTGCAAAGATGCATAATGAGACACCACCAAGAGTCCCCAAATGAGCAGTCCATTTCAATACTGCTTATCAGTGAACTAGCACTCCCTAAGCAATTTACAATGTATAAGCTCATTGCCCCCCCCCCTGCAAAAAAAATTGGGTACTCATTTTAGCAACCTATGAAAGGATCCAAGGCTGAGTAATGTAAAGCAAACCTTTACAGGATACAGATTTGATGGAACAATAGTTCTAATTCGTGCAGACATAAGTTCCAAACAATTTCCAGCCTACATCAAGCAAAAGAGGAACTCTTTACAACAATCTATAACAGCAGTTTTGCTATTTATACTGTACACTATGCAGACCTTACCAGGAATCCTGGGCACCACAATTCAAGAAGGATGTAGACAAGATGGAACGTATCAAGAGGAGGGCAACCAAAACAGTGAAAGGCCTGGAAACCACCAGTTCTCTGAGGAGAGATCTGGGGAGGTATGTTTGTCTTGGAGAATAGAAAGTTAAGAGGTGATATGATAGCCCTGTTTAAATATGTGAAGGGATGTCACATTGAGGAGGGAGCAAGCTTGTTTTCTGCTGCTCCAGAGACTAGGATGCGGAACAACGGATACAAATTGCAGGAAAAGAGATTCCATCTCAACATTAGGAGGAACTTCCTGACAGTAAGGGCTGTTCGACAGTGGAACACACTCCCTTGGAAAGTGGTGGAGACTCCTTCCTTAGAGGTCTTTAAGCAGAGGCTGGATGGCCATCTGTCGGGGATGCTTTGATGGAGAGTTCCTGCATGGCAGGGGGTTGGACTGGATGGCCCTTGTGGTCTCTTCCAACTCTATGATTCTATGAAAAATCTTTGGTCCCCAAAAGCCTAAGGATGGTGATCTCCTCCTCTTGTAAATTTTCTCTGAGTTTTCCGACAATCCCCTCTCTTTCAGCCCGGTTACATCAAAGTGTTCTTTAATGTTATCTAACTACCCTTTTTTCCCTGACCATCTGCTGACATTTTTAAACACACTCTCAGCCCTCATTCTCATGTTTTCTTTTTGTCCAGTCAAAGATGCAAGAGTTTCAGCTCCAGAAATTTCTAAGCTTACATTGCAGAGAGATCTATGAAGGCCATTAGCATTGTACAAACATAATAATGACTTCATACAGTGTGATATTTTGTATTGTTTTATTATTCATTTGTATGTTGTCCCCTTTTATGATTTTTTACCAAAAAACATCCATCTTTTGAGCACCCTGAAAGGCATCTCTGGATTCTTCTGGAACTGTTTTTGAAAACCTACTGACCTCATGTCTTTGCATCCAATGTGCACTAAGGGTCAGATGCTGGACTAGGAATTGAGAGGTCCAAGGTTCAAGTCCTGGCTGAGCCACAAAACTCACTAGGTGACCCCAGGTCAGTCATTCTTTTCCTCACCTTGGTCTGTCATACAGGGTAGTTGTAATACCTTGAAGCTTGAGTTTGTCAAAGGATAGGTGGAACATAAACTTAACTCATAAATGAATCGATGAATACCAGTACTCATGGAGAAATCATTAGATGTTTTTGATCCCTATCTCTTTAACATCAGTTCATATTACTGCTCCATATCTGCTCTAATTTTTAAAAGAAATTCTGCATATCAAATTTTCATTTCAATATGTATTGACACACTTGCTTCTAAATGCCCTTCCCTGCTAAATAAGATCCTCTAAACTATATGTCCTTTCCAATATCTACATTTTTAATATTTCCTTCTCTGGAAACTTCATTGGAAAACTGAGGACATATAAAATCCAGTGGATAAAGACATTATGATTTCAGAGCAAGTTGCTGCTGTCATCTTCATCATCATCACCATCATCAGATAGTAACAAAGATGGCAGAATTCAAAGATACATCCATGTTAGTCTGTAGAATCAGTATGTAGAGACATCTTGTAGCATCTTTGAGACTAACTAAAGAAAGAAGTTGGCAGCATGAGCTTTCGTAGACTTCAGTCTACTTCTGCGTCTGAGAATTTAGCTCCTTTCTTTAGTTAGTCTCAAAGGTGCTACAAAAACTATGATGATGGTGGTGGTAGTGGTGGTGGCATCCTGTAGATCAGAGAAGGTTGTAAACTGTTGAGGATCCCTCCATGCCAACTTCTACCACTCTGGCCTCAGCGTGAGAGAGACACCAGCCATATCTTCTGGGCTTGATTCCTTTCCCCACTGCCATACCCTTCTTCTTGTATCACGTCTTTTTAGATTGTAAGCCGACAGGGAAGTGTCAACAATTTGTACAGCCCTCTGATAGTATTTCTAAAGAGCACGGTATAAATATATATATTCTTATTATCATAGAATCATAGAATCATACAGTTGGAAGAGACCCCAAGGGCCACCCAGTTCAACCCCCTGCCATGCAGGAACTCCAAATCAAAGCATCCCCAACAGATGGCCATCCAGCCTCTGTTTAAAGACTTCCAAAGAGGGAGACTCCACCATTCTCCAAGGGAGTGTGTTCCACTGTCGAACAGCTCTTACTGTCAGGAAGTTTCTCCTAATGTTGAAGTGGAATCTCTTTTCCTGGAGCTTGTATCCAATATTCTGGGTCCTAGCCTCTGGAGCAGCAGAAAACAAGCTTGCTCCCTGTTCAATATGACATCCCTTCAAATATTTAAACAGGGCCATCATATCTCCTCTTAACCTTCTTTTCTCCAGGCTAAACATCCCCAGCTCCCTAAGGCGTTCCTCATAGGGCACAGTTTCCAGACCCTTCACCATCTTAGTTGCCCTCCTTTGGACCCACTCCACTTTCTCCACATCCTTTTTGAATTGTGGTGCCCAGAACTGGACACAGTATTCCAGGTGGGGCCTGACCAAAGCAGAATAGAGTGGCACTATTACCTCCCTTGATCTAGACACTATACTTCTATTGATGCAGCCTAAAATTGCATTGGCCTCGCACTGTTGACTCATGTTCAACTTGTGATCTACTTGAACTCCTACATCCTTTTCACATGTGGTCTCATTCAGCCAGGTTCCCCCATCTTATAACTGTGCATTTCATATTTCCGTCCTAAGTGCAGTACCTTACATTTCTCTGTGTTGAATTTCATTTTGCTAGCTATAAAAAATGGAAAAATGGGGAAATCACCAAAGAGGAATTCAAACAAATAGCCAGCACATGTAGGGATAAAGTCAGAAAAGCTAAAACGCAAAATGAACTCAGGCTTGCTAGAGAAGTTAAGAACAATAAAAAGGGCTTTTTTTGGATATGTCCGCAGCAAAAGGAAAAAGAAGAAAATGGTAGGGCTATTGTGTGGTGAAGATGCCAAAATGCTCACAGGGGACAGAGAAAAGGCAGAATTGCTCAACACCTTCTTTGCTTCAGTCTTCTCAGAAAAGGCAAAGGTGCTCAACCTAAGGATAATGGAGCAGAGGACAGAATAGGGGAATTTCAGCACAGAATAAGTAAAGAGATAGTACAGGAATACCTGGTTAACCTAAATGAATACAAGTCTCCAGGACCAGATGAACTACATCCAAGGGTATTAAAAGAACTGTCAAATGTAATATCGGAGCCATTGGCAATAATCTTTGAGAACTTCTGGAGAAGAGGGGAAGTCCCAGCAGACTGGAGGAGGGCAAATGTTGTCCCTATCTTCAAAAAGCTTGGTCAGGATCACTGTTAAGCTGTGGATGAGGGGAAGGAGTAGCTTTCTTAGACACAATCATAACAAAGATAGGACTCCATCATCATAATTACATGTGATGCAGAGTCTCGGCCTGTAGCAACAACAGCAGCATCAGTTCACAAAGATTGACCCTCTATGCTCACAAAAAATCCAGTGTTTTACACAGTGGCCTGTTTTGGTGGCTCAAGTAGAATTATTTTCATTTATTGCAGTTAGAAAATGGTGGTGAAGCTAAAAAAGGATTGTCTCCATCAGTTAATTATTGAATGTTTGTTGTTATTGTTGTTATGTACCTTCAACTCATTTGCAACTTATGGTGATGCTATCATGGGGTTTTCTTGGCAAGTTATTTCAGAGGTGTTTTTCCACTGCCATCCTCTGAGCCTGAGAGAGTGTGACTTGCCACTAGTGGGTTTTCAATAGTCAAGCCAGGATTCAAACCCTGGTCTCCAGAGTCACAATCCAGCACTTTAACTACTACTTTATGCTGGCTCCAGTTATTGAATGTATACCCTGCCTTTCCCCCAGGATGGGACACAAGTGGGGTTATAGCAATTTGAAACAAGATTTGATTAAAATATTAGTTGACAAAATATTAATTTTAAAACCATGGTTTAAAGTGGGTAGAAATGCATTTAAAGCATGATTATGAATAAAAGATAAGAAATATAGCACACCAATTCTAACATACTAGTTACTGAGCTCCTTCAGACCTATGGTAATCCTACACTGATGATATCACAGTTGTGTGTTTGTTTTCTTTGTAAGATTTGTTCAGATGAAGTTTGCCATGGGCTTCCTCTGAGGCTGAAAGTGTGTGACTTGCCCAAAGCCACCCAGAGGGTTTCTGTGAATGAATGAGGATTCAGTCCCTGGTCTCCCAGAGTCTTAGTCCAACACTCAAACCATTGCACCACACTGTCTCAAAAATGTCAAAGGGTTTTCTCGGCAAGATTAGTTCAGAGGAGGTTTGTCATAGTCTTCCTCTGAGGCTGAGAGAGTGTGGCTCTCTCCACCACAGGCCTCTGAGAAAGCATACTCAAGTCTATGAACGCTCATGCTATCAGGTTTTTTCTTTCGCCCTTTACATACTGACTTGCTCAGTGGGTTTCCATGATCAGACAGGGATTTCAATCCTTGTCTCCTAGAATCCTGTTCTGCCACTGAAATCACTACACCACATTGGCTCTTTCTCATACATTACTGGTATGTAATTTAAATTGCAAAGGCCTATCTGAGTAAAGAAAAAGATCTTATCCAGACAGAAGAAAGAGAGCAGTGAAGGGGCCAACCAGACCTCCCATGGGAAAGGAGTTCCAGTCTTTGTCAGCAGACATGGAGAAACCTTTCCTTTTAAATGTTAAAGCTTGTACAGTCAGCCGTCCACATGTGTAGATTTCACTTTTGTGGATTTGATTATTCACGGAATTGATTAATAGATACCTTCTTGGAATCTCTAGGTCCTCCAGTGAGACCTCATGGTCAATATTCACCAGAGGTCATGCTGGAGAACTGAGAGATTCCTAGAGAGAATTCTTCTCCAGGCATTTGTAGGTCCTCCAGCACAATTTTATGGAGACCTTCCAGCACACTTCTTTAGTAACGTCCAGCAGATGCTGACCACAAGAGATTCCTAGAGAGGTGTTCTCTCAGGTTAAAAAAAAAGCGGGTTTTTTTATTTGCAGTTTTTTACTTTCACAAATATCCTGCACCCCTAACCCTAGTGAATGTGGAGGGCTGACCATACTGGCTTGTATAGTCAAATAGGGTCAATCAGATAGTCTGGACCCATGTTATAAAGGGCTTTAAAGGTCAACCACCATAAGGTATTAACGCTAAGGATCCCAGAGTCCTAAATACCTAAACATCCAAGAAGGACTCTGGCTTCATTCCTTCACATGCATTCATAATCTCTTTTGCTAACTAGGTAAATATAAATATGCAAAACAGCTGGGGCCGTCATGCATTGGTGTGGAGGGGAATCATGCAAGCTACAAGAGATAAGGCAAAGATGGAGAAGCATTACATTCAGATGCTAATTTCTTCTTTAGAAAGCGGTAGTATTCAGGAACCCATTAGCCCCAGTGGCAGGCGTTCAAAGAACTGGCCTGAAATCCTGCTTGTCAATGGAGTGACAAGCAGAAGGTCTCTGGCTCCTGCATATTGCATGAGCAAAGAATGCAAGGGCCCGATCCAGCTGTCATAAATGATTCATGCTCGACCATGTTGCTTTCTGCTGCCACTCTCCATGCCATAAGGTGTTTGCTATATTTGGCATCTCAGATGTTTACCTGCCAGCAAGCAGTAAAAAGTGCCAGCTCTGGGAGCAACTGCAGAACCTACATAGGGATGAAAATAATATTTGGCAATATTTGGAAAATGGCCAGAAAATATGTTTCCAGACTTTTCACCATTTTGGTTGCCTTCCTCTGGACATGCTCCAGCTTGTCAACAACCTTCTTCTTTGATCATTATGTGGGCTCTGTCTGAGAATCTGAAAAATCTATTCTCTACATTTCACATAGTATAGTGTCTAGATCAAGGGAAGTAATAGTGCCACTCTATTTTGCTTTGGTCAGGCCCCACCTGGAATACTGTGTCCAGTTCTGGGCACCACAATTCAAAAAGGATGTGGAGAAACTGGAGCGTGTCCAAAGGAGGGCAACTAAGATGGTGAAGGGTCTGAAACCATGCCCTATGAGGAACGCCTTAGAGAACTGGGGATATTTAGCCTCGAGAAGAGAAGGTTAAGAGGTGATATGATAGCCCTGTTTAAATACTTGAAGGGATGTCATGTTGAGGAGGGAGCAAGCTTGTTTTCTGCTGCTTCAGAGACTAGAACATGGAACAATGGATGCAAACTGCAGGAGAAGAGATTCCACCTCAACATTAGGAGGAACTTCCTGACAGTAAGGGCTGTCCGACAGTGGGACACACTCCCTCGGAGATTGGTGGAGTCTCCCTCTTTGGAGGTCTTTAAGCAGAAGCTGGATGGCCATCTGTTGGGGATGCTTTGATTGGGAGTTCCTGCATGGCAGGGGGTTGGACTGGATGGCCCTTGTGGTCTCTTCCAACCCTAAATTTCTATGATTCTATGATATGTGCCTCAAAATTAGTACATGCAACCAAGTTGGATACGTCTCCAAACAAGCAAACAAAGTCTGCTGCGCATTTTTAGCCTTTGGGGGATATTCCCCTGCCAGCTTCTTCCTTTGTTAAATCCATTTTGCTGGATTGTGAGAAGCATGAATTTTTTTACAGGAACCTGTGGCACCATTGCCTGAGATACAGCGTCAAGATGTCATCAGTAACAATCACACCAGATTGCATAACAGTGAAAGCAATGAAGAACTAAAATAGAGCTAGAAGACAGATGAGAGACTAAAATAAAGAAGAACATGGAGGGAGAGGGAAGAGAAGGGTAGGGAAACGTTCAATTCAACAGTAATGGCGGGAGGGAGAATGACATAGGAAAACAACTACTGGGCAGCAGCAGTAGTGATAGGTGTCACTAAAGTGAAGAACAGCAGTGATATCATACCTAAAACTTGCTAGCACTGCGTAAAGGGAGGTGTAGGTGGTCCTCCTTGTGTAACCTTCTACTTAAAAAACCCTATGAGGAGACATTGAAAGTGTCACACAGGCAGGACAAGAGCACTAACAGAGATGGAAACTAAAAGCAACTTGCAAGAGATGGAAACTAAAACAACTCGCAAGAGCGGCTAAGGGCAGTCATAAAAAGCAAGGAGTAAACACTCTCAGAAAGACAAACTCCATCAGAAGCAGCACCACACATAAAACAGGGACCTGGAATGTGAGAAGCATGAGCCAAGGGAAGCTAGACATAGTGAAAATGGAAATGCAATGCATGAACATAGCAGTACTGGGGGTGAATGAGTTAAAATGGGCAGGAATGGGCCACTTTGAATTAGGCAACCACACAGTGTTCTACTCAGGGAATGAAAATACAAGAACAAATGGGGTAGCTTTCATAATTAAAAAAAGATGCTGCAAAAGCAGTCAGAGAATACAATGCAAAATCAGACAGAATCATCTCAATAAGGCTCCACAGGAAACCTATGAATATCAACATAATTCAAGTATATGCACTAACCACTGAGGCAGAACAAGAAGAAATTGATAGATTTTATGAAGGAGTACAGGAAGAAATTGACAACACACCTACACAGGATGTCAAGCTGATCATTGGAGATTAGAGCACAATGGTTGGAAGTAAAGAAGACTCAAAAACAGTAGGCAGTTTTGAATTAGGCAAAAGGAATGAAGCAGGTGATCATCTGATAGATTTTTGGGAAGCCAAAAAACTATTCATTGCAAACACATTTTTCATACAAAACAGAGCAAAGGTTATACACATGGACATCACCAGATGGCCAATACAAAAACCAAATAGATTACATAACTGGAAGTAAAAGTTGCCACATCTCCATACTGGTGGCCAAGACTAGACCAGATGCGGATTGTGGCACAGATCATGAACTACTCATTTGAAAAATAAAAGTAAAACTCAAGAAGAGAACAAAACCAGTCATCCCACCAAAATATGATTTAAACAACATTTCCACAGAATTAATTGATAATATAAGGAACAGATTTGCATATAGTGAACCGGAAGAGCTTTGGTCTGAAGCCAGGGACATAACAAAAGAAGAATGCATAAAGACACTTCCACGAGACAAAAGGAAAAGAAAACCATGGATGACAGATAAAATGCTACAAGCAGTAAAGGAAAGAGAAACAAAACAAAAAGGAATTAGGAATAAGCTAAGAACCATGAATGCAACAGTACAACGGCTAGTGCACAAAGATAAGGAAAATTACTGCAACAACAAATGTAGAGAAATAGAAGACAACAACAAAAAGAGAAGAACAAGAGACCTATTTCACAAGATTCAGGAAATCAATACGTGTGGGGAGGGGAAGGGGATTCTAATTTAATTGTGATTTTAACTGTACTCTAATATTTGCTGTAATCCACTTTAATTCCCACCTGGAAAAGGCAGAATAGAAATAAATCATTGTTGTTGTTGTTGTTAACTGTCCTTTAGTCAGCTTTGATGCCTGCTGACTGACTCCATAAGTGAGACATCTTCAAGGCCTCTCTTTTCCACTGCTCTGCTCAGGTCCTGGAGACTCAGGGCCATGGTTTCCTCCTCCTTGATTGTATCTATCCATCTAGTATGTAGCCTTCCCCTCTTTCTTCTGCCCTTCACCTTCCCAAGCATTATTGTCTTATGTATATTATATATTATATATATGGCCAAAGTAGGGCGGGTGACACTTGGCTTGAAAGCTTGAAAACATGAAAGCAATATATTGGAAAACAATCTGGGGTTCTTATTAAACTACAATCTGATGAGTCAAAAGTGTGATGTGGCAGTCAATATAATTCTAGACTGGATCGACAGGAATTTAATGTCTAAATCAAGGGAAGCAGGGTTGCTAGTTTATTCTCCTTTGATCTGGAATACTGTGTCCAGTTCTGGGAGCCACAATTCAACAAATATATTAACAAGCCAGAATGGTTTTTGTGGGGTTTTCAGGCTATGTGACCTTGTTCTAGAAGAGTTCCTCTCTGATGTTTTGCTAGCATCTGTGGCTGGCATCTTCTCTGAAGCCACAGATGCTGGCGAAACTTCAGAAAGGAATGCTTCTAGAACATGGCCACATAACCCAAAAACCCCACAAAAAACTATGGATGCCAGCCATGTGTCCAGAGAAGAGCAACCAAGATTATCAAAGGTCTGGAAAACAAGCCTTATGAGGAACAACTGGGAATTGGATATCTTTAGAATGAAGTGATATGATAACTATCTTTAAATATCTGAAGGAATGTCATGTAGAAGATGGAATGAGCTTGTTTTCTACTGCTCCAGAAACTGGGACATGAACCAATGGAATCAATTACAAGAAGAGAGATTCCACCTGAACATTATAAATAATTGGGTCCTAGAGAAGACCAGGCCTGAGATCTCCCTAGAAGCCAGGAGAGCTCAGGCCTGGTCTGTTCTAGGACCCATTATTTGACTTTCTAGCTGTCCATGATATTCTCAGCACTTCCCTACATAGTGATGGAAAATACAATGGTCTGGACAATCCAAACTTTAGTGTTTGGTTGTATATCTTTGCATTGGAGGATCTTTAGTTCCTCCATAGGTGCCCTTCCCATTCCTAGTTTTCATCTGATTTCTTGACTGCAGTCTCCATTCTGACCGATGATTGATCCAAAGTACAGGAAGCATATCCAAACTGGATGACAACCCATGTAGTTTTCAGCACTTGGCTTCAGAGGATGTCTAGAAACTGGATAGATTAAGACAGGAGACTGTTGTCTTTAGCTGAAGAAAATGCTAGATCTTCTGCTCATAGGATCATGCCCATGAAATTGATACAACAGCAAGCAATCCTGAGGGCTGTTCAAGTGGGATGAAGTAAAAATTGACTTTTGCTATTGCTCTGTCAGGAAGAGAAGTTGGGATGAACAGTTGGATGTAAAAAATTCTCAGACTTCTACCATTTTGTAGGAATGTAAATCTTTGACTATTTCATCCTAGCAATGCAAGAAAGGATACTTTCTGTAAATTTCTACCCAGTGTGGGAGAAAACAAACATTTTTGTGTCATATCCTCCCCATATTTGAGTATCCCAAAGTATACTGAAGAATATTTTTTGTATAGAAAAACATGGGGGGATTAAAAAACAAACAAACTAGATTTCTGTACAAAAAGAAAAAAGAAAAATTGCACAGTAAAATCTTTCATAACACTCCATGATCTTTGAATAATTAGATAAAACTACAGGCAAGTATTACTCCTCTGTATTCATCCCTACAAGGTTTCCAAAATGCCTGGAAGACTATTTTTTCTTGCAACTGGGAAATGAATAATAGAGACTATTCATTCCATACCTAGCATTTACTTGCATTTTCGGTTTTTTAACTCCTTATTGCTGAACTCTCCAGCCAAGAAGAAGAAGAACAAGAAAAGTAGAAATACTGCTGAAGTGGTGGTTTTTGCATGCCTGTTCAAGGAGGTCATTTCATCTCCACTCAAGTGAAAAATAACATGTGTGCTTGGTTTTGGTGGCAATATAAAAAGTTTTGTAGGCCTTCAAAGCAAGAGTTTCCTCCATGGGTCCATTTCGGTGATGTAAGCACATTTTGCACAGCAGCCTTTGCGTGCCAACTCTGCTCAAGCCGGCCAAGTTGTTCCATTTTGAAATGGGAATTACCTGATGGGCCATTTAGCACCTGGTGCCATTTCCCAATGCCAAGAGCAGAAATGAGGTTCTTTCCTGGAGCAGCATTCTGGGGGCAATGAATGCCATGTTGATCGAAGTGGAATCTGCCTTCACCACCAGGTGGGAATATCCTTAAAGCACTCAATTGCTGTTAACATCCTTTTCGTCTTCTTCTTCTTTACGAACCTTCTGGACTCCTATTCTTAATAAACATTTGTCCTCTCCCTCGGAGCACGCCGGTGGATGCTTCACTGGTTGCAAAAACAGAAGGCGTGGGATGCACTAGAAACCACTGGGCTGATACTTTTCTAATGCCACTGCTGCACTTTATCTGGCTAAACATTTTCACATTTGCAGAAGATGTCGATGGCTGCAAGTGCAATTTGACACTGATTTAATTGACATGGCTCAATGCTATGGAATTCTGGGATTTGTTGTTTTGTGAGATATTTAGCCTTCGGTGTCTGAGAGCCACAATAAAGTACAAATCCCAGGATCCTTATAGGATACAGCCATGCCAGTTAAAGCGGTGTCAAACTGAATGAATTCTTTCTCTTTTTAAAAACCTTTTTATTCATTTTCCAAGCACAATATCTATACAATTTGTATTGACATCAGTGATGCTACAATACCAGATTAATCCAGTTGTCTTAAAAGAATTGTCATTATGAATCTTATTTACAATTTCTTTCTTTTCCCTCTTATGCATACTTTCTTCAGATCACATTTCTCCATCTATCTTACCTCCTTCATCCTTTCTTTCATCTTCTTACTTATATTCCTTTCTATGTCTTCCTTCTTCAGTTCACCTTATTCCTTTTCCCTGTTCCCTTCCTATTTCTCCGTATTTCCCTTCAATCTTTTCCCTTCTTTTCTTATTCCTTTCTAACCAACACATGCTTCCATCCACTTACTCTTACCCTCACTAACTTACCTAGATTTTTGAACTGATGAATAATGATTCTCTTTTCTTTCAAAATTTAATTTTTCTTGAGCAAAATGCATTAATTCTGTGGTGTAGCAGCAGCCAATGTGAAATGTCTTTTCCAAGGTTGGGCTGGCTCTTCCAGAGGTAGGAACCCTTAGGACTTTATGACATGATGCTTGAAAAATGGGATTAAAGCAGAAGAGAAGCATCTGTGGCCATACCTTATCGCATGACGTTGTGTCCATCCAGTAGCTGGACTGTAATTCATCTGTTGCTGGAGAGCTCTTTTTCATTGGCAAGCAAAATCCATCAATGCATCCCAATTGCACTGCTTTTCCCCTGTTGAGGGATGTGTGATCAATTCTTCCTGAAACAATTCCAATATACTGGCAATCACATGGTGCAAGTGCATGTGATTCTGTTCTTTTCCCCTTCTCTCCATTGCGATTCCCAAGCAGGCTGTTTTTCTGTCTCTTTCCCCCCATTTTATTTTCCTTATTTTTACTTAATCGACTGTCACAATTGCCCAATTGCATTAAAAATAAAAATAAACACATGGAAGGCATGCTGGGAAGGGCATAGGGAAGGGACGTGGAACTATGTGGAAGACAGAGCCTGGGAATAAAACAGCACCATCACAGTTTGGAAGGGCTGTGTGATAAAGACTGTCCCTAGCCCGGTATGTTTGCATCTCCTAGGATGTATCCACACTGCAAAAATAATCCAGTTTGACACCACTTTAACTGCCATAGTTCTGTACTATGGGATTCTGGGAATGGTAGTTTGTTGTGGACCCAGTGCAAAGCAAAGTTCTTAGGAAGAACTTCTTATTACATCTGTTTGACATAGGAATGCAATGGATGGCATACTCTCCTTCTTTGGAGGTCTTCAAAAAGAGGTTGGGCAGCCATTTCTCAGGAGTCCTTTAGTCATGCATTCCATCACAGCAAGAGATTGGACTGTAGGTAAAGTCATTTCCACCTTGTGGCAACCCTCAAACAAGCCCATCACAGGGTCTTCTTGGCAACATTTGTTCCAGGGGTTGCTTATCCTTGCCTTCTTCTGAGACTGAGTGTGACTTGCCCAAGATCACCCATTGGTTTTCCATGGCTGAGCATTTCTTGAATCCTGATCTCCAGGGATGATCTTATAGTCCAATGCTCACACCACTACTCCACGCTGGAAGATGGAGCCAGCTTGTTTTTTGCTGCTGCAGGGGGGTGGACTGGATGGCCCTTGTGGTCTCTTCCAACTCTATGATTCTATGATTCTAACTAGAATATGGAATACTAGATTCAAATTACAAGAGAAAAGATTCCACCTAAACATTAGAGAGAACATCTTGACCGCAAGAGCTGTTCAACAAGGGAATGGACTCCCTCGGAAAGTGGTGGAAATCTTTGGAAGTATTTGAGCAGTCTTGAGTCTCTGAAGATGCCAGCCACAAATGCTGGCAAAACATCAGAAAGGAACTCTTCTAGAACATGGCCACATAGCCTGAAAGCCCCACAAAACTATATTTGAGCAGTTTGGATGGATGTCTTTCAGGAGAGCTCTCTTTCCAGCTCTGACAAATCTGCAAATCTAGGATTTTATGTGGACACGTAAGTAAGATCCTTCTCTGCCCATCTACAGGGCTGATGGTGCACAGAGACTCCAGAGAGTGGGCTAGCAGCTCCCTCTTTTGGCAAACTGGCAAAGGGATTAAGGCCGTTGGGTGTCCAGGCTTGTCAGTGTCCTCGTGCCAGCTAGAGATGCACAGTGTTTTACAAGCTGACACAATTGCTGTCTGACAAGTCCTGATGTAAAGCTTTTAAAGCTTATTGCCAAGAGGAGAGTGGAAATAAGGTTCCTGAACATCTGCTCAGCTTGGCATTGACCTCTCATTCACCTCAGACATTCTTGCCCTCATCTGCTATGGAGCAATGCAGTTTTATATATTTTCAAATTTGCCATTTGCAAAAAAAAAATATGCACAGACACATTTGCTGCCACAGCAGAAGAGATGTTTCGGAAATGTTTGCATTAATTGCATTAAACAAAGATAAGTTTGTATTAATTTGCATTAAACAAAGATAAGTAAGACCCACTCCCCTAAAGAAGGAATGCACTTACCTTAGGACAGAGATGGGCTATCATATGGGAGCCAGTGGCCACTTCAGCCTCCAACGCTCCTCAGAGCTGTGCCTCCCTCTCTGCAAGCCTCAATGTCTCTCTTGTCCACTGCAGTCCCTCTCAAAGAGGTATTTGGGGGGTTGGGATTCTGGAATCCTTCTGAGAGTGAGGATAATTTGACTGTTTTCATGCATTTGATGGACTTTTGCATAGCATTTTTATTTAGGCAGGCCTTTGAATTTTAATTATGGAGCTGAAGTGTGTGTTAAAGTGATATGCTGTGTGTCTGTGTGTTGAAACTATATGTTTAAATATGTTTTAAGGTTTTTACCTGTCTTTATTCAAGTTTTGAATAATAATGCATTAACATAAATAATATCACAGTAAGCCCTCCACATTTGCCGCTTTGACTTTGGTGGATTTGATTATTTGCAGATTTGATTAATATGTTCTCTGTAGGAATTTCTAGATCCTGCATCACAACTCTGCCAGAAATTGGCCATAGAGTTGCACAGGAGGATTTGAAGATTACTAAAGACAACACTTCTCTAGGCATTTGCAGGTCTTCCAGATTGATTCTGTGGTCAGACTCTGGCGGATGTTGACCACAGAGTTGCACTGGAGTACCTGGAGAGTCCTAGAGAGGTGTTCTCTCAGGTAAAAACATCGTGTGTGTTTTTATTTTTGGTTTTTCCACTTTCATAGGGGCCTTTTGTTCCTAACCCTATGGAGAGTCAATTGTAATTATCATCATTATCATCACCACCACCACTACCATTGTGGTATCATTGCCATGATTATAAATCATGGCTGGGTGCCTCTTCTGACCTCAGAATGAAAACAGACAGTTTTGTTGCAGACAGTTGCAAATGGAGGATTCCAGATTTTCCTGGAAGGTCCAGAGTAACATGTAAGTTTTTGAAAGTCCTATTAAGGCTGCTAAACATCCGTTCTGATGTAGAAAATGCTGGATGTCATCTGGATTGCCCACACTAGAACCAGGGTTTGGAACATGGGTTTGGTCAAAGCAGGACAATGCCAGAATGGGGAGGAATGGGTCTTTTGGGCAGTGCAGACAAGGCCAACAAGTTATGACAGAAACAAACAGCAGTCCCTGCATTCTTTTTTCCTTTGCAATCTCTTGTTGGTGAAAGGGGGCTGGTTAGGTCCTCCTTTAGCACCTAACTCATTAGCTCTGCAGAACTCTTCCATCACTTGGCCTGGCTGACTAGCTTTTAAGATGGGTTTGGTAAACATTTATAATTATGGCAATGATACCACAATTGTAAATTGAATAGGAAATAGCTATGTGGTAAATTGAATAGGAAATAGCTATGTAAGTCTAACTAGCTAGACATTGGAACTAACTAGCAGAATGCCAGCCTATATTTCTAAATGCTCAACTTATTGTTTGTTGTTAACTGCTTTTGAGTCAACCCAGACTCAGATGGGCTTTCCAGACTGCCCAAAAGGGGCGGTCCGTACTTGCCCCAAGAAGCAGCGGGATGAGGTCAAGGCTGCCACACCGGCAGCCTCCGCGGCCCCATCCCACCGCTTCTGGAGGCTGCGGGGAAGTGGCAAACTGCTGCTTTCCTGCAGCCCCAAAGCAGGGTGCAGCAGGCGCCCACTACACCCGACTTCCCTTGCCGGGGCTGAGGGGAGAAAGAGGCCGCCACTGCGGCCCCTTTCTCCCTGGGTCTTTTCCATAGCCGTTTAAAGGCTGCGGCAAAGACCAGCGTCAAAAAAGGCTCCTTTTGCGCTGCGGAAAGGGTGCACTTGGCGCCCTCCCACAGTGCAAAGGCGTCATGATGCGCACAGCATGTCTAAACACTGCGCGCGTCATGATGCCATCATGGTGTGTCTGTATGGACGCTGCCATTTAAAAATGGCGGCGCCCATACGCTTTAGGATTCGGGAGGGTGTAAAGGCTGCGCCCTCCCGAACCCTGAAGGTGGCACAAAGGCATCTCCAAGATCCCCTGTCTTCCACTGATCTCCTTAGTTGCTGCAGATTCAGGCCCATGACCTCCTTGATTGAGTCCATCCATCTGGTACGCAGTCTTCTTCTCTTTCCACTACCTTTTACCTTACCCAGCATTGTTGTCTTTTCTAATGAGTCTTTCCTTCTCATGATGTGGCCAAAGTGCAACAGCTTCAATTAGATAATCCTGGCTTCAAGGAAGGGTTCTGGCTTGATCTGTTCAAGGACCCATTTGTCTATCTTTTTGACAGTCCACAGTATTCCCAGTAGAGGCATTACGATTCTAGATTCAGACCCATGACCTCCCTGCATAAGTCTACCCATCTATTATATGGTCTTCCTCTCTTTCTACTGCACTCTATCCTTCACAGCATTATTGCCTTTTCCAATGATTCATGCCTTCTCATGATGTGGTCACAGAATGACAGCCTGTTTCATCATTTTGCCTTTGAGGGAGGTTTCTGGCTTAATCTGTTCAAGGACCTCTTTGTTTGTCTTTTTGGCCATCCACAGTATCCTCAGGACTCTTTTCCAGGACCACGTCTCAAATGAGTTAATTTCCCTCTTTTCTGCTTTCTTCACAGTTCTCACATTCATAGTGACAGGGAGTATCATGGCTTGGGTGATTCTAAATTTAATGCCCCGTTGTATATCTTTACACTTGAGAACCTTATTTAGTTCTTTAATAGCTGCCCTTCCCTTTCTTAGGCCCGATACAGATGGGCACCTTGTGACCTGGTGGTGGCGATACTAGGGTTAGTAGTATCCCTAGTATGTTAGTTAGTTAGTTAGTTAGTTAGCATAGTATGGAATGGCAACGGCATCATGGCAGCCTCCTGTACACATGGGGGCCGCCACGACGGCAGCACCACTGCTGAGCACCCAAACGGTGCGCACAAGAAGTAGTGTCATAACAGCGTCACTTCCTGTAGTGTTGCCGCAAAAAAGGAGCTGCTCTAGGCAGCTCAGGTTTTTTGTGCGGCACCGCAAGCTCCATTCCCATGGCAGCTACACTGCCATGGGAATGGAGCCATGGGAGGAAGGGGCTGTGTGGCCTCTTTCTCCCATGGCAGCGGCCATGGGGGTGTACAAGGGCATGAAGCCCCAAGGACTCCACTTCCTTGGACCAGGGGGAAGTGGCATTTTGCTGCTTCTTCATGGTCTGGGCAAACCAGGGAAGCTCCCTAATGCCTCCCTGGAGCTCTGTTTCAGAGCTCCTTTTGGGGAGATCTCCCTTGAGGAACTCTGAAACAGAGCTCTTTATGGGGAACAGATCATTCCCATGACACCCACAGTGCCACAGGAACGATCCTCAGGGCTCCCGGGGTGTCCGGGAACATGAAGCCCCACGGACACCCCTTTTCCAGCCCAAAGAGAAGCGGCACATTTGCCACTTCTGTTTGGGCTGGAAAAAGCCAGATTGGGGACTGCTCTGAATCAACGTTTGATCCTAGGTATGAGAACTCTTACTATTTCTATTTTCTCATTGTCTAGGCTGAACTTATATAGATCCTCCATGGTCATTATTTTTGTTTCCTTTTTGTTCGTCAGTAAGCCTGCCTTTGTGCTTCCTTCTTTAACCAAAGTTACTATAATGCTAGAAATCGGGGACTGAAGGAAAATTTCATTGGCATGGTACAATTCTTACTTGGGGGGAACAATGCCTCTGTTTTATGCCCCCTGCTCCATATCTACACCCCTGCCTCCACCTGAACCATATCCAGCTGAGAACAGAAAGGTAGGCTTCCATTCATTCTTCTCAAGTTGCCTCCCAGGGCCTGTCAATATGAACACGATGGAGAGTTAGTGACATTAGAAAGAAATGTGTTTGCAAAAATAAATAAATAAATGCCACGCACAGTCTATTGCTGGCTTCTGTAGAGACTAAGGAGTGCCTTTTGTAAATGTTACCAATTAATTTTGCACTCAGCAGCATTTTCAGAAGGCGGCATTTTAAAAAGCGCTGCTAAGAAATTCATTAACTTTACAATATCACTGGATGGACTCCAAATGACTTGTTACACCACAAGAGCGTGGCAAGTAAATATAGAGTAGCCCCAGATAATTGAAAAAAGAACATCCCCCGGCAGCTTGGAAAGCTTTGTGGATTTCATTTTATTTATTTTTTTTAAAGACACAAAACCAAAGGAGATATTATTGAGACCAAAAGCACTTTGGTAATCTGTGGAATGATTCCGATGATTAATATAGAAAAGGAAGCATTACCTGCTTTCAAATTAGTAATTATAGATGTATTGTCATGAATAGGCAGTAGGTAGCTGACACCATTATGCATTTAATCTGCAAACCTGACTCTCTCAACTGGGCAAAGGAAAGAAACAGCAACCATTCAGATGGCATTTTCTTTCTAATGCTTTTTGTGATCTGTAGGGCATCAAGCCTTCTCGTCCACTACAGCAGTGGCTCCCACAACTTTGATGTATTCAACTCTCAATCCCAGAATCCCTTAGCCAAGCCAGCTCAAGCTTCTGGGAACTGACATCCAAAACACTGGGGAGACCAGCTTTTGAATAGCATTGCACCATGGGACTAAGGTCTCTCAGATATGTCACTTTTGACATAGATACCAGGTCAGTGGACATCTAGGAAATCTAGGATGGACTAGAAGAAGGCTGTGTCAACTGGCGGACTGCCTTGGGCCGGGTGAGCTGCCAATGCCATTGCTGTCCATAATAATTATTTATTTTGTGTCACCCACATACAAATCGATCACACAAGTGCACAAGTGGGTAGCTGCACCATCAATCCATCAGACATTTTGTGGAGTAAAAAGATGACAAATATGTCAGGTCACCAACAATACAACACATTAACAACAAATTAACAAAGTGGCCAGTCCACTAGGGGGGCAAAGGGAGATGGGGAAGAGAAGAGGGTATGCTAAATCTGACTTTTTAATTTGGATATTTTAAATCAGTAATTCCCAAACTAGGTCCTCCAGGTGTTTTGGACTTCAACTCCCAGAAACTCCAGCCAAGAGTCAGGAATTTTGGGAGCTGAAGTCCAAAACATATGAAGGACAAAAGTTTGGGAACCACTGTTTTAAAGAATGTACTCATATGAGCGTACTTGAATGGTTTTATAGCACAGTCACCCTCAGTTTTTGTGGGGAATCCATTCCGGTCCCCTCTGCAAAAACGGAAATCCGCCAATATTCAAGCCCCATTGGCTTGAATGGTGGCGTGCCCCTGGTGGCACCTGCAGGCACGCACCCCATTTTTTGTCCCTCCATTTGCCTCTTGCGCATAATCGAGCCACTTGGATTTGAAGTCCACACAAACAGAGGGACGACTGCATTGTATTTAACTGTTCTTCCCTGTCTCTCCTCGCAGATTGAGGTGGGGAACAAGAACAATTAACAGGCAACATCATTGTAAAAGAGACTAGTTAAAACACACATAAAAAGGACACACAAGATGTATGTATATTAAAATTATCTATATTTAAAATTCATCATTTAAAATTCACAAATTAAAAATCATCTCAATACGCCTGTTAGAAAAGACTGGGCTTTCTTTTAATACTGTTTTGAATTCAGACAGTGTCTTCAGCTGTTGACTCTCTTCCTGCAGGTCATTCCACAGTTTGGAGGTGACTGAAGAAAAAGTCCAGGCTGACAGTTGCAACCTAATCTGGGCTGAGTGGAGTAAATATCCATCAGAGGACGTGAGCATATGGGGCAGATTATATGGGAGAAGGTGATCCTGTAGGTAACCTGGATCCAAACCATGGCTAAACCTGAGAGATAATCCCTAGATGAACTGGCTTTTCCCCTCCATCTGCTCCCAGCCCAGGTTTGTAGCCTGGGAGTGTTCTTGGATCCTGGCCTGCTCCTGGAAGACCAAATGGCTGCTGTGCTCAAGTGTGCCTTTGTCCAACTTTGATTTGTGCACCAGCTATATCCTTTCGTCAGGAGAGCAGACCTGGCCATAAGAGTTCATGCCTTCGGTACCTCCTGATCAGACTGCTATCTATGGATCAGCTCTTAACAAGTGTTTGGAAGCTGCAGTTGGTGCAAAATACAGTGGACAGACCCATTTACAACAACAGGCCTAGACGAATTCTTTTGAGTTCTCACAAGAGTTTGCCTCTGAGCAAAATTCAAGATGTTAGTCCTGACCTCTAAAGCCTAAATGGCGTGGAGCCAGGATATTGAAAAGCCTGCCGCACAGGCCTGCCAAAAGTTGGAGATCTACAGGGAGGTCAGGCTGCCACCATCTCTTCTGAGCAGCTCTAAAAGAACTAGATAAGATCCTAAAGTTCAGAAATATAACACTGGAGGCAAAAGTCAGGATCAGCCAGGCCATGCCTAGGAATGTGGTGGTGTCCCTTTCTTTGGCAGTTTTTCAACAGAGGCCATCTGTTCCAGGGTGGGCTTGGATTGTATATTCCTGCATGGCAGAATGGGGTTCAATTGGATGACCCTTGGGGGTCTCTTCCAACTCTAGGATTCTATGATTCTATGCATTTCAGGCTTGCCTCATTTAATAATAGTCACATCTGTATTCATGGTGAGTGATTCCTTGCTAGAAACCTTCTCCTTTGAGCAAGTTACCTTCCCAACAAGTGACCCATCGTGAAAGATATATTTGCAGAAATGTTTAAAGTGATAGTTATCCTTTGCTCAGGGGGCTTCAGTGCACATGCAGAAATTCAGCGATCCATGGATTCTTCTTCAATAAAAAGCTGTCTCTTTCCATCTACCAAATGTACGTCCTCTGCAATTTATCTCACTCTTGCCTGCCCACTGATTCCTTCCCTGCACACACACAAATGCACACAAACGCTGTGCAACAAATTTGCAGTTAAACTCAGCACCTTTGGAAAAGCACCTTCGTGCACGACTTGTCCCTGGGAGGGTGGCAATCTATCAAGCATCCTTCTTATGCTGCAAAGTGCTGCTGCTGGCATGTCTGGCCTTTTATGGATGCTGCAAACCTCCCACTTTAACATGAGAAAGCTGAAAGTGTCAGAAGTGGCTGAAGCTGCCAATGCAAACCTGTAAATATGCCTTCTGGCAGGCAGCACTTGCAAAATAAAGTTGGAAAGGCAGGGAAGTTGGCAGAGTGACAGACAAGTCAGTGACAGTCAGTGCTTAAAACAGAACAACCAAAACTCCAGACCCTGGGGTGGAAATTATCCATAGCTGCATCTGCACTGCAGAAGTGATCCAGTCTGACACCACTTCAGCTGTCCTGGCTCACTGCTATGGGATGCTGGGATTTGTAGTTTTGCGAGACATTTAGCCTTCTCAGTCAGAGAGCTCTAGTGCCACAACGAAGTACAAATCCCAGGATTGCATAGCATTGAGCCATGGTAGTTAAACTGGTGTCATGGAATGTGTCATTTGGAACACATTTATACACATAGTGGGATGTATCTGTGGAAGGGTGACATCAGAGAAAGGGAAGGCAAAAGATAATATCAAGTGTTGAGCTTCACAATGTGTGTGTTGTGTTGTGTGCTTTCAAGTAATTACTAACTTATGGTGACTCTGAGGTAAGCCTGTTGTGATGTTTACTTGGCAAGATTTGTTCAGAGAAGGTTTGCTATTGCCTTCCCTTGAAGCTGAGAGAGTGTGACTTGCCCAAAGTCACCCAGTGAGTTTCCATGGCTGAGCTAGGAATCAAATTCTGATCTTCAGAGTTGTAGTCCAATACTCAAATCACTACACCATGCTTCACAGTAGGCATTTGATACCCATGAAAAATGCAAATGGTTGCCAGTGTAGATAAGGTGATGCAATGTCTGTCTAATTAACAATTTGTAAGCTACTCTGAGAGCATTCCTAAAGAGGAGGAGGAGGAGGTCAAAGCAAAGTAGAGCTGGATATTAAGGTGAGCTCTAAATGACTGTGGAAACAGAAACATGAGGTTTCGAGGAGTGGAAATGCAAGCATTATGGGCAAAATAAAACTGTTTAAACAATGGCCATAAAACAAATAAAAGGCAGGTGGTGATCAGGCATTCCAATAATTAGTTTAAACCAATTATGTTATCTATTAAGTTGCAAATTTTCTAACAAAAAGAGGCAACTGTGATAAATGTATTTTCAGATAAAGTGATTCAATTAAGATGGAATTTCAGCACTAAACTCATTCCAGAATTAAGTGATTGGTTAAATTATTAATCAATTAAATGAGAGCCAGTTCTAAAGGGCATGTAGTTCCAACTTGATTCCTTACCTAAACCCTACTTCTCTTGGACTTTTGCTAGTTATTGCTTTCTGTTAGTCCCTTGGGATAAGGAAGTTACAAGACTGAGATCACAAGATCGGAAACATTTTCTCAGGTGATCTTCCCATGTTCTAAATTGGGCACTTCTCAGAGCATTCTCATCTCTCTTTGTCTTGACAATGGCCAGGAGTGCCTTTCATAGAATCATTGGGCTGATCTAGACTGGCAAAAAGGGTTGTGTTCATGCCTGCATGAAAGTGTAGCCTTTAGATGACCCACACTGAAAGTTTGGCATGAACGCATTTCTTTTGCATTTTAGTGGGGAAAAAGCAGCTTGAAAAAGGACCTGCTTTTCCCAGCTTCTTTTTAAAAAGGGTGTTACAGTGCAGCTGCGTCTAAATGCTGCAGTGGAACTGTGGAGTTTTTTAAAGCTCCCAAACCCTAGCTCCAGCTCTAATCCGAACCCTAGACATGCACAGTAGGGACTCTGGGATGCTGTAACTGTTATGCAACTGCGCATAAAATGTCAATTCATTCATAAAATAAAGAAGTTTATTCATAAACTTAAATTGTAACAGATTTAATATATTTTTAAGGGGGGAGGGATGCAGTTTGTTTTATTGATGTAATAGTATTTCAATGTGTAAGCCACCTCAATAGATCTCAAAGGGGTGGGGTATTAACAACAACAACAACAACAATTATTATTATTATTATAAAATAAAGGGGTTCATTCATGGTGCACCGATGCAACTGCGCACTTAAAAAAGGGAAGCAAAACCACAATGGTAATTTGACAGATCTTCATAACTGCACAGTTCGTGTGTAGTGTATCTGCACAACTGCGCAGTTCACAGCTGGCAATACAATTGCCTGTATGATGCAGCGGTGCAACTGCGCAGTTCGCAGATGGCAACAACAACAACAAAAATTAAAGGTTCAGTGCAGCCAAAAGCCCCGTTCATTGCCAACCGTGCAGCTGCTCCGCCTGTGTTTCTAGCACCCTGACAGCTTCCAACGTAGTTGCTGAGCAACAGAAAAGACTTCAGATAAGTTGTCCCCACACCTCCTCAGTGTAGCTGCCCTATGCCTTTTTATTACACACCTGGAGCTTGCAGTGTAGCGACTAAGCATTAAGGAAAAGGCAACTTCATATTTCCCTTTCCTGCCAATCTAGAAAGCCCCATAGTGTTTGAAGAGACCACATGGACCATCCAGTCCAACCCCAATCTGCCATGCAGGAACTCACTATCAAAGCACTAGCCTGGAGAAGAGAAGGTTAAGAGGTGATAGGATAGCCTGTTTATATATTTGAAGGGATGTTATATTGAGGAGGGGGCAAGCTTGTTTTCTGCTGCTGCAGAGACTGGAACATGGAAAAATGGATGCAAACTGAAGGAAAAGAGATTCCGCCTCAACACTAGGAGGAACTTCCTGACAGTAAGGGCCATTCAATAGTGGAACACACTCCCTCAGCGGGTGGTGGAGTCTCCTTCCTTGGAGGTCTTTAAACAGAGATTGGATGGCCATCTGTTGGGGATATTTTGTTGAGAGTTCCTGCATGACAGGGGGTTAGAATGGATGGCCCTTGAGATTTCTTCCAACTCTATGATTCTATGATTCTATATGACAGTCCTGTTTAAATATCTAAAGGGATGTCATATTGAGGAGAGAGCAAGCTTGTACTGTTGTCAAGTCAGGTGTCCCCCATCTTATATCTGTGCATTTCATTTTTTCTGCCTAAGTGTAGTACCGTCCTGTTGAACTTCATTTTGTTAGCCTCGGCCCAGCTCTCTAATCTGTAATTCTGATCCTGTCCTCTGCGGTAGGGAGAATTCCAACTTGATTTGGACCCACTGACTTATCTTTTTAGCAACCCATAGTATTCCCAGAACTCTCCTCCATCACTATATTTCAAATGAGTTGATTCTCTTCCTATCAGCTCTCTTTACTGTCCAGCTTTCACAAGCATACATAGCAATTGCCCGCATAATTCTGACTTTGGCATTTAATATTATGTAGTACCTAAAGGCAGTATCTTTCATTTATCCCTTTTGAAATTTATTTTGTTAATTTTGTCCCAGTTCTCCAACCTGTTAAAATCATCTGGAATCCTTTCCAGTTTGATGTCACTATCGGATCAAGAGAATGAAAAGGACAAGCTGCTGAAGGAGACAACTTTGCGTGTGCAGAGGAACTGGCTGGACCTGGTCAGCTGCCCATTAAAACTGCTGAGAGAAATACATGAATAGTTAAACAGGCCTGTCACTCGCTTGCATAGTCATCTTTTGAGGTGCCTATTCCTCTCTCAGGCCAGCTGGAATAAGGACCAGAATGAGAGACAGAGAGGGATGAAACAGCAGGCAAAGTTCATTCCAGGCTAACTCTTAGAAAGAGCACTCCTGGCTCCTCTCACTCTCCTGTTAACCCCAATAATGGCCCTGGGGTGTGCAGCCATTATGCCCAGCCTGGAGATGTGCTCCACTGTTTGGCTCACATCCATCTGGGCACTGCTCCAGACTGCATCTGTCAAGATGATGACAGCAATGGAAATTAAAGAGGAGAGTGCAGTAGCATGAAGAGTGGAGCATTCCTGGGCATGAGAAGGGAAAGTGAGGAGACAAAAGTCATGGACTAAGATCCTACATCAGGGTTGCATAGTGTAAACCTCCACATGAGGACTCGCCCCCTGATTGTGTGATGCAGTACTTGTGTCAAGTGGCAATGTTGCATGACTGAACCAAGGCACCAAATGTGCAACTGACATGCACACACATGACCCAATGTGCATGTACCTCCATCCTCAAGCCACATCCATATGCAGTTGTACCACATACAATGGAACTCCACTTCTACCACCTTGAACTGAATATGGATATTCAGCATTGGAGTAAAATTTTCAGTCGCTTCCATATGAGAATGTATCCATGTATAAGACACCAACAGTCAAGGACATCACTAGGAGGATGGAGGGGTGGACTGCACTGGTTGACACCTCAGAGACTGGTGGGACTGGGCAGCCTTCCAGGTCTGACGGATCTGCTGACAGGAGAATAAAGAGAGTCCCTTCCCTCTCTTGCCCAACCAGCAGCTCCACCAGACCTAGAAAAGGCTGTTGAACAGAGGAGGAGGCATTAAAAATCATCAGGTGTCAGATATACAATTGTCCCTTGGTGTCTGCTGGGGTTTGATTCCAGGACTAAAACTAACAAAATGAATTTCAACAGGAAGAAATGTAAGGTACTGCACTTAGGCAGAAAAAAATGATATGCATAGATATAGGATGGGAGACACCTGGCTTGATAAGACTACATGTGAGAGGGATCTAGAGTCCTAATAGACCACAATCTGAACATGAGTCAACAGTTTGATGCAGCAGCTAAAAAGGCCAATGCAATTCTAGGCTGCATCAATAGAAATATAGCATCAAGATTGAGGGAAGTAACAGTGCCACTCTCTTCTGCTTTGGTTAGGTCTCACCTGGAATACTGTGTCCAGTTCTGGGCACTACGATTCAAGAAGGATGTTGAGAAGCTGGAGCATGTCCAGAGGAGGGTGAGCAAAATGGTGGAAGGTCTGGAAACCATAATGCTCTATGAGGAGAGACTTAGGGAGTTGGGTAGGTTTAGCCTGGAGAAGAAATGGTTAGTCCTGTTTAAGTATTTGAAGGGGTGTCTTATTGAGGATGGAGCAAGCTTGTTTTCTGCTACTCCAGAGAATAGGACTAAGAGCAATGGATGCAAGCTGCAGGAAATGACATTCCACCTAAACTTTAGGAAGAACTTTCTAACAATAAGAGCAGTTCAACCGTGGAACACACTCCCTCAAAGAATGATGGAGCTTCCTTCTCTGGAGGTCTTTAAACAGAGGCTGAATGGCCATTTGTTGGGGGTGCTTTGATTATGAATTTCTGCATGGCAGGGGGTTGGACTGGTTGGCCCTCGGGATCCCTTCCACATCTGGTGGAGATCCCAAAGCTCTCAGCTGTGTTGTCCACATATGGCAGAGTTGATAACTTCCATTCTAAACAAGCAGAGGACATGGTGGTTGGGGGATTCCTAAAAGTTTAGTCCAAGAAACAACTTTTCCAAGCCCTTTCTTTTGTGGTGGAGGAAAAGGTGTGCGCTGGCATTCCACTTGGAGCATTCATCTTTGTAAATAACCTTGTGTGTACACAACATTGCACTGAGTAGAATTCAAAGGCATAGTAGTGTTAGTCTGGACAACCAGTATGCAATCTTGTAGCACCTTTATGAATAACTGAAATAAAGAAGTTGGCATCATGAGTTTTCATAGATTTCAGCCTCAGATGCATGTTCTGAGGAAGTAGACACAAGTTTATGAAAGCTCCTGCTACCAACTTGTTTCTTTCAGTTAGTCTCAAAGGTGCTACAAGATTCCTTTGCATATTGAATTGAGTAATTTTACAGCACCCATAATTCACCATGGGGCTGCCATGATGTTATAAAGTATGGGCATCAAGAAGAGGGTCCATTGTGCATCAGAAATGCCTGGTGTGCACCACAATTATCTGATATACATGGGTGCATTCTTGCTAGTGCCCAGATATGCATCTCCAGAGTTCACTAACAGGGTTTAACTGCATTTCTGCAGTGCAGTTACAGATATGGAAAGTTACGAAACGTGGACTTTGGTGTACGATCTTGGCCATGATTTTTACCTGAAGTTTCCTAGTTGTCCACACGCTATTGCCGCCCTCCTGAGAGCTTAGCATTCTCTTCCTGCAGCAAGAAGGATCCTACGCTGGCTAAGAAAACCTGGAATCCAATAAATCAAACCCATTTCTCCAGAAACATCATTGCAGCTCTGTTGAGCTTTTAAAATGCATCTGTACCGCAGCATGGGGATTCCGGTTTCCCACTGCGGAAAAGAGGGGGAGGAGAAGTCTTAGCATCAGCAGTTTGCCTCATTATATTGCCATCCCAGCAATAAATAACATTTCCCTGACCAGAGGTTTTCCTGTTTCTTTGAAGTTTCTAGGAAGCTGAGCTGGTATAGGTTATTTTTTATTATTATCATTATCTTACTTGCAGAACACAGGAAAATGAGTAAGAAGACGTGGGATTGTTTGGATAGGCTGTCCTATTAAAAACCCTCAGAGGATGGAACCTATTTCTCAGTTGGAAGCTGAGAGATGGGAAACAATAAGTTACACATGGCATAGTTACCTTTGTGAGTTACTTTTTGGGTGACAAGGCTGGTGTATAGCAGGTGGAGCAATGGAAACGTATATTTTTATCCAGACACAAAATGATTGTATTATTCACTGAACTCCATCAGAAGTGTTGAATCAGCTCTAGGCTCTAGTTCAAACTTTAAAGAAGCTATATGCAAAGTGACAAAACTAGTTCCCCAAATTAGTTCCAGCACATTCAATAACTTCTTTTAAGTATATATTAATTCTCAAGCACTATAGTTTTAAACATTGGGAACAAAGAACTGGGCGACTATGGGAGTATAGTGTCCAGATAGAGGAAAGTGATAATCCCACTCTATTCTGTTTTGGTCAGATCTAACCTAGAATTCTGCTTCCAGTTCTGGGCATGACAATTCAAAAGGATGTTGAGAAGCTGGAGTGTTCCAGAGGAGGGTGACCAAAATGGTGAAGGGTCTGGAAACCATGCCCAATTAGGAGAGACTTAGGGGTCTGGAAATGTTTAATCTGGAAAAGAAAAGGTTAAGAGTGGACATAATAGCCATGTTTAAATATTTGAAGGGATGCCATACTGAAGATGGAGCAAGCTTGTTTTCTGCCTCTCTGGAGAATAGGACATGACGCACTGGATTCAAGCTACAGGAAAAGAGATTCCACCTCAACATTAGGAAGAACCTCTTAATAGTAAGAACTGTTTGACAGTGGGAAACACTGTTACTTTGGAAGGTAGTAGGGTCTCCTTCTTTAGAGGTTTTAAGCAGAAGCTGGATGGCCATCCGTTGTGAGTACTTGGATTGTGTCTTCCAACATTGCAGAGTGACGCTGGACTGGATGGCCGTTGAGGTTTCTACCAACTCTAGAATTCTGTGAACACCCTGATCTACTTTAAATATAGAATGCTGAGCTAATAAGCACAGCTGGGCTGACTAAATACTGGTTATAAGCTCAGCTCAGGCCATTCTGTTGGTGCAGAACAACAGCTCCCAAACCTCTGTGCCACCCTGTCTGACATTTCTAGCTTCTGGTTCGCTGACGTTCAGTACATACTTCTGGCCTAGTTTTTCTGACAATTCCTCTGTCAGCTGTGGACTCTGCTCCCTTTAAACCTCAGACTACCTGGACCAGACTTCTGTTTGTCATCCAGTGTAAGTTTTGGAAAGCTGGGCTGGCTTTCCCCTACCAGTTCTTGTGGACAATAGGTGAGCTCACTGTGCATTCACTGGCTTTAAATGGGAACATGTTCTCAGTGCTACATGGTTTCACTCCTTCTCACTTTGCACAGTTCTTTTATTTATATATTTCCAGGGAAACTAGCTAGGGAATGATAAGATCAGGACACATCTCTTCCTTCCTTCTTTTCTTTCTATTAGGAATCGACAGATTTTCCAACCAGATGCCCCCCCTCACTTCTATACTTTACTGCTTTACTTCCCTCCTCCCAACCCAACCACAACCCTTAGACACATTAGAAAGTTGTCAGCACAGTAAATGATTTTGAAAGATTTGGTATGCTGTACTTGGTTAGAAATGCTGACTTCCTAGGTTAAAGGTGTTCAATTAGCACTATGTGGCCTCTGTCTCTTTCTTCTTGAAATGAAGAAGATCAAAATTCTGCATGAATGAAACTCAGAGTTGGTGTCTAGAAACAGAAATAGCATTTACATTTCTATACTAAAAAACTGAGTTAAAGACTATATTGTTTATGGAAGCATTCCCAGAATTGTGCCGTCTGCCCCAAGATGCCTCCTTCTAACTATGTATTAAGAACCCTAGCCCTCCCTCCAGTCCATCTGCCTTGGCCCAGGCCCCAGAGGGAGAGAAGAACCACTGGACCTCATCCCCTTCCCACCACCTTTCCCTTCTCTTTTTGTGTTGTCTCTTTTAGATTGTAAGCCTGAGGGCAGAGAACCGTCTAAAATTTATAAGACTGTATGTACAGCACTGTGTAAATTTACAGCGCTATATAAATAAAGGTTAATAATAATACAGTGGTCCCCCGGGTTACGAAGGTAATCCATTCCGGATTACCTTTCGTAACCTGGAAGCATTCGTTTCCCGGGGGACCGCTATTTCCGACGGACCGCGCGGCCGATTTAAAGGGGCCGTGCGGTTTTTTTTATTCGTATCCAGGGGGATCTTTCAGATCCCGGGGGAATTTTAGCGGTCCCGCCGGTTTCGTACCCCGGGGTTTTCGTACCCCGGGGGATTCGTAAACCGGGGGACCACTGTAATAGTATACTGCTTCATAGTGAACTCATCACTCTCTAAGCAGTTTACAATCTGTGAGCCAATTGCCCCCAACAAGCTGGGTACACATTTTACTGAACTGCGAAGGATGGAAGGCTGAGTCAACTTTGGAGCCCTGGGATCGAACTCACAACCTTGTGGCTGGGGGACTGGCACATTTTTGAGACTATTGGCAAAAAATTTTCTGCCAACTGGTGTGAGGTTGCCAGAAGTTTGCCTTCATGGAACCAGAGCCCATGATCCAAGAATCCACATTGTTCTTGGTGGCACCATCTGCAGAGCCAATTGTTCACATCTGCTATTTCAACTGGGAGAAGAGATGAAATGACAACCTGTGCATCCATCTTTTCAGCTTCATACCCAGAGCCTCCTAATCCCTTCTGATATTCTGAAAGCAGTGCCTTGCAGTATCATTGGTTCCAACATGGACCAAAGAAGGGGTAAAGATCAGTAAGCTTGACAAGTCTTATCAGCCTCAATGTCACATCATGGATTTTTGCTTCAGGGAGACAATACACCTTCTGAGACATCTTGTCAGGCCCACAAACCACTGCTTTTATACCCCTGGGCAAGGAGTCCACCACCACCACCACACACATCCTCCGAGGCTTAGCAGTGGCTGTTCCTTGTGGTGATACTCTCATGGTCCCCTGCACTGTCCCTGAGGACTGTCCCTGCCGCTCTTCCTCATCATCCTTGATAAGGGAAAGAGTTTCAAATCGATTCTGTAGCTGCAAGCTCCCAGAACAATCCCTAGTTTCCTTACTTCTATATGTGACATTCCTCCAGCTGTCTATCAGCCCTGGTGGCGCAGTAGTTCAATGCCTGTACTGCAGCCACTCACTCAAAACCATAAGGTGGCGAGTTCAAGACCAGCATAAGGGCTGAAGCTCGACTCAGGCTTGCATCCTTCCAAGGTAGCTAAAATGAGTACCCAGATTGTTGGCGGGCAAATAGCTTACAGTTGTAAACCGCTTAGACACTCCTTAAGGGTATGAAGCGGTATATAAATGAAGCTGTTTGTTTCTACCTCCTATGTATGTGAAGTGACCTTCTCCTCCCCAGCAACTTCCTCTGTGTGGTCCCCATCCAAGACTGTTTGTTCCGTTCTTTCCAGGAAAACCTCTTGCTCCCTAATTTGTTGAAGTGTAGCTAGCCAGGCCTCCAGCTGCTGGACTTTCTCTTCCAAGAGAGCTACCAACTTGTACATGGTGCTTAAGTTCCCCACATCCCTAGGCAAGAAGACAAACATCCCACAAGTGTTTCAGGTGATTGCAGCAGCTCCCTCAGTGTTCATATTGAGAAGACTTAAGTAAGATTTCTCTTACTTAAGACTTAAATAAGACTATCCCTAGATATAGTACCTCATATTTGTTCCTGTTGAAATTCATTTTGTTAGTTTGGGCCCACCTCTCTAATCTGTCAAACTCATTTTAAATTCTGATCCTCATTTTGAATTCTAATTATGTCTTTCTTCATAGCAGGGAGTTTTCATGGCATTCAGAGGGGGTTTGCAACTGACACTCTCTGAGACTGAGAGAGTGTGACTTGCTAAAGGTCACCCAGTAGGTTTACATGGCCAAACTGGAACTGAAACCTTGATTTCCAGAGTCCTATCCAATGCTCAAACCACTACACCACACTGGCTCTTTCTACTGGGAATGTACAAGAGTCAAAATATTCCCTTGTCCCATGAGGCTTCCTTATCTTGGGTGTAGGCAACTGTCAGGCATTGCCGGGGGAGGTGGGCACACTGGCCTCCACAGATGGTAGAAAAGATAATAGAAGAATCATGAGAGTGAAAATGGCTATTCTCTTCCTTCCAGACCCCCCACACTTCAGCCTGGCATCAAAAGTATGAGAGCCCTTTCTTTTTCTCTTGACACGTTCCTTTCCTTTTGGGACGGGGAGGGATTGGTGGAATGATTCACTCAGATGCACAAAAGAATCTCTGGTTTCTTCAGTTTTATTTTGTGCTTCCTTCCAGGTTTCTGGGAGCATTACTTTTGATCCTTGTTGTTCTTGGTTTTCATGGTCTTCTTCCCTAGTAAGTGTGCATTTGAAATGTCCTCCATCTCTGCAAGGTGTTGGCAGCATTTCCCCTCCCACTTCTATTGGTCTAGAGATTAGAAGTTGTCTTCAGGGTCATCATCCATGCCTTCTCCTCCTGTTTTTTTCTTGAAGTCACTCTTTAAGCCTGGACGTGCAACCTCCTCATTTTCAGGGCTTTGCTGGAGAGTAACTCTTGGTTGCCACTCATCTTCTACCAGAAACTGATCCACACTTTCCTCTGTCTGTTGCTTCTGAGATTTCAGCAGACTGCCGGTTTTCATGTTCATCCAGCTTCCTTCCTCTACAGCAGTGTATAAGGGTGAAGTTTCATCCTCCCCATCTGGAGAGTCGATGCTTAGCAACATGGCTTCACTCAAGCGCCGACTGAGAAGCTTCTCAACATCATCAGCACACTGAGACCCTTCTCCTACAGGTTGCACAATGATGAGATGGGCATCTTGGTCCTCATTGCTGTGACATGATCTCTTACGTAATGGTTCCTGTCCATGTCTTTCTGCCACTGGTTGGGCTTCTTTGCTTTCATCTTGCCCCACATCTGCCCTTCCAGGAGGTCTAAAGGCTTCCCCTTCTACAGAACCAACATTTCTCAGAATAGTGACACTCGGGCTGAATGGGATTGCAGTCTGGCTTGTCTGCTGACTGTGGCTTACCAACAATTTACCAGTCCTTCTGTTCATCCAGATTCCGTCTTCTACAGAAATTACACTGTACGTCTGCTGAGCTTTGTCTTCCCCTTCTATGAATGAACATTCACTCCCTGCGGTTGATTTGATTTCAGGTTCTCCTGGCCACTGAACCTCTTCACTAGTATACTTGTCCGCCATTTTCTCGTCTTCAGCTCTTTGCTGTTCTGTTCTTTCCTTATCCCTACCAGTTGACAGCTCCATTTCTTCAGCCATCTGTGCCATACCTGTATCACTGTAACTTGCCACAGGACACAACTGCTCATCAATTAAATTAAGCTCTGATGTTTCTTCATGCGCAGAGCCAAAGTCTGCTGGTGGAGCTCTGCTTGCCAGGGATTCTTGACTACGTATCTTCATGTTTAAATAGCGCTGAAGAAAACTCTCATCTGTCTGTTGACTTCTGCACTTTTTAATCTTTTGCATTTTGGCTGCACAGTACTGAAGCCAACTTTTGTCAGTCTGTTGACTCTGGTTCTTCACCACTTTGCCTGTTTTCCGGCTAATCCAGGTGTCTTCTTCAGCTGAATCACTGTCATATCTCACCTGAAGCTCCTTTGGTAGAACTGGTTCTGAGATTAGCTTAGTTTGTTCACTTTCAAGGGTTGTTGGTAGCTTTGGCTCCTCTTCAGGACCCACCATGGCCTCAAGACCAAGTGACTCTTGGCTGCGCTTTTGGACATCTAGATTTCTGAGCTCTGAATCTTGTCTCTTGAGCTCCTGACTCCCATGCCGGGACCTTGGGGCATCTATCTGCTGGCTGCCACGGCGAGAGCCTCGCTCTTCAACTATCAAATTTGTTTCTGAACCATCCATCTGTTGACTATAGTCTAGCAGTTCTCTCTTCAGACTCTCTGAACTGTCTGTCTGCTGTGCCTGATCAAATTTTTGCTCTTGAATTTTTGCTGGCTCTAGTTTTTCTGGCTCTGGCTGCTGGATCTCTTGCCTGGATGGTTTTGGTTCCAAGCGCTGGCTGCCACGGCGAGATTCTAGACCTCTCACTGGTTTGGTTTGTGTCTGCTGGATGCTGTGGTACACTTTCTGGGCCTTTGGCTGCTCCCTGTCTGTCTCTGCAGAAGACACAAAGGGGTCTTCCCCCTCTGTAGTGTCAGTTTCTAAGTAGCAAAGAGATTCTTGACTAGAGTGGCGCAGAATTTCCGAAAGAGTTTTTAGTTCCCAGATGATGCTGGTTTGCTGAGCTTTATTTTTCATTTCCTTGCCTGTTCTTTGGCTGACCCAAGATAGCTCCTCCTCGGCCCCTGTTCCCTTTTGCATCAAGAGGAAAGGCTCTGTTGTGGATCTTTGGCTGCTCCGACGAGATTCTGACTGTAGGCTGTTGCGTTTGGATCTCTTCTCTTCTCGTTGGTACCTGCCACGCCGTGCTTCAGGACCTGAAGCTTCCTCTGTGGATGCCATTTCCCCAGAAGAGGTGATATCATCTGTCTCCTCATCTTTGCTTCTGTCTGAATCTTCACTGGAAGGATGGAGGATTTCAGAAAGTGCTTTCCGTTCCCAAATGAGGCTTGTCTGCTGGCTTCTGCATTTCATGATTTTCCCAGTCCTTTGACTCACCCATGTGATTTCTTTGGTATCTGGTTCATTAATGAACTGTGTCGGGGAAGACTTCTGACTTACCGAAGTCTGTGGAACAGTGGGTTGCTGGCTGCTCCGACGAGATTCCTGCCCGGGGAGATACTGAATGTTTCGACGAGATGGCTTCCTTAGAGATGTTGTGTTGCTTTTCAGGTTTCCAGAAACATCAGGTGGTTGGGTCAGATCTATCCGTTCTTTGCTCCTGAAAATGCTTGTCTTCCTGTCCAACTGCAAGGCGGGGTCTGGAGTATCTTTGACAGGCACAGCCTTCTTTGTGGCTTCTGGTTCCAGGAAGGGACCGTTGTCTCCACTCTCCTGGTGGAATCCACTCTCGTCATTGTTTTCTAGGCTGCACTTCTGCAACTCCCCGATATTGAGGACATACTCGCTCGTTTCACGACTTGCGAGGATCACTGGATCAAGGCTGGGTTCTGGATCATCATCCATCCTTCTCTTCTCTAGTCCACCTTCTGAGCAACCTGATGCACAGTTCCTCAATCTACTAGGGTATCTGGGGCAGCAGCAAATGTCTTCAAGCCCTCTTACTCAGTTCTCTTCTTTGGGGCTGAATCCACCACTTGATGAAAAACAGCTGAAGAGTTATCTTCTTGCCCTACTTATGATTTCACTTCAAGATGTTCTCTTTGTTCTTATTCCCCCTTCCTCTCATCAGGGCTGCAGTTGTCTCATTGTCCAGAGGGGAAGATGGTTTTCTTTTCCCACTTTTTTCTACTGATAGCCAGCTGGAATCATGGCCCTTAGATGAAAACAGTAGCCCTGGATACTCTGGACTTGCCTCAGCCCTGTGGAGTCCTTGCTGCCCTTCTTCCAACTGCCCTGCATTCTAGAAGCTTCCAGAGACTACCACTGCGTGTCTGTGACATCACCATGTATTCTGAGGCAGAGCTTGGTTGTAAAATATTTTTTAAAAATATGTCAGAGGTGGGGCTGAATTAACAATTTGGAACTACCTCCCTCTGAATAAAGATGGGTTGTGATGATGGCAAGGTTCTATTTTCTTCCTTCAAAACACCAAGGCCTACCTCATTGGACTTTACTGTTGCTTTTATGTTCTGAGATATTGCCATGTTAGTCTGGAATATCCGTATTCCAAGGAATCTTGTAGCACCTTGGAGACTAATTGAGCAAAAAAAGTAGTATCACCTTTCATAGACTACCCTATACAGACTGGCCCGAAAGGCTGGCCTGTGGTCAGGGTGCAGAATCCTGATGACGCATGCCTTGACTCTGCCCCAGGGCACCATGATGCTGTACGCCACTCCAGACAGTGCATGGCATCATGATGCACTTTGAGCGCTGTGTCCAGATGATGCAACGCCAAAGGAGCATCATACAGCCACACCACTGCAGCTATGGCACCCTTTAGAGCAGGACTGAAGGGTGAGGTTGCCACGGCCCCAATCTGGCCAGAAAAGGGCTGGCAGAAAAGGGATGGTCCGTATAGCCCCAAAGTCTACTTTCTGAGTTGCATGGAATGATCCGATGTGCAGGAAGGACTTTTATAATCTGATTGTGTGAATGCCCATAGAAATGAAAACTTGTGGGTATGGTGATGAGGTGATCTGTTCAGTTTTAACAATGTTTGTTGAGGAACAAAGCAAGGAGGAAGGCTGTAACCTAAGGCCAAAGTGAATGGATGCCCATCTGAAAGATGGAGAGCATTTGGGAATGTGGAGTGTGAAGAAAGGGAACCAGAAAGGAATTGTAAAAAACTGGCCAAGAGCATCCTTATGAGGCTGGGGTGCTAACCAGCATAACCAGTAGACCAGCTACTGTATACAAAAAGTGCTACAAGCTCCCTTTTATTCCTGATATTCCAGACAAACATGACTATCTTTAATCATGACAAAAAAATCCCAAAACAAAACAATCTTGGTTCTGGATAACAACATGATGACGTGACATCTAAATGTTTTGGCACTCTGGGTAGCTGCAGCTTCTTTCCTTAGTTCTTGTTTATTGACATTCTACATTCATCAACACAATGAAGACTGACTGGAGGTTGGAAAGGTTTCAATCAAAGGTGGGGTATTGTTTAGGAGCCAAAAAGACCAGTTCACCTGAGGTTCAACTAAAGATCTGCCAAGGATTATTAGACACAATAGCCAAATGCAGCGTTTGTGGACAAGGGTAATCTAACCTGTCAGTTCCGGAGACTAAAAGACATTTTGCTACAAAAAACTGTTATTGTTGTGGTGGTGATGGTGGTGGGAAGAGTTCGCCCTTCTAAGGTCTACTGAGGGGGGCCCATGCCTCCTACAGTTGCCCACTCCTGGTTGAGATGTTCTTGACTTGCAGGACCAAACCAAAAGACCTGAATGTACACCATAGATAAGACTTGAAACTTTCTACCTGCATCCAATTTTTATTTAAAAATTCTTCGTTCAGCCATGCAGAGATTTAAAAGAGTGAAAGACAGAAAAAACCCTGTCTCTGTTTTAAATCAAAACTGACATGCTGGAAATGCAAGCCTCTCCACTCCACATAAACTGGTGTAAACATGGATTGGGCCCATGCTCTTGCATTGTTGTTATTTGTTTGTTTGTTTGTTTAATCTAGCCATACAATATATGGACCCAAGGCAACTCACAATATGATTTACAAAAATGTGATATTGAATCATAGAATCATAGAGTTGGAAGAGACTCCAAGGGATCATCCAGTCCAACCCCATTCTGCCATGCAGGAACTCTCGATCAAAGTGCCCCCAACAGATGGGTATCCAGCTTCTGTTAAGACCTCCAAAGAAAGAGATTCCACCATATTCTGAGGGAGTGTGTTCCACTGTCGAACAGCCCTTACAGTCAGGGAGTTCCTCCTAATGTTGAGGTGGAATCTCTTTTCCTGCAATTTGCATACATTGTTCCGTGTTCTAGTCTCTGGAGCAGCAGAAAACAAGCTTGCTCCCTCCTCAATGTGTTATCCCTTCAAATATTTGAACAGGGCTATCATATCACCTCTTAACCTTCTCTTCTCCAGGCTAAACATCCCCAGTTCCCTAAGGTGTTCCTCATAGGGCATGGTTTCCAGACCCTTCACCATCTTAGTTGACCTCCTTTGGACACACTCCAGTTTCTCCACATCCTTTTTGAATTGTGGTTGCCAAGAGGGTGGTGGAATCTCCTTCTTTGGAGATCTTTTACACTCTGGGGACCAGAATTCAAATCCCAGCTCAGCCATGTAAACCCACAGGGTGACCTTGGCAAGTCACACTCTCTCAGCCTCAGAGGATAGCAATGGCAAACCCCCTCTGAAGAAACTTGCAAAAAAACACATTATAAGCCTATCATAGGGTTTTCTTGGCAAGTTTCTCCAGAGACTGCTTGCCACTGCTATCCTAAGAGTTAACATAAATTTGCCATTGCTATCCTTAGGGTCGCCATAAATTGGAAATGACTTGAACAACAGCAACAACAACAGAGTCTGGATGGGCATCTTCCAGGAGTGCTTTAGTTGTGTATTCCTGCATGGCAGGGGCTGGACTTGCAGCCATTTCAACTCTTCTATGATTCTAACATCGTACATCAGTATTGGGTAGCAGTAACCTCTGCATATGAAGCTATGCATTCATTGTTCAATACCATCTTTGTGTTGAATGACAATATTTTGCAAGCAAATGTACAAACAAACGTGCACATGCATCCATATCCATGCACACATGTGCCTCTGCATGCACAGCTCTTGCACAGGAGTGGAGTAAAGTTGAACTTAATATCGACATCCCGTGTTGGGCAAAAATATCCAACTGATTTGGTAGGCAACTGTATGCATACGTAAAAGACACCCACAGGATTCCAGCTGTACTATTTTAATGTGTTCCTGTTTGACCCGCTGGAAAGGTGCCATCTCTTTCAGTGGCTTCATCTGCATGCTGGAAGCCAAACTGTGCCCCTGAAAAGGTCTCTTCTCACTTGTCATGGCTCTGCTAATGAGTGATGCCTGAAGCTCTGGAATCCATAGTGATAGCCCTCTTTCTAGCCATCTGCAGTCGCCCTCATTATAATAACACGCCAAGCCACTCACTCCATTGCTTTGCTTAATGGGATGTGCTTTTGCTCCGGCTGGCCTTTGCTAAGCTAGAGAGGGCAGGGAGAAATTTCTCTTTGCCTTCCGTCTTGTGGGATGTGGTTATTGATTTGCCAGGAAACATTGCTACGCTTGGAACTGGTGTGAAACCTTTTGGTATCAATAGAAAAATAATGACCAGGGAGGGTGTACATAAATTCAACCAGATAAAGAGGAAACTGAAATAGCTGAAGATTTCCCATACCTTGGATCAAACAAACATTGATCAGAAAGGAGGCTGCAGTCAAGAAATCAGAAGAAAATTTAAAATGGGAAGGACAGCTATGAAAAAAACTAGACAAAATCCTAAAGAGTAGAGATATACATACAGCTGAACACTAAAGTTAGAATTGTCCAAGTGAAATTCAAAGGTGCTATCTAGATTCTGAACCCTACCCTGGAAATACTTTCAGCACCTTGGGGAGGACTCTCATAAATTAAACCTAGACAATGAGGAAATCCCATACCTTGGATCAGTTATCAATGAGAATAAAGACTGCAATTGAGAAATCAAAAGAAGACTAGGCCTGGGCAGGGCAGCTATGAAAGAACTAGGTAAGATCCTAAAGAGTAAAGATATACAACTGAGCACAAAATTGGGAATCATTCAAGCAATCGTATTCCCCGTCACCATGTACAGATGTGAGAGGTGGACAGTGAAGAGAGCGAATAGGAGGAATCAACTCATTTGAGATGTGGTGCTAAGGGTACTGTGGATGGCCAGGAAGACAAACAAATGGGCACTGGAACAGAGCAAGACTGAACTCTCCCCAGAAGCCAAGATGACCAAATTGAGGCTGCTTTATTTCAGCCACATCATGCAAAGGCATGGCTTTTAGTATCTCCACATTCAGCAGAGACAATGATGCTTAGAAAGGTAGAGGGTAGGAGAAAAAGAGGTAGACCACATACCAGATGGATAGAATGAATCAAGAAGGCTACAGCCATGAACCTAAAGGAACTTTGCAGAGCAGTTGATGTCAAGAGGGTCCTATAGGTGTATAATGCATGGGGTTGCCATGAGTCAAAGTTGACTGAAAGACAGTTAACAACAACAACAACTCTAGAAAGCTCCTTTAAAGGTAAACCAAATGATCTTTGGCTATATATAATGCTGTGCAGATGCAGTGCTGAATGCAAAGATACTAAAAGATGGAAAGACGACTCTGCTGTCCCAGGTATTAGGGCAAGAAGCAATGGGTTCAAATTACTAGAAAAGATATTTTACATTAACATCTTTACAGTAAGAACTTTTTTACTGTACAAACTGTTCAGCAGTGGAATATGGGCCACTTCAGAGGGTGGTGGACTCTCTGTCTTTGGGGGTCTTTAAAGAGATGTTGGATGGCCATCTTTCAGGAGTGCTTCAGTTGTGTATTCCTACATATTCAGGAGTTGGACTGGATGGACCTTGTAAGTCTTTTCCAACTCTACAATTCTTCCAACAGTTTAACTTCTATGATTCAGATGAAGTTTGGGCAAAGAAAACTAGATTAGTTGGCTTTACATTAAGAACAGACTTAGGATTGTAAGAGCCTTATTAGCCCCTCACATAAGCATCTGAAGCAGGGAGAACTTAGGGTTGATGGAATTCATTGAGCCCAAGGAAACTGAAGAAAAGCTCCCTTTGCTAACAAGTCTATTGACCTTGAAGTGCACCATGGCAACATTAAGTGTATCAAAGCCATTAGCTTCTCCCTTAGGGAAATGCTTGCTTCTTGTTGTCTTGAGGGTATGGAAATTGAGGGCAGCACAAACCCCTAGCTCCCTCCAATTTGTCAGTGCCAAGGGGTCAGCAAAGTAAGTTTCAACTAGGTCTGCTACAAGGCCTGTGGTTGCAACGTCTGAATAACTTGTCCTCTCTTGGGCTTTTCCAACAGGCTTTTCCAGCCTAGAAAATCATGCAAATACAAATTTGCTAAAGAGCCCTATCTTAGCAGAATCCTGCTTGCATTACTTGCTGACTTCATTCCCTAGCAGACCCTGGACAAGAGGGCTTGGAAAAAACTCTTTCCAAGATGTGGCTGAGCTGCCACAGAATTTTATGGGCACTGACCGGGTCCATACAAGTGAAAAGCCTCACCTGAGCAAGCTCGTAGCTGTTTGAACTACTTGCATTTTAATTTTGCTTTAGCAGACAGTAGCATTTGGTTCCACTGTTTGGACTTTCTGATGGGTATGGACTAAGTCTGTAATTGTTCACTAAATTCCTTCTCAGAGGAAGCCATTTTCTTTCCTCTACAAGAAGGGCTTCAAAAACTATGCAATTTTCAAATGCTATATGTGGTTAGGAAATCATCCTACTCAAAATTTATATGGGGTATTTTTGCACAGAAAACTGTATTTTCTGCCCAGGAAGTAAGCAATATTTTTGATGCAGGACACAACATTTTATGCACTCAACAGTATATTGTTGGACAGAAATATTATTCTGAGTGCAAAGGAAAATGTTGTTTCCTGCACAGAAAATGCTGTTTTTGTGCAATGAAACCATGTACAAATTTTGTACAGAACAAGTTTAGGACTGAAAAAATTCTTGCCAGTCCAGGATTGCGTTCATCACCCTTTCCTGACACTCAAGGAACACATTTTCCAACTACATTTTCAACTATGTTTGAATACTCTTTCCATGCCTAGCAGAGGCTACAACTTCAGCTGCCACTTCCCTTGCACTCTCCTGATTCCTGCGAGCTTATCTGCAAGCCCTACAATAGGGATTGTAAGGGAAATGTATTTTTCCAGCAACAGTAGGCTGAATAGTTTTTTGCGAGTTTTTTGGGCTATGTGGCTGTGTTCTCGAAGAGTTTATTCCTGACATTTCACCAACATCTGTGCTGGCATCTTCAGAGAATGCTGGCATTGAACATCAGGAATAAACTCTTCCAGAATACAGCCACATAGTTTTATGTCAGTTGTAATAGCCTTCAACTTCACAATGCACTGAATCTTGTTCTTAGTCCCAAACAGAGTAGACCACTGAATCAACGGGATTTATGTATCTTGACTCAATAGGGGCCTTCTCTGGTGGGACTAGCCAACAAGATTCAAACCAAAGTATTTTGTGTGCAATCTCTGTTGGTTTTCAGAGTGGTATGATGTTGAGCAAGCAAGACCTATTAGCTTTGCAAACAATCCACATGTTGTAGACATGAAAATTGCCAAAAAAATTAAATAGATAGTTAGATAGATTACTACTGAAAAGATAGCATAGCTGTAAAACATATCATTAAATACCAAAGTCAGAATCACCCAGCACACAGTATTTTAATTTCTATGCATGGTTGTGAAAGCAGGCCGGTGAAGAAAGCTTGATAGGAAGAAAATCAATTCCTTTGAAATGTGGTGCTGGAGAAAGGATATATGGGATCTGTGGACTGATCAAAAGACAAATGATTGTATCTTAGAGCAAATCAGGCCTAAACTCTCATTAGAAGACAAAATGATGAAACAGAGGCTATCGTAATTTGGATGAGGAAACGTGACTCACTAGAAAAGACAATAATGATGGGAAAGGTAGAAGAAAGAAGAAAGAGAGGAAGGCCGGTTGTTAGATGGATAGACTCAATCAAAGAGGTCATGGACATTAATTTGAAGGCCATATTCTAGGTGGATAAACTCCATCAAGGAAACCACACTTGCCCTGAGTCTGCAAGACCTGAGCTGTGGTGTTGAGGACAGGGTGACTGGGAGGTCTCTCTCATTCATGTATACATCTTGTTTTTCTCCTTACCCAGCTTTGTTCTTTGTGACTCTTTGTTTCTCCATGAGCACGATGGTCGGAACTTTGCTAAGATGCCTCCCTCTTCCTCAGGTAACCTCCTAGATGGTGCTGTGGGACCTGGATTGACCTGACCTGTGACTGTTGGGCCCTACTTTATCCTGCTACTAAAACCACCTGGATTTCCTGCTCCTAAACATAGGACAATTCAGAAACTAGGTAGTCCAGGTAGTCCAGAGTCGATGGGTTCCTCCCATCACTATTGTTCCTTTTCTTCAGGATTGATGGTGGAAATGGCTTTTTCTTCTTGTCCACACCAGAGACAGCATGGTGTAGTGGTCTGAGCACTTAATTAGGACTCTAGAGATTAGAGTTTGAATCCTTGCTCAGCCATAGAAACCCACTGGGTGGCCTTGGACATGTCACACACTCTCAGCCTCAGAAGAAGTCAAAGGTGGCAAGCCTCCTCTGAAAAAATCTTGCCAAGAAAACCCAATGATAGGGTCTCCTAATCTGGAAAAGAGCTGATGACCTGGAGTGACATACTGAAGATGGAACAAGCTTGTTTTCTGCAGCTCCAGGGAATAGGACCCAGAGCAAAGGATGCAAACTGCAGGAAACAAGATTCCACTTAATCAACAGGGAAGACTTTCTAAAGATAAGAGTTGTTCAATAGTGGAAGATGCTCCGTCAGAAAGTGGTGGAGTCTCTTTTTAGGAGGCTTTCAAACAGAGGCTGGCTGGCCACCTGTCAGGGGTGCTTTGATTGTGTGTTCCTGCATGGCAGAAGGGGTCAGATGAGGTACCTTCCAGCTCTATGATTCTATGAAGGCACACAACAACAAACCACACCTTTAGCTTCCCCCATCACCCTTGCCAAAATTTGCCATTGGACCGAACAAGATCTTGGTCACATTCTGTACATCCTGACTCGTAACACCACACTTGATTATTCTGTCAATAAGAACCAGCCAACAAGTTGCTAGATTTCTCCTGCTGTCTCTGCCACCCGTCAACATGCTGGGATCCTCTGAGATTAGCGGTGGCAGTGTATTGCTCTGCTCTTTGCTTAACGGTGCAATGGCAGCTGCCATATGGCATTTGACATCTGAAGGCCTTAATTGCTGCTGATTGGAAAGGTTGTTTGAGAAATAAAAGAATTCACACAGCCCCAGGGTCTTAGAGTAAATGAAACCACTTCGGAGAGGCAAACACGCCAGTCTTCTTGCTGTGCAGCTACATTTTTAAACAGACTTTCAATTTCTTATCATCCCAAAGCCCCAACTGTCAACGCATGCCCCTTATTTGCAAAATATACAATAGCTGACAATTGAGTTTACTGTTCCGGGCTGGATTCAGAGTCAGTTCTTCAAAGCAGATGTGGGCACACTCCAGGGAGCCAGGGCCAATCTTCTGCCTCCAGGACTTGCTGTAGTTCATTTCTGGTCTGTTAAAAACCCTTTGGGGAGAAATAAAATATATGAGCATCCCACCGGATGTTGTTCTCGGTCAGTACAATCCAAAATGATGGTCCATGGACCAGTGCAAATTCATAAGATATTGGCTGGCAAACTCCTAAGAAAAAAAGGAATGATTGTAGGCAATACATAAAGAGATCTGGGAGTCATTGCTGGGAGAAGCCAGAACTCTAAGTCTGCACAAGGTTGGTAGAGGGATTCTAGTTCTTTTCCTTTAAAGAGAAAACAGGTGAGATGGTGGGAGAGATCCTGTCTACAAGGACTCGGTCTTCCAATTGTCAAAATGGGTAGAAGCTCTGTCTCACCATGTGTCAACCATATATATGATCAAAGATGGGGTGCTGTTAAAGTTGCAAGGTTTGTCGCTATCTGCCTTTAAACGGATTCCAACTAATGGTGACACTAAGCTAAGTGAACGTATGATGGGTTTTCTTGGCAAGATTTGTTCATAGCAGATTTGCCATGGCTATCCAAGGCTGAGAGAATGTCCAAGGTGGGTTTCTGTGGTTCAACAGGAATTCAAAGTCTGGTCACCTAGAACCCTGGTCCAGCTCTCAAACCAATACATTGTGCTGACTCAAAATGTTGTGTTTTATGGGCCTTCAATTCAAGCCTGACTTATGGTAGCCCTTTCCTGTGGTTTTGTTGGGAAGATTTATTCCCAGGAAGTTTGCCCTTGGCTTCCTCTGAGGCTGAGTGGTTTTCCATGGCTGAGTGGGGATTTAAACCCTTGTCTCCCAGAGTCCTAGGCTGTTGGCACACTGCAAGACTAATACAGTTTGACACCGCTTTAACTGCCATAGCTCCCATCCCTATGGAATCCTGGGATCTGTAGTTCCTTGTGGCACCACAAAACTACAAATCCCAGTTAAAGTGTTATCAAACTTCATTAATTCTGCAGTGTTGATGCAGCCTCCATCCAACACACAAACTACTATGCCATGCTGGCTATCCTTTTTTGTTGTTATGTCCTTTTAAATGAATTCTGACTTTTGGTGACACTATATTAGGGTTTTCTAGGCAAGGTTTCTTTGGAAGAAGTTTGCCTTTCCTTCTTCTGAGACAGTGTGACTTGCCTAAGGTTACCCCAGACCTTCTCCAGCAAAGATTTGTTTATAATAAAATAACCCAATAAAATGAACACTCAAACTACGATACCAAACTGGCTCAAAAATGATTTGTTGTGTGTTGACTTATAACATCCTCTCCTAGGGCTTTCTGGACTAGGTTTTTGTTTTGCTTTTCAATGAAAGTTTGCCATTGCCTTCCTCTGAGAGTGTGAGAGTGTGACTGCTCAACCCCAGTGGGTTTCCATGGCTAGGTGAGGATTCGAACCCTGGTTTCTCAAAGCATGCAAATCACTGTTATCTGCTGGCTCCCCAAATGTAGCATAGCAGGCAGCCTTATTCTGTGGAGATTAATACCACAGAAAAAATCTCCTTCCCTTAAAAAAAATCATTTAAATTTTATTTTAAAATTTGATTTTAGTATAATGGATTATTTTAATCACCGTTTTTGTGAGCCCATTTGTTTTAATGAGGGATGTACAAGAAGAAATGTGCCTTGAGTAACAATCTCTCAAAGAACACAAAAATCCTCAATCCATTCAAGCCCAATTAGAGACTCCTGCTCCTGACAAATGCAGACGAGAAGCCCTTAAAACAACACAGAGGGACATACTGATCTGCGGTATATATTCAAAATTCAGCCTTGTGTTCCATGTTATGCAAAAGAAGCTGAGACTCCATTTCTTTTTTAGGGCACGCACACACAATTTATGGATGAAATTGCATCAGCGCAATGCCCTCGAGGCAGGAGAAAAATACAGTAAATTATCTGTTTATTCTGCAATTTGCTTGCAATCTCACCATGCTAAGATGAAGGTTCCCAGAGTGACTTCTCACTCCCTCTATTACTTACTGTGCTTTGGTCCTAATATCCACAACAATCTCCATGTTTTCATCCCTGACTACAAAAGTCGGTTCCAAAATTGTGGCATGTAGTACTGCATGGGGGAACTTTTTGCTGGGCCCAAGGCAGAGGGGACCCCTTAAAGAAATGCCATGATGTACTGTGTGACATGACATTATGCATTAGGGGACCCCCTAATAAAATGGTACGTGCACAGTGCCATGACGTTAAGCATGCGGGGACCCCCTAATCAAATATCAAGGCACATTGCATCAGGGCATTGAGCATGGGGAGGATCCCCTAATCAAATGTCATAGCGCATAGCACACTGCACCATGCGATTAAGCATGAGGGGATCCCCTAATAAAATGTGATGGCACACTGCACTATGGCATGCAGTATGAGGGGACCCTCTAATAAAATGTGATGGCAGACTGTCACGACATTGAGCAGGAAGGGACTCCCTTAAAAATGTTATGGCATATTGCACCACAATATTAAGCATGACGAGGACCCCCTAATAAAATGCCATAGAACATTGCACCATGACACTGAGCATGAGGGGACCCCGTAATAAAATGTCATAGCACACTGCACCACAATATTAAGCATGAGGGCACCACTGCACCATCAGGGGATCCCCTAATAAAATACCACAGTGCACATGACATTAAGCATAAGGGGACCCTCTAATAATATGTCATAATGCACTTAACATGCAATTAAGCATGAGGTGACCCCCAATAAAATGTCATGGCTCACTGCCCCATGACATTGAGCCTGAGGGGACCCCCTAATATAATATCATAGCACACTGCACCACAATATTAAGCATGAAGGTATCCCCTAATAAAATGCCATTGCACACTGCATCATGGCATGCAGTATCAGGGGACCCCATAATAAAGTGTCACAGGGCACTGCACCATGACATTGAGCATGACGTGACCCCCTAAAAAAAGTATATTACACCACAATACTGAGCATGAGGGGACCCCCTAATGAAAAGTAATACCACACTGCACCATGATATTAAGAATGAAGGGACCCCATAATAAAGTGTCATGGCACAGTGTGCCGTGACATTGGACATGAGGGGATAAAGCTACAGTGTTAAGCATATGGGGACCCCCTAATAAAATGTCATTGGCACACTGTGCCATGACATTGGACATGAGGGGATAAAGCTACAGGGTTTATTAAGCTTTGCCATGCTTCCTCTCTGGATCCAATGATTAACCTGGGAATATGAGGGCATGGGCCTACCCATGTCCTCAGGCTTTTAAAAACTTTATTGGGGTGAGCTGCACTCTGTGGTAGCCAGGACAAATATAAATGTAGCTTTTCTTTTGGGCCTCGTGGGCAGCAGTTTGGCTTTCATGGCCTGGGTGGCAATGGAGGATCAAGCCCACAGACATTATAAGTTCAAGGCTCCAATTAGGAGTAGCTAATACTCCAGAAGACAGGATCATAATTCAAATTGACATAAATGGACTAGAAATAACAAAATGAAATTCAACGCAGAAAAATATAAGGTGCTGCACTTAGGGCGGAAAAATGAAATGCACAAATATAGGATGGGGGACATCTGGCTGAATGAAAGTACGTGGGAAAGGGATCTAGGGGTCCAAGTAGACCATAAGTTGAACATGAGTCAACAGTGTGATGCGGCAGCTAAAAAGGCCAATGCTATTTTAGGCTGCATCAATAGAACTATAGGGGTGATCTAGACTGCCCAAAAGGGGTGGTCCGTGACCGCCCCTTTAAGTGGCGAGATGGGGCCAAGGCTGCCGCACCGGGAGCCTCCGCGGCCCCATCTCGTTACTTCTGGAGGCCATGGGGAAGCAGCAAACTGCCGCTTCCCCGCAGCCTCCAAGGGGGTTCAGCAGGCGTCCTGAGCACCCGCTGCACCACGCTTCCCTCAGCAGGGCTGAAGGGAGGAAGGAAGTTTTTTTGCATTCTTTCTTCCCCTCCTTAGATAGACAGATTTCCTGCATGCCAATCCTGGTGTCTCCCCTCTTTGCAAACATCCCTTTTTCTACTGAATCACAGGGCAATAACTTTGCAAATTGGTAAATGAACCATGTGATTCAGGTCACTCCCCCTTTTGGGAAGTACACAAGAAAAAACCTAAGATTTTCTCCTGCACTGTTGGGTTCGCCATCTCTCTCAACTTTCCTTCTAAAGATGGTGAAATTATGGCCCAGTACAGACGGCCAAAAAAGGTGGTCTGTATGGCGCGATTAGGGTTAGGGAGGGTGCAGCATCCACACCTTCCCTAACCCTACCACATATGGACGCTGCCATTTTAAAATTTTAAACAACACTGTGCACATTTTAAACAATGCTGCATGCACCTGACAACATTGTGCCCCAGCGCCCTTTCTGGAGCAAAAAGAGGAGCTCGAATACCAAGCTCCTTGTTTGCTGCGGGTCCTTGGCATGGCCTTTAAATGGCCGCACCAAGGACCCCGGCCCCTTTCTCCCCTCAGCAGCACCAGGGATTGTGGGGTGCAGCGGGAGCCCAGCACAGTTTGCTGCTTCTCCGTGGCCTGCAGAAGCGGCAAAATGGGGCCTCTGGGGCTTCCAGTGAGGCAGCCTGGCCTCATCTTGCCGCTTCTTGGGGCGAATACAGACCACCCCTTTTGGGCGGTCTGTACTGCCCCAAAGCTTTCTTCTTTACCCTCACTATTAATTACCTAGGTTAGGATATAGACTCTATGTATATGTAGATTAAAGCCAGTAGTAAACTTTTGTTTAAACTGCAAGTTACATGTGTTTTTTTGAGTCACTCTCAGTTCTTAGGGAAGCATGGGGGCTCAATCTGGCTATTCTGCAGCTCCTTTTTGCACTGCGGAAAAAGAACCCTGGCTGCAGCAGCTGCAGCTTTTCTCTACTTCTTCAGTACAGCATGTGTAAATGCTGCACCGAAGATGCAGCGTGACGCCACCTTCTGTATGGTTGCTTGGGCAGCCTTGCACCAGCATGGGAGCATAGCTGGGGTGGCCGGCGTGCGGTCACCACGCCCCCACTTTGCCCCCATGCTGGCTATTTATGCCGGTCTATGGAACCCCATAGTTAGACAAAGACACACTTCTGCTACTCTGCTGATTTAAAGTTAGACCCTAACAGGCTTGGCTCTGGTATTTTTTCATATTTAAATACTTTTGTTCCCTTAACAAAGGCTGAAACCTTAGGAAAAATGAATTTCCCTATAATTATATACATTAAAACACACACAAATACACACGCACAATTAAAATGCAACCCCTCCCTCCATATATAAGCCACCCTGTCGTGATTATATACTTCAAGCCTGTCTGAATAAAAACATTTTTGCTTGCCAGTGAAATATGGCCTTGGGCATTTTGGGGCAATATGGGGAAAGAGACCCAACCAGGTAGTAGTGGTGCAGTGGGTCAGTTACACATCCTAAGTGGTCTGTCAGCCCTGCCTCTTAGTATCCTTAGATTAATTAATGCTTGGATTAATTTTGCCTTGGAGGTAGATACAGGTGTGTGACTTGGCTACGTGTAAATAGTGCAAGAAAGAGACAATAATTCCAAACTATTGTATCCTGCTTCTTTATTTAAAATGAGTTTGAAATATTTGTGTTACCCAGAGGCAACATTAATTTGGGTATAAGTACATTTTTGTCCCCCCCCCCGGGGGGGGGTCTAATCTGCATTGCAGAAACAATGCAGCTTGATACCACTTTAACTGTCATGGCTGTAGTGAAGAAAAGGCTCAAATTTGGCCCCAGTCATCTCATATGTTGTTTGAACAGTTTCCTGTGGAGACTAGACATTTTATTTGGCCTATGTAGATCAAGGTGACCAGATGTCCTAACTGCAAAGGAGGACGAGGCACCAAAAATGTAGAACATTCAAGAAAAAATGTATGACATTATCAAATAAAAGCTAAAAACAGTAATATAAATTCATGCTTCTTAGTCATGTTCAAAATGGAGGACATTTTGAAATTCCTCCTAGACAGAAGGTTGAAATGTAAGGCATGTCATAGAAAAGGAGGATGTCTGGTCACCCTGGTGTAGATGCACCCTAGAAGATACTAGACATGGTGAGTCTACATATAGGCAAATCCTACCGATTCAGTGGGTCTACTCTAGGTCTATCATATAGGTTTCAGGCAAAGTTTTCCCCCCAAAAGTGTCTCTTTTCATTCAGTGTTTTTAACAACAACTAGTCAAGTTCATACAGGCTTCCATGGGTCAGACAAACTTTTTTAACAATGCCAATAATCAAAAGTGTTATCAAAAGTCATGACATCTCCAAGGATTGTCGGGCCATTGTTTCTTCAGTATTTACTACAGCATCTGAGTTTATTATCTCCCTTTTCTTTCCTCTATCACCAGCAAATGTCAGACATATTTCCTTTCAAGGAACTGGAGTGAAATGCCACTGGTAGCAAGTTTTAAAATAAGGATGACATAAACTGGATATTGTGGTTCATTCCAGCGTATAAATTTCCATTAAATTGTCAGTAAAATTTCTCCCACAGAGACTTTCCCATCTCTTTTTTTTTAAAAAAAGAAGAAGACAAACTATGACCCTTTACCATTTTGGGGGACACGCAAATGATGCCCATCTTTTGTCATTGATTTTTATGTAAGCTTAGCAGACTGAACTTCTATTTCATTACAGTATTTATTCTCCAAGACTTTGCAAAATAATTATTCCTAGGTTTGCCCATCAGTTTCTCATAAAACATATAATTATGCCTTAAGGAAGCCAGTTAGTAGCCGAAAAGCTTTTACAATAATCATAAAAGGGATACAGAGAGATACTTCGTAAAGAGCAAATAACCGTTAAAATAACAGAAAGCGATGATTGGAATATTGAACCCTCTGTGTATTTTACCAAGTTAAACTAGTCCTTCCATTATGAACTCTGCTTCCCAAAGATGAAATTTGTTTCAGTAAATGCAGTTGACTCTCTCCTCTCCCTACTCTACTAGCTTTGGGCTGCAATATTTTTTGAGGTGTGCAAAGGACAAAGAAATGTCATTTACTTCCTCTGCCTGTTGCTGCACCATGGGAGACTAACCTTTACAGAGACATCATTGCTTTTCAGCTAGCAGACTCCCCTGGGATCTCACCAGGATCCTGTCTGCTACTCGCAAGGACCTGCCATGACGATGCCTATCTAACTTATCTTGACCTGATGACACACCTGTGTAACTTACCAGGACTGGCTTCTGTCTCACTGGCCAGAATCCTGATGATGTCTTAGAATCCTAGAGCTGGAAGAGACCACAAGGACCATCCAATCCAACTCCCTGCCATTCAGGAACTCACAGTCAAAGCAGAACAGCTCTTACTGTCAGGAAGTTCTAACAAATATTTAGTTGGAATGTCTTTTCCCATAGTTTGAATTTATTGCTCTGTGTTCTAGCCTCTGGAGCACCAAAAAACAAGCTTGCTCCATTCTCAATGTGACACTCCTTCAAATATTTAAACAGAGCTATCATGTCATCCTGTAACTTCCTCTTCTCCAAACTAAACATACCCAGCTTCCTAAGTCATTCCTCGTAGGTCATGGTTTCCATACCTTTCACCATTTTGGTCCTCTTCCTCTGGATATGCTCCAATTCATCAATATCCCTCTTGAATTGTAGTGTCCAGAACTGGGCACAGTAGGCCTAAACAAAGCAGAATAGAGTGGCATTATGACTTCCCTCAGTCTAGACACTACACTCCTATTGATGCAGTTTAGAATTGCATTGGCTTTTCTAGGTGCTACTTCACATTGCTGAAACTTGTTCAGCTTGTGGTCCACTGAGACTCCTAGATCCTTTTGGCCTACACTGCTGTCAAGTCAAGTGTATATCTGAGACTTTCAATTTTTTAGCTTGTATTTCTCCCTGTTGAAATTCATTTTGCAAGTTTTGGCCCAGCTCTCTGTCAAGGTCATTTTGAATTTGATCCTCTCCTCTGGGGTATTAGCTACCCCTCCTAAGTTGGTGTCATCTGCAAATTTGATAAGTGTGCCCTCAATACTGTCATCCAAGTCATTGATAAAGATGTTGAATATCACTGGGCCCAGGACAGAACCCTTTGGGACTCCACTGGTCACTTCTCTCTGTTCTATCATTTTACACATACATAAATTTCACTACAGAAACAATTGGACATTTTTGTCCAAGGTGGAATGTCTGCATTCAGTTCAAGTTGACAGAATAGAATTGCACATAAAGTGCAATTGGGCCTGCCAATGCTCATTGCTCAGGGGGGCACATTGTTCATGAATGTGCCTTGTACATTGTGCATAGCTGTACAGTGTGCATTTGTTTGAGCATCCAGGTATATTTGGGTGAACATCCAGGCAGATTTGAAGGTGCTGGTTTGGACCTTTAAAAGGGTTGACCTACACGGGCTGGGTCCAGACTATCTGAAAGACCGTATCTCATTATATAAGCTGAGGTGTATGCTGAGATTCGCAAGCAAGTTCTTCGAGTCCCACCACCCTCACAGGCACAGTTGGTGAGGACTCAGGAGAAATCCTTCTCTATAGCTGCTCCCAGGCTTACCTATTTAGGCAGACTTTTTAATTTTAATTATGGAGTTGTAGCGTATGAAGTGGTCTGCTGTGCACACTGCAACTCCATACTGTGTTTCCCCGAAAATATGACAGTGTCTTATGTTAATTTTTGCTCTCAAAGATGAAGTAGGTCTTATTTTCAGGGAATGTCTTATTTTTTTCCATGAACAAGAATTCACATTTATTGTTGAACCAAAAAAACGAACATTTATTATATACTGTATATATATTTATACAGTATACAAAAACTTTGCTAGGCCTTATTTTCGGGGGAGACCTTATATTTAGCAATTCAGCAAAACCTCTATTAGGTCTTATTTTGAGGGAATGTCTTATTTTCAGGAAAAGAGGGTAATAAACCTGTACTCAGGACAAGAGGCTGCTGTCAGAACAGAATACAGATGGAAAAGTATGGTTTCCAGTTGGCAAAGGAGTAAGGCAAGGGTGCATTCCATCACTGTATCTGTTTAACATGTATACAGAAAATATCGTACACGGAGCAGGCCAAGACTCAGAGGCAGGAGGAGTGAAGATCAAAGGAAGAAACATTAACAACCTAAGATATACAGATGATACCATACTACTAGCAGAAAACAACAAGGACCTGGAACAGTCACTAAAGAATGTCAAAGAAGAAAGTGCTAGGGTAGGCTTAATACTGAATATTAAGAAAACAAAACTAATAGCCATGGAAGAACCAGATGAAGTCATCCTAGAGAATGATAAAACAGAAATAGTGAAAGCATTCCATTACCAGAGTGGAGACTGCAGTCAAGATATCAGGAGAAGGTTAGGACTGGGAAGGGCAGCTATGAAAGAACTAGACAAGATCCTAAAGTGCAAAGAAATGCGGTGTGCCAGGCCGGCCTTTTACACCAGTCTGAAGAGCCTCTATATTTCTAATATTCCACCCATCTCTACAAGTATCCAGAAGTTCAATTTACCTAAAACCCAGAGACAAGTCCAATTACTGGACTGCAGCTAGATTCCTTCATACTTCACTAGTCCTTTTTGCAAATGCATATTGTTGAATCAGAGTTTTATTTCCCCTCTTCAGAAAAATAGGTAAAGCATTTGCCTTCTCTCCTTTAAGTGTCCTTTCTGTACATGAATGTGTTGATCTATGCAAAGTTTTTTTATTTTGAACAGGTAGCAAAATTTTCACCCAATCCCTCTTGTATTTACTCAATTACAAATTCACTTACATCCCCCAGAAGAAAAGGGTGCATGGTTCATAAAGCACAATGGAAAAACTGCATGCCTTTAAAAATAGGTACGCCCTCCATAACCCAAACAAAATTATAAACAATTGGGGGTGGGGAATCACTTAGTGCAGGCTTTGCAGCAATTCAAGGTATCCATGATAATAGCTCACTCTCTTACATTGTGAAGGACAAGGGCTTGGGGCTGTGTTGCCTGCAGCTCCAAGAATAAAGGTACCAACACTAGGAATAAACTCATGGTTTGATCCATTAGGCCATGGCTTAATCATTAACTTTTTGAGGAGCTCTGTAATGGATTAAACTGACCAATTTAAAAATGCTGCTCCTCCTCCTCTTTATATTCCTTCCTTTTCTTAAGGGGGTTTATCACACGAAGGGAATTGGAAGTATAATCCAATGGCAATCTGAATGCAATCATGGGCTTTTGCATGATTGCATGAAAGCTGATCACACACATTTTCGGGCAAAGGGAAGTCCTTCCAAACGCAATCATGGGGTTTCCCGTGATTGCGTGAGAAACTATCACATGCAATTTCGGGCACTGGGAGGCAATTTCGGGCAGTTCTGAATGCAATGCAGTGTCAATACGCAATCACGTAAATTCGCTGAACTAGTGAATTTACTCAATTCCGAACTGGCCTCACTTCCATTTCTTTCAAAATTGAGAGAAATTCCTCCCATGTGATAAACTCCTTAGTCTGGGATTCAAGGAAGCATACCAAGTTTAAAACATAGAAAAGGAAGATGGCAGTGAGAGAATGGGGGAGGAATGTGGCAGCACCTTTCAGACTGCTTGGTTTTTATTTTTGCATGAGCTTTCACAGATACAAACCCAGTCACTTCTTAGGATGTAGTACTGAATGATAATAAATGCTCAGGCATAAAGCTTATTTACACAGTTGTGGGAGTGGAATAGACTGTAATAAGACCCAGAAAGATGCAAACCACATCCCTTGCCCTACATTTTCAAAGGGCTATGTAAGGTGATACACAAAGCTTTCCAAAAACCAGTTTCCCAGGGAAGGTAGAGGAGGATAGAGAGGCATTGCTGATGTGGCCTTTGACTCCTACTGACTTTCTGCATCCTTCTTCTGTGCTGTTCCATGTGCATTGCCTTTTCTAGGTCAAGACATAACCCTCCCCCCCCCCCCCACACACACACTGTTTTATAATGATAATGTCAAAACCTCGTTAGTTTTTCACTTTCTTTTTTTAAAAAAAAGTAGGATGGGGTTGTTTTGGCAGTCCCAGAGGGTGCCATGTGCCAAATATTGCTCCCAGACCCTCTACAGTTGCCCAGACATGTTTTGAGTGATATATAGAGGAGTGTTTTTTTAAAAAAAAAAAAGTGCACAAATGGACATATATCAAAGGAAATACACAAATCATGGACTTATGTCCATGAAAAAGAAGAGAGGAAGGGTCCCCTTCACACTACCTAGTTATAGTGCTATGATTCCACTTCAGTTACCATTGCTGCATCCTTTAGAAACCTGGGGTTTGTAGTCTGGGAAGGCACAAAAGGAGCTCTCTGGACGAGAATTCTAAGTACCACTCTCTAAACTGCAAATCCCTGGGTTTTAGAGTATCTCCCTATATATGCCTTATATATAGTAAAGTCAGCCGTCAGGTGCAAAGCATCCGCTGTATCTCACCAGTGAAGTCAATGCTTTGTGTGAGGAAGCAGAAGCAGCACCTTCTCAGCTTGGAGGCCTGATTTTGTTTAGGCCCCAAGAAAACCCCATGATAGGTTCTCCTTAGCATCGGAAACAACACTTTAAAAAGCCAGAAACAACACTCACAAAAACGTGGCTGTTCATTCAAGCCTTTGGGCCCCACTGACTTATCACAGAATGCGAAAGCACATGGTGCTTTAAAGCTGTTTTAATCTTCTAAACCCAATTGAGCTTGTTAATCATATTTAATTTGATTTCAGTCTCTTTAAATCATTTTCTTGTTTTAAATGGTTTTGAGTTGTTTGCGTTTGATTTTACTTGTATGCCGCCCCGAAATCTTCTGACCTAAGGTGGGACAGAAATATTTAAATTAATTAATAATAAATAAAACCAGATTTTGCATTGCAGGTAAAGCAAAATCATAGCACTGAGGCTGCTGCCATAGTGCAGAAATAGATGCAGTTTCTGCCATAATGCAGAAAGCAGTTTGACACCACTGTTTTTCCATGGCTCAATGCTATGGAATCCTGGGGTTTGTAGTTTGGTGGGGCACCAGAGCTCTCCAACAGGGAAGGCTTGCTATCTCACAAAACTCCAAATCTCTGAATTCCATAGCATTGAGCCATGGCAGTTAAAGTGGTGTCAAAGTGCTTTATTTCTGCAGCCAGACCTCAGTAGTGTGAAGAGGCCCCAGATGTTGATGTGGGAAAGAGATGAAGTGAGCAGAGGTGAAGCAGATTCAGTAGATGTTAATCCTTTGGTATATTACTTCTCTTCCAACGTCTCCAACACTCCCTAGAGCAGAGAAAAATGTATCTGAACCATTATGGGGTAACAGACTGTCCCTAGCATAGTGGTATGAGCTATGACTGAAGTCTAGGGCTCAATTCCCATTTGGCCAAGAAACCAACGAGTGACCTTGAGCAAGCCACATGCTCTCTGCCTCAGGAGAAGATAATGGCAAACCTCCTCTGAACAAATCTTGCTATGAAAACCCCACAATAGCATCACCATAAGTCAGAAACGACTTGAAGATACACAGAACACATGCAGGTCATGCAACCTGGACACCCATATCCATTCATTTCAAAATATCTCATAGAAGGCACACACACACATACACACACTTTTTGCTTTGGTCATCCCTTTCCTTGTCTTTCGCCCCTGCCCCAAAGTATATAAAGTGCTCATGCTAGGATTATTTGCAAAACAGAACTGAGACACCCGGCATGATTTATTTAGTAAATTAGCCCTCGGTCTGGGGGAGAAAGAAGGTCAGGCACTTCATTAAAATAGATTAATGGCAAACAACTGCTATCTGTTAAGATGAGGTGCTTGCAAGAATCTCCTTGCCAGTGGGAAATGCAGCCACAAGGAATACTTAGTGGAGTGGACATGGCCCCTGCTATGCCCGGCAGATGGGTCCTAGAGTCCTGCTCAGGATCATGGTAAATACTAGACATCTGTCCCTGGGCACAAGAAGGGTTATGATGTGTGCAGTTTGCCAGGAGAGGCAATTTGGAACTGACAAGGGGTCTTCAGTTTTCAGATCCTGCCTTCAGTTCATGGTAACAAACATGGTCATTTTCACCAGGCACATCGGTTCTAAAGTCCTCCTCATTATCATGGATAAATACTAACAGATGTCCAGCAACATAAGTATGGTGTGTGTCTGTTCATTTTGTAGGCTCTGCTGAATGGTTGATGCTTTAGCTGGCATTTTAAGGATACAAAAGCAGCTGGAAACAGACCAGGCAACAGGTCAGCCTTCTTGTTAGCGTGCCTCTTTCTGGATTCTGTGGGCCACCTAAAATTGAATATTGCAAGTACAATCACAATTTAAGTTCTAAAGTGTATATTTTAACAATAATACAATAAATTATATATTAGATGTGATGCATATTCCAAATGTTCTAAGCCTCCAATAGTGAAGGACTTCTGCCTTGGCTGTTCAATTATCTTGCAATATTTGGATGCAAACTTAATGCCCTACAAAATAGAAGTAAACACAGTATAGGGATCCCACTATAGTGAATTCATCTTTTTGTTCCCTCTTAAATTTGTTGTTGACTTCTTTCAAGTCAACCTCTACTTATGTCAGTCCTATGTCAACCCTATGAATGTCAACACTCTGTCTTCAAGTCTTGCAGACCCAGGGCAGCCATTGTGAATTCCTTGGTGAGGCCTAGCCGTCTGGAATACAGTCTTCCCCTTTACTTGCTGCCTTCTGCCTTTGCCATCATTATTGTCTTTTCAAGTCAGTCATGTCTTCTCATGATATGTCCAAAACATGACAGCCTCAGCTTTGTCATCTTGGTTTCCAATTAGAGTTTAGGTCTGATTTGCTCTAACATATACTCATCTTTTTTGCAGTAGTCCACACTATCCATGGAAGTCTTCTACCTTCTACCTTCCCAAGAATTATTGTTTTTTCTAGCAAGTCCTTTCTTCTCATGATATGGCAAGAATATGGCAGGTTTTGCTTCTAGGGAACGTGCAGACGTGATTTGTTCTACGGCCCATTTGTGCATGCATGCCCTAATGGCCAGCAAACTTGCTGCTATCAGTCCATGGTATTTGAAGAACTCTCCTCCAGCACCACATCTCAAATGAATTGATTTTCTTTCTATCACCTTTCTTCTCTGATCAGCTTTCACAACCATACATAGAAATTGGAAATACATTGACAAGCCTAACTTTAGTATTAAGTGATATATCTTGATACTTCTTGTCTAGTTCCTTCAGTTCCTTCCCATTCCTAATCTTCTTCTGATTTCTTAACTGCATTCTCCATTCTGATTGATGATTGAGTCAAGGAATGGAATAACTATTTACATATCTTCATCCTTTCCTTTAAAATTATGGATATTGTCGATGGTCTATTTTTACTCTACTACTTTTGTTTTCTTAATATTCCACTGTAAACCTGCCATTGCACTTTCTGCCTTGGCTTTCTTCAATAATAATAATGAAATTATGGGAACCTACATAATTCTAGAAATCCATCCTCCCTTCAAATATGTCTCCACATCAAAATTAGGGAGTCTATGCATGCTGTCTTTGGAGAAAGTTGGGGGGAAAGTTCATCCCTGAGCCAAGGTAGAATTTCTTTCTCCAGGCCTTCTCTTCTGGGATCATTTGCTCTTCTGTACCTCCCAGCATCCTTCAGGGGAAATGGTCTGAAGGCACGGATAAGATGTCAATTCTTATGCTAATAGTATCAGAATTATGCACAGTTTATTTCTAATTATTCTCTCTCTTCTACTGCAATGTTATTATATCTTCAGGCTATGAAGTTTCATTCCCCACCCCAGCCCACTCCCAAATGTTTAAAGACTCCCAGACTCTGAAGTATTAATGATGGGGTTTGGGAGTTTTGACTGAGCAAAAAGAGTTCCATCCTTCCACTGGTGGATGGAGTTTTGCTAAGCTGCTTCTCTGTTCAGTTGCACTTCATTTTGTCTTGATTTTCCTCAAATGACTAAAACATTGAAAAGGCTCCAGAGAAACTTGATTCCATGTCCTCCTTCTTCTTTTTTAAGTTTGCTGGCCATTAGGGCTGTAAATATTAATATCGAACAAGGGGAAGTGGATGTGTACGGAGTGCAAAAAAGAATGCTAATTGAAAAGGCTTTATGCATTTAGTTAAAACATGGGTGGGTAACTGTTGATGTCTAGGGAGACTCTTGGCCCCAGAGAGACCTTACAGGGCTTCAGCCCCCTCCCAGATGCACCACACACACACACACACACAAATCAATGTTTTTACTCCTAAGCATGGGGATAAAATATGCTCCCACTTCCTTAGGGCCCTCACATCTCCTTTTCGCCACATTTTCTGGCAGCCCAGGACCCTTTCGGCTTTAGCAACAGAAAATGACTGGGAAGTCACTTCCTAATCACTGCTTTGTCTAAGGGGGGAATAGTGCCACATCCATCCTAGAGAACTTTTGAGGACAATTTGTTTAACCCTTGGGGGCCTCTGGATGCCACATAAACAGCCCCAGGGGATGTATATGTGTCCACGCTTGAATTAATCATTCTTAAGCTTTAAAAAAATCTAATTCAAATATATTGATATAGAATCATAGAATCACAGAACCAAAGAAAGATGGGAGGAAAATAAGTACTGCACTGAAGCCAAATTTCTGGTTGAGGTTTTAACTTATAATTAATAATTTGCACTAACGAATCAAAAAAATTGGAGTGGGTCCCGAGGAGGCAATTTGGATGATAAGAGATATGAAGAGCAATACAGATAAGGAAAGGTTGAAGGTGCTGGGCTTGTTCAGCTTGGTGAAGAGAAGACTGAGGGGTGACATGGTGGCCCGCTTGAAATATCTCCAAGGCTTCCAAAAAGAGGAGGTGACAAGTTTGTCCTGTGCTGCCCCAGAGAGTAGGACCAGGTCTAATGGTTTGAAGTTACAGGAGAGCAGATTTTTGCTGAATATGAGAAGGAACTTCTTGACAGTGAGAGCAGTTCAGCAATGGGACCAATTGCCTAGAGAGGTGGTGGGCTCTCCTTCTCCAAACATCTTCCAAAAGGGGCTGGACAGCTACTTTCTGGGCATGCTATAGTTGGAGATCCTGCACTGAGCAGGACACTTGTCCTGATGGTCTCGGGGATCCCTTGATTCTATGATTCTGTGTTCTCTTGTGAGAAAAGTCTCCCTGCATATAGTTTAGCATTAGGGAGAAAGTTTTATTGTTGCTCTCTCTCTGATGGGTTAGATTAGTGCATATTGTATGGTGACATTTGTGCAGAGAAAACATTAAAAGAACTCCAAGAATGTTGTTTTGTGTATCCAGGTAAACTCTATCCTGTGATTTCCCTGTCATAGGATTTTCTTAGCAAGATTTATTCAGAGAACGTTTGTCATCAGCTTCCTCTAAGACTGAAAGAGTATGACTAAGTCCAAGGTCACCCAGTGGGTTTCCATTGCAAAGTGTGGTTGCAATGGAAACCCTCCCAACTCTATGAGTCTACGAACCATGTTTTTACTTTGTTCCTCTGTCGAGCTGTAGAGAGAAGGAAAGAGCTGCATGAAATCTTGAAAACCCCATTTCTCACCTACCCCGCTCTTACCAATCCTTATGCTTTCCCTTTCTCCTTCCTCTGTCTCATCTCCTCCATCCCTACTTTCTTTCATTTATTGATCCCCCAAGTGATCGCAGCAAAAGTCACAAGGTTAAGAGCATTGGAATTCACTTTCTTGGGACAGATCACATGCCTCTATATATTTTTGGTGTTTGGGGTTAAACTCACAGAAGGAATTAGGCATGGAATTAATTAAACCATCATACTCTAATCTGAACAAAATAATCAAGGATTCCTGTAGCTATTTGCACTTATTAACAGAAACAGCTGGAAAATGTAAAATTTGTCGGTCTCGTCATATCTTTAATTAATTAATACCTTCATTTTGAATTTAAATGGATGCTGAAAGTCCAACTTAATCAATTAATTTAAAAATAAATTTAATTAAGTTGCCCTTTCTCATTAGAAAATTTCTAATGTAATTGATTTTTAACTACTTAGTTCCCATCGCTGGTACTAAGGCTGAGAATATTCACTACTTTAATTCTCATATATGAGAATTGCAGGGGTGGGGGGGGGGGAATTGAGAAATTTCTCTCACTGAATGTGCCCATTTATTTGTTTATTTATATACATGGATCCTAGAGCGAATCAGGATTTGAACTTTCACTAAAAGCAAAGATGACTAAACTGAGGCTGTCATACTTTGGACATATCAAGGGATATGGGAGGCATGAAAAGAGGGCAATCACACAATCAAAAATGCCACAATTGCCCTGAGTTTGCAAGACCTGAGCAAGGCATTGGATGGCCTCGGCTTCTCTACATGATTAAAATATTCCACATTCTATTCAAGAAAGAAGTGACTAGTGAGGTGCCACAGGCTTCTGTCCTGGGCCCGGGGCTATTCAACATCTTTATCAATAACTTTGATTAATGAATAGAAGGCACGTTTTTCAAATTTGCAGATGACACCAAATTAGGAGGAGTAGCTAATACCCTAGAGAACAGGATTCAAAGAACCTCAATATATTAGAAATCTGGGCCAAAACTAACAATGAATTTCAACATGAAGAAATGTCATGTACTGCACTTAGGCAGAAAAATGAAATGCATAGATATAGGATGGGGGACACCTGGCTTAAGGAGACTACATAGGAATGGGATCTGGGACTCCTAGTAGACAACAAGGTGAACATGAGTCAACAGTGTGATGCTGCCAATGTGATCATAGGCTGCATCAATACAAGTATTGTGTCCAGACCAGGGATGGCGAGCTTTTTAGATACCAAGTGCCCAAACTCAAAGGTGTTTCACTACTGGGAGTTATCCAGTGCCAGTGGGTGGAACTTCTGGAGGGGCATGACTTCTAGGGTGGGACTTCCACTTTCTGGGGGTAGGACTTCTGAGTGAAGGGTCTGGAAGCCATGCCTTATGAGAAGAGACTTAAGAATGTGGGTATGTTTAGCCCGGAGAAGAGAGAGTTAAGAGGTGACATGATAGCCCTGTTTAAGTATTTGAAGGGGTATCATGATGGACCAAGCTTGTTTTCTCCTGCTCCAGAGACTAAAACACGGAGCAATGGAGACAAGTTACAGGAAAAGAGATTCCAGCTCAACATTCAGCAGAATGTCCTGACAGTAAGAGTTGTTCAACAGTGGAAGACACTTCCTTGGAGAGTGGTGGTGCAGTCTCCTTCTTTGGAGTTCTTTAAGCAGAGGCTGGATGGCCATCTGTCGGGAGTGCTTTGATTGTAAGTTCCTGCATGGCAGAAGGGGGTTGGACTGGATGCCCTTTTTGGGGTCTCTTCCTACTCTATGATTTTATGATCCCACCATAAGTGATTCAGAGGAGTTTTGTGGAGATGGAACTCTGCAGAAACTCTGCAGAAAAAGATTGTGGGGTTTTTATCTGAGTATTTGTGGGTGTGCCAGGGTGTGCATTATCGAACATGTGCCCACCCACATGCTCTGCATGGATGTGAATGGCCATGCATTTTCAGCAGAGGGGGGAAGAACAGGTGCAAGTTTTTACAGGACAGTGAAGACAATTAAACATAGATATGAACGTGCAAAGAAATGCAGAAATTTGCATAATAGACTTACTTGTAGACTAGCCCCTGGTCTCATGGAGATCTTTCATTCGGAGAGTCAGCATAACTTGACAGCAGATAACAAAAACAATATGTTGCAGGAATCCTGGAAGCTGCCCATGCTCTGCACACACTGAATGCTCTCTGCTAGTGGGAGACAGTCCATCCCCTTCTGAATAATGAACCTCACCAAAACAGGGGCCCAAAGTCCTAATTATTTCTATCAGATCACCAATGGCTTATGTCCCTTTGAATAGCTGGACACAACTCCTTCCCTCTGGTTCAGTCGGGCCATAAATTGAGACATTTAATAGGGGGCAAGCAACAAACTGTTTGAGGACCTGCCCCATTGTAAAGAAAAGCATAGTATGTTCTCCTGCCAATAATATCTTCCCCCTCTTCCCCACCCCCAGCTTTTGAGGTGGCACTTTGGAAACAGGAAGGGAATGATTTCAGCATTAAACTCTATTTCCTGCCCATTCAATACTTGCACTTAGCAGCGACCCCATAAATCCCTCGGAGAGCTGGGAGCTGGGCTGTGGAGAAATGCCACCTTTCTGATGAGATGTCGCCTGATAGTCATTTTGCTTTATCCCTGATGTTCAAAGGTTAAGGATCTTCATACAGACATAAGACAGTTCCAGCTTCTGAAGCAGCTCTGTTGCTTTGGAAGGGCCATCAACAAAGAAAAGGTGGCAGGATTAATTCCCCCATAGAACAGTGGAGGCGCAGAGAGGATCTCTGGTAGAGATACTTGAAGGAGTACCTCTGTTGACACAGGCCTGATCTGAGGTCTGCTGAGTGGGCATCATCATGCCAAAGGAAGCTGGTCCTTTTAGGATAGGGAGGCAATGAATGCCCCAGTAGGAGGAAAGACTGGCAGATTTATTAGACAGCAGACATTTCTGAGGATGCACCTGCAGTGCAGAAATAACGCTGTTTGATACCACTAACCACCAGGCATCAATGCTATGAAAGTCTGAGATTTGTAGTTTTGTGAGATATTTAGCCTTCTCTGTCAGAGAGCTCTGGTGCCACAACAAACTACAAATCCTGAAATTCCATAGCACTAAAACATGATCGCTAAAGTGGTGTCAAACTGCTATAATTCAGCAGCACAGATACAGCCTTACAGATATTAAATAAAGCCATGTGATGGATCCTCTCTCCAGGCTGCTGCTCCAGTTTCAGCCCGAACTCCTCTTTGTCCCTTTACCCTCCAGATCACTCCTGGAGGAAGACCTGGTTTCTCAGGGGTTAAACGCCAGTACCTCAGCCACAGGGTTGTGAGTTCGATACCACAGGGCTCCAAGTTTGGCTTAGCCTTCCATCCTTTCGTAGGTCGGTAAAATGAGTATCCAGCTTGCTGGGAGAATTGGCTTACAGAATGCAAACTGCTCAGAGAGTGCTAATTCACTATTAAGCAGTATAGAAATGTATATGCTATTGCTATTGCTATTGGTTTGGCTACTTGGGCCTCCTGGTGATCCCTATTATGGGCAAGTGGCTGTATTGATCAGTATTCATTCTGGTAAGTGTCCCCAGTCTCCTTATCAATTCTTAAATGGAACAGTTGCTGAAAATAAAACAGTCATAGAAACAGACATTTTCCAAGGTTTGTCTTCTCAGATAATTGCAGAAAATAGAACAAGTAACAATTTACTGTATAACAAATGAATTAAAGAGTAAATCCCTGCACTCTTTCCTCATTCACTGTTCCCAACCTCTTCTCCAGATCTTTACCCTGCCTCTGACTGCCATAACCCTATTCCATCTTTCCCCCCTAACTCTTTAACAGACCAGCCCCTAGTTTGCATCCTTTCTTCCCCCACAGGCCTCCCTTTACATCATTCCTTGAGCTGTGCTTGACTAGCTCTAACCAGGCTTACCCAGATTCTCTCCTCACAAATCTCAACCTAAAGCAAGACCTACTTAAAACAAATCCCCCAGAGCAACTCAGGTCCCCAGTCAGCTCTAGGGAGCCCAAAGAAGCAGCAGAGGAGAGACATTCAAAGCCAGGGGTGTGCAGCACCTTGCCAGCTTTTCTGCTATGCACCAAGCCCTCTTGGGGCAACTCTGCAGCAGGTTTTATAAACAGAAGCCCCCCCCCTCCCCGGACTATGGGCACCCTTGCCTTCCTTATTGATAACACCCGTTGCCTGCTGGACATGTGCTTCTAACAGTGCTATTTCTGATGCCCACACGTCTGATTACTGATGTTTATGTGTAACACTATGCAAAAGGATCTTGTAGCACCTTTGAGACTAAGGGAAAGAAAGAGGTTGGTAGCGAAAGCTTTTGTAGACTTCAGCCTGCTTCCTCAGACGCATGTTTTGTGGTTTAATTTTTAGTTTTTAAAAAACATGCCTCTGAAGAAGTAGGCTGAAGTCTATGAAAGCTCATGCCACCAATTTCTTTGTTTCAGTTAGTCTCAAAGGTGCTAAAGGATTCCTTTGCATACTGATTTTTGAGAGTAACACAGACATTGTATGTCTAACAGATTAGGGGTGCATGTGTGTAAGTAGTTGGTCTGGGGCCAAATAAACTGGCCGCCCCACTGTCTGGACGATGAACACCCCGATCTCTGAGTCTGGCATGAACAGTCCAGGTGACGTCTAGCACCTTCAGTACCAAACGTGGGGTATACCCCTCTTAAAATGGTGCAATATAAGTTCTTGTTTGCTCTGGGTCTTTTTGGAAGATTGGAGCCCTCTGTTCCATGCCAGGTGGCTATTTAAGTTGCACCTTACTATGCCACTTGGTATTACTACGTCTGGTGAGAGTTCTCATTCTGAGGTCAGAACAAGGTGCCCAGCCATGTGATAGACATTGGGAGCCTCGTTCTGACTTCAGAAGCGAGCAACTTATTGTGGTAGTGGTAGCACTGGGCAGCAAAGCGGGACATGCATGCAAACAACTGCCTGGCATTGGAATGGATGCACCAGGTAATGGCAAGTGGCTGGTGCAGCTCAAGGCTTCCCCCAGAATATTCTGGCCCATGCAGACAGGACCTAGGTTCCTCTCTCTCACCCAAGGTCATAGTGAGCATGTGGTCAAGATAAGCATAGTCAGATGTTAAGGTTATGCAAGCTGAACATATAACACTTGTGAGGTCCCCTCTTCCTGCTCCTGCTGAGCAGAATGGGACCTATAGAGAGCACCCATCTGCCACCACCCATTGATTTGAATTCCCCCTTTACAGCACTGCAATGGGAAATTGCTGGGATTTCACTGGCAGTTTCCATGTCTGATGCCACAGAGACGTTCCTTTTCCTCCTCCAACCCTGGGAAGGGAATAGACTGAGCAAAGACACATGAAAGAAGAGTGTGAGAGAGAGAATATTTTGAAAGGAAAAGTTTTTTATTCTAAGAAAGGAATCTCTGTAGTAAAAGGGTATCTCTTTGCATGAAGGACCATCTTTTTCTTCAGGCATGCATTAGAGATACAGTTAAAGACAGATTAGATCATTTCAACCAAGACATGAAAAGTAATAAAAGCCCTTGATGAAGCAGCTAAAAAAAAAAAAACCAATGTGATCCCAATAAGCATCAATATGAGTATAGTGTCTAGATCAAGGGAAGTCATAGTGCCACTCTGTTCTGCTTCGGTGAGAGCTCAGCTTGAATACTGTGTCCAGTTCTGGGTGCCACAGTTCAAGAAGAATGCGGACAAGCCTCCATCATTTTTATTTGTTTGTTTGTTTTACTTATATCCTGAATTTCTCCTAATTTAGGGACTCAAGGTGGCATAATGCATTAGTGAGTTGCCAGTTGGACAACCTGCATGCTCTCTGAATGGGGCTGCCCATGCATAGTTGCCAGAAGTGGCCACTCATGCAAAACATGGCATCCAAACTATTGTTTTACATTTCTCTTTGAGACCATAAACCATTGATCTTCAACTAACTGTGCTGGCTTCCAGTTCATGTCTGAATTCAATTCAAAGTTCTGGTGTTGACCTACAAAGCTCTGAAAAATCATTAAAGTAATGATAACAATTCTTGTTTGTAATGGATATGCTTTTAAATGGCTTTGAAATCATAGTAGGATAGTTTTGGATAGGACCCAAGCGTCCATCAAAGCCAGAATCCTAGTAGTGCTCACATATGTCCATATTTTCCTGTGGAACCAGTGGGGATTTTCTGTCCAGTATGCAGTAAGCCATAGTCAGTTCACAGAGTTGCACATGTGTTTCCGTTTGGTATGCGGATGTGCAAATGTTTATGCACTATGTTGTGCATTTTGTTGGCCATCCAGTTTGGCCCCCAGGTTAGTATTCTATTATGCATTTCTTAATTCATTCAGTTGTGCAATGTTGCAATTCAACACAAAGGTTGCACAATCAGTACATAACCTCACAAACAAATATTTACACTATGCTACCCTAATCTCCATTGCCAATGAAGGAATCCAAGCTTAAAGTACCCTGAGTGGTGGTCATCCAACCTCTGCCAATAGTTTCTTTATATTTTAACCAATACTTTCACTTTTGTTGTGTTTTTACTGATGTGGACCTTTTCTGTATTTGTTTTAATCTTTATACGCTGTTTTTGTAAATAGCTCTTACCATCAATAAGTGCTTCCTAATGTTGAGATGGAATCTCTTTTCCTGGAGCTTCCATCTATTGCTCCATGTTGTATTCTCTGTAGCAATAGAAAACAAGCTTGCTCCATCATCAATAGGACACCCCTTTAAATACTTAAACAGGGCTGTCATATCACCTCTCAGCTTTCTCTTCTTGAGGTTAAACATCCCCAGCTCTTTCAACCATTCCTCACAGGACCTAGTGTCCCAACCCTGGCTGTCTTCCTCTGGACACTTTCTAACATTCTTAAATTGTGACATCCAGAACTGAACAAAGGAGTTCTTCTTAATGTTTGTTGTATTTTGCCCAAATGTTTCTTTTAATTTGACTCCATCAGTTCATGTTCTAGGTGGGTGTATCTACAATGTAGATATAATGCAGTTTGATACCACTTTAACTGTCATGGCTCCATCCTATAGAATCCTGGGATTTGTAGTTTTATGAGGCACCAGCACTCTTCGGTGGAGAAGGTGAAAAACATTATAAAACTACAAATCACAGGATTCTATAGGATGGGGCAACAGCACTTAAAGTGGTGTCAAACTGCATTTTGACTTCAGTTTAGTCTCAGGAACCCCTGGTCTCAGGAACAGCAAAAAACAAGTTTGCTCCATCTTGTAACGAAATATCCTTTGCAGAAAGCTGAGGCACACATGCACACACACACACAAATGCACACCTTCTGTTGAAACTAGGCTGAACATCTTTGAAGGAGTAAGTTAAATATTAACTCTGGTTTTTCCTTGCAGAGCACAACCTATCCTTTTGACCTTGGCAGACAAAATCCTTCAGCATCCCGGAAAAAGCTAGCCAAGGAAAGAAGGACCTCAAGTTCTATTCAGAGCCACAATATATTGAGTCATGCATTGACACCAAACAACAGTCCTCCTTGACCTCTGGGTGTGAGTCACCTCAAGAGCAGCAAGCAGCAGACAAAGAGGCAAACATAATTTCTTGCAAAGAAACGCCAAGTAGATGGAGTTTGAAAACCTGAGTATGGTGGAAATTAGCCCACAGGCAGTGAAAGAACTAGACAAGCTCTTAAAATGTAGCGATATAATTAACACTAAAATGCAGGTCACCCAAGCCATTGTATTCCCCATCACTATGTATGCTTATGAGATCTGGACAGTGAAGAAGGCTGATAGGAAGAAGATCAACTCCTTTGAAATGTGGTGCTGGAGAAGAGTTCTACAGGTGATGTGGACATCTAAAAAGAGAAATCACTTGGTCATATAGCATATCAATACCGAACTCTCACTAGAAGCCATGATGGCTAAAATAGGATCGACCATACCATGAGAAGATATGACTTCCTAGAAAAGAAAATAATGCTTGGAAAGGTACCGGATAGTAGGAAAAGAGGAAGACCCCATCCTGGATGGATAGACTCCATCAAGGAAGCCACAATGGCTGCCCAGAGTCTGTAAGACCTGAGCGGGGCAGTTGATGGCATGGTGACTTACAGGTCCCTTCATTCATGGGGTGGCCATAAGTCAAGCTCACCTTGATGGCAATTAACAGCCACTTCTCAGAAAGGAGAAATACCGAATTGTATCGTCAATCTCATTTGGAAAAAAATGGTTACAAAAATCTGGGGGAAACTCAGCTCCAAATATTATCATGTTAGTTTATGAGTCTGGTGTCTTGCTTCAGCTGTGTGTGTATATATATTTGTCTGGTTGAACATTAATGTGAGGTGACGTGAGCCTGACCCTTCAGTGCTTCACTCGGCAACTTAATTAATGCAGCCCAGTTAATTGGCAAACTCTGTGTGTGTGTGTGTGTGTGTGTGTGTGTGTTTTCAGAGCAGGACCATGTGGGATTCAGGGTTTTTTTATTATTATTTTTTCTCATTACTGGAAGATTTGACAGTCCTGTTTGCTGAAAGGATTACATGTAATTTGTGTCAGTCTCCATGTCCTTTTATCTTGACGGAAATGGAAGAGGACATCAGAAAGCCTATCCCTATCCTTTGGAAATCTCTCCAAGGAGGGGGGACATTTTATAGTCTGCGAAAATAGAACTTCATTCTGTTCCCTAGCCAGTGCTTTCCTCTGGAATGGAATGGGAGCGCCATTTGCAGGGAGTGCAGAAAAGCAGGAAGATATACAGAAAGGGTTCTGTATGCAGTCGCCCAGCGTGCCTAAAGCAGAACAAAAGTTTGGTCCCTTCCTCTCCAGCAAATCCCTTCCTGCCTCCATTGGATCTCTGGAAGAAGGCCAAACAGGATGTATTTTATTTTATTTTTTGCTCATTTGTACTAATGCATGGATTCTTTTCACGTACTCTAGACAGGTCAATCAGTGCATGGCTTAAGGAATACGCAATCACAGCGCTCCTGATAGATGGCCAACCAGCCTCTGCTTGACAATCTCCAAAGAAGAACACTCCACCACTCTCCAGGGCAGCATCTTGCATGATCAAACAGCTCTTACTTTTGGGAAATTCTTAATATAATAATAATAAATAATAAAAGTTTATTTATAACCCGCTCCTCTAATGGAATACTCGGATTTAGGTGGAATCTCTTTTCCTGTAGCTTGAATCCATTTTCTCCGTGTAGTGTCTGTAGAAGGAGGCAAGTGAACTTTTGCAATCATCATCATCATCATCACCATCATCATCAAAAACAACAACAACACAAAATAATTTGGGTGAAAAATTATTATTATTATTATTATTATTATTATTTCTGAATACCTTAACCATTCAGAATGAAGTCATTCTGTAGGTTAAAATCTTTGAATCCAGTTCTGAGTCTGTCTCATTGTCTTTCTGCAAATTGCTCTAATGGCAAGAACTGTGTCCAGGTTCAATGTCACAGAAAAGGCACTAAGAACAATTTTGAAATTGACTGTCCTACCCTGAGAGCATCATTTTTATCAGGAATGATGATGTTACAAAGACTCTGTTCACTTGAGTGATAAGAAATAACCCTCTATTAGATGCTACCATTGTGAAATAAAGTTTGCTCATCAAAAGCATTGCTATGAGTAAGTTGGACTGAAAGCAGTTCTGTTTTCTGTGTCCTACTTGAAGGATATGGGAGGGTTGATATCTTAATCCAACCCAACAAGGGTCAAGGCTTTCTGTTTTATCACTGAAATTCACAATTTTAATGCATTTTCCCTAATTTGCACAATTATTTACACATTTTCCATAAATTTATACCTTCCATCAACTAAAGAGTGCCCCCCAATTCCGCACAAATTATCTTGTCTCATTTTAAAACATGAACATGCTTTTCTGCACACCATATGTCTTTCAAATGTACAAACGCTCAGGGTGAGGTGATTGTTTTCTTGAAAGAGTCCCAGGAGATGTTAAAATGCTGCTTTCACTAAGGCTGTCATATCCAGTGATATTTCCTTTCATCCTTACTCTGAAATATTTACCTGGGGAAAAAAATGCAAAGAAAACAAACATGCCAGACCGGTCACAACCGAAAGGTCTGACCCAAGAGCGTCAAAGGGCAGGATGGGCTCTTTAGCCTTATGGCAACCATCCTAGGAGAAGGAAAACTCCAATCCCAAACCCGGGCAGATGGTGCTCGTCTAACCCTGGAAGGTAAACCATCTAAGAGAAGGAAACTCCAATCAAACCTAGGAACCGAGAATCCCGCTGCCACCGTCCTTGCTTGCGTGGCCCTGGCAAACAAACCTCTGGTTTAAAGGGTGAGGACAGTTCTGTGCACACTGCGCTCCACCAGAAAAATCCATTGCACAGGCTCGAAGGATACATCCAACCCCCCCCCCCGCCCGAAAAAAGTCCTGTGGTGATAGGTGAGGGACGAACCGGCAGGTGAAAGATGCACTGGAAGCCGCAGACCCAGCCCTGCATTCTTCTACAGTGCTTTGGCAACATATCAAAAACAGTATCCTGCAGTCTGCGGAAGAATCCCTCGGGTTCTCTCACAAGAAAAGGCTAAAGGGTAAAGGCTAAAATCATGGGGGGAGGGGAGAAGCTGGAGAAACTCTGGGCCTTAAGTTTGGAGGCGGGGAGTATTAAGCATTATCTGGGAACTCCAACAAAAACTCGGAGACATTCAGAACAAGTGGTGAATCAATTTAGCAGAAAAGACACAACGTTGTGCAGATCTGGGTGATTCCAGAGGATTCTATGAAGCTCTTAAAGCAGTGTTTGGACCTACTTATCAGGTCCAAAGCTCCTTATATAGTATGGATGGTCAAACAATCACAGACAAAGCGTCCATCCTGAATCAATGGGTTGAACATTTCCAAAGTCTCTTCAGTCCCAACCGAGTAGTCCAAGACTCAGCTATCCAACATATGATACAACAACCGATGAAAAATGAACTGGACGTGGCTCTCACTTTGGAAGAAACCATTAAGGCCATACAGCAGATGAAAAACGGCAAGGCAGCCGGGATTGATGGACTCCCACCTGAAGCTTGGAAACACGGAGGTCATGTACTCCATGCTAAATTCCACAAGCTCCTTGTGAGTTGCTGGGAAAAAGGTGAACTGCCATCAGATCTCCGAGATGCAGTTATCATCACCCTGTATAAGAAAAAAGGAACAAAATCCGATTGCTCAAACTATCGAGGTATAACACTGCTCTCCATTGCTGGAAAAATTCTTGCAAGGATACTCCTGAACAGATTAATTCCTGCTATTGCAGAAGAACTTCTCCCTGAAAGCCAGTGCAGCTTTAGAGCTAATAGGAGCACTACAGATATGGTATTTGCTCTTAGACAACCACAAGAGAAATGTAGAGAGCAAAACAAAGGACTCTATGTAACATTTGTCAACCTTACCAAAGCCTTTGACACTGTGAGTTGAAAAGGTCTGTGGCAGATCCTGGAATGACTAGGATGTCCCCCCAAATTCCTCAAAATGATCATCTTGCTGCATGAGGGCCAGCAAGGACAAGTCAGATATGGCGATGCTCTCTCAGAGCCCTTTCTAATAACTAATGGTGTGAAACAAGATTGTGTTCTCACTCCTACTCTATTTACAGGCTTCTTCAGCATGATGCTCCAAAGGGCTACAGCAGATCTCGAAGAAGAAGATGGCATCTATATACAGTGGTCCTGCAGGTTACGAATCCCCCGGGGTACGAAAACCTCGGGGTACAAAAGAGCCGGGGCCAGAAAAACAGCCCCGGTTTGCGGAAAAAAACCCGGGTTACGACAAAAAAAAAAAGCGCCGGCCCTTTAAATCTGCCGCGCGGCGCTACAAACAAAGCAGTCCCCCGGGTTACGAAGATTTCCAGGTTACGAAAGTGATTCCGGAATGGATTACTTTCGTAACCCGGGGGACCACTGTACGTTACCGTACTGGTGGTAGATTGTTTAACTTAAGCCATTTGAAGGCTTGCATGAAGACTCTAAACTATCAAGTCCGTGAGCTGCTTTTTGCTGACGATGCTGCCCTTGTTGCCCATACAGAAGCAGCTCTGCAGCACCTAACATCCTCCTTTGCAATGGCTGCAGAGCTGTTTGGGCTGGTAGTCAGCCTGAAGAAAACGGAGGTTCTCTACCAGCCTGCACCACAGGAAGAGCGCTATCACCCCCACGTCACCATTGGCAAATCTGTACTTAAGTCTGTTCAGCAGTTCACCTACCTGGGAAGTATCATCTCCTCAGATGACAAGATCGACAAAGAGATCGATCACAGATTAGCAAAGGCATATTGTGCATTCAGCAGGCTTCACAAAAGAGTCTGGAGTAACAAACACCTGAGGCGAAGCACAAAAATCAGTGTGTACAGAGCCATTGTACTGTCCATTCTCCTCTATGGGTCTGAAACATGGGTCACCTATTGCCAACATCTACAACTGCTTGAACGCTTTCATCAGCGTTGTCTACGCACAATCCTAAATATACACTGGACTGACTCTGTGATGAATGTTGCTGTCCTTGATCCCCAGCATTGAGGCCATGCTACTGAAATCGCAGCTGCGCTGGGCAGGGCACATTTCTAGGATGGAGGACCACCGCCTCCCAAAAATAGTACTCTATGATGAACTTGCCACAGGCCCGCGAAAGAGGGGCACCCAAAAGAAGAGATACAAGGACTCTCTGAAACAGCATTTCAAGCTCAGCCAAATTGATCACCAACAATGGTCTGTCCTGGCCTCACATTGGGAGGCATGGAGACAATGCACTATCCACAATGCTGCAGCCCCGTTTGAGAACTCACACAAACGAGTCTGGAAGACAAATGATAACACAGAAAGAACCACAACTTGGAAACATCACCCAAGGAGACTTTCTGCTGTGCTTTCTGTAACCGGACTTGTTTATCTCGGATTGGACTTTTTAGTCATCAATGCACTTGTAGAAAGTGTGGGATGATTCCTTCCTGAATCTTCGTTAGTGAAGAAAAGCCAGAGAGAGAGAGATGTTCCCCTATGAAAGCAGTTGAACATTTATCAGAGAATCAGAGAATCTTAGAGTTGGGAGGCATCCCCAAGGATCATTTAATCCAGCCCCCTTCTGCTATGCACAAACACTGCATTTCTGAAAGATGCCCATCCAATCACTGCTTAGAGACACCCAAAGATGGACCCATGCTATCACACTCAGAGGCACTCTGTTCCTACAGTAAATGAGTTCTTCCTAAGTTTAGGTGCAATCTGTTTTCTTTTGTTTGAATCCATTGGTTACTGTCCTACTCAATGGATCGGCAGAAAATAAGCTCACTCCATCTTCTAGATGACATCCCTTCAGATATTTGGAGATGACTCTGTTGTGTCACTTCTTCTTCAAGCCAAACACACCCAGCTCTTTCAGTCATAAAATTTGCTCACCAAACCTTTGAACATCTTGGTTGCCCTTCTCTGATACAGTCCACATTTTGTCTGATGCACAATCACTTCAGGTAGGTTTATACATGTGAGTGGGAGGTGGTTTGTATGCAGACATGCATTCCTGACCAATGCATACCTCTCTTGTCTTGCTGAAATTGACAGTAACATTCCTTTCGTCATTCATTTCATTGTGTTTTCAGTAGCTCATTTCATTACACATGCTTGTAGTGGTTGCACCTTTGGGCTACGACACTGGTGACCAGGGTTCAAATTCCTGCTCAGCCCTGGAAGCCCACTGGGTGACCTTGGGCAAATTACACTCTCAGCCTCAGAGGAGGCAAAGGCAAATCCTGTCTAAGCCAGTCTTGCCAAGAAAACCCCTCAATAAGGTCACCTTAACGAAACAACCAAGACACACAAACAACAAGATTTAGTTGCCTGTTCAGTTGTACAATATTGCCATTTAACATAAAGGCCACGTAATATCATAGGCACATAGCTATGCATGCAGAGATTCACACTATTGAAACTTAATGTCAGGTTTTGTCACAATCTTTACTTCCACAGAAATAAACACATGATCTACAAAAGTAATAGCAGCTAAGTCGTCATCATCATCATCATTTGTAAAATATAAAAATCCTCAACTCTGAAACATTTGCAGTTTTATGAGTCTCTTCTCATTCAAGCAACCACAGTAAACACATAGCCAGGAAGATGTCACACCTCAGATTCTGCAAGCTGCTGGGATTCAGTATTTCTTGTTAACTAAAATATTTCTATCCTGCCCTGTATCACAAGAACACAGGGTGGCATACAGTTATAAAAAAATTTACAAAAGGAATTGCATTTAAAGCAAAGATGATTCATTTATAGGGTCTGCAAACATAACTAGCAAGTTTAACAGTTGATACAAATGGAAAGGAGTTTCAAAACCTGGACCAATACTGAATCCCAGCAGCCTGGGAAAGTTGCAGACTCTTTCCATCTTGCTTTGTCAGAGTTCAGCCAGTGAGAGGGGTCCCATCCTCAACATGGCCGCTGCCTGCATCATGGTCTATTAATTGTTTTAATGGATCAGCTGCCATTCTTAACTACATACACAAGGTGGGGTCCAAGGAATAAAAACACAAAGCTCTTGCCATGGAAGAAAGCAAAAACCAAAGAATCTAGAAAGCAGCAACTCCTTCCCCTTCCTTCCCTCTGCTTCTCTCATTTGCCCTCTTTGATTCACTCTCTTTTTTCTGAACAGATGTTGAATTTTGTGTGTTTTATGGCCAAGATCCTGCATTATGTCATATAAAGTTAAGACACAACCTATGTCTCCCACCGTTACACAAATGGAGCATTGTCGGGACATATCTAGGATACCTTTGGAATCCTTTTCAGAAGCTCTTAGTGAGTTACCCAGTGATATCTAAGGTCCAGCCATGAAGTAGTGGAAGACTGAATGGAAGAATGGAATATCAGGGAATGAGACAGAATTGGGAGATCTTCCAGCAGACTAGATCTTTGCAGAAGATGAACTAAATCCTGATGATTTGATAAATCAATTAATCTACCCTAGAAGTTGTGGCACCATCAAGAACTATCCTAGTTACATGGCACTGACCAAGACCTTGGCTATATATGACACAAACCATTGCCCATTGGTTAGAAAGGCAGTGGAGACAGAACCCATTGGATGAGTTGCGTCAAAGCTGGAGTACTGCTTGTGCAACCTATTACTCCCATGTGCAAAAGCAGGAGTTCAGCTAAACATTAAAAAAAACAAACATAGGAGTTTATCACACAGGAGGGATTTCTCCCAATTGCGAATGGAGTCAATTCGCAATTATGTGAATTCGCTAGTTTAGCAAATTTACGTGAATTCTAATTGCATCAAGAATGCGTTCAGAATGACTTCCCATTTCCCGAAAATGACCCCCCCCATTGCCTGAAATTGCGTGAGATACTCTAATACGCAATTACGTGAAACCCCATGATTCCGTTCGGAATGACTTCTCATTGCCCGAAACTGCGTGAGATACACTCATTCGCAATAACGTGAAATCCTATGATTGCGTTCAGATTGCCATTGCATTATACCCCCAAATTCTGTCGTATGATAAACTCCATAATGACCACAGATGGTTTGCATAACTTTAAATTAAATAATAAAGACTTCAAATGATTTTCTACATCTTGGCTCAATCATTAATCAAAATGGAGGCTGTTGACAAGACAACCAGAAGAAGACTACGACTTGGACAGGCAGTTATGAAGGAACTTGATAAGAGCCTCATATATATTATTAAATACCAAAGCCATAATCAATCCATCCCATCTGATTTCTATTTCCATGTATGGGTTTGAAAGCTGGACAATGAAGAATGCTGTCAGGAAGAAAATCAGCTCATTTGAAATGTGGTGCACAAGAAGAGATCTGTGGATACCACGGACTGCTAAAAAGACAAATGAATGGATTTCCTAAAGGAAATATGGCCTCAACTTTCACTAGAAGCAATGATAACTAAACTGAAACTGTGGTACTTTGGATATTTCATGAGATGATAGGAATCACTGGAAAAGACAATGATGCTTGTCAAAACAGAGGGCAGTAGGAACAGAGGAATATCCCATTGCAAGTGGATGCAATGCATCAAAGAATCTGCAGCTGCCCTGAATTTTCAAAACCTGAAGAGTACAGTTGATGATATTGGTGTGCTCTCACTCATAGAGTTCCTGTGAGCATTAACAATGAAGAATGGCTTGTGTTTATCTTTCCAATGGAATTTCCTCACTGCTCCCCTCCTGCAACGCAATGGAGCAATTTGAATGCTCTTGACTGAGACTCACACCATCAAAATAGGGCATGTCAGTTTATCTAAGTAACTCTGTACACTTGGGTACAATGTCAGATGCATGTGAAACATGCATACATAAATATACTTTTATGATTTGAAGCTATAATTGATATTTTAGTAGGCATTGGAACACTCAATAAACATTCAGCTGTCTTTCCCTTCTGCAGTCAACAAGGAAGGATGACATCAAAACCCTCCCAACAGATGGCCATCCAACCTCTTTTAAAAACTTTTTAAATCCCAGACCAATGAAGGAGACTCCACCATCCTCCAAGGCAGTCTATTCCATTAGCTAACAGCTATAACAATCAGGACATTCTTCCTAATGTTGAGGTGGGGTATGTTTTCATGTATCCATTTCATTGAATCCACTGCCCCATGTCCTAACCTCTGGAGTAGCAGAAAACAATCTGGCTCCATTCTCAAGATGACCTCCCTTCAAATATTTAAATATGGCTAGCATATCTCCTCTTCACCTTCCCTTCCCCAGGCTAAAAAAACCCAGGCTCCTAAGCCAGTCCTCATAGGGCTTGCTGGTTTCCAGACCTTTCACCATTTTAGTCGTCATCCTCTGGACATGTTCCAGCTTGTTACCATCTTTCTTGAATTGTACCTTCTGCTTCTAATACCAGACCATCTGATTCCTTATTCCCCTGGATCACGGCTGGTGTAAACCTCAACCAGGGAGACCAGCTCTTTTCTGGGACAAGAAGAGGCCCTATTTTCTTGTTGCCTAATCAGCATCAATTTCCATCTATCCCTTTCCTGCCCAGGCTTGGAGACTTCTTCCTTTATATTCCAGGAAGGATGCTAGGTATACTGTGTTCTCTTCAAGTTCTCACCCTTTCCTTCCTTGCAGAACTATCTTCACATATATACACAGACACTCACACAAAGAAAATAGTTAGGTTTTGGTTAATTTATTTGTCTCAAACTCCTGGGTGAAGGATTTATTAAAAAGTTATTTGGATGACACAGTTGTGACTGCAGCTCTGCAATCAAGCGCCAGCCACCGTTCAGCCATGTAATAACCAGACGCCAACACATCTGCCTTCCTGAGCATATTGATAAGGAGTGAGGTGAATGGCACTTAGTTACCTTGATTAGTTTTATTGCTTCTAATTGACTGAGCTTCTAGACCCGCACTGTGGCGATGCTGTGTGTCAACTGTGGGGGTCAGGTTCACCTTTTATGCCTCAGAGAACTCTGGCTTACTGTCAAAGCCCTGTTTCGCTTTCCCTGGCTTCTCCAGGTAAGGCCAGGAAGGATGTCTGTATTTTTGTTCTTATTTTTTGCTATCAGGTCAACTTCAACTTATGGTGACCCTATGAATGAGAGACCTCCAAGAGGCCCAGTCATGAACAGCCCTGCTCAGGTCTTCCAAAAAAAGCAGTAGTAGTAGTAGTAGTAGTTGTTGTTATTATTATTATTATTATTATTATTATCCCACCCCTCTATGAAACGCAATCGGGGCAGCTTACAAAATTAAAATATATATTCCTGAACCCTCAATCCCAACCTTCCCTTAAAATACAATTAAACAGGCATTCCTGACTGTTGCATTTACCTGATTTGTCATCAGAAGCGATGGATCCAGGTGCACCCCCAGAGTGCAAACACTCTGGAGAGTGTGACCCCATCTACGACCGGAGGTTGTATCCCGATACCTCGGTTTGGGGCCGCCACTGTGAGTACCTCCATTTTGTCTGAATTCAGCTTCAATTTGTTTTCCCTCATCCAGTCCATTAATGCTTTAAGATTCCCTTGGCTGAGTCTATCCACCTGTAATGGGTCTTCCTCTTTCCTTGCTGCCCTCTACTTTGCCAGGCACAATGTATTTTCCAATGAGACAAGTCATAGAATCATAGAAACCCAGAGTTGGAAAGGATCTCATGGGCCATCTAGTTGAGTCCCCTGCTCAATGCAGTATCTCCAGCTGGTGCATCCCCATGGAATGAAGGTGTCCAGCTCTTTTTGAAATCATCCAGAGAAGGAGACCCCACCACCTCTGTAGGCAATTGGTTTCATTGCTGAACCACTTTTACTGTCAAGAGGTTCCTTGTAATGTTCAATCAATAACTACCCTCCTGTCACTTAGAACCATTAGGCCTGGTCCTATCCTCTGGAGCAGCAGAGAACAAACTGTGTGGCAGTCCTTGAGGACCCTCACGTCACCCTTGGGCCATGTTCCCACTATGATTTAAAGCAAATTGCTGATCCGGTTATATGACCATTGTTTCCATTTGAAACCAGTTCCAATCCTACTGTGATCAGTATCAATTGTGATGAAGCGAGGCAAACACAAAAAACTCACTCTTTCCTGACACTAGTTTTTTGGCAGGTTTTTTATTTATTTATTTAAAGAATTGATTCGGAATCAGAAGCGTGTTTAACAAGTGGGAACAACGGATTTGAATTGCATCATTTTGGAGGGGAGGGACTAATGGCAGAGGGGTGTTTACCATTCCTCCCCAGTTTTTGGTAGATTCACCATTCCCCCCCCCCCGCTACCTTTGTGCTTGTGGTGTGACCTATAGGTGCATGGTTTTTTTAAAAAACTAATAAAATTTATGGAAGATTCGATTAATTGGTTTTGCAATCAGTGAGTAAAGTAGTTGCAAAACCAATGAATCAAATCTTATATCAATTTTTTTTTAAAAAAAAATTGCAACTACTTGCAATTACCCAGGCATCTGACAGCAGCGCATAGTGAGGCGCATAGCTGCAAAACCAATGAATCAAATCTTCTTTCCATTTATATATAGTTGCCAAGCCAGGCTGCCTCAGCTGCCGCTTACATCACCAATGATGCACAGATGATTGACATGCATTTTGAAGCAGCGCAAACTAGTGGGGATGACAATTGTGCCAAAAAAGAAGCGATTACAAAGGGATAATGAAAAGATCCGCTTTCATAGTGGGAATGATGAGCCTTTTGGAATCAATTTACCAACACGGAATGAAGGCAAATCCCAAACTAGTTTAAATCTAAGATGGAATGAGTTGAGCAAGTTCAATTCCTTCAACCTCTCCTCATTTGTTTTGTTCTCCCTACCACTTACCAGCCTTGTTGCCTCTCTCCATCTATATCTCTCTTAAAAGGAGGCACCTAGAACTGGATGCAGACACCAAATGAGGCCTGGCCCATGCAGAATGTAGTGGGGCTATTATTTCCCTTGTCTTGGAAATTATGCTTCTATCAATGCAGGGTAAAATATTATTCACCTTCTTTGCTGCAGCATCACACCACTGGCCTATGCTGAATTTATAGTTAACAATTACCCCAAGGTCCTTTTCACATGTACTACAGCAGAGGCATTTGCATATATGTTCTAAACCTCCTTCAGGCCTCTCCAAAAATAAGTAACTAACAATGGGGCTTTACAGACTGCCCTTTTGGGGTGGTCTGCAGCGGCCCCTTTAAGTGGCCAGAGCTGCCTCACTGGCAGCCCCAGAGGCCCCATTCCGCCACTTCCCCGGGCCACCTTCTGCTGCTTCTCCTTGGCCTCAAAGCAGGTTGCAGCAGGCGCCCTAGGTGCCCGCTGCACCCGCAGTAGCTGGCGGTCCCGAGGGAAGAAAGGGGCTGCCACTGTGGCCCCTTTCCCCTTGGCTTCCTTGGCGCAGCCGTGTAAAGGCCGCACCAAGTAAAAAAAACCACAAGAAGAAGCTCCATTTCGGAACTCTTTCTTGCACTGCAGGAAGGGCGCCATAGACACCCTCCTGTGGCACAATTATGTCATGGCGTGCACCGCATGTCTAAATGTGGCATGCGCCATGACATAATTGTGGCGCATGCGTATGGATGACGCAGAAACAAGATCGCACTGTCCATATGCACTAGGGTTCGGGACGGTCTATATGCTGTGACCTCCCAAACCCTAAACATGCCTCAAGAGTGCCTCTTCATGCCCATCTGTTTTGGGCCAATGTCTTGAATCCTGTTGTTAGCCTTAACTGACTTGGGGTGTGTCTAAACTGTAGAAATAATGCAGTTTTACACTCCTTTAACTGCCATGGCTCATCCTGAATAAACCTTGGATTTTTCGATTTGTGAGGCACCAGCATTCTTTGGCAGAGAAGGCTAATCACATTGTAAAACTACAGACCCCAGGATTTCATAGGATGGAGCTACAGCATTTATAGTGGTGTCAAGGTGCATCATTTCTAGGGGAATGGTGTAGTGGTTTGAGCTGGACTAGATCTCTGGAAACCAGGGTTCCAATCCCAGCCCAGCCATAGAAACACACTGGGGGACCTTGGACAAGTCACATGCTCTCAGCCTCAGAGGATGGTAATGGTAACCCCCTCTGAAAAAACTCGCCAAGAAAACCTCATGAAAATGAAGGGCCATTCAAGTTTCCTAAGGCTTCAGTCTTTGGATAGGAAATAAAAATATATATATATCAAAAATGTAAAAGCCAGGCCTGTTAAGATCTAGCTTTACCTCAGCAGAGCAGCAGAAATGTGTCCTTGTCTAACTATACTTCTCTTAGAACTGGCTCAAAAAACAACAAACACAAGTAGTTTGTAATTTAAACAAAAGTTTACTAATGGCTTTAATCTATGGCCCGATCTAGACGTGCCTAAAGAGGCACATTTGGGGCTAAATAAGGTGCATTTAGGGCAGCTTTTACACTCTCCCAAATCCTATCGCCGCCATTTTAAAATGGCAGCGTCCATACGGATGCGCCATGATGGCGTCATGACGCGCGCAGCATTTAGAAACACTGTGTGTGTCATTACGGCATTGCACCGCAGGAGGGCGCCAAGCACGCCTTTTCCACAGCGCAAAAAGGAGCTCCAAAACAGAGCTCCTTTTTTGCAGTGGGTCTTTTCTGTGGCCTTTAAACGGCCGCGGCAAAGACCCAGGGAGAATGGGGCCACAGCGATGGCCCCTTTCTCTCCTCAGACCCGCTGAGGGAAGCGGGGTGCAGCGGGCGCCCAGGGTGCCCGCTGCACCCCGCTTTGAGGCCGTGGGGAAGTGGCAGTTTTCCACTTCCCGCGGCCTCCAGAAACGGCGGGATGGGGCCGCGGAGGTTGACGGTGCGGTAGCCTTGGCCCCATCTTGCCGCTTCCTGGGCCGAGTATGGTCCACCCCTTTTGGGTGGTCTGGAAAGCCCCTATATTTACATAATGGTACTGCATGCAAAATTTTGCCTTTGCAACTTTGGAACTGTTAAATGACTACATTGGGAAGATACAGGAAAAGCCCCAGGATTTTTTAAAAAATTAAAAATTAAAAAAAATTAAAAATTGTTTAAAATTTTCTTTAAATTTAACCTCACTTTACCAATATTTTCCTTTAACTTCATGGAACTATGTACATGTAAATACATTTAGGGTGTGCATACGATATTGTAACTTAATGGTATAATTTTAATTTGGCTAGTTTTTTATGTCACAACTACTGCCATTACATTCAGTGATTTATGGGAATTACAGTTTATGAGTAACTTTAATTACAAAAGAAATTTCTAAGGATTCTGTATGGTGTGGTGCCGGAGGAGATCAATGGTAGGGATGATGCTATGAGTTACCTTGTTGGGTGACACCAATCCTGTTGATGCTACTGTTCATTGGGTCCATTCCAGTGATGGCCAACAATGGGATTGAGGCTCACATCTCACTTCAAATGGACAACCAGACCAAGATCTGCAGCTGTGCCAAGAACTGGCACCCAGCCTCAATCTAAGGAGTTTATCAGACAGGAGGAATTTCTCTCTATTTTGAATGGAGCCAATTCTAATTCACGTAAATTCACTAGTTTAGCGAATTTACGTGAATTCTAATTGCATTCGGAATGTGTTCAGAATGACTTCCCATTGCCCGAAAAATGACTTCCTAGTGTCCAAAATTGTGTGAGATACTCTAATATGCAACAACATAAAACCCATGATTGTGTTTTGGAATGACTTCCCTTTTGCCCAAAATTGCATGGGATACACTCACACACAAGAACGTAAAGCCCCATGATTGTGTTCGGATTGCCATTGGATTATACTTCCAATTTCCATCATCTGATAACGTCCTAAGACTGATGCACCAGCCTACCCTTGCTCTGGAAACAGGTGGATATGGTCCATCTACTTTTTATCCTGATACAATCTTCCACACTACACAATTATAGCAATATGATTCCACTTGAACTACCATAGCAATATCCTAGGAAATCCTGGGATTTCCAGTGTAGAGCTCTAGTGCCTCAGCAAACCTCAAACCCCAAGAATCCATAGGATGCATCCATGACAGTTAAAGTAGATCCATGGTGCTATGATGAAATTGTGAAGTGCTGACAGCTTGGTCTACCCAGGTGTTACACTGTATGTTTGGCCCCGATTATGGTGCCCATTCTGCAATGCAGCTGCTGCAGTGTTCATTCATTCCTTTCAATTCCACAAAGGGAAATTTCCTCTCCAAAGAACCTGAAGTCGGGAGTGCACTTCTTTTTTTTATGGGTTTAATGAACATTAACTTCCAACTTAATGCATCGCAGGCTGCAGTCATATTGTTCAGGAACTGAAGTAAATGAGATAAATTGGAGCTATCATTAGTAATGTTCTGCTTAAACAAGTTAGGAGAGAACCAGGTGCTCTACCTTGAATCGTCTCCCCAGAGCTTCAACTCCAGGATGGCATGGAGTTGGCGGTGCGTTCTGGGTAATGGCGTGCTCTTATTAAGAGCTCTCGGACAACTTGCAAGAAAGGAGCAAATTTTGCAAACTGAGGCCATATTGGAGACTTCCCGCACTGTCACGTTGGACTTTTATGACATCTTTGAAAACTGGAGAAATTTTATAGGGACAGAAGGTTAAAAAGATCTAGCTTAGATAGTCTGCAATTTAACCTTTTGCTGCATGTAGAATATCCTCCAACATTTTACAGATGAACACTGGGACACAAATGTGGCCTAACAACACCAGAGTGTGGTCAAGATGGCAAAAGGTATTAGCAAGGGAGAACACACAAGTGGTGAAAGACTGCAACAGTTTGGTTTTGCCTCATTCTACTGAGAAGAATTCAAAGATATAGCCATGTTAGTCTGCACAATCGGTATGTAGAGAGATCTTGTAGCACCTTTGAGACTAACAAAGAAAGAAGCTGACAGCATGACTTACATTCTCCACCAAATGCATCTGAGGAAGTAGGCTTAAGTCTATGAAAGCTCATGGTGCCAACTTCTTTCGTTCAGTGGACTCTTTCACACTGGAGGAATTTCTCCCAACTTCTAATGCAGGCAATGCAAATTCATGTGAATTCGCTTGTTTAGCAAATTTACGTGAATCCCCATTGCGTTCGGAAGGTGTTTGGAATGACTTCCCATTACCCGAAAATAACCCCTCCTTGCCCAAAATTGCGTGAGAAGCTTTAATTTGCAATAACGTGAAACCTCATGATTGCGTTTGGATTGCCCTTGGAGTATACTTCCAATTTCCCACGTCTGAAAGAGTCCAGTGAGTCTCAAAGGTGTTACAAGATCTCTTCACATACTAATTCTGCTGGGAAGGGCAAGCTTGTGACTCTCCTTTCTTCTTTTCTCCTCCTGGGATTCAATGGAGTGCAAAATCCTTTTGCCCTTCTAACTCAGTTTGCAGCAACTGAAGTAAGCTGAGGAAAAGTGGAAGGACAAGAGAGAAACTGGAATCTACTCTGTACTGCAGAAATAATGCAATTTGTCACCGCTTTAACTGCCATGGCTCAGTGCTGTGGAATTCTTGGATTTATACCTTTGTGAGATATTTACCCTTTTCTGTCAGAAAGCTCAGAGGCCACAAAAGCAGCGGAAAAGTGGTGTGATGGGATTAATTGGGACTGTGCCTGTTTTTCAAAATAAATAAATGAATTAATACCCATGTTTTTCGTGGTGCTTTCGGGCTATGTGGCCATGTTCTAGAAGAGTTATAGCACCCCTTCTACAGTGCAAAAAGAAACCCCTTTTCAGGCCTTCTTTTTGCTCCATGGGCAGGCGTATGGTTGGCACAGCCTGCTTCCAGGGCTGAAAGGGACAGCGTTGAGCTGCCCATCTGTCGAGCCCCTTAGGGAGTTGGCAATGTTATGCTTAGAGAAGAAAAGGGTAGGATAAGTTATGATAGCCCTGTTGAAATGTTTAACAGGATGTCAAAATCAGCCCTGGTGGCGCAGTGGTTAAATGCCTGTACTGCAGCCACTCACTCAAAACCAGAAGGTGGCGAGTTCAAGACCAGCAAAGGGTTGAAGCTTGACTCAGGCTTGCATCCTTCCGAGGTCGCTAAAATGAGTACCCAGATTGTTGGGGCAAATAGCTTACAATTGTAAATGAAGCTGTTTGTTTAACAAATTGTAAGCCACTCTGATAGTCTTGGCTGAAGAGCGGGGTATAAAAAAAATAAATAAAAAATAAATAAATAAAATATTGAAGATGGAGCAAACTTGTTTTCTGCTACTCCAGAGACTAGGCTCCAGAGCAATGGATTCCAATACAGGAAAAGAGATTCTACATAAACATTAGGAAGAACTTCCTGACAGCAAGAGCTATTCAAGAATGGACAATGCAGCTGGGAGAGTAGTGGAGTCTCCATCTTTGGAAGTTTTTAAGCAGAGGCTTGATGGCCACCTTAGTGCTCTGATTGTGTCTTCCTGCATGGACTGGGTGGCCCTTGCAGTCTCTTCCAACTCTAGGATTCTATGGTTCTATGAGAGTCCCCCTCAACAGGGTTTCCCATGTCAGTTACCGTGGGTTGTGTCAAGTGTGATCAACTGCATATGGGCCAGGAGCAAGTCTTCCCAAATGAGCCACACACACCCAGAGCAAGGACAAATGCCTCCATTTTCCTCTAAACTCCCTTTCAAAACTGAGACAGGAAGTAAAATTGCTGTCACTATTGAAAGAGACTGAGAAAAATCGAGACATCAAATATCAGTTATCAAACTGACTATTCAGTTATCAAACTGATTATTCCTGATGCAACCCATAGTAATGCGGGAATACGTCCTATCACTTTTTGTCCCATGGCTTCCCTTCCCCATTTTGAAAGGCACCACAGAGGAAAATAGAGATAGCTGGAGTCAGTGTGGGGTTCTGGAATGCTTGTTGGGTGGGGCGAAAGTATTTTTACATGTTTTTATGGGCTTTCTGGACAGTTTGCATGCAAAAATGAATCATCCAAAATACACAGTGATTTACTTATTTATTTTTACTATTGGGAAGACTGGAGACCTTTGAGGGAATTAGTTCAGGGATCGTATGCGGCCCACTCTGAGATATATGAAGAAAAAGTGCAGGGAAAAGATTTCATTTTAAAATATGCTTTTGGAGGATTGATTTTGACAGAAATTAGCAATGGCCTTGTCCAGCACTTGCTTCAAAAGTTGCTTTCGGTGAAACTTCAGCAGCATCTCACTTGCTGGAAAAACTCAGCCCAGGTCTCAGGGATGGATGTTTCCCTAGAGACCAACCCTCTGAGAATTGCCCGCAGCTATTATCTTGCTCCACACAAAAGTTGTAATGCTCACAGGCAGTTGTCCCTCAAGGGCTTTTCCTCAAGGACAGGTGGAGGGGAGGGAACCACAATTGAAAGGCACTTTATGGAAAGCAATTCTGCCGGGAAGAAAAGGAGAGCGACAGAACTCTTTTCCCTGCCATTCTTGGTGGGCGCGCATATGTGCTTTTCAACATGACCCATAAACAGTTGGCAAGAGCAGCCAACAATGGCAGAATGAAGTGCGAAAGCGAAGCCTGAACATGGAACAAGCAACAGCCACTTCCTGCAGTGCGCCATAGCCTTGAGAAATTTTGAGTTGTTGTTGTTAAAGAAACATTTCAGATCGTGATGAATGCAGACAAGTGAATGAAGCATCCCCAGGTGAACTCTTGTGTGTCCTTTCTTCCTGAATTTCCCCCTGCCTCTCTTTTTTAATCAAATGAGGGCAGGTTTCTCGACTACAATGTTACCTGAATTGCAGGGGGTCCTGAGAGGGCACCCACAAATTGTATTCAATGTGGAAATCGACTGAGCTCAATAGGAAGCAGCGAGAGAGCTTTGGTAACAGAAAGCTGAGATCTTAAACCTTTGTATGCCAGTTCTGAATGCAAAGAACTTCAGACACAGGTTCCAAATTAATTTTTATTTATTAAAAGGGAAATGAACACACAAGCTAAGCACTCTCTCACACACCAGAACTAAGATATATGAAAAGGTAGTAGTGGATAGCAAATTAAAGGATTACAATGGACAATGTTTACCAGCTCCATAAACCAAGCTCCAGTCTGGGAGTTGAATGTCACTCATTCTGCTTGCTACACAGTACTGAGGGGCAAAGTTGAACTCTGACAGAGTTTATTGCAAACTGGACCAAATTGCTGTTGTTCAGCCACATGTATTTATAGCAAGGAATGGATCCTGGGCCACAAATTGTATTCAATGGGGAAATGACTTTTGCAAGAGCTAAATGACTTTTTCAAGAGTTAAATGATTTCCCCAAGGGATAAGAATGGAGTAAAATATGCAAGAACAACCAAGCAATCAACATGAATGTCCTCAAAGAAAAAAAGTTTCATACACAGAAGGAAACTCCCTTTGCCTATGGTATGCAAGCAATTTCCAGGTCCAGCTCCCACCATCACACTCCTTAGTGAAGGGATTATGCTGATTTAGATCCCAGGTGATCTCATCTCAGCTAAGTGCTTTGGCTTCTCCCAAGCTGAGCAATCCAGGTTTCCTAACATTGTCTGGGTGGTTTCCTGCACTGGAAATCACTCTTGAGGCTACCTGCCTAAAACAGCCCTTTTTGATATTAATTTGATATCAATGTTCAGAAAAGAGTGATTGAGGGCTGGATCCTGGGGTAACAACAGCCATGAGGAGCTGAATCTAGAAATCTTCCCTGAATTTTCAGGCTGAGATCCCACCTTGAGGTTGTAGAGCGTCAATCTCTACATGCAGAGTGACAAATTTTTTATTATTATTATTATTATTATATGAATTGTGCTGCCCAAACGTTCTGTTGAATGGCAAAACTGCTCAACTGAAACTGAGACAACCAAACTGTGCAATCAAATATATAGCCACAGGTACATATGCATCCATTCCCAATGCACACTGTACCTCTCTGCACCATGCCACTGCATGTGCCACTCTGCTTCTACAACCTTAAACTGAATGCAAACATTCCACATTTATGTCAGATTGATTCAATAGAAGAGCTTACATGGTTATAAGACACCAAGTGGCTTCTGGCCCCCATTTTTGTTTTAGAGGAGACTGAGACAAAGAAGGAGACTCCACCACTCTCAGAAGCAGCATCTTCTACTGTCAAAAGGGTCTTATACGTTAGGATATTTTTCCTAATGTTTAGGTGGAATCTCTTTTCCTGTAGACTCAATCCATTGTTCAGTGTTGCAGGTTTGCTCCATTCTGAATATAGAATCCTTTCAAATATTTCAACATGACTATTATGTCACCTCTTAACCTTTCCTTCCCTAGGTGAAACATACCCAGCTACCTAAACCACTCCTTATAGGGCTTTGTAGTTTCCAGACTTTTCACCATGGACACTCTCCAGAACTGGACATAGTATTCCAAGTGAGGGCTGACCAAAGCTGAATAGAGTAGCACTATTATTTCCCTTGATCTAGATACTAGACTCCTCTAAATGAAGCCTGTGATCACATTTAGCTGCTGCATCACACTGTTGACTCATGTTTAGCTTGAGGTCTGCTAAGACTCCTAGATTCCTTTCACACAAACTGCTTTCAAGGCAGCTATTCCCCACCTTATATCTGTGTATTTCATTTTTATTACCTAAGTGTGGTGCCTTTTATTCACCTGCATTCAGCTTAAAATGATGTTTGCCAGTGATGTCCCTTCCTGTGCACTTGGATGTCCCACTATCATTCATGAGGCATAACCTGTCCTTCCCATTGCAGTTCCTCATGCCAGTCTGCACCAATCTAGCAGAGTCCCCTGTCTCTTGAGAATGTGAAATCAGGAGCATCCCACAAGGACGGTGGGCCACTGTTTGTTCTCTGCATCTGACTAAGCCAAGTGGAAACTGGTGACCTGAATTAACCACTCTCCAGCTGTGACACCCTGCAGCTTGTCTTCACTTTCAGCAAGATTTGTCAGCTTCAAGAAAGACCACAGCCATGCTGTCACTTAACACCCCTAATCTGTCATTTTGATGTGTCCACAGAATCGCCTACAGCCTCATCTTTTTCACTGGCTGTCTTGACAATTCCAGGAAGATCTTTTTCCTTAGCCGCTTTGAATTTTCTGGGGCCAGATTCAGGCATTTCAGGAGGAACCAACCATCATAATAATGCTCTCAGTGCTTCATTGTTCTACACTGTGCACAGGGAGAATCTCAGTTCTACCTTTCCACTGCTAAGGATTGATGCCACGTTGAGTGAAAGAAGGACTGCAGATCTTTGAAGCTGCTGGTGCTGCTGCAACTCCAGATTGAGAATCGTAGGCCCACTACACACGGCTAAGAAGAAGCGTGCTGGCGCCGATTCTAGGGTTTGGGAGCGCACAGCAACTGCACAGTCCCGAACCCTAGCATGTCACAGCGGCGCCATATTTACGCAGCACCATCCACACAGAGTATGCGTCAATGACATCACACATGCACCCCATCTAAATGGGGCGGTCAACGCATGACATTACTGCAACGCCCTAGGGCGCTAATGGTGGCTTGGCGGCATCACCAGAAGGAGCTCCATTTTGGAGCTTCTTTTTAAAGCAGATCATTGTTGCGGTCGTGTGGTTGCCACGGCAATGATCTGGAGGAGAAAGGGGCCACCTCTGGCAGCCCCTTTCTTCTAATCTGTACCGGGACATAGTCTTAGAGTTGGGATGGCCATCTAGACCCTCCCTCTGCAATGAAGGAAGACACAGTGAAAGCACTCCAGAGAGATAGTCATTCAACCCTGTTTAAAAGCTTCCAAAGATGGAGAGTCAACCACCCTCCAAGGTAGTCCGGTCCACTTTTGAACAGCTCTTACAGCCAATGTTGAGGTAGAATCTCTTTTCTTGTCATTTTACACCATTGGTCCATGTTCTAGTATCTGGAACAGCAGGGGGGAAAATTCTCAGTGTTTTTTCATGGTATCTCTACAGATATTTAAAGGTAGTCATGATGTCACCCCTCTCAGCCTTCTCCAAGCTAAACGCACCTTTCTCCTTAAATCATTTTTCTTACGGCTTGGTTTCCAGACCTTTGGCTGATTTGGTTGCCTTCTTCTGGACATATTCCATTTTGTTGATATCCTTCTTGAACTGTGGTGGCCCAAACTGGACACAGGATTCCCCCACGTTTGGTCTGAGGCCTGTGCTCCCATCAGGCCCAATTAGGGCTCCTTTGGGTGATCTGGAGGCCTAGCAATAAGGATCAAGCCTAAATCAAGGGCAAGTGGCTCTGTCTCTTTCACAGGTGGCAAGAAAACCTTGTAGTGACTTCCATCCATGTGGAATTCCACATCCGCCAGTCCTCCAGATATGCCCAATAAGTGGGCTGAGTGATTCTATTGAATTAGCAGGCAGGCTAGGTGAGCTGGTTGTCATCAATCATCAGGCAGGTCAACTGATACCCTGGTTTGGACCTGTGTTGATGTTAAGCCTTTTCAATTTTATTCAGTGAAGTTGTAGTTTGTTTTGTGCCAATGACTGTTGTTTGTTTTGTTATGGGCAAGTGGAGCCTGACTTGCTGTTGAGACTAAGGGGGTTCTACAGATCACCCCAAAAGGGTGATCTGCAGCCGCTCCTTTACTGGCCGGATCAGAGCCATGGCTACTTCACACTATGCCAACCTCTGGAGAGTGCAAAAAGGAGCCGGGAATAGCAGCTTATTTTTATGCTTTCCAAGGGGCGCCATAGCCACGGAGGCATGGCTTTATGATGCCCCTTTGATGCTTCATTATGTGGATGCAGCACTGGAGGGGTGTCATGATGGCTCACACCATGTAGACTGGCACATGCCAAAATGGCTCCGGGGGGGGGGGGGGGTTAGGGCATCCAGCATGCAGAAGCTTCACTCTAACTCCGCCTGCAGGCTGGCACAAAGTGCCAGTCTGTATATGCCCTCTGTGTGCAAAAGAAGTTGTGGCATAAGCTTTTGAAGATTTGATCTACTTCCTCAGACATAAGACCAAGTCTATGGAAGCTTATGCTACAACTTAGGCTCTGTGCAGACCAGCCATTAAGGCTGGCCTGGGGGCAGAGTCAGGGTATAGCTTCCACATGACGCACGCCTTGACAGGGCACGGTGACACTGTGCCGCTCCACATGACACAGTGCCAAAGAAGCACCTTAAAGCTGGAAACCTGGAAAGGTCAGATCAGGGCCGAGGCATGCAGCTGCCACAGCCCCAATCCAGCACAGCCCCAATCTACAAGATCCCTTTACATACAGATAGCTAGGGCTCTGAATTCTACTTGTTGAGTTTACAGTACAATTTTACAAAGATTTCCACCTCCACCTCTGAATAACAGCTGCTTCGCAATAAGCTGGAAAAGGTGGAGTGGTGCTCAAAGATCATCTGGGTGGGCATCTGGTTTTTCAATATTTGGACGGACTGCCAGACTAACCCACCCAACTGTGTTCCACCCACGTTCCTCCACTAACTTCCTTGGTTGCTTCTCTCTCAGCTTTACTCTCCATCTGCTCTTTCTTTCCAGTCATCCTAGGGAAGTACCTGCTACTGGTATCCCAATAAATTATGTAAAGAATGTTTTTGCATTTTCTTGACCATGATGACAAAGGAATGTCTTGACACCTGGAGATACTTCTTTGAGTGAAAGATTCAATAATGTTTGTGGGTGTTTTTTTGTTTGATTGGTTTGGTTTGATTTGTTCTGGGTCTTTGTTTTTTGTTATTGTTTTATTTTTTGCCTTTTGGGGACATTTTTACCCTAAAATATCAGTCCTATAAATAAAGTGTTTCTGTACAGAAATCAATGGGTACTTAGTACAGAAAACACTGGCCAGAATCTTGTTGGTGTCTAAGGTGCTGTCTGCACTGGACAGGATACTCCTGGTCCCGAAGCTGTCCTGATCTCTTCCCATTACGGGGCCCTCTGTTCCGAGGCCAGGTGTCTGTTTCAAGCCTGTCCCACTGTGCTTCTCAGTGCAGCCACGATTGCACCAACTGACTCACTTCTAAGGTCAGAACAAGGTTCCTACATGGCTGGTCATCTCATTCTGACCTCAGAGCAAGTGATGTGCAGCAGCTGTGGCCACACTGGGTGGCATAGAAGGGTGCATTTGAAACAGCTGCACAGCATCAGAACAGAGGGCTCCAGATCTTCCAGTAAGATCTGGAGCAAACAAGGATTTAATTTAATCCAGATTAAGAGGTGCACATTTTGTTCAAGAGTTCACCTGGACTGTTATTGCTAGACTCAGGGATTGGGCCCTGCATTGTTCGGACTTTCTGATGAGAGACGGGGGAAAGGCCAGTGTATTTGGCCCATGTAGACAAGGCCTTAAGCAAGAATAAGTTCCTCTACAGTGATGGGTTATTTTTTTCAGATGCAAAACAAACGTATTTATTTCAAAGTTGAAGAAGTAGATCTGTACATTTCCTTACTGTATGTGAGGAAATAAAATAAGGCAAGATGTACACCCCCCAATTCCAATACTGACTTTTTTAAAGAGAAAAGATTAAGCAGGTGGCCAGACTGATGGCAGCTCAGCCACTTTCTTCATTGCCTGGACTGGCAACTGCTCCAGGCATTGGAAAACGCAAGCTGCTGGCAGATAAAATAGCAGACAGGTGGCAAACCTCTCTGAAGGCTTCCAGAGTGTGATGTGAACCCCCCCCCCCCCCAAAAAAATCCTGCTGCATCCACCAGGCAGCAAACGCTCAGTTTAAAAAACTCAATGGAAGGGAAGCTGTCATCTTTGAAATTGTGCCAGGATGCTGAAACGAGCTTCAATGAACCCCCACATCCAATTGATCTCCACCTCAAAGTAGAGGTTTCTGTAGTTTTGACAAAAGAGAGTGCAACATGAGTTAATGGAAGATGTCCAAGCACCAAGGCTGCAGGTGTTCGGAGACCTTCCACTGCATATTGGCAATAAAAACCAGGTGTCTGAGAGGCAGGTGTGAGAAGCCAACACACATATGAACATTGCTTGCTTTTAGAATTTGCACAGACAAAATAATGTTGACCCAGCCTGCACACTGTATTGCACAGCCCTGATGAAGCAGCCATGCCCCAGTGAATGGCTGTCTGGGAGTAAGAAATAGGAGGAGGAGAATGCTGGAGAGTAGGACCTTCAGTGTGTCTCCTGTCAGGTGGATGCTTCTGAGACACTCAGTTGGCTAATTCTCATTTTTAGAATCATAGAATCATAGAATCATAGAATCATAGAGTTGGAAGAGACCACAAGGGCCATCCAGTCCAACCCCCTGCCATGCAGGAACTCCAAGTCAAAGCATCCCTGACAGATGGCCATCCAGCCTCTGCTTAAAGACCCCTAAGGAAGGAGACTCCACTACACTCCGAGGGAGTGTGTTCCAAGCAAGCCAGTTTTCTAGCAAGCCAGTTTCTCATATATTCTGCCAAAGGTAATAACCAGATTCCAATAGTGGCAGTGCATTTGTACAATCCCAAGGTGCAAACGCACTGCAATTATAATATTTTGATACCACCTTAACTGCCATAGCTGCAGTCTATGGAATCCTAGGATTTGTAGTTTGGGGAGAAGAATTTGCTGCCTGTATTCTGTCTCCTTTACTAGTTCTCCATTGTTCATGGAATGCCATTGTGCAGTGAATATACAGGTTAGCCTTGTGTATTGCAGCCACATGAGTTTACACATTTAGTTGTGCAGTGCTGCAGTTCACTAATGCGCAAGAACCTCTACATGAAATCTATGAGTGTAACATTACATTCCTCTCCTTGATGTAGGATCTCAGCCCTGGCTATTGAACCCAAAACAGCTCACCGGCATGTAGTCCAGGCCAAGAGTTCAATGACCTTCCTCATTTTCTTTCCAAGAATTAGGAATTGAAAAGCATAGAGATGCCCAGCACATGGCAGCAGGAGAAGTAAGACTGCCTTTGGTTGGCTGGGTCAGATGTTCTGCAGGCCTCCTGGAAGGGAACTAATTCTGGAAATGGTATACCAGATTAGAGAAGGAAACTTGCTCAGATCCCACAGTTGCTTTTTCACTGTTGCTTTTGTATTGTTTAAAGATGGAGAAACACCAGCATGAAGTCATTCGCCCAGACTCAAATCCTCATAGAAGACCTCACTGGAGTTCTATATTGGTAGCTAATGGCTTGGACTTTTATTAGATGTGGCAAACCGTACAATTTGCCTGCGTCTGTTAATGTAATTATGTCTTTTGTGTCAAGCACTCTCTTGTTGCCCATTGTTGGTAAATTGAATTTACAGGTCTGCTTGAGCCCACAAACAACACCTAAATCTCTCCTGTTGACCAAGCAGCAGAAAAATGGAAGAGCTTAATTAACTAAGAAGTAACTATTACCCCAGAGTTTTAGCCCTACTTACAAATTCCTTTGGAAATTTGCTCTAGAGACAAGTACATGTGAAATGTATGGAGGTGTGGAACTAGGCCTGAAAGTTTGCACATAAGCAGGAGCATGAAGGTAGGTTTTCTTTGACCATGTTGCATTCCTTGTTCATCTAGATTAGTGTTTTCTCTTCTGACAGGATAAAGGCACAGCAAACTCCCCACCCTGATGCCAAGCCTCCTCACCAGGGACATTTCTAGGGGGGTGCGGGGAGTGGTGGTGGACCACATCTCAGAAATGGTTGTCTGCCTTCTGGTCTGGAGTGTGCCACCACGTCTCTCCAGAGTAGAGTTGGACTCCTAAAGATTGAAGGTCCTGGGAAGTACCCAATCCCACCACCCAGAGGTGGCAAGAAGGCCAACTTGAAAGCTGTCATGGCAAACTCCTGGAGGCCTCTCCCATCACTGAATGCCAACTGGACTCCTTAGGGACTTGCAGACAAAGTGGGTGTACCGGAACAGCCCAGGACACAAGAAGTCCCTTCAGATGCCCTGATCCACTAGCCATCATCAGCAAGTAGATCAGAGCCTTTCTCTTCCATAGAGGCCCAATCTACTCTTGAGGGATTATTGGTCTCGTGACTCCAAACTTGGGGATGACACTATGATACCCCAAGCATTGGGATGACACCAACCCTAGTGATGTCACTGATCCTTGCTGTTCCTATTTCGTTGTAACATACCAGGGGTTGACCTTCTGCATGAAGAAAAGGTGCTATGGTAGTGATGGATGTCCTAGATTAAGCTCAAAATAGGAGTATAGGGTGCAAGGTGTAGTGGTTTGAACCAGGGCTCGAATCCCTGTTCAGTCATGGAAACCCACTGGGTGACCTTGGGCAAGTCATACTCTCACATCCGCAGAGGAAGGCAAGGACAAACTTCTGTGAACAAATTCTGAAAGGAAACCATGTGGTAGGGTTGGTTTAGGGTTGTCCAGGATTAAAAGGGGTAGGGAAGGCTGCTAGAGCCTTGAAGGACCAAGCTTGAAGGACAAATAGTCTAAGCTAGTATTTATGAAGGTAGGCAGGAGTGGAACCACATTTGGATGGAAGGTGCGTCCAAATTCCTTTCAGCTTTCCAAAGGCGCAAATGGATGTCACAATGAACAAAGGTCTCAACTTGCCTGCTACAATTATTCCATTATCTCTTTGTTTTAAAAACACAAATCCAAAGACCCCCAAATGTCTTTGCTGGGTCATCTCTGCTGGGTCATCCCCTGGGTGACAAGCCCACTTCACAGACTGAAACATCTTTTTTTTTCTGTCCTTTTCATACAAGCCACAAAGATGCTCAGCTGGGCTTCACATATTACTTATGTGCTGGCCTCTTTATATTCAGGTGTTTCACTCTCTGCTTTGTTCTGTCAAACCAGCCCAACATTTAGGAACCAGGATCTGTCAGAAAGTACAGACAAAGATGCAGCTGCTCCTTGTTCTGCCAACACCCTGCATCAGGGAGCAATTCTTGGGTGAAACATTGTAGGAGCAAAGCAATGGTAGACATGCATGCTGAAAATGTGCCCAAAATTCAGGTAGTAAGTAAGGCCTTCCAAGTTTCAAAGCAAGCCCTCCTGGTTTTGACCTTTCTAAAGGAAATAGTATTTTATTTTTCTCGAATTTTTCTCATTTGTTGGTCTCCTTCTTGTTACATGACCATGATGACCTGATGTCGTAACCATAACAGAAGACAAGGTACCACAAAATGTAGGACAGCCAAGAAAAATGTAGGCTATTACCAAATAAAAGCTAAAAACACTCATAGAAATGTAAATTCATGCTTCTTAATCATACTCTAGATGGAGGACATGTTTGGAATTCCTCCTGGGCAGAAGGTTGAAATGTAGGACAAGTCCTGGAAAAGGAGAACATCTGGTCACCCTACACTCTCAGAAGCATACCAATATGTGAGGTCTGAGTAGAGCACGCTTAGTTTGAAGACTGGGCTTTACACTGTAGAAATAATGCAGTGTTACACTACTTCAGGTACTGTATCTCCATCCTGTGGAATCCTGGGATTTGCAGTTTTACAAGGTCTTTAGCATTCTCTGCCAAAGAATACTGGTGCCTCACAATATTACAAATCCACAGATTCTGTAGACTGGAACCACGGCAGTTAAAGTGGTGTCAAACAGCATTACTTTTACAGTGCAAATGAAGCTCAGTCAAATCCCTGCTCAGCCATGGAAACCTACCGGATGACCTTGGGCAAGTCAGGCAAAAGAATGCATGATAGATTCACCTAAAGGTCACCATAAGTCAGAAACAACATGAAGACACATAACAAAAGACTCAGAAACCAAATGGGTTCAACAAGCTGAACATGTTTAACTTAGAGGAGAGACTATGGAGAGGTGATGTTTGATGCTAAGCAGGAGTGGAAAGTCTATGCAATTTTCCCTAAGATTTTCAAGGTGCGTCCAAATTCCTTTTAGTTTTTCAAAGGTACACCACTGAGTCTAAATGTGGGTTTTCCAACCTCTGCCACAATGTAAGGACTTTGTCCTGCCCCACCTTCCTTGTCCCGCCATCTTTGAGGGCCATCTAAATGCCCTCAAGGTACCTATAGCTGCATCCACACTGCAGAAATAATCTAAGTTAATACTACTTTAACTGTCATGGCTCAATGCTATGTAATTCTGGGAAGCATGGCTTTTTGCGGCACCATAGCTCTCTGAGAGAGAAAGTTAGATAGCTCACCAAACTACAAATCTCAGAATTCCTTAGCATTGTGCCATGGCAGTGAAAGTGGTGTCAAATTGGATTATTTCTGCAGTGCAGAAGAGGCATGTGACAACCCCTCAGGTATTTAAACCTTGCAGTTGCAGTCATGTCACCCCTCCATCTTCTCTTCTCCAGGTTGACCATGCCCGACTCCTTTCCTCATATGTTTTGTTCTCCATCCTTCTTATCATCCTGTTGCCTTTCTGGGAAAGAACAAGAGGTATGACACTGAGCATAGAGGGGCCATCTCTCAGGCTTATTTTAGTAGTGGGTTCCTGTACTGGCCAGGGTTGGATGAGATGGCCCTTTGGGGTCCCTTCCAACTCTTCAGTTTTGCAATTCTATGAGACTATGAATCTATAAAATATTCTCATCCCAGATCATCCAGAAGATGTTCTCTCTCTCTCCCCCATATCTTAATTGATGTCAATAATAGAGTCTTTTTGGTGTCAACTTATTTGAAAAGGGGGAATTACAATCTTTATCAAACCTTTGTGCAAATCATTTTAGCTTCCTTTCCTCAGTGACGGCAAGATTCAAATAAAAGGAGGGAAAAAAATGACCCTTATCAAAATTCTGTCAGAAGACCACTTTCCACGGAAATGTGCTCGGCAAACATGTAACTCTGACAACTCTATTAAAGGGAGAATAGAAGCTTGAAGTAGAAGTTCAGATATCGATTGGCCATGGAATGCTTTTGCCAAACCAAAAGCCATTCCTCATGTCAGCTTCTCTTTGTTCCACTGGCAGAACCCATGTTGAACCTGTCTGCTTTCCCTCCCTCTGGTCACGACTAGAAATGACATACATTCCAACTGAATACCTTGAATATGGATCTTTCAGTCACATGGAGTTTGGGGTTCTTATCGTTATCACAGGTGGCATTTCATAAGGTCTGCAGGCCCTCACAGCTCCTAGATCTGTAGCTTGAATTTATTTATTACCTTCAGTAAAAATGAAATTCACAGATATAGGATGGGTGACAACTGGCTTGATGGCAGTACATGAGAAGGGGATCTAGGCATCTTAATGGAACCACAGGCTGAACATGATTCAACAGGGTGATGCAGCAGCAAAAAGTCAATGCAATTCTAGGGGTGCATCAATAGAAGTATAGTGTATACATCAACAGAAGCAAAAATGCTACGTTGTTCTGCTTGGGTCAGACCTCACTTGGAATATTGTGTCCCGTTCTGGGTCCTACAATTCAAGAAGGATGTTGACAAGCTGGAGCTTGTCCAGATGAAGGTGACCAAAATGATAGAAGGTCTGGACACCACCAAACCGTCTGAGAAGCAGCTGAGAGAGCTGATATGTTTAGGCTAGATAAGAGAAGGTTAAGAGGTAATATGATAATCCTGTTTAAGTATTTAAAAGGGTTTCATATTGAGGATGGAGCAAGCTTGTTTTCTGCTGCTCCAAAGAATAGGACACACAATGGATTCAAACTGCAAGAAAAGAGATTCCACCTAAACATTAGGAGGAACTTCCTGACAGTAAGAGCTGTTTGACAGTGGAACGCACTCCCTCAGATAGCGGTGGAGTTTTAAGGATTTGAAGGGGTGTCATATGGAGCAAGTTTGTTTTCTGCTGCTCCAGAAAATAGGACATGGAGCAATAAATTCAAGTTACAGGAAAAGAGATTCCACCCCACATTAAGAGGAAGTCTGGAGACCAGGACTGGATTCCCAGCTATGCCACAAAACCCACTGGGTGATCTTGGACAAGTCACATGCTCTCAACTTAAGAGGAAAGCAATGGCAAACTTCCTCTGAACAAGTCTTGCCAAGAAAAGCCAATGATAGGTTTGCCTTAGGGTTGCCATAAGTCTGAAATGAATTGAAGGCACTGAACAACCACCACCACAGCACTTGCTCAATCCACCTTTTCCACTTAGGTGTTCCAGATTCTCCATCCATATTTATTAAAAAATTAAGCCTTGAATTCCATCCCATTAATAGAAGGACAGGCTTAAAGGAGCATAAAAAAGGTGAGTTAGCAATTGCTTTATGGGTTATGGTTTTTATAATCTACTTCCTTCAAGGAAGAATGAGCAATGCTTCTTTCACAGAAAGGAGCTCAATACGACTAATGTTATATATTTTTGATAATTTTCTTTTTTCCCCTCCTGTTGATGGGGCACTGTAAATTAATTCAAAAATACCCTTAAAGATGTCATAAGCACAATGAGCAAAGGAAATGAAGAGGAAAAAGAGGTGATGAAGAAAAGCGCAAGAACCTGGCATGTCACATTTTTATAGCTGTGTAGTTGAAGGGCAAAGCTCCCAACACAAACACTCTTGTGCTGGCTGCAGATGGCAAACTCTGGCTAATGGCTGGATCCTGTGAACTGAGTCACAAGGTACATGGAACATAAACTGGGGCTCTGATGACCCAGGTCTGGACCCATAACACTGATAATAAGAGACAGGCTGGTATCCTGCGTTGACAATACAGAGGGTAACTTTACCTAGGATGGCATCCTATTGGTGCTTTAAGCCCATGTAAGTTCCTTAAGACCCTAAAGACACCGGAGCCCATCTGCTCTTGGAAGCTAAGTATGGTCAGCACTTGTAAATATTTGCATGGGGGACTGTCAACAGATACCAGGTACTGTAGTCTATATTTCAAAAGAATGAACTGTCAAACACTTCAAGGATTCCTTGCCTAAGAAAATCCTTTGAAATTCATGGGCTCACCATAATCCAACAGGCAGCTTGAAAGCACATATACACACATGCCTAGGCCTAAATACTCTAAGTTCACCAGGTCCCATCTAATCTTGGAAACTATGCAAGGTTGGCCCTGGTTGGCACATGGATGACAGACAGCTAATGGATACCAGTTGCTGTAGGAGATATTTCAGAGGAAGGATCTGGTAAAACTACCTCTAAAGATTCCTTACCTAAGTTGACACAATGACTGAAAGAGGCCTAACCAACCTAAAGGCACAAGATCCTATCTGATGTTGGAAACTAAGCAAGGTCAGCAATGATTATTATTTGGACAGGAGACTATCAATGAAACTCAGATGCTGTAGGCTTTGAGGAGGGAACTGGCAAAACCACCTCTGAGGATTCCTTGCCTAAGAAATCTCTATAAAATTCATGGGATCACCATATGTTTTCTGATGCTCCAGAGGCTGGGACCTGCAGCAATGGATTCAAGCTACAGGAAAAGAGATTCCACCTAAACATGAGGAAGGATTTCCTGATACTAAGAGCTGTTCAATGGTGGAAAACACTGTCTTAGAGGGGGTGGAGTCTGGATGGCCATCTGTCACAGGGAGCTCTTGGATTGTGTCTTCCAGCATGGCCAAAGGGGGTTGGACTGGCCGGTCCTTAAGGGCTCTTCCAACTCTTTGTTGTTGTTAACCATTTTCGAGTTGATAATGACTCATGATGACCCTGTGGACAAGACATCTCCAAGATTTCCTACCCTCCACTTCTCTGCTTAGCTCCCACAAATTCATGCCTGTGATATCCTTAATAGCATGTGGTCCTCTTAGAATCATAGAATCACAGAGTTGGAAGAGGCCACAAGGGCCATCCAGTCCAACCCCCTGCCATGCAGGAACTCCAAATCAAAGCATACCCATTGAAAGATGGCCATCCAGCCTCTGCTTAAAAACCTCCAAGGAAGGCGACTCCACCACCCTCCGAGGGAGTGTGTTCCACTGTTGAACAGCCCTTACTGTCAGGAAGGTCCTCCTAATGTTGAGGTGGAATCTCTTTTCCTGCAATTTGTATCCATTGTTCCACATCCTAGTCTCTTCTCCTTCTACATCCCTCCATCTTTTCTAGCATTATTATCTTTTCTAGTGATTCATGTTTTCTCACAATGTGGCTGAAGTACAACAACCTTAACTTTATATCTTGTCTTCCAAAGAGATTTCATGCTTGATCTGTTCTAGAATCCATTTGTTTGACTTTTGGGCTGTTCCACAGTATTCTCAGCACTCTTCTCCAGCACCACATCTCAACTGAGTAGATTTTATTTCTATCCACTTTCTTCACTATCCAACTCTCACATTCATACATGGTGATAGGGAATACAATGGCTTGGGGGATTCTGGCTTTAGTACTCTTCTGGATCTTTTCTAGTTGTTTCATTGTTCATTCAGAGGGGCGGGTTATAAAAAATATATTATTATTATTATTATTATTATTATTATTATTGCTCCCCTTCCCATTCTTAGCCTTGTTCTGATCTCTTGGCTGTAATTACCATTGTGATCAATATTTGATCCATTTGATTTTGTCTCTGTCTAAATTGAATTTGTGTAGATCCTCCATGCTCATTATTTTTGTTTTCTTTAAGTTCAGCTATAAGCCTGCCTTTGCACTTTCTTCTTTGATCTTCCTTAGTGGTTGTTCTAGGTCTGTGATGTTTTCTGCTAATAGTATGGTGTCATCTGCGTATCTTAGATTGTTGATGATCCTTCCTCCTATGTTCACTCCACCCTCTTCTATGTCCAAGCCTGCTCTTTGTGTGACATTTTCTGCGTACAAGTTGAACAGACAGGGTGATAAAATTTAGCCTTCCTGAATTTTAAAAGGTTGACAGCAGGACAGGTGTCAATGACTGGGGACCTTCTGTGAAGAAGAGGTAAAAAGTAACCTCAAGGCATATAAGGAAGATCCCATCAAACAGCCTTAATTAGGTGACACATTAAAAATGCTGCGAGACTCATTTTTTTACCACTTAATTCCTTTATTTTTATTCTGAAACAGACCAACATTGCTCTCTTATTGCAAATTGCTTTCCTCCAAGGATTATCTGAGATTCTTTCTTCTCATACTGTGAATATGTACCAATTTCCTTAGTACTGATCTCAAAGTTCAACAGGAATAGTAATATGTCTCTCCACCCCCAAGAGGCATAGTAAATGTCAGAGCCAGAAATCCAGTTGGTGCCTCACATATATAGATCAGAGAATCTTAGAGTCAGAAAGGACCACAGGGGCCATCCAGTCCAACCTCCTCCTGCCATGCAGGAATACACAATAGAAACCCTCCTGAAAATGTCCACCCAATCTCTGTGTAAATACACCCAAGGAAGGAGAGTGCAACACCCTTGAAGAAAGTCTATTCTACTGTTGAAGGGCCAGGAAACCACCAGCTCTCCGAGGAACAGCTGAGGAAGATGAGTGTGTTTAGCCTGGAGAAGGAAAGGTTAAGAAGTCATATGATAGCCCTGTTTAAATATTGGAAGGAGTGTCATATTGAGGATAGAGCAAGCTTGTTTTCTGCAGAACAATGGATGCATACTACAAGAAACCCTATGATTCTATCTTTCCATGGTTGTGCATGGGTGCCAGTCTGCATCTGGCTGAACACTTGCTGTGTAGGTTTAACTGTGCAACACAGCAGTTCAACAGAAGGGATCTGTCACCGAATCAATGGTTCTCTCCTCACAAGAAGATTTACTCTACACAACTCTGGTGTAGGGTCTTTGCTACAATTTTTCCTCTTTGTCATCGACATTTTGACAGTTTTGTAACTTGAACTATTGCTCTGTTGTAGAATACGGTGGCCACAACCTACCGGCATTGTTGAAAGTTTTCATTAGTTCTGGTAGATTAGACGGTATTAATTAACTCCGATTAAGCATTCTTTTAAACTGCCGTAAACTGCCATCTCGACATGGCAGCTTATTAAAGAACATTTTCTGGTTGTTTGTTAAACCAGACTGAAGTGACAATGTAATTATAATTGTTCCATCAAACAGAAAGGTCAGTTGACAAGGCCGCTGTTGCCAAATTAATTACAAGTGGGTGATTCCATTGATTAAAATCCATGACGCAAAGCTAAGAGAGACTTTAGTGGGATGACACATATTGCTGGGATTTCATAGCAATTATCTCCTGCATTCACACAACAAGTCTGACAGGTGGGCCATTGACATCCTCATCTTCCTGAGGTTCTTTACCCAAAGTCAATCTCAGTGGTTTGAATACTTTTTTGTAGAGCTTTCGGGCTATGTGGCCATGTTCTGAAGATGCCAGCCACAGATGCTGGCGAAACGTCAGAAAGGAACACTTCTAGAACATGGCAACGTAGCCCAAAAGCCCCACAAAAAACTATGGATGCTGCCCATGAAAGCCTTCGGCTCCTCAGTAGTTTGCACTTGAGAAAAGATTTAAACCTGGATCTTTCTGGCCTAGATTTCATGTTGATATTGCATACTTCAAGTGTACTTCAACTTGTGGTGGCAGAGTGCTTTCATGCCCAAATTTCTATAGAGGAAGTTTGCCATTGCCCTCCTCTGAAGCTGAGAAGGCGTGACTTGTTTGAGGACACCCAGAGTGTTTCCAAGGCTTGTGGGAATTTGAACTCTGGCCTCCCACAATCCTGGTCCGATACTCAAACTATGATACCACACTAGCTCCTTCTGATCCTCAAGTCATTTCCAATTTATGGTGACCATAAGGCAAACCTATCATGGAGTTTTCTTGGCATGTTTCTTCAGAGAGGGTTTACCATCACCATCCTCATAGGCTGAAAGTGCATGATTTGCCCAAGTGGGTTTACATAGCCAAGGCAGGATTTGAACCTTGGTCTCCAGTGTTGTAGTCCAACACTCAAAGCACTACATCACTTTGTCTCTTAACCACAATACATTTGTATATTACTAGGTTTTTTTTTAAGTTAATACTTTGAAAGAGACAGCACGTTACTGGTGGAAGGAACTAGAAGTTCATAAGGGAAGAAGTAACAACTAAATCTCAATTTCAGTACATACCCCCATGTCTCTATTTGTGGCCCAACACAATTCATGTCTTTGAGTATATTTGCACCCCACTTTTCTGCAATAGGGCAAAAAGCTGCAGGGGTTGCCAGATTCCCAGTCAGGGCCATCCTGATCCATGCCATTGTCCTGCCCTTTCATGTTGCCATTTCACTGAATTCAAAGGCAGAGTCGGTTCTGGAGCTTTTGCCAGAAAGTGGTACAATGGATTTGATGAGTTAAATGAATACAAGTCTCCAGGACCAGATGAACTACATCCAAGGGTATTAAAAGAACTGGCAAATGTGATATCGGAGCCATTGGCAATAATCTTTGAGAACTCCTGGAGAACAGGAGAAGTCCCAGCAGACTGGAGGAGGGCAAACGTTGTCCCCATCTTCAAAAAGGGAAAAAAAGAGATCCCAACAATTGTCGTCCAGTTAGTCTGACATCAATACCAGGAAAGATTCTGGAGCAGATCATTAAACAGAGAGTCTGTGAACATTTAGAGGCCAATGCCATAATCACAAAAAGTCAACATGGGTTTCAGAGAAACAAGTCTTGCAAGACAAATCTGATCTCTTTTTTTTTATAAAATTACCAGTTTGGTAGATGAAGGGAATGCTGTGGATATAGTATACTCGATTTCAGTAAGGCCTTTGACAAGGTTCCCCATGACATTCTTGCAAACAAGCTTGTAAAATGTGGGCTAGACAAGGTAACCGTTACATGGATTTGTAATTGGTTGACTGGTCGAACTCAAAGAGTGCTCAACAACGGCTCCTTTTCATCCTGGAGAGAAGTGACCAATGGGGTCCCACAGGGCTCTGTCCTGAGCCCAGTGCTATTCAATATCTTTATTAATGACTTGGATGACAGAATTGGAGGCATACTTATCAAATTTGCAGATGACCCTAAACTAGGAGGAGTAGCTAATACCCCAGAAGACAGAATCAAAATCCAAAATGACCTGAATAGACTAGAAGGCTGGGCCAATGCTAACAAAATGAAATTCAATGCAGAGAAATGTAAGGTCCTACACGTAGGGCGGAAAAATGCAATGCACAGGTATAAAATGGGGGACATCTGGCTGAATGAAACTACATGTGAAAGGGATCTAGGAGTTCAAGTAGACCACAAGCTGAATAGTGCCACTCTATTTTGCTTTGGTCAGGCCCCACCTGGAATACTGTGTCCAGTTCTGGGCACCACAATTCAAAAAAGATGTGGAGAAACTGGAGCAGGTCCAAAGGAGGGCAACTAAGATGGTGAAGGGTCTGGAGACCATGCCCTATGAGGAGCGCCTTAGGGAACTAGGGATGTTTAGCCTGGAGAAGAGAAGGCTAAGAGGTGATATGATAGCCCTGTTTAAATATTTGAAGGGATGTCATATTGAGGAGGGAGCAAGAGAATAGGACCCAGAACAATGGATGCAAACTGCAGAAAAAGAGATCCCACCTCAACATTAGGAGGAACTTCCTGACAGTGAGGGCTGTTCAACAGTGGAACACACTCTCTCAGAGTGTGATGGAGTCTCCTTCCTTGGAGGTCTTTAAGTAGAGGCTGGATGGCCATCTGTCAGGGATACTTTGATTTGGAGTTCCTGCATGGCAGGGGGTTGGGCTGGATGGCCCTTGTGGTCGCTTCCAACTTTGTGATTCTATGATTCTATGAATTATGCCACCTGGCAAAGACCTGGGGGCCCTTTTCCAACTATGCAATTCTGTCACTAGATCTAGACTGGCAAAAAGGGGTATTTTCATGCCTGCATGAAAGTGTAGTCTTTAGATGACTCACACTGAAAGTTTGGCATGAACGCACTTCTTTTTCATTTTAGTGAGGAAAAAGCAGCTTGAAAAAGGACCTGCTTTTCCCAGCTTCTTTTTAAAAAGGGTGTTACAGTGCAGCTGTGTCTAAATGCTGCAGTGCAACTGTGCAGCTTTTTAAAGCTCCCAAACCCTAGCTCCAGCTCTAATCTGAACCCTAGACATGCGTAGTAGGGACTCTGGGATGCTGTAACTGTTATGCAACTGCGCATAAAATGTCAATTCATTCATAAAACAAAGAAGTTTATTCATAAACTTAAACTGTAACGGATTTAATATCTTTTTAATGGGGCAGGGATGCAGTTTGTTTTATTGATGTAATAGTATTTCAATGTGTAAGCCACCTCAATAGATCTCAAAGGGGTGAGGTAATTATTATTATTATTATTATTATTATTATTATTAAATAAAGGGCTTCATTCATGGTGCACCGATACAACTGCACACTTTAAAAAGGGAAGCGAAACCACAATGGTAATTTGACAGATCTTCATAACTGCACAGTTCATGTGTGATGTACCAGTGCAACTGCGCAGTTCGCAGCCAGCAACAACAACAAAAAAATAATAAAGGTTCAGTGTGGCCAAAAGCCCCATTCATTGCCACCCGTGCAGCTGCTCCGCCTGTGTTTCTAGCACCCTGACAGCTTCCAATGTAGTTGCTGAGCAACAGAAAAGACTTCATATAAGTCGTCCCCACACCTCCTCAGTGTAGCTGCCCTATGCCTTTTTATTACACACCTGGGACTTGCAGTGCAGCTGCTAAGTATTAAGGAAAAGGCAACTTCATGTTGCCCTTTCCTGCCAATCTAGAAAGCTCCAATGATTCCATGACAGCATCCTATGGAATCCTGAGATATGTAGTTCAGACAGGGGAATTTGGAATTCTCAGCCAGAGAGTTCTAGCACCTATCATCAGCCCCAGCCCTAGACTGAGGAATGACCTGCCAGAAGAGATTCATCAGCTTAATACGCTATCTGAATTCACAACAGCATTAAAGACCAGTCTTTTCCAGCAGACTTATCTAGATGATTTTTAAATTGTAAATTATAATGATAAATTTTAAATGTGGATTGTTTTAATATGTTCACATCTTATTTGTCCTTTTAAATTGATGTGTGATTTAACTGGTGTGTGAAGTTGAATGCTTTCATGGCCAGCATCCATAGATATTTGTGGGTTTTCCGGGCTATATGGCCATGTTCTAGAAGAGTTGATTCCTGATGTTTCACCAGCATCTGTGGCTGGCTCTTCAGAGAAGATGCCAGCCACAGATGCTAGCAAAATGTCAGGAATCAACTCTTCTAGAACATATAGCCCGAAAAACCCACAAATATCTATGACTGATGTGTGTTTTAACTGAGTTTTTTGTTTGTTAATTGTTGTTGTTCCCCACCTTGATCCATGGAGAGAGGCAGGTAAGAAATACATCCATCACCACCACCACCACCACCATCATCATCATCATTATTTTCCAAACTGCCAATCCCAGGATTTTATAGGATGCAGCCATGGCAGTTAAAGTGCAATCATGGTGCTAAAATGTTGTAGTGAGAAAGTTCCCTTGGTGCGCTACCCCTGGGGATGAGATGAATCTTGAACTCGGAGCAAAGGCACTCTGCTCCCTTTCAAAGTTTGTTGGGCCCTTGTGCCATTTTGAGAGCTGCTCTTGTTATAATTAGTTTCATCCCTGTCACCACCAGCTTCCAGGCCATCCAAACAAAAAACATTGAATTGGCACCGTCATGCATGAAATTATTTCTTTTTCAGGAGCAGAATGTTTCCAATTGACATCAAGAGGAGGTATTATTTGTGGGCTGCCAGCAAACTGTGTGAAATGAAAACCCTTCGGTTCTAAGAGGTTCTTACAGCTTCTGATGGCAACCAGGGGCAATGGAGAATGCAGTTTCACTCTGCCAAGGAAATAGTGGTGGGAAAGTGAGAAATGCAGAAGGAAGGGAAGGGGATGAATTGTCACACCCATGCAAAACACAGCCCAGAAAGGCATCCAACGGCCACAGTTTGCACCAGCTGCCATTTCTAAGCATGCACCTTCCTGCCAAGGTATTGGCTTGGCACTACCCCAGATATAGCCAGAGTCGGGGGGGGGGGGTTGTCTTAAGCTACCCTGCAGGAACATTTCTGTCCAAAGCAGAATGCCTACTTCCAGTTCAAGTGTACAGATGCAAAGTTGCACTGGTGGTGCCGTTCTGATGCGCACAGGTGCATGTGCACATTGTCCGTGGGACCACATTGTCCATGGAAGCACATGCACATTAGATTGTCTGGTTGGTCACACATTTGGTGTCCCAGGCTGCATCTACACTGAGAATTAATGCAGTTTGACACCGCTTTAACTTGCCATTCCCTAGCATTAAGCCATGGCAGTTAAAGTAGTGTCAAGCTTCATTAATTCTGCAGTGCAGAGTCAGCCTATGTCTCTATTAATTAAACTATTAATGTACATTGACCATGGTTATGCCTACACTGCAGAATTAATGCAATTTGAGACACTAAATGCTATGGAATTCTGGGATTTCTAGTTTTGTGAGATGTTTAGCCTTCTCTTTAAGAGATCTGTGGTGCCACGACAAATGACAAATCCAAGAATTCTCAAGCATTTAGCCATGGCAGTTAAAGTGGTGTCAAACTGCATCAGTTCTGCAGTGTAGAATCAGCCTATGGACTTTATCACGCAGGGAAAATAGGGGGACTTAAACATTGATTATCCCGCAAAAATTGTGCAAGCATGATTAACATTTTCACATATATCTTGATTAAATTGCTATTATCCCAGGAATAAACAGGTAATAAACAGCAACAAATCATTCACAGGATTTCCCCATGAATTATTTGTTGCTATTTATTGTCTGTTTATTCCGAGGATAATGTCACTTTAATTGTGACATCATGTGATAATGCGAAACGCAATTGCACAATTTTCATGGGATAATCACAGTTTTCCCCATGTGATAAAGTCCTATGTCACAGCTAAGTAAACTATTAATGTTCATTGATCATGGCTGCACCTACACTGTAGAATTAATGCACTTTGACACCTCTTTAACTGCCATGGCTCAGTGCTAGGGAGTTCTGGGATTTGTCGTTTTCTGTGACGTTTAGCCTTCTCTGTCAGAGGGCTCAAGTGCCCCAACAAACTACAAATCCCAGGATTCCATAGGATGGAGCTATGGCAGATAAAGTGGTGTCAAGTAGCATTAATTCTCCAATGTAGCCGCAGCCTAAGTCCAGATAGCCACTGACATTTCACAGGTGAGAACAAGGACACAGGTGGCCAAGCAGCATCAGTGCATGATCAAAATGAGAAAAGCTATGAATGAGGAAGAACAGACAGGTTAGGAAAGTCTGCAGCAGTTTGCTTTTGCCTAAGCCTTCTGGGAAGGGCAAGATTCCACCTCCTCTTCTTTCCCTCCTTCCGAGTGCAAAGTATGTTTGAACTCAGGTCCAAAACATACTGCAGAAATAATCCAGTTTGAGACCCCTTAACTGATCTGGCTCAGTGCTAGGGGATCCTGGGAACTGTAGTTTATTGTGGCACCAAAGCTCTGACAAAGAAGGCTAAATGTCTCACAAAACTACAGTTCCCAGAATTCCCTAGCATTGAGCCAAAGCCGTTAAATCTGTCTCAAACTGGATTATTGCTGCAGTGTGTTTTGGAACTCAGTTTGCAGCAATGGAAGTAAGCTCCGGAGAAAGAGGGAAAGCGTCGGGAGGAAAGAAAACATGTGATGTTTTAAAAGCAGCTGAAAAAATGGGCTCAGAGAGGATCAAGAGAAATCTAAACTAATAAAGCTGAACATTATGGGTTCAATTACACACATGTACCATTCAACATGTAGTGTGCAACACAATCAATGCATAATTTTGTACAAGGAAATCTAAGCTACTCACCTCAGTATAGGATCCCAGCCTTTGGCTTAGATCTAATTGCAAGGAATCAATGGGATTTACATAAGTGTTGGCTGACAATTTTGCATGTTATTCAACAGGTCTTTCCTAGTTGGGATGATTCTGCATCTGGCCCATTACTGTCTACTTCAATTCACAGTTACTTTCCAGGTTTTTGAGTAGGGAAATGCCATATCCTTTTTGTACAAAGATGTTTTCTGCTCAGAAAACAGCATTTTCTGCACACAAGACAAAATTCTTGCAAAAGAAGCAAATTAATCGCACAAAAAAACAGGACTTTCTTCACACAGATGTCATTTCCTGCACTGAAAATGCTGTTCTCTATGCAAAAAAAGAAAACCAAGGAAATTGATGTGAATTTTTCACACAGCATAAGTCGTGACTTGAAAAAATTGTCACCCATGTTTCCTAATGCCCAAGAAACCTGATTTTCCACCATATTTTGAATATTTTCAAATTTCTGTCCCTCAGTTTCAAGTGAAGATATGTAAAGATCAATCCTGTGACAAGATTTCCAGATAATGTGGCACTCTCATTTTGGTTCTCTGAACAGGCCAAAGTTCCTCAAATTTATAGTTTTTTGTGGGTTTTTCAGGCTATGTGGCCGTGTTCTAGAAGAATTTATTCCTGGCATTTATCCTGCATCTGTGGCATCTTTGAAGACGCCAGCCACAAATGCAGACAAAGCATCAGGAATAAATTCTTCTAAAACACAGCAACATAGCCTGAAAAACCACATAAAAAATATGGGTGCCGGCCATGAAAGCCTTTGACTTCACATTCCTCATATTTATTATTAATAATAAAAAAAATTTTAAAAAACAAGAACAAGGGGTTTGCAAATTGCACTACTGGAAATGGTGTTGTTGTTGTTGTTTGCCTTCAAGTTGTTTCTGACTTATGGTGATCCTTAGAGGAACCTTTCACAGGGTTTTGTTCAAGGGAGGTTGCCCTTGCCATCATCTGATGCTGAGAGAGTGTGACTTGCCCAAGGTCATCTAGTGGGTTTCATGTCCAAGCTGAGCGTTGAACTCTGGTCTCCAGAATTGTAGTCCAATGCTCAAACCACTACGCCACATACTTAGGGATCTCGATACAGATACAGAGATTGTGGATCCCAAACAGTTACTCCCTCCCCCCCCCCAAACAGTCATCTTGTCCTGTCTTGTTGTTTCTTGTTGTGTGCCTTCGAGTCATTTCCGACTTATGACGACCCTATCCCAGGGTTTTCTTGACAAGATTTGTTCAGAGGAGGTTTGCCATTGCCTTCCCTTGAGGCGGAGACTTGCTCAAGGTCACTCAGGAGGTTTCCATGACCAAGTGGGGATTCGAACCCTGGTCCCCAAAGTCATAGCTCACACTTCCTCACTAGAAACTATAATATGATCAAATACAACAAAGAGGCAATGAAGACGTCTGTTCACTGCTGGTGCTCAAGGAATAGAGAAAACTGAAGACCGTATGGATCCTGTGGAGGTTTGCAAGGCAAAGAATACACAGTCACGTTAATAAGTGGAGCCCAGTTCCCCTCTAAGCCCCTCAAACCCTGAGAGGTGAAGTCTGCACCTAAAGAGCATCTGCAAAACAGCTTTTAATGTATGGTCCATCGCTATGGCAACCAGCATCCCTTTAGCCTCTGCTGGATGGCCATAAATATCAAAGCGCCCTGGGGAAGGTTTAACATCACTGTTTGTTTAACTCTCTTGTGGTTTTCTTAAAATATATTATTAATTAACATTGAAACATTACCAAACACATTTAAAAACGGAACAATAACCACCACTGGCTCACTGATCTATACAGAATGTAGAATTCAGAAGCATGGGATTTTGTGACACCTTTGAGACTAACTGCATGAATGAAGTTGTAGCCTACGTTTGAGTGGACTTGGTCTACTTCATCAGATGCATGGCAACGTTGCACAACTAAACTGAGACCCTAAATATACAACCAATACTTAGCAATGCAACCATATATGCAGTGAATGCACAATATGCAACCCTGTGCCAAGCACAGTGTGCATCCATGCACAATGACACCGCATGAGCAACTCCACTTCCACTAGGGACATAATGCACCATTCATTTTCTCCTTGAAGGAAGCAGCAAGTAATTTTAGCAATTTTCTTTCTGTTGTGAGAAAGACTTTGAAAATTACAAATTTCAAAGCCTATTTGCAATTCAGGACGTATTCTGCACCAAATTGACAGATGCTTGTTTTTTCAGCACCGAAAAAGATATTTCTATGCAGAAATATTATTTTTTGTTCAAGCAAAGATGTTTCCTGTGTATAAAATACTGTTTTCTGTGCAAAACAACGACATGCAAATTCTGCACAGATGAAATCACAAATCACAAAAACATCTTTCTCAGACATTTTAAAATATATTTTCATCCCTAACTTCTGCTTCAGACAATAATGTGCAGCTGCTTGCCATGCGAGGTGGCTTATGGGTAGAATCAATTGCTGAATGGTAAATCATAAGTAAATCCCATTGACTCAGCGAGTCTACTCTAATTGGAATTAACAATAGGGTTTGAACCATTGCATCCTCAAAAGAGCAGGAAACCAAAATGAGGGCAGGGAGAATGGAAGACACCCCCACAAAGGACCCAGGGATCGAAGTAGACATCTGTTGCAGAGGAATCACAAAGACTATGAATCTGAAGAGAAAGGAAGGACTGTGAACTGCTGGGGAGGAGGCTGCGTTATCCACAGCGGTGCACTTTTTGCAAACATATGTCGCTTATCTCAACTGTCAATAAAATTGCTCCAGAAACTTCAAGAAAGGCCTGTGCCTCCCTTCTTGTTCCATTTTTGGCATTCATAAATGGGTGTTGGGAAAAAGTCAAACGCATAAAATCTTGGGAGACAACTGCCTGGCAGAGCCCAGCCTGTCAGTTAGAAAATGTCATCCCTTTGAAACTCCAGTGTGTTTGTCTGCCAGGAGCAGAGGAATTCATGATGCCGTTGGAAACAACAAAAACAAAATAAAGGGGGGGATTAAAGCCAACTTTAAGGTGGTCCTTCCTTTGTCTCTTTGTCCTCCTCTTCAGAGGAGAGATGGAAGAACCCCTCTCTGATCAGACAGAAGTGTTTATCCTGCATTTCTACAGGTGTTCTCCAAGCCAACGGTTTCTTGCCACTGTCGGGAAGAGGACAGATGACACAGAAAGGATCAACCTTCCTGAAATCTCGGGGGCTTCTCAATCAGACAGAACTCGGATGCTCTTTCCAAGCAATATTCCAGACAGCTCAGCCTTGGTCAGCATCCCTTGAGCCACAAATCCAAGCCAGATTGTCTCTCCAACTGGTGACACAGATGTTCTTGTCAGTCCCTTCCTCAGTCTTCAGATTTCTCCCTTGTCTTTGGAGGATCTCAAGGGAGGTTCTGAAATGTGATGCTCTTTACTTCTTATCCTCCTCACAAAGGGGAGGAGGTGCACTATGCTGAAGAGATACATGGGGTGGGATACGTAGAATCATAGAATCATCGAGTTGGAAGAGACCCCAAAGGTCATCCAGTCCAACCCCCTGCCATGCAGGAACAAGGCACCCCCAACAGAGGGCCATCCAGCCTCTTTTTAAAGGCCTCCAAAGAAGGAGACTCCACCACTTTTCAAGGAAGTGTCAACCACTGTTGAATAGCTCTTACTCTCAGGAAGGTCTCCTTAATGTTGAACTGGAATCTCTTTCCCTCTAGTTTGAATCCATTGTTCCAGGTCCTATTCTTTGGAGCAGCAGAAAACAAGCTTGCTCCATCCTCAATAATAATAATAATAATAATAATAATAATAATAATAATAGTTTATTTATAGCCCGCTCCTCTGTACATACACTCGGAGCGGGGTACAAGTAAAAAAAACCATAGATTAAAACAACCCCATAACCCGTTTCCAAACCTCCCACCCCTTAAAAATAGATTAAACCGGCAGTGATTAAAACAGTAATTATTTAAAAACATATAACAACATCCTAACCCTTCCTTATGCAGCCACGTCATAAGTGGGGATCAGAAACATGGGAGTAGGCAGGAAATCAAAGTCTGGGACCGAAGCCGGGGATAGGGAATTTCAGGGGAAGGCCTGCCGGAAGAGATGCGTCTTTAGGGCTTTTTTGAAGCAATCTAAAGATGTCATGAGACGCATCTCATCCGGCAGACCATTCCAGAGCTTGGGAGCGGTCGCAGAAAAGGCCCTCTGGGAGGTCTGCGCCAGCCTGGTCTTGATAGGCTGTAGTAGGTTCCTCCCAGAGGATCGAAGTGTGCGGGGAGGATCGTACGGGGAGAGGCGGTCCCTGAGATAAGATGGGCCTGAGCCATGTAGGGCTTTAAAGGTTAAAACCAGCACCTTGTACTGTGCCCGGAAACTAATTGGCAGCCAGTGGAGAGATTTAAGCACTGGTGTTATATGTTCTCTCCTAGATGTCCCAGTAACTAATCTGGCTGCCATGTTTTGAACCAATTGAAGTTTCCGGGTTAGGCACAAGGGCAGCCCCATGTAGAGCGCGTTGCAGTAGTCTAGTCGTGAGGTGACCAAAGCGTGTACCACAGTTTCCAAATCCCTCATCTCCAGGAAAGGGCGCAGCTGGCGTATCAGCCGAAGCTGATAACAGGCACTCCTTACCGTCGCATTCACCTGACTAGTCATGTGAAGTGACGAGTCTAGGAGTACCCCCAGACTGCGAACAGGGTCCTTCGAGGATAGTGTGATTCCATCTAGGACCGGGAGTTGTATTTCCAGGCCTGGTTTCGGGCCGGTGACTGTCAGTACCTCCGTTTTGTCTGGATTCAGTCTCAATCTGTTTTCCCTCATCCAATCCATTACCGCTGCCAGGCAGTCATTGAGAGAGGAGACACCATCTGAGGTCTGAGCAGACGATCTGGTCATGGAGAAATATATCTGAGTGTCATCAGCGTACTGATGACACTGAGCTCCATGCCTCCGAATGATCTCACCCAGCGGCTTCATGTGAATGTGACACCCCTTCAAATACTTAAACAGGGCTATCATATAACCTCTTAACTGACTCTTCTCCAGGCTGAACATACCCAGCTCCCCTAAATCTCTCCTCATAGGGCATGGTTTCCTGACCCTTCACTCTTTTGGTTGCCTTCCTCTGGATGTGCTCCATCTTTTCAATGTACTTTTTGAATTGGGGGAGGTGGGGCTGGGATTGGATATTTTAACTGTTGTTGTTTTAACTTTTTTTTCTGTATCCTGCCCCGATTGCTTGCTCAGAGGTGCGGGCTAGAAATAAAAATTTATTTTATTATTGTTGTGGTGGTGGTGGTGGAATAGAGTGGCAGTATTACTTCTCTTGATCTAGACACTATATTTCTATTAGAATCACATTGGCTTTTTTAGCTGCCACATCACACTGTTGGCTCATGTTCACATCATTATATCATCAATGATTTTCCTTTAAGAAGAAAGGGCCTGAACAGGCAGGATAAAATAAAGCTGCTTCAGGTCACTTTAGTGGCTGTTTATATCTTGGTTCACAAGAGCAGAATCTCAACCACTTGATAGCCCACTGAGAACAATTTGCTAAGCACTGTGAAGATAATAGGTTTGTTGTGGAGTTTTCAGGCTATGTGGCCATGTCCTAGAAGAGTTCTTTTCAGAAAATTAAGACAGATCCAGTAGGTGTAAACCTGGCCTTTGTTTGTCCAATGTTAATGGATAGTTTTCAACTTGTGTAATGGGAATTTTCAATGCCTTGGTCCCAACCAAGCAGTTGTAAGGCACATGTTAAGAAAGGTCTCCCTGGATCTTTGTAATCCATATGGTTTTGCCTATGTGATAATTATCAGCAGGTTTGTAATACTCCATTTGGGGTCAAGGTTTTGGAGCATGTGGTGGAAACAACAAAAACAAAATAAAACATGCGGGGATTGAAGCCAACTTTCAGCTGGTCCTTCCCTTGTCTCTGCATCTATTCTCTTTAGAGAGGCAATGGAAGGATCCCTCTCTGATCAGACAGAAATGTTTATCTTGCTCCAAGGCATGGTCCCAACCAAGCAGTTGTAAGGCACTTGTTAAGAAAGGGCTCCCTTGATCTGTGTGATCTAGATGGTGTGCCCCCAGATCTGGATGAGATTGATTATCTGGATCCTTTCAATCTGGCTTCAGGCCTGGTTACGGGACAGGGGCCCTGTTCACATGGGCCAAATTAAATGTCCTTCTCCCAACCTCCTGGTGACCAGTGGGGATGAGGCAGAGCCTAATCCCTGGTTCAGGCGTGAACTGTGTGGATGACATACAATTCAGCACAAACATTGGTTTCAATAAAATCACCTTCTCCATCAAAGGGATGGGGATTTAATCAGTTTCTCCCTCATCCTCCTGCTTTCTCTTTTCATCCTCATCTTATTTCAGTTGCCTAAAACTGAGTTCAAAGTGCAAAGGCTGTTTATACTCAATTAACTCAAAAAGGGGATGGGAAGAGGAGCTGGCTGTATTTTGCTCCTCCCAGTAGGCTTAGTCAAAAACAAACTGCTGCAGCCTCTCCTAGCTTGTGTTTTCTTCCTCATTCATAACTTTTTCCATCTTTGGAGTTTATCACATGGGAAGAATTTCTCCCAATTTCGAACGGAGCCAATTTGAATTCATGTAAATTTGCTAGTTTAGCAAATTTACGTGAGTTCTAGTTGCGTTCGGAATGCTTTCAGAGTGACTTCCCATTCCCCAAAAATGTCCCTCCATTGTCCGAAATTGCATGAGATAAGTTATCATGCAATAACGTGAAACCCCATGATTGCATTCGGATTGCCTTTGGAGTATACCCCCAAATTCCCTCATGTGATAAACTCCTTTGTTACACTTGATGTTTCATGGCCACATGGAACATGAGACTTTTCCTGGAATAAGTCCTCAGCTCGTACTCTTCTCAATGACTCTTCACCTATCCCAGTTCAAAATACATCCCTGAATTTCTATCCTTGGAGTCTCCAGTTTGGATTTAGCTCCATCCAGAGGAGGTATAGCGCTTTTCTGTCGTTACTTAAAGGACAGAAAGGGACTTATTTATTTATTTTAAGAAAGAAAAAGGGGATAGAGGCAGCTATGAATTGTCTGATGTACTCTCCTGGTACCAGAAAGGAAAATAGCTTTTCATTAATGTCTGTTTCCCTGGAAAAGTGTGTTAAAAATTACAGCTAAGCTATAAAAATAATCCTTCACACAGGTGGTTGTATGTGTGAGTGTGTTTGTTTTCCCTCCAACTTTATTGCCTTTCTGTTGCCCTCCAACCAAACGATTAAAATGGACCGTATATAAAACAATGTCGCAAGACAACAAGCTCGACGGTGCCTCGTGCTCTGGCAGCCTGCCCAGGACTTGAAAATGTAATAAAAACTGGAGGAGAAGTCTTTGTGCTCTCCAGTAAGAAGTGCAGAAGCCCAGCCAAGAGGGAGAAGAGAGAAAGCCACTGTTCTCTGGGGCTGGAAGGAAGCATCTCTTTCTCCCTGGGCTACTCTACATATAAATGTATTGTGCGAATTGCTTCCGATTTTCACACATATGCATCAACATTTAATTGTCTTCTCTTTCTTGTGCATATTCACATTGATTTGCATGTATTCTCTCTCTCTCTCCCAAAAATGCATACCCATCCAAATTCCTGTGAAGGAGGTGGACTGCCACATATTTAATAATATGTATCCTTGTGGATACTCCGGTAAAAACTGTGTCAGCATATATAAAAATGGGATTGAATGGCTGCTGGATAAAGATGCCAAATGATGCAACACGTGACTGATGCAAGAGGATTATTGCAGACACCTGAGTGAAATGATCATGTCATGGACAAAGTTGTTGGTTTGTATATTGTGCTGTAATGAGCCCTGGTGGCACAGTAGTTAAATGCCTGTCCTGCAGCCACTCACTCAAAACCATAAGGTGGCAAGTTCAAGAACAGCAAAAGGGCTCAAGCTCGAATCAGGCTTGCATCCTTCTGAGAGCGATAAAATGAGTACTCTGATTATTTGGGGCAAGTATCTTACAGATGTAAACTGTTTAGACACCCCTTAGGCGGGGTTTTTTTTAAGACCTCCAGAGAAGGGAGCTCCACCACCCTCCAAGGGAGCATCTTCCACTGTCAAACAGCTTTTGCTGTCTTCAAATATTTTTGCAGGATTATCATATCACCTGCTTCTTCCCAGGCTAAACATACCCAGCTCCCTAAGCCTCTCCTCATAGGGCAGGGTTTCCAGATCTTTCACCATTTTAGTCACCCTCCTCTGGACACCCACCAGCTTCTCCACATTTTTAGCTGCCACATCACACTGTTAACTCATGTTCAACTTCTGATCTACTAGGACTCCTAGATCCCTATGCCAGGGTCCCCCATCCTATATTTATGCATTTCATTTTTTTTCACCCTAAGTGCAGTGCCTTACATTTCTCTGTGTTAAAATTCATTTTGTTATCTTTGGCCCAGCTTTCTAAACTGTTCAGGTCATTTTGAAATTTGATCCTGTCCTCTGGAGTATTAGGTACTCCTCCTACTTTAGTGTCATCTGCAAATTTGATAAGCATGTTCTCTATTCTTTTATCCAAGTTAGTGATAATGATGTTGAATAGCACTGGGCCCAGGACTGAACCCTGTGGCCAGAGTATTTTTTAACATAATTTTTATGGTTGAATTGACAAATTGTTAACTTACAATAATGGCATTAATGAATGTACAATTTTTTTAAAAAGAAGAAAAAGACAGAAGAAATAGGGGAAAGAGGGGGGGGGACAGAAAAAGAAAAGAAATGGTGTATCCCACCCTTCCACCACCAGTACTAAACATGTATTTGTAAAAACATAGAAGTGTTAAATTTCCAACCCATACAATTTACAGTTGGTGACATATATCATTATTTTCATCCCTCTCTATGGAGTTTATCCCATGAAGGAGATTGAGAGTTTGTCATGTAAATATCCCGGGAAAATTGCGTAATTACAAGAAACAATTTCACACAACATCGCACAAAACCTGCCATTAAAGTGGTCACAAAGAAGCATTAATGCACATCTTTTTTATTTTCAGGATTTCATTAGTCACATTAACAAATATAAAGCAAAGGAGTTTTTCAATCATGTACACAAATCCGTAGTTGATCTCTGTCCTTCCTCTGACCTATGAACATTTCTTGTTTAGTTTTAGAGCAGCAATTCTCAAATTTTTGCCCTCTGGGTGTTTTGGACTTCACTTCCCAGAAGCCCCTAGACAGTTTAGACAGCAATCAGAAATTCGGGGATATGAAGTCCACAACATCTGGCCAACCAAAGTTTGGGAACCACTGTTTTATATGTCTTTTTATAGTTTTTGTTTTTATTGTTTTAACGTTTTAGGATTTTTAACTGTTTGGGCATGTACTATTTTTAATTGCATTTTATTCTTTTAATGAGTTATGTGTTTTAATACTATCTATATTAGTTTAATTATATTTTAGTGTCCATACTTGTATTTTTATTGCATTTTTTTAATTTTCAATCTGCCTTATATCCCAAAAGTGAGATATAAATATAATAATATTACTAATAGGATTTTGACTACTAAAAGGATGTTAAGAAGCTGGAGCAGGTCCAGAGAAGGGTCTGGAAACCATGAAGACCTTTGAGGACAGATTTAGACAGCTGGGGATGTTTAACCTGGAGAAAAGAAGGTTAAGAGGTGATACGATAGCCTTGTTTGAATATTTGAATATAGGTATCATATTGAGGATGGAGTAAGCTTTGTTTTCTGCTGCTCTAGAGAATGGGGCATGGAGCAATGGATGGAAACTCAAGAAAAAGAGATTCCACCTCAACATTAGGAAGAACTTCCTGACAGTAAGAGTTGTTTGATGGTGGAAGACAGTCCCTCAGAATGTGAAGGAGTCTCCTTCTTTGGAGGTTTTTAAACAGAGGCTGGATGGTCATCTGTCGAGGGTGCTTTGATTGTGAGTTCCTGTATGGTGTGGGGGGGGGGGTTGACTATATGGCTCCCGTAGTCTCTTCCAACTCGATGGGGATTATCACATGGAGGTTTACCGCACTTACATCATTGGCAAATGCTCCAAAAGCGCAGAGGCAAGATAGCCGGTCACGCTTCTGAAACGTCATTGAGGCATGCCACTCCTCTCCAGTCAAATAACAGGAACTTTCGTTATTCAATAAGTGGCTGCTCCGCAAACACTTTGTCGGCAGAAATGGAGCGGCACACCCCAATGAAGCTTCAGAAACACGACTGGCTATCCCATCTCCATGCTTCTGGAGCATTTTGCCAATGATTTAAGCATGGTAAGAGCCTTTGAGTGATAATCCCCTATGATGTTCTGATTCTAATATTAATACTAAAGGTAGGTAAAGGTATTCCCTGCTGAACAAGTTGTCAAGTCATGGTCTGTCATGGCCAGCCAAGAGTTGGAGTCAGAGGATGAGGAGGAGGACATGGCTCCTCAGGAGCAAGAGGAATTGGAGGCTAGGCCAGGTCCCAGTTCTGCCATGCCAGACCCTAGCCCTGACAATCCAGCTCCAGGAGTGGAAGCACAGCCAGGCTCTGGCACTGTGGAGCTCCCTTCAGGGGCTCAGTAGATGAGTGTGGGCTCCAGGGAGGAATCTGGCTTGGAGGTTCCCTCCTTTAAGGAGCAAAGGGCTGAAAGTGCTTGTGTCCAGCGATCTCGCAGGCTGGTTGAGAAACAAGCTCTTAATAAGGCTCAGCTGATACTAGGCAGGGTGTCGGCTACTTAAACACCTGTGAGAGGCCATCCCTTTGCCAGAACTTATTGTAAGTCTTTTGGTGTGGCTGTGTGCTGGCTTTGTGCATTTGGATTTCTAGTCTTGCTTTGACTTTGGAACGTTTTTGGACCTTTGCTGTTTTTGCCTTGCCCTGACCTTGGAACGGACTGACTTTGTTGCTTTCTCCAATCCTGACCTCTGCTCTGGCTTTTGGACTATTCTTTGGAACAAGATTCAGGTTTGTCAAACGGCCTTATCAGCTTTGTTGGTGTGTGCTGGCCTCAGTCCGGGACATGTTTGACCATAGGGGCCAGGGCTCATCTCCATTACTAAGCCAGAGAGCCAACGTTGTCAGAGAGTACTCTGTAATCATGTGGCCAGCATGATTACACAGAACACTGTTTACCTTCCCACCAAAGTGATACCTATTTATCTACTCATATTTGCATGCCTTTGAACTGCTAGGTTGGGAGAAGCTGGGACTAGTGATGGGAGCAAACCCCATCATGCAGCACCTGGGCCCCAAATTGCCAACCTGCCAATCTTGCAATCAACAGAATCAGCGTCTTAACTACTTGAGCCACCGCGTCCATAGTAATATTAATACTACTACTAATAATAATTTTGTCAGATGCAACATAGGTCCATGGGGGGAAGAGGGCTGACAAAGAGCAACCTTTTCATCTGCTGAGTTGCACAATTCTGGCATGTGATGACTGGAAGATTGGCTGTTGGGAAATGTCTTTGTGCAAAAGGACAGCATGCAGGCTGGCCTCACGCTATCTGTTCAGCTTTCTCCATGTGGTTAATTACATCTGAGGATGAGATAGTACAAAAGGTGATAGACAGAGTTGCAGGTGGGGTGGGGAATACTGCTCTGTACCCAACCGCTGTGCAAAAATTCAGATATTTACTTGACTATAATTTGACCTCATATATAAGCTGAGGGCAGGTTTTAGGGCCAAAATTATGGGTTTTGATATGACCCATTGATAAATCAAGGATCAAACTTAAAGAGCATTTAACAAAGGATGTAAAGGAAGAAGCAAAGGAAATCAATGCCAATGAAGTTACAAAATTCCAGCAGGAGTATGCTCACCTAAAGGCTGGATGGATGAGAGAGTAGAGGGGAGTCAGTTCTTCCAGAACAGATTATAGTCTGTCACCAGTGGATGAATTAATATAAATTCAAGAAACATAACTACTAGAGAAAAATAGGGAGAAACTTTAGTTAAAACATCTTACAATAAAATAATTATGGTTATAAATCTCTTTAGTTAAATATATAACCATTACATTTTTTTAAAGGATGAAAGAACTGATTACAGTTTTCAAGCAAGTATACTGCACAAGTCCACCATCTTGTCAGTTAAAAATCATAGTGTCACTTTAACATTCAGACATAGTAATGTGTCAGATTAATGGCAACATTTTGTGCAAACTATAGGCAATTTTTTAAAATCTGCAAAAAATGCCTCAGTCCCTTGGTAAAATGCTTAAAAAGTTAATTGCGTACATTTTGACTGCAAAAAGAAGTTCAAATGACCAGCACTAATATAACCCCAATAAAGCACAGTACTTACATTGACCAGTGGATAAGTCAACTCTGGTTTTTTGGGCCAATATTTTGACTAAAATGTCTAGACTTATACATGAGTATACACAGTATATGCCATTTTTCTCCACGAGTAAGATTCAAGAAACAGGAAACCAATCAAAATCCACAGTGAACTCTTAAAACAATGAAAATAATCACAATTAAAACAATATAAAATCATTTAAAAACATAAAATTAAAAAAAATACTGAACCCAATAAAAAACCACCCCTAGTACAGCTACATATTAAAAGCCTGCTTGAACAAAAATATCTTTGCTTGCCAGCAAAAGGAAACCAGGGGACCAGCCTAGCTTCCTGCATAAGGGGGGTTCCAAAGGGTGGGAGCAGCCACCAAGAAGGACCCATCCATCTCTCATGTCCTCACTAGATGTACATGTGATTATGGCAGGACTGAAAGACCTTCCCTGCAGATCCTAAAACTCTGGCAGATTCATAAGAGAGATACAGAGCCTGGACATAAGTGGTGGGTGGAAGAATATCATAGAGCTGCAAGGAACTTCAACAGCCACCTAGTAAAACCTGCTACACGACGAAAGCATTCCTGAGAGATGGCCATCCAACCTCTATTTGAAGATGTCCAAAGAAGAAGTGTCCGTCACTCTGTGAGGAAGTCCATTCCAATCTGAACAGATCTTGTTGTCACAAAGATCTTCCTAATGTTGAGGTGGAATCTCATTTTTTGTAGTTTGAATCTGTTGCTCCAGTTCCTTGTCTCTGAAGCAGCGGAAAACAAGCTGGCTACATCCTCAATATGTCGTTGTTGTTGTGCGCCTTCAAGTCATTTCTGACTTATGGCGACCTTAAACAAACCTATCACTGAGTTTTCTGGGAGTTTTCTTCAGAGGGGGCTTGCCTTTGCCATCCTCTGAGGCTGAGACAGTGTGACTTGCCCAGGGTCATCCAGTAGATTTTTATGGCCAAGCCAGGACCCCCTTTCAAATGGCTATCATGTCCCCTTTTAACCTTCTCTTCTCCAGACTACACATACTTTTGACCATTTCGGTCACTCTTCTTTGGACACACTCCAGCTTGTCAGTATCCCTCCTGAATTGTGGTGCCCAAAACAGGACATAATAGTCCAGGTGACTATTGGTACTATTACTTCCCTCACACTACACAGTAGACTCCTATTGCTGCGGCCTAGAATCGCATCACATTAGAGCTCTTTGACTGAGAATTCTCAGTGCCCCTCAATAAACTGCAATCCCAGAATTTCATGGGATGGAACCCTGGTAGTTAAAGCTGAATAAAGCACAGGAATAGAACTGTGTAGCATCTAAGGGCCCCTACATTCTCGTGATCTGGGACCTTAGAAAGGAAAGCAGGCAGGCAATTTAGGCAAGAAGGTCACTAGAAGCCTTGTCAGTTGAGAAAATGTTGAAACATTAGTTTTGGATGACAAACCTTACATTAACTGGTTATTCCTTTCGAGACCTTTTAAGTGTTGGTTGTGCAGTTCAGGTTCCAATGTTCTGTGCTGTAATGAGCCTGGAAAGAAAGAGGCCTCCTATTGCTCCTTTCAGCATTGCAAGGAAGAGAGGCACTCCGATGGTACCCCTCGTGGTGGGCAATGTGATGTAGTAGAAGCCATTAATGTCCCTGTCCTCTCCCTTTGCTCTAATTGCAGCATGCTGGGATCTGGCACCAACTCCAACAGAAAATATTTTAGATCTCTAAACATGAGACATTCTGTTGCTTAGGTGTGACTTTAGCCTGGTAAAGACTAATGAACTATAAAAGAAGTTCTGCAAATATAGGAAGCTGTTTTATACTGGCTCAGAAACTTTCAGGCAGGATTCTTCTCCTAGACCTGCTTGGAGATCCATAGTTTCTCATTTGAGTATTACCCAGGCCATTGCCACAGAAATCAGAGGAGATCGGTTGCGTTCAGGGCAGTACTATAGTACTTCATAACCATTTATGGTTCTTGGAACTCTCTCATTTAAAAGGTTGCCATCAATCACAGCTGATATGATGACAAATGACAATAGTAAAGTGGAAGGCACCACATCCATGGCTGCTGGTCAGGATCTCTATGTATCACCTCCAGTATCAGAGGTGGTATTGCTCTCTATATCATTAGCTGGGGAGGGGGGGGCTGAACTGGTAGATGCTGTTGTACTACTTCCCAGTGTGCAGCTATGCTATAGAAATAATGCAGCTGGGATCCACTTTAACTGCCATGGCTAGATACTACAGAATCTTGGGATTTGTAGTTTTGTGAGGCACCAGCACTCTTTGCAAGAGAAAGCTAAAGACCTTGTAAAACTCCAAATACTAGGATTTCATAGGATGAAGCTACAGCACCTAAAGTGATGTCAAACTGCATTATTCCTACAGTGTAGACACATCTCCAAAGGCAACTGGTTGGTCAGTGTGGGAACATAAAAGTAAAATACAGTAGATAAGCCTTCCATGTAATGCAGACGATGTCCCCTTGTTATATCTCATCCCATGTAACCCAAGTAATACAGTCCAGAGGAGTCAGATATAGAAAGACCTGTGGTTGTGGCCAGTTTACCTGATATCAGCCAGAGTTGAGGGACCCCTAGGAGATATCACCACCCTTTGTAGAATGTCATTAGGACAAGCAACATATGAGCAGGAACTGATGCCTCTTAAAAAAGAAGAACAGAACAATCAATAACCTGGCATCTCAAGGTTAGACATCTATTAATCCCATTGACATTGCTGGACTTGTTGTTCTTCGCAACTGTTCAGTCTCCTTGGCCTTTTTGCACTTCCAACAAACTGAAAAGTGTCCAGAATAGAGCAACCAAGACGGTTAAAGGTCAGGAAACCAAGCATTATGAGGAATGACAGAAGGAGTTGGGTAGGTTTAGCTAGGAGAAGAGAAGACTGAGAGGTGGCATAATATCTGTCTTTAAACATCTGACGGCATGTCATATTGGAGATGGAGCAAGCTTCTTTTTCTGCTGCTCAAGAGAGTAGAACATGAGCAATGGGTTTAAATATAGTGGGCCCTTGGTATCCATGGGGGTTTGGTTCCAGGGCTCCCCATGGATACTTAGTCCCATTAAATACAATAGCATAGTGAAATTGTATATAAATTGTATATAAATCAAGGTTTGCTCTCTGGGATATTTATCTTTTTTCATTATTTCCAAGCTGTGGATGCTTAAATTCATGGATAAAGGATTCGTGGATATGAAGAGCCAAATGTAACAAGAAAAGAGGTTCTACCTATACATAAGGAAGAATTTCTTCACTGTAAGAGCTGTTCAGCAGTGGAATGGATAGAATGAATCATAGAATCATAGAGTTGGAAGAGACCACAAGGGCCATCCAGTCCAACCCCCTGCCATGCAGGAACTCCAAATCAAAGTATGCCCGACAGATGGCCATCCAGCCTCTGCTGAAAGACCTCCAAGGAAAGAGACTCCACTACGCTCCGAGGGAGTGTGTTCCACTGTCGAACAGCCCTTACTGTCAGGAAGTTCCTCCTAATGTTGAGGTGGAATCTCTTTTCCTGCAACTTGCATCCATTGTTCCGCGTTCTAGTCTCTGCAGCAGCAGAAAACAAGCTTGCTCCCTCCTCAATATGACATCCCTTCAAATATTTAAACAGGGCTATCTTATCACCTCTTAACCTTCTCTTCTCCAGGCTAAAGATTCCCAGCTCCCTAAGGCGTTCCTCATAGGGCATGGTTTCCAGACCCTTCACCATCTTAGTTGCCCTCCTTTGGACATGCTCCAGTTTCTCCACATCCTTTTTGAATTGCGGTGCCCAGAACTGGACACAGTATTCCAGGTGGGGCCTGACCAAAGCAGAATAGAGTGGCACTATTACTTCCCTTGATCTGGACGCTATACTTCTATTGATGCAGCCTAAAATTGCATTGGCCTTTTTAACTGCCGCATCGCACTGTTGACTCATGTTCCACTTTTACTGCTGCACCTCCATTCCAACCTTGGTGAGCTCTCTTGATTACTTCAGTATGATCCATTCTGGCTTGACTCACTATGTAACCATTTTCCTGGCATTTGTTGCCTGTAGGCACAGGACACTCCTTACATTCTTGAAATCATAGACTCCTAGAGTTGGAAGAGAACCCCCCCCCCCCGCCACTCCATCCAGACATGCAGAAACTCACAATCAAAGTGCCCCACCAAATGGCCATCCAGCTTCTGTTTAAAAACCTCTAAAGAAGGAGACTCCTTCACATTCTGAGGGACTGTCTTCCACCATCAAACAGCTCTTACTGTCAGGAGGCTCCTCCTAATGTTGAGGTGGAATCTCTTTTCCTGCAGTTTCTTGCACTGTCAACCAGTTCTTACTGTTGGGAATTTCTTTCTAATGTTTAGGAAGGATCTCTTTTCCTGTAGCTTGCAGCCATTGTTCTGGATCCTATTCTCTGATGTAACAAAAAAACAAGCTTGCTCCATCCTCAATATGACTTCCCTTCAAATATTTCAACAGGTCTATCCTATCTCCTAAAATCTTTCCACCAGGCTAAACATACCAGCTCCCTTAGTCTCTCCTGACAGGGCATGGTTCTGAGCACATTAGAGAGTTTCTGATGTGGAAACATGACTACCTCCATTATGTTATTCAAGTGACAACTCCAACCTAGAGACAGAGATGTTCCTGTCACAATATTGCATGCATTTGTTTTGGTCATAAATTTCTCTTCTCCCTGGGAAAAAAATGTTTTAATCTTTCCAAAGGGGGGCATGAAGATTGGCAATATTTTAAAAGCCAGGAGGGCCTCTCCATCACCAGTTCCCCCCACTAATTCTTGAATCTGGGTTAATTTAATAACTGCAAACACTGTCAAGAAGCATCTCCGACATGAGCTACAGCCTGCCACAGATCAGAGGGGGAGGTAATTTACAGTGTAAAGTACAAGATGGCTAAATCATCTCAGGAGAATGACCCTTTTATCTTGGTGGGTTATTGCACTTGTCTCATTAAGTAAGGAGTGTCCTGAGCAAGGCAAGGAGGAGAAATGACGGAAATCCATGACAGGTACATCATGCCAGTGAGAATTACATTTCCAAATGATAATTAACGACTGGACGACAGCCTTTGAGAGAACTAAGGAAGAGATTCCATAACATTGCCTGGCTATATATATTGACAAAGTACTGTTTATCTTTGGTGGTTGTGGATGATTTGAGACATTATGAAAAACGAGAGCCAGGGCCAAGAAGAATGGTGAAGGTACTTCTTTTTTCCACCTTCACCATCCATCCATCCATCCATCCATCCATCCAGTGGTGCCTTTCAAAATAATAAACAACTGGTTTTGTCTATTTTTCTGTCTGTTTTTGCACTTGGCAATCATCAGTCAGCCCTTGGCTTGATTTGATCAGGCTCTGCACTCCCTCTCTTTGCTGTTGCCAGGATCCTTTTCAGCCTTGTGGTTTGTTGTTGTGTGCCTTCAAGTCACTTCCAACTTATTTCCTATCGAGGTTTTATTGGCAAGATTTCATTGCCTTCCACTGAGGCTGAGAGTATGTGACTTGCCCAGGGGCATCCAAGGGATTTCATGGCTGAGCTGGGACTCAAACCCTGCTCTCCAGAGTTGTAGTTCAACACTCATACCTTTACACCATGCTGGCTCTCTCCTCCAGGAAATAGTGCCTCCCAAAAGGGTCTTTTTCCAGAGCAGAACCTATAATAGGTTTTCTTGGCAACTCTTGGATTTTATGATTCTCTGGACTGGCTGAAATTTCCAGCACTTTTCAAAGACTGCCCTAGGTAAACACATTACAGTAATCCAATCAGGATGTGACTAAGGCATGTCTCACCTTGCCCAAGGCTGACATCCAAGGGAGAGTTCTTCCCACATGCCTACACTGCAGAATGAGAGTTCACACAGTATTTGGAGCTGGGCCATATAGTTAGGAGCATTTTCTGGCCAGGACGGCAGATGGACAAGGGTTTAAAATCTTAGAACAGACCACTCTACTTGAGCATTTCATAACTATTGCATCGTTAATTAACAGCAGGACAGGAACCCAATGGAAGAGTGAGTTCTTTTCATTCAGAACGTCATGGTTTCTATGAATCAATCCTTATGTCAGTAAGATGTTGAATCCACTCTAGGTTTTGTCCGAATCTTGAATAAGCTATCCAAAGTGCTGTGCCCTATTTTCTTCTAATAGAGTAATAACCTGGATAGCACCTTTAAGTTCAGACCAAAGCCCAGAGTGGACAACTGTCCCACTGACATATTGCTGATTGGTTTCATATACATGTATGCAGCCAGCCCAGAATCCTCCCCTCCACGTATTATTAGAATCCTAGAGTTGGAAGAGATCCCAAGGGCTATCCAGTGCAACCCATTCTGCTATGCAGAAAGACATAATCAAACCATTCTCAACAGATGGCCATCCAGCCTCTGTTTAAAAACCTCCAAAGAAGGAAATGCTACCACACGGCAAGGCAACGTATTATTCCACTGTCAAAGAGCTCTTACCCGCAGGAAGCTCTTCCTCATATCTAGGTGGAATCTCTTTTCTTGCAATTTGAATCCAGTGATTTTTGTTCTATCTCTGGAGCATCAGAAAGCAAGCTTGCTCCATCCTCAATATGACAACCCTTCATATATTTAAAGGACTATCATGACACCCCCTCCGTCTTCTCATCTCCAAGCTAAACATGCCCCCTTACTGAAACTGTTACTTGGCTTGGTTTCCAGACCTTTGTTCATTTTGGTCACCCTTCTCTGCACATGTTACAGCTTGGCAATGAATAACCATGGTGGCCAGAACTGGGCACAGCATTTCAGGTGAAGCCTGACCCAAGCAGAAGAGTGCACCTTGTACTTCCTTCTCTCTTCTTCATAAACTGGCAGATGCACCCAGCAAGGCAACTTTAACTTGAAGATGTGATTGAAACTGAAGAGGCTGCCAGTGACTTGTTACAAAACATCACAGATTATAAGATGCTAAGATAATGGAGATCATTCCCATTGCCTCCCAAAACACTACTCCAAAGCCTCTCGAGTCCCATCCAGATTAAATTATCACTCAAAACAGGCAACACTGGTGCTTTGCTCTCTTGGCAAATAAAGGCACCAGAACACTATCATTTATCATATCAAATGCAAGTGATGTTTAGCTTGAGGGCTGGTTTTGAGGAGCTGATCGGCTGCCATACGCCAGCACAGTCAAGCTGGAACTCTGGCATCCATTGAAAGATTTCTCAATGGAGTCCCTTAACAAACAACCAATCTGATGCCTCTACTGTGAACGCTTTTTTGCGTTACTTTGTGCTGTGGCAAGCAAATCTAACAGGTCCAAGGGCCAATTTTCTGTTTTGACTGCCAAAAACATACAAAACAAAAACCCCAGTAGTCGCTGAAGGTCCTCTTTTGATTTTGAAAAAATGGCATATTTTTTTTTAAAGTTAAACCATGAATTGCACCTAACTACACTGCTGAAGAGCCAAACTGCTTTTCAGCAGAGATTTCAGTAAAAAAGAAGCTTGCATCTTTGGTATGTGGTAGAAAATATTTAAACAAACTGGTCTTATTATTATTATTATAAATCCAGTTGCTATGGATTGGGGTAGATTCACTGAACAAATGGAACTTACAAAATTCCTTACTTACCAAGTTTCCATTTATACAGTGGGTATACTCCAGTTGAGACTGACAATTGCATTTAGGCCACAGTTTTTAGCACTCTTTGTTTTGAATTTTAGTCTTGCAGACTAAAAATGCATGAAGGCACATGAAGCTGCATTTTAAGGTTCTCTGGTCAAATAAATCCACCAGTTTTTTGAACTACTGCCATCTGTGTTAGTTTGCTATGTCTGTTGTGAGGGGGGGATAAAGGAGTAACAGGAGATTTCAAATGAGGAATGCTTGAGCATTTTGTTTCATTTGCATTGAGCATGACCTAATTTTACACATTGCTGATGACTACATGAATGGAGATGCAAACTTTGGATTTCACATATATCCAAGTTTTGCAATACATGACTTAGTTTTAAAAAAAAAAATTCACACAGAGACACACACATTGTCATTTCAAGATGAAAAGTGTTCCAAAATGTAAATTTGAAGGAAGATGTGTTCACAATATACATTTTAAAATCCCCATTCTATTCCTTTGTTTTATTTTATTTTACATGGAAAAAATCACTGATAGAAACAGGAAGGAAGTTGGCTTGCAATTAGACGTTCATCCTCATCACACAGTTCAATATTGGCCTATCTAGTCCAGTATTGTCATCTCAGATTGGTAGCAACCAGTCTTACAGATGTAGTTATAATTCTTTCCTAGGCCTACTTGGAGATACTCAGATCTAACCTAGATCTGGTGTGGGCAAGTGGACGAATGCCAGTGGTCAATTTCTTCCTCCAACATCCAACAGGGTTAAATTGCACCAGAGATATTAAATTGGAGCAAATGTACTAATGGGAACTTCAATTCGGAATCACAACATCAATCTCCTCAGATCTTCTTGCTACAAGAATGCTAGTATCCAACCCCATTCTGCCATGCAGGAACTCACAATCAAAGCACTTCTGACATATGGACATCCAGCCTCTGCTTCAAAACCTCCAAAGTAGGAGACTCCACCACTCTCTACTATCGAACAGCGCTTACAGTCATGAAGTTCTTCCTAATGCTGAGGTGGAATCTCTTTTCCGGTAGTTTGCATACATTGCTCTGGGTCCTTTTCTCTGGAGCAGCAGAAAACAAGCTTGCTCCATCCTCAACATGACACCCCTTCAAATATTTGAACAGGGCTATCATATCAGCTCTTAACCTTCTCTTTTCCAGGCTGAACATGCCCAGCTACCTAAGTCTCTCCTCACTGGGAGAGTGTGCACCTAAAACTGATATGCAGGTGAGAGAAACTGGGACATTTTTAAAGCAGCTGAAAAAGAGGGATGGTAGAGGATTAATTGGGACTGTCTCTGCCAAATTGGAGCAGTTGGATAATACATGCTGTGTTCCTCCTGAAATTGCTACATGCTGAACAGTGCAGAAATTCATCATTTTCACTGCGACAAGAGCACCCACCTCCTCAGGTTCTCACTAATGTTTTCATGCTATCAATATGCAAGAGGTCAGGCGGACAGAAAGATCATCGTGATTTGCCCAGCTGAAATCTGAATGGTACAGAGCCTTTTTTTTTTTTTAAGCTACAAAGTCTTCAGCTGGAGGTAAATCAAATCCATTATTTTGCTTCCTTGAACAAGCTGTTGTTCTGCAGAGCCAGGGACCTGCATAAAACCAAAGACATGGGAAATACAATAAACACCACTGGAGGGGGGGAGGCCTTTGAATATTTGGAAGGTTAAGTTTCTTTCTGACCCCACAGATGCTAATGGCGCTCTGATTTCCATCTTTCATCCTCATCTCTTCTTTCCTATCCCATCATAACAAGCAACGCAGTGGGAAGCATTTAAACCAGAAGGTGAACAAATTGAAGTTTCCAGTTGGGGGGAAGCCACTGGAGAACTGGCAGATTAGTTGCTGGAGATATTCTGCTAAGTGGGAAACCCCCAAAGCTGGAAAGGGATTGCTGGCTTTGCTTTTTAGCTAATGAGGCTCACTTACAAAGGGATTGATCTAGCCAGCAGCTTCCACCTACAGTCGAGTGGGCGGTTATCCACCTAGAAGCAACCAAAATGCAACTGTAGGAAAGTGCCACATGTAGTGCAATGCCTACAAAGCATTTTCATCAAATCCTAGAGTTGGAAGAGATCCCAGGGGCCATCCAATCCAACCCCATTCCAACACGCAGGAATACACAATCAAAGCACTCCCAACAGATGCCCATCCAGCCTCTTGTTTAAAACCTCCAAACAAGGTTTTCTTTCTTTTAACCAGCCTCTGGATGAAAACCTCCAAAGAAGAGACTCCACCACTCTCTGAGGGAGTATTTTTCCACTGTCAAACTTACCATCATTAAGTTCTTCCTAACATTTAGGTGGAATCTCTTTCCCAGTAGCTTTCATTCATTGTTCTCTGTCCTAGTCTCTGGAGCAGCAGAAAGCAAGCTTGCTCCCTCCTCAATATGGCATCCCTTCAAATAGTTAAACAGGGCTATTATATAACCTCTTAGCCATCTTTTCTCCCGGCTAAACATACCCAGCTCCCTAAGTCTCTCCTCATAGGGCTTAGTGGTTTTCAAGCCCTTCACCATTATAGTTGCCCTCCTCTAGACACACTCCAGCTTTCTAATCTCCTTTTTGGAGCCCAGAACTGGACACACGATTCCAGGTGAGGCTTGACCAAACCAGAGTAGAGTGGCACTATTGCTTCCCTTGATCTAGACACTATATTTCTATTGATGTAGCCTAGAATTCATTGGTCTCTTTAACTACCACATCACATTGTTGACGCATGTTCAACTTGTGGTCTATTAGGACTCCTAGATCCCTTTCACATGTGCTGTTGTCAAGCCAGGTGTCCCCAGTCTATATGTGTGCATTTATTTATTTATTTTGCCCAAGTGTAGTACCTTACATTTCTCCCTGTTGAAATTCATTTGATTAGTTCTGCCCCACCTTTCTAATCTATTAAGGTCATTTTGAATTTTGATTCGGTCCTCTGGAGTTCAACTTGTGCTGCTCCTCCTAAAACAGTCCTCTGTTTCCAGCACCAACCAATCAAACCTTTCTAGGTCACTCACCACCTTGATCTTTTCAGTTGCTTTTTACAGTTCTCCGATGTCTTTTTCAAGATAGATCAACTGCTTTCTTTTCTGTAGACACAGCATGGCCTTACACAGTTTGGCCAGAAGCACATCACAGTCCTGCTTGATCTTCCTTTGCCTGAGACCTGTGTGCCCTCCTTAGACCGTCTAACTCCTCCCTGCAACGCCCACTTTCCCTGTGTTTGTGCATTTGCCTACATTGTGTTTGATTACCATACGTTGCTCTCCGAACTGTTCCCTCTTACAAACCCTTGAACAATTGTGTGCTGCGGAAAGTGTCAGGAGAATGAGTTGGATCTAGAATAGGTCTGCTGCACTTAGCTTCTGCTTTTCAAAACTAGAACATAATGTGAAAAAAAAATACAAGCATTTGATTGCAAAGGGACCCAAGTACAATTATCTTATCCTTCACCCATTCCATTGTGAACAAGTAAGGTTATGTATTGCATTTGGATATAGGCAATTATAGACAATTATGAGATTCATAATAATAATAATATAATACAGTATTTATTTATTTATACCCCGCTCTTCAGACCTAAAGGCTATCAGAGCAGCTTACAATTATTATATTTTTTTTTTCATTTTCATATTTTCAAGCTTTGCAATATAGGTAAGGAACTGGGAGCATATAGCCAAGGATCAAACAAAGAGGACACAAATTTCATGTGCTAAAAGATAGTCAGCTGTTTAATAGTTAATCTTCAAGGGCAGGCCCAAGGAGACTACACTGTAGAAGTCTAACTAGTCTATTATCAGTGCAAGGAGGACTACTGTGGCTAAATTGTTGCTGTCCAGGAAAGGCTGGAGCTGATGCACCAGCCACAGCTGGCCCCAAGCACTCCAAGCCACTGAATCATGGCAAAGTCATGGCCTCCAATGGCAAAGATGGATGTGGGAGCGTTCCCATCTTATGCACCTGCTCCTTCAGGAAGATTCAGAATATGATGCATCTTTGTTTACTGGCCCTCATCCAGGCTATCACAATCTCCAGACACTGATCCAGCACCAGCATAGCCTCAACAGACTCCGAAGACAAAGAGAAGTAGAGCTGGGTGTCATCAGCATACCCATTCCTTACGAGCCTTTCTTTCGATACCAAATACATCCCTGAAAAACTCAAGAATGCATTTATCTTTCGTCATTTTAATCCACCAGGAGGCATAAACCTGTCAGGAGCACGGCAGAGGTTTTAAATGACACCTTAATGAGAGAGAGCCGAAGATAAGAATTGGCCCATTTGGATGCTCTTCCGACATGGAAGAAAAATGGAGCTGGCTGGCTCAGCCTGCCTGCAGTGTTATTGGAGAAGCGATTGCCGAAGATTGAGTTTCCAAAAGGCAGGTGCCTCAATGAGCATAATATATTGTCTTCTCCAACATCCCATTTTCAGCACCAAAGGGGATTTGATCAGCTCATCGTCAAGCATAATGGAAAATTAATGTTTTTATTATTTCTTTTTCTGCAGACATTTCTCGTTAAATGAAGACTGATACCATTATTGAGTTCAACAGGGAAGCCTCAAGTACATTGCTTTATTCTTAGAGGCATTTGGTAACACGCTTAGCTTTCATTTTTCTAGAGAGAGAGGATTGGAAAAAAAAATAACAAGAGCTTCTTAATAAACCTGTTATAGTTCATCATTTGAATTTAAAATGTGTCAATTTGCCCAGGACTTTCCTAGGAGGCAACTTCATTTGAAAACCAACACCTCTCCAAAAATGCTTCTTACAAGATGAAAAATATACAGAGAGCGGGAGCGTACAGTAAATATTGCATTAGTGATCTTTATTTTAAAGAAGAAAATGGAATTTCTTCATATATATTTAGCAGTTTGAACATTGGACTACAACTCTAGAGATCTGGGTTTAACTCCCTGCTCAGTCATGGAAACCCACTGCATGATCTCAGGCAAGTCACACACTCTCAGCCCCAGAAAACCCTGTGATAATCACCTTAAGGTTACCAAAAGTCAAAAATGACTTGAATACACACAATAATGTATATGTCACTGGAATTATTTTTTAAAAGTCTTTTTATTAAATTTAGGCACAGAAAAAGTGTGTGTTCATTGTGTGTTAATATTCTCATATTTAAGAAGTGGGAAATCAATTATAGTTTGTGTTAGCTATCTTAAATGAATTTGTGTTTTTGGTGCTTTATACTGTAGTTTTAAATAGGGATGGGACGGGGGGGTGAGGCTAATTTAGTTTAGTCTAGGGTTTTTTGTTGTATTTTTGTATAGGGTTAGTATTATGTGTAAGTGACTGGAAATTCTATATATTGGACTATGACCCTGGAGACCAGGATTTGATTCCCTGATTAGCCATGGAAATCCACTGGAGGACCTTGGGCAAGTTGCACACTCTCAGCCTCAGGGGAAGGCAATGACAAACCTCCTCTTTCCAAGAGATCTTGCCAAGAAAAACCCATCACAGGGTTGTTGTAGGGTCTTCATAAGTTAAAAATGATTTGAAGGCACATCAACAGCTTGGACCAAAAAAAAATGGGCCCAAGAGTAAATTAAAACTGAACTTTTCCTAGAAGCCAAGATAACTAAGCTGAGGCTATCAAATTTTGGATGTGTCATACAAAGACAGGACTTACTAGAAATGACAATGGGGCTTTCTAGATTGGCAGGAAAGTGTGGCATGAAGTTGCCTTTTCCTTAATGCTTAACAGCTGCACCACAGCCTTTAGATGGAGCTGCACTGTTCCGCAGTTTTTAAAAAAGAAGCTGGGAAAACCAGCACCTTTTTAAAGGCGCTTCTTCTCCCCTAAAACGCAAAAAAAAGCGTTTTCATGGCACACTTTCCCTTTTTCTCATCTAAAGGCTAGAGTTTCATGCAGCCATGAACACACCTCTTTTTGCCAATCTAGAAAGCCCCCATGATTCTGGGTAAGGTAGAAGGCATCAGAAAAAGAGAAAGACCACTTTGCAGGTGGAGAGACAGTCAAGGAAGACCTGAGCAAGGGTGGCTTTGTGATCTCTCATTCATAGATTCATAGAATCACAGAGTTGGAAGAGACCCCAAGGGCCATCCAATCCAACCCTATTCTGCCATGCAGGAACTCTCCATCAAAGCATCCCCGACAGATGGCCATCCAGCCTCTGCTTAAAGACCTCCAAGGAAGGAGACTCCACCACCCTCCAAGGGAGTGTGTTCCACTGTCACAAACAGCCCTTACTGTCATGAAGTTCCTCCTAATGTTGAGGTGGAATCTCTTTTCTTTACATATGAAATAACAACACATACACACATACATATATGTCTTAATTCCAATAACTTACACATCACTAAGTTTCCCTGAAGAAGCAGTTGGAAATTTTGGTCTGATGCCAAATATCCACCTTCTGTTCAAAGTTGCAGAAAAAGAGATGTACATACCACATCTTTGCGTATTTAGTGCCATTGTTTATTGGTTGTTGTTGTTGTGTGCCTTCACGTTGTTTCTGATTTATCCTAATGGGCGATGCCAATCCTAATAATGTCAACCCTAGTGATGCCACTGATAGAACCTATTTTCTTAAACTATGTGGAAGCAGAATTGTGCCTGCAGTGCCACTGCACACGTAAGCCAAGATTCCACATCATGGTCTACATTTCATAACTTTATGAATCTGTAGCTATGCTGCAGAAATAAAAGAAACCTTAGTGAATTGTGAAGTTATGCATTCAGGCACTGACAAGAGTGTTCTGATATGAATCAGGTGCTTCCCGTGTTGGAAACTTCCAATGCACATGAGACAGTTTTGATACACATTGGGCACTTCTGTTGCACTCTAGGAGTGCACCAGCACCAATGTCCACCACTGTGCATTGAACATCAGGGTGGTGGTACATTGGTCACTCCATTGGCAAACATTGTGCAACAGATGCCTGTCTATCGTAATGTCATGGCAGCCCCTAAGTGAGTATGGACGTTGTGAAACTACTCAGTTCTTTCTGCCGCACACATAAATCCACTTACAAAGGCAGAAGTCCCATGTTGAATTCTAGTCAAGGTGTCACTGAGCATGGAACATGTAGATGCACATTGAGAGTTATACCTGATATGCATGCCACTCTCTTTTTTCCTCATTCAGTTGCATAGTGTTACAATTTACTAATGCATAAACATCATGTAACTTTGGAGGAGTTAAGATAGAACGAAGGAGCATCAACAATCTAAAATATGCAGATGACACCATACTACTAGCTGAATATATCACAAACATGGAACAAGTACTAAGGAAGGTCAAAGATGAAAGTCAAAAGGCAGGCTTCATAAACATAAAAAATAAATGAAAATAATGACAATGGAAGAAAGAGATAAATTCAATCTAGACAATGAACAAAAAAATGAAATAGTTAAAGATTTCCCATACCTTGGATCAAACATTTATCAGAAAGAAGACTGCAATCGAGAAATAAGAAGACTCAGAATGGGAACAGCAGATTTCAGAGTTGTACAGTGAAGAAAGCAGAGAAGAATGAAATAAACTCATTTGAGATGTGGTGCTGGACAAGAGTGCTAAGGCTACTGTGGATGACCAAAAAGGCAAACAAATGGGTCCTTGAACAGATCAAGCCTGAACTCTCCCTGGAATCCAAGATGATCAAATTGAGGTTGTCATACTTTGGTCATGTAATGAGAAGGCACGGATCACTAGAAAAGACAATAATGCTAAGAATGGTAAAGGGAAATAGAAAGAGAGAAAGACCGCATGCCAGATAGATAGACACAGTCAAAGAGATCACGGGCCTCAATCTACAGGACTTAAGAAGATCTGTGGAGGACAGAGGGGCTTGGAGATGCCTCATCTGCAGGGTTGCATGAGTTGTGCCCAACTCAAGGGCAGTTAACAACTACAGTAATGTTATGGGTATAAAATTACACCTGTCTCCAAGATCTAAGATAAAGGCCATCATGTGGTGTATAAAGTTTCCTTTTATATGTGTATATGCATGGGTAAGATATAAAACATGCATGAAATGATGTGTCCAGTAGGCGTCATTCAAGAAGAAAAACAAAAGGCATTGATCTCCATCCCTAATACACGTGAGAGGTTTTATTATTATTATTTTGCTTTTTGAAAATCTTTCCCCATTCGGAACCAGGCCCTGGAGCCATTAAGACATGAATCCTCCCAGTGTGTCTTGGCCTTTCGACCAAGAAACATGAGGTCTCCAAACAATGATCTTAATGACATTGCTGCTGTTATTGGAACATACTGTGTGCAATTGACTTTGCAAGCAGGCAGGCATTGTTGTGCTATGTTGAGCTGCACTCAAAAAACATCTTGATTTTTTTTTTATTGATATCAGTGGATGCTCTTACTTGGTCTGGGCCTGTCAGCTTGTTAGCAATGTAATGGAGTCTTTTTTCCCATCTCCCAGAGCAACACAGAGAAGTGTTTGGTGCAACCCTTCAGTGGGTAGATATGACAGGTCCATTGATTTCTGGTAATCTTGAAGCTGAAATGATTGTCTCAAATCACATATCACTGACAAGCCTCCGGAGCAAAACAGATCTGCCACAAGACACAATGTTGAAATCGTTATTCTTCTCCGTTCTACAAGTAGTGAACAGTCAGATTCCATGTGAATGCGATATTAATCCACTTCCCATAGGGTACCCTCATATGGTTCAGGGCCGAAATGAAATTACTCACACTGTAGATGTGCAAAACAGGCCACCACCTTTGCTGGGGAATACCATGCTTCTAATATGGAAAATCACAGCACTCCAAGTCCACTCTATTTAGCTGAAACTGGGTGTGTGAGTTGTAAACATGCACACTTGAAGTTCAAGTGGACAAGCCCAGTGGAAAGAAAAAATACTAGAACATTGTTGTCTCATGCAGGAAGGGTAAGAAAATGCCAAAATAGAAGAAAGCTGGCTCCAAAATACATAATGAATAGTTTAAGGGAAGTCCTGTCATTTATGGTCTGATGATCATGGTCCAACATAAGCCGCTTCATTTCAGCATAGACTTCTAAGACCATGGAGTCCCCTAATATAGAGAGTCCCCTATGTGTAGAGTAGGCCCTCCATATCCATGGATTTTATCTACAGATTCAACCATCCGCAGCTTGAAAATTTAGAAAATATATAACTTCCAAAAAGCAAACCTTGATTTTGCCATTTTATATAAGGGACACCATTTTATTCTGCCATAGTATTTAATGGACAAGCATCCTTGGATTTTGGTATCCATGGGGAGTCCTGGAACCAAACCTCAGTGGATACCAAGAGTATGTGTATGTGTGTGTGTGTGTGTGTGTGTGTGCCTGTGTCTCTCTCTGTGTGTAGGCATATATCTCTGAAATATAGCCTACACTGCCTGGTATTCAGGCCTAAATGACCTAATGACACCAGATCTGGTCTGATCTTGGAAACTAAACAGGGTCAGCCAAGAAAACATGCAGAGGTAGCTGTGTTTGCCATTTAACAAATCCAAACAAAAATCCATCAGTGATATCTTTATTGGCCAGCCAAAATGCACAATATACTTGTTGTAAGGTTTCGAAGCTCATTGAGCTTCTTCATCAGGCAAACAGGAGAGAAAAACAATTGGAGATGTTAGCCAGCTGCCTGCATGTTGTTTCAGTCCTTAGTAAAGATCCTCCCCATCATAAGAGGATATCTTTTGCAGGCAGGTGCCTCCTTCTGGCCATGCGGCAATAGGGAGATTTTCAAAGTTCAGGAAATTTAATAGTTCTACACACAGAACCATGCTACACCTGTAGCGTCACTGGGGAGCGTGGGGGATGCGGGGTGTGGACTGCACTGGGTGACACCCCAGAAGGTAGGTGACACACCAGAAGTGGAGGTGAGACCTGGTCAGTCCCCTACCCCCCGCAGGGCCTTCCTGGGGCTTTGGGTGCCCCGTCTGGATCACCTCGAGGCCTTGTGCACACCTTCCAGGCCACTGGAAATCTTTGCATGTCCGGGCTAGTGCAAGGCCTTGGGTGCCCCATCCAGGCTACCTCAAGGCCTTGCACACCCCCTCTGGGCTACCACAAGGCCTTGAGCACCCCATCCAGGCCACCATGAGGACTTGTGCACCCTATTTGGGCTGCTGTCCATCTGCTTGCAAAATTCATGTGTGGGTGCATGCTCCCATGTGTGCACACTCCTGTGCGGGGCGCAAACACTGGACATCCCACCTTCCATAAGCACCCATAAGCACCTGCACTGGGTGTCACCAAGTTAGGTGACACCATTGTGCTATACTTGTCCATGTAACACCTCTCAGATTGACTGCTGATCCACTGTATCCTGTCCACCATGACCATTCTGTGGCTGGTGGAAAGTGGAGATAGGATCACAGTGGTGTCTGGCTGTGTTTCCAACCCCAGATGCAGACTGCTGACAATATCTCCTGAGATCCACCAAGGTCCCCCAGAGGTCTCAGCAGAAAATCATTCTTCATCTGGCTCTGTAGACCTCCCACCTTGCTCTCCACTGGCCACAGGATGGCCATGGGAGTGTGCTTGTTGGGTTAATTGGTTGTGGTGGAGAGTACCAACATCCACAATGATCAAGAAAGGACATACACAAGTAGCAATAGCAATAGCAAGTACTTTTCTATACCGCTTGTCAGTGAATAGCACTCCCTAAACGGTTTACAATGTGTAAACCAATTGCCCCCAACAAGCTGGGTACTCATTTTACCAATCTAGAAAAGGATGGAAGGCTGAGTTGACCTTGGACCCCTGCCTGGAATCGAACTCATAGCCTTGTAGAATCAAACTCACAGCCTTGTGGCTGTGAGTGGCTGCAATACCGGCATTTAACTACCGCGCCACCATGGCTCCTTAATAATGTATAATGTGGATTTGAACTTTTGCGTAGCCTTAACAGGCTGCCACTCTGTATGTACAAATCACATTTTGTTGTTGTTGTATGCCTTCCAGTCACTGGCAAGATTTTTCCAGAGGAGGTTTGCCATTGCCTTTCCCTGTGGCTGAGAGCATGTGACTTGCCCAAGGTCACCCACTGGGTTTCATGGCTGAGCAAAGAATCAAATCCTGATTTCCAGAGTCATAGTCCAATATTCAAACTACTACACCACTCTGGGTCTAAATTTACACTATAGGAGTGCAATGTAGGATTTCGGCCGATAAGACAGTGGCTATTTTCTTCTTAGTTCAAGCACTTTACTGATGTGTTGCCACACTATGGATCATGGGGACCACTAAACTTCTACAAACTTCTCTGAGACCTTGGGATGGTCTCAGAGAATTTAAGAAAAATCACAGCTGCGTTCACTGGGTTCCCAAGGTAACCAAGGAACCTTTCATATTTATCTTTGTCCTGATTTTAATTTTGACCGGATCATTTTTCGACAGATAGCAATAGCAGTAGCAAGTACATTTCTATACCACTTATCAGTGCATTTAAGCACTCCCTAAGCAGTTTACAATGTGTAAGCTAACTGCCCCCAACAAGCTGGGTACTCATTTTAGCAACCTATGGAAGGATGCAAGGCTGAGTGGACCCTGGAGGATAATGCTGGAAAGGTAAATTGAAGATGCCTCCCAGCTGAGTATTCATGGGACGTCTGTTAAGCATCAGTCACTCCATAATTCATCCTGGGGGATTCCTTTTACAGAAGTTCCTTGCGGCCTCTCAGCTGTATTTCCAGGCCTCAGACATTGGCAGTCCCAACAGTGGACCTGAGAAATAGTGAGGCACTAATTGCAGCCCAGCTGAAACGCACCTCCTGCCATCCTCCCCCATCACAAGAAAGGAAAAGGAATAATGCCTCCCCTCAGAGATTGACAGTGTAAAGAAGAGTAAAATCATCATTCTTCTCCCTGCAAGATCTAAGAGGCAGAGAGAAGGCTGAGCTCAGATTCCTGGAGCTGGCTGCTACAGCAGAAATTAATGGTAGTGGAGTTGAAGCCAGCTCTCAAAGTTGGAGCCATTAATCACCTACAGACAAGTTTTCGTGAGTTTCATCCTCCAGTCCAAAAGCAATTCATTCCATTCTCAGGGACAATATGTTTGGGGGGGTGGGGAACTAGAGTATCTAATAATATCCCAATTCCCCATAGAATTCCAATTGGAGTAGAGCAAAGATTTATCTTCCAGCATGGGGTGGTGAAAATGTGGCCTGTGGACCACTTGCCTTCCCCCTCTGTTACCCAAAAAGGTGGGGAGGACTTGGGGTTCCCAGTAACAGTGATAGAATCTCCTTGATATTTGGGGGAATTTATGAACGTAACAAGAAGCCTGCGAAGGTTGGGTAACTTTAAGGGAGATTTTACACCTAAATATACCAGTTCTAACTACAGAATGACTCCAGTTTTGATGAATAAAAGAGTTTTATTGAGAAATGTGCCAAGGTGCATGCAAAAACACAATACCAATGCAACTTTAAGAGGTAACAGAAGGTAACAGGAAGAAAGGTGTGAGATGCTGGAAAGAAAGAAATCTTAAAGGAGGTGATAAATACCAGTTTAGCAGAGTAGTTCATGGAGCTATGGTAGGGAGGGGAAAATACGCTCCCCCAAGGGTAGTTTATATGGCCCTTGACAATTTAACAATTGGCCCCAGGCCAATCTTTTTCAGAGGATAAATTGCTGACCCCAGAAGACTCCAGGTTCAACCATTTCCCTTACAACAACAGCAGCAGCAGCAATTATAAATAGTACTGGTAGTATTTTTAAGAACCAGAAGTCAGCCTCTGACCATGTTGAATTTCCCCTTTGTTTTAGCCATCCCTGCAGCCCGCAGAAGGCCCTAGGTGCAAAAGTGGCACCAGACCTGACACTATGGCCCACCCTGGCCAATGGGAACAGGCCAGTTAACAAGGCAATGTAGGGAAAGGAAGGCCACATGGGCCCCCAAAAAATACCCATATGGTCTATCTCAAGTTTTTCAAATGTTCCACAGCCCTTGTCCTGCCTCACCTTTTGGTAACTGTTTCCTTTACCTTAAGTGGAATGGGCCAGAACAGAATGGAAGCTGGTGATGTCACAGCCGTTGGGTGATCATCTTTGGAATCCTTGAGAACAAGGTGGAAATAAAGATGGGAAGGCAGCCATACAGGGAAAGCTAACCTCTCAATCATCCAAAAGGTTGGCTTTCATATCAGGCCATGATCCCATCTAGGCCTCAACTGAAAAAAGTTCAAGGCAAAGGGGAGTAGATCTGACCTCAGCAATGATACTACCTACACAGCAGATCTGGACCCAGTGAGAAATCCAAGAAGTAATCACCTTGAAACAAGTAGGGAAGGGGGGTCTCAGATAGTGGCTTTCAAGTTCCTTTTTTCCCCCTTGTCAGGCTTTTAGGATAGACCTCCTCAGCAGAAGCCACAGCAGTCCTTTGCGACCAATAAGCTCTTGCCCTGTTTGCCTTCAAGGCTGAAGGGCTCTTAGCTGTGGGCAGAAGAAATGAAGAATGGATGGCTTTGAGCTCACACTTGATCAGGCAATCCTTGGGAGACAAAGAAGCAGTCAAGTGAGGCTAGATATGAAAGAACAGAAATGCAATGCTGAAATCAGTGAGGAAAAAATCAGTGAGATGATCAGCCACCAGGACAGTGGTGATGGTTGCCCAACACTGGAACAGGAGTCCCCAAAGAAAACTATTCCAGGTGAGGGAGACTCAGATGCATCCTTGCCAGCAGATCATGGAGTGAGCAATCTCCATGTCATTGAAAAAGATTTAGTGGACCAAAGCCAACAGAGAGCTGGATCAGGAAGCATTAAAAATAGCTCACCCTTTCAAAAGCCATCCCACCAAAGCAACAAGTGGTTCATAAGCCAGGAACCCTACTGGAATAGGCAGCCATTGGTCAGCCTGCAGTCTGAAATGGCCTCCCAAATGGAGCAGGTGAATGAAACAGAGGCCAAGGAAAATGTGACCTGGATCAACCAAAGAACAGGCAAACTCATGAAGTGCAAAGGTCAACAAACAAACAAGATTTGGGAGTTTAAGCCACTTGTGGAAATTCTGCAGCGTTCATTTCAAGGATCCCACATCCAAGATCAAGAGCCAAAGAAAGGAGCACAATCAGAAGACAGGATTGTGAGTTCAGAAAGGACAAAAGCAGAGCTGCCTGCCAAGCCGGAATCTTGCACCAGCAGTCAGCAATCTGAAGAGCAAGAATTACAGAGTGGTCTAGTGCTAGAAGAAAGACCATTCCATCTTAAAGATCAACATCTACAGGATTCCCAACAGCCAGAAGAAAAAATGTCATGCAATGACAACAAAGAAGATGGTGATCAAGCTTTTCCAAGGACCAGCAAATCTTCACAAGCACAGCCAACAGGTGTATCTGGTGCTGAAAGGGACTTAACTTGGATCAGCCCAAAAACCGGCTTAGAAATGACCTGCAAAAGTCAACAAACAAGTCAGATTTGGGTAATTAAGCCTCTTTCAGAAATTCTGACACCATCAGTCCAGGAGTCCCAGAGAAGCTCCGATGCAAAGAGAAGACTAGAGAGCAAGTCAGAAGGAAAGGTAAGTTTCTTCGAAGGGACAAAGTCAGAACCACTGGCAGTGGAAAGATCACATAGTAGCCATCTACCCCAAGAGCAAGGATTAGTGAGTAGTTTACAGTCAGAAGAGTGGAATCTTCGTGTACATCCATCCTCTCTAAAGACCCTAAGATCATCCCAAGTGAAGTTCACAAACGACATTGATGACAAGGAAGAGGAAACATGGATCTGCCCCCAAACTGGCTTGGCAATGACTTGTAAAAGTCAACAGACGAGTACAATATGGGACGGACAACATCTTTCCAAAATTCTGCAGAGCCCAAGTCAGGCGTCTCACAAAATCAGCCAGCTCATGTATGATTGTGGCAGTAAAACCAACAGAGAGATGACAGCGTCATATACAGAAGGAGGGGACGAGGTGGAGCCAACATATAGCATCATTTCCATGGAAGAAGGAATATTGTTCAACAGGAAGACTCACAAGATCCTCTTCAACCGAGGTCAGCAGACAAGTGAGACTGCATATTGGACTACCAGGGGGACCACAAAGAGCAAGGAAACAAAGTTGGGTGCTGATGGCCCCCATGTTGAAGGGAAGCAGTTGGATGGCCAAGAAACTCAAGGAGAAAGACAAGGACTGAGTCCACAAGGCAATCCACCCCTTGAAAGCCTGGCATCTCAGGCTGAAGAATCAAAAGACGATGAAGAAGGCACTGTAGAAGCACCGTGTGATAATCACATAAGTGAAGAGGTCCTGTTTCGAATTGAGTCATCCTTTGTTTTTGCCCCGGGGGAAGATGACCTCCTTTCTGTCTATGAGGGAGAAGGCAATGGAAAGGAAGGAAGCTTTATCAACACGCAGACAGGCAAGCTATTGGAATCTCACTGTCTCCAGACAGATATCCTTTCCTTCCAAAAATCTGAAGGAGAAGCCAAGGCATTGTAATGTTCTAACCTTCCCACCAGAAGAAAACCAAGAGGGAATTTGTTCCCAATGAATGGAAGTAACAGTAACAATGTGCAAGCTCTTTAGGAGGAACAATCTCTGCATGACGGTGGGGCTGATGAGTGAAGGGTGAGAATGAATAATATAAAGAGGTGGGGATCCATCAAAGAGACTGCAGAGCCATGAGAAGCCAGAGTTTGGTGTTTCTGTTTGCTCTGACAGATACTGGTTAGATCAAGAAAGGTGACCCTTTATGAACGAGACTGGGGGAAAGGCCAAAATAAAAGGTGGGGAGCTCCAAGGAAGTGTGTACAGTCTATTTTATTTGATTTAAATTTCAGTTTGTAATTCCAGTTTGCAATCCTAAACGTGCAACATCATAGTGTAAAGTTGGACAGTTGGCCCTCCAAATCCACTGATGATTATTTTATTTTTTTTTAGTCCATGGATTCAGCCATTCATGGCTTGAATTTAAGAGATATAAATTCTGAAAAGCAAGCCTTGATTTTACTATTTTATATAAGGGACGTCATTTTTCTTCTGGCTGATTCTATGATTCTATCTATGATTCTATGATTATGCCATTGTATTTAATGGGCCTTGAGGATCCATATATTTTGTTATCCACAAGGGGGTCCTGGAACCAAACCTCAGTGGATACTGAGGACCCATTTTATTATCTGACCTCCTTCTTTTTTCCAAGATAAGTCAGACTATGTATGAAGGGTACCTTCAGCTAACCGTCCAGCTGCAGAGCCCTTCACAGAATAAAGCTGGAGTCTCCCCACACATGGGGAAAATTATTGCCTTGAGCAATGTAAAAGAGGGTTGAAATAAATAGGTTTTAATTCTATTGATTTATTATAAAATGTATATGACCACTCATCGGCTTATGATCTCTGTGCTGACACACTGAAGCAATGCATACAATACAGTTTTTATTTTTATTTTATTTTATTTTTTTAAAAAAAAGAAAGACCAAAGCACAATAATTAAAATGCATGGAAACAATAAAATATGAAAATTAATTTCTAGCACAGTAAAGTAAACATTTAGAATATAATATAGAATGCAGACCAGTCTTTAAGGCCCCCATTCTCTGTTCCTTTTCTCCTTAAATGTAAGGCCCAGATTGGTAATAGAAAGGTCCTCAACATTTACCCAAAAGACCACAAAGATGGTTCCAAGTGGACCTGTTTGAAAAGGCTATTCTGTGTGTAAGGCAATACCATCCGGGCTGCCTCTACACTGCAGAATTAGTGCAGTTTGACACCACTTTAACTGCCATGGCTCAATGCAATGGAATTCTAGAAACTAGTTTTATGAGATATTCAGCCTTCTCTGTCTAGTGCCACTACAAACTCCAAATCCCAGGATTCCAAAGGATGAAGCCATGACAGCCGAAGTAGTGTCAAACTTCCCACATGACATCCCCACCGATATTTAAAGATGAATATCATGTCATGATGCCATGTCATAAAACTAATTTTATTTATGTCCCACTGACATTGGTTCCCTCAGTCACACTACTAAACACCCCAGCATCACTCCAAATATTCCAGCAAAGCCAGCCCTCCAAATTCTGGCTTATACACAGAGAGAAAGAGAGAGAGAGAGAGAGAAGCAGTTTGGTATAGTGGTTTGAGTGTTGGACTAGGACTCTAGGAGACCAGGGTCTGAATCCTCACTCGACATGAAAACCCATTGGCTGACCTTGAGCAGATCACCCTCTCTCAGCCTCAAAGAAGGGCCACCTCTGAAGAAATCTTGCCAAGAAAACACCACGATGGGATCACTGCAAGATTATCATAAGCTGGAAATGACTTGAAAGTACACAAAAACAAAGACAACATCAGCCTCATCTAGAGTACTGCGTTCAGTTCTGGGTTTCTCATTTTTAGGAAGGATACAGAAAAGTTGATGCAGGTTCAGAGAAGGACAGCAAGGATGGTAAGAGGTGTGAAGAGCAACACATATGAGGAGAGCTTGAAAGACCTGGGCATGTTCAGCTTGCTGAAGAGAAGATTCAGGGATGATATGATGGTTCTCTTTAAATACCTCAAGGGCTCTTTGGGGGCAGGCCTGTTCTCCGCTGACCCAGAAGGGAGGACCAGATCCATTGATCTTAAATTACAGGTGGGTAAAAGTTTCATTGAACATTGGAAGGAACATCTTGACAATGAGAGTGGTTTGGCAATCGAACCAATTGCCTAAAGAGGTGGTGGGATCTCGAATCATAGGAGTTTATCATACGCCATTTAAAGCGACTTACCCCATTCACATTTAATTTTGAAACCAGATTTCATCACACATGCTGGGGGCCAGGCAAGTGCAACCCAGCTACAGCCCAATTCCCAACCATGCTTATCTGACATCTTTTCAAAACCAAGAGTCTGCCACTTTTGAAAAGATGCCAGATAAGCACAGCTGGGACCCAGGCTGCAGCCAGGTTGCACTCACCCGGCCTCCAGGATATGCAATAAAATCTGGCTTGAAAATTAAATGCGAATGGAGTATGTCACTTTAAACAGCGTGCAATAAGCTCCTTAATCTATGCAGCAGAAATAATGCAGTTTGACACCACTTTAACTGTCATGACTCAATGCTATGGAAGTCTGGGATGTGTAGTTTGTTGTGGCACCAGAGCACTCTCTGAGCAAAAAAGCTAAATATTTCACAAAACTACAAATCCCAGACACGCCTAGCATTGAGCCATAGCAGTTAGAGTGGTATCAAACTGCATCATTTCTTCAGGGGAGAATAGACTTCCTTCTCTGAACATCTTCAAAAAGAGGCTGTACATCTCCCTGCTGGGGATGCTTTAGCTGGAGATCCTGTACTTAGCCAAGGGGTTGACCTGATGGCCCCTGAGGCCTCTTCCAACTCTATGATTCTAATATTCTAACAACACACACACACAAATCACCACTTGTCCCTAAACTCTTGAAAGAGTTGAGACAGAACTTGTTTCCCCAGTCAGTAGATGATCTTACAGTGTGGTCATGTGAAATATGATCCTATAATAGTCCCGTGGCTCTTGGAAAGGGGTTGTAAGTCAGGCCTGGCTCCAATTTTCTTCCATGTCTGATACAACTTGATGAGAAACTTAATTCCTCACCTCTAAAGAGGGTTCAGGCTGTGAGATCTGGGCTCCAAATGGCTGCGGCTAAAATAACAACCTTGACCTGATGGGGTGATGATCTCGGAGCTTCTCTGTCTTTAATGATTCCATCAAGGCTATTGATCAGATGGTTTCTATATATGTTTTTATTCCCTGCTGCAAGAGATTGTCATCACCCGCAACTCACAATCCTCTCTGGTGGGTTGAGTGTCTTTATTAAAGCTCCTTTTCTGAGTTGCTACACAGACAGTTCGGATTCTTCTATCTGAAAAAGGTTGTCAGAGAGCTGGAAAAAGTCCCAAAAAGAGCAATTAAAGGGGCTATGGGGTTCAAATAAGGAAATGATAGATGGAAGAGAAGTTTAGTTAAAACTTGGGTGAGGGCAACAAATGAAGGGGATGAATGTTGTCCTATTTTTTATTATTATTTGATTTATACCCTTCCTTTCTCCCAAAATGGGACTCAAAGCAGCATATAAGTTAAAACAGGATATTGCGGCTTTCTAGATTGGCAGGAAAGTGTGACATGAAGTTGCCTTTTCCTTAATGCTTAGCAGCTGCACCACAGCCTTTAAATGGAGCTGCGCTGTTCCGCAGTTTTTAAAAAAGAGGCTGGGAAAACCAGCACCTTTTTAAAGGCGCTTCTTCTCCCCTAAAATGCAAAAAAAAAAAAAAAGCGTTTTCATGGCACACTTTCCCTTTTTCTCATCTAAAGGCTAGAGTTTCAGGCAGCCATGAACACACTTCTTTTTGCCAATCTAGAAAGCCCCATAGTGATTTATGCAGGTGTATCTTCTTTTACATCAGTAGCTACACACTTTTTTGGTCATGGGGCCCAAGATTGTGAAAACAAAGTTGAACATGCAGTGCCATTGTCATGTGGTGCCATTGCACACTGCACATGTAGATGGGCATTATACATTATACATGGGCAGATGTGGAGTGAGCAATGCAATCCGGTATTTCATATTAGTTTACACTTTCACTTGCACAGGCTTGCAGTTCACTGATACACAATCATGTCATGCCCACCCCATGGCTTCTGAAGATGAAACACACATACCACAGACATGCCCTCCTCTAGCTCAGTCTGACAGCCACCTTAGATCCACCTGAGGTGGAAGCTACAGGAAAAGAGATTCCACTTCAACATTAGGAGGAATTTCCTGACAGTAAGAGCTGTTCGACAGTGGAACACAGAGGTCTTTAAACAGAGGCTGGATGACCATGTGTCAGGGGTGCTTTGATTGTGAGTTCCTGCATGGCAGAATGGGGTTGGACTGGATGGCCCTTGTGGTCTCTTCCAAGTCTATGATTCTATGATTCATAGTATCATAGAATCATAGAGTTGGAGAAGACCAAAAGGGCATCCAGTCCAACTCCCTACCATGCAGGAACAAACCATCAAAGCCCTCATTGTGACAGCTGGCTATCTAGACTCTGTTTAAAAACTTCCAAAGAAGGAGACTCCACCACTCTCCAAGGGAGCGTGTTCCACTGTCTGACAACTCTTTCCTGCCAAAGGGTTCTTCCTAATGTTTAGGTGGAACCCTTTTTCCTGTAGTTTGAATCTGTTGCTCTGTGTTCTGGTGTCTGCAGTATAATAATAAGAATAAGAATAATAAACTTTATTTATATACCGCCCTTCCTACGATCAGAGCGGTGTTCAGTATCAGAAAACAATCTTGCTCCATCCTCAATTTGACATCCCTTCAAATATTTAAATATTGCTATTGTGTCACCTCTTAACCTTCTCTTCTCCAGGATAAAGATACCCTGCTCCCTAACCACTCTTCATAGGGCTCAGAAGTTTCCAGACCTTTTTACCATTTTGGCCACCCTTCTCTGGACACACAGGTGTTGAGTTCTCTTATGCTGAGCATGCAGAAGTGTGTTGTGCCTTGCAGTGGTGCTTTCCCTATTTGTTTGCACATTAATTTGTACCATGTTGCAATTCATGAATGCATAGTCATCACATTAACTGTGTGACTGTAAAGTGATACTCCATTTCATCGATATGGGCTTTTGGACAATGTAACATGATCCACAGTTTGTTAAAAGATGTGCCCAGAGATAACTTTTTGGGAGCGGGCGGGGAGGATCCCTCTTCACAATGGTAGGAATAACTTCCTAATGGTGAGAACAAGAAATCCCAGAATTCCATAGCACTGAGCCATGGCAGTTTAAATGGTCTCAAATTGCTTTATTTCTTCAGTGCAGATGCAGTCTCAGCCAATCCTTCCTTGGATCAAGAGCAATTTTGGAAAAATGTTCTTGGACGGTTGTTATTATATAAACAAAATGTAATTATTTGGAAGACAATGTATATCCATGACAATTGATGGGGATAAAGTTTAAGACTCCATGACTAGGAAGAGGGGAAGAGTGGAAGAAAGGGATAGAAGGAAAAATGTATCTTACATTACAATACTTGTTTAGGAAGAAAGAATCATTGTATGTTTCAAGACTACAGTTACAGCGACACTACAGAATTAATGCAGTTTCACACTGCTTTAATTGCCATGACCCAATGCTATGGAATTCGGGGATTTGTAGTTTTGTGAGATATCTAATCTTCTCTGTCAGAGAGCTTTGGTGCCATGACAAAGTACAAATCTCAAGATTCCATAGTATGGAGCCATGAAAATTAAAGCAGTGTCAAATTGCATTAATTCTGCAGCCTGGCAGCAGCCTAGAATTGTTATTGTTAAATGAAAAGGATTAAAAAATCAGCATTCACTCATTGCAACCATGTTCCTTCTACCTCTCAGTGAAAGAAAGCTGTTGGGGAGCATAAAGTTGAAAACTAGGAGGAATCAGGAGTACAAGATTTTGCAAACCCAGCAGGTGGAGTGGGACATTTGGATATCTCTTTCATTACAACAACACTATCTGCACAAGACCAGCTCTTCCAATATGCTTCTGAAACTCAGCTTAGCTTGCCATTCCCATAAAAGTGGAGATGGGACATTTGGTTTATGGGTAATTCAGCAACTAGCAGAACACGACTATGCCAGCCCACAAATTTCAGACAGGTTTGGATTTTTTTTTTCCAGGCCTGCTGTGTGGGTGTGTGGGCTGATAGACTTTCTTTTTTCTTTTTGCCTTCAATTTAAAAAAAAAAAAGCTTTTTCTGAATTCAACAATCACATCTTCTCATGCTTTCAAAAGCAAAAGCCTGTTTGTTTGTTTTGTTCCAATTGTTGAATGTCTTAACGCCATCCATCTGTTTGGTTTTGTGGGATTTCTATTTATTTATTTTTTTCGGAGTCTACAACTCTGTTTTCTAGACAGCCTATCCTTTGTCACACAAACTGAACTCGGTACGGCTGATTGGGTTCCATAATAAAGATGCACCACCTAATAGTGAGAGTTTCACAGTTATGGAGCGCACGCTTTCAACCGTAACCAGGACAATGCATAGAAATCCCCAAAGAGAGATGTTACATTTAACAATGGAGACTCTCTCCAACTTGAAATTGAATTTATCTTCGTCTTTTTTCTTCTTTTCTTTTTTTTTCTTTTTACAGGTGAAACTAAGTCCAGTTAAGAAACTGAAATCTCAACTATACATTCAGTAAAACCTTATAGTTATAATGAGGGAGGTACAAGAAAATACAGGTTAGATTCCTGTGGATATCTTACCCAAGTTTAAATTTGGTATGAAAACAAAAATAATGGTTGAAAAAACATGGGGGGGGGGGTTGACTGTTGAGAAACCCTGATGGGAAGAATCTAGAATACACATAGTTTGGAACTTATTCTGTGCATAATTCACATGTGGTTCTTTTGTGTCAAAAACAGCATTTTCTGCACAGGAAACAGCATTTTCTGTGCCAAAAGTAATATTCCTACATAGGAATCATTATCTGCAGAGAAAATTCTTTTTTTCTGCCCAAAATAATCACATGTGAATTTTATGCAGAATTGCAAAAGGGCTTTGAAAAATCCATCCTCATTGCTTCCTTCAAGAAGAACTTAATAAAGAATTACAGTCCCTAGTATAAGTTCCCTGCGGAAATGGTTGGACAATTTAGTCCAATGCAGAATGTCCATGTTTATTTCATAGTTGCAGAAGCAAAGTGGTACTCCAAAGACTAGGGGGATTGCTACATCCAGCTTTTAAACCACAATTACAATCAGAAAACAGCACCTTTGGTAATACTTATCGCACAACGTCGCCTCTCACTCATAGCTGCTGTGTATCTCAAGTGCAGTTAGGACATCTCTTTTCATTGATGGGAAAACCTGTCAACAATCTCTCTGTTGTACTGCAGACCCATTAGTGCAAAATATCACTACCACAATAGTTGCTATATTGGCCAGTGATGTGCTGTCAGTGTCCTCCCCGCTTCCCCTCTCCTGCTTCCCTCACTATTCCCAAGCAGTCTGATTTCCTTTATTTTATTTTTGTATTTATTTTATTTTATTTTTTAAAACTTAAGCATAATCTTGCAATTGCATTAAAAAGTAAAAATGAAAAAGGAATACTGGGAAGTGCAGGAAGGGGAAGTTGGGAGGGTGATGTCACAAACAGCCCTAGTTGCACTATTTCAGAGATGTGTAATAATGGGTGATGCTATGATAGAGTTTTTTTGGCCAGATTTCTTCAGAAGAGGTCTACCTTGGCCTTCCCCTGGGGCTGAGAGTGTGTGACTTGTCCAAGGCCACCCAATGGGTTTCCGTGGCTGAGCCAGGATTCAAACCCTGATCTCCAGAGTCCTGGTCCAATGTGCAAACTCTGCTACACTGGTTCCATGTTAAGTGCCTTGAAGTGAACTATGACTTACAACAATTGTCTCCTAGAGTTATCTTGGCCAGAGTTTTTCAGAGGAGGTCTGCCATTGCTTTCCTCTGGGGCTAAGAATGTGTGACTTGGCCAAGGTCGCCCAGGAGGGATGGAAAAGGGATTCCAACCATGGTTTCCTAGAGTCCAACAATTAAACCACTTCATCATGACTTGTTTAATTATCCTCCCATCATTAGAGAAGACATAAGGACTCAGGGGATCCATCCATCACACACGTGTTCTGGCAAATAAAGAGGAGCCGGCTTTATCTCCCGGCTGATCAGAGGCTGCTGGGATGCCTCTGAAGAAGAAACAGTTTCCTATGGTTCCCATGCCGAGACATTTCAAAGAGTCTGACTTGAGCTTTAATTGATGCCTTATGTCAGCCTTGAACCTCTGAGAAGCTCTCAAAAGCCACTTTGTACAAGATGAAGCGCAGAGATGAAAGTTGAGCAGAAATTATCATATAGAAATAGAAGGAGAAATTTCCATTATCAAGGGCAGGAAGGAGGCAGGCAATTGCAGCTGCAAGGGAAAAGTTGTGGGACTGTTGCCTTCTTATTTTGAAATTGCTAAGACTGAACCAAACCATTTTAGGTTCGTAGAAAGGTAGAAAGCTTTAAAAACAAAACTTTCAAAGAAAACCAGTCCCAGTAATAAAATCCAAAAGTGTGTGTGGGGGGGATCATGGAATCATAGACTTGGTAGAGAACCCAAAACTCCTGATAGATGGTCATCCAGCCTCTGTTTGAAAGCCTCTCAAGAAGAAGACTCCACCACACTCTGAGGAAGCATCTTCCAGCATCGAACAGCTCTTACTGTCAGGAAGTTCTTCCTGTTTTGTTTTCCTTACCTCTTCTCATCTTTGTTGACCTTCTCTGAACTGGCTCCAACTTGTCAGGGAGTTCATCCTAATGTTGAGGTAGAATATCCTTTCCTGTAGCTTGAATCCCTTGCTCCTTGTCTCAGGGTCTGTGGAGACAGCCCTAAAGGGGCAGCCTCCAGCCGCCCCTTTTATAGCCAGATTGGGGCCACGGCAACTGGTCACTGTGCCTCCGATCTGGCTTCTGCAGGGCACAAAAAGGAGCTGCAAAAAGTGTCTCTCTTTTGCACCCTTCAAAGGGCATGATTTGCAGCTCCAGAGGAACACCGTGGCACAACGCGCCATGTGGTGTGGTGCATGGTGTCACACTGCCGTGGGGGTGGAATCAGAATGTGCATTGTGTAGATGCTACAGGCCAATTCTACCCCCAACCGGGCCCAAACTTCCAGTCTGCACAGGGCCAGAGTCTCTGGGCAAGAGAAAGCAAGTTTGCTCCTTCTTCAATATACATTTCGCCCTCCATTTTCTTGGCAGATCCATTTCACGCTGAATTTCAGAAGATGGAACTGGCCAAACCACCACTCAGTACTCCTTGCCTAAGGAAACCCTAAGAAATTGGCAGGGGGTTGGACTGGATGGCCCTTGGGGTCTCTTCCAACTCTATAATTCTATGATTCTATGGTTCTATAATCCATTAGGTCACCACGTCTCAATAGGCAAGTTAAAGGCACGTTCAAACACAATGCTAGCCATTAATTGATATTGTATAGTTCTTCCATCTCCTACTACTTAAGCAATTTTTTTCAGTAAGAACAATCTGGAGGAAGCAGAGGGAGGAAACAAGGAAGTAGCAAGAGAAACATGGAAGACGATGCTGTCTGAATACATCTCAAAATGTCCCACATAAAGCAGGGCAATGGCATAAGAAAAGGCCCAACTGGAATTGCAGTGAAAATATGGTTAGGAGTCTTTCAGCAGAATCCTGCTGCCATCTTAAACAAGAATAAGCTCTCCTGAAAAAATAGTTGGATATTTTTCTCTAATGCAGAACTCTATTGAGTTCCAGGTCATGGAAGCAGAGTTGCCTGTGTGGTGCCATTGCAATTGTGTGTCCAATGTGGATTTCAAATGGATGTGCATTCGGTGCCATTTTATTTAAATGAGCATTTTGTATGGATGCACATGAATATTTGCTTGCACAACTAGTGTCAGTTGTGCAATGTTGTTGTTCAAAACAAGGGCTGTGTTGCACAGTTAATGCCTACATCCACATGGAGAGTTTGATACTATGGAAATCTGGAATAGGAGCTCAGCCCAAACACTGTTAGAACATCCTTTCTCATGCGTGTGTGTGTTTGTGTGTGTGTGTGTGTTTAAAAAGTATTTGAACCAGGATATTCAGCAGCAGCTGGTCTATGTAATTGCTAAGAAAAGACCATTTTTGAACTACATCCCCAAAAGATATCATCTCCAAAAGTAACTTTTCCATGCTCTTGGCATCATCTTGTCCTCCATTCCATTTCCCTCTCTCTTCCCCCTGCCACAAGTTTGTCTCTTCTTGCTTTCCGCATGACAAACATTTTCTGCTTCCCAGAAACCCTAATCTGTGGCGATGAAGAAAGACGCACAGGCAGGATGATGGGTTGACGGGATGGCACCCTTTGCTTTTGGTGCTGCTTCCTTTTATTCATTTCTAGAGTTGCTGACCACGTGGTTTAAGCAAGGCCCCTGAGTGATAGATAATTTACGAGTTCCTGCTACCACAATGCCTACGTGCGGGATCTCCCGTTCAAGGAAGATCTGCTAGCCACTGATAACACAATCATCCCAACTGGAGGAATGTGGTAACGTGTTGTTGTCCAGCGGGTCTGCCAGCGCTGAAAAACAAGCATTTCCTACATCTCCCCTTTTTTTTTCTTTTTGTTTTTTGTTGTTTTTTTTCCCCCCCCCCGAAAGGCCGAATTCTTGGACAAAATATCATGAACAAACCAAGCAAGCATTGCATGTAGCAGAAACCGCAAATTAAGGCAATGGTGTGTAATATAACAATTAACATCCCCCATTAACCATCACTGGACACCCAGTCAATTGGTATGTACAGCCATAAGAAGTAAAGTTATGAAGATGCTCTACTATAGTGGCATTCTTCAATAGTGGTGTTAAGAACAAATGTCATGTTACAATAGGAATACTTTCCAACTTCAACAGATGCTTTCTTAGTATGGTTAGTGAAGTCCCAACAATATGCTGCAATTTCTTGAAGTCTACTATCAATGGCTAAAATGCTGTAGTTAACATTTTCTTTGGTAGCGTCCCAAGGATCCGGGGATGTCGTTTCCACCCCTTGATTAAAAGGAATAACATGTATTAAAAGTTTTCTTTGGCATGTGAGGGAACATGCACGCAGATCCAACAATTAGTCTCATTTACCAATCGAGAGACATTTTGCACATCCCATATATATAGGAATTTTGTTCCCACAGTCTTGCTCTGGAATCCCATCTTGTAAAGTCACTGTAGCCATGCCAAGAGGAAAAGTACACATTAAAAGAATACACATTACAATGAATATGGCATTATCATTTAACAAGCGAATGCTGCTAGCAAAAGGCTCTCTGGTGTCTTTGGCATGTCCTTTTCCTGTAGCAACTTTGTAGATTGAGTAGAGAGGGCCTTGATCTGCCCGCAGGTCACTTGATGTTTCTGATGAGGTGCTCAGTCCCGATTCTGTGGAGGGTTCTGCAGGCTGAGTGAGAAATTCGGGATCGAGTTTTCCATTCCTTGGTGCCACGCCATCCTTCCATGGTTTCACACAATGGTCAGGGATCCACACCGGACCTGTAGGAGTTGACGCTGCTGTGTCCTTTCCTTCAGGTCGATAAACCAAGGGTCACAGCAATGGAGAAAGTGAAGAAAAGTATTTCTGTATTGGAAATATAATCAGACAGTGAAGTTAAATGATTCCAAGCAAGCAAATCAAATACAATAGATGTGTCCCGGTTCACAACCTTGTGCGTGCGTATGTGTGGCTGGGGGGTGCATTCCCCCTTTCTTTTGTTTGTAAAAGAAGGCCATTTGGATGAGTAAAAGGGAGGATGAGGAACGTTTTTTGTCCCTCCAACCTCTGGGCATACGCAGAGTTCAAAAAATTGGAGATATTTGCACCATGTGCTAATTGCCTGGGAGTTGTACCGAGCAATTGGAGATTGAAAGGAAAAGGTTGGCCTGTGCCTTTCAACTTGCAGAGTTTTCTGAGCATGTGAAGAGTATAAAAATGCAGAAGCAGAGGAAGCAACGCATTTGAAGAGACAGAGTGCCGGGATGGCCTCATCCTCTCATAGGCAGTGATAAGAAAACTAAGAAAATTGTTAGGAACATAGGTGGGGGAGAAAAAAATACTGTCTTCCCCCTTTTGGACTTTAAACAGTGTGGGTTATCCATAGGAAGGAACATAAATGGATGGCAACAGTAGATTTTTAGTAAAGAATGTATTACACCAATTTTGCAAAGAACAGGAAACCTGTTTTAGCAGATCCTTTTCTGCAAGCAGAGATATGAAGCACGGGAAAAGCTCAAAAACAAAAGACAAAGCAGAGGAGAAGGAGGAGGAAATCCCCCTCTCTAATTCCTCTGAATCTCACCAAGAGGAAGAATGAGATAGACTGTGCTTGTAAGTGAAGCTCTCTCTCTAAGAAGCAATGCATGAAGGAAGAATGCAGAAAAACATAAATGATGGAAGAGTACAAAAAATTCAGACTTATGTATTGCAAAAGTATGACATAAGCCCAAACACACTAACAAAAAGACAAATGAACAATTTCTAGGTGCAAAAGGAATAGAACCTGTTTCTAAATATGTACCACACTTAAGGTTGATGTGATATATAGTCTTTTGCCATGAGGGCAGAAAGCAACCCAGGCAAGATTCCTTTTTTGCTTTAGCCAAGACAATTTTTGCAGATAGATTGTGCCTATCAAGATGAAGCTTAACAGAAAAGAAAAGACACTAGAGAACAGGAATTAGTTCCTGCCAAAAATTCCAACACAGCAAAGACTTTTAGACCAAAAGAAATGAGCTGCCTTCAGATCCGCAAATTACAGACAGCCAAGCAGATAAGCAAATAGACAAAATGCAAGCAGCAATTTACACCTATTTCGACCATGCTGGCCTCTAGCTTTTGGAATTTTCCAGCCAAGCCTAGGCAAATCAAATTCACCAAGGAAGCAAAGGGTAGGCTGAACTGACCACTAGAAGAATGAGATATAGAACAGGGAAAGCCTAGTTTTCCCAAGTACCACGCTAAGTACTCATTTTTTCCACAAAATGCTATGTTTTCTTTGTCTGCAAGGCTTGTACATCCAGAGGGGATTTTAATTATGCTTTACCACAACCAAAATAGCAAAAATAGCACTGATTTGAGTCAAGGGAAAAACTTTTGTCCCTTTACAATTTCCACAATTACAAGATTATCAGATTTTCTTTTGACACATGTCTCCAAGCAACTGTATCCAGGCTATATAGGAGATCTATAGTTTAAATGAGAGAGAAGAAATTAAGGCATACAGAATCAGCTGAAAAGCATAATGGAGGAAGAGACCAAAAGTTTGAGACAGTGTCACTCTTGGGTCACACACTCTCAGGAAAGGAGAACGAAGAACTAGACTCATGAAGAGAACAATCTCAGATTTAAAGAAGCAAAGAAAAAGAGACTCTTTCAGCTAAGCAAGAGAACGAATGATCTGCAACAAAAATCTCACACACAATACTATTTTAGGTTGCAAGTTCATGAGGACAAGACAAAGGGCTAGATTTTCTAAATATCAGACTTGAACAGGGCAAAAACACCCCTAAAACCGAACCAAACAAAACCCAGGTTCCAAAATCTAAGCAGAAGACTGCAGAATCAGCAGGCTGCTGACTCTGAGCATGTAAAGGACAGCAAAAGGGAAAACTGAAAAACTCATAGCATGAGAGTGTCGATAGAAATATGGAGAAAGGAAAATTGATGGAACGAAGGATACTAAGCAATCATCCATCTGCCACGGCTTGTAGATTCATAGAATCATAGAGTTGGAAGAGACCACAAGGGCCATCCAGTCCAACCCCCCTGCCGTGCAGGAACCACAGTCACGAGCAATCCTGCGGCTAAAGGTCCTCTAAAACTTGAATCTGCAATCACAAATGTACAGCTAAGCCACTGGATGGTAACTGTCTGTCCTATCCACTGTACATCGATTCCATCAGGCTCTATATCCGCTGGGTTTGGGGCTGCAAATGGTAACAAAACTAATTGTGCCACTGACATTGCTATGTCCTGGCAAACTCTGAGCACATCTGCCCATGTGAAATTTCTAGAAGCCATCAGTTGTTGTAAGGCTTGCTGACAATCTTTGTTGTCTTTTGCCAACTTGATGAAAAATTCTGTGGCCGCTTCTGGATTACCATCCTGCTGTGCTAAGGCTGTTTGCAGCCGATTAACAGAGTCAAAGTAGGGTTCAGCAAGCTCTTTTTGAATGGTAGCAAAGCCTTTCTCAGTCTGACCAGAGCAAGGCATCTTCTGAAAAGCCAAAATTGCACAATCAGAAGATATTGCTAGGACCTTTGGAGGTATGACTGTGGCAACTTTCATTGCTGCATATGACTGTGGGCTCCACTCATGAGCTGCTCCACTGTTTTGACCCTGTGTCTGAGAGACGGGGTCTGCAGCCCAAATTCCTAGATCATCTAGATCACTTGAGCCTGAGTTCTTACATGGCTCAACCATTTTTTGAAATGGAGACACAGCTTCCCCTGAAGGGATTTGTAGTTCGTTGTTAAGCAATGGGGCTGAGGAATCCTGACCTATATCTAATTCCTTAGGGGAAAGAGTTACAGGCGGCACATGTGAGGGAAGGAGTTGTTTCGCTAATGCTGCTTTTGCATTAACTGATTCTGCTTTGACTGCATTATCTGGCTCCTGTAAATTAGCAACTGATAAGGAAGCAGTCGGGTTGCTAGGCTCTGCCGGCAGAGTTAGTTGCATATATGAAGGTGGGTAAGCAGGCCCCCCCTCCTCAGGAAGCAAAGAGAGAAATGGAGACGGTGCCTTGAGTCTATGAGTCTCCAAAACTTCTATTGCCTGTTTGCATTTTCGCCACAGCAACAAATGCTGCATGGATGCTCGAGGTGGCGAATGCAAATGTATCCCAATTTTTATCCAGTCATGTAAGTTTAAAGTTCCCCCTTCAGGGTACCAGGGACATTGAGAACCTATCTCCTTTACTAACTGCTCTAGCTCTCTTAGGCTAGTTCCTCCTGTTCCATTCTGCTTGAGAATTTTCTGTAGCTCTTCTGCATGAACCTTCTGCTGAGCTGACAGTTCCCCCCCCCCCCCCATACTCACGAATTTTTGGGAGCGAAGTTCGCTCTGGTGCACCTGACCTTTCCGGTCGATGAGTGCGGGGGTATCACGTCGCGGGTCGCCAGATGTGGCGATGAAGAAAGACGCACAGGCAGGATGATGGGTTGACGGGATGGCACCCTTTGCTTTTGGTGCTGCTTCCTTTTATTCATTTCTAGAGTTGCTGACCACGTGGTTTAAGCAAGGCCCCTGAGTGATAGATAATTTACGAGTTCCTGCTACCACAATGCCTACGTGCGGGATCTCCCGTTCAAGGAAGATCTGCTAGCCACTGATAACACAATCATCCCAACTGGAGGAATGTGGTAACGTGTTGTTGTCCAGCGGGTCTGCCAGCGCTGAAAAACAAGCATTTCCTACACTAATCTTTCAAAATCGCTCTCTTGAAATCAAGCTGCTAAGATCAGCATTAAACCTTGATTTGTGATCACTCTCTCAACAAACCGTCATGGTTGGGCCTTTCCTCTCTCTTCATCACTAGTGATGAATAGTCTTGCAGAAGGCATTAAAAAAATCCTACTCTTTCAGTCCTCTGTCAACTCTGATGGCGGACCCAAAGGTTCAGGTTTTGCATCTCCCTACAGAGCTGAAAAAGATGGGGAGAAATAAGCATGGCCAGTTGTTTCCATATCAGGGGTGCAGTGAATATTCTTTCAGATTTAAATAAACCGGACCAAAAACCTTTATTACAGTCAATAGATCATTAGGCAACACATTAGATACATATAAAACAATTCAATAAAAGACATTGCAGTTAAAATGCTTGCTATCATATATCATAATATAAAATGCCATTTACTAAAGAAGCTAGTTGGTATAGGAAACACAATGATAAAACAAACAAAAGTAAGAATAATCAAGACTGTAGATTACAATGTTTTTTTCTACACACATATAACTAAATGTATGAAAAATAGTGTTAGAAATGTATCAGAAATATCTACAATAGATATTTAATGGTAAACAATATTGTGTGAAATGAATGGGGGGGTTAGACTCAAACTTGTCTTAATGAAGCGATTCAAGATATGAACAAACTTGTACAGATTTCAGAAAATAATTTGAAAGAAGTGGTAAGTATTGTAACAGAAATAGAAACCAACAGTGTTTATTTTACTACACTTTTTTCTTTTTAGTAAAAAATAAAATAAAATAAAAGTTTTTTTCTAATTAAAAAAAGAATAAATGCATTCCAGTACCCTGCCCTTTACTGATATCACAAATTGCTGTAAACTGAGTTCAAAGTACACAAATAGTTTGCACTTAGTTAACTTGGCCGGGGGGAGAAGAGAGCAGAGTATGGGCAGAAACATGCCCTTCCCAGTAGGCTCAGCCAAAAGCAAACCACTGCAGCCTCTCTTAAGCTTGTCTGATGGTCAGCGATCTTAACTTCCTGATGGTGAAAGATCTTCATCAAAGGAAGACACTCCCTCAGAGAGTGGTCAAGTCTCCTTTGGAGGGTTTTAAACAGAGGCTGAATGGCCATGTATCACAGGAAGGGCTTGGATTGTGTATTCCCTGCATAGAGTTTGTACTGGATGTCCCTTGGGGGTGTCTTCCAACTCCAGGATTCTGTGATTCTATAAACCTTCGGTCCCCCTAGAAAGAGAAAAGAGTGGGGGAACCAAGCCTGTTTCATTGATTAAAACACATTAAAGTAGTTAACATGTTAAAGCAAGGGCATTTAGAACCAGTTAAAATAATTCTAGACAATTTGAAACCAGGCGCATCTGCAGCTTTGTATCAAATCAATTCTGGGCAGTCAGTGTGGCCCCCATAAAATAGAAAATTGGCTGAGGTGCTGCAGTTAAACCAACCTGACTTTACAAACATGGGTTGTACAGGTTTGGGTTGCTGTTGCATTTATAAAACCTCTGTTTTCCTGCTTGGTTATGCTTTGGTTCGCATGTCATGGCAGGCTGGTAGGCACGTGCAAGTGATCAAATGGCTGATTACGTGTATGAACAGTATTTGAAGGAGGGAGTGTGGAATTAAAATTCAGGGAGAGGTGAAGCTTTATTACTGATTCCGCATCCATATTCAGACTATGCTAATTCTCCTCTGTTTGGGATCATTGGATTCAGTCAGGAAGGCACTTAAGAACAAAAGAGCACAAGGCACACAAAGACAAAACATTTGGCGAGAAAGAAAGACAAAACACTGCCTGCATCTTCTGCAGCCTTGCAACATTTTTCAAATATTGTTCTCTGATATGTAGTTATGAAAGATGCACAGATATGAATCAAAACAGACGTGAAGGACCTGCAGTGCTTTTGTGAACTGCAAGAGGAAGAGCTGAAAGGAATAAAATGAAGACATTATTTTTGTTCAATCAGGCTTGGCAGAAAAGGGGATGCGGTGGGATGGGGAAGACAAAAGAAAGGTTCCCACTGGATTTACCCAATCACCAATCACAGCTCAGGCGAGGTGAGAAGTTCATTTTTTGGTTCATTTTTTAACATCAGAATTGACCAAAGATTCATAGAATTCTAAGATGAAAGACAGGAAAACTGACAGATTTGCCCGTCCCAGGGGAATGGGTGAAGATTTTGTTTCCATTTGCTGGGCATTTATGTGTTTTTAAAAAATTAGAATTACAAAAGGAACGCAACATGGACCAGTAGTGAAACATGAAATGGGCAGCTTTGACCCCTCCTTATTACCACAGTCCTATAGGCTGAGTGTCCATGCCATTGTTTTCCCTATTATGATGTACAGAAACAAGAGCTGGACAGTGAAGAAATCTGATAGAAAGAAAATCAACTCATTTGAAATGTGATGCTGAAGAAGACTGCTGAGGATACCGTGGATAGACAGGAAGACAAGATAATGGGCCCTTGAACAAATCAGGTCAAATGTGCACTAAAAAATTGCAACACTGTGCAGCCAAGTGTGCTAGCAAATATGAAATCAGGATTGCAATGTTTAATACAAATCTGTATGTTTGGTGCATGTTGCACAAGGCACACCATGTGCAAAGGGTAATGGTGCTGCATGTTTAAATCTGCTTCCTCAGTCTTCAGTTGAATGCAAACGTTACTCTGTGGCCAAAAACACATGGCCATATGTATAAAGACCTTAGTATAAAGCCACTGTTAGGATGTTAGTTCTGGCAATCAATTTAAATCTCGTCTTCATCCTGGAGAAAGCCTCATCGGACAAAGGACAATATTACATTGCACTCTTAGAGTGATATTATTCCAGTTTAACTGCTATGGCTTCCTCCTATAGAATCCTGGGGTCTGCAGTATAGGGAGGGGCATCTAGAATTCTCTGCCTCACTAAACTCCAAAACCCAGGAGGATACCATAGAGGTTAAAGTGGAATAATACTGCTATAACAGTGTTCAATAATGCTAGGAAAGGCAGAGGGTAGCAGAAAGAGGGGAAGACCGCAAGCCAGATGCATAGACTCAATCAGGGAGGCCATTGGAATGAATCTACAAGACCTAAGTAGAGTAGTGAAGGACAAGGGTCTTGGAGATGTCTAATCCACAGGGTCACTATGAGTTGGGGCCAAGTTGAGGACAGTTAATAATAACAACAACAACAGCAGCAGCAACAGTTCAGTGAAAGAATGAAATGAGTACAGCTGGGATGATGGGTCCCATATGGAGCATTTTCAGCATTGAACTGTACCCAAAGGAGAACACACAGTACATATCAAAGGAAATATCTGGGAAAGGGAGGAGGGATTTTGTTGCCAAAGAAATCAATGAAAAAAAATCCAATAATGCAAAGACAACAACTCATTAAATGCATGATAAATTCAACATTCTACAACGGGAACAAATACTGAGCAAAATCAAAACAGACAGCTTGAAAAGTGATAAGGAGACACCACAGCATGAATGATGGTCCCGCTGCATCCCAGGAGTGAAAGCAGCCTCAAAAAGGACTCAAGGAGAACATTGACAAGATGGAAAATATCCAGAGAGGAGCTAACAAGATGATCAAAGGACTGGAAACCAAGGCTTAAGAGGAATTACTGGTTGAGGTGGACAAGAGTTCAGCTTGGAGAAGAGAAGACTGAGCGGTGGACATGATAGCCATTTTAAAATATCTGAAGGGACCTCACGTAGACGCTGGAGAAATCTTGCTTTCTGATGCTCCAGAGACTAGAACATGAGTCAATGGGTTAAAATTACAAGGGATATCACCTCAGTACTGGGATGTACTTCTTGATTGTTAGAGCTTTCCAAAAGTGGAATAGATTGCCTCAGACGTTTATGGACTCTTCTTCTTTGAGAGTCTTTAAAGAGAGGTTGGATGGACATCTCTTACAACTGCTTTCATTGTGGATTCCTGAATGGCAAGGGGATGGGTTAGATGTCCTTTGTGGTTCCTTCTAACTCTAAGATTCTGCTCTTCTAAATGCAGCTCAAAGACGGGACCATTTTTTATTTATTAACATGTTTTTATCTCATCTTTTATCGTGAGATCTCAAGGTGGCATAAAATTAAGAAAATTTAAACAGTTTTTAAAAGTTCCAGATTTAAAAACAGCAGAATAATTTCAAAAGGCTGTATGGATTTGAATAAACCATCAGGTTAAAACAGCAGAAGAGGCTACAACTGTGAAAACCATATACAAGTACACTTTAAAAAGTAACATAAGGATCCAAAGGCTTTACCAAAAAGCCAGATTTGAAATTGGTGCCTAAAATAAAGCAACAAGGTTTCCCATCACAAGCAGACCTGTAAAGGGAGGGCATTCCACAATTGGGGTGCAACAGCAGAGAAGACCTGCTTCTAAACCCTTTTACAACATTTTGACCCCATAAACCTCAGTTCTCAAGCAGGAATACAGTTGGCCCTCTGTATCCACGGATTCCTTATCCATGGATTCAACCATCCACAGCTTGAAAATATTTTTAAAATCTATAAATTCCAAAAAGCAATCAATTCCAAAATTGATTTGCCATTTTATATAAGGGATGGCATTTTACTATGCCATTGTATATAATGGGACTTGAGCATCCATGGATTTTGGTATCCATGGGGGATCCTGGAACCAACCCCAGCAGATACAAAGTTCTCACCATGTATGGCCTTCCGGCGTTTAGGGCTTTGAATGCAAACAGTAGCACCTTGAATTCAGATCTGAAGTGAATTGACCGCCATTTCTCCCTGGTGTTGCAACTGCTGGTGCTTTGCAATATTTCAAATATTTTGCATTTTATGCCTATCCTGTAATCCTTAGACAACCCTTTAAGGTAGATCACAATCATCATCACCACTTGTGATTGTTACAGATGGAAGAGAGAGGATGAACGAGAAAGCAACTCGCTAAATGCACCTATTGCGTGTGCCTCAGAGAGGAAATTCAAACCAGGGACATTCTGGCTCTTAGCTCAGTCTCTAAACCACAGCACCATACAGGACAAGAAGCCCTGCTCAGTAAGCAGACGTCAAAAGCTGTATCATTTTGAAAGGCCTTTGGGCTTTGGAATTGGTTTCAAAATCCTTCTTAATCTGTTTTTAAAGAATTCTTTGTAAATATATTCCATTGTGTCTCACTTGGGGAGTCCCGGAAAGCAGAATAATGGTAAATGTATACTTTTAGTAAAATAATAAGCCGAGAATCACATTTGATTGAAAGATGGCTTATAAATCCTCAAGACAGATTTTGAAAGGATGAGGAAAAATACTTTGCACACTGAAAAAGCACAACAGTCTGCTCACAGCCTTCCAGAATCACTTTGTATGAATCCCAGCAGCACTGAAAGAAGTTTTTAAAAGGATGGATGGATGGATGGACAATGAATGCATGGAGAGATGAATGTATATAGAGAGGTGACAGATGGATAGAGGTTAAAAGGAGAGAGAGAGATGTGTGTGTAACAGAATGACAGAAAACAGTGTCAGATGGATTCGCAATAGATTGAATAACTATGTTCAAAGATTTATCATCAGTGGCTGATGCAGTGCTTCAACCTGAAGGGAAGTTTCAAGTGGAATGCCACAAGGTTCTGACCCAGAGCCATTGCTCTTCAACATTTTTATCAGTGACTTAGATGACAAGGTGGGGAAACTCTTTATCAGGCTTGCAGACCATACAAAACTTGGAAGGGTTGCTACCTCATTAAAAGTGTTACACATTGATGCGTAATACAGGAAAGTTGACAGAAAGTAAGACAGGAATGAGGAACAAATTGTCCTCATTCCTAGTGGGTTGGGGAAAAAATCCAGCAAATCTTATTGTTGCCTGATGAGAAGAATATAATCCCATTTTTCTTGAAAGCCACATGAAGAGGAATCTAATAACGGCTTGGTGCACACATTTAGCCCAGGCGCACGATGTTGCTCCACCTTCCATGCTTGCATTTTGGATGGCTCTTGAAACTAGGAGGAGGGTTCAAGGGACTTTGAAGGAGAATTCTGTCCAGTTGATAGTCACATTACAAATTTTAGGAAGCTTTAAATCTCATGAAAACAAGCAAAGACATTCTTCTGATCTCATAGAGTAAGTGTTGGTGGTGAGACTGAATTTCTCACCGCACACCACCACACACTCTCTCTCCTTCTCCGATCAGCAGAGAACTGGAAATTGCTTTTTCTTTAACCGAATAGCTGCTTTGGGAACAATAACTGCCAGCTCCCAGAATGGAAAAAAGCTGATACAAGTTCTTTAAACTAGTTAGTGCCAAAATAGCTCCCACTTTTTCAAGAGTTCATAGCAGAGGACACGCTGTAAACTCGAGAGGGAAAGAAGACTGGCTATGTATTGCAGCAGCTTTCACAACTGGGATTCACTGTGAATGCAGAAATAGAAATGTAACATGGGAAGAGACCCCAAAGGTCCATCCAGTCCAACCCCATGAGAATGCAGAGATCCACAGATGAAGCACCCAAATGGGGCAGGCATCTAAACTCTGTTGAGCAACCTCAGGGAAAGAAAGTCCACCACCATCCAAAGTGTCCATTCCACCAGAGAATTATTATTATCATTATTATTATCATTATTAGCTTTATTTATAAAGCGCTGTACAAAAATCAAATAAAATCAAGAATATGTAAAAAAAAAAAAAACCCTGCATATGGCATACAATCTAGAGATTAAAACAACATGTTAAAACATCATAAGAAACAGGCTAAAACAGCAGAGATCAAATATTAAATCAAGCGTCAAAACAACCAGGTCACAGTTACAAACTTCCTGGGAACGCTTCCCTAAACAATATGGTCTTTAACTCGGTTTTAAACTGGTTAGAGATGTGTTGAGCCATGCTTGTAAGGGGAGGAGGTTCCAGGAGTGCGGGGCAGCAAGCAAGAAGGAACGAATCCGGGAAGGGGCAGTGGAAATCCTGGGCTGGGACAAGAGACCTTGGCTACCAGAATGGAGGGAATGGGTGGGAATGTAGGGAGAAAGAAGTTTGGAGAGATACGAAGGGGCCAGCCCGTGTAGGGCTTTGAAAGAGAGCAGGAGAAACTTGTACTGAATGCGGAAGGGAAAGGGGAGCCAGTGGAGGGATGACAATAGAGGGGAGACATGGTCGTAGCAGCGAGCAAGTGAGATAATGTGAGCAGCTGAGTGCTGAACAGAAATTAATGGGTGGAGGTGAGAGAAAGGAAGCCCTGCCAAGAGAAGGTTACAGTAATCTAATCGTGAAGCCACTAGGGCATGGATCAAAGTCTTTGCAGTAGAAGGCGAGAGATATGGACGGATTTTGGAAATATTATAAAGAAAAAATCTACAGGCCTTGGCTGTGGCCTGGATCTGAGGGATAAATGACAGAGAGGAGTCAAAGATGAAACCAAGACTGCGGGCTTGCTGAACTGGCTAAATAGAGATATTTTGTCAACAGAAATAGAAAAAGAATATTGAAGGGTAGGCTTAGAAGGGAAAACAAGAAGCTCCGTCTTGGACATGTTGAGCTTCAAGCGCTGATGGTGCATCCAGTGGGAGATTGCTGTTAGGCAAGATGAGACTTGCTCTTAAGCCTTGGAGAAAAGTCTGGGGTGGAAAGATACAGCTGAGTATCATCGGCGTACAAATGATAAGAAAAACCAAAAGAACTGATAAATTTACAGAGATACAGTGTGTATAAAGAGAACAAGAGGGGACCCAAAACAGAACCCTGAGGAACTCCAACAGATAGGGGAACAGAGGATGAACTCTGGCCACCCAAGACCACTACAAAAGATTGATCCGACAGGTAAGATCTAAACCAATCAAGAACAGAGCCTGAGAAGCCAAGGTCAGAAAGTAAGTCAACTAAGAGACAGTGGCCCACAGTGTCAAAGGCCAAGGACAGATCGAGAAGGACAAGGATAAAGGCCATTCGCTTTGGCCCGCAGGAGATCATTCCAGACCTTAGTGAGGACTGTCTCTGTGGAGTGCAGTGGATGGAAACCAGACCAAGGTGGGGTTGTTTTCGAGAAACTCAAGATAGCGAGAGTAGACGACTCGTTCCAAAACCTTAGAAAGAAAAGGAAGAAGAGAGATTGGGCGATAGCTAGACAGGGAAGAAGGGTTGAGATAAGTTTTTTTTTCAGAATAGGGGAAACTAGAGCATGTTTAAAGACTTAAAGATCTTCCTAACGATCCTAAAGACCTTCCTAAAGAAAGATCTTCCTAAAATTGAGCTGGAAAGTTCTTCCTTGTGATTTTGAAACCACTGATGCAGATCCTAGTGGTTCTTTAGATGGTGGGATCCAGCATCCCCTGATACAAAGGTTGACACTCCATAGAAGAGTTGGAAGAGACCCCAAGAGTTATCCAGTCCAACACCATTCTGCCATGCAGGAATACACAATCAACACACTCCTGAAAGATGGCCATCCAGCCTCTGTTTGAAAATCTCCAAAGAAGAAGACTCCACCACTTTCTGAGGCAGCAGCATCTTCAGCTGTCAAACAGCTCTTACCCTCAGAAGTTCTTCCTAAGGTTTGGTTGGAAACTCTTTTCCTATAGTTTGAATCAATTGCTCTGTGTCCTATTCTCTGGAGCAGCAGAAAGCAAACTTGCTCCATCCTCACTATGATATCCCTCCAAATATTTAAACAGGGCTATCATGTCACCCCCTAACCTTCTGTCTCCCAGGCTAACCATACCCAGCTCCCTAATCTGCTCCTCATAGAGACCTTTTGCTGGCTAAGGGGGTTCTTCAGCTGAAGACCAATGGATGATGGGCTCCCAAGGATTATATAGTAGAGAAGGAAACAAAGGAATCTGAATTATGGAGGCATAACCCATCTTTCATCCTGACAGCTATCAGAACAGTGTAAACAAATTGGTATGTATCCAAGCTTGAAGTAACAAGCTAAAATGAAACTCTCTGGCAGGGCTCAAGTGTTGTTATGGGACTTATAATAGACTCTGACACATGCTCATACAGATTTTCTTGTCAAGTGTTATCCAGTGAAGATTTGCCCTTGCCTTCCTCTGACACTGAGAGAGTGTGACTTTGCCCAGTGGGTTTCCATGGCTCATCGAGGATTCAAACCCTGATTTCCTAGAATCCTAGTTCTATGGTCAAACTACTGCACCACACAGGCTCCAGAGCAGTGACTCTATTGTAGGGTTTCCTTGGCAAGATTTCCTCACAGGAGGTTTGACATTGCCTTCTTCTTAGAAATAGCCATTTATATTTCTATACAGCTTCATAATGAACTCAGCACTCTCTAAGCAGTTTATTTTTTGTAAGCCAATTGCCCCCAACAAGCTGGGTACTCATTTTACCGACCTACAAAAAGATGGAAGGCTGAGTCAACGTTGGAGCTCTGGGATCGAACTCACAACACTGTGGCTGCAGTACCACCAGGAATCTTTAGGCTGAGAGAAGGTGATTTGCCCAAGGTCATCCAGGGCATTTCTATGGCTCAGCTGGAATTTGAACCCTGCTCTCCTGGAGTCCATGTCCAATACTTAGACCACCATACCATGCTAAATAATCCTTTCAGTACCACTGAGCAGCTGTTAACATTTGGACTCTAAAACAAGGACTCTAAAACCCACCTTCCTCATGGCAGAGGACAAACTCACCGCAGTTAGTTTTGAAGTCCTTTACAAATTCCATCTGGCTGAATTCTTCCAATCCAGGTAGGTGAAACTGAGCAGTAAAGAATGTAAATGGATCTTGTAGCACCTTTGAGACTAACTAGCTGAGCAAAATAAGTTGTACCATAAGCTTTTGTAGACATCAGTTAGGGATACTTAAACGGAATGAGCTGTTTGTGTGGTTCACAAAAAGACAAGGGGTAGACGTAGGGACCAAGAAGTCATTCAACAAAGGGATTATGGTAGAGAACTGGGGGCAGGACATGGGGATAATTCCTATTAGTACTGTAGTACTGTACTAGGCAAAACAGGGTAGTCATGTCGTCCAGATAGCAAAGTACAATAACATCCAAAGTCAACAAAAAAGTGTTGGGGCTTCAAAGACTTGTGACGTGTATTTTGTGCATTTTGGTGGCCTAATTTTAAAAAAAAAACCACTTTTTCATGGATTTAGGGTTTTGGATAGAACAGGGTCATATAATCAAATGAGTTTACATAGCTGTTGACTTACCAAATGGATTCAATGGGTCTAGCATAGTTGGGAATATCTACTCGGATTACGCATGGGATGTATCAGTAATACATCATTATAGCAATTTGATCGCAGCTTAGCAGACATGGCTCCATCCTAAGTAAGCCTGAGATCTGTAGTTTGTTGAGGTACTTGGTATCTTATGCTGGGCGACTCTAATGCACCCCCCCTTCCAGAACTATTGACTTGGAGAAGAAGAACTGGGGATTAAATCAGAGGAGCTTGAATAAATAATAATAATAAAAATAAAATTTTATTTCTAGCCCCGCTCCTCTGTATCCAATCGGAGCGGGTTACATTAATTAAAAATTACAAGATAAAACATACATTGCCCGTGCCCAACCACCTGCCCCTTAAAATAGAATTAAACTAGCATCAAATTAAAACAACATAATTAAAATTACAATATAAAAATAACAGCCATTGCATGGATATCCAGGTCAAGATGTTGAAGAATTAAGAGGAAGGGTTGATACAAACAGAGCCGGGAGTTAAGAGCTTTCTGGGAAGGCCTGCCAGAAGAGATGCATCTTTAAGGCTTTTTTAAAGCAATCAGAAGATGTAATAAGACGCATCTCGTCCGGCAGGCCATTCCATAGCCTGGGAGCAACAGCCGAAAAGGCCCTCTGGGAGGTCTGTGCCAACCTAGTTTTCATAGGCTGCAACAGGTTCTTGCCAGAAGACCGGAGTGTGCGGGGGGGGGGGGGTTCCTACGGGAGGAGATAATATGGACCCAAGCCATGTAGGGCTTTAAAGGTTAAAACCAACACCTTGTACTGCGCTCTAATTGGCACCCAGTGGAGAGATTTGGTATGTGCTCTCTCCTCGATGACACTGGACAGATATTAGCATTTTCCTGTCTAGGCAGCTTGAAAACTGTGATTCAGGGAAATGTCCTGGAGTGGTGAAGCAGAGAGTTCTAAGGGTCTCACCAAACTACATATTCCAGGTTCCTTAGGGTAGAATGAAGATATTAGAAGTGGTAGCAAACTGTAGTAATGGTGTATTCATAAAGTAGGCAAAGTGAAAGCGGGTGATTCAGTTAAAACCAGGAGAGAAGGTGTTATGCAGTCCTATGGATGTTGTAGGATGGCAACTTCCCTCAGGCTTAGTCTGCATAGCCAATGATAAGAAATGCTTGGAGCCATAGTTGAGCAGTGCTGCTGTCTTTCCTAAAGGGCAACCTCCTTTGCCCCTTGCAGTGTGTTGCTGTTCTGTAATGGCAAAGCAACCCAAAACAGGTGCAACATGGTGATTGTCTGCCTACTTTTCTCACTATACTCACAAGATGTAGTTGAAATAAAGCAACCCATTTTGAGGTGAACGAAAAAGTCTGAGAAATGGTGGTGATTCCATAAACAACATGACAAATGGTAAGTGATATTGGGAGACGCAGTCCAGCAACTTCTGAAGAGGTACTTCATTTCCACCTCTGAATTGAGTAGTGAGTTGTGGCTGACAGTCGTGGTGGGTAGCAAATACCTGTCCAGGGATGAAAAGGGATCTTGCAGAACCTTTGAAACTAACTGAAATAAAAAAAGTTGGTAGCATGAGATTTCATAGACCTCATATTTTTTCCAATGCATGTTTCTGGAGTGGAGAATCCAGAAACGGGCTTACATAAGTCATTTGTGTGTGAGAACTTCAATTCAGATGCAAAACCTATGGGTATGGAGATGATTTGGGGAGTACACTTTTAATGATGGTCATCAGGGACAAAGGCAGCCAGACAGCTGTAGCCTACAGCAGGCGAATAGATAATGATATGAATGAGTATTGGAATGCAATGTGGGAAAGAGAAAAGGATGAGATGGTCAAGGGTGCCCTCATGAGGATGGGGGTTAGATGGTGTTGAAATGTGTGTAGTGTGCCAGGAAGCCATTATCTCTATCCAGGGATGATCATCCTTCTTCACTAGGGGCTAAAAGAATAGGTGTAGTCCCCTTTTTAAATTCATAGAATCATAGAATCACAGAGTTGAAAGAGACCACAAAGCCATCCAGTCTAACCCCCTGGCATGCAGGAACTCCCAATCAAAGCATCCCCGACATGAGTCAACAATGCGATGAGGCAGCTAAAAAGGCCAATGCAATTTTAGGCTGCATCAATAGAAGTATAGTGTCTAGCGCAAGGGAAGTAATAGTGCCACTCTATTCTGCTTTGGTCAGGCCCCACCTGGAATACTGTGTCCAGTTCTGGGCACCACAACTCAACTAAGATGGTGAAGGATCTGGAAACCATGCCCTATGAGGACTAGAACGCAGAATAATGGATGCAAACTGCAGGAAAAGAGATTCCACCTCAACATTAGGAGGAACTTCCTGACAGTAAGGGCTGTTCGACAGTGGAACACACTCCCTCGGAGTGTAGTGGAGTCTCCTTCCTTAGGGGTCTTTAAGCAGAGGCTGGATGGCCATCTGTCAGGGATGCTTTGATTGGGAGTTCCTGCATGGCAGGGGTTTGGACTGGATGGCCCTTGTGGTCTCTTCCAATTCTGTGATTCTATGTTTGTATGATTCTATGACAGATGGCCATCCAGCCTCTGTTTAAAGACCTCCAAGGAAGGCGACTCCACTACACTCCGAGGGAATGTGTTCCACTGTCGAATACCCCTTACTGTCAGGAAGTTCCTCCTAATGTTGAGGTGGAATCTCTTTTCCTGGCGCTTGCATCCATTGTTCCGTGTCCTGTTCTCTGGAGCAGCAGAAAACAAGGTTGCTCTCTCCTCAATATGACATCCCTTCAAATATTTAAACAGGGCTATCATATCACCTCGTAACCTTCTCTTCTCCAGGCTAAACATCCCCAGTTCCCTAATGCGTTCCTCATAGGGCATGGTTTCCAGACCCTTCACCATCTTAGTTGCCCTCCTTTGGACACACTCCAGTTTCTCCACATCCTTTTTGAATTGTGGTGCCCAGAACTGGACACAGTATTCCAGGTGGGGCCTGACCAAAGCAGAATAGAGTGGCACTATTACTGCACTTAGGAGGGAAAAATGAAATGTACAGATATAGGATGGGGGACACCTGGCTGAATGAAACTACGTGCCAAAGATTCCTAGGTGATCCAAGTAGACCATAAGTTGAACATGAGTCAACAGTGTAATGCGGCAGCTAAAAAGGCCAATGCTATTTTAGGCTGCATCAATAGATGTAAAGCGTCTAGATCAAGGGAAGTAATAGTGCCACTCTATTCTGCTTTGGTCAGGCCCCACCTGGAATACATCTATTAATCCATGTTTTTCTATCATGTCAAAACAAGCTATTGGAAGTTTTCCTTGATTATTATTAATTTTCTTTTTTGATCCTCTATCCCTTTTTGGTTTCAAAACACCATTAAAGTCTCCCACATATGTAGTATTAATTCCAGAACATTTTAATACGTCTTTACTCAATTTTTGAAAACAGGTGTTTTTTTTTCTAGCGGTGCATATATACATACAATTTCCCATTTTTCATTCCCTATACCAATTTCTATGGCCACATATCTTCCTTTGTTGTCTTTGAATATCTCCTTTAATTCATATCTTTTGTTTACATAAATTGCCACTCTTCCTCTTACTAACTACCTTACATTTCTCTGTGTTGACTTTCATTTTGTTAGCTTTGGCCCTGCTTCCTAGTCTATTCAGGTGATTTTGAAATTTGATCCTGTCCTCTGTGGAATTAGCTATTCCTCCTAATTTTGTGTCATCTGCAAATTTCATAAGTATGCCCCCAATTCTGTCATCCAAGTCATTGATATTGAATAGTACTGGGCCCAGGACAGAACCCTGTGGGATCCCTCTGGTTACTTCTCTCCAGGATGAAAAGAAGCCCTTGGGGCAGTATACTGCACCGAATAGGCACCATCTGGGCGCCTGTTTTTCCTCTGGAGGGAAGCCGCAGCGGCCAAACTGCGCGGTTTCCCACCGGCAGAAAAAGAACCTGCAAAAAGCAGGTTCTTTTAAAAGCCACGGCGGCGCGGCGGCGCAGCGTAATAAATGCACCACTGACACTCTCATAATGTAAGCACCATGCTACACCATATAGATGCCATGCGGCACTTACATAAAGATGGTGGCACCCATGTAAACAGGGCGCCGCCATCTTGATGCCCCCATCATGTGCTAGGGTTGCGGGGCATGTGGAATCCCCGCCCCAAGGAAACCCTAGCACGTGACGGGGGCACTTTAAAGGGCCAGTCTGTACCAGCCCATTGAGTCTTTCCTCATAGGGCATGGTTTCAAGACCATTGTCTAATTAAAAAGAAAAGAAAGTAAGCCGCTCTTCAGCCTTTGTGGCTGAAGAGCAGGGTATAAATTCTCAAAAACAAACAAACAAACAAACCATTTTGGTTGCCCTCCTTTGGACATGTTCCAGATTCTTCTGAATATACTTTTTGATTTGTGGTGCCCGGAACTGGCATCCACACTGCAGAAATAATGAAGTTTGACACCACTTTAACTGCCTTGGCTCAATGGTATGGAATTCTGGGATCTGTAGTTTTGTGACACATTCAGCCTTCTCTATCAATGTGCTCTGGTGCCACAACAAACTACAAATCGCAGAATTCCATTGCTCTGAGCCATGGCAGTTAAAGCGGTGTCCAGCTGCATTATTTCTGCAGCATGGGAGCAGCCCAGTACATTTTTTGGTTAGGTTCTTACAGAGGAGGGTTGCCTTTGCCTTCCTCTGAGGCTGTGAGAGTGTGACTTGCCCAAGATGGGTTTCCATGGCTAAGTGGGGATTCAAACCCTGGTCTCCAAATTTGTACTCCAATGTTCAAACCACAACACTATGCTGGCTCTCAAACTGGAGTAGACCCATAGAATAAAAAAGATTTACCTAAGTGTTAACTCCCAATTCAACAGTTGATTCCAAAGGTCTGTTCTAGTTGTGGTTAACCAACAGGGTACCAACCAATAGAATACCATGAAAACATACAATAGAGGAGCAGATTGAGCAACTATTTCTGAGCATGCATTTATAATTTAAAGAATTATGTAGGGATGTTTTTCATGGGTTTTATTTTTTCTTTCTAAATAAATCTGCTCACCTTTAATCCTGAAAAAGCTTTTTTTAAAAAAAATTGCACAATCACGTGGGCGAGGGACTTGTCAAAACGAAGCTCCAGATTTTATTAACACTTATTACCATTTCAAGGGAAAATATATGAAGCCAATTACACTTCATGGATTAATTTCACAAATGGCCCACATTTTTTTGCCAGCTAAGCTGGAATGATGCCCTCTTGCAAAACAGCCGTTATCTTTGAAACACCAGAAATGACTGTCAAACTTTCTGCTACCTCTCCAAATTTTATTTTTATTATTTTGTTTTTTTGGCATGTCAATATAGTTAACCAGGGCAGTGAAGAATGAGGTGGTCCTGTGACTGAAATGCTCCCTCCTAAATGACAGAAATTAGTATGGAACTGTGATTGAGCAATGGGAAACTCTGTCCAAAATCCCTGGAGAGTATTTCATTCTCCATCCTAATGCACTCCTGCAAAGGAAGAGGCTGTGTCTACTCGGAGGATGGTGGAATCTCCTTCCTTGGAGGTCTTTAAGCAGAGGCTGGATGGCCATCTGTCAGGGATGCTTTGATTGGGAGTTCCTGCATGGCAGGGGGTTGGACTGGATGGACCTTGTGCTTTCTTCCAACTCTATGATTCTATAATAATAATAATAATAATAATATTTTATTTGTATACCGCCCTTCCAAAGATCAGGGCGGTTCACAACATCTATACAGATTAAAAACATTCATAGAACAATAAAAACTGTGTCATTCCAATATAGCTACACAATGGTGCTCATGTTAATAAAACGATTGACAACGGGGGAGACGATGGAATCAGGGGTAAGCCTGTTCAAATAAATAGGTTTTTAACCCCCTTTTAAATTGGATGAGGGAGGCAGCAGAGCGGAGGTCAAAGGCCAGTGAGTTCCAGAGGCTCGGGGCCGAGATGGAATATGCCCTCTTTATGGTGGTAGATAATCTAGCCTCTGGAACTCTTAACAGTTGTTGCCCGGTGGACCTGAGTGTGCGGGGCGGATTGTGTGGGGAGAGACGGTCCTTCAGGTACTCAGGGCCCAAGCCATTTAGGGCTTTATAGGTAATAACCAGCACTTTGTACTGGGCCCGGAAGCGAACAGGCAGCCAATGAAGATCTTTTAGTACAGGAGTTATATGGCTGGCCCTGGGTACACCAGTGACCAGCCGTGCTGCCATGTTCTGCACTAATTGTAGCTTCTGAGTGTGATACAAAGGCTGCCCCATGTAGAGTGCATTGCAGAAATCTAATCGAGAGGTTACCAGAGCATGTACTACAGTTTCAAGGTCCCCCCGGTCCAGGTAGGGAAGCAGCTGGCGTATCAGCCGAAGCTGAAAACAGGTGCTCCTGACCGTCGCATCCACCTGAGATGTGAGATGGAGCGACAAATCAAGGAGCACCCCCAAGCTGCGTACAGTGTCCTTAACGGGAAGTGTGAGCCCATCCAGGACAGGTGGAACCACCTCCATCCCAGGGCCGGGAGAACCTATCACGAGCACTTCCGTTTTCTCTGGATTCAGGCTGAGTCTGTTTTCCCTCATCCAGTCCATTACCGATTCCAGACAGGCCACGAGCGGAGCGATGCCATCCCTGGTCACTGCATCAGTCGGAGACATAGAGAAAACTATTTGGGTGTCATCAGCGTACTGATAACCCCGCGCCCCATGCCTCCGGATGATCTCTCCCAGTGGTTTCATGTAAATGTTAAAGAGCATGGGGGACAGAATGGCTCCTTGAGGGACCCCAGAGTTGAGGGCCCTCTTGTCGGAGCAAATGTCCCCCAGCTGCACCATCTGGAACCTCCCAGAGAGGTAGGACCGGAACCACTGGAGCGCAGTGCCCCCGATTCCCACCTCTGCCAGGCGTTCCAGAAGGATACCATGGTCGATGGTATCGAAAGCCGCTGAGATGTCCAAGAGCACCAGCAGGGACACGCTACCCCTGTCGATGCCCAGACGGAGATCATCGGCCAGGGCGACCATAGCAGTCTCAACCCCGTAGCCTGCCCGAAAACCGGTTTGAAATGGATCTAGATAATCCGTTTCATCCAAGATCGATTGAAGCTGGACCGCAACCGCCCTCTCAATCACCTTCCCCAAGAATGACAGTAGCGAAACTGGCCAATAACTATTGTGTACCAGGGGGTCGAGAGAGGGCTTTTTCAGTATCGGTTTTATAGTGGCCAATTTGAGGTTGTCCGGAAACTGTCCCTCTCTCAGAGATGTGTTAATAATCCGGTGTAACAATGAAGTTACAACCGGCCCCCCCTGTGCTACTAACCATGAGGGACAGGGATCGAGGGAGCAGGTTGTTTTCCTAACGCTTCTAAGGATCTTGTCCACATCCTCGGTACTGACAGACTCAAACTGATCCAGTACAACAGAGTCCACGGAAGCTCTGGACGCCTCTACTCTAGTCTCTGCATTAATACTGGCATCCAGACCTTCGTTTATCCGAGAGATTTTATCCGCGAAGAAGTTGTTAAATTGGTCACAGCAGGCCTTAGTAGGTTCAAGGATCTGGTTCGGGGCAGGAGGGAGCTGAGTTAGCTCTCCCACTACCCTGAACAACTCTGCTGGACGCGACTCCGCGGACGCGACACGAGCAGCATAAAACGAGTTCTTAGCTGCTTGAATCGCCTCTCCATAGTGGTTTTGGAGATTGTGGTTTAGGAGAGCCTTGTCGGATAAACGCTGGTGTTTCCGCCAGGCGTGCTCTAGCCGTCGCAAAACCCGCTTCTTGGTCCGGAGATCTTCTGTGTACCAGGGCTTCTTCTTGGAAGCAGGCCTGAGAGGGCGCTTGGGAGCGATACTGTGTATAGCCCTGGAGAGATCGGTATCCCAGGTGTTAACTAGGGCATCAAGAGTGTCGCCGTCACTTCCAACCATATAACCCTCTAGGGCTTCTTGGAACCTATCAGGTTCCATCAGCCTTCGAGGGTGGACCATTCTAATAGGTCCGCCACCCCTGGAGGGGATCTGGGTTGATGCCTTGATGCTTGCCTCTACCAAGAAGTGATCCGTCCATGACAAGGCGGAAATATTGGTGACTTCCGCCCACAGAATTTCCATGTCAGTACAGAAGACCAAATCGAGTGTATTCCCCGCAAAATGCGTTGGACCCGTGACAAGCTGAGACAGGCCCATGGCTGTCATGGTATCCATGAATTCCCGAGCCGCACCAGATGGAACATTGTTGGCCGCAAAGGGGATGTTGAAGTCTCCCAGGACTAGAAGCCTGGGGGACTCCAACACCAGCTCCGAGACCAACTGTGTCAGCTCGTTAAGGGAGCCCGTTAGCGCACGGGGTGGCCGGTAGACCAACAGAATCCCTAGACTGTCTCTAGCCTTCAGGGTCAGGTAAATACACTCGATATAGGAGGTCTGACGAACATGGTTCCTGGTTAGAGACAAGGTGTTTTTGTGCACCAAGGCAACACCCCCCCCCCCGCCCACCTAACCTGTTCTGGTCCTTCACCGAGTACCCGGAAGGGAGGACCTGAGCCCATACAGCATCCCCTTCAGGCCCGAGCCAGGTCTCGGTTATGCACGCCAGGTCACAGTTGTTATCCTCTATCAAATCATGCAAAATATGGGTCTTGTTTTTAATAGACCTGGCGTTGCACAGGATCAGAGACAGGGTTTGTGGTACGGCTGGAGTGACCCTCAGGTCCCTTTGGTTAGGAGAAGGACTGAAAGGAGAGATAGATATTAAACATCGATCTCGCCTTCCCTTGGAACACTGGCCCTTGCTCCTACCGTCATACCTCCCCCTGCCCCACACGACTCGAATAGGAGCCCCTCTCATAGTAAGATGAATTTCTCTTTGCCTCCCCAATCAGTCTCCTTCTTTCCTCCGTATCAAACCCCCCCCCCTCCCTCCACAACCAGCAGTAATAGCGGAGGGGAGATTAACAAAATAAAAGCTGTTAAAGGTAACAAATAGTCACAACCCATTGTTAGCAAAGGGATGACCAATGAACAAATAAACCAGTTTAAAAACAATTGCAATTAAGCCCACTCCCACCCCCACCGGCACCCTTCCCCCAAAATCTGCCACAGCTATGTCGCCGAACTCTCCGCCTCCTCCGCCCACTGCAGCTGTTGTTGCTCCGGCGCAGACGGTCCGGCTTTGAAGGTGAGCGCCGCTCTCACCTGGCGCTCCACCTCCTCAGTCCGGCCACAGATGTTCCGGCGCTGGTGCTAGTGCTCTGGGGGCCAGGGGCTGCTGGCGGGCCGGTTAAAAGTCGCGCCGCTCCCCGCAATGCTCCGCCTCCTCCGCCCACTGCAGCTGTTGTTGCTCCGGCACAGACGGGCCGGCTTTGAAGGTGAGCGCCGCTCTCACCTGGCGCTCCATCTCCTCAGTCCGGCCACAGATGTTCTGGCGCTGGCTATGATTCTATTCTATTGGTTGCTGTGTAGCGTGTCCATTTCTAGGCACCACAATTCAAGAAGGATGTTGACAAGCTGTGTCCAGAGGAGGAGGATCAAAATAACCATAGAATCATAGAGTTGAAGGAGACCACAAAGGCCATCCTGAATGCAGGATTACACAATCGATTACAAAAGGTCTGGAAACCACCAAGCCCTATGAGGAAAAGCTTAGGGTCCTGGGTATGTTTTGCCTGGAAAAGAGAAGATTGTGGGATGACATGATAGCCAGGTTTAAATATTTGAAGGGATGCCATATTGAGGCTGGAGCAAGCTCGTTTTCTGCTACTTCAGAGAATAAGGATGCAGAATAATGGATTCAAGCTAAAGGAAAAGAGATTAGTCCTAAACATTAGGAGGAACTTCCTGGTAGTAAGAGCTGTGCAACACTGGAAGACGCTGCCTCAGAAAGTGTTGGAGTTTCCTTCTTTGGTGGTTTTTAACCAGAGGCTGGATGGCGAACTGTCACAAGGAGAGCTTGAACTGTGTCTTCCTTTCTTAGACCTACTGAAGAAAAAATAAATAAATGAGAAATCTGAAACTTTTTTCAGGAGCAAAAAAATAAATTGGGAATCCCTCCTTCCATTCTTTGTCACATACATCCCAAAATTATGAATCCCCAAATTTGGAATTCTCTCCAAATCTGTGACAAATTTTGCAACTTGCTTGCTATTTTTTGCTTCCAAAATCCTGCATTTTGCAACACCCCTAAAACTGTGATACAGACACATATCGGTCACAGTCAAGCTGAAGACACACAACAACCACCAGAGATGAAGACTGTTTAGAACTGCGATCAAATAACATCCAGAGGGCTGCAGAATTCCCACCAATGCTCTGTTGGAAGCCTGAAAACAGAAATGTCATATTTCCATGTTACCGCCGCCTTGTGGAAATGACTTACAAGATGTGAAACATGACCAGAGGAGGGAGGCCAGGAGAAGAGAAAGGGCCTGGTAGGAAAACTGAGTGGCAATTTATGCTAGCTGTTTTCAGATAGCTGGAGGTCTGTCAGATGGAAGATGGAGTGACCTTCTTTTCTGCTTCTCTAGCAGATAGGACAAAGATGGGGGGGAAAAGAGTTGGACCGGATGGCCCTTGGGGTCTCTTGTAGTTCTATGATTTGATGCTTATATGTCAGATCTAGCAACTGAGATCTAGCCTGAAGATTGACTTGCTGGCTTGGAGAAAGAAAGATGCTTCCCTAGGAGGGAGAGCTCAAAGTGGCAAAGAAAGAGGAAAGAGCTGAAATGGCAAAGATGTCAACTTTTTTTCTGAAGCAGTAACCAAGTTGCTGGAAGGGGTGAGAAGAATATTGACAATGAGGGCCCTTCCCTTTGATCCAAAGCCAGATACTGAGCAGCAGACAGAACCACGGAGGGTCCCTGGCCAGGACCAAAGGGTTAGCAGGGCTAATTGCCTGAGAGAGTGACATTTCTGCACACCTCTGGAAGTTTAAAGCTTGGTAGGCAATTCCCTACTGCCCTTTATTACACTGGGGCACCTCCGGTAGTCAGCCAGAAAGCAGTGTCAATCTCATTCTCTCCAAACTGAGCTGCCAACTCAGCTTTCCCACTTGGATAGTAATGCTAATACTAATAATAATAACAGTAATATTTATTTCTTACCTGCATTTCTCTGTGGATTGAAGCAGGGAACAACAACAAGCAATACAACACATATAAAACTATATTCAGGTTGAATTCAAAGATATAGCCATGTTAGTCTGTAGAATCAGTATGTAGAGAGATCTTGTAGCGCCTTTGAGACTAACTGAAAGAAAGACCTTGGCAGCATGAGCTTTCATAGCCTTGAGTCTACTTCCGTATCTTTCCTTGGGGAACAGGCATGAAGAAAGTCCAGTTCAAGGGCCACATGTTCAAAAAAATGTGTTTCTTGAATGTTGGGCAACCCTGAGAAGGATAATCCTGGACTGATGAAATTATTATTATTATTATTATTATTTATTATTATTATTATTATTATTATTATTGGCAAAATTTGGACATTGCATATTTTTTGTAGAGAAGATGATATTTCCAGCACAAAAATGATTATATATATCTCTACAGAAACTACACATGAATTCTGCACTGATAAGGCTCAAAGTGCAATGATAAGTCTCAAACTGTGAAGTTTTTGAAGTCCTTTTTGCATGAAGAAGAAAATTGCTAAAATTTCGTATTGCTTCCTAGGAGAAGGAAATTAAGAAGAATTGCATTCTTACCTCCAACTCAAATGGCCACTGATTGGCCACAGGGGGAACCTGAGTGGGGGAGGGGGGGATGGGCAGGTCTCTTCTTTCTAGACCTCCAGTGTAAGTCTTTAAGCAGAAAGAACCACACATAAAGAGACATCCTGGGGACAGAAATAGAATTCAGAGACATCACCATGTTAATCTTGAATATCAGTATGCAAAGGTATCTTGTAGCACCTTTGAGATTGATCATGCAAAAGAAGTTATAGTGTTAAGCATAAGCTTTCATAGAGTTGGTTTGCTTCCTCAGATGCATGGATCCTCCATGCATCTAGGAAGCAGACCTAGCCTGTGAAAGCTTCTGCATTAACAGAACCATCGTTTCCAAAACAAGGAAAGTCATTGTCAGAATCCTTGTAGTATTCTTCCAGATATGGGTTAGTAGAGGTAGTTGGGGATGATGGTACATAGTTAGTTGCTAGATAGAGAGTAGGAGTGCATAACGGTGCCAGGAGGATTTATCAGTTGACCTTGGGGCTGCTCGGCTCTGAGCTTGGAATGCAGGAGTTTCTGGTGGGAAGCATTGTGAAGGGGGGAGATAAGGTGGAACCGAAACCTATGGAAAAAAAAAACTGGAATAGATCTTTCGCGGGCTTTTGTGAGAAAGAGGGAGGTGTGGTACTTTGGAAGATATAGGGGTGCTGGGCGGGGACTGGTCAGTCTCAGCTAAGAAGCTGAATGGTGTGGTTTTGCTGATCCTGGAGCATCAATAAAGTTCTGTTTATTCTACATAAAGCTGACTGGTTGATTGTCTGGGATTCTGGACCCCTGTTCTGACAGTCATTGTCATTGTGACTGTGTGCCTTCAGGTCATTTCCAATTTATGATGACCCTTAGGGTTTTTCTGGATCTGGGACTGTGTGACTCACCCAAGGTCACTTAGCAGGTTTCCATGGCCAAGTGGGGATTCAAACCCTGATCTCCAGGGACATAGTCATAGTCCAATGCTCACCACTAGATCATGCTGCCTCTCAAGGAAGTCACAGTTTTACTTTATTCTGCCCCAGTTTGGCTCTTCTGGAGTACTATCTTCAGTTCTGGATACCTCATTTTTAGGAAAGGTTATGGACAAGTTGGAGCAGGTTCAAAGAAGATCAACAAGGATGATAAGAGGTATGGCGAACAAAACAGGAAGATTTTCCTGATGATAAGAACTATTTGACAGTGGAAAACACTGCCACAAAGTGTAGTGGGGTGTCCTTCTTTGGAGGTTTTTAATCAGAGGCTGGACTCAGGACTGCCTGGATGGTGTCTTCCTGCATGGCAGAAGGGGCTTGGACTGGATCACCTCTGGGGATTTTTTCCAGCTCTGGGATTCTATGATGCTATGATATGAGGAGAAGTTAAAGGATCTGGGCATGTTCATTCTGGTGAAGAGAAGAATGAGGGGATACATGACAGCCCTCTTTAAATATCTCAAGGCCATCCTAGAGAGAAGAGGGGGCAAATTTGTTCTCTGCTGCTCCAGAAGTTAGGGTCAGGTCTAATGGTACAGGAAAGTAGATTTTGATTATACATGAGAAGAAACTCCTTAAGAATAAGAGCATATCATCTATGGAAACCATTGCCTAGAGAGGTGGTGAGGTCTCCTTCTCTAGATGTCTTCAAAAAGAGGTTGGACAGCTACCTGCAGCTGGGGATGCCTTAGCTGGAGAACTTGCACTGGAAAGGGTTTTGAATTTGATAGCCTCTGGGGCCCATTCCACCCCTATGGCTCCTATGACTTCTATAGACTCAGTCACACACTTTTAAGAAATTATTCTATGGCACACCTGAAACAGATCCTGCATGAATGGAAGGCCTCTCTCTGCTGCACTGTGAGCAAGGTATTCAGGGGAACCATATAATGGGGAGGATCTAGATAAATATATACGTGGCTCCCTTCTCAGCTCTGCATGGAGGAGATACCCTTTAATTATAAAATGCAGATCTCCAGCAAAGATGGAGGGTCTCTTTTGTTATCGCCCGCAGCATTAAGTTAACTTGCTCAATGCAATCTTTATTAATGCTTCTGCAAGGTGTTTTTATGGGGTTGTCTACTGTCAGCCCAGCCTGTTAAATGTCATGGCTTTTGTTAAACCCCATTGAAATGCAGATAAGGAAACTTCTACATTATAAGATTGGAGAAGTAAGAAAAGAGAGCAAGAGCAAAATGGAGGGAGAGAAAAGAGGTTTGTTGCTTGGAAGTCCTATAAAACATCATCTGCTCAATCTTCCATGGGGCTGGCAAGGATGTGGTTGGGGGGGGGGGGGGAGAAACTTGCAGAAAGCTGTTAAAATAAATGCTAGGGTTTTTTTTAATTTAAAGAGTGCTTTTATGGCAACTCCTGTTAATCTCCTGAAACTGTCTGGAGACTATTAAAAATGTGTTCAGGGAAAGGGGGGGAAAGACTCTCTCTACTATGTGCGATAAAAGTCTATTATGTGGGATTTGCAAACACTGGCTTTGCTGGAATTTAGAATAGCGGCCAAACATTCCATTTTTGTGTTCAGCACTCTTGGACAGAAATGGGCGAACAAACACACCCAGGTTTTTGGGGTCTTGTTGCAAATATTAAAAATGGCAGCCCTGGGTGGGTTGAACGTCTCACCTGCCTCAAAACACAAGAAGAATGTAGCTAGATCAGATAAATGGCCTATCTAGTCCAGCAAACTGTTTCTCACCATGACCACCAAGTCAATGAATCATAGCATCACAGAATCTTGGTGCTGGAAGGGACCACAAAGATCATATAGACCAACCCCTTGTTATGCAGGAAGACACAATGAAAATACTCCAGAGAGGCAGCCATCCAACCTCCATTTAAAGACCTCCAAAGAAGGGGAACCCACCAGCTTCCCAGGCAGTCCTTTCCACTATTGAGCAGCTTTTATAGCAGTAGTAGAAGTAGAAGTAGTAGTAGTAGTAGTGGAAGTAGTAGTAGTAACAGTAGTTCTTCCTAAAGTTTAGGTGAATTCAATTGTAATTTGAATCCATTGGTTCATGTTTAATCTCTCAAGCAGCAGAAAACAAGACCATTTCTATTCAATTCAAGATTGCAGAAGCACTGTTATGTAAGATGTACTTGTCATCAAGATACTTGCAAAGAGACGCCTGTATAATCTGCTCTAATATTTTTCCTACTATTTTGGTCAGGCTGACTGGCCTGTAACTCTCTGGGTCTGCTTCTTTGCCTTTTTTGAAGAGAAGGACAATGTTTGCTTATTTCCAGTCCTCTAGCACCTGATCTCCATGATGTATCAAAAACAATGGCCAGGGTTGCAGAGAGAGTACATCACCAGGTTTCCTCTGTCCTTTGGGTTGCAGCTCATCTGGTCCTGCAGATTTGAATTCATTCAGGTTAGCTAAGTGATAACTTCCCAGCAATCGTGATTTGCAATACAGATCCCTTGCCAAGATCTCTGCTGATACATGGAAATGCACGGTCCTCTTTTAGGGGGGGGGGGGGGGAACTGAAGCAAAATAGGTATTGAGCAGCCCTGCCTTTTCATTGTTAGTATTTTACCATCCCTATTGAACATCAGCCTCACTGTTAGTCTCTTAGTCTCTTGCCTCAAATATACCTCAAATCAAATAAATTCTTTTCTGCACTTCTGCTTACCGCAATCAACACATGCTTTTATAAACCAGCATTGCCTGGAGGAAGCAAAAAAAGTGAATTTGTCTTCTGTTATGTAGCAACATGATTCACCGGTGATGAGTTAATCTGTTCCCCTGGACTGTTGCTCGGAGGGAGGGGGAAACAGAAGGGGATCCCTTCATAAATCTTCAAAACCATCGATAGAAATGCAATGAACAATCTGCAGAATGATGACAATGTTGGCGCCGGTTGCTCATTCACGAAGAAATAAAAGGGAACAATGGGGGAATATTTCAGAAACAAATAATTCTCAGTGGCTGCAGCCTCTTTTCTGTCCCCAATCTATCCTTCCAGCAACTTTGAGGAGGGGAAATCATTGGCCAGCTTCCAAGACATAATGGTCATGAAACAGAGGGAAGAGGAAGAGATGGGCTCCTGCTCCATTTCACTTCAAGATGGCACTAAAATGGCACACAAGTCAGGCTTTCCATTCCATTGTGCGCAGTGAAAAGAAATACCCCAAAAGACAATCGGAACCATATATCTCAGGCTGTTTGTCCTGCAAAATGATATAGGGAGGGTGCAGTGGTTGGTTGGTGCTTTTATGTAACAAGCATGCCATTCCCAAGCGAATCAATGCAAGATCTTTGGAGGCATGAAAGATCCTACATATACATAGAAAACCTGCCACTTTCCTTGCCATCTCACATAAAAACCTAAACAAAAACATCAGTGAAAGAGACAATTTTGGCTGCATCTGCACTGTAGAAATAATCCAGGTTGATACCACTTTAACTGCCGTGGCTCAATGCTATGGAATTGTCCGTGGAATTCTGGAAACTGTGGTTTGGGAGACATTTAGCATTTTCTGTCAGAAGGCTCTAATGCCACAACAAACTGTAAGCCGCTTTGATTATTTTTTAAAAAGCAGGATAGAAATTAAAGTATATTATCATCATCATCATCATCATCATCTTTTCTATTACTATTTAAACTGCAATTGCCAAGATTCTGTAGGATGGAGCTACGAAAATTAGTGGTCTGTCAGTTAAATCATATTGCTTTAAATTTGAATGATGCATTGACATTGGAAAGCAGATTTCCTTCTCTTGCCTGGAATTCTTTACAATGTAAGGCTGCATATTACACACCTTCCCATAACATGCCCAGAGCTGATATTTGGCTATTTGATCTTCTTCACCAAGGACAAACATTTTTCACAATATTCTGCCTGATGTGGAGACAACAAATATTTCTGTGCAGTCCTTGCCTAGTATTTGCACATCCTGAAGTATTTGGAGAAATTATTCTGTACAGAAATGTACATGAGAAATATATCTTGTACAGAAATATATCGTGTACTGAAATATATATATCACTGCAGAAATATAAATATATGTCATGTACAGAAATATATCATGTCTTTTATATGATAAAATATAAATGGCTTTTATATGGGGTTTGTCCTTTAGGGTTTTTTTTTAGCTTTTGTATATTTTTAATATGATATTATACTGTTTCAAGTTAAGTTGTAATTGTTTCAAATATTTTATTGTAAAGTTTTTAAAAGGTATCTATCTTTGAGTGGCAGTGGGCCCCTTTCTGGGAGAAAGGCAGCATACATTTTTCATCCAGAACCCATTTTTCATCCAGAAAAGACTGTATATTCTTTCCATCGCTCACCCAGAATATTCCCTTGTTGTTCGCACATGCAATAGGAGTGTATTGTGCTGAAATGGCCTGGAATTGACTGCTGAAAGGATTTCTCCTCCTTCAGGGCAGAGGTAAACCTAGATGCAGGGCTGAGACCTCAAGATGACCACAGAGGACCTCAGAAGCTGATGCAATCATTTTGCATCTGGCCATAAGGACATAGCCAGACACTTAAATATTTGAAAGGCTGTTACATGGAAGAGCAAGCTTGGGTTTTTTTTTGTTTTTGTTTTTGTTTTTTGGTGTTCCAGAGATTAGAACCCAGACCCATGGATCCAAATTACAAAAAAAAAAAAAACAGATTCCACATCAACATTAGTTTTTTCACTCGTTTGAAACAGGAACTTCTCCAGTGCTCACATGAGGAATATAAATCTTCATTTGATTCATTCTCACAGGTGAAACCACAAAATTTTCCTACTTACTTACACTCCAATATTTCCTGTGGATCTCAAGGGACTTTTCACATTTGCAAGAATTACTTCTTTGGAAACTATGAAGATTGCAGAAACTGAGTGAACTGTGCAACAAAATTACTACACTGGTTATTGCCTTGTTTCATAGACTCCTAAATATTAGAAACAGCACATGAGTTGCTCACATCGTCTTGTGAACAGGAGGACAATCATCCTGTCCTTTTGTGCTGACTCCTCTGTCTTGTGCTTTGCTTAAGAAAGGGAAAGAACTTGGGAAACCCAGTGAATTCCATATCAGCTTTTATTCTAGACATTAAAGGAGCTATCCAAAGTTCTAAAACTAGTTTTGGCCTAAGGTTGAGCCTGTGGAGATCTCCAAATATATTCAGCATGCTGGATAGCTCCAGTAATACTATCCATCACAAAAATCCTGTTAGTGATACACGCAGCCATATTGTACCACACAGGCAAAGTGAGTTTTTTGAACAATACAGAACAAAAGCCCGGTACAGATGGGCAAAAAGCACCATCCTGCAGGCAGGGTGAGAGCTGAGCATCCTCACACTCAGAGCCCTGCCTGCGTTGCCAAAGGGCCACCATCTTGGCATGCAGCTGTTCAGACAACACCTGCCATAACGACATCGCTTTGGTGCAATGCCCTAACGGCACTGCACCAAAGGGGCATAATCAAGCTGCCCGGCAGCAGCTGTGGTGCTTCTTCACAGGCACAAAAAGGAGCCAGAAAAACCAGATCCTTTTTGTGCTCTGCGGAGGCTGGATCAGTGCCTCAGTGTGTGTTTGCTCGTCGGCTATTTCTGCCCATTTGTACAGTTAGTATGGCCCAGGTCATTGTATTTTCCATCTCTATATATGGTTGTGAAAGCTGGACAGTGTTAGCTCCCTCTGCCATATTAAAGTCAGGCCTGCTTATCCATGCTGTAGCCATGTTGGGAGCTTGGTTGTCAGGGGAGGGAAGTAAGAAGCTGCAGGGGATTGTTGTGCATGAACCAGGGTCATAGCATTCCTAGCTCTCCATGGGAATGGACTGTTAAAAGGGAAGAGGAGAGGTGTGGATCTGGAGAAGTGAAACTTGGCTTCTTTACTCATATCTGGCAAAGGATGTGCTACTGTGCTGATCGACTTAAACTCTTTCTGGTTTCATCATCATCTATCAGCCCTGGTGGCGCAGTGGTTAAATGCCTGTACTGCAGCCACTCACTCAAAACCAGAAGGTGGCGAGTTCAAGACCAGCAAAGGGCTGAAGCTTGACTCAGGCTTGCATCCTTCCGAGGTTGCTAAAATGAGTACCCAGATTGTTGGGGGCAAATAGCTTACAATTGTAAATGAAGCTGTTTGTTTAACAAATTGTAAGCCGCTCTGATAGTCTTGGCTGAAGAGCGGGGTATAAATAAAACATTATTTATTATTTATTTATTATCTATGAAGTGTGTTTATTGAATCTGATAGAAACAGCGCATTACAAACAGTGAAGAAAGTTGATAGGAAAAAACTCCACTTATCTGAGATGTGGTGCTGGAAAAGTCTTCTATGGATTCAGTGAACTGCTAAAAAGACAACAAATGAGTTCTAGAACAGATCAAGCCCGAACTCTCCCTAGAAGCCAAGATGAGTAAACTGAGGCTGTCATACTTTGGCTACATCACAAGAAGACAGGACTGTCTGGAAAAGACAATAATGCTTGACAAAATGGAAGGCAGCAGGAAAAGAGAAAGACCCCCATTCCAGGTGGATAGACTCAATAAAGGAAGCCACTAAGGCTGCCCTGAGTCTGCAAGACCTGGAAAGAATGGTTGATGACAGAGAGACTTGGAGGTCTCTCATTCATAGTAGTGGTTTGAGTGTTGGACTATGACTCTGAAGACCAGGGTTCGTATCCCTGCTTAGGTGGCCTTGGGCAAATCACATGCTCTCAGCCTCAGGGTAAGGCAATGACAAACCTCCAAACAAATCTTGCCAAGAAAACCCCATGATGGCTTCACCTTAGGGTTGCCATAATGAATTGGAGGCACACAACAACAAACATTCATAAGATCACCACAAGCTGAAGTCAGACTGGGAGCAGTGAACAACATACTTTTAAGCAGAGGCATTTTTGAGCAAATTACAAAAACCTTGCTAGAAAACAAAGGATTACTTGGCTCTCACCCTGGAGATGGGAACTCACACAGAGCTTGTGATTTCCCTTATAACAAATGGAATATTTATTGCAAATAGTCTTCATGTTCCTAGCTCACCTTTTCAAATGGGCATCATTTACTGTGTGTCTCTGCAGGTGTCTAACAATGTGCAGGTTTTGGGATGCAAATTGCATCTGCTCTGCATCCAGTCTGGGCAATTCAAACAAGGGGAAAGCCTACATTTTGTGGGAAAGATTCCAGGCTCATCCCTAGCAAGGAACGGTGTGAGGATCAGACTATAATCTTCCACACAGTGAGTTGCAGCCGAAAGAGCAGACTTTCTTAATGCAGCTGCACTGTATGGGGGAGTGGTGACTTATTTCCAAATACTTGCTGTTATGGCAAAGTAATTATACCCTTTTTTCACAAAACAGGAAAGCTGGTCTTGTAAACCTCCAAGACTACAGCAGCAGGAATAAACCAAGGGCATGTTGGTGCATCCATTAAACAGTGCAATATTTGGGGATTCAATTGCCCCTCAAATCACTTTTTGACTTTAATTAACAAAGCCAAATCCTCACTCCCCCTTTAATCTCATTCTTAGAGGGAAAGGTTATCTATAAAAGAAACCATTAGCAATAGATTTGCCTAAATCCCCAATTATATTACTCATCATCTGGGTAAATTTGAACTTGATGATGTTCTATAAACCCAGGATAATCCCTGTTTTCCTCCACTGTTTACCTTCGGCTTTGTGGCACTGATTATGATACTTCATTCTTCAGAACTCAGCAAGTGGAATCCTAGCTTTAGTGATATTGACTTCTTCTTGTCCTCATTTCCAGGTTTGAGGCCAGCAGTGACTCTCACAACAGTGAGGCAGTGAGCTCCAGATTGCAGCTCCCTGAATAGGATTCAGGCCCCTGGAAGTTTTTCTTAACTGCCTCCAAGCCAACTTTGACCACTGGTGACCATGTGAATGAGGCAACTCCAAGACTCCCTATCCTCAACGGATCTGCTCAGTTCTTGCAAACATAGGGCCATGTTTGACTAAGCCTATCCATCTTGACTGAGCCTATCCATCTGGTGTATGGTCTTCTTCTCTTTCTACTGCCCTGTGTCTTTCCAAGAATTATAGTCTTTTCTAGTGAGTCATATCTTCTCATGATATGGCCAAAGTACAACACCTTCAATTACACATCTTGGCTTCTAGGGAAAGTTCAGATCCAATTTGTTCTTGTATCCATTTGTTTGTCTTTTTAGCCAGGCAGAGTATCTGCAGAACTCTTCTCCGGAACCATATCTCGATTGTTGACCAACCATGGTCCTAGGGAGCTGGAGGATGTTTAGCCTGGAAAAGAGGAGGTTAAGAGGTGATATGATAGCCCTGTTAAAATACTTGAAGGGATGTCACATTGAGGAGAGACCAAGCTTGTTTTCTGCTGCTCCAGAGAACAGGACCCAGAACAATGGATGCAAGCTACAGGAAAAGAGATTCCACCTAAACATTAGGAGGAACTTCCTGACAGTAAGGGCTGTTCGACAGTGGAACACACTCCCTTGGAATGTAGTGTAGTCTCCTTCCTTAGAGGTCTTTAAGCAGAGGCTGGATGGCCATCTATCGGGGATGCTTTGATTGGGAGTTCCTGCATGGCAGGGGGTTGGACTGGATGGTCCTTGTGGTCTCTTCCAATTCTATGATTCTATGATTCTATAAAATTATGAGACCAGACACCATATTTGGGGTTAAACAGGCCCATCTTTATTGACTTAAAACCTATTTAAATGTTTGAAGCCTGGGGCTGAACAAACAAACGAAATGTTTGAGGCCTGGGGCTGAGCAAACAAACCCCATAAGGAGTAACCTGGGGGAGGTCTAGCTAAGGCCCAAACATCAACCTATGACACCTCCCCGCCACACTTGGGTGAAATGTCAGACCCCAATGATAATCCAAAGAAATTAGTTACTATCCTGGATGGTCATTTTGGAAGGCTAGTCTGGATGGCTCCCTCCCCAATTCTCACAACTTTATAAGAAAGAGTAAGCCCCCAGATCACCTCAAGGACTGACTCTTTTACAAACCCCCTGGTCCTGCGTCCCGTGGAAACAGTTCCAAAGTCCAACCCTCCACCATGAGGGGGTGCCAAAATGTACACCGATGTGACATCTTCTCTTCCAATTACTTGTCAAATGGATGCTTATTTAATAACACCATCCTGAGCCAATTGTCAAAGTCCCACAAGATGCACTATGGGGTAGGCGAAAAAAACCAGAAAAACCAGAAAATCCTACCTGGCCCTGAGACGACCACCAATACTCACACTGCACTGAGGGCAGGTGGGTGGGTCGCTGAGATCCAGTAAAAGAGGAATGTAAGGGAATGCTGGGCCTTTGAATACCCTCCCACTCCAAGCACAAAGCCACCAGGTCTTATGCCTTTTGTCGTTTATTTTCTTTACATCAGCTTTCTTCACCATCCAGCTCTTGCACATGCACATAACAATGGGAAATACAATGGCATGGACAATCCTCACATTAATCTGCCATTGTAAATCTTTGCACATTAGGATGTTGTCTAGTTCATAGCTCCACCTTGATAAGGTAGTGTTCTCTCTGTGTGCCTTCATGTCCTTTCCAACTTATGGCAACCCTATCACAGGGTTTTCCTGGCAAAGTTTCTTCACAGTGGGGTTGTCTTTTCCTTCCTCTGAGGCTCAGAGAATGTAACTTGGCAAAGGTCACCCAGTATTTTTCCATGGTTGAGCAGAGATTTGAACCCTGTTCTCCAGAGTTGCAGTCTAACATCCAAACCATTACATCACACAAGCTCAGTGGAGTAATGGGCCCTAAATACAATCAGAGTTTGAGACACCCCCCGCCCCCCAAGTATGGTTCAAGACCTTGGCTAGTAACACTCTGATGCCAAGTGGGTCAATAAATCCATTTTGGGTTTTAAATCCCACTATCTTTGAAAGTTCCTTTAAATTTTGCATTGAAACCCAAAGTGGATTCATCAGTCACCAGAATCGGCCCCTTTTCTTCCTGAGTTGCTCCCGGCCCATTTTTATCATCTCAGCCTATCAAACATAAATTGCTTTTATCTGAAGGGCAGGAGTGGCATTGCACTTGCTAACAATGGACTCTTTCAAATGGGGAGGAATTTCTCCCAACTCCGAATGGAGCCAATGCGGATTTATGTAAATTCGCATGTTTAGCGAATTTACATGAACCCCTGCTCCGTTCGGAATTACTTCCCATTACCCGAAAATAACCCCTTCCTGCCTGAATTTGCATGCGAAGCTTTAATTCGCAATAACATAAAACCCATGATTGCATTCGAATTGGCTTCCCTCTTGCCCGAATTTGCATGCGAAGAGTTAATTCGCAATAACGTAAAACCCATGATTGCATTCAAATTGACCTTAAATTATACTTCCAATTTAGCCTTGTATGAAAGAGTCCAATGTGAAATGCAAAGCCTCCAGTTCTAATCTCAATAAACTCACTGGGGCACCGCAGCCCTGCATGCACCCCCTCCCTAATGTATAATACTCATTACTGAGAAAATGAAGCACTGCAAACATTTGAAAAGTGCTGTAGAAAGGACAAATGATCATGTAATCATAAAGATAGTACAGGAATACCTGGCCATTCTAAATGAATTCCTCACCAAAAGAACTACATCCAAGGGCATTGAAACAACTGGCAGAAGTCATCTCAGAGCCATTGGCAATAAACTTTGAAGACAGGAGTAGTCCCAGCAGAGGTGGGCAAATGTCTCCATCTTTAAAAATGGGAAGAAAGAGGACTCAAACAATTACAATCATAGAATCATAGAGTTGGAAGAAACCCCAAGGGCCATCCAGTCCAACCCCCCTGCCATGCAGGAACTCCAAATCAAAGCATCCCCGACAGATGGCCATCCAGCCCCTGCTTAAAGACCTCCAAGGACGGAGACTCCACTACACTCCAAAGGAGTGTGTTCCACTGTCAAACAGCCCTTACTGTCAGGAGGTTCCTCCTAATGCTGAGGTGGAATCTCTTTTCCTGCAGTTTGCATCCATTGTTCCGTGTTCTAGTCTCTGGAGCAGCAGAAAACAAGTGACCAGTGGGGTCCCACAGGGTTCTGTCCTGGGCCCAGTGCTATTCAACATCTTTATCAATTACTTGGATGACAGAATTGGAGGCATAGTTATCAAATTTGTAGAAGGCACCAAATTGGAAGGAGTAGCTAATACCCCAGAGGACAGGATCAAAATTCAAAATGACCTAAATAGACTAGAAAACTGGGCTAAAGCTAACAAAGTCGGGGAGGGGGGGGAATGCAATGCATAGATGTAATGCACAGATGACACCTGGCTAGACAGCAGTACATGCAAAAAAAATTAGTGGACCACAGGCTGAACATTAATCAGCAATGAGATGAGGCAGCTAAGAAAACCAATGTGATTCTAGGCTGCATTGTGTATGTGGATATACATAGACATACATGGTCAAACAGTGGTCTTCCAGAATTATAATTCAAGACTCAAACCACTACACCATACTGGCTGTCACACACACATACACACACACATACACACAAATGTTGAACTGGTACTCCTGCAGAAGCAATTTGTTTTTGGGTGGGAAGCGCAGCTAGAAAATGTTAGTCCTTAAAATATGGAAAGGCCAAGAGCCACAAAATCAGTAGAAGCTGAAGGGCACATGTTGCTGAAACAACAAGGGGCAGAATGGATGAAGCATATCCCTTGATGTAAGGCAGATTCCTATGCAAAGGTAGCATTTCCAAACTTCAGAAATGTCTCTCTTGCCCACAAGAACAAATGATTTCATCATTTTCACCTTATTACAAGAAAGTTCTCACAGTCTAGTTCTTGAAGGCTGTTCACAGTCTGATACTTACTATGTGCAAAAACTAAAATGTACCTGGGTTTTTTGTGGATTTTCTTCATGGAAAAGACATTTCAGTACAAAAGATGCTATTCTGTGGGCAAGGCACTTATTTTCTCAACAAGAAATACCATTTTCTGCACCCCACCCCATCCCCATGTGTCTTTATCACACAGATGAAGTCCTCAAGTACAAAGATTCTCACCCATTTAGGATTCTGCTTATCGGGCTTCCCAATATTCATGTCAAGGGACTACCTTTACCTTTTAGACACACCTTGAATCGCAAGCGTATTCACGCCTCCAACAGGACAGTGTAGATGCATCCTGAAATGGGATTAAAAAGGAGGCCACACTGAAGAATTAATGCAGTTTGACACCACTTTAACTGCCATGGCTCCATCCCATTGAATCTTGGGGTTTGTAGTTTGTTGGGGCACCAGAGCTCTCTCACAGAGAAGGCTAAATATCTCACAAAACTACAAATCCCAACATTCCATAGGATAGAGCCTTGGCAGTTAAAAAGCTGTGCCAGACTGAATTATTTTTGCAGTTTAACTTCAACCATGGTCAATGGTCATTAATAGCTTTATCCCTCATGAATTCTGCTAATCGAAGTTCTGTTTTTATACTGTGCAAGGTGTGTGTGTGTGTGTGTGTTGTATGTGTGTGCATTTTTCTATGTGTGTGTCGGTCTCTGTGTGTTTGCATCTGTGTGTGTGTGTGTGTGATTTTCTTTCCCTAACCATGGAGTCTAACTGCCTCTTTGGAGCATATAGACCTCTGTGGGTCCATTTAATCATCAGTGAGTCTTTTTTAAAATATCAAGACTTTTTTTTTTATTTTGACTGTTCCTTTGAAGACCTGCACCATGGAATTTGTTAGAATAACAAGGGGTGCCTCTTTGAAAGTAGAGGAATGAAAGGTTTTAAAAATAATTCCACTTTGCCTATTGCCACAGTTGTAGGGGTGCTGTTTTTAAGGGGAAAAAAAATCCTATCTGAAGGTTTCAGCTTGTTTATTCAGGCTGCTGAAGAGGAGACAGGACAGGGTTTCTCTCTCGCAAATTCTGTTTTCTCTCAGTAGGGAAGAGAGCAAGCAGGAAAGAGAACAGGGGACAAAAAAAAATCTCTTTGCAACCATTTCCCTTCTTCTCAATTGAAATATGGTCCTGGCAGTGTCATTTGCTACACAACTTCCGTGACACATAAACAAGGCAAGCAGCCATCACAGGCAATGTGTTATTATTCTTTTCTTTTTATATAAAGAGAGAGAGAGAAAATAGCCACCAGGCAGCCAAATTGTGATTTTCATTTTCTCAAGCACAGCTCATTCTTCTTGGTTACTAGAGGATGGAAGGGATGCCTCTCAATCCTGTTTTTGGAAAACAAGGGAATCATCTTTCAAAAGCCAGCCATTGTTTGATGAAGAAAGGAGTTCAGTTAATGATCTAATCTGTCCTAAATCCATGACAGTTGGTTGCTCCCAAGTCAGTAGGGCAGGGAAGCCTCTCCAGGTTTTCCAGGTTTCAAAGGATCTGCCCCATGGTCCTGTCGCATGGACAGACTCAGCACCTTGCTCAGTTCCTTTAATATTAGCAAAACCTGGAATAGATTCACCACCTGACTGATATGGGAGGCACCAATTGCCGCTGATAGATAGATAGATGATAGATAGATAGATAGATAGATAGATGTTGTCAAGTACTTTCAAGTCGTATCCAACTTATGACAAGCCTAAAGCAGGCCTATCACAGGATTTTCCTGGCAAAATATTTTCAGACTTGGGTAGCCATTGCTCCTCACTGAGGCTGAAGGACTATGATTTGGCCAAGGTCACCCAGTGGGTTTTCATGGCTGAGCTGGGAATCGAAGCCTGGTCTCCAGAGTCACAGTCCAACACTCAAACCACTGCACCATGCTGACCCTTGTGTGCATGTACGTACGTGCATGCATGTGTCAAGAAATACTGATGCAATGGTGCAACTCCAGCTTCAGCTGCTTGAACTGAATGCATGGGCAAGATTTTAGACAATGGGTGCAGAGCATAATCATTCCATCTGCATTGCTCCATGCCTCCTCACGCTACTACCACCATCTGCCAAGCCCTATGCAGTGGCTGCTACAACTGGTAAACCAAGGGTAGGAAAAGCATAGTCCTGCTTTTCTAGCCTTTCAAATCTCTTTGCCAGTACCCCACAAAGCTCCTCAACCCCTAAAAATATTTTTAAAGTATATCATTGCAATTTGGGCATTTCCTCCCCTGAAAACGTGAAAAGCCCCCAAATGTGTGACAACATGCAAAAACATTCTCACCCATCCCCTTATAACACCCCCACTTACTTACTTTGTTTAATGAGTGAGTAAGTAACTTGCATATCTCTGTTTACAATAGAGTCCCTTTCAAAATGGTGACAGGAACTGACACAATGTCACACTCAGTGGCCATTTTGAGAGGGACTGAAAAAGAAGAGGTATTTCTAGAACAATGGGGTTGCAGCTGTTATGAATTATGGTCAATACATTTGAATGTATTGCCAGAGTCTGCGAGGATAGGGCAAGACACACCTTAAGCTCCTGTGCCATCGTTCCCCTCTTTTACTTTGTGAAACAGCTTGCATTGAGTATGGGACTGTTCTGCTAGTTTCTGCTGCTGTCTTTTTCTGCCTTTTTAATATTGTTTTTTTAAACAATATTATAAAAAAATGCCTTTTTAAAATTGTTTTTGCTGCAAAATCAGTTTCATCCTTGACCTGATTTCATCTTTTCCTACCTCATTCTCATGTAGAATCACTCTGGTTGTTTGTCCGCTTCCAAAACCTCCAGCCTTCAAGGTCCTCTGGAGAGAGCTTTTTTCCCCAAACCAGTAAACTCAATGCATTGTTCCTAACATAGTTTACAGGGACCTGTAGAAAAAATTTGGCCCTTGGCCCACAGTTGCCCATTCCTATATTAAATGGTCATGGAGGCCAAGGGGAGAGGTAACTGAGCAGTGAAGAATACCTTTCATCCCTTGCTGTAGTTTGCTAGAGAAAGAGTTAGATTTACTCATCTCCTATTCTGCTCCATCCCTCTCTGCTATCGCAATGATCCCACAAGGGTTGGAGGTATGGCTTTGGATGAGGCCCAAGAGGCTAGAACGTGGACAAGCAAAGCCCTGAATTCACCTGATGAGCAACACCAACACATTTTGTCACATCCAAAGTAATTCAGTATCATGCCTTCCAACTGCCCCAACTTGGCAAGGACATCCCTGATTAATTCTCTGTCACCTCACGGTTTTTGGCTGCTTTCAAAACATCCCTGTTTCTCTCTTATCCTCCCATTTTTCCTCTGTGCTGCAGCTTCCTTCAGCTCATGCAAACTGAGTTAAAACTGCAAAAATAGAAACACAGAATCATAGAATCCTAGAATTAGAAGAGACCCCAAGGACCATCCAATCCAACCCCCTTCTGCCATACACCCTGAATAGCTTCTGTTTTAAAAACCTCCAAAGAAGGAGACACACCACTCTCAGAAGATGTGTGTTTCATTGTTAAACAGCTTGTACTCAAATAACTCAGCAACTAGGAGAGAAACAAGGTAGGGTGGAAAATTCCTCTCCCCAGGAGGATCAGGCAACGAAAACTGCTGCAGTCAATCCTAGTTTGTGTGTTCTTCTGAATTAACAACTTTTGCCATTTTTAACACACTGGAGCGTATCACATGACCAATTTTTTACTGAAAAACCAAACGCAATCATGGCGTTTCGCGCAATTGCGTGATTTCTCATTACATGCAATTCCAACATCTTAGGGTGCATGCAACTTAGGACGCGGGGCCAACATGGAGGATGCTTTGATGGGGAATTCCTCCATGGCATGGCACATCAACATCTCAGCGCGCATGCGACTTAGGACGCGGGGCCAACATGGAGGATGCTTTGATGGGGAATTCCTGCATGGCATGGCACACCAACATCTCAGCGTGCATGCAACTTAGGACGCGGGGCCAACATGGAGGATGCTTTGATGGGGAATTCCTCCATGGCACACCAACATCTCAGCGCGCATGCAGCTTTGGATACTGGTCCAAAATCATACATTCATAGAATCACAGAGTTGGAAGAGACCACAAGGGCCATTCAGTCCAACCCCCCGCCATGCAGGAACTCCCAGTCAAAGCATCCCAGACAGATGGCCATCCAGCCTCTGATTAAAGACCTCCAAGGAAGGAGACTCCACTCCAAGGGAGAGTGTTCCACTGTCGAACAGCCCTTATTGTCAGGAAGTTCCTCCTAATGTTGTGGTAGAATCTCTTTTCATTGAGTTTCCATCCATTATTCTGGGTCCTGTTCTCTGGAGCAGCAGAAAACAAGCTTGCTCCTATCTCAATGTGACATCCCCTCAAGTATTTAAACAGGGCTATCATATCACCTCTTAACCTTCTCTTCTCCAGGCTAAACATCCAAGCTCCCTAAGGCGGTCCTCATAGGGCATGGTTTCCAGACCCTTCACCATCTTAGTTGCCCTCCTTTGGACACGCTCCAGTTTCTCCACATCCTTTTTGAATTGTGGTGCCCAGAATTGGACACAGTATTCCAGGTGGGACCTGACCAAAGCAGAATAGAGTGTCAGTATTACTTCCCTTGATCTAGACACTATACTTCTATTGATGCAGCCTAAAGGGGTGAGTACCATGGGTCCTCTCTGCAGCCAGCAAGGAACCTTTCCCAGATCTAATGCCTTGCTATGGGTAGTCATTGCTAGGAGGCCTCTGCCACTGCCACTGCAAGCACTATGCCTAGCATAAGGTTTGGGACTCTGCCAGGAGGGCAGATGAGGGGTCTCCCCCTTCCTTCCCATTCCTGGTCCCAGTGGCACCCAGGATCCCAACAGATGTGGGAGATCCCGTTGCAGCCTGGGAATCACATGGTGATGTTGCCAGGGTTCTTGCACATTCCCTTTGAATTCTTATAATGAAATGTGTGGAAAGAGGCAGAGGACTCCTCCTCGGGCAAATAATAATAATAATAATAATAATAATAATTTTATTTATTTATTTATTTATTTGTATCCCATCTCTGCCTGTGTTGGATATACAACCGCCATCTTGGCTGCATGGGTTTAAGGTAAGGTAGGTAGGGCCCAGCAGGAGCTGAGATTTGCAACTCTAAAATGGGCCTTTTTGGCTGCCACAGAGCATCCCACAATGAAAGCGGAAAATGGCCTCTTGTCCTCGCAGAGGGAACATGGCCTTTGCCACCCACCTCTAAACAGAGGCTGGATGGCCATATGTTGGGTGTTTTTTGATTGAGAGTTCCTGCATGGCAGGGGGTGGACTAGATGCCCCTTGGGATCCCTTCCAAATCTAGGATTCTATGAATAGCATTGGCCTTTTTAGCTGCCACATCGCACTGTAGACTCATGTTCAGCTTATGGTCTACTTGGACTCCTGGATCCCCTTCACACATAGTTTCATTCATCCAGGTGTCCCCCATCCTATATCTGCGCATTTCATTTCTCCTCCCTAAGTGCAGAACCTAACCTTTCTCTGTGTTGGATTTTATTTTATTAGCTGTGGCCCAGATTTCTAGTCTATTCAGGTCATTTTGAATTTTGATCCTGTCTTCTGGAGTATTGGCTACTCCTCCTAATTTGGTGTCATCTGCAAATTTGATAACTATACCCCCAATTCTGTCATCCAAGTCATTAATAAAGACATTGAATAGCACTTGGCCCAGGACAGAACCCTGTGGGACCCCACTGGTCACTTCTCCCCAGGATGAAAAGGAGCCATTGTTGAGCACCCTTTGAGTTCGGCCAGTCAACCAGTTACAAATCCATGTAACAGTTACCTTGTCTAGCCCACATTTTACAAGCTTGCTTGCAAGAATGTCATGGGGAACCTGAAATACAGGCTGTATCTATCAAGTTAACAACACACCCCATCTTAAAACTTTTTTACATTTGGTGATGCATAATCCCATGGAAAAACACATGACACCAGGTTTCAAGGGTCAAATAAATTAAATTTATTGTATTTACATATCCGCAAAAATCAAAACATACAATAATGACATACACAGGACTGACCAAACAAAAGGTGGGGGACTGGTTTGGGAAATGGGAAAAGGGGGGGGAAAGTACAGCAAGTAAAACCTTTAGCTGGTTGCAGGCTTTCACGTGAAAAGGAGGAAGAAGTACTTTTACATTTAAGGGAGGAACCAGAAATTGCAGAGGGAGTACCCAAACTCAATGACCTGGAAGTACATGAGGTCACCATGGCATGGGTTGAGAAGTGGGCAAGCGCAGGAGAGCAATTTCGCATTTAGAAATTCATTGGTGTAATAAGATATTCCTGAATGTGTTTGTTTTGGGTTTAAAAGAAACAGAAAATGTATAATAAGCTTTCGCGCAATCGCGTGATTTGTGAATCCATAGTGCAATTTACTTTCGCGAAATAACCAAGGCATGTCATTGTGTGATGCACTTTCACGCAATCACGCAAAATTCCGAATTGAATACAAAAATTACTATTGTGAAATTGAGAGAAATTCCTCACATGTGATAAACTCCAATGTGTCCCTGTTTTCACCTCTGAAATGTTGAAGGGTCACTTCTTGCCACCAGTTGAAAAGATATGGGGATAATTTCTTTTCTTTTGATAGGCTGTTAGGGGGGTTCAAGATGCATCTATACTGTAGAAATAATGCAGTTTGTCACCACTTTAAGTACTCTACCCTATCCTATGAAATCTTGGGATCTGTACATTTAGAAGGTCTTTAGACTTCTCTGCCAAAGAATGCTGGGGCTTCAGAAAATTACAAATCCCAGGATTGTGTAGGATGGAGCCATGGAAGTTAAAGTAGCATCGATCAAACTGCTTTGTTTCTATAGTCTAGATGTGCCCTCTAGGAGATCAGAGGAAACAAACTGTTGCATTTTCATGATGGTTTGGCAGCTTTAGTGAGCCCAAAAGTGTAAATTCAAAGGGGGGGACTGAGAGCTTTGGGGCTCACATTTAGGCTCCTGTGTTCCATGTCCAGTTCCCATGCCTTGATTTGCCCCCGTCCCTCTTTATTTATTTCTTCATTTATTTATATGTTTGCTTGTCAAGGGTATGCGTTCCACTAATGGCATTTCAGCCTGTAAGTTTATCCATCAGATAAATGTATCCAGCTGCTTCCATAAGGGAACTTACACATGGGTAAGACACTAACCAGATCACTGCCAATATGTGGATAATATTGGCAAGGGTATACTTTTGCCAAAGACATCCAAGTCACTGCTGTACTGCTGCTGGACTCAGCCATGACCTCGGGCCAGCATCCTAGTAAAATGTGTTTAATAGATTTTTTTCTTTTCCTTTTCCTTTGTTACACAATCCCCACAATGGCATGCTATTCTTCCAAACCACTGAGAAGGAGTCCCTGTTTTCCGTTAGCTGTCAGAAAAACAAATTAAGTGTTAGGTGTTCTCTGGTTAGATGGAACATAATTAACTATTTGGGAAGCTCCCACTTGAGGGAGAAGAGGAAGGGAAGAAAATACATTTCAATTAAAAAACACAGCAATCTGTTTTATTAAGTTAAAATTCAATTCCCGGTTTTCATTACATGGAACCACCCGAAAGCACATAGCTGATAATTCACTTCTGCTTGGGGATAATCCAGGCAATGTGGACATGGTGGAAAATATTGCTTACGGAATGGGACTGGGGTGGAAAAGGAGGAGATACAGAAAGAGAGTTGGATCTACTGAATTAACAGCCTCTGAAGCATATCCAGAGGAGGGTGACCAAAATAGTGAAAAGGTCTGGAAACCAACCAGACCTATGAGGAGCACCTTATGGAGCTGGGTATGTTTAGTTTGCAGAAGAGGGGTGACCTGACAGCCATATTGAAATATTTGAAAAGATGTCATGTTTAGGATGGAGCAAGCTTGTTTCCTGCTAGTTCAGAGAGTAGGACCCAGAGCAATGGATTCAAGCTACAGAAAAGGAAATTCCACCTCAACATGAGGAAGAACTTCCTGACAGTAAGAGCTGTTCAACAGTGGAAGATACTGTCTCAGAGGGTGGTGGATTCTCCTTCTTTGGAGGTTTTAAACAGAGACTGAATGGCCATCTGTCGATTGTGTCTTCCTACATGCAGAATGAGGTTGGATTGGATGGCTCTTGGGGTTCCTTCAACTTTATGTTTCCATGATTCTATGAAACTTCCAAGCTGAACTTCATGACCAATGCATGCGCTAATGTTTGCAGCACAGAGACATCTGCATTAGCCTCATTGCACCCTTATTATAAAAATATCCAGGAGGCACAGGACAATTTTATATGTTCCTATTCTTTTCAGACATTAATCCTGCTGTAACATACAATGTTGCTAGGTTCTGTGCAGCAGTGCTTAAAATGTGTCCAGCAATGACCGGTGTCATAGACCAGTCCTGATGGATATTGCTCTATAAACATATGGTTAGGCTGCTCTATATATTATTTTAATGTCTTTAATATTTTTCTATACCCATTTTATGTTTTAAGCAGAAGTATTATTTTTATGATTTTAATTGAATGTGCCCCACTCCCTTGTGCTGGACTATAATCTTAATAAAGATTTATTCTATTCTGTCCTGTGGCCCATGCAATACTGCTGAATTTTGAAGGATCTATCCAGGGTACTGAACTATCTATGATGGGGATAGGAGAGCTTGGACAGTTCCATCAAAGCACGGACTAAATCCCAGACCAAATTCTCCACCTGCCAAATTCTGAGGGCATCTGCAATGAGCTTGGCCTCTACCACAGAATAGATGGGTTTCAGAGTCATCATCAGCATCATGGGCAAATGTTATCCAGTGGCATCAAAGAGTTCACTTGTATTAGTGACAGTGCTGGGTACTTTTAACATTTGCTTTGCTGTTTGAGGCTGGAAAAAGGCTAAGAACCAACTGGGGGAGAAAATTTTGATCTCTTTCTAACCTGTTTCAATAACTTTTAGCAAGGAGATGGTTAACACTTCTGCATGTTAATATTCTTTGTTTTCTTCTGCACTGTATAACCTTTATTTATGACATAACTACCCTAATGGCACCAGATCCTGTCTTATCTTGCAAGCTAGGCAGGGTCATCCCTGGTTAGTACTTGTGTGGGAGACTACCAATGAATACCAGGTCCTGTAGGTGCTTTTTCAGAGGAAGAAATTAGCAAAACCACCTCTGAGGATTCCTTGTGGATGAAAAACCTAGGAAATTCATGGGGTCATCATAAGACAACAAGAGAGTTGAAGGTACAGAGAGAGAGAGAGAGAGAGAGAGATTAATCTTGAATCATCCTGTAATGGTTTTAGAGATGGGACAAGCCTAGACAAGAAATTCATTTATAAACTTAATAAACTTTTTAGAGACTGCTTGAATAATAATAATTATTATTATTATTATTTACAGCCTGCCCCTCTGAACAGGCAATCAGGGCAGGGTACAACATATTTAAAACAGCAAACAGTTAAAATAGAACAGTCCCATCCCAACCTCCCACACCTTAAAATACTATTAAATTAACAATGAATTAAAACATGAAACACAGAACAAAACAGTGCCAAAACCTACAAATTCTAGAGCTGAATGGGAAGGGCTGGAATCATGGGGAATAAAAAGCTGGGAGGATTGTATATCTTAAGTTTGGAGCCGGGAGATGTTAATTACTGTCTGGGAAAGCCTGCCAGAAGAGATGTGTCTTTAAGGCTTTTTTGAAGCCGTCGATGGATGGAATAAGACGCATCTCATCCAGCAGGCCATTCCACAGTTTGGGGGCGACAGCAGAAAAGGCCCTCTGGGAGGTCTGGACCAGCCTGGTCTTCATGGGCTGCAGCAGATTCCTCCCAGAGGATCAAAGTGTGCGGGGAGGGGGGGGGTTCATACGGGGAGAGACAGTCCCAAAGATAGGATGGACCCAAGCCATATAGGGCTTTAAAGGTTAAAATCAACACCTTGTACTCTGCCCGGAAACTAATTGGCAGCCAGTGGAGAGATTTAAGCACTGGTGTAATGTGCTCTCTCCTAGATGTTCCTGTCACAATCCTGGCTGCCATATTTTGGACCAGTTGCAGTTTCTGGGTTAAGCACAAGGGTAGCCCCATGTAGAGCACATTACAGAAGTCCAGGCGTGAAGTTACCAATCCATATACCACAGTTTCCAGATCCCTCACATCCAGGAAAGGGCACAGTTGGCGTATCAGCCGAAGCTGGTAGCAGGCACTCCTGACCGTCGCATTCACCTGACTAGTCATGTGAAGCAACAGGTCAAGAAGTACCCCCAGGCTGAGAACAGAGTCCTTCGAGGAGAGTGTGACTCTATCGAGGACTGGGGTTTGTATTCCCAAACCCAGTTTCAGGCCTTTAACTGTGAGTACCTCCGTTTTGTCTGGATTAAGCTTCAATCTGTTTTCCCTCATCCAATCCATTACCGCTGCAAGACAGTCATTGAGGGACACTACAATTAAGCTCGATTTTGGAAGAGCAACTGTCCCTGAGCCTCACCCTTTGGGATCTGCCGGAGAGAAAGGACTGGAACCACTGGAGCGTGGTACTATAGATCTCAAACTCTCTCAGCCGATCCAAAAGGATGGAATGGTCTATGGTGTCAAAAGCCGCTGAGAGATCCAAGAGCACCAGCAGGGTCACACTACCCCTGTTGATACTCAGGTGGAGGTCATCTGTCAGAGCGACCATGGCAGTCTCAACTCCATATCCTGTCCTGAAGCTGGTTTGAAATGGATCAAGATAATCAGTTTCATCCAAGACAGCTTGGAGTTGGGAGGCGACAGCTCCCTCATTCACCTTGCTTAGGAAAGGCAGGTTTCTTCCCAAATGCATCCAAGAATGACTTTTCCATTCACCAGTCTCCACTTTTTCATTTTGGTGGTCCTTGTGATGGCAGCCTTCTCGTCGATTTATGGGTTGTTGTTGTTGTTTTAACATATTGGCAGTAGCAGGCTTATCTGTTCTCCCCCTTTTCTCTGTTTTGCTGTTCAATAAAGAAATCTGGAGGGAGCTGCCATTGACCTTGTGTAATGTCCCTGCAAAGCCTCTGGGAACAGATAATAGGAAAGGCTAACTCAAGTGAGATCATTCAATTTAGCCAATGGAAGGTGAAAAGGTAGAGAAACCCAAATGGTCCTGACTCCCAGTTGGGTTCTGTTGGCCCAGTGGTTCCCAAACCTTGTTCCTCGAGATGTTTTGAACTTCACCTCCCAGAATTCCTGACTGTTGGCCAAGCTGTCTGGGGCTTCTGGGAGCTGAAGTCTAAAACACCTGGAGGACCAAAGTTTTGGGAATCACTGCAATGGGTGAGGAGAAAAGGAAAAAAAGCAAGTCTTCTGGGTGAGAGGGGTCATGGTATCTGCAGAACTCTCCTCCAGCACTATATTTCAAATGTATATTGCTGGCTTAGAATAAAAAGTTTGCTGTAACCTGTTGAACTGCTCCTCCGCCTCCTCCTCTTCATCTTCATCTTCCTCTTTCTGTAATTTCTGCTTCTTCTAAAGAAGAAATGCCAAGGAACACATTAACTTCATTAATAGTATTGTCATGTTTACATTTTCCTTGATATGAGGACTTGGCTGGAGAGAAACTGATTTATAAATAAAGTGGCAACTCAGAGATGATGGGAGTGGGCTGAATTTGCTCAAAAAAGGAGCAGAGGTACCCTTCAAGCTTGGCCCATGAGCCAGACACATTTTATAATACAATAATATAATATAAACTAATAATTTATTAGAGGCCTTGTAGCTTTATTCCAGTGTCAAGAGTAAACCTGCCTTTTGGTCCAAGCCTTTGGAGTCTTGTCCAAATCTTGTAGAAGTACATGGTTTTAAACAGTTTTATGTCTGAGAGTGCTAAATTGTTTAAAATATTTTTAGACTGTATAATTATGGGATTTCTTAAAAGCTGTTTTAAATGTTCAGTTGTTCTAAATTGCTTAAATTCATTTCCTCTGTTAATTGTCCCGAGAGTCAGTGATATAGGATAGGGCATAAATATCTAAATTAATAGACTAAAATAAAATAGATTTTATTCTTATTCGTATTCTTACTTCATTTATATCCTGCCTGGGACTCAAGGCAGTTTCAGAAGATTAAAATAAATACAGACCAAAATACGTACATAAAATAAGAAGATAAAATTTAAAACAGAACAGTATTAAAGCCCCTTGAAGTCAGTTCATATAAGCCTGCCAAAACTGAAAAGGTTTCATTTTGCCAGAGGGAGAAAATTGTAGCCTTCTTTGAGCATAAGTTCAAAGGTTTGGGAGCAGCTACTGAGAAGGCCTTCTCTTCTTTTTACCCTATGAATTAAAAGGAGTGAACATGGGCTGCAGTCTTCCTGGTATCCTTCACACCCTTCAGCTATCAACAGTCTTGATCAAGGGAGGGCAACTTGGAGAGAGTTGGGGGTGCATTTCAAGTTACCTTGAAAGAACACAGCTGCACTGCCAAAAATAAAAATTTTAAAATTGCCCTCAAATACCCTCTGGGATGATGAAGAGATTTTTGCCATGATTTAAGGATTCTGTGCCATTTTAGGATAAGCAAAATCCTTTAAAAAAAAAAAGGAGTGATAAGAAGTCATAGAATCCTAGAGTTAGAAGACACCCCAATACAACCCCCTTTGGCCAATCTTCCACTGTCAAACAGCTCTTTCTGTCAGGAGGTTCTTCCTAAAGTTCAAGTGAAATCTCTTTTCCTGTAGCTTGAATCCACTGTTCCGTGTCCAGTTGTCTGGATCAGCAGAAAACAAGCTTGCTCCCTCCTCAATATGACATCTCTTCAAATCCTATCACCTCTTAACCTTCTCTTCTCCAGGCTAAACAAATCTAGCTCCCTAAGCTGCTTAGGCCTTCACTATTTTGGTCGCCCTCCTCTGGACACGTTCCAGCTTCTCAACATCCTTTTTGAATAGGATTCCAGGTGAGATCTGATCAAAGCAAAACAGAATGGTACTATTATTTCCCTGAATCTAGACACTAAACTCCTATTGATTAAGGGGCTTGGCAGACCAGCCATTAAGGTCAGCCTGGGTGCGGAGTCAGAGTGTGGCGCCCACATGACGCACACCCCAACTCCATCCCCAGGCTGACGTAATGTCACGTGCTACTCCGCATGGCACACAGCATCACGACACACCTCTGGCGCTACATCCACATGACGCACCACCAAAGGAGTGTGGAAAAGCTGCATGCCAGTGGCTATTGCACCCTTTCTGGGGCACAAAAAGGAGCTACTTTTGGGGGGTCCTTTTTGCCTTAGAATGTCTTCTGTGACCTCACAAAAAACCCTAGGGGCCACAAAAATGTCCCTGGAACTGATAGTGGCCCATGGGCTGCAGTTTGTCTACCCTGGTCCAGATCATAGAATCCCATCTCCTAGCTGGTAGTTTCTTCTGGTAAAGGGAACACCATGCCAAAAATGGTCAGGAGAAGAAGGAGGTAGAAAAAAGGTGCTGCATGCAGATGGCACACTGTGTTCAAGAAATAGTGCCAACGCTATTTATCCCTGGCTTTCTTTCATGTTCAAACGTCTGCCACAGTTCCCTTCCTGAGTCTACTGAATCTGTGGAAGGCTTGTTGGCCATTCCAGGAGGCCAGGTGGGAATTTTCGGCTCAATATCTGTCTTCAGCTGTGGTGCCCAACACTATATCCATTACTCTGCATGCAGTCTGACCCCGGTTGTAACAGAGCGGAACTATAACTTCCCTTGAGGCTCGTGCTACACTTCTGTGGATGTAGTCCAGATCTCACAGAAACATGAATTGTAAGACAGAAACCCAGGAGACTAGGCCAAGATAGCTGCCTTTTCTGCTCTTGATTAGTCAGGTAGCACAAAGGTATAGCTTTTCCAGATGAGACAGTGTTTTGCAGGCTTAATTCTAAGGGAAATTAAAACCTGAATTCCTTTGTGTTACACAGATAACTAGTGAGGCGGTCAGAGTAATGCACCATTTAGCCTTCACTTAGGGTATTGGGAAGAGAGGGATATTACAGTGCAGCGGACTGAAGAGAACCAGAATTAGTTCACTCAATTAAGTCATGATTAATTTATGTTGGATCTTGTTCTCCCGAGTCTATAAAAACAAAGACTTTAGTTAACTGGCAGTATTTCGTTTAATAAAAGTAAAGTCTTTAAAGATGACTTCAGGAAAGAGAGGAGGGGAGAAATCGCCTTGCTGCTGACAAAATCAATAGACAGCCGGATTCTGGTTTAATTTGTGTCAGCACAAGTTAAAACAACTTTACAGGCTAATGGGGGAGGGAGGAGGGAGCGGATTGCACCGTTCAAACGGAGAAGCAGATTCTCAAAATCTTGATAGAACGACTAATCCAACAGCCGCTCCAATCAGACGTGCATCAAATCACCAAGAATGTTTTGGGTGCCAAGTGAATGCACAAAATTTTCCATCTCTCTCCTGACAGGCGCATGAAGGAACGTATTCTACTGACAGCCAAATCCCATTAAAAGAGCATTACTTACACCTGTGAACAGACTTTGATTACTCTGATGATCGCCACACAATAAATGGAAATCACTCTCTGAGTTTTTTTAATTGCACAAAATGAATCAGGGAAGGCTGAGCATGTTAGACAACGGGAACTCACTCACTCTCTGCTGAAAAGAAATGCATCTTGCTGAAAGAGCTGACTATATACTTCCTTAGTCAGGCCTGAGTTAGTTTGAAAAATTGAAAGACCCACTCACTTGCCATTCTATGACCAGGTGGGAGGCAAGAAAGTAGATGATAATTCAGAGTGTGGCTGGTGTCCTATGGACAAGATCTCCAATAGAACTAGTCAGAAATTCTAATTTCGTGGAGAACATCCATATTCGTTTTAAGACTGCAGAAGCAGAGTTATGCATGTGATGCCACTCAATATGGATGTGTATTGTCTATTGCAAATGACATACATGTGCATTGATTTGTATCTTCAACTGCACCTTTCTTGTCTTTGTCCAGTTGTGCAACATTGCTCCAGGTCCTAATCTATGGAGCAGCAAAAAACAATCCTGCTCCATCCTTTGTATAACATCACTTCAGATATTTAAACATGGCTATCATGTCACCTCTTCACTTTCACTTCCCCATCATGCACCTGATGAAATCTTTCATAGTTCAAAGAATGTATTCTATGGTAAAAAAAATTTGCTAGTCTTTAAGGAAATACAGGATAGGGTTTTGCAACACTTGAAGACTAACCAGCTTTCTCAGGCATAGGCTTTTGTGGGCTGCAGCTTCCTCCCATCTGATGAAGTGGGATGGAGTTCGTGAAAGTTTATGCCCAAGAAAACTTGCTAGCCATTCAAGGTGCCATTCTTCCTTTTTTGGTGACACAAACTATTTTCACTTCCTGAAAGTTTCATCTTTAAGGTTCAACAAGACTTTTGGCAGATCATTTTTTCTCCTATACTCTTGTTAGCCAAAATAGCATGCTTGCAAATATACTGCAGGAACATCTATGTTATTCTTCACCAAGGATTTCAGGGTGACAAATGATCCCAAATAGTTCTTTGCTTTTAAAACAGGGGAAGACAAGTTATTCATATAAGCAAAATTTAGTTTCTGCATGTTTTCTATTACCAAACCGCATGGAGTTTTACTTGAATTTGGATGGTATATTTAGCATAGTCTGACTTAACACGCATGCTGTGTGATGTCTATGAAATTCACCAAACAAATGAATTATTTTTAATGTGAAGTCAAAGGCTTTTATGGCTGGCTTCCATAGTTTTTAGTGGGTTTTTCATGCTATGTGGCCATGATCCAGAACAGTTTATTCTTTAGGAATAAACTCTTCTGGAACATGGCCACATATCCCGAAAAACCCACAAAAAATATGAATTATTTTTGTTTTATTGGAGGGAGGTTGGTAGGTTGAGAGTAGCCAATCAGGAGAAACCTGCTCTCTCAATGTCAACTGAGATCAATAAGCAACAGGAAGAATATTTGAATATGAATATGCAAAGAAATAGGCGGTCAACCTCCTGAGCAGTTGAAACTAAATCGTCATTAACTATCATTAATGGTTCCCTCGGGCATTGCTGGCCACTACAGCTAGCTAAAGAATAAATGGACAAGCGTGAACTTAGAAAGGTGTCTGCCCCTGCAAGGGGTAATAGGAGAGGGGGTAGTAACTGGTAAGTGCGTTCCAATAGCCATCTTTGAAAGAGTGGAGAGTTTGTTGTTCCTTCCATCTGTAAGCTCCAAAATCTTCCCCCGGTCCATCCCACACTGGCTGTTAGATACATTTTCTCAAATGTAGAGAAACATAAATCCTCCAGATTTGCAAACATAACCCAAATGGCAGGTGCAGCCTTGTTTGTCACATCCACCGATCAGCATTGCTGATTCCAGCATGAGCCATTTGCATGGCATTTATATTTAAATAAAGTCAATCAGACTGCCCCAGTCCACTATCCCAAGAAAGGAGCTGGGAACTTTCTCAAGCGTTATCTAAAAGTTTTTATTCCCTAAGCAGCTGTCAAAGTTACTTGTCTGGGCCTTACTTGCTTATGAGTGTACGGCACCACAGAGCACTAGCAAGACACAAAATTGTGAGTGACTTACTGCTGCCGTTTCTTTGCCTGCTATCCCCCAATGTTATTCTTGATTATTCCTGCTGTTTTGCCCATAAAGCTGATCGTTTCCTCCAGGGGCCAGAATTAAGCCTGCCGTCTCCTTCAAAGAATGGAGCAAGGAGTGAATAAATCAGAGGGACCGTGCCTTACGCAAATGGTATCAAAAGCCCAGCACGGAATCTACATTTGATTGAATTCTCTTCCTCCCTTCTCCCCAAATACACCCTTGAAGAACATCTCTGAACTATTTATTTCTCTCCTCTGGGCAAACTCGGAAGATAATGGACAAAAAATGTCAGAGGCAATGAAGAGGCATGATGATGCTTCCCAGAAGAATAAAAAGCATATTTTGAACAAGAGTCAATACATACCTGAAGCCGACAAATGCCAACGAATGCTACTGAGCAGCCAGCACCAGCGAGAGAATGGAAAGTTGAGAGTCAAAGTGCAGCGCAATCTTTGAGTTTCCAAGAGAGCAGGAGGAGAAAGAAAATAGTCTGCTGAGAACCGTTGGTTCTTAGACAAACAGTTTTAAAAGATAAACGAATGGTTCCTGGAGCAAGAAGATGGAGCAAGCTTGTTTACTGCTGCTCCAGAGACTAGAAAACAAACCAGGCAATTCAAATTACCAAAACAAGGAGAGATTTCACCTAAACATTAGGAAGAACTTTTTGGTGGACAGTGGAATAGACTACCTTGGAGAGTGGTAGGCTCTCCTAATTTTGGAGTCTTTAAACAAAGGTTGGATGGCAATCTCTCAGAAGAGCTTTAGTTCTGTATTCCTGCCTGACTGGACTAAGTAGTCCTTAAAGTCCTTTCCAATTCTATGGTTGCAGAGCAATTCAAACATGAAGGCTGCATCTACACTGCAGGAATAATCCAGTTTTATACCACTTTAACTGCCATAGCTCAATGCTATGAAATTCTGGGAACTGCAGTTTTGTGAGACATTAAGCCTTATGTGTCAGAGAGCTCTAGTGACATAATAAACTACAATTCCCAGAATCCCATAGCACTGAGCCATGGCAGTTAAGGTGGTGTAAAATTGGATTATTTCTGCACTGTGGATGCAGCCGAACTCTCCCTAGAAACCAAGAGGTGCAAACTGGGGAGAGTGTACTTTAGACATAGCATGAGATGACGTGACTCATTGGAAAAGACGATAATCCTGGGTAAAATAGCAATAACAAGTACATTTCTATGCTGCTTATCGGTGAAGTAGCACTCCGTAAGTGGCTTACAATGTGTAAGTCAATTAGCTGGGTACTCATTTTACTGACCTATGAAAGGATGGAAGGCTGAGTGGACCTTGGAACCAGCCTCAGGGATCGAAAATACAGTATTGTGGCTGCAATAATGGCATTTAACCACTGCACCACAAGGGCTCCCAGAAGGTAGTAGGAAAAGAGGGAGACCACATTACAAGTAAATTGATTCAATCAAGGAAGCCATGGCATGGCTGTTCGACAGTGGAACACACTCCCTCAGAGTGTGGTGGAGTCTCCTTCCTTGGAGGTCTTTAAACAGAGGCTGGATGGCCATCTGTATGGGATGCTTTGATGGAGAGTTCCTGCATGGCAGGGGGTTGGACAGGATAGCCCTTGTGGTCTCTTCCAACTCTATGATTCTATGAATCTATGAGGCACTAAAAGGATGCCAGGCATTAGCTATCCTATGCAAGCCTCATGATGAATATCAGTGTGACTACCTGGATATACACTGAATGCACAACCAAATGCCCATCTCATTTGCATTCTAGGAATCTGCATACATCACAGTACTGCATGCCCAACACTACATCTGCCAATTTACACAGGAATCAAACATTCTGCATAAGATAAAAATGTCAGCTATGGCCCCATCAACATCAAACTCTTACCAGTAAAGAACAACCCTTGAGCAGATGAATCCAGCTTGGAAAAAAAATAGGTTTTGTTATTACTTTTTTTTAAGGGAGTAAAAAGTATATTTTCCACCTCTATAATGATGAGACATTTGCATAACATCAAACTAGGAGATATGCTATTAACCAATAAATAACTCCATTGCCAGAGACCTCAGGGAAGCAAGTCTGCCTTTTATGCTAATTGGGTTCCCATGTCTTCAGGCCTTTGCCAAGAAAGTCAAGGTCATAACAAGAAAGATTAAATTAAAACATCTTTTATAACTAAATACAGAGGTAAGTCAAGATTTTATAGCATTAACTCTCTTTTTTTTCTTTTTTTCTTTTTTTTTTTTTTCTTTTTTTGTCTCCCTGTTTGAAAAGCCAGTTGCAACTCGAGTTATGGAAATATTGCCCATTATGATCACCTCCAACAAAATAGCAGAATCTCATCTCCATTGATAAAATAACAAGGATTTGCACTGACATCATGGATGCAAAGAGATTTTGTAGCACCTTTGAAACCAACTGAGAGAAAGAAAGAAGTTGGTAGTAAAAGTTTTTGTAGACTTAAGGCTACTAATTCAGCTGCATGAAGTGGAGTACCTAGGAACAGACCTTTATAAGCAGGCTGTATGTCCATATGGCAATAGAAATGCAAAACCTTTGGGTATGATCAAGAGGGGACAAGATCAATTTCAACTATTGTTATGGGGGGGGGGGGCAAAGGCAGGAGGAAGCACGTTGCCTAAAGCCAAAGTGAGTAGATAACCATGTGAATAGTCATATGCAAAGGAATCTTGTAGCATCTTTTAAACTAACTGATGTGAAAAATGTTGTAGAATAGGCTTTCATAGACTTGGTCTGCTTCCTCATATGAATAGTGGTGGGAGTTATTGGAATTTAGTCTGGATGTAGTTGATAAGAGTTCCCATACCTTGGTTCAAATATTAATCAGAAAGGAGACTACAGTAAAAAAATAAAAATAGAAGAAGACTAGGATTAGAAAGGGCAGCTGTGAAAGAACTGGACCTTTCTCATCACCATGTATGGATACGAGAGCTGGACAGTGAAGAAATCCTATAGGACAAAAATCCATTGATTTGAAATGTGGTTCTGGAGAAGAGTTCTGAGAATACCATAGATAACCAAAAAAACAAACAAATTGTTTCTAGAACAGATCAAGCCTGAACCCTCTCTGGAAGCCAAGGTGACTAATTTGATGCATGGTCTCTCAGTCAGGGAGGACAAAGGCATGAGCCTGCAGGCCCTAAACTGAGAGGTCTTGGAGATGTAATAATAATTAATATAATAATAATAATAATAATAATAATAGTTTATTTGTATACCGCCCTTCCTGCGATCAGGGCGGTGAACAATACACAATAAAATTCACATAGAAGTTAAAACATATCAATAAGACAGCATAAATATAAAATCAAACCAACAGCATATAATATATCAAAACAGAGTCCCAATCCAGTCATAGTAATGGAGAGGTAAAAAGTCAACAAGGGGGTGAGTCAGGGATAAGCCTGCTCAAACAAGTGTGTTTTTAATCCTTTTTTGAACAGGTTCAGGGAGGCAGCCAGGCGGAGCTCCTTTGGTAGCGAATTCCAGAGGATCGGGGCTGCAGTAGAAAAGGCCCTCTTCATTGTAAGCGACAATCTAGCCGCTGGGACTCTTAATGAATGTTGCCCAGTAGATCTGAGTGTGCGGGGCAGATTGTATGGGGAGAGACAGTCCGTCAGGTACTCTGGGCCCAAGCCATTTAGGGCTTTATAGGTGATAACCAGCACTTTGTACTGAGCCCGGAAGCGGATAGGCAGCCAATGTAGATCTTTCAATATTGGTGTTATGTGGGCGGCCCTGGGTGCACCAGTGACCACCCGGGCTGCCATGTTTTGCACTAGTTGTAGCTTCCGAGTATGGTAGAAAGGCTGTAGAGCGCGTTGCAGAAATCCAACCGAGAGGTTACCAGAGCATGTACTACAGTTTCAAGGTCCTCCCGGTCCAGGTAGGGACGCTGCTGGCGTATCAGCCGAAGCTGATAACAGGTGCTCCTGACCGTCGCATCCACCTGAGAAGTAAGATGATGATTCAAACTCAACTGGAGGACAGCTAACAACAACCACAACAATCTGATTAAGTCCATGGATGTGACTGTGTTTCTCATGTGGGCACTGGAGATCAGGAGTTGGAAAGAAGAGAAAGATATTGTGGAATCAAAGGCTTTCATGGCCGGCATCCATAGTTTTTTGTGGAGCTTTCGGGCTATGTGGCCATGTTCCTTTCTGACGTTTCACCAGCATCTGTGGCTGGCATCTTCAGATTTCCCCCGGAAAATCATTTAACTCTTGAAAAAGCCATTTAGCTCTGGAAACACTGCCCCAAGAAAGAGCCCTGGTGATGCAATAATTAAATGCCTATACTGCAGCCACTCACTCACAAACCACAAGGTTGTGAGTTCAATACCAGCCAGGGGCTCAGGGTCGAGTACCCAGTTTGTTGGGGGCAATTGGTTTACACATTAGGAAATGCTTAAATGCACTGATAATCGGTATCGAAATGTACTTGCTATTGTTATTGCTATTGCTATTTCTTGTGTCTCAACAATAGCAATTTGATCCAGTTTGTAACAAGGCAGAAACTCTGTCAGATATTCAAACTCGGCCCTTCAGTACCACTGTCTGTGCTATACATCAAGCAAGTCAAGTCACATTCAACTCCCAGCTTTCTCCCAGATGGAGCATGGCTTATGGACTGGTAAGGTATTGCCTTCCCACAACCTTGCTACAAGCTACTACCTTTAATTTCATTAGTTCTTGTGTGTGTGAATGCTATTGTGTGATAGGGGATTCCTCCTCCCCCCTTCCCTCTTAATTAAGAAAACTAAGTTGTACTTTGCACTCTGAGAGTACTAGTTCTTGGACCTGTTAGAGATTCCAACCCTTTGAAGTTACCCAGAATCCTCTCAATGCTATTAATGTGAGCTATTCAAATTCCCCTCTTATATATTAATCTGTGGGTGCCTAGCCATTTGGGTGACAACAGATATGTAAAAAGCATGAAGATGTTATGGGGGAGATGAGGGTTCAGACCATATCAGGTGAGACCTCAGGGGAGGTGAACATCCTGTTGGGCAGTCACTTCCACCCATCCACCAGCCAGGGGATCTCTGCCATCCATCAGCTGTGGCTGCTGGTGGGGGCAAAGTGCTGCTAATACCTGGCAGCTCCTTCCAGGTTTGTCAGGGCTGTTGGCTGAGCAGAAAATAGGCTGATGGGTGGCAGCGGCAACCCACCCCCACTAGCAGCTGCCGATGGGAAGGGGATACCTTCTAGATCTGGTCGGGGTGGTGGCTGGGTGAGAAAGATAGTTGCCTTCCTTTCCCACTCTTCCAGAAGTCGCACCAGAATTGCTCCCCAAAACCAACTAGATGCCATTGGAGGAGCTTCAGAACTGGCAAGATACCTCCAGTGACTAGTCCTGACTTGAGAAGATGCCCACTTCTCACCAGGCCGAAGGGTTCTAGAGTCTTTCTAAGCAAGATGGTTGAATATTAACCATTGATCGTTCACATAGAAAGAGTTAATTTGTGATTAGTAAACCCTGTTAGATGGTTGATGCTGTAGCCTGGCAGTTTAAGGATACAGAGGCAGCTGGAAATAGACCAAGGAAGTTAACTTTTCTGTTAGCAACTTCTTTATGCTTCTCACATATCTGTTTAGATGGAGGTGGATCGTGCCTACCATTTCCATTCATTCTGTTCTATATAATGCTAGGAACCTTGTCCTGATCAGGCCTGAGGGAATTTTAGCTCAGAGAACTCATTTAATCTGCAGTGTTGGCTATGGGACAGGTTAGGTAGAATTGGTTGCTTGGAGTTCAGTTCTACCACTTTCTAGTAGGGTGTGTTGAGGCCTGTACACTAAAAGACTGTGATGCTTTCCTTTGTTGTAGACTACCTACTGCTGCTTCCATTTACCACCAGTGAAGCTGGTCTTGTGTAGCAGTGATATGTATCAGTTTTCAGAAGCAAAGTCTTAGAGGAGCCCTGGAATTGCAGCCACGTTCAGTTCAAGCCAACCAACTCTCCACATACCCCATCTTGCAAAGTGGACTATGAGTAGATGCTCCAACAGCTATTGCATTCCTGCCTGGCAGTTGGCATCGCTCACCCCTAACTGTTCCTAACCACTGACACTGATCCTAAACAGGAGTTAGAGCCTTATGGAATGCAACTTTATGACTTGCCAACACATAGAAGTAAAATCCCTCTGAGCAAAATGGAGCTGACCCCCAGGAAACTGTGCTTTGAACTGCAATTTTCAGAATACATTCTCTCCTATGCAAATTCGCGCTATAAGAATGAACAATCCTGTTCTCATTTAATTTGCACATTAAATGCATTCCAAACAAAACCAACAAGGCAAAATGGGTGAGCTGTTAAGACTCAACTAATCATCTCTTTCTGCTTTAGTCTAAATGCCCAGCAGGACAGTATGCAGAGGAAGGAGTTTAAAACCAAACCAACTTTACACATTATTTTTAAAAAGACCAAGATTTCTCCAGCTGGGTGAGAAATATCAAAGCACTCCAATTGTTGTTAATTTGCCAAAGCAATCTATATAAACTCTTAATTATGTCTCTCAGATGCTTGGAAATCTGAAAAATAGCTACGTCGAATGTTAAATATCACTATAACGTACACCTAACCCTTTCCTCTCAGTAGTTGTATCGAGATAGCCAAGAGTTGAAGGAACAGGTCCTGGATGGTCCTTTCAAGTTCAGTCCTGGATGGGGTCACACTTCCCCTAAAGGACTGTGGTTGTAGCCTGGGGGATACTCTTGGACTCGTCACTTCACCTGTCATCTCAGGTTGATGCGACAACCAGGAGTGCCTGCTATCAGCTTCGGCTGATACGTCAGCTACGACCCTTCCTGGAACGGGAGAACCTAGAAACGGTTGTACATTCACTGGTAATCTCTCATCTTGATTTCTTCAATGCGCTCTACATGGGGGAACTCTCATGCCATGTTCGGAAGTTGCAATTGGTTCAAAACATGGCAGCCAGATTAGTTATAGGAAGTTCCAAATTCGATTATAGTACCCCTATCTTAAAATCCCTACACTGGCTACCTATTAGCTTCCGGGCACAGTATAAGGTGTTGGTTATTATCTATAAAGCCCTACATGGCTTGGGTCCAGCATACTTGAGGGAATGCTTCCTCCCATACAATCCTTCCTGCACACTCAGGTCCTCTGGGAGGAACCTACTGAAGCCAAAGAAAACCAGGCTGGTGGCGACCTCCCAGAGGACCTTTTCAGCTGCCGCTCCAACTTCCTGCTGGAGGAGATCCATCATATTACATCTTTGGAGGCCTTTAAAAAGGTGATAAAGACAGATCTCTTCCCAGGCTGACCTTCTTGTAATTGAGCTCTCCTATTGTCTAGCTGCTGTTGTCTAGTTGTTCCTACCAGCTAAAAATGGATTGTATTGGGAATTTTACCGGGAATTGTTGTTTTGATGATGTTGTAGGGTGGATGGGAGATGGGGTATCAAAATTTTTATATTTTGCTTTGTTTTAATGTGTTATTATGTCTGATTTTACTGCTTTTAACTGTTGTTACCCGCCTCGATCCAATATAGGGGGAGGCGGGATACAAATTATTATTATTATTATTATTATTACTACTACTACTACTACTTGGGAAAGTTACCTTTTGCACTGTAGCTTCCAGAATCCCCCCCATCCAGGGTGACAGGGAAATTCTGGGAGCTTTAGTCCTTAAAGATAACTTTTACAACTTTTACAACTTTTAGTCCCTCAGATGATGCTCCATCATTTGGAAAAGGATGCACCAACTGGTGATGGAGGAACAACCAGATAGGCTTCTCCCTTTGGTTGTCTGGATGTTTTGGACTTCAGTTCCAAGAAGTCCCAACCTCCCTGGACAATGGTCAAGAATTTTGGGGGCTGAGATCCCAAACATCTAGAGAACCAACATTTGAGAAACATCAGTCCATATTAAATGTTCAGTGTTTATTCTGCTACAAGGAAACCATGTATCAAGCTCTTTTATTTTCTGCATTCACCCTTCCTCTCAAACTAAAATCCAAAGGCAGATGTAACACTTTGTCATTGGTTTTTATTGCCTTGAAACTAGCTGGCCAATGAGCCATGACCAAGTTATTGCTAAAGGGAAATAACCAAGTCCAGGGCACTACAAAACAGACAGGAACTGGTCTACCAAATGCTGTGTACACAGTGGCATGATGCTACTAACAACATATTTATCATTCCACTTGAGTTTGATGGTCATTAGTTGGCAATACGTGAGAAAGGGAAAGACCCCATGTGAATTTCTCAAGCTAGTTCTCTTGCAGAGTGAATGCTGACCCTCAATTGAAGCTTAATAATGCCATGGAAGTAGAAACAATTCTGGCAAGAGATAGTCGGCAAGATCCTATATCATTTCAGCATGGCATAAATATCTACAGGCAGAGTTATGTTATGCAACCCCTATACTGAAGACCAGCATAGTGCCACATAGGTGTATCAGAGGCAAATGCACATTTCTTGCAATCCACTGTGGAATTGCAACCCATAATGTGCAAAGGAAATGCATAGAGGCTAAGGCCATTCACACACTGCTCCATGTATTTTAATGTGCTACCAAATAAATAACCATCTGTCCCAAATCCCTTCTTACACTCCATATCCATCAGGATACACTGCCAAAAATGTCACTGTCCATGCCTAGCACAACATACACCTGCATATGTCTCTAAGGAAGGTTGGCTACGTCGAGTAATGAAAGGGCAGTCAAAAATGCTACCATTTAGTTGCCTGGCATTGCTGTTGTTATTATTTAATTTATATCCCACCTTTCTCCCAATAATGGGATTCAAGGCAGCTATCAACAAATCATTTCCAACTTATGGTGACCCTAAAGTGAGCCTATCATGGGGTTTTCTTGGCAAGTTTCTTCAGAGAGGGTTGGCCATTGCCATCTTCTAAAGCTGAGACAGCATGGCTTGCCTGAGGTCACTAGTGGGTTTCCATGGCAGAGCCAGGGTTCAAACCCTGGTCTTCAGAGTCCAAGTCTAATGCTCAAACCACTACACCATGCTACGCCCTATCCAAACATTCCAGCCTGCACTGTTGCATCTGCCATTCCTCCTATACTCCTCCTCCCCCTTTCCTCTCCATTGAAAGAGCTGGTTACTTGAGGATGATGCCATTTATCTTCCTTCCTCCACCCAGCTACATGTTAGCAGTCAGCAATAAAACTTTACTTCAAATTAATTTCACCAGTGCATGTTCTGCTCTGCCTGACTTGAATGCATTAATAGTTGGCCATTCTTATGCAGCGGGCAAACTCTTCTCGGCATAGAATCATAGAATCATAGAGTTGGAAGAGACCCCAAGGGCCATCCAGTCCAACCCCCTGCCATGCAGGGACTCTCCATCAAAGCATCCCCAACAGATGGCCATCCAGCCTCTGCTTAAAGACCTCCAAAGAAGGCAGGACCATGAAGAAGAACTTGGAAGTGTTTGTTTCTTTCTCAGCCAGAACTCTTGGAATCCCCTAACCAGCAGCCTGGGGCATGAGCCAGGTTTGCTGGGGATTCTGGGACTGGCAGTCCAAAAAAGTAATATTTCCCATCTCTTCCCTCCTAACCTTTTTTTCTCCAGATTAAACATACCCAGCTCCCTAAGTCTCTAGACCTCCTCTGGACATGCTCCAGTTTCTCCACATCTTTTTTGAATTGTGGTGCCCGGAACTGTACACAGCATTCCAGATGAGGCCTGACCAAAGCATGACAGAGTGATACGATTGCTTCGCTTGGTCTATATACAAAAGGATCTTATAGTACCTTTGAGACTAACTGTGTGAAAAAGGTTGTAGCATAAGCTTTTGTAGACTTGGTCTACTTCCTCAGATGCATGGAGTGAACTCAGCAGCGGAGTACTTCAACCAGAGGTATTTTTAGGATGAGGTTAACTGGAGACCTCCTCCTACAGCTAGACTCCAATTTAGCTTCCTCCCACCCCCAAAGATCATATATACTTAAATTTAATGTTTAAATAGTTAATAAAATGGCCCTTTAGTTACACCAACTCTGTTACCTGCTCACTTTATTTCCTAGTTAGAAAAAGCAGAACACACAGGAGGCAGACAGCATAGTCAACATTCCTAAGTGGACTCTTTGAGTGCTGCCTTGAGTTCCATTATTGGGAGAAAGGTAGGATATAAATTAAATAAATGAATTAATATGGGCAGGCCAGGTGGAATATAATCTGCATGTAAGGTTGGTTAGATACAGAGCATTCAGGACCCTAGGCAGGTCACTAGGAATGGTCCTTTTGTTCCAATGGCATCTCAGTTCCAGAAGAGACCCTGTGCTTCTTTCATTTTTCATCACCCTTGAACACCTACTTGCTCATCCTTAGAAAAAGGTGATGGCAAACTTGAGAAAGGTCACCATAAATCAGGGTTGACTTCACAATGTGGAGCCAATGTGATCTTGTGTTTTGAGTGTTTGAAAACGAATCTAGGGGGTCCAGGTTTTGAATCCATACCCCAGTCATGGAAATCCACTGGGTGATCCCAGGCAAGTCATACTCTTTCTGTCTTAAGGGAAGTTGATGACTAACCTCCTCTGAATAAATTTTGCTAAGAAAATCCTGTGACGGGGCATTATAAGATGGAATTTACCTGAACACACAAGATAGCACTCTTGAATCGTCTTGTCATGACTCATCTGCACAAATTTCATCATACACTATGCATTAACCTGATCCATCAGGGACAGATCAACAATAAATCTTTCTCTCTGATGTATTGCTTAACTACAAGCAGGGAGGAGACTTTTCCATGAAAGAACATAGAATCATAGAATTATACAATCACAGATTTGGAAAGGAACCCAGTGGGCATCAGATCCAACCCCCTGCTCACTGCAAGATCACCAGCTAGAGCATCCCTAGAAAGTAGCTGTCCAGTCTCTTTTGGAAGATGTTCAAAGGACATCCCAGCAACTCTCTAGGCAATTGGTTCCATTGCTGAATTACTCTCACTGCCAAGAAATTCCTTCTAGTGTTCAATTAAAGTCTACCCTTCTGTACCTTCAAACCGTTAGACCTGATCCTCCCCTCTGAGACAACAAAGAACACACCTTCTCCCTCCTCTCTGCAACAACCCTTGCGGTATTTAAAGAGTACAATCATGGCACCCCTCCTCTTTGCCAAGTTGAACATGTCCAGCTCCTGCAACCTCTCATACATTTTGTTCTCCATACTTCTTATCATCCTTGTTTCCTTAACATTTTATCATAAGGCACCCACAGTATTACAGTCTGAAGTCTCTGATACCTCAGACATGATGCACGCTTAAAAAAAAAAAAGCTGAAAGTACACACTGGGGGTTAGTGAAAAAACTCTACAAGAAGCATAGATGTGTATCCTGTGTTGCAGGATAGGGTTAACCCTGGCGGGAATATGCAAAAAGAGAACCCTGCCAAAAATGCAAGAGTTCAGAAGTGTATGTTTGAAAAACTGTGAAGGCTGTGTCTTTGAATAAGGACTTGTCACAAGCAACAAACATTCCCTGATCCAGATAATAGGAGGCTCTCCCATGCAAACATTTGAATCAAGAATCTGAAAAGGACTCTTTTGTTCTATTCTAATTAAACACGATGACATGTTGAAAGCAACACCAGCAGAAAAGAGACTTCCAGGTTTCTTATATCCCAGCAATACAAAGCCATGACCCACAAGCTAACAAAAATGGGATGATAAATATTCTATACCCTGGAGTGAGCCTTTGAATCTGGTAATGCAGAGGAGCTGTCGAATCCAGGGATGTTTCTAATGGCAACCAATATATCCTGGTGGTGATAACTTAACTTGTGATGTGTTGCAGTGAGTAGGAGATGTTTTTCACAGTGGCTTAATGCAAGAGATGATTGTCAAAGAACTGATTACATGAGTTCCAGCTTGTTTGTGGAAGGAAAAACAAAGGGGACAAAAAATTACAATCCTTGAGGAAAGACTTGGTGCCTGCAGCTCAGGGACAGCTCAGGCCTTGTTTACATGGGTGATTTATCCCAAATTCCCTCTGGACACTCTGTGTCCTGTTTACAGGTTTACATGTTGCAGGGCCAAAACCTTGAATTGGTTCTGAACTGTCTTCACAATGCCCACAGTCAATTTGCCCCCCCCACACACACACACACATACACACAAACCACATTTAAATAACACACCTCCTGTTACGGGTTTTCAGCTCTTTGCAGCAACAATGGTGACTTCCTTTTCAGTCTTGGTACCTGTGAGTTACCTAGCATTGCTGCTGTGAGCGCAAGTCACTCTGACATCAGAACAAGGTGCCCAGCATTAATTGCATCATGGGCAACCTTGTTCTGATTTCAGAAATAGTGCTGGGTGGTGAACAGAGGCTGGATTGGATGGCCCTTGTGGTCTCTTCCAATTGCATATTTGTATCTGTGCTTAGTTGTTCAGTGTTGCTAGTCAGGACAAGAAATGTGTAGCACAATTAGGGCATATCTTCTCATGCAGAGACTTAGGGGCTCGAGAGATGGAGAGAAAGGGACAGCAAGACGCCACCCCTTTCTCCCTCAGATGGAGACCACACCAACCAAATGGTGCAGCCTCCCAGAGGCCTAAAAAGAACCTGCTCCTGGCAATTTCTTTTTAGGGCACATGTATGGACGGGTGTGTGCAAACATGGTGCTCGTGCGGTGATGGTTGGGCTGGGCACGTGCAGACGCCCAGCCGTACAAAACCTTAAAATCTGTAATGGGCCTTACACAACACATGACAACAATGTAGGATCTAGGCCAGGTCTGCATGACCTTTCATGTATCTGTGGAATTCTTTCTCCTTCAGAATGTTTTGAAGTGTGAGCATGGGCCAAAAACTTTTACGAACTGAACTTCAATGCTCAGCCATGGAAGAGCTTGCAAGATTGTAAATTGGGGCTGTCAAGCAGCTGGGGATTAAAGAGCAATATATTTTATCATGCAAAGCTATGTATATCGGCTTAAAAATCAATTTCAGCTGATTTCAGTGAAGCCTAGAATCATAGAATCATAGAGTTGGAAGAGACCCCAAAGCCATCCAGTCCAACCCCCTGCCATGCAGGAACTCCAAATCAAAGTATCCCCGACAGATGGCCATCCAGCCTCTGCTTAAAGACCCCTAAGGAAGGAGACTCCACCACCCTCCGAGGGAGTGTGTTCCACTGTCGAACAGCCCTTACTGTCAGGAAGTTCCTCCTAATGTTGAGGTGGAATCTCTTTTCCTGCAATTTATATCCATTGTTCCGCGTCCTAGTCTCTGCAGCAGCAGAAAACAAGCTTGCTCCCTCCTCAATATGACATCCCTTCAAATATTTAAACAGGGCTATTATATCACCTCTTAACCTTCTCTTCTCCAGGCTGAACATCCCCAGTTCCCTAAGGCGTTCCTCATAGGGCATGGTTTCCAGACCCTTCACCATCTTAGTTGCCCTCCTTTGGACCCGCTCCAGTTTCTCCACATCCTTTTTGAATTGTGGTGCCCAGAACTGGACACAGTATTCCAGGTGGGGCCTGACCAAGGCAGAATAGAGTGGCACTATTACTTCCCTTGATATAGACACTATACTTCTATTCTTTTAGTGAAAGCAGCCGTACCTGATAGGTGGTGATAGTTTGAAACTAAAAGCAGAACCTCTCCTGTGGATCTCAGGGCCTGGGCAAGCTCATATGGAGTAATGCCTCCATGGATCGGCAATTCCAGTACAGAAGAGCTTTTCTGATCGGTTTGTACGTACTTTGCAGGCTCTGTTCTGCTCCTAGAACCTCTTTCACCTTCTCTGGCCTTTTGTCACGCTTCTCATTACTTGGACCTTGCCAACAGATTGAGTGCCAGCTCAGAACTCCTGAGTCGAATGGCTTAAGAACCTGCCATGACCTGGAAGAATCCAAGTTCTTGAATAATGAAGTCAGAATTAATAGCTTTAATCTGCTTCTCACTTCAGGCTCCACTTTCCCTCCCAGGGTCTGAAGTTTTCAGATGCAGAGGAAGTACAATAATTTAGAGGGAATGTGTCACTTTCCCTGCTAATCTTCCTCATTTCTAAATCCATTCCTGTCTTGGTGGATTTGCATAACTGTCGCCGCCGAAACTTCTAAAAAGCCGGCGCTTAACACAATGTGAACGAACGTGTCATAAAACATCGCCAGCGCTCCATCACTTGTGCAGGTCTTTCAGGATTTTGGTGTTTCCGACCATCAAGAAAAAGGCTGTTGCCCTTGATTGGAAACGGACTGTTTTGGCCTATGGAGCCTAAGGAAAAGCATGAAGCTGACTGCAGCTGCAGTTACACTGCAGAAATAATCTGGTTTGACACCACTTTATTTGCCATGGCTCAATGCTATGGAATTCTAGGAATGGTAGTCTGGTGCCACAACAAACTACCATTCCCAGAATTCCGTAGCACTGAGCCATGGCAGCTAAATTGGTGTCAAACCAGATTATTTCTGCAGTGCAGATGCAGCTGTAGCATGTAGCTTCCTGAAAGTCTCAAAATCCATTCACACTACATAATTTTACCCTTATGATTCCACTTTAATAGCCATGGCAGCATCATGTGGAATCCTGGGACTTGCAGCCTGGTAAGGAGGATGTTGTCATGGCAGTTGATCAAGGCACGTTATAGCTGTGCAGAAAGGGCACTCAGAAATTGGTGTTTCAGAAGATTATTTATTATTGATCACTGCTTTTGTCAGAAGTTTGGTGTGGGGTTGGCTTGAGTTTATTGAGGAGCTGATAATAGCGTCTCTGCATCAAGTTTCCATAAAAATGGCAAAATGACCCACCACCCCCAAAAAATTATCCCAGTTCATTACATTGTGTGGAATGAAAAAATACCCCAATAGCAACATACAATAGTTTTGCTGGGACACTTTTTGTCACATCTATATTATGTCCATTAAAATGGAAAAAAAAAAACCTATACATGGAAACTGGCTGAAAAATTAGTGCTGTTTTAAATATTTTTTCAGGGGATAATCTCCATTAGTGCCTGCCTTGTAGGGCTAGTTTTGGGTGAATTTTGAAATATAATGTATTTCTAAGGTACAGTTTGTTATATAGGTTTGCTTTTCTTTATTTATTCTTTCTTTCTTTCATCCATTCATTTTAACCATCTGAGGACTGTCTGCCATTGAGGGGGATCTAAATGTATTAAATAATAATTTCCAAAAAAATACCACACACACACACAACAACGACAACACACCTTTAGAAAACATTTCTAAAATATAGAAGTTGATGTTAAAATAGACTAGAGTAAGAACTGTGCATTGAGCCAGTGTGGTGTAGTGGTTTGGATTATGACTCTGGAGATCCTGGGTTCAATTCCCAAATCAGCCATTAAAACCACTGGGTGATCTTGGGCAAGTCACACTCTCTCAGCCTCAAGGGAAAGCAATGGCAAACCTCCATGGTCTACCTTTTGCCAAGAAAACCCCATGGGCCTTAGGGTCGCCATAAGTAGGAAGTGACTTGAAGGCAGACAACAACAAGAAGAGGGACGTGCAGGTCACACTGCAGAAATAAAGCAGTTTGACACTACCTTAATGGCCAGGACTCTATCCTACAGAATCCTGTGATCTGTACAGATCAGGCTGAATAGGCCACTGAACTAGACATCACAAGATTCTGTAGGATAAGCCCTGGCAGCTAAAGTGGCGTCAATCTGCTTTAATTCTGCAGAGTCCCTGGGGCAAGAAACCAGTCCTCAGACCGCCATCATTGCCCATCCTAATGGAAGAGCTGCCCCTGGATCCTGGAAGAGAAGGTGCCCCCGGTCGGAGGAGACAATCCTGGGATGGATGGATAAATCCCCTCCCCAATAATTTCAAATACAGGCTGAGAATCCTGGAGGGAAAATATTGCTTACCCTTCTATCTTTTCTCAAAGGCCATGAGGCTTACGAGAAAAGACTGGAAACTCAGCCATTGTTTTGGACTCCGAAAGAGGAGAATACATTTCAAAATCGATTAATGAACACATTAAATGGTTCAATTAATGGCTCAGCTTTTAAGCAATTAATCAAGTGTGTCCTACTTACCTTGTCCTGAAGAACATGAAGTGGGAGCAAAGAGGGGGAAACATTACACACCGGACCTGCTACTGACCATCTGTCTCCATCAGTTCATCCCTGTAAAACCACCCTGGGATCTGATTTTTGGCGATCTTGGAGCAGAAGTGGCCAGGGGCTTCCAGGTCAGTGGACTACATGAATCTGCTCTGGCTTTAAATCTGAACTTTAAAAGAACTATCCAAGACCTTTTGCGATGGTTGCCCCCAGGTTCTGGAACCCCTTGCTTGCTTGCTTGCTTGCTTGCTTGCTTGCTTTCCTTCCATCCACAGGCAAAGACTAACAGGCTTTTGAAAACTAAACGGTTTTACAGAAAAGGCTTTCAAGAGTACAGTTGGCCCTTCATAGCTAAGGATTCAAGCATCCAAGGCTTGAAAATATTTTTAAAATATATGAATTCCTAAAAGCAAACCTTGATTTTGCCATTGTACACATGGGGCATCATTGTACTATCCATACTATTTAATGGCACTTCAGCATCCATGGATTTTGGCATCCATAGGAGGGCCTGGAACCAAACCTCAGCAGATACCAAGGGCCCAGTGTATACTGTTTTAACTGTACTGTACTGGTTTTTATTTCTATTAGTTGTAACTAGCTTCCTCTTGCTGCAAGTGGCTGGATATTTTTGTCCCATATGGTACAGTTATACTAAATTCAAGGTAGGAGAAGCAGAATTACAGCTCTGGTGCAAATGTGCATTAATGCTCAAGGCAACCAACACTTTGTTCTGTATTATGCACTGAGCATCAATGTGCATCAATGCACAATTGGTTGTGTAACATCAAAATTCTCTAATGAGGTAGTGTTGCATAACTGCTGTTCACCCCCCATGAGTTATGCTCTGTCTTCTTGATGTCAGATCTCAAATGGTTGCTGAGATCCTACATCACACTCTACATTTTGTAACTGTACAAATCCACAATGACATTGCAGAAACACAACAAAATCCTTTCAGCGAGTTGCAAAAATGACTATCTGGACACTGGCAAGAGTCCTCCAATGTGTATCAGGGAAATCGGATGTAAACTGATGTGCATCCAGCATTTCTCAGGAACATTCAGCACTCCTGTTGCACTCCTGCACTTCCTAACTAGTGTCCAGATGTGCATGAGAAAGTACCACAATGCTCATTGGTGCCCATGGTGCATTGGGCCATGATATATCAGTCACTCCACTAGTGCACAATAGATACCCATATACTGTAATGCCATAGCAGCCATTAGGGTAATATGGATGTTGCAAAACTATTCAGTTCAATTTTGGGCACATGCAAGCCCATTTACAATTATGTAAGTCCGTGGCAGAATGTTAGCCTTTACCTTTTAAATTGTTTTCAATTTTATTGGTAGATTAATTCAGTTTTAATATCATTTTTGTATATTTTAGCTATTCTGTATTTATTTTAATTTGTAAGCTGCCTTAAGTGCCGATTTGGGACACTCCTAAAAGATGGCCATCCAGCCTCTGCTTAAAGACCTCCAAAGAAGGAGACTCCACCACTCTCTGAGGGAGTGTTTTCCACTGTCAAACTACCCTTACTGTAAGGAAGTTCCTCCTAATGATGAGGTGGAATCTCTTTTCCTATAATATGCATCAATTTGTCTGAGTCCCAGTCTCTGGAGCAACAGAAAACAAGCTTGCTCCATCCTCAAAATGACATTCCTTCAGATATTTAAACATGATTGTCATGTCCCTTATTAACCTTCCCTTCTCTGTGTTAAACATACCCAGCTCCCTAAGTCTCTCCTCGTAGGGCTTGGGGGATTCCAGACCCTTCACCATTTCAGTCACCCTCCTCTGGACACGTGCCACCTTCTCAACATCCTTTTTTAATTGTGATGCTCAGAGCTGAACACAAGATGATTCCAGATGAGGCCTGGCCAAAGCAAAATAGAGTGGCGCTATTACTTCCCTTGCCCTAGACCGGTGAGTCCCGAATGCTTGTCCTCTGGGTGTTTGAGACTTGCACTCCCAGAACCTCCAGCCAACTTGGCCAACAGAATTCTGGGAGCTGGATGGGGGGGATTTAACCTGTAGTGACTCTGTAACTCATTTAGTACTACATCCAGGGCCTTGAGGGGGCTTTAACTTATATAGCATTGTATTTTTATGATTAATTAACTGCACATAAAAATGATAATTACAATTAGGCTCATAACTCCACAGTCGTGTCATTATCATAATAATTGATCAAACTGTTTTACTGTGCAAGCATTTTTCTCCCCAAGGGGGAGCATCATGTGGAGGCACGAAGTGAGAGCAAGAGAGAGAACGATTTCCCTCCCCTGAATTCTATTACTACTAGTAGTGTTAGTACTACTACAGTAGTTACCTCCTGTATAGCTACCAATGGCAGCTAGCAACTCCCAAGTCAGTGAGGCAACCAATCCACTCAGAGAGTTTGTAAAGAAGCTCTACATGGTGCTGAATCTACCTTGGGATTAAGTGGCATGGATAATGGCATTCAATTTTATACAAAAACCCCAAGCCATTTCGGTGCTGCCCTCATAGTATCATAGAATCATAGAGTAGGAAGAGACCCCAAGGCCTATCCTGTCCAACCTCCTAATGTCATGCAGCAATACCCAATCCAAGCACCCTTGACAGATGACCATCCAGCATCTGTTTTAAAACCTCCAAAGAAGGAGACTCCACCACTCTCTGAGGCAGCATCTTCCACTCTCAAACAGCTCTTACTACCAGGAGGTTCCTCCTAATGTTAAGGTGGAATCTCTTTTCCTGTAGCTTGCTCTCAGTGCCATCCATTCCAGCTATACAGGAAGACACAATCCAACCAATGCCAACAGATAGCCATCCAGCCTCTGTTATATATCCTTGTTAACCTCTGAAAATGTGCATTTTGTCAGAGATGTTCTCACAATTTCAATATATGTCCAAAGGAGGGTAACCAAGATAGTACAAGGACTGAAAGCCAGGCCCTTAGAAGAACAGTTTAAGACTCTGGGTATGTTTAGCATGGAGAAGGGAAGACTGAGAGGTAATATAGTAGCCATCTTTAACTGTCTGAAGGGGTGTCACATAGAAAATGGAGCCAGCTCATTTTTTGCTGCTCCAGAGACCAGAACACAAACCCATGGAATTCAAATGGCTTAAGTGACATGGGTCCAAAACACACTGCAGAAATAATCCAGTTTGAGACCGCTTTAACTGGTCTGGCCCAGTACTAGGGGATCCTAGAATCATAGAATCATAGAATCATAGAATCATAGAGTTGGAAGAGACCACAAGGGCCATCCAGTCCAACCCCCTGCCATGCAGGAACTCCAAGTCAAAGCATCCCTGACAGATGGCCATCCAGCCTCTGCTTAAAGACCCCTAAGGAAGGAGACTCCACTACACTCCGAGGGAGTGTGTTCCACTGTCGAACAGCCCTTACTGTCAGGAAGTTCCTCCTAATGTTGAGGTGGAATCTCTTTTCCTGCAGTTTGCATCCATTGTTCCGCGTTCTAGTCTCTGCAGCAGCAGAAAACAAGCTTGCTCCCTCCTCAATATGACATCCCTTCAAATATTTAAACAGGGCTATCATATCACCTCTTAACCTTCTCTTCTCCAGGCTAAACATCCCCATTTCCCTAAGGCGTTCCTCATAGGGCAAGGTTTCCAGACCCTTCACCATCTTAGTTGCCCTCCTTTGGACCTGCTCCAGTTTCTCCACGTCCTTTTTGAATTGTGGTGCCCAGAACTGGACACAGTATTCCAGGTGGGGCCTGACCAAAGCAGAATAGAGTGGCACTATAACTTCCCTTGATCTAGAAACTATACTTCTATTGATGCAGCCTAAAATTGCATTGGCTTTTTTAGCTGCCGCATCACACTGTTGACTCATGTTCAGCTTATGGTCTACTTGGACTCCTAGATCCCTTTCACATGTGGTCTCGTTCAGCCAGGTGTCCCCCATCCTATATCTGTGCATTTCATTTTTCCGCCCTAAGTGCAGAACCTTACATTTCTCCGTATTGAATTTCATTTTGTTAGCACTGGCCCAGCTTTCTAGTCTATTCAGGTCATTTTGAATTTTGATCCTATCCTCTGGGGTATTAGCTACTCCTCCCAGTTTAGTGTCATCTGCAAATTTGATAAGTATGCCCCCAATTCTGTCATCCAAATCGTTAATAAAGATGTTGAATAGCACTGGGCCCAGTACAGAACCCTGTGGGACCCCACTGGTCACTTCTCTCCAGGATGAAAAGGAACCATTGTTGAGCACCCTTTGGGTTCGGCCAGTCAACCAATTACAAATCCATGTAACAGTTAACTTGTCTATCCCACATTTTGCAAGCTTGTTTGCAAGAATGTCATGGGGAACCTTGTCAAAGGCCTTACTGAAATCGAGGTATACTATATCCACAGCATTCCCTTCATCTACCAAGCTGGTAATTTTATCAAAAAAAGAGATCAGGTTCGTTTGGCATGACTTCTTTTTCTGAAACCCATGTTGGCTTTTTGTGATTATGGCATTGGCTTCTAAATGTTCGCAGACTCTCTGCTTAATGATCTGTTCTAGCACCTTTCCTAGAATTGATGTCAGACTAACTGGACGATAATTGTTGGGATCCTCTTTTTTTCCCTTTTTGAAGATGGGGACAACGTTTGCCCTTCTCCAGTCTTCTGGGACTTCTCCTGTTCTCCAGGAGTTCTCAAAGATTATTGCCAATGGCCCTGATATTACATTTGCTAGTTCTTTTAATACTCTAGGATGTAGTTCATCTGGTCCTGGAGATTTATATTCATTTAGGTTAACCAGGTATTCCTGTACTACCTCTTTACTTATTCTGTGCTGAATTTCCTCTATTCTGTCTCCTGTTCCATTACCCTTAGGTTGAGCACCCTTTGCCTTTTCTGAGAAGACTGAAGCAAAGAAGGTGTTGAGTAATTCTGCCTTTTCTCTGTCCCCTGTTAGCATTTTGCCATCTTCTGCACGCAGTGGCCCCACTGTTTCCTTCTTCTTCCTTTTGCTGCGGACATATCCAAAAAAGCCCTTTTTATTGTTCTTAACCTCTCTAGCAAGCCTGAGTTCATTCTGCGCTTTAGCTTTTCTGACTTTACCCCTACATGTGCTGGCTATTTGTTTAAATTCCTCTTTCGTGATTTCTCCATTTTTCCATTTCTTATACATGTTCCGTTTAAAACTTAGCTCATTTGAAAGTTCCTTAGTCATCCATCCTGGCTTCTTGAGACATCTTCCATTTTTCTTCCTCATTGGAACTGTTTGAAATTGTGCCTTCAATATCTCCCTTTTGAGAAACTCCCATCCGTCTTGAACTCCCTTTTCTTTTAGTATTCCTGACCATGGGATCACTCCCAGTATTTCTCTAAGTTTATTGAAATCAGCTCTCCTAAAGTCTAGAGTGCATGTCTGACTATGCCTAGCTTCTCCCTTCCACTGTATTACAAACTCCAGGAGAACATGGTCACTTCCACCTAAGGATCCAACCACTTGCACCCCATCAACTAGGTCTTCCCTGTTGGTTAAGATCAGATCTAAAATGGCTGATCCCCTTGTTGCCTCTTCCACCTTTTGGACAATGAAATTGTCTTCCAGGCAAGTGAGGAATTTGCTAGACTTTGAGGATTTGGCTGAGTTTGACTTCCAGCAAATATCCGGATAGTTGAAGTCCCCCATCACTACTACATCTCTCCTTCCTGATTGTGTGGTCATCTGTTCTAGAAAGGCATCATCCAATTCCTCTGCCTGAGTTGGGGGTCTGTAGTAGACTCCCACAGTAACATCCCTGTTATTTCCCTCTCCTTTAATTTTTATCCAGATGCTCTCCACCTGGCTTCCAGTATTGACTTCCTGCATCTCTTCACTGGTGTATATATCCCTGACATATAATGCTATTCCTCCTCCTTTCCTGCTTGGCCTGTTTCTCTTAAAAAGGTTATACCCCTCTATTTCTACATTCCAATCATGAGACTCATCCCACCAGGTTTCAGTGATGCCTATTATATCATATTTCCCTTGTTGTGCTAGGAGTTCAAGTTCATCCTGCTTATTTCCCATACTCTGTGCATTAGTGTAGAGACATTTAAGACCATGTGTCCTCTTTACTTGCTGCTTTTGCACATTTTTTTGCCTCCTACTGTTGGGTCCTTGCACTGTTTGCCTTGTTCCCTCTATGCCACTTGGACTATTCTCTCCATCCCTTTTGTCTTCCAGTATAATGTCTCCCTCCCCCACATAACTCAGTTTAAAGCCCTCCTGATCAGATTCTTCAGACTGTTGGCAAAAACGTTTTTGCCAACTGGCGTGAGATGCAGTCCATCCCTTGCCAGAAGTCCCTCCTCATGGAACCGCAGCCCATGATCCAAGAATCCAAACTGTTCTTGGCGGCACCATCTACGGAGCCAGTTATTCACCTCTGCTATTTTCCTCTCCCTTCCTGGACCATGCCCTTCTACCGGGAGTAGAGATGAGATGACAACCTGTGCATCCATCTCTTTCAGCTTCCTTCCCAGAGCCTCATAATCCCTTTTGATATTCTGAAGGCTGTGCCTTGCAGTATCATTGGTTCCCACATGAACCAAAAGAAGGGGATAACGGTCAGTAGGCTTGACAAGTCTTGTCAGCCTCTCCGTCACATGATGGATCTTTGCCCCAGGGAGACAACACACCTCCCGAGACATCTTGTCAGGCCCACAAACCACTGCTTCTGTACCCCTCAGCCTGGGGATTGTAATTTGTTGTGGCACCAGAGCTCTGTAAACATAGGATGTATGTCTCACAATACTACAGTACCCAGACTTCCCAAGAACTGAATCAGGGCAGTTTAAGCGGTCTCAAACTGGATTATTCCTGCAGTGTGTTTTGGACTTAATGTCTGCTTTTTCCAACACTGCCTAAGGTATACCTCCCTTATGAAGAAAGACTTAATGGCAAAACAGACCGACACAATAAGCAAGCTTGGGGACAGCACGGGGCATGGCATTTTGATGACGCACAGTCTGATGACATCCCCAAACCAGCATCATGCCACCCACTCAACCAGATGGTGGGCAGCATTGCAACATTCCAGCATTCCAGAGGCACAGCATTTATACGCTGCATGCTACAGTAGTGCTGAAAAGCTGGCACTGTAGTGGAAAAGCCATCCTTTTTCCATCCCAAAAAGGAGCAGCATTTTGCCACTTCTTTTGGGGCAGAAAAACACCAGATGAAGGCTGCAGCCCCCATCTGGCTATCAAAAGGAAGGCATCAAACTGCCCCTTTTGGGCCATCTGTTCCAGCCCTCAGTCTCCTTTTTCCAATCAAATCCCAGAATCCTCCTGCTCAGTCTTGCAATTTTATTCCCCTTGAGAAGTCCTGTCTGATTCAGAAACCAAGTGCACCTTCACAGTTCTTGGAACAAACCTCTCCTCAGGGCAACCCTTGCTTCGAAAGATTTTCCTTTACAAAAATAAAATAAAATAGAAATGATAAAAGCAAATCAAGCAGCCACATGACAGCTTGACTGTCCTCCTTACAGATTAAAGACTTTGACAATCTGTTGGCAAGGAAGAGTCTCTCTAAATGTTTATGGAACTTGACATGAAAGCTGGAATGTCTGATGAGACAAAATGTGATGCAGCCCATATCCCAGGCATAAGAGTTTGTGGGATCTTTGCGATCAAGCATTCTGAGCAGGTGAAACATAGCTGGAAATAAGTGGAGAAACTCTCAGGTGGCAGTGGGGAAATGGGTGGCATTTCTATCTAGACCTACAGAGCTATGTTGGGATTTTATGCTTCATAGGTCTATAGAACACCGACTGCAATCCAACACCTACTCATTATAGCAGGAATGTTATCATGTGGGAATAAATTGCACTCTTATTAACATACAAAATAGCAACTAAAAGCACCATATCTGAAGGACTAGGAGCCATTGTACAATGTCCAACATGCAAGGCAATGTGTAATGTGCAACTGCAGTGCACAACCACAATGCATAGGGCATAAACACAATGCACAACAATGCTGGATTGCACAAATCCATTTGCTGCCCAACCACAAAATAATAAGACTACACACAATGTGTGTGACTACACACTTTAAGGTTTATAACACTAGAGGGCAAACAGGATTTAAACAGGAATTAAACAGGAATTAAACAGGAAATGCCTTATGTTTAACACACAGGGCATTTAACATGCCTTATGTTTAACATAGGGTATTTCCTGTTTAATTCCTGTTTAAATCCTGTTTGCCCTCTAGTGTGATAAACCTCAATGTGTGTGAAATGCAAGGATATAGGATGGAGGACACCTGGATTAAGGAGACTATGTGTGAAAGGGATCTAGGGGTCCTAGTAGACCACAGGTTGAACATGAGTCAACAGTGCGATGCAGCAGCTAAAAAAGCCAATGCTATTTCAGGCTGCATCAATAGAAGTGCAGTCCCTAGATCAAGGGAAGTAATAATGCCACTCTGCTCTGCTTTGGTCAAGACTCACCTGGAATGCCCAGGTACCCTATGCCCAGTTCTGGGCACCACAATTCAAAAAAGATGTTGACAAATTGAAGTGCATCCAAAGGAGGGCGGCTAAAATGGTGAAGGGTCTGGAAACCATGCCTTATGAGGAAAGACGTAGGGAGCTGGATATGTTTAGCCTGGAGAAGAGATAGTTAAGGGATGATATGGTAGCCCTGTTTAAGTATTTGAAGGGTGTCACATGGAGGAGGGAGAAAGCTTGTTTTCTGCTGCTCCAGAGACTAGAACACGGGACAATGCATGCCAGCTACAGGAAACTAGATTCCACCTTACTGTTAGGAGGAACTTGCTGACATTAAGAGCTGTTCAACAGTGGAATATGGTGGAGTCGCTTTCTTTGGAGGTCTTTAAACAGAGGCTGCATTGCTATCTGTTGGGGATCTGATCATGTCTTGCTGCATGGCAGGAGATTGGACTGTATGTCTCTTGAGGTCTCTTCCAATTCTATAATTCTATGAAAGAAAAAAATTGGCAACATGAGCTTTCGTAGACTTCAGTCTTCAGTAATGCATCTGAAGAAGTAGAATGAAGTCTACAAAAGCTCGTGCTGCCAATTTCTTTATTTCAGTTAGTCTCAAAGGTGCTACAGGATCTCTCCACGTAGTTAAAACTGAACTTGACACCTCATCACCATTTTCTTTTGCACATCTATGTCTATTTATCTATTATTGTTGTGTGCCATCAAGTTGTTTCCCACTTATGGCTACCCTAAAGTGCACCTATCACAGAGTTTTCTGGGACTGAGAGTGTGTGACTACCCAATATCACCCAATGGGTTTCCATGGCCAAGCGAGGAATGAAACCCCAGTCTCCAGAGTACAACTCTTATGCTAAAACCACTATGCCACACTGGCTGTGATTATAAAGATCTTTCCTAGACACCAGCTCACTCTATGCATCTAAGGAAGACAACCAAGTCTACGAAAGCTACAACTGCTTTCACTCAATTAGTCAAAAAGGTCCTATAAGATCCTTTTGCTTTCCTGCCACTGTTCATGGGCAATTTAATTTTTAAAAGTCATTTTTATTAAAACACAAACACATAAAAAAACAGAAACAACTACATGGCTTTTATGTGTTTGTGTTCTGATTAAAAATGATTTTTAAAAAATCCCATGGCAGGCCAATATGACCCCCAATCCCAGGCATGTATATATAGAAAGAATGTCAATACATAAATACATAAATCACGAAAAAGACATCACTACCAAATTTGCAAACATAACTAAACTTCCTTCTTATTAACTGATGATTACAAAAAACAAAAAAAAAACAGCTTCATTTATATACTGCTTCATACCCTTAAGGAGTGTCTAAGCGGTTTACAACTGTAAGCTATTTGCCCCCCAACAATCTGGGTACTCATTTTAGCGACCTCGGAAGGATGCAAGCCTGAGTCGAGCTCGCAACCTTATGGTTTTGAGTGAGTGGCTGCAGTACAGGCATTTAACCACTGCGCCACCAGGGCTGATTACTTTCTTTTAATCCTTTGTATTTCCTTTAAAACATAATATGTGCTTTGCTTCCACTAAATAGCCCCACCTACCAAAACCTAAAGTTGATATTTGCCTCTGATAAGAACGCATAGAAGAAATAAACAGTTCCCAATCTTTCTTAAGGATGTTGACTTGATTAAAATTGACAATTTATCCATCTCAGCAAGTTCAACAATCTCTGGCAACCCTGCCATGGGATCCATGCCCCCTCTGCTGTTCTGCCCCTATTTTGAGGACTTCTGGGGGGTTCACTAAAATGCCTTCCTATGACCTGAGAGACTTTTTAACACTGTCTAATAATAGGGCTTGCTCCATCTAAAAATTTTCTTCCATACTCAACTGGACATATTTCTCTGGTGTGTTATGCAAGTGGGGAGGGTTAATTTTTTCATCTGTTCATTGCGTAACCTGCTGTAATTTTAAATAAAATAAAGTGGTTTGGGATGCAATGGAATATCACTTCTAGTATATGCACTGGGACTGAGTTTGTTTGAGGAGCAGGTTCACTTCATCTGTCCAACAGTGATGGATTTGATCACAAGGCATTGCAAATGCTGTTTTGGCTCTGGCTTCTTGGTTGCAAAGCGTGAAGTCATTAGACCAGGATCAGCATTTGCAAGCTGTTGTTTAGCATTTTGTCTCCTGGTCTCCAAACTCCATTTGCGCATTAGGAGCCTACTTGTGATGCTTTGGGTATATGCAACCCCTTTACTTTTCAAAAAATATGATTACAAGGAAAGGAAAAAGACCAAAAGCAAACAAATTAAAAAGTGATGGAAAGGAGTATATCAATAAAATGCACGTTCACATGAGTAGCTGAAGCAATGAGATCTTCTGACCACTGAATAACAGATGGAAAATGTCGACCTCTCCAGCCTTGGAGTACTTGTCTTTTAGCAACAGTAACAGTGTGCCTAAATGCCCTAAAGGCACCAGATCCTCTCTGATCTTGGAAGCTAAACAGGGTCAGCCCTGGGTAGGTGTTGGATATGAGACTGTCAACAAATACGAGATGATGATAATGATTTATTCTTTTGCCTGATCCTACTGTGAAGGGAGAGCGTAAATACCCTAAAAGGCACAAGATCCTTTCTGATATTAGAAGCCCTGGTTGGTACTTGGATGGAAGATCACCAATGAATACCAGGTGCTTTAGTCTGTATTTCAGAGGAAGGAACTGGCAAAACCACCTCTGAGGACTGACAAGGAAAACCCTATGAAATGCATATTCATATGTTGCCATATGTTGACAAGTGACTTGAAGGGACACAGGTAGAGAGAGAGAAAGAGAGAGAGAAGTCTGGGTTTTTTGTTTCTTTTTTGGAATTCTTTTAGATGGTTTTGTTAATTTTATTAATTATTTGTGTTATTTCCTTGTGTGCCTTTTGTTATTGTGTGCCTTCAAGTCATTTTCGACTTACAGCTGCCCAAAGGGTATCATGGGCTTTCTTGGCAAGATTTTTTGAGAGGAGGTTTAACATTTCCTTCCCCGAAGGCTGAGAGAGTATGGCTTGTCCAAGATCACACAGTGGGTATCATGGCCGAGCTGGGAATCAAACCTGGATCTCCCGAGTCATAGTTCAACACTGAAACCACTACACCATGCTGTCTCTTGTTGTATGTCTTTTAGATATAGAAAATTTAGTTTGCCTTTGGTTTTAGTTGTTTAATAAGAAATATTGGGTGCAAGGAAGAGTATGCAAATTCCAACCTCACTCACCATTTGTTCAATTCCATGTCTTGGGGAAATAATTTAAAAGAACATGTGCACTGACAAATATAAAAGATTTTTTCCAATATAATACATCTTCCTCAAAGATTTTAAAGCTCAGGTTGGCTCATATGGGAAGAGACATTCCTTCAGATTGTGAAGCCAAAGGCTTTCATGACTGTCACCCATAGGTTTTTGTGAGTTTTTTGGGCTATGTGACCATGTTCTGGAAGAATTTATTCCTGATGTTTCACCTGCATCTCTTGCTGGCACCTTGCAGATCATGGCCACATAGCCCGAAAAACCCACAAAAAAACTATCCCTTCAAATGTCCTGGACCAGGGACACTGTGTCATATGGTACAGGGAAGTATCATCAGCCATACATCACCTCAGGAATGTCACAGAATCAAAGAGTTAGAAGACACCCCAAAGGTCATCCAATCCAACCCCCTCCTTCTATGCAGGAAGACACAATCCAAGCCCTCCCTGGGACTGGTAGCCATTAGTAGCCATCCAGCCTCTCTTGAAAAGCAGCCTCCAAAGAAGGAGACTCCACCACCCTTTGAGGCAGCAGCATCTTCCACTGGCAAACAGCTCTTAGTGTCAGGAGATTCTTTCTAATGTTGAGGTGGAATTTCTTTTCCTGTAGTTTGAATCCATTGTTCTGTGTCCTTGTCTCTGGAGCAGCAGAAAACAAGCTTGCTCCATCTTCAGTATGCCATCCCTTCAAATATTTAAACATGGCGATCATATCACCTTTTAATCTTCTCTTCTCCAGGCCTAACTCAGCTCCCTAATCGCTCCTCATGGGGCTTGGGGGTTTCCGGATGTTTCACCATTTTGGTCACCTTCCTCTGAACATGCTCCAGCATGTCAGCATCCTTCCTGAATAGTTCTTTTGTCTTGTCTTGTCTTGTCTTGTCTTGCCTCACCACAAGCTTGGCAATTCAGAAAATGGCAGATGGGTTGGAGTAACTCTACCAGCGGTCAAGATTCAAAGATATAGCCATGTTAGTCTGGAAAATCAGTATGCAAAGGGATCTTGTAGCATCTTCGAGAATAAGTGAAAAAAAGAAGTTGGATTTTTTTCAGTTAGTCTCAAAGATGCTACAAGATCTCTTTTGTATACCAGAGTTCAGGAGAAATATTTTGAACCTCAAAAAAGCAGTGGAATATGCCTTTTTAGAAGCTACTGCAATCAACTCTGTGTGGAGTTCTAGCATCCCACCCAAGAAATATCAGGAATATTTTAAATTTTCAAAAATAATTCAAAAACCATGTTTCTTGGATGTGTCTTGAATCTTCACAGTTTGAATTCTATTCTACCCAAAATTCACACATTGTCATTTTGCACAGAAAACAGCAATTTTTTTCAGCATTTTTTTTAAAGTACCTGGGGTAGAATCACATTTCCAATCCCCAGGTTCAAAGCTACTGTCAGTGCACATTGCCCCCAGATAAGAATTCTGCCACCCCAATGAAATTTTTGTTCAATGGCCCAAATTCTATCCTTGCAGGGACCTAAAAGCTCCGTTGAGCCTTTAGAAATAACAGTTTAGGCAGTGAAAAGAAAAACAGCAGGCCAGGTGTCTAGGGAATAGGAAGACATCAAATAGAAGAGTCTTGGATGAAAATGATTTTCAGTGCCTCACTCTTTGCAATGCAGTGGGATCAAACTGCTGATTGTGGAACATGGACATACCACCTAAGGCATTTTACGTGTCTCCTTCTGGGCAGTTCTGTTGCAGTCCCATCATACAGTCTGAGATTCTTTTCTTCCTCTGCTGAATACACTCAACTTGATTACAAATACCTGAGGCTCTGCCTGTTACACAGACAACCACTCTTGCCCATGTGTATTATTCCCTTCTGAGAATACAGATGACTAGTTGCGAGAACATGTACTGTTTACTCAAACTTAGCCACTTTTCATTTTGTCATGCAATCTGCTTAGAACATAAATTCCTTAAAGACTCATCCACATCTCCGAAAACTCTGGCACACTCTCAGTTGCTCTGCCATGTGTATGTGTTACTTATATAACATTGCAAAATCCAGTCTAAAACAAGGATCTCTGGCTAATACTGCCTAGGCACTCCCCAAAGGAAGCATGTGATTATGCTGTGGAAGCCTTGAGGTCAAATGCAAGTAGATGTGTCTTCAGAGGAATCTTTCAGACTCTCCTCTGCAACAATGAACATCAATAAGGCTGCTAAAGTTCAACTATGGTTAGGAATCTTAATCAACACATAAGCTTCAGGGCTAAATCTTTATGGTAGAAGTAGACAGAGAGGTTTGCTGAAAAGACAAGGGTAATGAGATGAAGCCTTGGCTACAGCATAGGGTTTGGACTCAGGAGATCTGAGTTTAGTCCTGACCCATCTGTGAACTCTCTGAGAGAATGTGGATGGGCCACTTTCCCCACTGGTTCACTTGTAGAAACATCAGCAACAGCTGTTGACTTTGCCCTAGGCTTTCCTATGAAGAACTTTAAAGGAACTGTCCAATGTACTGAAATCTAGTATGGTCCAGTCCATGAAGACATCTCAAGTTCAGTGGATCTGCTCTGAAACCTAGAGTAAAGTTCAATGAATATGTTCAGGGTTTCAGAGGCCCGATACAGACAGCCCAAGAGAGCCGTCTCTGCACCATAAGTAGGGCTGGGGAGTGCGCAGCAACCACATGCTCCCCAGCCATAGCGCGTATGGATGGTGCCATTTCAAAATTGCGCTATCCATACACACGTATGCTGATGGCATCATGGCGTGCACCACATTTACATGGAGCAGCGCATACTTCACGTCACCTCACTGCTGGAGGGCACCTCGGGTGCGCTTTCCAGGATGCATAAAGGATTTCCAAAATGGAGCTCCTTTTGCCGGTGAGGCTGCCCTGGCCCCAATCCCGTGCTGAAAGGGGCATCCACAGACCTCCCCTTTCAAGCGGTCTGTAAAGCCCCAGTGTGAACTATAAAAAAGCTGTACAAAGTAGGTTCAGCACCATGGGTAGCTTTTTTCAAGTTCAAGCTGAAACCCAGAGCAGATTGTCTGCTCAACAAATATGGAAGCCACAGGGAAACACAGTGTCTTGTTTAAGGCCAGGAAGTGCCCAGAGGAGCACATCAACAGTCAACAGGAACTGGCAGAGGGGAATCAAGCCAGTCCCAGAGTTTTCATGGGGTTACAAACAGAAGTATGGTCCAGCCAGTTCAGGTCTGAAAAGGAAAAAGCAGTCCTGTCCAGAATCCAAAACTAAGAGGAAAACTGCAAACAAATTAGATCAAAGGTACAAGATGAAGGCCAGGAATCCAGAAAACCAGAGATGTCAGATAGCGTTTCAAAGAAGTATGAGAGCTATCGCTCTGTGGCAATGAAATGACTTGCAGTAACTTGCTTGGCCAAATGAGCTCCAACAGAATTCTGAGGTTATATAACAACAAGAACAGCAACAACATTTTACTTTTATCCCACCTTTCCATCAGGATCAAGGCAATTTACAGTAACAAAATTCATACAGTACAAAATAATCCCAATTGTCCCTTCGTTCTCTTAAACAAAAAATAATCCCTACAAAACAATAATGAATAACATTTAAAACATTGAAATGATCATTAAAATAATCAGAGACAGGAAGAAGGGTTTCTAGAGGTATTCAAATAATTTTCCACTTTTAGCGGGTGACCAAGTTGGTTACTGAGGGAAGGCCTATCAGAAGAGATCCATCTTGACAGCCTTTTTAAAGCTGTCAAGACTGGTGATATGACAGATCTCCTCCAACAGGCCATTCCATAATCTGGGAGCAGAGTGGATTATACGGAAGAAGGAGATCCTGCAAATAGGTTGGACCCAAGCCATGAAGGGTTTTAAAAGTCATTACGAACACCTTGTAGTGTGCCCTGAAACTAATGGGCATCCAGTGGAGAGATTTTAAGATAAGTGTTATGTTGTCACCTCTGGTTTTTCCAGTGACTAATCTGGCCACATTATTTTCAACTAGTTGAAGTTTCCAGACTAGGCACAAGGGTAGCCCTATGTAGAGGACATTGCAAAAGTCAAGTCATGAGGTTACCAGTGCACGTACCACAGTTTCCAGGTCGCCCAGTTCCAGGAAAGGATGCAGCTGGTGTATCAACCGAAACTGATAACAGGCACTCCTGACTGTCACATTTACCTGATTAGACATCTGGAGCAACAAGTCCAGGTGCACTCCCAAGCTGCAAACACAGTCCTTTAGGGGGAGTGTGACCCCATCCAGGACCGTATGACCTATCTCAATACCTGGATTAGGGGCCCCCACTGTGAGTACCTGGAAGTGACAGTTATTTAGCAGGTTATATAGGTGGCTTAGCTTTTGAGGTTCAAACCACACAATAATTTAGTATGTTGTTCAGATGTACTCCATGCACTGAAGAACGGTATCTGTTTTTCACAGCATGTGATTGCCCTTACCTATGTATCTTGCATTCAGCATGCTTTGTTTTGGAAATGGTGATTAAAAAGTAAACTGGGTCTTAATTTGCAAGTCTGATTCCATGTCTCAAAACTCTCATGTGGGAGGAAAAATGGGTCTCTCCCAACATCCCCCTGTACATATAGTTGACCCACAGTCACCTGACTACCTGGACAGGAAAGTTCAAAGTCACAGGTTCCTTACCTGTTCTCTCTGAGCCCCCAGTGCACAACCACATACACATAGTGAGTAAGCATTATATGCCTGTTTCTCATGTCACTGACATAAGCCAATTTTTGATACAGTGCCACTCATAAGAAAAAACCCAAAATTATTTCAAAAGCAAAAATTGTGAGCAAAAATTGGTTGTTTAACGTTTAGTAATATATTACGAAAGAAAGCAAACTACATGTAAGATGCATAGGTGAGGGCAATCATGAGTTGTGACAAGCAGACACATGATGATAAAAGATGCCAATGTTTGACACACAAAAATGTGATATCTCATTTGGCAGGCAATGCCCAAGAAAAACAATCTTGGCCATGCCTCCAAGTGGATTGGGGCTGAAGCTGCAAATAGATCTTCTTAACAAAGTACTTCACATGCCATCATTTAACAGCAGCAGCAAAAGCTTCGTACACTGTGCAAGCCTGATAACAGGCAATATTTAAATTGTCATCTGGAGGGAATGAAATCCCAGATGAAAGCACCACTATCCGGATGAACCTTTAATAAAACCAGAAAAGGCAAAGAGTTTGGTTGCCTCCTTCTTCCTTCTGCATGTGCAGCAGTGGTGCCAGCAAAGAACAGCACAACCTTCCCCCTCATCTGTGTATTTAACACTCTGTAAATAAATAAAGCTGTCATCTCAGGGAGGGAACAGCCATGTTTTATTAGCCATGGCACCTTTGGACAATCCCAGAGCATTGTACTGTACAGAGGCATGCCAAGAGCTGTTTCCCTTGTTTGCATGATGTTGGTTTCCAGTTGGGAAATGAAGGAATGGCTGTTATAGTACAGTAGCTTCTGTTATAGTACAGTAGGATCTTGGAAACCGTTGGGGTTTATATTCCAGGACGGGGGGTACCAAAATCCATGGATACTCAAGTCCCATTAAAATAATGGAGTAGTAAAATAGTGTCTCTTATTTAAAATGGCAGAATCAAAGGCTGCAGCCACACTGCAGAACTAATCCAGGTTCACACCACTATAGCTGTCATGTCTCAAAGCTATGGAATTCTGGGAATTATAGTTTTGGGGGGACCACCACAGCACTCTGATAGAGAAGTTTAAATGTCCCACAAAACTACTATTCTCAGAATTCTATAACATTGAGCCATGACAGTTAGAGCGGTGTCAAACCACATTATTTCTGCAGTGTGGATGCAGTCCAGGTTTGCTTTTTCTATCTTTTTAAATATTTATTTTCAAACCATGTGATATCTTCTAACTCTATGATTCTATGATTCTTTGACTGTATAAGTCAACAAGGGTGTGATTCAGAAGTAGAATCAACAGGAGACTCGGTTTGTTGATATTCCAGACTAACATGACTAAGGGGCTGTACACACAGCCCCAAAGGGGTGGCCTCCAGCTACTCCTTTTACAGCCAGATCGGGGCTGCAGCAACCACATGCTGTGCCCCCGGTCTGGCCTTTCCAGGGCACAAAAATGAGGCACCAAAAGTGGCTTCTTTTTGCACCCTGGAAAGAGCACCATAGCCATGGCACTGCAGCTTTAAGGTGCTCCTTTGGCACTGTGCCGTGTGGATTCAGCGCTGGAGGACCACTGTGATGCCATGCGTGCAATGTTGCATCGCCCTAGGGGCAGAGCCGGGCATGCATCGTGTAGACTCCTTTACAGTTGAGACTCCTTTGCACTTCAACTCCACCCCCTAGCCTGCCTTTCAGACTGGTCTGTACAGGGCCTACATTTCTGAATTCTACACCTATGGCACCCATTTGGTGCTCTCTGGAACTGGCTTTACAGGCCATGGGACCTGGGGAGTAGGGAAGGAGACTGTCCCTGGAGCGGGCCCAAGGGTTTAACACTCATTTTAAGTCATGCGACTTGGGGATTGGATTCTTGGTTGCCCTTCCACTTGATGGCTGGCAACCCAGCTTTGGGGTCTTCCCTGGAACTCAAGTGTTTTGCCCACAGGAAACTGAGAGAAGTCTGAAGGAGACCAGCTTCCCCAGCTGCACTCCCCTTTTGTACATCTCAGGGGATAAACAGGTGATAGTTTTAATAAAATGAGCCATATTCCAACCCAATACTCAGTGTGCAGACTTGTTATTTCATGGTGGTCAAGAAACAGTTCCTTCCATAAGTGATTATTTACAGCTTGTTTGGGGGAGCCAGGGCTTGAAGTGCCAAGGAAGACTGAGAAATATAGATCCAGCACTGGACCATTAGGTTTCTTGCCAGTCTAAGCAGTCAGTCAAACTACAATAATGAATTTTGCATGGCTGCACAAGGTGGTTCCCATGACATCAAGGCTCAGCCAAAGCCCGGCTCATAAAGATGCCATCCATCATTCCTTATACAGGCAAGGGCCAAAGTGATTACGTCTAATGCTGAAATTCCCCTTGTGGATTCAAAAGTGGAACACCTGTGGTTTAGACAGCAGTGGCCATTGAGTTCCATGTCAATAGCGAAAAGAATCCACACCAGGTTTTAATCTCAGCTGCAAAGGAGCTACCCAAGCAGGTCATTCTGCTTTGGTCAGGCTTCACCTGGAATAATCCTGTGCCCAGTTCTGGGCATTACAATTCAAGAAGGATGTGGACAAGTTGGAGCATGTCCAGAGGACAGCAATCAAAATGGTGAATCATCTGGAAACCATGCTCAATGAGGATCAGTTTAGGGAGCTGGGGTATGTCTAGACTGGAGAAGAGAAGGTTAAGGGATGACATGATAGCCACATTTAAATATTTGAAAGGATGTCATATTCAGGATGGAGCAAGCTGGTTTTCTGATGCTCAGAGAGTGTGACTTGCCCAAGATTACGCAGTGAATTTCTGTGGCTGAGCTGATCCACCAGAGCCCTACTCTAACATTCAAACCACTATGTTGTTTCTTTCCAATAGTACAGTATTAATATAAGGTTAGGAAGACTGAAAGTGGATACTTATCTTCATAATCTTCTATTGCTTATCATTAATCTTTTTCTCATTGGTTTGTTTCAAGTGATAACCTTGTTTCAGGTTAGGATTCATGTGTCCAACTGCACAAAACCCTATTTTCTGCTGCCATTTTGTTTTCCTACTGCACAAAATGTGCTTGGCAGCTGCACATTAGAATTGTTGCTCTTCCCACAAAGAACATGAGGATGGAGGGAGACCATGTTTGATGGTCCCCATTGAATCCATATTGAATGTTTGCACAAAAATGGTGTATTCTGCCTCCCAGGATAGACTTGGGTGTGATACTTTTTTGAACATTATGAATATTCCCAGCAGAATGCCAATGGGTGGAGAGGTGAGATAGAAAGCATTTGAAAAATGGAGCAGTGGAGCAAATTGATAATATTAGTGGGCTAGGCACTAGTATCTGCAGCAATAGTATTTCTACCAGATGGGATGAGCCCAGTTCTGAAAGCAGCTGTCACCCATCATTGCATTAATTGCTAATAATGTGATGGATAAGAAAATTATGTAGCTTAAGAGGGTATGCCAAAAAACAAGAAGGAAGAAAAGAACAAGAAAAAAACAAGGAGTAAACAAGTTGGCAGTACTGCCTTTATTGAGAAATGAAATGGTTTAAACATGAGTGACAGAATATCTCCACAAACTCCAGTCCATCAAGAGTGGATTGCACAGAGACAGTGGCTTCTTGGCATACTACACACATAACACTGGTTAACACCCCAGCCTCATGAGAATGCTCTTAGCTTAACACATCTCCTCCCCATTCCAAGCTTACACATAATGCCCTCCACCATTCATACCATCATATATCCACCCTGACCTTGGACAATATCTTTCCTTGTACCTTTGTCCCTCATAATTAAAACTGTACTTATCACCAACAAGTTTTGCATTTCTATGGCTATTCGTAGTCTTATTCTAAAGGTCCTTCCTGGGTACCAATTCACTCCATGCATCTGAGGAAGTAGACCAAACTTACGAAAGCTTATGCCACCAACTTTTTCCAAACACTTAGTTTCAATGGTGCTACCAGATCCCTTTGCATATTGATATTCCAGACTAACACAGCTATGACTTTGAATTCTACTCCCAACTTATTACATCTTATGCAGAAAAAGTGGCTTTTGGGGTATGTTGGTCTTTTTAGGAAAGGGCTATCTAAACCAGGAAATTGTTGGAGATGTGATACCTTAATATCTGTGTTCTGGAGCTGTCTCACAGTTGCCTTATTTTGGGTGGAAATAATTGTGTGAATGAGAGCCAGCATGGTGTAGTGCAATGATTCCCAAATTCTGGCATTCCAGGGTTTTGTTTTTGTTTGTTTGTTTGTTTTTGTTTTTTTACTTCAAACCCCCAGACTCCCAGAGTTAAAGATGGCTGAGGCTTTTGGGAGCTGAAGTCCAAAAACCCGGAAGGCCTGAGATTGGGAATCATGGTGTAGTGGTTTGAGAGTAGGACTTGGACTCTGGAGATCAGGGTTCAGTCCCATGCTCAGCCATGGAAACCTGCTGGATGACCTTGGGAGAGTCACATACTCTCAGTCCCATAAAAATCCATGATAGATTGATTTTAGGGACACCATAAGTCAGAAATGTCTTTGAAGGCACATAACAGCAACAATTATGCAAATAAATTTGACACTGGAAGATTCTTTGATATTTAAGGATATTCTATTAATTATTTACCTGTATCTTGAAAGTTATCCAGCAGCTAGCAGAAGTGGGTTTTCCATACCTTTTTGACTGTGAAAAGATGATACTTCGATATTTGAAAGAAAAATTTCCTCCAAATGTGATCCAATAGATAGAAGATCTAACAACATTTACAACAATTTAAAGAAGAATGTACAGATTAAATCTATAAACAGACATATACCTGAACATTTGGTCAGCCTCTATAGAAACTTATGTCTAATGAGGTTGTCTTTCTCTTCTTGGGTTTTTTATAATTATTTTCCTGCTTTTGTTGTACTGGATCATTAACTAAGAACCTTTTTGAGTGTCTCTAGTATATATTAAATTTGAATAAAAATCCTTTAATTAAAATATCTCTGAATTCTACCCATCAGGGACAGGTCACAGGTGTTATTGTCAGATTCACTCATAGCATTTTGGCCGCCAAAATCTAAGAAAAATGGATTTCAGCTGCCAAAATGCTTTGAGTGAATCTGATAATTAAGACCCATGGAATCATAGAATTGTAGGCTTCGAAGGGATCCCAAGGGCCTTTTACTTCATCTCCAGCCCCAGATGTCAGTGTAAGACTCGAAAACTGAAACACCCTTGAATAGTAGTCATCAAATCTCTGTTTACAAGCCTCCAGTGAAGGAGAAACCACCACCTTTTGACGTAGCCTATTCTAATGATACTAAAAGTGTTGGCCCATGGACCACGAGCCATTGGCTGCCAGTCCATAGTGAGTTTCATGCAAAGAAGGAATGGGCACAAATATGGTGCTAACCCCTGCGACAATAGTATTGGGAAAATCCCCATATTTTTAGTTTCCATATTGTTTAGAGCAAGAGTGGTTTAAATAGGATAGCATTTCCTGCATATGAAATCCTTCTGTTTCCCCTCACCTGAACATTCCCATTTGTTCTTGATAGCATTTGAAGTGCATGGTCATAACATAAACAAGAGAGTGTTTGTTTGCCTTACCTCCACCTGGGCTGCTCCCATGCCTTGGCTCCTGGACTTAAGGAGGAGTTTTGTCTCTCCCCCTCCCCCCCCCCCCACTTTTTTCTTTTATTTTCTTTTTAGACTGTGTACAGTTCACATTGTTTTAGGATTGGGATGGGGGTTGAGAATGGAGATTTTCTTTTTACTTGTTTTGCTATGTTAATTGTTATGCATTTTGCTTGGACAATTTTATTTTTTGTTATCATTACTATGTATTTTTGTTGTTGCTATAACTGTTTTGTATTTTTGCTTTGTTAATTGTTATTCTCTTTTTTACCCCACCCCAATTGCTCGTTCAGAAGGGCTGGCTAGAAATAAAACGTATTATTATTATTATTATTAATACCTAAGAAAGAAAATAGACCATGTGGCCTGGGAGACTTCCTTTTGGGATGTCCATCACACAGACTCCCGTTTCTTAGTCTCATTTCTTCTCCTCTACATTTTCAGATCACCAGGAGGATGAGATAACAACTGAGGGGCAATACAGACAGCCCCGAAGCAGCGGCTTGATGCCACCTCTTTCCGTGCCAGATCAGGCTCGCAGCAACCATACACTGCAGGCCCAATCCAGTGCTTTACCAGCCCTGAAAGAACTGGCAAAATTCAGCTCCTTTTTAGGGTGGCAAAAAGCCACCCTTGCTGCTGCTTTTTCTGGGGGTTTTGGTGCAGCACACCTAAATGCTGCACCAAAGAAATGGTGTGACACCACCTGCCATGCGGGCGGACAGGCAGATGGCATGATGCTGGCATTGGGTCAGAGTCAGGGCTTGAGGTGTGTGGTCCCCATGTCACTGCTCCACCTTGATGCTGGCATTTTATGCCAGTCTGTTTAGCCCCTTAGTCTTTTCATAGCTAGCTAGGATGTAGGCTTCTCTATGCATTGTTGTTGTTAGCTGCCCTCAATTCAACCCCCAACTCATGGTGACCTTATAAGATGAGGCATCTCCAAGACCCCCTGTCCACTGCTTTGCTCATGTCCTGTAAATTCATGCCTATGACCTCTATGACTGAGTCTATCCATCTGGTGTGCAGCCTTCCTCTCTTTCTTCTGCCCCTTTTCTTTCCTAGAATTATTATATTTTCTAATACGTCATGCAATCTCATGATGTGGCCAAAGTATGACAGCCTCAGTTTTGTCATATTGGCATATGTAAATGCAAAGCCATTAGTAAACTTTTCAAAGTTTGTAACCTGAAATTGCCTGCCATGCTTGAGTCAGTGTCAGTTCTCAGGGAAGCACCATCAGATTGGGGCATGCTTTCCCACTACTCTGCTAAAGAAGTCTAAGTCCTAACAGTCTTAGTATTAATATTTTAATATTTTGTTTCCCAAACAAGGGCTGACACTATAAGAAACTAATTTCCAACAAATGGAACAAACACATGTCATTCCCAAACATGATAGCTTAAGAAGTGCTGGTCTATTCCATTATCAAGCAGCTCCCACAAGCTGTTGATTCTTCCTAATGTTTAGTCAGAATCTCCTTTCTTGTGTTTTGAATCCATTGGTTCTTGTTCTAGTCCCTGGAGCACCTGAAAAGAACCTGCCACATCAGATATTTGAAGATATTTGAAGATCTTAGCTACAGCAGTCCATACCAGAGTTGGAGAGGAAGGCAAGGAGGAGGCGGATTGTCAGGAATTTGCAGCTCCTGATAATGAGGGTCTTTCTGTATCCATAGAGGTGGGATTTGAGGCTAGGCCGGGGGCTGCTCCCTAGAAGGAGGTTGCAGGTACTGAGGACCCATTGCCATCATTAATAAAGCAATAGAGGAAATCAACTTGAGGGTACACATCTGAAACAGGAGGCCCTGGGTAAAGTGAATATAAGTGGAAGAACACTATCTTTCACCATGTGTAGATATCACAATCAAAATGTTATGTCATGTCATTGTTGGCTTCAAGCCCCTTGTTTTTTACAAGAAGAGTGGACCGATCAAATAAGAGGAATTGAGCTATGTGTTGACTCACCATTCAGCCATTGATTCTATAGGGCTACTCTATTTGGAACTAAATAGGATTGAGGCCATTGATTGCACATGGGAAAGTAATTTGGTGTGTTTTAGATTCCAAAGAACTCCTTAGAGCAGATGCAGAATTACTTGAAATGACTGATGGAACAAATGGAGTTGGAAGATCACTTGGTTGATTAAAATCTAATTAACTCATTACAGTTGATTTATTACATTATTGTTAAATTATTAATCTATCTTATTATTCATTGGACCCTCAAGGCAGTTTCCAACAATTACAAAACAATTCATTAATGGTGGTTGCGCTTCAATATTTGCTTTTATTAATTGCTCACTTTAACAGGTCATGACGGCTAATGGCTCTGATTATTGCCCAAGCCCACATCAGCAAGGCAGTGTGAGACTGACACCAGTCTTCTGCAATGTGACTGTATGGTAGAGAAAAAAGGGTCTGGAAAAATGTAGTGTGGTCTATAAATCAAGGAAGGCATAGTTATTGCCCTGAGTTTGGAAGACCTGAGCAGGGGCTCTTGGAGGTATTTCATTCATAGGGTCACCATAAACCGAAACTGACTTGGTGTCAAACATCAGCATCAAAGTGGAAGGCAGTAGGAAAAAAAGAAGACCACATTACAGGTGGATCCAATTCCATCAAGTAAGCCACAGCTGCCCTGAGTTTGCAAGAACTGAGCAGGGCAGTTGATGATTGAAGCTCTTGGAAATCTCTCATTCATTGTCGTTAACCGCCTTCAAGTTAACCTCAACTTATGGTGATCCTGTGGATGACACATCTCCAAGACCCCTTATCCTCAGACCTCCCTCCTTAAGTCCTGCAGGCCAAGGCTTGTGTCCTCCCTGATCATATCTAACCATCTAGCATGTTGTCTTGCTCTCTACTGCCTTCCATCTTTCCTTCATGATTGCCTTGACAGGATGCAAAGGAAATGAATAAATAGTTAAACCTTTGGGTTCGGGAGGAAGATACTTGCTGCTGTAGGGAGCGCAGGAGGAAAGTGTGGTTGTTGATCTGCTCCCAAGATGCTGCTTGGGAAAAAGGGTCAGTCTAGACAACCTCCTGCTTGCCTCTTTTCTAAAAACAGGAGAATCCAGCCATTTCTCAAGCCATCTGTCATGCACAGGGAGGCCTTTGGCAGGCCTAGCTTGGTGATATAATCAAGCCATACATCATGGGAGTTGGTGGGGGCAGCGAGAGGGAGAGGAATGACCTTTTGATTAGAGTTTACACAAATACATCATCAAAGCCCCACTGATCAGCGAGCTGCTTTTCCGATGATCCATCCATGCCATACATCATCAGAGTGTCATTGTGGGATGATGGATTTGCAGCCTTCATCATCAGAATGCCATAGCTCAGCCACAGAAGAAGGCAGGACAGCGGGTGCAAAAGTTGGGCTCCTCTTTTTTTTAAGTTATTTAAAAATCTATTCCTTCCTTTTTCTTTTAAGAAGAGGCTTCAGAATGAGGGCAAGGAAAAAGAGGAGGAGATGGCTGTTGGATGTCTGGCTTCTGGTTTGCTTCCCAGCTCAATTCAAGGTGCTGGTTTTGACCACCAGATCCCTGAACAATACCAAGATATATGAAACTCAACCATGCTCTGTCAAACAGCTTTTACTGTCAGGAGGTTCTTCCTAAGGTTTAGTTGAAAAATTTTCATGTAGTTTGAATTTCTTGCTCTGTGTCCTAGTTTCTGGAGCAGAAGAAAACAGCAGAAATTGCTCAATCTTCAATATGATATCCCTTCAAATATTTTAAAATGACTATCATGTCCCCTCTTAACTTTCTCTTCTCCAGGCTAAACATACCCAGCTTTCTAAGTCACTCCCCATAGTCCTTGGACATTCCCAGACCTTTCACCATTCTGGTCACCCCCTTCCGGGCACACTCAAGCTTCCCAACATTTTAGCACAGAATAAGTAAAGAGATAGTACAGTAATACTTGGTTAACCTAAATGAATATAAGTCTCCAGGACCAGATGAACTACATCCAAGGGTATTAAAAGAGCTGGCAAATGTAATATCAGAACCACTGGCAATAATCTTTGAGAACCCCTGGAGAACAGGAGAAGTCCCAGCAGACTGGAGGAGGGCAAACGTTGTCCCCATCTTCAAAAAGGGGAAAAAGAGGATCCCAACAATTATCATCCAGTTAGTCTGACATCAATTCCAGGAAAGATTCTAGAGCAGATAATTAAACAGAGAGTCTGTGAACATTTAGAAGGGAATGCCATAATCACAAAAAGCCAACATGGGTTTCAGAGAAACAAGTCTTGCCAGACAAATCTAATCCCTTTTTTGGATAAAATTACCAGTTTGATAGATGAAAGGAATGCTGTGGATGTAGTGTATCTTGATTTCAGTAAGGCCTTTGACAAGGTTTCCCATGACATTCTGGCAAAAAAGCTTGTATAATGTGGACTAGACAAGGTAACTGTTACATGGATTTGTCATTGGTTGACTGTCCGCACCCAAAGGGTGCTCAACTATGGCTCCTTTTCATCCTGGAGAGAAGTGACCAGTGGTGTCCCTCAGGCTCTGTCCTGGGCCCAGTGCTATTTAACATCTTTATTAATGACTTGGATGACAGAATTGGGGGCATACTTATCAAATTTGCAGATGACACTAAGCTAGGAGGAGTAGCCAATACTCCAGAAGACAGGATCAAAATTCAAAATGACCTGAATAGACTAGAAAGCTGGGCCAATGCTAACAAAATGAAATTCTATGCGGAGAAATGTAAGGTACTGCACTTAGGGCGCAAAAATGAAATACACTGATATAGGATGGGGGACATCTGGCTGAATGAAACTATGAGTGAAAGGGATCTAGGAGTCCAAGTAGACCATAAGTTGAACATGAGTCAACAGTGCGATGTGGCAGCTAAAAAGGCCAATGCTTTTTTAGGCTGCATCAATAGAAGTATAGTGTCTAGATCAAGGGAAGTAATAGTGCCACTCTATTCTGCTTTGGTCAGGCCCCACTTGGAATGATCCTGTGTCCAGTTCTGGGCACCACAATTCAAAAAGGATGTGGAGAAACTGGAGCGGGTCCAAAGGAGGGCAACTAAGATGGTGAAGGGTCTGGAAATCATGCCCTATGAGGAACGCCTTAGGGAGCTGGGGATGTTTAGCCTGGAGAAGAGAAGGTTAAGAGATGATATGATTGCCCTGTTTAAATATTTGAAAGGATGTCATATTGAGGAGGGAGCAAGCTTGTTTTCTGCTGCTCCAGAGACTAGAACGTGGAACAATGGATGCAAGCTGCAGGAAAAGAGATTCCACCTCAACATTAGGAGGAACTTCCTGACAGTAAGGGCTGTTCGACAGTGGACCACACTCCCTCGGAGTGTGGTGGAGTCTCCATCCTTGGAGGTCTTTAAGCAGAGGCTGGATGGCCAACTGTTGGGGATGCTTTGACTGGGAGTTCCTGCATGGCAGGCGGTTGGACTGGATGGCCCTTGTGGTCTCTTCCAATTCTATGATTGTATGATTCTAAAACTCCTGGAGACAAATATTCAACTCCCCACTCAGCCATGGAAAATCACACTCTCTCACCCTCACAGGAAGGCAATGGCAAAACTTTTTAGAGGAAATCTGAAGCTCGACTCAGGTTTGCATCCTTCCGAGGTCGCTAAAATGTTGGGGGGCAAATAGCTTACAGTTGTAAACTGCTTAGACACTCCTTAAGGGTATGAAGCGGTATATAAATGAAGTTGTTTGTTTTGTTTGTTTGACTGAGAAGACCCTATGAGTGGGTTGCCATAAGTAGAAGCAACTTGAAGGCACATAACAACAATTACCTAGGGCACTTTTATATTCACCTCTAGACTAAGGCCCTCAACAAACCAGCAAGAAAAGCTAGCATGTAAGCAGAGTGGGGGCAAAGTGGCCACCCGCTATCCATTCCCATGCCAGTGTCATGCCATCATTGTGTCACACACCCCAGCATGCACCAGGGGGCATAGACATACCGTGTCAAAAAGCTGTACAAGAGCCATGGAAGTGGCTATGGTGCCCTTTTTTCCAGCTTCTTTTTCTGCTATGGACCTGCCAGGTTGGGGATGTGACGTGTGGTTGCCACATCTCCAACCCAGCACTTCCAAGGGGTGGCACAAAGCTGCCTTTTAGTGGCAGTCTACTCTGAATAAAACCTGACATCTAACTCCTACTGAAAACTACCTGAATAAAGAGTTCCCTTATTCTTACTGACCCTGCTCTTTCTCATCTAAACCTTGTCTCTTATTAACTGATGCTTTTTCTATCTCTTCATATTCTTACCTGAACTCATCTGTTCCTTAAAACTGAGAGAAGGGAGTGAGACACTGAAAATTGCTCACACCTTTGGCTTTTTATATTGGCTGTGTTTACATTCATAGAAACAGAAGACTCTTTCATACAAGGCTAAATTGGAAGTATAATTTAAGGTCAATTCGAATGCAATCATGGGTTTTATGTTATTGCAAATTAACTCTTCGCGTGCAAATTCGGGCAAGAGGGAAGCCAATTCGAATGCAATCATGGGTTTTACCTTATTGCGAATTAAAGCTTCGCATGCAAATTCGGGTAATGGGAATTAAATAAAGCTTCGCATTATTTTCGGGTAATGGGAAGTAATTGCGAACGGAGCAGGGGTTCATGTAAATTCGCTAAACAAGCAAATTTACATAAATCCGCATTGGCTCCATTCGGAGTTGGGAGAAATTCCTCCCCGTTTGAAAGAGTCAATAGACTGACAGAGTTGGATGGGATCCCAAGGACCATCCACTCCAACCCTCTTCTGCCATGGAGGAAGACACAAAGAATGCCCTCCCTGGGGCTAATGGCCACCCATCTTCTGTTTGAAAACCTCCAAAGGAGGAGACTCCACCAGTCTCTGAGGGAGTGTGTTCCACTCATGGACAGCTCCTGCCCACAGGAATCTCTTCCTTTAATTTGCATCCATTGCTCTGGGTCCTAGTCTCTGGAACAGCAGAAAACAAGTTCTCTCCATCCTCAATATGATATCTCTTCAGCTATTTAAACACGGCTATCATGTCATCCCTTAACCTTATCTTCTCCAAGCTAAACATACCCAGCTCCCTAAAGGTATTATCCTAAGGGCAATTCCCTGGGTCACTTTGCCTGCCCTTTTTCCTTGGATGCCTTAATTGTATTTCTAAATGCTCAAGTGATATTTGACATTGCTGCAGTGCTAGAAGTTGAGGACTGAAGGATTTTTTGGGGGGGGGGGTTGTTATTCAAGTGAGGCAATGCTGCTAATTTGCCCCCTGCACTTTTGAGAAAGGAGATGCCATTGACATTCCTAGACACATCCCCTGTACTAAGCCATTTTCATAGCAAACCTCCATTTTTGTTGTTTCTATCATAAGATAAGCGCTGGCAGTTGAGAATACAACATTTTGTGCCTCTCCAATTATGTCCCGTCTCCACCAGAACAAAGCAGAACAGCGATCGTTGCAGCTGAGAGACACCGTCATTAGAAAGCGTTGCTACAAGGGATGATCTGAGTGCGAGATCTGTGTCGACATGTTCGAAACTGGAGCCCTGAGCTGCAGAAGGCAGGATGAATCCCACAGTCTGGATAGCAATTAACAGGGCTGTGCATTCATTAGGAACTAAAAGGCCACCAAAAGGCCTCATCTCCCCCAGCAGAGTCGATCCCACAAATGGGGTGATTTTAAGAAGCCAATTAACTCCCAAAGACTCCCTGGTTCCCTCCATCTGGGTCAATATATCCTCATTTGAGTTAATGAAAAGTACATTGGTTTGGAAACGAGGAATGAGGCGGTGAGCATCCGGAGATGGCGTTCCACGCCGAATGGAAATTAGCCGCTTAATAGCCCCAAACTACTGGCAGCAATAGCCTGACTAATTTATAATCTGCTTTTTAGAAACCACCGCCTGCTTCGTTGGCACTTGGAAAGGTTGCCCTCTCTGAAAAGGGAACGGATTAGAATGGGTCATGATCACAGTCAATCGATCTAATCGATCAGACGCCTAATATATTCAAGAAACATTTGAGAGATCTAATTAAATCACTGTTGGGTCTAGAGTGGGTTATTTTTCTCCTTTCTTGTTTTCTAGGACTAGGGATTGAAAAGAATACAGCTTTCTATGAACAGTCTAAAATGAGACATGAGAGGTAGCCATGGAAAGGCATGCCAACAGTGCAACTACACTGTAGAAATAATGCAGTTTGATACCACTTTAAGTGCTCTGGCTCCATCCTATGGAATCCTGGGATCAGTAGTTTTACAAGGTCTTTAGCCTTCTCCCCAAAGAATGCTGGTGCATCACAAAGCTACAAGTATTATATTGAGGCCATGGCAATGACACTGGTATCAAACTGCATTATTTCTACAGTCCCAAGCAAGCATATTTATAGTTCCTATCCCAGGGCAGAATTTGGGATTAGAATGAATTCCACAGGAGAGAAAAATGGGAGGGGAAGCTGGGAATGGTTGGACAATCAATGCAAATGTCTTGGGACAATGGAGTATCACTCCCAGAGGGAAGCTAGCCTTCTGTTTGCTTGAAAACACAAGGTTTATCAACCACAATTGCTTCCACTGGTGATGGGAGTATGCCAATTCCGACCTTGATCAATCTATCCTAGGCTACATGCTCTTGCGCTTCCCCATACTGAGTCTCCTGGATCCCCAAATATGGTCCTAGATCTCTTTATATAGTATGGCTGTTTTGTCCCAAGCTGAGGGTGCCTTCTTGGCTATGACCCTCAAGCATACCTTTCAACATCAACAATATCAGAAAAGAAGGAGAAGAATGGAGGATGGATCTTGGGATAAGCACACTGCACTCCTGAATGTGCAACCCACTGAAAAAAATAATGCACATCCTTGGTGTGATGAAATTCTGGGAATTGTACTTTGTTGTGGCACCAGAGCTCTCTGGTAGAGAAGACTAACTGGCTCACAAAACTACAGTTCCCAGAAATCCATAGCTTTGAGCCATGGCAATTAAAGTGGTGTCAAACCAGAGTAGTTCTATAGTGTGAATGTAGCCTTTATGATGTGTGACAGAGCACTCATGGCTCTTTTCAGGTGCATCTACACACTAGAAATAATGCAGTTTGACACAACTGTAAGTGCTGTAACACCATCCTATGGAATCCTGGGACTGGTCGTTTTACAAGATCTTTAGCCTTCTCTGGTGCCTTACAGAGTTACACATCCCAGGATTCTGTAGGATGGAGCCACAGCAGTTGAAGTGGGGTCAAACTGCATTATTTCTGCTATACAGATGGATGCATCCCATGGATGCTTTTTCAAGGTGTATTCATGCATGGAGGCCAAGCATTGCATTCCTCCTTTTTGAGATAAAAGATGATTATGAAGAAGGGTTGAAGAAGAAAAAATTTAAGAGAGAGAGAGAGAGAGATCAAACTCATGTGCAACACCCAGACTTCTGCCGCTGGAGAAATGAATCCTCCATGTGTTAAGCAGGTGGAGAAGATTGAAGCCTGAAAAGCACCTTACCACTGATCTGAAAAGAGGATTTTGGTAAATCTCCTCACTCAGGTTGTTGGAAGGGTATAAGGGAGGGAATGGGGAAATGACACCCTCCAAGGCCCAGTTAATTGATAATCACACTTGTGTTAAATCCCAAAGAGTGAAATCATCAAAGCTGAGCGTGAGAAGAGAAAAATCACACGATCCAACTCTCTGGGGAAGCAGCTTTGCAGGAGCGCAGGGATTTAATTGTCTACTTATACATTAAAGAGAGAGCCAGTGTGACTTAACGGTACCAGTGTTGGACCAGGTGGAAATTCAAACCCTGGTCCCTGATTTCCACCTAGCCATGGAAACCCAGTTTGTGACCTTGGGAAAGTCACACTCACTCAGCCTCAGAGGAAATCAATAGCAAAACCCCAAAGAATAAATTTGGCCAAGAAAACCCTAGCAGAGATTTGCCATAAAATGGGTCAATTTGAAGGCAATTTCATATTTTATATCTTGCAAAACAGGCAGGAGTCCAGGGTACTTTTCATACTACACAATTATAACATTATAGCACTATGATTCTATCTTACTTGCCATGGCTGCATGCTATGAGATCCTGGGATTTGTAGTTGGGGGGGGGGCAGCACTATACTCCATGGCTGAGAATTTTAAATATCTGTCCCTGAATTTCACATCCCAGAATTCCACAGAGCATTGCCATGGCAATAAAACTAGGATCGCACTGCTGTGGCTGTGCAGTGTGAATAACATCATTCCAGGTCTCCTGTCTCAGATCTCTTTCAGATGGCACAGTTATACTGTTAAAATTCCACTTTAACTGTCATGGTTCTATCCTATGGAATCCTGGGATTTGTAGTTTAGGGAGAGGCATTTAGAATTAGCAGCCAGAGAATTCTAGTGCCTCCCCAAACTACAAATCCTATGATTTCTTAGTACGTAGCCATGGCAATTATGATGGATGGCCCTTGTGGTCTCTTCCAACTCTGTGATTCTATGATTCTATGGTGCTATAATTGTTTATTGAGATGGAGTGTCAGGTTCTCCAGCCTGACTCACTGGTTCCTGTCTTATGATCTGGAGAAACAGAAAACAAGTGTGTGCCATCTTTTACATACCATCCTTTCAGATATTTGAAGATGCCTATTTTGTCTATGAATCATGGACTACAACTCTGAAGACCCAGTTCCCTAAACCTCTCCTCATAAGGCATGGTTTCCAGACCCTCCATCATTTTAGTTGCCCTCCTCTGGACACACTTCAGCTTCTCCACATCCTTTTTGAATTGTGGTGCCCAGAACTGGACACAGTATTCCAGGTGGGGCCTGACCAAAGCAGAATAGAGTGGCACTATTACTTCCCTTGATCTAGACACTATACTTCTATTGATGCGGCCTAAAATTGCATTGGCTTTTTTAGCGGCTGCATTTGCCAGCTCTTTTAATACCCATGGATGTAGTTAATCTGGTCCTGAAGACTTATATTCATTTAGATTAACAAGGTATTCCTGTACTATCTCTTTATTTATTCTGTGCTGAATTTCCCCTATTCTGTTCCCTTCTCCTTTATCCTCATGTTGAGCACCCTTTGCCTTTTCTGAGAAAACTGAAGCAAAGAAGGTGTTGAGTAATTCTGCCTTTTCTCTTTCCCTGTTAGCATTTTGAAGCAGCCTAAAATTGAGTTGGCCTTTTCAGCTGCCGCATCACACTCTTGACTCATGTTCAACTTGGGGTCTTCTAGGACTGCTAGATCCCTTTCACATGTGGTCTCATTAAGCCGGGTGCCCCGCATCCTATATCTATGCATTTCATTTTTTTTCAGCCTAAATGTAGTACCTTACATTTCTCCCTGTTGAAATTCGTTTTGTTAGTTTTGGCTCAGCTTTCTAATCTATTGTAATTACAAATTTTGATCCTGTCCTTTGGAGTTTTAGCTATTCCTCCTAATTTGGTATCATCTGCAAATTTGATAAGCATGCCCTCTATTCTTCCATCCAAGTCATTGATAAAGATGTTGAAGAACCCTGTGGCACCCCACTGGCCATTTCTCTCTAGGATTAGACTGCTATAACTGTGCAGTGTATCTGCCCCCTTGTTTTCACTATTCCGTGTGTGGGCCAATTTTGTCATTTCTGCTAACTAAGTGATTCCCCTGACTGTCAAGTTCGGCCTTGTTCCTCTCCCCCATCCTTTGGCCCTGGCAGCTGCTGCTCAGCCGAATCACTGAGCGTGACGAAAAAATCAACCAGAGACATTTTAAAGAAAATTGGGCAGAAGCAGCTCCATGCTGCTCACCGGCCGAGAAAGCAAGATTTGCTAGCAGCCTCTCGATTGAACCGCTCCTAATTGTGGTGTCACCCAGCGCCCATTTGTTCCCAATCAGATTGACATCTGTTTCATCGACAGCAGCCGCCTCTCACGGTATAATTGAAATTACTGTTTTTACTGTACGTTGTCAAGGGGGTAAAATGACATTCTTGCTGATATGACAGAAGTGGCTTAGATTCATCGTTGAGCTAGACAGACTATTGTCAGGTGCAAGAAGGCATCTGTTTCCTCCTTGGCAGAGAAAAAAGTCTCATTATCGCCAGCAGTAATGAATTGTTCACCAAACAGCAACTCATCATAGCCCAGGTGGAGGGTTGTGATATTGTGGCTGTTGTTGTGTGCCTTCATGTCAACTCTAACTTAACACGGCCCAATCCTAAGGTTTTCCTGGCAAGATTTCTTCAGAGGAGGTTTGCCATTGCCTTCCTCCGAGGCTGTGTGATGTGACCAAAATTACCTAGTGGATATCTATGGCTAAGCAGGGATTTGAATTTTGGTCTCCTGGAACCCTGGTCCAAAACCTAATCCATCGTGCCATGCTGGCTCTCATTGGCAAGACTTCTTCAGATGATCTTTTCCCGCTCTGTTCCCCTTGGACTGAGAGAATGTGAGTTACTCAAAGTCACCCAGTGGGCTTCCATGACTGAGCAAGGTTTTGAACCATATTCATTCGTTCATTCATTCATTGCACTTATATCTCGCTTTTCTCTCAAAGTAGTATCCAAGGCAGCTTACAATTGTTTAATAGGGGTTTTTTTTAATGATAATGGTAGATACATTGATTACAAAAGCTAAAAGAAAATAATCTTAGTTTGGTACCCAAATCACTCCCGCAAACTGGTTCTTAGGATTTATCAGGGAGGGTTTCCACGGCTTTCCTCTGAGGCTGAGAAAGCATGACTTGACTAAGATCACCAGTGGGTTTCCACAGCTATGCAGACATTCAAAGAGTGGTCTTCCATAATTTTAGTCCAACACCCAAATCACTGCATCATACAGCTTCTCTGATGTTCTGGACTTCTGTAAAATTGTTGTTTTGTTTTATAATCTGTTCCTGAGTTTATTATTATAGAAATAAGTTAATGCATTCTTAGGTACAGTCATGTATTTTGTATATTTTATGAAATAAGATAAGTGCTGGGAGGAGAACAAGATCATGGAAAGTTGGAGATGATTGGAGGTTGGTAGACTGTCTGAGGCTACATCTGCACTGCAGAATTAATGCCGTTTGATGCCACTTTAATTGTCATGCCTAAATACTATGAAATTATGGGATTTGTAGTTTTGTAAGATATTTAACCTTCCATGTCTGAGAACTTTGATGCCCCCCAACTACAAATCTCAGAATTCCATAGCATTGAGCCACAGAAGTTGATGTCAAATCACTGTATTTCTGCAGTGTTGCAGCAGCCTGAATGGCGTTTGAATTTAGAGTTTTCATTCCTTCCAGAATTTTGCACACAAATGGCACATCAAAAGTACCCACAAAAAGTGGGAATTTTGCTGTTGTTGTTGTTGACACAACAGAAATTGCACTTTTGGCTGCCTGGAAACAAATCTTATGTTTCCTTCTTATTCTTGTATTTTTCTTTTCTTATTTTTGCCATTTTTTTCTTTTTTGCACTAACTCCACAATTTGAATGTTGCTCAATTTCCTTTCCATATCTAAAGTTGGCCAATTTTTGAGGAAGTCTGCACGGTTTTCAGGAGAAGCAGCGGGGGGGGGGGGGTGGACCACACCAGGTGACACCGTAAGGGTGGGTGACACCTCTGCTCCTCAGACATCTGCGTTTTGGCAGAAATGGGCTGTGGCATTCTTCTGCTTCCCTTTCAAATGCTTTAAGAGATGATGGAAGTGGGACTACATTCAATGGGAGGAGAAAGAAGATTTTTTTAAAAATTAAAATTTCAAAATTCAATTTTTAAAATTATTTTTTTAATTAAAAATTTTATTCTTTGTAATTTTTCTTTACATTATGCCAAATTTTCACTATGGATATCTAAATATATTTTGATTGTGCATACGATACTGTAATTTGAAGGTATAATTTTAATTGTGGTAGTCGTTTTATGTCACAATTGTCACCATTACATTCAGTGATATAGGGGAATTACGAGTAACATTAGTGCAAAAAACATTACTAAGGATTCTATAGCATGTGGTATGGGAGGAGGTCAATGAGGGGGTGACACCATGAGTTACCGCACTGGATGATGCCCACCCTATTGATGCCACTGAGGAGAAGCCATACCACTTTTCTTGGCAAGCTGCCCGTTTTCCTGCCATTGCAGGAAAAAAGAATTGCTGGGTGTCTCAAAGCTATGGGGTGAAAAATAGTCCGTCATTCCTGACTCCCGTTGGGACTCAGAAAAACTGAGATTTACCATCAGTGGGTTGAGATATGAATGACTTCGAGTATTAAAAGTAGAGTTAGAGCAAGGATAGCAGCCAGAACATTTAGGTGAAGTCAGAATGAAATCCATCAGTTTGGGATATGAATTTAGGAAAAGGAAGAGCAAAAAGGTCAGTTAGCAGAGCCTGGGGCCAGTTGACTAGAGCAGAAAGAGGAATTTGTACGGTAGGATTGAGGAAGGCTAATTAGAATGAAAATATACAGGTTGACTCTCCCTTATCTGAAATACCTGAGACCAGAGGTGTTTTGGATTTTGGCCTTTTTTCAGATTTTGGAATATTTGCATATTCTAAACACGAAATTCATTTCTGTTTCCTATACAACTTCTACAGAGAATCTGGGGGTAATTTTATATGTAGTATTTGTAATAATGTTGTGCATGAAACAAAGTTTGAGTATGCTGAACCATCAGAAAGCAAAGGTGTCACGATCTCAACTACCCATGTGGACAACTCTGGATTGCGGGAGTATTTCAGATTTCAAATCCTAGATAAGGGATAAGCACATAAGAGATCTAGTGTGGTCTACTGGTTTGAATGTTGGATTATGACCCTGGGAAAGAGGGTTTAAATCTTTGCTCATCCATGGAGCCTCACTCGGTGACCTTGGACAAGTCAACTCTCTCACCTTCAGAGGAAGGCAAAGATAAATCCCCTTCTGAGCAAACCTTGCCAAGAAGACCCCAAGATAGAGTTACCATAGGGTCACCATCCATCAGGAACAACTTGGCGGCATGCAGCAATAAATAAGTGGTGTGAGAGTAAATCAAGCCTGAACTATAAGCCATAAAGACGACATTGAGGCTATCGTACTTTGGACATATCATGAGATAACATGATTCATTAGAAATGATAATGGGGTTTGATAAAGGAGGAGGCAGTTGGAAATGAGGAAGATTACATTACATGTGGATGGACTCCCTCAAAGATGTCATGAGTGTCCTGGCTTTGCAAGACCTGAGCAGAGCTTTTTTGATACTGATATACCCCTCTGGGAGAGAACAAAATGTTGCTGAGGGTGCCAGGCATTGCTAGGTCAAGAGCAATGTTATTTGGTTTGTTTCTTTTTTAAAATGAGTATTACAAATGTACTGCAGACATTATGGTGTCTTCCTGCATGGCAGAAGCATATCATGAATGGCTCTTGGGGTCCCTTTCAACTCTAGGATCCTACTCTACTTGGAGGACCCCACTGTTTTCTTAAACAGGAAAAGACGATGGTGTTCCAGTTTGCTGACAAAGTTTGTGCACCCAGCAAAAGACCTGCACGGTTTTCTAAATTTGGCACATAACTTATTTATTAACCCTCTGCTGAGATCAACCAGCTTGTCAGCTCTCTGAAACCTCTCCCCTAGGCTCTCCTTCTTCTGCATCCATTTATTACATCAAAACAGAAAGATAAATAAGTGTCTCTCCCTCCATGACAACAGTCAGATCTTTTTAAATGAACAAACTCCCTTTCTCAAAATGAGGTGGCTTTGAAGATGTGATTCTCTTTCTACCGTAGATTGCTCCAAGAATGCGGGAAATGAGGGGCTTGCTATTTCTATCACACACACACACACAAACACACACACACACACACTCCTTTTCTGAAATATGAGTCTTGGCTTATTCCAGTATTTTCCTCCCAAGATTTCTTGAAAAGGAATCTATCCTTTTTCTTTTTTTGGATGACTGTGACTCTAACACAACTCGACAAAGGACTGACGGATTGAATACTCGAATCCATTACAAACCCTGCACTCAAAAGCAATTGAGAATGTGGAAGCCGGAACATTTGCATGACAATTTTTAATCATTTCTGAAGAACGGAACCCCCTGGTGGTAATTTCTATCCCATTCTTGGGCCCAGCACATTTGGGGAAAGACGAAAAAGACTCCATAAGAATTGGTGATCAAATTGCTCCTGATAGCTGGAAAAGGTGCTGTTTCTGAGCATTATATGATCCCATGTCACTCACAGGAGGAACTTCAGACAAGATGTGCCCCAAAAAACCTTTCCTTCCTTTTCTATGTCTTAGATAGCCATTAAAATAATGTCCTAAGTTTTTCACAAAATCTATTAATAATAATAATTGCGATAAGCCAAAAGTGCCCTGGGTCTGCAAGACCTGAGAAGGGCTTTTTTATTGCAGAATTTGGGGAGTAGGGCATAGACCAGGACTCATAATTCAAAAAAGACTCTGGACTCTTTCATACAAGGCTAAATTGGAAGTATAATTTAAGGTCAATTCGAATGCAATCATGGGTTTTACGTTATTGCGAATTAACTCTTCGCATGCAAATTCGGGCAAGAGGGAAGCCAATTCGAATGCAATCATGGGTTTTACGTTATTGCGAATTAAAGCTTCGCATGCAAATTCGGGCAGGAGGGGGTTATTTTCGGGTAATGGGAAGTAATTCCGAACGGAGCAGGGGTTCATGTAAATTTGCTGAACAAGCGAATTTACATAAATCCGCATTGGCTCCATTCGGAGTTGGGAGAAATTCCTCCCCGTTTGAAAGAGTCCTCTGTGTGTAAAGCAGAAATAGCAAGCCCCTCATTGCCTGCATTCTTATAGCAATTATTGCCACGGACAATAATATCATTTGGGCACACACAGTTATTATTACACTTTAAAGAGCCAATAATTAATGTTAAATGTACCAAAGCGGTATAAAAACCAACACAATAATTGAGGGATGGGTGAATCTTTCTGTTTTGTTTTGTTCCCCCCCCCCATCATTGGGTGAGATCTAAGATCAGGGTTGGGTAATTCTCCACACACTGCGTTGCAATGAAATACTTGTACTGAATGACAATATTGCACAACTGAACCTAGAGGTTCAATGTGCAACCAAGGCACAACCTATCCCAGGATTTTCTTGACAGAATTTGTTGGGTGGAGGGTTGCCCTTGCCTTCCTCTGAGGCTGAGAAAGAGTGACTTGCCCAAGATCACCCAGTACGTTTCCATGGCTGAATAGAAATTCGAACCCTGGTCTCTCAATATCCTAATCCAACCCTGGTTCTCATTATTAAAACCTCAGCAATGTTGTATATTCTCAGCTTCTGCAAAGTAGCAACATACTGCAACAAAGCTCCAGTATAGCAGAGGACTAGTCTGTTACATGCCAGCTAATATCAGCAAGAGCATCTCTGGAGGAGATCTAACCAACACAAAATACTCAACCCATTAAATACTCCTCAGGAGTATTGAAAAGAAATCAGCCTTAAAGATACATTATGCCACAGAGCCTAAGGAAATGCATTGCCCTCATTACCAAGGAAGCCACCAGCTTCCACAGAGACAAAAGAAAGACTTATATCCAGTACCATTTCTACAAGTTTGAGTCTTGAGCTGAGCTTCAACAGCATCATCCCTTGTATGCAGTCTTTGCATGAAGACTTCCCCTGGAGAATTGCTGATGGAAAGCGGGAAAATGGAGAAAGTCACTTGCATAATTACATGAACAATTTAAGTAGTTCAGGTGATATTTGATCCATGCCCAGATTATTATAGATGCGGTAATGTCAAAGTGACAGGCTCGGAATGAGCCCAAGTGTAGTCTGAATTTCTCCAAATTGCTGAATTATAGGCAAATGCATATTCAATCTTTTACAAGGGACCAAAGGATATTTGCAATTAATGGCGTTGGCAGAAATCAAAGCTGGATTAGCACAAAAGACATTACAGGCGGAAAGAACTGAAAAGAGGGAAAGTACCTTGACGCAGGTGGTGGAGTGAGACAGAAAGAAAAGGCACTTTGGCAGAAGACTTGTTCACAGAATTGAACAAATGGCTCCCCTCTATGCAGGATGGTGAATCCACTTCAGGTTTTAGTTTTAAAGGAGATGCTCAAAGTACAGAACAAAGCAGGGGAAACAGAGGAAAGGTCCAAATCTTGGAATGAAGTTTGGAGTTGATTCAATACCCACCTGACATGGGATCCATTAACCCCACTGGTTTGAAGTGAATAAAAAAGTTTCCCAAACTAAAACTTTCAACTCAGAGCTTGGAATCGTTACTTTTTTTACAATTATTATGAGGCCCAGAATTTCTAGCCAGGGATTCTGGGAATGAAAGATTATGATTCCATGCCCTGTGAGGGAATATCCTCATACAGCTTAGAGAGCTGGGTATGTTTAGCCTGTGAAAGAGAAGGTTAAGAGGTGACATGATAGCCCTGTTTAAATATTGGGATGCTATATTGAGGAGGGAGCAAGCTTTTTTTCTGCTGCTCCAGAGAATAGGACCGGGAGCAAAGGATGCAAACCACGGGAAAAGAGATTCCACTAAACATTAGGAAGAACTTCCTGACAATGAATGCTGTTTGACAGTGGAAGATGGTGCTGCATGGCGTGTGGTAGTCTCTCCTTCTTTGGAGGTTTTTAAACAGAGGATGGATGGCCATATGTCTATAGTTCTTAGATTGTGTCTTCCTGCATGGCAGGGGGGTTGGACTGGATGGCCCTTGAGGTCTCTTCCACCTCTATGATTCTATGATTCTATGATTCCAGGATTCCAAGATTCCAGGATCTTTTCTAGCCATCTTTGCTTGACCCAACAACCCCATGACTAGCCCAGTGTAATTTAAAACTGAAGAAGGACTGTTAGCACCAGTCTCACTATGAATGTTCTTTCTGCCTTCTATGCAGACCAATGGCTCTCAAACTTTGGTCATCCAAGTGTTTTGGACTTTAGGACTCCTGTCTCCCAGATACCTTGTCAATGTCTTTGCAAGAGGTGACCATTAGAGAATGCCAGAACTAAACACAGCTGCGGGGCTGCAGCATTAGATGTCATGTAGCCACTCAGGCCTGCTGTTGGAAACAACTCTTCATCCTGGTGAATATCCTCGTTCAGTTTCAGACTCTTGAACTGGGCTACATGGGGGATTCTCATGGAGTTACCTCCAGGATCACTGAGTCCTACTTACACAATTCAGGATCATAACCCTGATTTGGGTCTGATCTGTCTTCACAATGTCTGCACACAATTCAAGGCTTCTCCCTAACAGGAGGCCTGGTGGTGCAGTGGTTAAATGCCTGTATTGCAGCCACTCACTCAGAAACTACAAGGTTGTGAGTTCAATTCCAAGCAGGGGCTCAGGGTCAACTCAGCTTGGCATCCTTCCAAAGTTGCTAAAAATGAGCACCCAGCTTGTTGGCTTACACATTGTAAACCACCTAGGGAGTGCTTAAGTGCACTGATAAGAGGTATAGAAATGCACTTGCTACTTGCTAACTCGCCTTTAAATAACTTACCATTTGCTGTGGGGTTTTGGTGAGTTTTTAGAAATAATGGAAGCTGCCTTTTCCCCTGTGAGTTGCCCAGTGCCACCACTGTGGGCATGAGCCACTTCGAGGTCAGAACAAGGAGCTCAGAATTGATAGCATGGCTGTTGTTCTGACCTCAGCAGCAGCACTGGGCAATGAATGGGGACCGCATGGGTGGTCAGCCACCCATTGTTGCTGGTGAGGAGCCAGAGACAGCCCAAAGTATTCTGGAAAATGTTGATGCTGTTGCTCCAAGTTCTCGCCCCTTGAACCCCTCCTCTTTTTCAATATCAAGTTGAAATAAAAAGGAATGTTTTAGGCATGTAACCAACAGGGCACCCACAGTGCCATGTAAGGAGATTGGTAACCATGTAAGGGATTCCGACTGGGTCAACATGGGGAAGCTCAAGAGCACATGGCCATAATAGATCTGTCAAAATCAGAATCTGCATAATCCCTTCCTTGATAGGAGGGATAGTGAGCAATAGACCTGGTGTTTACAAAAAAATGATAGTCTAAGTACATTTCCCTCTGGAGGAGATACTGCAAGGTCCAGAGGCATTTGCACTGATTTTCCAGTCATTTAAACATTCCCTTCTTATTCCTCTCTCCTGGGAACTTCATTTTAATCCCAAAATCTACCCCATGATGCATTTTTCCTTTTAAATATGCCTGCCAAGGCACACCTAAGATGGTGTCACTTGAGATTCAGACAGACACTCTGTCAACATTTTGCTTGACTGCTCAGCACTGCTGGCCATGATCCACAGGCAACTGCTGAACCATTTCACTTCACAATGTCCCCCAATTGGAGCTCCACAGCTGGAATTGTCACATTATTGCCCTCTACAACCCCTTAAGCTGCTATCTGCTACCACTTTTATATTTTTAGTTCTTGTGTGTGAAAAAGAGTATCTTTGTGTGATGGGGATTCCCTTTGATTCATAAATAAAACTATGTTGAACTTGCATTCAGGAGTTCTTTTTCTCAGAATTTGATCAAGCTTGATCCCTGCTTTGGGTTGCTCAAGCCCTGCAACTGAATATTACTTGTGTGTGCCATCTCCGAACTCTTGCATTTGGGGTAACAAGGTAGTGCATGAGCTGTTAAAAATGGAGATAGGGGAACCTGGAAGTGGCTGGAAGTCCACTTCTAGTTATGAAAAAGACTGTGTTGTGATGCTAAGCATTCCAGGAGCCCCTAAAAACTATTTAAAGGGTGAATTTCTGCTCCTGGTAAGGTAATTTCTAGGAGAGACAATTCTCCATTTTGGGCAAGATAGACAAAGAGCAGTCCAGGGAAATTTGAAGGGGTTGCGGGTAAAAAATATAGCTTTGGGTCCACATGCAGCCCCAGAGCTAAAGTTTGCCCACCCATGAAATATCTAAACAATGATCTTACAAGAAAAGAGAGTCCACCTAAACAGTATGAAGTAGTTCCTGGTGGTAAAAACCATTCAACACTGCAATACGCTGCTTGTTGTTACATGAGGGGCTTTGCAGCAAAACTCAACCAGTCCTCATGATATCTCACATCACAATCGTCATCTATGGAGGGGTGCAATGTCTCTTTTTCTCCTCCCCCACCCCTTTCTCTGTCTCTCTTTCTCTCCTTAATTAAAAAAAGTGAACTGTTCCCCAGCCAGCAGCACCTCGCAGCCATCTGCTAGAGTGCTTCATTTCTCAAAGCAAATAGCTTATTACCAACACGCACAAAAGGGGTTTATTTGAAGCAATTAAATAACAACCAAAAAAATTATACAGCTGTGGGCTTCGAAATATGGTTAATTAAATGACTTTTTTTTTCGCTCCTGTAAATGGAGAGGAAAATCTGGCTGAAATGATACAGGAATAAGCTCATCTTACAGCTCTGAAAAGTTTGCAGCCACTGATGGGTTTTCTGAATTTTAAAAAAGTCCACTATTATAGCAGCATCAGTTTCATGCCAGCTACAAACACACTAGGCCTTATATGTAACACACAACTAGAAAAGGGCATGGGGTATGCTTTAGATTGCTAGTCGAACAGAAAATATATGCTAGATTGCAAATACAAGATGATGGAATTGGTACATGAATAATAGAATTTGAAGATCCATCCATTGCAGCCCTCTGCCATAAAGGAATAGTCAACTAAAGCACCCCTGAAAGATGGTTATCCATCCTCTGTTTAAAGACCTCCAAAGATGAAGGCTTCCACCACTTTCCAAGGCACTCAGTTTCACTGTGAAGGAGACATTACAGTAAAGACATTATTTCTCTCAAGGGAGGGAAGAGTAGTGGGGCACCCCTATTGAAGTAATCTCAGGCAAAGGATGGTATGGTGCTGAGGACTGGACATGCCACGTAAGAGAAAGATGGGGCAGACACCTCAGATTGATTCGGTTCCTTAAAAGTTTAGGTTGCCATGTTAGCTTGCTCTCTAATCTGTTGGTGCTGCTCCTGAATGTCATGTCAGTCTATAATAAAACAACCACTACCCATGACTTGATTGTGGATGAAGGGACCAACCTGGTATGTATCACAGACTCCTGGGAGAGTGACCTTGGAGGAATTGATCTCTCCCAGCTTTGTCCACCCACATATTCAATGCAGCACCAACCTAGCTTGGAGCGCTGGTGAGAGGTGTTGCCATCATCCATAAGAATTTTATCTTCCTTATGAGGAAATCCACCTGCCCAGGCACCAGGTTTGAGGCTTTGTACCCTGAGTTGGGCCAGAGAGAAAGAACAGGGATGCTGCTGGTGTACCACCCACCCTGTTGCCCAGCATCATCCTCCATCTGCTCAGTGGCAAAACCCATATACCGGAGATGCCATGCCTCATGTGCTGGACCATGAGCTGGCTGAAGTGGTCTCAGAGGTTGTCTTGGAAAACCTTAAGACTGTGGTTATGGAATATTTCAACATACATGCTGAGGCTGTCCTCACAGGCCAGCTCAGGACTTCATGGCTAACATGACAACCATGGGGCTGTCTCAGCATGCCATTGGCCCAACACATGAGGCACAGCAGATGCTATCTGGCAGATGGAGCATGGCTTGATTTTAAGGAAAATGTCAACAGCCCTGTTGTCAATGGAGTTTATCAAACGGGAGGAATTTCTCTCAATTCTGAATAGAGCCAATTTGAATTCACGTAAATTCGCTAGTTTAGCGAATTTATGTGACTTCTAATCGTGTACGGAATGCATTCAGAAGGACTTCCCATTTCCCCAAAATGACCCCCCCCCCCCCAATTTCCCGAATTTTTGTGAGTTCCTGTAATATGCAATAACGTGAAACTCCATGATTGCGTTTGGATTGCTATTGTATTATACCCCCAAATTCCATCATATGATAAACTCCATAGTCAGATCATTTCCTTGCAAAGTGTAATTTGATGGTAGTAGATCTTTCTGCAGGGGCAGAGGACCTATTAAGATGGTCTTCTGCCAGAGACTTATGGAATCTGAAGGATTCTGAATCTTCTGAGGGGATTTTCCCATTACCAGGGTTGGTGATTCTATCAAGACCTTGGTTGCACTGTGGAATGGAAGCAAAGGCTATTAATACCCATAAGTCCATAAGTGCCTAGTCCAGTGCCATGGAGCCTGCAATTCATCTTGGTTTACCCACAACCTGTAGGCAATAAAGAAGGCTAGAAAATGTGCTAGAGTTTAGGTGGCATAGGCCTCAAGGTGAATGCAACTGGAAATTAGCAAAGACTCTTCATTGTGCCTACTATACAGCAACGAAGCAGGCCCCAAAATCATATTACACTTCCAGGATTGCATCCTCAATCTCTCACTCAGTAGGATGTATCCAGCTGGAGAGGAGTCTTTTGGGTACAGCCCCAGAGAGTTCATGTATGCAGCCCATGGCTACCTGCTGTGAAAAATTGGCTAGGTGCCTAGAAGAAAAAGTTGCTCACATTCACTCAGAATGCAAATGCAATTGCATCTGAAGAAGTAGACTTAAGACCTCATAAGCTTATGCTACAAATGTCTTTCCCTCATTTAGTCTCAAAGGTTCTACAAGATCCCTTTGCAAATAGGAACAGATTAGTCATAGAATCGAAGCACTGGAAGGGCTACGCCTCCCCTGTAAGAATACACAACTCCTAAAAAATGTTCATCCAATCTGTCCAATTTTGCTTTTGCTTTCTATATTTGCTAAAAGTAGGAAACTGGTAATTTTTCTTATTACTGCTGTCAGAGTAGAAGTAGCCAGATGTTGGAAGTCTGGTGGCCTCTCCATTGAGAACTGGTGGTCTAGAATTTGGGATATGTGGTTGATGGAAAAACTGTCTGCTACGACAATGTTTTGCACTAGCCACAAAAGGACTGACACATGTCAAGAGGACTGGAAAATCTTTATTGACTATGTTAATCATTACTCCCACTGGATCCAACCTCCTGCTTCACAGATGGGTCTTTGGACGGACACTCTACACCTTGACAAGCCAGACATTCTGGCTCTTGCTGAGAACTAAATTTTTTTATTCTGCTGTAGAATAACTATCATAATGCATCTGAGGAAGTAGACTGAAGTCTACGAAAGCTCATGCTGCCAATTTCTTTCAGTTAGTCTGAAAGGTGCTACAAGATTTCTCTGCATATTCATCAGATATATACTATTGACCCTTATAATTAGTTGTTGTTGTCATTGTTCTACAGACTTTATGTGTTTTATTGTAAACTCAATAAAATTTAACTAGAAATTAATCAATCATCCAACCTCTGCTTAATGACCTCCAAAGAGGGAGAGTCCACCTCCTACCAAGGCAGTCTTTTCCACTTTTGAATGGTCTTTGCCATCAAGAAGGTCTTCCTAATATTCAGGTGGAATCCCCTTTCTTGTAATTAGAATGCACTAGTTCATTTTCTAGACAACAAGTTCAATCTGTCCTCTACATGACATCCCATTGGATCCTAAAGATGGCTAGCATATCACCTCTCCATCTTCTCTGTCCTCTGGGGTAGTAGAAAAACTGGAAAAGTTACTTTCATTAGACTACAACTCCCATAATTCTGGAGGGCTGTAGTCCAAACAACTAACTTTTCCAAGTTCATGAGTGGGAGCATCAGTTAACAATGAGGATGCAGGGAAGATGAAGCTGGGTACCAATATTAGTAGAGCCAGCATGGCATAAGTGTTGGACTGCAACTCTGGAGATTGGAGTTTGATTCCCAACTCAGCCATGAAACTGACTAGGCGACCATGGGCAGGTCACATGCTCTCAGCCTCAAGGGAAGGCAATGGTAAACCTCCTCTGCAAAATTCTTGCAAAGAAAACCCCATGTTAGGGTTGCTTTAGGGTTACCAACTTGCCATAGGTTGGAAATGACTTGAAGACACACAACAACAACAACAACAACAACAACAACCCAATATTAGACTCACATACATTTTGGATCTCAAAAATCTTCTTTCCTGTTGCAATATTATCTATAAGTGCTCTAGAACATCAGATACTAACTGCAAGTGACACGACCAATGTACAAAAGGTAAACATTATTTTATTCCTCACCCCAGCCAGAAGAAAAATAATAAAACAGATGGCTGAGGTATGATGAGGGCAAACACAGAGAAATTGTGGGTTCTCAGTGATACCTGTCACAGTGATTCCACCGCACAACATGCAACATTTTTCGCCAGCCGTGAGCTGAATCCCATTTTGCAGCCAGGCAAGCGTTAAATCTGCAATTTCACAGAGCAGGCCTTGATCGTATCCAAATCGTGTGTTTGAACAGGGCTTCTAAATTGCGCTCTCAAGCTGATACATTTGTTCAGCAAAGGTCACCCAGCACCGGGGATGTCTCCTCTCACAAAGATTTAACAAAGTGAGAAATTAATCTGTCAATGAGATAGGGACGGAATAAAAGGGAGGGGGGATATGAAAACCCCACACTAGCAGCAGCAGGATAGGAGATGCCCAAAGTGCTGAACTCTAACCCCAAAATAGGATCAGCCCATTTAAATTTTGGACTAAAACCCAGAGTGGATTCATGGGAACAACCATCAACCAAGGGCTATTTGCAAAAGCCAAAGGAGCAAGCCTTACTACAGCCCAAAGGGGCCACTAGCTGAGGAGGATTGGTGGGAAATGCAGGACAAGGAAAAAGAAATCATTTTTCGTACAGTATACAGTTTAACTGTGGAATTCACTGCCACAAGATTGCAGTGATGGCCACCAATTTAGATGGCTTTAAGAGGTGGCTGTGATCCTCTATCTTCATACAGTATACAGTTTAGCTATGGAACTCTCTGCCACAAGATTGCAGTGATGGCCACTAACTTTGATGGATTTAAAAAGAGAATTAGGATCCTCTATCATCGTACAGTATACAACGTAACTGTGGAACTCTACCACAAGACTGCAGTAAAGGCCACCAATTTGGATGGGTTTTAAAAGGGAATTGCAATCCCCTCTGACAATGGTGGGCCAGGGACAGGGGCCAAGGCGCCACATTGCAACCCCAGGAGATATTGAAGAGCTGCAAAGGAGCTCCCTCCAGTAAAGGAGACCTTGCAAAAAATGGGTGCAAGGAGATCTTGTTTTAGTTATTTATTCCTCTCCAAGGCATTAAGGGTTTGGAGATATGTAGCTCTAAAATTCTATGTTTCTCTGAACTTCTTGGTGGTTGTCCCCTAACTTAGAAAGCTGTGCCCCTCTATAAGTGTGACATGCTCTGAACATGTAAAAGATAAAGGTAGAGGTAGTCCCTTGACATGAATGTCTAGTCGTAACCGACTGTAAGCATGCAGTGCTCATCTCCATTTCTAAGCCGAAGAGCCAGCATTGTCCGAGGTCTGCTCTGGTGGTCATGTGGCAAAGTGGTACCTGTTTATCTACTTGCATTTGCATGCTTTCAAACTGCTAGGTTGGCAGAAGCTGGGACTAGTGACAGGAGCTCACCCCATCATGCAGCACTCGGGCCTTGAACTGCCAAGCTTCTGATCTTCTGATCATCAGAATTTGTATCTTAACTGCTAAACCACATGAGTGGAATATTATGGTAGAGGTGGTGGGGTCTCGTTCCCTAGGATTTCTTCAAAAACGTGGCCAGACAGCTCCCTGCTGCTTTAGCTGGAGATCCTGCACTGAGCAGCGGGTTGGAATCCATGGGCTCTAGAGGCCCTTTCCAGCTATGATTCTATAAGTAGCTTTCACAACTAGTGAAATGCCTCTTTTTAAATTTATATTCATGGCTAGTAACAAGATGGTTTTCTAAAAATGACTTTTCTTACAGGCTGTTAGCATTGTTATTTTTAGCTGTTTTGCAAAGATTAGCATAACATTATTTAAAAGTTTTAGCTTTTTTTAATAATCACCAAGAAAGACTCGTTCCAGATTTCAGAATTCAGAGACATAGCCCTCGTAGTCTGGAATATCAGTATGCAAAGGGATCTTGTAGCACCTTTGAGACTAATTGAGCAAAGGGAGTTGTAACATAAACTTCCGTAGACATGGTCTATTTCCTCAGATGCATGGAGTCCATGGATGCTGTTCACTCAGTGCATCCAAGGAAATAGACCAGGGCGACAAATGCTTAGGCTACAACTTATTTTACTCAACTAGTCTCAAAGGTGCTGCAAGATCCCTTTGTTTGCTGAAAAGTGTTGACCATGCTAGCTCCACATCTTTTCAGCAAGCTCCATGAAACTGTGTGTGTGTGTGTGTGTGTGTACATGTACAGATATATAGAGGTACACTAGTTCCTTCACATTTGCTGAGGTTAGGGGCACAGAACTCCCATGAATGTTGAAAAACCACAAATACCTTGAGAGAACACCTCTCTAAAGCCCCATTCCCACTACGTTTTGATTTGAAGTGTGACATAGGCTATATGACCCTCATTCACACTTGAATCGACTTCCGATCCTCATTGGATCGATTAGTGGAGGAAAGGACCGGGTTAAAAGCAAATAGCCCGGGCTTTCCTGACACTAGTTTTAAAGTGGTCTTTTTAGGAAAACACGATTCTGAAGCGTGCTCAATAAGTGGGAACACTCGTCAGAATCGTGTGTTTGCTTTTGCAAAAGATTACATTTGCAATCAATTTTATGGGAAAACACACACACACACACATTTGGTCCTGGGGGGGGGTCCTTGGGGGGCCTGCCTGCCTGCCTTCCCCCCTTTCCTTCCTTCCTTCTATTTTTCCTGCTTTCCTTCTCTCCCTCCCACTCTTGCCGCCACCTCCGCTGCTGCTCCAGACTGGAGGGCTGCTTTTAGTCCCAGGCCCAGGCAACCCGGGGCTGTCGGCGTTCATGCTGCGCCGCTCTCTGCTACTGCTGCTGCTGCTCCCAGAACTCAGGGGCCTTCTGCCAGGGAAGGGAAGGCCCACTTGCTCCAGCAGCAGCAGCAGCAGCAGCAGCGGCACAGCAAAAAAGGCCGCCACCGCTGCCTCTGCCAGGCCCGTGCTGCTCCTAGCTGGGGAGGACGGGCCTTCTGGCGGAGTTGCTGCAAGGGCCCGTCAGCCCCAGGGCCGGCACTGGCCAAGCGGCACTTCCAGGACCGACGGGCCTGGCAGCAGTAGTAGCAGCCCTGCCGGAAGGCCTGTCGTCCCTGGCCAGGAGCAACACGGGCCTGGCAGAGGCAGCAGTGGTGGCCTTTTTCGCTGTGTCGCCGCCGCCGCTGCTGCCAGGACTCACGGACCTTCCATTCCCTGGCGGACGGAAGGCCCGTGGGTCCCGGCAGCAGCAGCAGCAAGCCCCGCCAGTCCCAGGTCGCAGCAGCGGCAGTGGCGAGGTAGGCAGCAGAGGCAGCGGAGAGACCTCCCCTGGTAAGGGAGGAAGGAAGGGCAAAGAAAAGGAAGGAAGGAAGGAAGGAAGGGAGGGAGGGAGGGAGGAAGGCCCCCCAAAGACCTGGACATTTGTGTGTGTGCGTGTGTGTGTTTTTTCCCCTTCAAAAAAATTCCCTTGTGGGAAGGTATGGGAGAGGATGACGGTCTGTCTCCTTCCCTGGCAGCTCCAGTGGGAATGACAAGCGTTCCATGCTAAACAAGCGGTTCCAAACAAGCCCCCTTTTCATAGTGTGAATGAGGGGCCTTTTGGAACTGCTTTCCTAAGCAGAGCAGAGCCTGGTTCCAATGCAGATTTTTCCACAAGTGGGAATGGTCCCTAAGATTCTCTAAATCCTCCAGTGCAACTCTGGTCAACATCTGCAACTCTGGTCAACATCAACATCTGACCATAGAGTTGGGCTGAAGGAGCTACAAATGCCTAGTGGAGTGTTCTCTCTAGGAATCTCTAGGTCCTTCGGTGTGACTTTTGGTTAAAGCTGACCATAGAGTTGCACTGGAGGACCTAGATATTCCTGGAAAGAAAATATTAATAAAATCATTAAATAATCGAATCTGCAAAAGTCAAAGCTGCAAATGTGGAGGGACAAGTGTATATGCACAGTTGGCTATCCACATTTGCAGCTTTGATTTTTGCAGATTTGATTATTGACAGATAATCCACCTCTCCCCTCCCTTTTTATTTCACTCTGTTTTCCTGCCATCTCTTTTCTAGGAATCTCTCAGTCCTCCAGCATCACTTTATTGTCAACTTCTGCCAAAAGTCATAGAATCATAGAATCATAGAATCATAGAAATTTAGAGTTGGAAGAGACCACAAGGGCCATCCAGTCCAACCCCCTGCCATGCAGGAACTCCCAATCAAAGCATACCCGACAGATGGCCATCCAGCCTCTGCTTAAAAACCTCCAAGGAAGGTGACTCCACCACCCTCCGAGGGAGTGTGTTCCACTGTCGAACAGCCCTTACTGTCAGGAAGTTCCTCCTAATGTTGAGGTGGAATCTCTTTTCCTGCAGTTTGCATCCGTTGTTCCGAGTCTTGTTCTCTGGAGCAGCAGAAAACAAGCTTGCTCCCTCCTCAATGTGACATCCTTTCAAATATTTAAACAGAGCTATCATATCACCTCTTAACCTTCTCTTCTCCAGGCTAAACATCCCCAGCTCCCTAAGGCGTTCCTCATAGGGCATGGTTTCCAGACCCTTCACCATTTTAGTCGCCCTCCTTTGGACATGCTCCAGTTTCTCCACATCCTTTTTGAATTGTGGTGCCCAGAACTGGACACAGTATTCCAGGTGGGGCCTGACCAAAGCAGAATAGAGTGGCACTATTACTTCCCTTGATCTAGAAACTATACTTCTATTGATGCAACCTAAAATTGCATTGGCCTTTTTAGCTGCTGCATCACACTGTTGACTCATGTTCAACTTGTGGTCTACTTGGACACCTAGATCCCTTTCACATGTTGTCTCATTCAGCCAGGTGTCCCCCATCCTATATCTGTGCATTTCATTTTTCCGCCCTATGTGTAGGACCTTACATTTCTCTGTGTTAAATTTCATTTTGTTAGCTTTGGCCCAACTTTCTAGTCTATTCAGGTCATTTTGAATTTTGATCCTGTCCTTTGGGGTATTAGCTACTCCTCCCAATTTCGTGTCATCAGCAAATTTGATAACTAGGCTCTCAATACTGTCATCCAAGTCATTAATAAAGATGTTGAATAGCACTGGGCCCAGGACAGAACCCTGTGGGACCCCACTTGTCACTTCTTTCCAGGATGAAAAGGAACCGTTGGTGAGCACCCTTTGGGTTCGGTCAGTCAACCAGTTACAAATCCATGTAACGGTTTCCTTGTCTATCCCACATTTTGCAAGCTTATTTGCAAGAATGTCATGGGGAACCTTGTCAAATGCCTTACTGAAGTCAAGATATACTATATCCACAGCATTCCCTTCATCTACCAAGCTAGTAATTTTATCAAAAAAAGAGATCAGATTTGTCTGGCATGACTTGTTTCTCTGAAACCCATGTTGGCTTTTTGTGATTATGGAATTATCTTCCAGATATTCACAGACTCTCTGCTTAATGATCTGCTCCAGAATCTTTCCTGGAATTGATGTCAGACTAACCGGACGATAATTGTTGGGATCCTCTTTTTTCCCCTTTTTGAAGATTGGGACAACATTTGCCCTCCTCCAGTCTGCAGGGACTTCTCCTGTTCTCCAAGAGTTCTCAAAGATGATTGCCATTGGTTCCGATATTACATTTGCCAGTTCTTTCAATACCCTAGGATATAGTTCATCTGGTCCTGGAGACTTATATTCATTTAGATTAACCAGGTATTCCTGTACTGTCTCTTTATTTATTCTGTGCTGAAATTCCCCTATTCTGTCCTCTGCCCCATCATCCTTAGGTTGGGCACCCTTTGCCTTTCCTGAGAAGACTGAAGCAAAGAAGGTGTTGAGCAATTCTGCCTTTTCTCTGTCTCCTGTGAGCATTTGGCCATCTTCTCCACGCAGTGGCCCAACTGTTTCCTTCTTCTTCCTTTTGCTGCGGACATATCCAAAAAAGCCCTTTTTATTGTTCTTAACGTCTCTAGCAAGCCTGAGTTCATTTTGCGCTTTAGCTTTTCTGACTTTATCCCTGCATGTACTGGCTATTTGTTTGAATTCCTCTTTGGTGATTTCCCCATTTTTCCATTTTTTATACATGTTCCGTTTAAAACTTAGCTCATTTGTAAGTTCCTTAGTCATCCATACCGGTTTCTTGAGACATCTCCCATTTTTATTCCTCATTGGAACTGTCTGAAATTGTCCCTTTAGTATCTCCCTTTTGAGGAACTCCCATCCATCTTGAACTCCCTTCTCTTTTAGTATTCTTGACCATGGGATCACCCCCAGTATTTCTCTAAGTTTATTGAAATCAGCTTTCCTAAAGTCTAGAATGCGTGTCTGACTATGCCTAGCTTCACCTTTCCACTGTATAACAAACTCCAGGAGGACATGGTCACTTCCACCTAAGGATCCCACCACTTGCACCCCATCAACTAGGTCTTCCCTGTTGGTTAAGATCAGATCCAAAATAGTTGATCCCCTTGTTGCCTCTTCCACCTTTTGGACAATGAAATTGTCTTCCAGGCAAGTGAGGAATTTTCTAGATCTTGAGGATAGCGCTGAGTTTGACTTCCAGCAAATATCCGGATAGTTGAAGTCCCCCATCACTACTACATCTCTCCTTCCTGATTGTGTGGTCATCTGTTCTAGAAAGGCATCATCCATTTCCTCTGTCTGACTTGGGGGTCTGTAGTAGACTCCCACAGTAACATCCCTGTTGTTTCCCTCTCCTTTAATTTTTATCCAGATGCTCTCCACCTGGCTTCCAGTATTGATTTCCTGGATCTCTTCACTGGTGTAAATATCCTTGACATATAATGCTATTCCTCCTCCTTTCCTGCTTGGCCTGTTTCTCTTAAAAAGGTTATATCCCTCTATTTCTATATTCCAGTCGTGAGACTCATCCCACCAGGTTTCAGTGATGCCTATTATATCATATTTCCCTTGTTGTGCTAGGAGTGCAAGTTCATCTTGCTTATTTCCCATGCTCTGTGCATTAGTGTAGAGACATCTAAGACCATGTGTCCCCTTTACTTGATGCCTGTGCATGTTTTTTTGGCTCCTATTGTTGGGTCCTTGCACTGTTTGTGTTCTTCCCTCTATGTCAGTTTGACTATTTTTTCTAGCCGTTTTGCCTTCCAAACTGCTGTCTCCCTTCCCCAGGTCGCTTAGTTTAAAGCCCTCCTGATCAGATTCTTCAGACTGTTGGCAAAAACGTTTCTTCCAACTGGCGTGAGATGTAGCCCATCCCTTGCTAGAAGTCCTTCCTCATGGTACCGCAGCCCATGATCCAAGAATCCAAATTGTTCTCGGCGACACCATCTGCGGAGCCAGTTGTTGATATCTGCTATTTTCCTCTCTCTTCCTGGACCATGCCCTTCTACTGGTAGAAGAGACGAGATGACAATCTGTGCGTCCATTTCCTTCAGCTTCTTCCCCAGAGCCTCGTAATCCCTGAAGGACTGAAGTCACACTGAAGGACCTAGAGATTCCTAGAGAAAATACTTCTGTAGCCATTTGTAGGTCCTCCAGCACAATTCCATGGACCACAGAATTGACCTGGAGAACCTGGGCAAAAGTAAGCGGATGAGTCCTCCCTTTGCCATCTTCATCGTCAGAGGAAGAGAGAGGCCTCCCAGCTCCATTAGGCCTAGCTTAAAGTAAGCGGATGAGCCCTCCCTTTGCCATCTTCGGAATGACTGTGTTTGGTTTATGGTTGTCAAAGCCAATTGTATATGTGGTGCCATTTAGTGGTGCATTCATTGGCACATTTGGCATCTTGGTTCAATTGTGCAAGAATGCTATTCAGCAGAAAAGCTGCTCAACCTAAGTAATGCACAGTCACCTTCAGTTCTGGTTTTGGAGGAAAGGCAGCCTGAAATCTCCTTAGAAGCCTCAATGACTGAGCAAGCCTGTCATACGCTGCACATATCATGAGCCAACGTACTGGGGAAAGTGGGAAGCAGTAACATAAGAGGAAGACTGCACTAAAGGTGGATCAACTCAGTCAATACAAGCCATAACTGCCCTGAGTCTGCAAGACCTGAGAAGAGAATGGGACTCTTGCAGGTCCTTCTTGCATGAGGTCACCATAAGATAATGATATTGTATCCTGATGGTACATAACCAGAAATAGATTTAATAACCAGTCATAGTAGTTTGAGTGTTGGACTTCAGGTCTTCCCAGCTCACCCATGAAATCCATTGAGTGACCTTGCATGAGTGACATACTCTCAGCCTCAGAGGAAAGCAATGGCAAAATCTCCTCTGAAGGAACCTGCCAAGAAAACCTCATTACGGGATTGCCTTACGGTCACCATAAGTCAGAAGTGACTTGAAGGCATACAACACACAATGTAAACAGTGAGTCAGCTATTGATTTTACCTTCTCCATCCATTCAGAGCAGTACTTCCCTTCTCTTTCCTCCACCTCTCCTCTCACTTTTTATCTCACTCTGTTTTCCTGCTGCCTCTTTTCATTCCTTTGTCTTTCCAAAATACAGCAGAACGTTGGACCATCTTAGGTCAGGCTGAGATCCACCAAACAGCTTGAATGACCTATATATCTTCAGGGAATAAGCCATCCTCTGCCTCCCCAAATGCTTCAGAAGAAATGTGGTAAAGACTTCTGTGAACTAAATACACTCTACTCTTGGTCTTTGAAAATGTCCACTCCATCTCTCTTCCCACTCTTCGCCTGCCCTAGCCCTAGAGATCTTACTCAATTAACCGTAGCAAGCTGGTACCTCCATCTGAAGGCCTTAAATGTTCTCTGCCACGCTACATTACCCAAGACTGACTGAACCCACTTCCCAGTGGTCTATCTGGCTGACCTGGTTTGCAGCTCAGCAAAGTTCTGCAGTCAACCTAAAGAACAGGGTTTCACTTTTTTCTTTGCAGGAAGAGAGTTTTGGAGAGGCATCCCAAGTACAACCCAGCTTTTGAACACCCCAAAACCCAGAATTACTCACTTGCAAAAAAAAAAAAAAAAGCAAGGGGATTGCAGTTCATGTGAATGATAGTCATCTGAAGATGGCTGTAAAAAATTGTGTGTGTATGTTCTCTCTGTCTCTTTTTCTTGCTCTCTGGCTGCATCCAGAAATAATTCGGTTTGACACCACTTTCACTGCCATGGCTCAATGCAATGGAATTCTGAGAATTGTAGTTTGTTGTGGCAGCAGAACTTTGCTACCATTCTCAGAGTTTCATAGCATTGAGCCATGGCAGTGAAAGTGGTATCAAACCAAATTATTTCTGCTGTGTGGAAGAAGCCCCCCCACCCATGAACACAGAATTTAGGCTCTGATCCTACATCATCCTATAAATCTACACTCCTGTGGCGATGCAGTGGTTGAGCTACACCAACCTTTTGCTGAATAACAGCAGCATCATGGAATGTGTTGTGCATCTGCAAACATGCTTCTTCTCTCCATGTGCAATTTTTCTGCAATCCTAGTAAATAAAGTGGCACACCAAAGTCACTACAAATACTTAGGCACCATTCAAGAATGATCCACTGTGTGCCCTGAAAACCTGTTGGTTAATTTCATCGAATTGGTTGTTGACAGGTGAATGAACACTCAGCTAAAATCTGTTTGATAGTCCAGATGGGACCAATGGTAGGATTTAGACCCACATTGAAAAGGTTACACTTGTGGTATACCACTTATGCAACCAAGATGTGGGTTGCACAACAGCTGAAGAATTACAACCCACACATGTAAGGGAACTCACACACATATAGATCACCAACAGGATTCCAGCCACAATTCCAGAGTCTTGCAATGCCTCAGTTTCCTCAGATTCCTGCCCATTTTCTGACCTAAAAGGGGGTGTATGAATTATCTCTCCTAGAAGCCTCTAAAGCCAATGGTTCACAGTTTAGATCAGGGTTGGGCAAGGTGTGGCCCCCCCCGGGTCAAAAATGCTCCAAAATTAGGAGTGTGGGGGACATTTCCACCAATTTAAGTGCCTGAAGGTTAAAAACTTTTTTTTACAAAAGTTAGCAACATACACACACAATCAGCCCTCCCCATTTGCATCATTGACTTTTGCAAATTTGATTATTCACGGATTTGAATAATACATTCTCTTTAAGAATCTCTAGTGCCTCCAATACAACTCTGTGGATATTATCAGATGGCCGATGAAACATCTTTGTCCAGTCCTTGTCCCATTCTTATAGTGCGATCGTGGTAAAATTTTCATATGATGTCACTTATCCCATCATTAACCTGTCCAGAGTGTGATTGACCGCGATTGCATGACTTTCAAACAACATTGCACAGACCCTGACATTGTAATGTCATTGTCCTATCATTGAAGCAGCATTGCCTGGCATTTTGCATTAATGGGAGTTCATATTAATGCAATGCCGCTTCACTGATGGGACAATGGCACTTTGATCTGAAAGCCTTTTGCAGGATTGCAGTCAAAGACAGGATAAGGACAAGGGAACAATCCTGTCCTTATCCCGTCTGTGTGTAATAATCTCCACAGGTCAACATCAAGCAGAAGTCAGGCTGGAGGACCTAGACATTCCTAGAGAGAGCATTTCTCTAGGCATTTCTAGGCTCTCCAGCTCAATTCTCAACATCTAGTAATTGTTGTCCATAAAGTTGTACTGGAGGACCTAGAGATTTCTAGAGAGGCATCCTCTCAGGTAAAAAAAAAATTAGTATTTTTGTTATTTGCGTTTTTTTCCACTTTCACAGGGATCCTGTGGTCATAACCCCACCAAATATGGAGGGCCCACTGTATGTATGTGTATGTGTATGTATGTATATAAGTGTGTATGTATATATATATATATTGCCTCAAAATGTCTTCTTGGGACCCAGGAAGGCCCCGAAATATGATGAGAATGCCCCTATGACAATTAAAGGGCATTTGGGGGCAAAAACAAGCAGGTACAATAGGGTCCAAGCAGGATACAATTGCACATGCAGCCTTCCTGGGGCACCAATGTAGCCCCCTAGCCTTCCACAGTTGTCTACCCCAGTTCATGGGAGGGTGCAAAGAGTTGTCTCTACCATTCATTTCAAAAATGCATTTTCCAGCATTTGGGAAACCTTGTCGGGAAGGATAATAGAGTAGCAAGATGTATACACCATTTGTTGTTAATGTCCTGATGTGTCCCAGAAGATTTTTCTGCTCAGAGAAATACATGGCTTGTTCCTGCAAAGCTGAGGAAATATTTTCATGCAGAAAATATGTTTCTATGCAGGAAGCAGTTTTCTGGATTGGAAATAGGGTTCTTCTGTTTTTAAAAAAACTGTTTTGTTTGTGTATGTAAAATCCCACATGTTTTTCTGCACAGAAATATCCTTCAGAATACCCCAGGATCCTCAATACGTGAAAAACACTGCACAAAAAATAGTTATTTTCTCCCAAAGTGAAAACTACATTAATTGCATGTGAAATATTTCCTTGTGTGTGAAATATTTGCAGTCCTAGTTCACATGGGCTCCCTCTACTGTTTTAACATCAAAAACACAAAACAGAAAGTGTATTTATGAAGGAACATGTTATAGATATTTTAGGTATGGCTCTGCCTTTCCTCTACCATCTAAGAGCCAAGCAGCATGGTAAGAAAAATGCACATTTCCTATAATTCCCTTCCACACTTGCTAATGAAGTTCATATTTACCTTGCAATGGCCAACCACAGAACAAAGCACACTAAATGCAAGATATCTGGGTGAGAAAAAGGTGCCTCACAAAATAACAAAATCTGTAGGATGGAGCCGTGGCAGTTAAAGTGGTATCAAACAGCATTTATTTCTACAGTGCAGATGCACTCTGAGCTAAGTAACAATAGGATTCTGTCTAGCTGCCGACAACAAATAACAGCAGCTATCTGCAGAATTTATTATGGAAAGCAAGACAGAGAGAAAAGGGAGAAGCAGATCAGCCCACCTCACAAGCCACCCCCAACATATTAAAGAAGCATAAATCTATATATTTCACATCAAAATGGAAAACATAAGATGTGGAGACTAATGAAAGATAGAAAAGAACATTGCTGGATACATTTTGGAAGAAGCTTTCAAGTGGTCTCTCAAGGATTCAAAGTTTTCCTTTACTTCTGTGAGGTTTACCTGACCTGATTCTTTCATTTCACGTGTGCATACTGTTAGTTTTAGATGCCGAGTTTGCTGAAACACAGAGGTAGAACTCAGAGGCATTGCTGTGTCAGTCTGGTATATCAGTATGCAAAGCCATCTGGTAGCACCTTCGAGACAGAGCAAAAGAAGTTGCTGTGTGAGCTTTCGTCCTTGCATCTGAGAAAACAGACCAAGAATGCATCTACACTATAGATAATTATTTTATTTATTTATACCCCGCTCTTCAGCCCTAAAGGCTATCAGAGAGGCTTACAATTATTATTTTAATTAGACGGTTCCCTGCCCTCAGGCTTACATTCTAAGAAGACACGACACAAAAGAAAAAGGGAAGAATGGTGAAGAAGGGGATCAGGTCCAGTAGTTCTTCTCTCCCTCTGAGGCCTGGACCAAGGCAGATGGACTGGAGGGAGGGCTCGGCTTCTTAATCTAGGACAGGCCCGATGGAGTTTGGCCTCTCCTTTCACTCCCTCCTAGGCCAGATGGTGTTGCCATGGAGAGGACTCTTCAATGATGCAGTTTCAAACCATTTTAAGTGCTGTAACTCCATCCTATGAAATCCTGGGATTGACAGTTTTAGCAATAGCAATAGCATATATATCTCTATACCACTTCATGGTGAACTCACCACTCTCTAAGTGATTTACAATGTGTAAACCAATTGTCCCCATCTGGGTACTACAAAAGGATGGAAGGCTGGGTCAACCTTGGAGCCCTGCAGGGATTGAACTCACAACCTTGTGGCTGCAGGACCAACATTTAACCACTGTAACTAGGGCTCCTTTCTGGGGTTTTTTGCAGGGTTTTACTAGTCTGCCAAAGAGGGCGGTATTTCACCAAACTACAAATCCCAGTGGCAGGATAGTCATCTTTAAATACAGTGCACCCATGCATTTGTGGGCATGCCATGCATGGCTTCCAGCCTACGTGGACCACACAGGGGGAACAATGGCGTGTACACTCACAACACATCCACCGCACCGTGCCAAGGGCTCGCACCCCATTATTTTCAATGAGGCACAAACATACAGGCTTTTCCCCTTATTTGGGGGGGGTTGTCCAGAACAGATCCTCCACATAAGGGAAGGATCCACTTTATCAAAAGAGATATCATGTAGAAGATGGAGCCAGCTTGTTTCCTGCCACTCCAGAGAGTAGGGAGCTTTTCACATGGCTTAAAAACCCAACTTACCCCTGTCGCATTGAAGTGTCTCTTGGGATAAAGTCAGGTATTGCCACATGCAAAATGCCACTGATGCCCACTGCCTAGCTGTATCCCAGCTAACTTTTGGCTAGAAGCCGCACTCAGCCAGCCTCTTTTCAAAACTGGGAAGCTCCCGGCTTTGCAAATCAGCCAGTTGAGCGCGGCTTCTAGCCGGAAGTTAGTTGGGTATCTCAGCAGATTCAAATTAGAAGAAAAGAAACTCCACCTACACATCTGGTCCTGGTTTACTGTAAGCGCTATTCAAGAGTGACCTAGACACCCTTGAGGTGTGTGGACCTTCCTGCAGCTCTTTAAATAGAGGTTGGATAGGCATCTTTGAAAAGTTCCTCTGTATTCCTACAAAGCAGGGAGTTGAATTAGCTGGCCCCTTGTAGCCCCTTCCAAAACTAAGATTCTAAGTTTCTATGAATTACTGCACCCAGAGTTCCTTCAGGTTGGAAGAAAACACTGCTTGTAGTTTATCATATATAACATTTAAAAAAACTGCTATGCCTGTCTAACATTGCAAAAGTGTTAACTGTCCATCCAACCCTCGTTGTAATTTTCATTTGCAAAATACTTCCCGGTGTACATCTACAGTGTTGAAATAATGCAGCTTAACATCACTTGATCTGCCATGGCTCCAACTTACAGAATCCTGGGATTTGTAGTTTGGTGATGGAAGGCAAAAGATCTTATAAAACTACAAATCCCACAATGCCATCAGATGGAGCTACAGCATTTAATGTGGTCATTAAACTGCATTATTTCTACAGCCAGGCCATGAAACTTTGCACTAGTCTCCCCTCAATATGGACAGATGTTACCCCACATACATTACTGAGGAAACCTTCATCCCTCCATCTGTAATGGTACAAATGCACAGTTTAAAGACAGATTCTCTGGTTTTCTAACAGATGCAAAGCAGGGCATCAGGGTTACTACAACTTTAAGCTATAACCATACTATCCAACATTACACAGATGAAAAAAACAGGACACATGGGGCCAAGCAACATCAAACTAAAAGAAAGATAGCAGAAGTTATGAAAGAGGAAGACCAGACAGGCTAAAAGAGGTTGCAGCAGTTTTCTTTTGCCTGAGCCTTCTGGGAATGATAAGATTCCACATCCTCCTCTCCTCTGGCCTTGCTGAGTTAATTGTGTGCAAACCATTTTTGCATTTTGGATTCAGTTTGCAGAAACTGAAATAAGCTGAGGAGAAAAAGGGAACTGGAGAGAGAGAGAGTGGACCATTTTAAAAGAAGCTGCAAAAGTAGGATAGCCAGAAATGACCCTGCCAAATTGGAACATTTGGAGAGTATCTATAACAACCCTTTTTGAAGCACCATCCAACAATTAGCAAACTGGTTGGGTTTAAGGCAATCATCCTACTCTGCAATTTTCTGTCTGTTCAGCAAGAAAAAAAATCCAAATTGTGTGCAACATGTGTTCAGAGTTACATCGGCTATCTTTACAAAAAGCAATGACTACTAACCAATACCACTGCTAACAATCTTCAACTTTATTATAACAAACATTTAACTTTTTATTTATATTCCTTAACCATTTTCCAAAATCACCCATAAATTCAGAGGTCTCTTTCACACTATGCAGTTATAGCCCTTGGATACAACTTTCAACTACCAGGAGTTCATCCTATGTAATCCTGGGATTTATAGTTAGCACAAGAGCTCTCGGGCACACAATAAAGAACACCTACAAAACTGTAAATCCCAATATTCCATAGAAGTGAGTCATGGTAGTAAAAGTGTTATCAAAGCACTATAGCTGTGGAGTGTGAAAGAAACCAACAGATTATCTACAGTCCACTGTTCTGCAAAAGGCCACCTACTTCACTAGGGTTTCTACTTTAATGGAGTAAATCGCCTATAGATTCAGGGTACAATTCAGCAGGAAAATGTACCACAGAAGTGGGAACCATACATCCCTCCAGATGAGGTTGAACCCCAGGATTCTTACTGAATGTCTATTCAGGCTATGGCTGCTGGGAAGTGCATTGCATCTCTCCTGGAGGGACCAAATTATTCCTATTCCAATTTACCATTGTGAACAGCATTGACATGGATGGAATCTGAGCAGGAGACCTTCTTGTTTCTCAAGGAAATTCCAGAGAAAGCTCAAGCCTGGCAGAAAAAGACAATTTAAAAATTTCTCCAGAGGTTTAAACATAGGGACTGGCATTCTGCTTGGGAGCTCTCTCTTCCTAAATGGCCTTATGCATGTGCTAAATTGAAAACTGAGTAGTTCTGCAACATCCATATTCATCAACAGGCTGCTATAATGTTACAACATATAGGCATACACTGCACAATGGTTAAGTGACCAGTGCACAATGGCCAAATGCTTAATGAGCACATCTGAGTATTGGCTTGGAAGGAAGAGTCACAGTAGTGCCTGATGCACATCAGAAGTTCCTGTTGTGCATTTGATCACCTTGGATGCACATCTTTGCAATGTACCAACAGGGCTTCACTGTGTTTCTGCAACTTATCTATGTGTTCATAAAGTCTGTGTTTTGTGACTGTGATGAAGGTTTTTCATTCATGGTTGAATGAGAAAGCAATGGTATGAGAAGTATACTTCTCCCTGGTTTTGCCTCTGATTGAACAGGTAGCGCAGGGTTTTGCACTGGTGCCAAAAACCTGCACAGTCTGTTTGTAAAGGAAGCGTTAAGACAAGCAGGTGCAAAGTGTCTCCCAATCCAATTTCAGTTCCTTTATCAAATGCTCTCCATATCTGGTATTAAATAATGGAGCTATGCTACCACAAATGCATTTTGCAAAGTGCTATTCAAGTTTCACTCTGTGGACTCTACATTCTCAGCTGTCAAAAGGAAGCAGAAAATGAGAACATCAAGTTTCCCTAAAGAAAAATAAGCATTGGGAAAAAGTGGGTTTTTCTTTCTTCCCCTTATTGAATTTACAGTTGAGACATTCAAAGCAATTGTCGTTGAGTAGGCCTTACAGTATTCCATGGGTTTCTGATTCCTTTTTCACAACAAATGGGCCGTTATAGTGTATCTTCCAAAAAAAAAAAAGAACCACTGACTTTGCAAAATGAAATGTAATGAAAGTGGCAATTCTGTCTCTCTGTGTGTTGTTATTTCTGCCAGCAGCTTTGGATTCGCAATCGTTGGGAAGAATGAAATAAACCAGAAATTGTGGTGGACAAAACACAGCTTCTGGGAACAAATGATGACTTAACGGTACTCAGTCTATTATTATCAAGAGTTTTTTAAAGGCTATCTGAAAATGTTCACCAGTCATTGGTGCATCTCACTCAATGGATCCACCAATGCTCTAGTAACTTTTGCGCATTGAATTCCATTTAATGCCAATTTGTTCATTTGCCAATGAATTTAGAGTCCTAAATTTAGGGACAGAACCAGAGCTTCTAGTGTCCAGTGCCACTGGGGTACATGGGAACCAGTTTCCCTATGCCTTTCAGCCCTATTGCCTAAACTGGAAGGCACTGGGAACAACAATTCCCATGCACCCTAATGGCAACCAATGCTCCTAAACAGGCCAAAAATCATTCAAGCCTGAAGGACTTTTGGCCTTTTTAGAAGCATTGGTTGCCATTAGGATGAACTATTTTGACCCTAAATACCCTCTATGACTTGTGGAAGCATTTTTGCCCTAGACAATTTTTGGGCCAGGGGGGTTCTTTTTAAAAACAGTAAGTGATCCAGAAGTCACTTTATGATTTTTATTTTTTTAAGTGCATTCCTGGGTCTAAAATGCCCCAATTACCCCTAGAGGACATCTGGAAGCATTTGGGGGCAAAAACATTTTTCAAAAAAAAATCATCCCTGGGAGAACCCTGGAGGCAACAAAAGAGTCCTAGAGGCTATATGTGACACATGGGCACCACAAAAATGCCTCCCAGGCCACCTCTTCCTGCTATAGATTCTTAAGCACCATCCTCACTTTTGCAACAGTGAATTTGTTGGAGGTTGACAGCAAAACCGAGTGAAAAGTTTTTCCGTGGGTACTCACATTCAAAGGTTCCTGGAAAAATTCTCAGTGGAAAAGGACAGAAGAGGAAAATGTCAGTCAAACTGTGAAATATTTCCTCTTCTCTCCTTGCTAAAACAACAATAACAATAACAACAACAAACCCTGAGTTGGCTCATAGATGCCATCCTGAAAAGCCCACCACACCTGCTGACCTCTGACTCATAGAGCAGAAGTACCACTGCATAAGAAATTTTTAAAAGCACACTTCAAATGCTGACATGACTAGTAAGAAAATAAGGAGCAATGATGAACTCTGTGAACATGATCTATCCATTTGGAAAATGTGAAGTTTCTTGGCATCTGGATGGAATGCCTTGGCATCCTCCAGTGCACCATGTGCAGCCTGAGTCAAGTTGGCATCACCGGAAGCCATTACATCAAAGACACATGACTGGAAGTAGACATCATCTACGGGCAGTTTCTCTTTGCACAGGCGGTGGGCCACCTCTCTGGTGATGTTGCCACCCTGGGGACAGCACGTGCTTCGAGAGACACGCTGGTTGAGTGGGCAGCTGAAAACACAGAGCTGCAAGTCTTGTTCATCCGTGAAAGAGAGGACCACCTCCTCAGGTGCTCGGATGGAGAATGACAGGTGCCTGGCGGCCTGGCGCACAGCAATGGTGGTGCCAATGTACACTGCTTGGAGCTCCACATGCTGCCCAGGTATGTGTTCATGAATAGTCAAGCTACTCCCTCCAGGTCTCTCGCCACCATTCACCGAGCCATCAATGAAAGCTGCTGGGAGGTTGTCTGCTTCGGCCTGGTAGATTTTTTCCTCAACACATTCTTTCATGTTCTTAAAGATGATGGTGAGCTGAAAAGAAAGCATAGAACCTAAGCTCAAGGAAGACACAACCACCCTAGACCAAGGATTGAAGTCTGCTTCCAGAGCCCTTCCTTGCATTCCTCCAAAGCATTTGATACATGCTGTATGAGGATGTGGAAGCAGGGCCTTTTCAGCCATGGCACCAAATTTGTGGAACACCCCACCCCCCAAACACTGGTTTCATTTAGTCACCAAGTAAAAACTGTCTTAAAGCCCCGAGTTAGCTCACAACGCTTATGCATTTGGTTATAAAAGAGTTTTAATTTCTTAAGCCCCTTTCTAACGGATTAGTTATATTTAATATGCTTTTAACCTATTTATTGTTAACATTTTAACAAGGTTGGCTGATTTAAACCACATTGTTTAAACCTTGGTTTAAATCAAATTACTTTTTTAAAAAAACACTCCTGCTGTTTGTTTGTTTGTTTGTTTGTTTTAACTGAGCATTCTTTAAAAAAAAAGACTGGCTATTATTAGTGTTTACCAACCCTCTTACTGGAACAATGCCTGTTTGAATTTAAACATTTTAACTTTAAGAGTTTATTGACAGTTCTTCATTGTTAGACCAGTATCCAGTGTCAGTTGCTTCTATAATTTATAGTTCAAGAAATGCCATTCAGAAATCAATTCTTCAGTTAAACCTAAGTTCAACCAAAACTCTAACTTCAAAACTTCCTCTATCTGAATAGCTACAGTTCCTTAACATATCTTGTCCTTCCCTGTTCCTCTATCCCAGTTGTGCTTAAGCAGAGGCTGGATGGCCATTTGTCGGGGATGCTTTGATTTGGAGTTCCTGCATGGCAGGGGGTTGGACTGGATGGCCCTTGTGGTCTCTTCCAACTCTATGATTCTATGATTCTATGATTCTACAGCTCCTAAATATGACTTGGCCTCCCTGTTCCTCTATCCTAACTGAGTTGAGCTACAGCTCCTAAATATGACTTGGCCTCCCTGTTCCTCTATCCTAATTGAGTTGAGCTACAGCTCCTAAATATGACTTGGCCTCCCTGTTCCTCTATCCTAATTGAGTTGAGCTACAGCTCCTACATGTGACTTGTCCTTCTCTGTTCCTCTATTCCAGCTGAGCTCAGCAACAGCTCCTCAATGTTACTTGTCCTCCTTCCTATTCCTCTGTCCCAGTTAAGCTGAACGACAGCTCCTTGATGTGACTTCTCCTCCTTCCCAGGCCACCTCCATTTGGCCTTGACCAAAGTAAGATGAAGAGCCATCCCTCCAGCCCATCTGCCATGGCCATGGCCCCAGAGGGAGAGATGCTCCAATGAACCTGATCTCTTCCCCACCACCATTCCCTTATCTTTTTGTGTCATGTCTTCTTAGATTGTAAACATGAGGGCAGGGAACTGTCTAATTTTAAAAAATTGTAAGTCACTCTGAGAGCCTTTGTGGCTGAAGAACAGGGTATAAATACTCAAAATAAATAAATAAATATCCCAGTTGAGCTCCTCGGCATGAGTGGTCATTCCCTGTTCCTCTGTCTCAGTTGAGTTGAACCACAGCTGCTCAATGTGACTTATCTTTCCCTGTTCCTCTACCGGGTTCTCAGAGTTGTTTTTACTTTGGCTGACTCCTTTTAACAGGAGTCCTTTGGAAGGATCTCTTCTTACCTTGCTAATGCCAGTGGCACTTGATCCTTCCACAATGGAAGAACTAGTGGCCTGGACAAACAAATAATGGTTGTCTAGGAGAGGCCAAGATCCTTCTACTCGGCAGGTGTGGAATTCATCACTGAAGGTCCGGATGTGTGGGTCTCCAAAAATGGCACAGTGCTGGTATGCAGGGGACTGCCTGTGCTTATGGGCAAAGTTCTTCTCATAGTCACAGATATCTGGGGATGCAAAGCCTGGTTGGTGGGGCGCTGGAGCAGGAGGTCGTGGTGGTGAAGTTGGTCCTTCTTTGGAGCAATTGTTCTGAATCATGAGGTCTTCAATGGCGTAGACTGCTGAGTGGTAGGCCAGGTTGCCACGACAAGTGTGGGCTGTCTTCCGGGTACAGCTGGAGTAGGAACGCAAAGCTTCACAGAGCATGGCATTGCGGTTGGGACCCTGCAAATTCTCCATGGCAGTCAGATAGGCAGAGTTGCAGCGGGAAATCTTGCAGTGGGATCCAACTGTGGGAGGATTTTTAAAAAGTACCTACCATAAGTACCTTCCCACTAATGGGTAAAAGGGGTTTCCATCTTTGGCAACAAACTCCTCCCCAAGATTAAACTCCAGAAAGGGAAGCCAATCTGGTCCTCCACAGCTGGAGAGGGTCTCAAGGTGGCCCCAGTTTCCAATACCCGTGAAACCCTAGACCAGTGGTACTCAAACTTTGGTCTTCCAGGTATCTTGAACTTCAGTTCCCAGAAGACCCAGCCAGCTCGGTCAACAGTCAGGAATTCTGGGAACTAAAGTTCAAAACATCTGGAGAAACAAGATGGGAACCACTGCCTTAGACGATAGGTGGGCAAAGCACAGTCCAGAGATCCAAACAAGTTTTATAAATTGCCTCTAAATGCCTGCTAGGGGACATCTGGTGCCATGTTTTAGGCCCGGGAGAGGTCTTTTTCTAGGAAACAAGAATTGACTTCTGGTCATTTTTCTGTTGATAAAATGGCAACCAAAAACATTGTGAAAATACCCCCACAGCCCATAGAGGTCATTTTGGGCAAAAAACTGGTTTTGTGGGTGTGAGATGTGATGCATCTCTCCAGCCTCTTCTAGTTGCCCACTGCTGCCCTAGACCAAAAGTGGGCAACCGACAGCAGAGACATGTTCACAGCTTCATGACACTGTGTAGCTAAAGGACAGAATAAGTTGTGGGACAGGTAGTATCTTTGTTCAACAGAAGAGCTACATCTTCATGCCTGGGAAAGATCCAAGTGGATGTTAAGGAGACAACAAGTAGCTCATAGGACTCTAAATCTTTGAGGAGATGCTAAGCCTTCAAGAATGAAGGACTGGGGGGGGGGGGGGATGCCCTAAGCCTGGCATCCTTGTAATATCTATCAAAACTGCACTTCCATGCCATGTGAACTAAGGATTATAAGTACAATATCTTGACCAAACACAGGGCTCTGACTAACATCTTCTCTTTTTTTCCCCGGTATCATTTTTAACACCTTTTCCTGTTGAAGAAGCCAGTGGAGCTTTGAAAGCTTGCAACATGAATAGTATGCATTTTGCTTGGTCCAATAAAGATATCACTATTTTATAGATTCTGGATGATGCTGTACTTTGCTATATGGCCAACATGTCTACCCCTGGATATGTACTTGATATGTACCTTAAAAAGTAAGGTTTCCAAACTCTGGTAGCTGACTTAAAACATTTAATTACATTGATAGTGTTTCTATTGCTGTGTACCTTTCCAACTTATAGTGATGCTAAGACAGATCTATCACAGGATTTTTTGGCAACGTTTCTCCAGAGAGGGTTTGCCATGGCCATGCCATGCTGAGAGAGTGTGACTTGCCCAAGATCATCCAGTGGGTTTCCATGGCTGAGCAAAAATTCAGACCCTGGTCTCTAGAGTGGTAATCCAGCACCCAAACCATTACACCACAGTGGTTCTCAAATTTAATTATATTTGCAGTTTCATTTGGTTTTAACTTTTTTTTGTCTGCTTTTTTGCTGGCAATGTGTTGATAACTGAACTTGTTTTAATTTTGGCAAGCCACCTGAGTCCCAGGGCTGGGGAAAAGGCGGGCGATATAGATATCTCAGCCTTCCCACATTAGCCTTCCCACATTTCTGTTCCAACTGCCTCTATCGCATCAGAACTTCCTCTGCTTTAACAACCTTGGTGTTGTGTCTCTTACCTTGCCTACACAACAGGAGAAGGATACAGATTTTAAGGAAGAATGACGGATTTGCTAGGTGGCATGGCCTCACAGACCCAACCGATTTCATCATCCTGCTCCATCCAGTGATTACGGAAGTCAGGCACACACGTTTCTAGTCCTCACCCTTTTGCCGGCTGCCTTGCTGAGAGATAAGCACAGACAAATCACCCTGTAAGACCCTTCAGACAAACTCCATGCATCTGAATCTATGACTGTCCAACCTATACAACATTTGTTCAGACTCTCAGTCTTCTATTCAAAAAGAGAAAACCAACAAATTTCTAGTCCTTACTTTGACTAGAAATTTCACAACATTTCACAACATTTTGGTATATACATTCTGGGCGCCGCAGTCCAAAAAGTAAGCTCTGACCAAAAACTACTACTACTATTACAAATATTATGTATTTATACAAATCATCATCATCATCATCATCATCATGTTTATTTGTATTCTGGTTTTTTCCAAAAACTGGGACTCAGAGCGGCTTACTATGGAACACTACAATTTTAAACATACAAAAGTGAAGCATTAAAATAGAACTTAATTATTACAATATTAAAACAGATTACTCATTAAAAGAATAAAATACAGTTTAAAAAGAAAAAAGTTGTTGTTGTTATTATTATTATTATTATATTTATTTGTCTCTAGCATGGTGATTCCATTCTGACTGCCATGCCTGCATCCTATGAAATCCTGGGATTTGTAGTCTGGAGAGAGACTGGAGTGATTACAGAGAATTAAAAAAAACTCCCAGAACTACAAATCACGAAAGTTAAACAGGGATCAAAGTGCTAAAATTGTCCAGTGTGAAAAGGGAGTGGATTCTCTTATCCCGCCTCGGCCAGATACTGCTTACCTGAACAAGCCAAGAGGTAGCTTTGCCAAAGAGCAGATTCTTTCTGACCCAAAGTGCCAGAAAGATTTAGAAGCCTTTACTGACCAGTTGCATCCCCCCTTGAGTTCTTTCCCTCATAATCCCAACTCAAGAAGATGCATTCACAATCAGAAAATCATCTCAAACAGGATTTTTCCCCTATATTTCAGCTGAGATGCAAGGTCCTTGGCTCCCTCAAAGACAAAGTATTTTCTCCTCCTCTGGGGCTTCCAAAACCTCTAAAACCAGAAGAAAGTAGAGCAGGAAGACAGCCAGCAAACACTTTTCACATCTGCCAAGAGCCAGTTTCACATAATGCCTTCCTCCACCATGTTGATGGAGCATCCAGCACCAACATCATCTGCTTCATATTCTGGAATCGTTGAGATCTTGACTCATACAGCCCTCATCCAGAAAGACCTCTGCTTCCAATCTTCCTTTCTTTCCCAGACCTACACAGTTTACTCCAATCCCCACATCCATTGCCGGTTCAGGGATAACATTCCCAAGCCACGAGTGTCTCAATAGTCTGTGTGCATTCGGTGTGAGACCGTGACCTTTCCCTAAAGTCAGCAAACAATGACACAAACTTTGTCCCAGCTTCTGGACACACAACAAGAGCTAATGATCAACTCACTGATCCCAGGTCATATGTAGTGCCCCTTGTGCCAGTTGGCTCCAGAGCTAAATTATTCATCTTTGTTGCTGTTGCCCTCGAGTCATCCCCAACTCATGTTGACCCTGTGGATGAGACATCTCCAAGACCCCCTATCCTTTACTGCTCCGCTCAAGTCCTGTAAATTCATACCCATGGCCTCCCCAATTGAGTCTATCCATCTAGCAAAGGGTCTTCCTTTCCTTCTTCTTCCTTCCACCTTTCCTACCATTATTGTTTTTTCCAATGAGTCATGCCTTCCCATGATGTGGCCAAGCTACAACAACCTCAGTTTGATCATCCTGGCTTCCAAGGGGACTTCTGGCTTGATCTGCTCTAGGGCCCGTCTGTTTTGTTGCTGTTGTTGGTTTGGTTTGGTTTGGTTTGGCTGTCCACAAGATCCTCTGCACTCTTCTCCAGCACCACATGTTGAGTTGATTTTCTTCCTATCCGCTTTCTTCACTGTCCAGTTCTCACATTCATATATGGCAATGGGGAATACCATGGCTTGGATGATTCTATCTTTCATGCTCAGCTGTGTATCTTTACATTTTGGGATCTCCTATAGTTCTTTCATGGCTGCCTTTCCCATTCCTAGTCTTGTTCTGATTTCTTTACTGCAGTCTCTACTCTTATGAATGTTTGATCCATGACACTGAAACTCTTACTATTTCAGGGATAGTATTTCCCCTTAGGAATATGTCCACGCCCTGAGATCTTCTTACTCCCACCCTCTTAGTCCTACCACCTTCACAGGCATGGCTGGTAGGGACCCCAGCAGTGACACTAGGAGGGTGCAGGGAGTGCGGACTGCACCAGGTAACATCCTAAGGAGGGGTGAAACCATTGCCACCAAACATCTGCATTTGGGCAGAAATGGGTTGTGGCTTTCACCTGCATCCCTTTAAAATGCAGTGAGTGGGGAAGGCTCAGTGGGAGGAGAAAGGAGAGGCCCTTGCTTTTTTTAAAAAAAAACTAAATTTGAAATTCAAATTAATAAAAATAAATGTTATATTCTTTTTTAAAAAAATTAAAAATGTCACATCTTACCAAATTTCCACTTTCACCACATGAAACTATGTATCTGTAAATACATTTTGCCTGTGTGTATGATACTCTAATGCAGTGTTATAACTTTAATGTTGCAAGTTATTGATGTCACAACTCATACCGCTACATTCAGTGATATAGAGGAATTATGATTTGTGAGTGAGTAACACTGGTACAAAAAACATGGCTAAGGATTCTGTATGGGGTGGCATGGGAGGAGATTGATGGGGGGGGTTGACACCATGCATTACCGCACCAGGTGACGCCAACGGGCCTAACCCCATCACTGATCAGCATGGGTTTTTTAATCTAGTCTTTGGGTCATAAGTGGCCTGGGTCCTGCTTTAAGAACTAGAAACACTCAGCCTGGGCACAATTTCCTAGGGTTTGGCTGGGATCTGGAAACTGAATCTGTGGAAGAGGAAAAGGAGGGCTGAGGGATGCTTAAACCCCCTCCCCATTGCTGACTTTTGAAATGAATTTGGGGCCATAAATGTGCTTTCAGTGCTAGGAAAAATCAGGACAGGGAGAATTCTATGCAACTTTGCTAGGGACTAGAATTCACAAGGCATTCTTTGTAACACTGGGGCTATATCCGCACTGCAGAAATAATCCAGTTTGGCAGTCAACATTGCCATGAGTCAATGTTATGGAACTCTGGGAACTGTAGTTTCATGAGGCACCAAAGTCCTCCTACAGAGAAGGCTAATTATCTCACAAAACTACAAATCCCAGAATTCCAAAACACTGAGTTATGGCAGTTACACTGCTGTCAAACTGGGTTAATTCTGATACACAATTTCCTATCTGGGTGTTTTGGGTAACATTTTAGGTACAGATTCTCTCTCTTTTGGCATGAGGGACTGGACTCTCTAGCCCTCAGAGTTCCTCCCCAACTCTAGATGAGCCTCTCCTGTCCAGCCACAAACTTTGATGAGTTTGCAGCCCTTCTGAGCAGTCTGCCAGCCAACAATTTGCACCTTAAAGAAAGCAAGCATCTCTCTATAAAGGATACTGCAAACCTGATTTATCATTCAGCCCTCCAAGATGCAACTGAACTGCACCTCCCAGCATTGTTCACCATTGGCAATCCTGGCTAGGGCTGATGGGGTTTGCAGTCCAACAACAGGTGGAGGTCTGAAGGATTCACACCTTGCTTTTAGAAGAAAGTCCTACAGAGCATATGTGTCTGGAGCAGAACTCACGCTGCCCTCCGGTTATACCTGAATAGCAATTCCCGCCATGCCTTACCAATGACTGTGGGAACTGAGGCCCAACACTTCTGGAGGGGACCATGGTTCACATCCCTGATCTAGATACTCCCAAAACCTCTTTTTGAAGATAAGCTCTCTGTGTACGATGTGTCTGTGTGTGTGCCTTCAAGTTGCCTGTCAACTTATGGGGACCTTCTCAATTTCATCAGGTTTTCTAAGGTAAGAAGTCCTCAGAGATAGTTTTGCTAGCTCCCTCCTCTGAAACAGAGCCTACAGCACCTGCTCCTTATTGGCGGTCTACCATCCAATAACCAACATCGCTGACCTTGCTTAGCCAAGATCAGACAAGATCTGGTGCCTTTAAGGTACAAGACCATTGTGGTATGATGGTTCCAGTACTGGACTAAGACCAGGGTTCAAATTTGCTCAGACAAAGAAACCCACTGGGTCACAAGTCACACTCTCTAATCCTCAGATTATTGCAATGGCAAAACCCCTCTGAAGAATCTTGCCAAGAAAACCCCATAATAGTGTAGCCTTGAAAGCAAACAATAACAATAACAAACATGTATATACTTAACAGAAGAGAAGTCCCTGTAATGGGCTCACCGTTGTTGTTACACATTTTGAAGGTATTTCTGACTCTAAGATGAATCTACGACAGAGTTTTCTTGGCAGGATTTGTTCCAAGGGGGTTTGCCCTTCCCTTCCTCTTTGGCTGAGAGAGTGTGACACGCCCAAGTTCACTCAGTTGACTTCCATGGCCAAGCAGGGATTCAAACTCTTGTCTTCCAGAGCCCTAGGCAACATTCAAACCAAGACAACCATGCTGAGACTCATGGGTTCACAGGCTGGGATTCATTTCTCTATGAATGCAACATGAATTATATGAATAGTTAACTGAAAAGCTCTTAGGTTCAACCACCATCCCTAGGGAAACTCCAATGCCTATCATCCATAACTCACCCTCCTCCAAGTTCCCAACCATCAGTATTCCTTCCTCCAAACCAAACACCTGAAAGAGCTTTACAGATTTGCAAGAGCCAGGAGGAGTCAATATTTTAACCCCAGAAAACTGGAACAAATCCACACCTCCCTCCTTCATGTCTTGGGGAGGGGGTCAGATTTACCATAAATTTCACAGAAGCACTTGAAACTCAGCAACCCTACAGCTACTCTTGCAAGGAGAGAGCAAGGAGTGGAAGGCCCATCAGCTAAGATCAGTCACCTGCTACTCAGTCTCAAAGAAAGATGTGAAAGTGAAACCACTTGCTCCCTCCTGCAGCTGGAGACTGAAGGATTAGCAATGCCTCTTTTAATTTTGACTCTGCCTCTCTTTAAAGGGAAAAAATAGAGTAACATTCTCTTTAAAACCTATCCAAGGAGAGTAGTGTTGATCATACAGCAAAGGAGAATCACATCCAAAATCCACAAAACAGTGATACCTTTATGGGAACAACCAAAAGGCACAAAATACATGATTCAAGTTTTCAAAGCTCCCCAGGCTTCTTCGTCAGGCAAAGCTTGCATCGTGTATTTTGTGCATTTTGGTTGGACCCATAAAGGTGTCACTATTTTGTGGATTTGGGATGTTTTTCCCTTTAAAGAGAGCTAGAGTGTGCTGGTGCTTTGAATGTTGGACTAGGGGTGCAGCTACAATGTCGAAATGTTGGTGGATTCTATGCTAAAAATATAGACTGGGACATAAATTGTGATTGTATTTGCAATATTCAGTTTTAATTGGCCCCATAGAACCCAGAAAGTGGTACAATAATACCCACTTTATCTGCAGGGGAGACATTCCAAGTGGATGCCTGAAACCATGGACAGTACCGAATCCTATCATAGTAGTGTTTTCAGACTGCAATTAACTGAAACCACAGACAGCAAAACTGTGGGTAAAGGGGAACTACATAATATTTTCGGACTGTGGCTGATCACAGGTCACTGAAACTGCAGAAAGTGAACCTGCAGATAAAGGTAGACTGCTAAGCATTGGTATTGAGTGGAAGAGTGGAGCAACTCAGTTACCATCTAATTATATAAGTGTTTATTGTATATTGTCAGCTATTGTTTTGAATTAATTTTATTTGTCCACCCCCTTAAAATCCCATTTGGGTTGTTCTGATTCTGTACCTTCGCATCACTTCTGATTTATGGAGACCTTCTGCTAAGGTTTTCTTGTCAAGATTTGTTCAGAGGGAGTTTGCCGTTGCCTTCCTCTGAGGCTGAGAGAGTGTGACTTGGAGCAAGGTCACCCAGTGGGCTTCCGTGCTCAGCGAAGATTCAAACCATAGTCTCCTGATACAATCCAGTCCTCAAAGACGTAATAATTCAATGCTGAAACCATGACAATGCTGCATGGTGTTGGAATTTTTTTAATATTCTAAGGAGTTTTGCCCCTTACCTTCCTCTGAGGTTCAGAGAGTGTGACTTAGAAACAAAGAATCATAGAATTCTATGCGAATTACTGAAGGTCTCGCAATAGGTTGAGGAGCAATTTGGACCCTAGTCTCCCAGAGTCCTGGTCCAACAGTTAAATTACTACACCATGCTGGTTCTCTTGTGCTGTACCTTGAAGTTATTTCTGGCTTATGATGACCCTCTCCTTGGATTTTCTTGGCAAGATCCATTATTCAGAGGATTGCCTTCCTCTAAGGCTGAGAAAGTGAAACCTTCCTAAGTTTACCCTGTGAGTTTCCAGGGAAGAGGGATTCGAACCCTAGTGTCCCAGAGTGCTAGTCCAACACCCAAACCATAGCAATGGCAAGTACATTTCTGCACTGCTTATCAGTGCACTTAAGCACTCTCTAAGCAATTTACAACTGTAAGCTAATTGTCCCCAACAAGCTGGGTACTCATTTTAGCGACCTATGGAAAGATGCAAGGCTGAGTCAACCCTGAGCCCCTGACTGGTATTGAACTCACAACCTTGGGGGTTTGTGAGTGGCTGCAGTACAGGCATTTAACCACTCTGCCACCATTACACCATGATGGCTCAAGAGTTATTCAGAGATGGTTTGCCGTTGCCTTCCTTTATGGCTGGGAGAGTAGGACTGGCCAAAAGTCACCCAGTGGGTTTCTATGGCTGAGCAAGGATTCAAACTCAGGTCCTCCCGAGTCCTAAACAACTCTGCTGGTTCTTACAAGATATAACATAAATGTTTTTATAAATAAAATACAATGTGAGACAACTGAAATAGCCAGCAGCTGGTTCCGTAGTGCGTGGAGGACATGGCGAACACCGCAAGTGAACTTTGCTGCTCAGCTTTCATTTCCAAGCTGAAAAACTCAGAAGGACTTCATTTCTGCAATTGCAGTTCTGCTAGGACAGAGTGAACAGTTGGCTAGCCACCTGCCCTCTTAATTCCAGCCAAAAGAAACTGTCGCTGAGCCTGTCGGCACCCAGCAGAGACAAAGACGCCAGGCAGCTGGCAAAACTGCCACGACTGACCTTGGTGCTGGACCTGATCCAAAGTATGAGAGAAATTCTAAAAAGCATCCTCCTCCTCCTCACTCAAACAACACTTTCCCCAAGGAGTTGTGACTTTTGCTACAACAAGAAGGAATGGGTACCTGGATGCCCTTGATGAGCAATGGCGTTCACCTGGAAGAGGAGGATTATACATTTGGACTTGAGACTGCAATGAGCATTTAGCAATAATCAAAAAGGATCTGCCTCAAAGTCCTGGACTTGGAATTGGTGTGGCCAGACCATGAGCATCACAGACCCTTAGATTTCATGGCCAAACTCTGAAACCTAGGGACAGTGTCTGGTATTTTGGTCAGACCTCACTTAGAATATTGTGTCCAGTTCTGAGCACCACAATTCAAGAAAGATGTTAAGAAGCTGGAGTGTGTCCAGAGGAGGCTGACCAAAATGGGGAAAGGTCTGGAAACCATGATTAGCCCTCTCAGAAGAGGCTAAGGGAGCTGGGTATGTTTAGCCTAGAGAAGCAAAGATTAAGGGATTAAGAGGATGGAGCAATCTTGTTTTCTGCTGCTCCAGAGACAAGGACACAGAGCAATGGATGCAAGTTAGAGGTTCCAGCTCAACATTAGGAGGAACTTCCTGACAGAGCTGTTTGACAATGGAAAACACTCCCTCAGATAGTGGTGGAGTCTCCTTCTTGGAGGTCTTCAAAAAGGCCTGGATGGGCAGCTGTCCGGGATGCTTTGATTGTGAATTCCTGCATGGCAGGGTTGGGCTGGATGGTCTTTGTTGTCTCTTCCAACTATATGGTTTTATTAATTTACAATTTATTAATAAAACCAGGGCCTTGTGATTAAGCATTGACTACAGTTGCTCAGATTAAGCTATCCCAGGGTTTTCTTGGCAAGATTTTTTCACATGGGGTTTGCTATTGCCATTCTCTGAGGTTGAGAGAGTAAGACTTGCCCAAGGTTACCTAGTGGGTTTTTTATGCTGGAACAGAGACTGGAAACCTGATCTCCAAAGTCCTAGTACAATGCTCAAACCACTGCACCACACAGGCTCTATATTGTATATTTCATATATGTTATATATCTCATATATCTTATGTATCTTATATCTATATAAAATCTATATAAGATCAATATATACCTAAATATTTATACAGAGCATAAAATCTGGAAGCCATCTTTGGCCCACTCTGGGAGAAAGGCGGCATATAAATGAAGCAAATAAATAAATATAATAAAGTCATTTGTCCCCAAAGGCTTTTGTATAAAGCCAAGTTTTAACTCAGTGGCAAAATGAGTCCAATGTCGGTGCCCCTTGGACTTCCAAAGAGAAGTACAGTCGGCTCTCCATTTTCACGGGGGGATCATAGGCTTGAATGGGGTGCGCCCCCGCAAGTACACGGGAGGCACACACCAATAGGCATGCCCTATTGAGTATAACAGAGGCTGCCCCTTCATGAATAATCAAGAACACGGATCGCAAGTCTGCAAGAAAGGAGGAGTGACTGTAATTCCACAACCAGGGTGCCACGGCTAAGAAGGCGCTCTACCATTCCTCCTATGGTGAATTGCTCCCACAATGGGACACAGATTTCAGCAGATCTCAGTCCTTGGATAGGTATATAAGGGAGAGACACCCATTCAGATATCGAGGCCCCGAGCTATATAGGGCTTTAAATGTCATTAGAAGCACCTTGAATCCAAGTTCAAGTTTATTCTGCATTAGTCAATCAGGCTTTTGCCTACAACCATAAAAGCCAACTACTCTCATACTCAAATATAATTAAGATACAATAGTTGAACTGGTAATAAAAACATACAAAATAGGCCTTAGGTTATATCTTGTCATCAGACAGGTTAGAAGTTTCTCTCTTTATCAGCGCTAACTTGACATATTTGGCCGTTCAATAGGACACATAAAAGTCAGCTCCTGCTAATAAAAATGTCAGGTTCTTTGAGGGGATAGCATCTCTAATATGAAAAATAAGAGGATTAATCCAAGGTATTGAGTTCTTAAATCTAAATACAAAGAACATTCCAGGAGAAATAACATAAATCCTCTGTCTTTCTACAGAAATATTGGCACTGTGTATAGGGTATGCCATCATATCGCCCTTTGGCTTCCATCACATGCAAAGTATTCAGTCTGCACTTAGTTAAAAGGGTCTTAAGGGCATGTGGGTAAATAGAGGCTAAATAAGAGTGCAATTTTCCAGGATAAATAGTAAAGTTCTTAGATAATATAACAGTTAAACTCTAGTGCAGCATTTTCCTAGAGATCAATATCAACTAAATGCCTTGCAACTTCTAGCTGGGCACTGCTATAACCTTTTGCGACCAAATAGCTCACTGAGAATCTCAAATTAGATACAACGGGACAAACTGGAGCCCATGATTCTGGGCCCATTTCTTCATATGCCATTAAAATCAAAGGGGAAACCATATGAAAAAAATATTTTGAGTCAATACTAAATGGCTGCTTTCTTGGCCAAGATTTTAACTGAGCGTCCTGCGCAAACCATACCTATAATGGCCTTGGGGAAAGATTTGGAAATTCCCAGAGCTTCCACAACAACTGTGGCTATATCTTGCTCTTACAGAGCACAAGACAGGGCACACAAATCCTTTGTGTACCAAAAAAAAAAAATAGCATTAGCTGCTATATTGGCTAATGCTACAGTGGCTTTCAAGTGTGAGGACCAGCATCCAGAGTAATTACATGTATTTAAGCCAGGTATTTATAGTTGCTAACTTGCACCTGTTGTTGGTTATAAAGCTGCCATCAATATCCAAACACCATGCATTTGGTTTTTGAATAGTTTATGTTGTTAACTTGGACTTCTGGCAACCCTTTGAATGAGGCATCTCCAAGACTCCGTGTAGTCAACAGACCTGCTCTGTTCCTCCAGACTTACGACCATCTCCTCTTTGCTTGAGTTTATCCATCTGGTGTGTGGTCTTCCTCTCTTTCTGCTATCCTTTATCTTTCCAAGCTTTATTGTCTTTTTTAATTAGTCATCTCTTCTCATGACATGGCCAAAGTATGCCTACACAAGCCCACCTGTGTATAAGAAAGAGCAACGGCATCGTCAGCATATGATAAGATGAAGATATCTTTATCTTTCAGGTGAAGGAGGAAGAACATTGTACCTAATAACAAAAAAAAAATCATTAATGTATAGATTAAATAAAAGAGGGGCTAACTAGCACATTTGATGAACACCCTTATTAACAGGAATGACTTCTGAGAGATTGCTTTTAGCCATTATTTGAATATATAAACTGGAATTATTATACAGCTGCTGAATTCTCTTTAACAGCCCATGGTCAATATTGAAAGGACCAACTTATGCCACAAATGTGCCCATGAGATAGGGTCAAAAGCTGCCCTGAATTTGAAAAACTTTTCCCATTCATGTGTAGAAATTGCATTGTCTATATAAGGATCCCTTGTGCATTGTACAAAAGATGCAATAGGCCAGAATGTGGATCTATCCTTACATACCAGACAATTTCAGCTCAGACCATTGTGTTAAAAAAAAATAAGCATCTTTCTTCCTTTAAATCAATTTTTATAAGATTTCTACAATTCTTTTTTTAGAAAGCTAGGAAGTGTAGCTACAATTTAGGTTCTTGAGTATTTTGTACGGCCTTTCCCATTGCTTTTTTGTTTGTCTATATTCATCATCAAACCATGATTAAAATTTCTAATTTCTTGTTCTGTCATGTTTCGTGAAGTAGAATAGGTTGGAGTGCAGAGAGTATTGGAGAACTGCTGTCGATTGCCTCCTCAGCATCAGTTGATTGTAATAATGTGTCTTTCAGTATTGAAAGTTGTTAAGATTTCAGCAAAGAGACCAAGGCTGCCAGATTCACATTTACCCTTTTTATACGATACCTTGAATTCAGACCAGAAAGGAACTGGCAGCCAATGCAGTTCCCTTAAGACGTAGTGTTAAGTAGTCTCTAAAAGCTTTTCCTCTCCTGTGTCTAGGTGTTTCATTTTTCACTAGCTGCAGCTTCTAAGATGTCTTCAAGGGCAGCCCCACATAACTGCATTGTGGTAGTCTACCAGAGAAGGAATTGATTCAATTGGTCTGATTGGGACTAACTAATAGGATTCAGACCCAAGATTCAGGCTAAAGCCTAAAATGGTGAACTCATAAGATGACAACATACGATCAAATCTCATGGTTTAATGGCACCTAAACTCGATCCTAAATCGTAGAATCATACAGTTCAAAGAGATCCCAAGGGTCATCCAGTCCAACCCCCCCTGCCATGCAGGAACTCACAATCAAAGCATCCTGACAGATGGCCATCCAGCCTCTGCTTAAACTCCTCCAAAGAAGGAGACTCCACCGCTCTCCGAGGGAGTGTGTTCCACTGTCAAACAGCCCTTACTGTAAGGAAGTTCATTTTTCCTGTAGTCTGGAGCAGCAGAAAACAAGCTTGCTCCATCCTCAATGTGACACCCCTTCGAATAATTAAACAGGGCTATCATATTGTAAGGGAATTAAGCGTTCCCAAACATATCCCGGGAATTGAAGGTACGGGAGACAAAGACCAGACCAACTATTGATTCCAACCAAGGTAGGTTTATTAACCGGCCGGGGGAGACAGCCACCTAACGGTGAAAAATCTGTTCCGCCCTTCTTTTGTCTGCACGCATCCTTTATGCACTTGTCAACCAATCAAAGCAGAGAAGCAGAGTTTCTTACTTTTTGTCCAGCAACAGGCTTCTTTCTGATATCTAACTTGGCTAAGTTTTCTACTTGCTTAAGCATTTCCTTTGTTCCCCTTATTCCAGTACATTCTGGTTTCTTGCTGTCTGCCTAAACCATATCTTATCTGCTCATGTACAGGCCTCGTGAATAACTTACAGAAGCCGTTTTGCTACACACACACTCTTCCACCCAGCTGTTGTTTTTCTAACTGAGCTAAGTGTGCCCTGGCTTAAGGGGACACCCTTGGATCAGTTAGACTGACCCTCTCATTCCCCCCCTTTTTCTTGTAAGTTATGATACGAGGCACTGTCAACTATTGAACTATCTAGTTCTTGGTAGGTCAGGCGTGCCAGCATTACTTTTCTTTCTTTTTGAAGCATGCTTTCAAATCTATTTTGCAAAAACTTAAGCAAGCAAGGCAAGCAAGTACAAATTACAATGCCAATAAGCAGAATAGCCAAGCCGGTTACAAATAAGCTTTTTAACCAACCAAAGTCTGGTAGCCAAGAAATTAACCAATCCCATAGTGACAAAAGCTCATGCCACGAATGATGTGTCTTCAATCATGGCAGGAAGCATCCCCATTTCACTTACTCTATACGGGTGCTCATATACCAAGATCTTGTCCTCCCCGTGTTCCCCAACCATCATCCTTGCATGATTTACAACCCAATTTCCTTCACATGATAAGGGGAATAAAAACATCATTACAATAATACCCAACAGGAGGATTATGAAAATGTGTGAAATTCTTAATCCTGGCATCCTTGCACTTGGGGGACAAATGGGGATTGGGGCGTTTTCATGCTCCACCTGCAAGGTGGTTTCTATTTTTACCACTTCTGGTTTTTCAGTTAGCAATTGTCCTTTCATTTCTTTCGCCATGGCTCTCGGGTAGCCAAGGCTCCTGTTCTTCAAGGCGGTGCTTGGTCACCTGACCTCAGACAGGGGGCTCACGTTGCGATGCTGCCCTGTCTTCCCTGGACCGCTTGATCCGAAGACGCAAAGGATTGTCCGGATCTCCCTCTGCTCGCCACTCCTTTGATCCTGTCCCTCTTCAACCGGGTGTAGTGAATCCAAGGCTTCACTCCCTTCAGTTTAGCTGCCGTTGGTGTGGTCAGCAACACGTCATAGGGTCCCTTCCACTTCGGTCCAAGGGGGCTGCTCTTCCAATCTTTCAGCCAAACTCGATCTCCTGGAGAAAAAGGGTGAAGAGCAGTAACGGGAAGGGGTATCTGATAGTTTGCACATATTGCTGTAACTTTTCTATGTTCTGGCCTAATAACTGTACTTCTTTAATCACTTCAAGTTTCCCAATCTGTTCCACATCCCCCTCAAGTCTATGCAAGTTCAACGGTGGTCTCCCAAACACAACCTCATAGGGAGAGAGTCCCAAAAATCTAGTTGGTGTACATCGAACTTTAAAGAGTGCCATTGGTAACACAGTTACCCAGTCCAGTCCAGTCTCTTGGCACATCTTAGATACTGTCCCTTTAAGTGTTCTGTTCATGCGCTCTGCGCGTGCCGAAGACTGAGGGTGGTAAACGCAGTGCAATTTCCAAGTCACACCTAAAACTTGAGCTAATTTCTGAACAATTTGATGTACAAATGCAGGTCCATTACCACTCCCAATATACAAAGGTAACCCACTTCTAGGTATAATCTCTCGTAACAAGGCTTTAACCACTTGTTCAGCCTTCTCATTTGAGGTGGGAAAGGCATCTACCCACCCCGAAAAAGTACACACAAATACTAACAAATATTGAAACTTCTTACACTTCGGCATTTCAGTAAAATCAACAATTAATGTTTCCCATGGTGAGAATCCCACCCTCTGAACACCAGGGGGTTGCAGGGGGCCCACCCGGGGGTTTGACTTTGCACATATCTCACATCTCATGGCAACCTGCTTAGTTATTGCTGTTAACCCTTCAAAATACACTTGTCGTTCAAGCAATTGCTGCATGGCTGTTCCCCCTTGATGATATTGTTTGTGCAACTCCTGAACCATATGCCATGCCAACACACTCGGAACATACACCTTCCCATTCGGAAATACCAACATTCCTCTCTCCCATCTAGCTCCTTCACCTACTGCCCATTGTACCTCTTTTCTAGTATACTGTACTTGCTTGGGAATGTAATCAGTCAATTGCAAAGCCAATTCTAACACCTCATTTTCACATCCTTCTTCAGCTACTTGTCTTGCTACTTGATCAGCTAATCTATTTCCTTTTGCTACATTTTCATCCCCCATCTGATGTCCTTTACAATGCATCACAGCAACTTTCTTTGGCTTCCATACACTGTCAAGCAAACTCTTGATTTCTTCTACATTTTTGAGTAATTTCCCTCCTGCGGTTAGCAGCCCTCTTTCTTTGTACATTGCACCGTGAGCCTGAATGGTTAGAAATGCATATTTAGAGTCTGTGTAAATGTTTACTTTCTTCCCTCCGGCGAGCCTCAGAGCTCTATCAAGAGCTATGAGCTCAACCTTCTGTGCAGATGTGTTTGGCCCTAAAGATTGCTTTTCCAATATCTCTCCTTCCTCTGTAACTATAGCATATCCTGATTTCCGCTGTCCATCCTTGACAAAACTGCTTCCATCTGTGTACAAAACAAGTTCTGCATCTGACAAAGGGGAGTCTTTAAGATCTGGTCTACTAGAATAGATTTCATCCATAGTTTGTATGCAATCATGTTGCAAAAAGTCTTCCTCTGACACTGGGAGCAATGTGGCAGGGTTCAGAGTGGTGCATGTTTGAATCCTTATATTAGGGTTATCAACCAGAATGCTCTCATATTTCAAAAATCTCTCATTAGACATCCAATGTCCTCCTCTATGTTCCACTGCATGCGGTGTTTTAAGAATCCCTTAAAGGTAGCTGTGATCGACCCATCAATCTCAAACATGAGATTTGCTCTTAATTTGCAGAGAAGGTCTCTTCCCATCAAGGGAATTGGGCATTCGGGTATGTACAAAAACTTGTGAGAAACAGTGTGGGGGCCTAAGACACAGGATCTTTCTGAAAGAAATTTATATGTTTGTTTTCTTCCTGTTGCTCCCACTATTATAGAGGCTTCCGAAGTGGGAGTGCTATTTTTGTATTTACAACAGATTTGGTTGCTCCAGCATGAAAACACACAAATCACTTATCAAAGACAACTGCTAGGAATGTCCTTGAAGCTACACAGCTTCCTTTGTGTTCACTGAAGCGCTCCTTTGCTTTCCTCCCTCCTTTCTGAACTTGTGGGCTGCGGCCCCTCCTTTCTGAAGCCGAATTCAAAATGCACCTTTTTTCCTTCTATAGCATAGGCGACTGGGGTTAACTATCTCTTTGTCTCTGCCATCCGCATCTTCAGTCCTCTGTCTAACATCTCCTTCATTAACATCTCTCCTGCTTCACTAACATCTCTCTTGCAGGCTGTGCTGGCAAGGTGGAGCTTGGCTCTCTTCCAGCTTTTCATCTACATGTATCTCTTCTCTTTTCTCTGGCAGCTTTTGGCTTTCCTTCTTGATCCTAAGTTGCAGCTGTCAGTAACTTGCTTTTATTCCCTTCATCTCACTTGCTTCATCTCTCTCCTTGTATCTACTTGTCAGGGCCCTCAACTGGACTGAAAACATTCTCTTCTAAAGCCTTCTGTCTTTTGTGGTTCCTTTAACATCAAGGGCATTTTGGGAAACGTCTGCCTTGGGGTCTTCAGGGTTTATCTTGTGTCTCCATCCCTCCTTTATTTCCTGAGTGAAACCATCTTGGTCTCCTGCAGGGCATCTGGACATATCTGACCAGGTAACATGTATGTCCAGTTATTATTATTATTTATTATTATTATTATTATTATTATTATCTTCATCTTCATATCCAAATGCATCTGAGGAAGTGGACTTCAGTCTAGGAAGCTTACGCTGCCCACTTTCTCTTTCAGTCTTTCTATTATTATTATTATTATTATTATCTTCATCTTCATATCCAAATGCATCTGAGGAAGTGGACTTCAGTCTAGGAAGCTTACGCTGCCCACTTTCTCTTTCAGTCTTTCTATTATTATTATTATTATTATTATTTAAATATTTACAACAGACTTGATAGCTCCAGAGTCAATTCCATGGGAGCTAGCCCACATAAGTCATTCCCTAATGCCTGTGTAGTTGCCGCCGACACCCACGTCGCACCTCCTTCTCTCTGGGCACTACCTCCACGTCCTCCATTTCTATTTCCTCCCGACTCCCAGAGCTGCGGCTATAACATTTGCCTTCTTTTTAAACTTTGCATCCTCATCCTCTCGTCCCACATACACTTGTGATGCTATTTCCAAAAGTCTAGACAGGGTCATGTGGGCGAGTCCGGCTTGCTTTTGTAACTTTCGCCGGATGTCTGGGGCACATTGACTTATGAAACTTTGTTTTAATGCTTGAGTGCCCTGTGACAACTCACTTTCATCTTCCATATCATATGGGCTATATTGTCTGTAGGCGGCTTTAAGCCTCTCCAGGAATGCTCCTGGGCTCTCATCTTTTTCTTGCTGAATATCGTATATTTTCTTCAAATTCACGGGTCTGGGTGGCCCTCTTCTTATAGCTCTTATAGCTCTTCTTCTTATAGCTCTTATAGTTCCAATTCGGGTTATAGGTTGGGACCCGGCTTTCTTGTAACTTCACCAGTTGTTCTCCTGTGGCCCCTTCTTCCTTCTCTACCTCCTCCCTGGCCATCCTAAGGATCTGTCCTTTTTGTTCCGCAGTGAATAAGGCATTCAGCAATTGCTGGATGTCCTGCCAGGTAGGGTTGTGTGTACTGAAAATTCCTTCCACTAACTGGGCCATCTGGGTGGAGTCCTGACTCCATCCTTTCATGGAAGCCTTCCAATTTAATAAATCACTACTGGTGAAGGGCACATGTTGGAACACGTTCACCGTCCGTGAGGACCCTTGGCCATCTGGTATTACTTGAGGAACTTCTCTCAGGGGGCAAAGTTTTCTATCTTCTTCTTTGTCTCTGGGTCTTAAATTATACTTTAAAACACCCTCAGGCTCCATTCCCTCCAGTGGTGGCATATCATTGTCTTTGGAAGGTATAGATGGATATATAGGGCGATAAGGTGGTGGCCAAACCTCGTCGTCCTCCGGAGTTCCGGAAGGGGGCAAGGGTGGTGGAGCCTTCGGGGCAGCAGCCCTGAGGGGCATGCATTTGCAATCTTGAAGCCACTTAGGCGGTGGTTGCATATCCACTATGATCTGCCAGGCTGAGATGTAATAGTACTGGTCTGGATGATATCTAGCACAAAAATCAGCTACTCTATCAACCAGTCTCTTATCCAGGGTCCCTATGGCTGGCCATGATGGATTTAGTGGAAACGTTGGCCATTCTAATTCACAAAAGGTTCTTAACTTGCCTGGCTTACGGGACCCTGCAGGAATGTATTTCTTAAATTCTGACCAATTATTTAACATACAATCCAAAGGGGTCACTCCTTTTGACCCACTGTTTCCTCCCATTTTCCTTGGCTAGAATCTTGGGGCACCCTCACTAGCCTTAACCTAGGTACCTTATATTTTACAATCCAAGGGGGTTACTCCTTTTGAACTACCCCCACCTATTGCGGAAACTGGATTCTTGGGGCACCCTCACCAGCCCGACTTTCCTCCCATTTTCCTTGGCTAGAATCTTGGGGCACCCTCACTAGCCTTAACCTAGGTACCTTATTTCTCCTTTACCTTTACTAGGTCTAGACCCAACCCAATATTGATCACACAATCATACAGGGTAGACAGGGATTCGTGATCACTTAAGGAATGGGGGGAGCGATCACTTGACTCATTGGATTTGCCGACCCGGTCTCCCAGATGCACATATGGCCAGATACGGGCAATGCGACAAACCCCACTCTCCGCCGACCCGGTACTGAAACAATGGTCAGTGTCGGGAAATGCGACGACACACACACACTTCACACACCTCCCGACTAGTTTAAGACCATTCATACACCCTCATACTTGCCTCGAGGCTCCACCAAGACGTCTTCTACCCCGTTGGTTGGATCAATTTGCCGTTGGCACCAGGAACGACCGACGAGCCAGACACAGCAAAGGGAAGCCGATGGTCTTATAGCGGGGCCCCTCTCACCGTACTGTCGCCGTTGCTGGCTCCGACCGCGGTGATCCTCTGGCGTGGTCAAAGGCACATCAGGTCCAATTCCCGTCCTTCAATTTGGTTCCCGGCCAACGCACCATGAAATGTAAGGGAATTAAGCGTTCCCAAACATATCCCGGGAATTGAAGGTACGGGAGACAAAGACCAGACCAACTATTGATTCCAACCAAGGTAGGTTTATTAACCGGCCGGGGGAGACAGCCACCTAACGGTGAAAAATCTGTTCCGCCCTTCTTTTGTCTGCACGCATCCTTTATGCACTTGTCAACCAATCAAAGCAGAGAAGCAGAGTTTCTTACTTTTTGTCCAGCAACAGGCTTCTTTCTGATATCTAACTTGGCTAAGTTTTCTACTTGCTTAAGCATTTCCTTTGTTCCCCTTATTCCAGTACATTCTGGTTTCTTGCTGTCTGCCTAAACCATATCTTATCTGCTCATGTACAGGCCTCGTGAATAACTTACAGAAGCCGTTTTGCTACACACACACTCTTCCACCCAGCTGTTGTTTTTCTAACTGAGCTAAGTGTGCCCTGGCTTAAGGGGACACCCTTGGATCAGTTAGACTGACCCTCTCAATATCTCCTCTAAACCTTCTCTTCCCCAGGCTAAACACATCAAGCTCCTTAAGTCTCTCCTGATAAAGCATGGTTTCCATACCCTTCACCATTTTGGTTTCCTTCCTCTGGACATGTTTCAACTTGTCAACATCGTTTTTGAATGTTTGAAGTCTTGATTACAACAAAGTCCCTTTTGCCAAAATCTGATTTTTTAGTTCAGTCTGCCCTCTGTGTCGATGGATTCTGCGTCCATGGATTCAACCACCTACAGCTTGAATATTTGGAGGGGGGGTGGGAATCCAAAGGCCAAACTTGATTTTGCCATTTTATATAAGGGATACCACTTTACTACACCATTGCATATAATGAGATTTCAACATCCATGGATTTTGGTATCCACAGGGGGTCCTGGAAACAAACCACAGCAGATACTAAAGTCCACTGTACATCCTCAATGAGGGGGTGGGCAACATGTACTCCAACTCCTAGCCGACATCAGTAATGGTGATAAATGGAAGACTTCAGGATTCCCACCCATGGCTTGCACTCTTCTACCACCACCACCTCTTTTAAATAACTGGCCATGGAAAGAACTTGCGTTGAGTAACAGTAACGTTTTGTGGTTGTGATCAGCCAGTTTTATACAGGAGGAATTAAATAACATCTCATTATAGTTTGGTTTGGAACATGCAGCTGGATGCAAAGAATGAAGCCATTAAACACCCCACGCACACCCCACAACAGCTGTAATGGACAAGTGTACATTTCTTTTGCCGCTAATGAATTTTTCCCTTCAAATATTTTCATGAGGCTGTTCGCAGGCCATCTGTTCAGTTCCCATTCTGGTGGCTGAAAGATGGTTCTGAGCAAAGCAAAGACTTAGCTGGAAAGCCTTGTAATGCCATTGGCAAAAGTGTGTACGTGTTTGTGTGTGTGTGTGTTTTGTGGGTTGGAAGAGGCGGGTTGTATAAAAGTGAAGCACCGTGTGCTAAAGAATTGTATTTTAAGTTGATGAAACAAGCACTACAAACATAAATTGGGTTTAAATAATGTATTTTAATTGCTACTTGTTAAAAACAAGCATGGGGGATGGTGCAGGCTGGCTTGGATCCAAAGCATTAGTGGTTCATACTCATAGGAAGCGAAGAGAGCTTGTGAGGGGCACAGGAGGGATTTTAGAAGAGAATTAGACCAACCCATGGAGGAGGAAGAACTAGCCAGTAGCTACCAGTAGTCATCTTGAAGGTGAGATGGAACTTCCAGATTCAAAGAAAGTATCTCCGGTGGCCATATCCAGCCAGGATCTTCTCATTCAGGTTCCATGAAGTGTGAGATTAGGAGTTTCTCACTTGAAAAGGTGGAGGACATAACCATGTTAGTCTGGAATATCAGTATGCAAAGGGATCTCGTAGCACCTCTGAGACTAACTGAGGGGAAAAAGTTGTAGCATAAGCTTTTGTAGACTTGGAGTACTGCCACACTGCAGAAACAAAGACATTTGGCAACCCTCCTCTGAATAACTCTTGCCAAGAAAATCCCATGATAGGTTCGCTTTAGGGTTGCCTTGACTCAGAAACAACCTAAAAGTCTACAACAACAACAAAAAGACACTATACTCCTATTGATGCAGGCTAAAATTGCATTGGCTTTTTAGAGACCACATCACACTGTTGACTCATGTTTAGCTAGCGGCCTACTAAGACTCACAGATCCCTTTTGCTTGCGCTGCTGTCAAACCATGTGTCACCTATTGGCAGGAACGGTCCACATTAACCTTCCTGACAGAGCCATTCAACAGTGGAATAACTGCCTTGGAGTGTGGTAGAATCTCCTTCTTTGGTAGTTTTTAAACAGAGACTGGGTGGCCATCTGTCGGGAATGTTTTGATCGTGTCTGCCTGCATGGAAGAAGGGGTTGCATTGGGTGGGCCTGGGGAGGGGTTCTTTCAACTCTAGGATTCTATTATTAATATAGGTTAATATGGTCCTTTCCTTTGTGGCCTAACAGATGCCACGTTGGGAAGACATAAAACAGAAGCACAGCTACCCTATTCACTGATCAAGAAGATAGGATAGTCTTCATTTTTATCCTCCTCATCCTCCTCCACTCAGAACTGGCCCAATACAGAACAGCTGTCTCTGTTTCAAAACTGCAGAAGTGGGGTGGAACTGGGATGAGTGTGTATTGCACACAGTTGCATGAAGCACATGGATGCTCATTGAATATTGCACATAGATATGCATGGATGTGTATTTCACATGCAGATGTGCATGTGCATTAGGCATTGCAACTCATAGCAAGATGGCACTGCAGAATTCCCTGACTGTAAAGTTCCACTCCATCTCCACAATGCAGTCTCTGCCAAGATCAATATTATCATTCTATTAAGCTATACACTAAGCAGTTCAAATTAATAGACCTAGCAGTAAGGTTGCTCACTCAAACATATACCTGGCACAATTGGGAGCGCAATTCAGCTCGGTGTTAATATGCACAGGACAGGAACAGGCCCCAGAATGCATAATATATCATACTGACTTATAGACATCTCTGCCAAGTCCTCTTGCACCTAGGAAAAACCTTTTTAAAAGATATAGTGCTCTCTCTCTTAACTTTATTGGGAGGGGGGGGTGGAAGGAGTTATGAGTCTCTATTGAACAAGAGTCTATTGAATAAGAGAGATGATGATACATTTCCTCATGCAATAAAAAAGCTGGATTCAAATGGTATGATTCTATGATTCTATGGTAAGAAAAGAGAATCCACCTAAACATCAGGAAGAACTACGTGAATGTAAGAGCTATTTAACAGTGGAAGACACTGCTCCCTCAGAGCATTGTGGGGCCTCCTTTGGAAGTTTTGGGCGTTGGATGATCATCTTTCAGGTCCAATCTGCATGGAAAAAATAATGCAGTTTGACAACACTTTAATCCGTGTGGCTCCATCTTATGGAACCCTGGGATTTGTAGTTTGTTGTGGCACCAGAACTCCAGAGAAGGCTAAATATCTCACAAAACCACAAATCCCAGAATTCCATAGCATTGAGCCATTGGAGTGAAAGAGGTGTCAAACTGCTTTATTCTTGCAGTGTAAATTAGACCTCAGAAGTGCTTTCACTGTGTATTCCTGTATGGCAGGGGATTATAGTAGATGACCTTTGTGGTCTCTTCCAACTCTGATTTTTCTGCCACAGTGCATAAATAAAGCAATTGGACACCACTTTAACTTCCATGGCTCAATGCTATGGTATTCTGGGATTTGTAGTTTTGTGAATTATTTAGCCTTCCCTGTCAGAGAGCAATAATGTCCCACCCAACTACAAATCTCAGGATCCCATAGCACTGAGTAGTATCAAACTGCTTTCTTTTTGCAATGTGGCAGCAGCCTAAGATTCTGTGATTCTATCATGCGTTTCTGCACATATGATAAATGTAGGATGGCGCTTTTTCAGGTTAGACCTATCAAATGAATGTGGACAAATTTATGGTGGCATCGATGAAGGACAGCACACATGGCCAAGGGGAGCATAATTATTCCATATGCAGGACTCCTAGCACCACCCCAGGACTCACCATGGCACTGGAAAAGCCCTTCCCACAGCAATTTTGTTGCTGATGGAGAGCAGAGGGGACCTAAGCGATAACTGGCTCTCTTTCCCTAGAGCCAAACACAGATCACTGAATCACAGAATCACAGAATCATAGAGTTGGAAGAGACCACAAGAGCCATCCAGACCAATCCCCTGCAATGCAGGAACTCACAATCAAAACATTCCCAGTGACAGATGGCCATCCAGCCTCTGTTTCAAGACCTCCAAGGAAGGAGACTCCACCACTCTCCAAAGAAGTGTATCCCACTGTCGAACAGCCCTCACTGTCAGGAAATCTTTCCTAATGTCGGGGTGGAATCTCTTTTTCTGTAGCTTGCATCCATTGTTCCCGGTCCTATCCTGTTTCCCTAAAAATAAGACATTCCTGTAAAATAAAACCTAGTAGAGGTTTTGCTGAATTGCTAAATATAAAGCCTCCCCTGAAAGTAAGACCTAGCAAAGTTTTTGTATTTAGTGTGTGTATATATACACACACACACTATTTAATATATGTTCGTTGTTGTTGTTGTTGTTGTTGTTCAACAATAAATGTGAATTCTTCTTCATGGAAAAAGAAGGCATCCCCTGAAAACAATACCTAGTGCATCTTTGGGAGCAAAAATTAATATAAGACACTGTCTTATTTTCGGGGAAACATAGTAGTCTCTGGAACAGTAGAAAATGATCTTGCTCCCTCCTCCATAGGACATCCCTTCAAATACTTAAAGAGGGCTCTCATATCACCTCTTAACCTTCTCTTCTCCAGGCTAAACATCCCCAGCTCCCTAAGCCTTTCCTCATAAGGCATGGTTTGCAGACCCTTCACCATTTTAGTGTGGTGCCCAGAACTGGACACAATATTCTAAGTGGGGCCTGACCAAAGCAGCATAGATGGAGATCATTTTCCCCTGAGATTCCCCCAGGGTCCTCCAGAGGTCTTAGCACATGGCATGTTCAGTTTGCATCTGGCTATGGGGACATTTGCTGTTTGTTGTTAAGTGCCCTCAAGTTGACCCTGACTCATGGCAGACTTGAGGATGAGACATCTCCAAGACCCCCTATCCTCCATTGCTCTGCTTGGCTCCTGCAAATTCATACTAGTGACCTCCCAGACTGAGTGTATCTATCTAGCATGTGATCTTTCTCTTTCTTCAGCCCTCTAACTTGCCTAGAATGATTGTCTTTTCCAATGAGTCATGCCTTCTCATGATGTGGCCAATGTACAACAGCCTCAATTTGGTCATCTTGGCTTCTAGGGAGAGCTCAGGCTTGATTTGTTCAAAGATCCATTTGTCTGTCCACTGTATCCTCAGCACTCTTCTCCAGCATCACAACTCTCTCTTATCCTTTCTACTTCTTACTAGCAACAGAATGGCTGTGGGAAAGTGGGCTTTCACAGTACAGCAGTGAGTCTTTGGGAGGCTTTGGACAGTACAGAGGGAGGAAGAAAATAGCAACCACTGCAGAGACCAAAAAAAATAAAAAAATAAAAAAATAAAGCTCATGCAGGTACACATTGGACTTATGCTTGCAAATATCACTAAAATGATGCCATCCAAAGATGTAATTCAAATGAAGATCAGTTAAATGGAAGTCTCTTTCTTGTGCAGATGGTTGATTTGTCCTATCTGTTTTGTCTGGTTAATCATATACAGGTTGAGTCTCCCTTATCTAAAATTCTGAAATTCAAAATATTCCAAGATCCAAAATTGTTCACACGAGTGGCTGAGACAGTGGACTCTTTCACACTGAAGGAATTTCTCCCAAGTTCGAATGGAGCCAATGCGAATTCATGTGAATTCGCTTGTTTAGCGAATTTATGTGAATCCCCATTGCATTCGGAAGGCATTTGGAATGACTTTCCATTACCCGAAAATGACCCCTCCTTGCCCGAAATTGAGTGAGAAGCTTTAATTCGCAATAACGTAAAACCTATGATTGCATTCGGAGTGACTTCCCTTTTGCCCGAAATTGCGTGAGAAGCTCTAATTCGCAATAACGTGAAACCCCAGGATTGCGTTTGGATTGCCCTTGGATTATACTTCCAATTTCCCACGTCTGAAAGAGTCCAGTAACATCTTTGCTTTCTAATACAGTCGCCCTCTGTTTTTGCAGGGGATGAAACACACACATACCCCATGAAAACAGAAGATCGCTGATATTGGAGCCTCTATTGACTCCAATGGTGATGCACTCCTGCACATGCCACCACACATGCTCCTCAGGTGCACATCATCATATACACTCCTCGGGCACATGCCCCATTTTGTCACCCTCTGTTTGGCCCTTGCATATTTCTGAGAGACATGGACTCCAAGTCCATGAAAACGTGTCAGCGACTGTAGTTCAATGTACACAAACATTGTTTCATGCACAAATATCTTTAAAATATTGCATATAAAATTACCTTCAGGATCTGTTAATAGGTATGTGCAGAAAAAAAAAATGAATTTCATGTTTAGACTTGGGTCCCATCTCCAAGATATCTCCTTATGTATATGCAAATATTCCAAAATCTTTTTTAAAACCCACAATTTCAGAACACTTCCAGACTTCCAGATGTCGTTGCACCCTTAATGCAATGGCTCTACTCAAGATGCAGCGATGATCTGCATTTCAGCCAAGGCTTCCTAAGGTAGCTTCAACTTCTGTGAATGTTTGGCACAGTATTTTGATCTTTCCTGAACCAGCCCAAGTCATTTTGCATAATGTTCCTGAGATATTGTAGTTTGGAAAATGCTGTTTTGCTTGGCAGTGGCTGTTTTTGGATTTTACCTCCTAATCCTTCTGCCCTTCTGTTCAAAATCTGTCCAGCAAATGCTCTCATGTGCTGGTGTCAAACTGCATGGAACTGATCCACTGGACTGAAATCAAAGAGAACCACAGCAGCCTCCCAAAAAAGAATTGCAGTTTTATTTTTGCATGTATGCATATGTACCTGTCAAGGTGACAGAAAGACGTCAGGAAGAAATGTTCATCTCCATGTAATCTACAGGAGCCCACCACTTCCCTCAGCACCCAGGCAGCTAAACTTGGAGCAGTGTCTCTTTAGATTGTAAGCATGAGAGCAGGGAACTGTCTAATTAAATGACTGTATGTACAGTGCTGTGTAAATTTACAGCACTATATAAATAAAGGTTACTAAGAAGAAGGAGGAGGAGGAGGAGGAGGGGGGGGTGCTTGGAGATCAAGTCCAGATGCAGCTGAAGGTCTGCCTAATTGCCACTGTGTTTGAAAATCAAGGTTGAGATCCCACTGAGAGTGAAGCATGAATTTCCAAACATGGAGTTATACATTGAATGTGCAACCATGACTTTGAAAGGGAACATTGTACAAGTGAAGGCACATTCAAATATACAACTGAAAGCACAATCAAAGGAACATGTGCATGTTCTAGATTGTAAGCCTGAGGGCAGGGATCCGTCTATGTACAGCACTGTGCAAATTTACAGCGCTATATAAATTGTCCCTTGCATCTGCAGGCACAATGCCTCCACATGTGCAACTCCAGTTCTGCTGCCTTGAACTGAATCCAGACACCCTTGGAAGCATCCACCATTCATAAGAGAACTTGTGCCTGCAGGACACCAACTGGATTCCTATCTCATGCCTTTCTTCCAGCAAATGCAAAGATAAGGTATGAAGGCTGAGAGCCGGGGGGGGGGGTGAACTCTTCCCTGTTGCTCACCTGCTTGCACATTGACCAGAGCTAACAAGTGTGTGAGCATGATCCATCTCTTTTAAAACAAACAAACAGCTTCATTTATATACTGCAGTACTTGATACTGAACTAGCAGTTTAAGCTACCTTAGGAGACCTTGGCTGAAATTCAGTTCATCGCTGCATCTTGAGTAAACCCATTGCATTAAGGGTGCAACGACATCCGGAAGCCCTAGTGGAGCAGTGGTTAAATGCCTGTCCTCCAGCCACTCACTCAAAACCATTAGGTAGCGAGTTCAATACTAGCCAGGGCTCAAGCTTGACTCAGGCTTGCATCCTTCCAAGGTCACTAAAATGAGTACCCAGCTTGTTGGGGGCATTTAGCTTAAAGTTGTAAAGCGCTTCGACACTGCTAGTTCAGTATCAAGCAGTATATAAATGAAGATGTTTGTTTGTTTGTTTTAAAAGAGATGGATCATGCTCACACACTTTGTTTGCTTCTGCTCTGTATAACCATTGGTGTCCATCCTCCACTGGCCTTGCCATGGGAGAGGATGCATCAGTCCAGGAACCCCATTGAGCCAATGATAACAATTGAATTAGATCACTGGTGGGAACAGACTGGGTAGAATTAGTCATTTAAGTGCCCAGTTTTACTATTGAATCATAGAACCACAGGAGATTATCAAACCAGAAAATGACATCCCTGTCCCCTCCTTTTCCTGTCCTTTTCCAGTCCTTCCCATGCAATTGTGGGAAGAACTTTCACATAACATCATGCTTATCTGGATATCATAGAATCATAGAATCATAGAAATTTAGGGTTGGAAGAGACCACAAGGGCCATCCAGTCCAACCCCCTGCTGTGCAGGAACTCTCCATCAAAGCATCCCTGACAGATGGCCATCCAGCCTCTGCTTAAAAACCTCCAAGGAAGGAGACTCCACTACCCTCTGAGGGAGTGTGTTCCACTGTCAAACAGCCCTTACTGTCAGGAAGTTCCTCCTAATGTTGAGGTGGAATCTTTTTTCCTGCAGTTTGCATCCATTGTTCCGAGTCCTGTTCTCTGGAGCAGCAGAAAACAAGCTTGCTCCCTCCTCAATGTGACATGCCTTCAAGTATTTAAACAGGGCGATCATATCACCTCTTAACCTTCTCTTCTCCAGGCTAAACATCCCCAGTTCCCTAAGGCGTTCCTCATAGGGCAAGGTTTCCAGACCCTTCACCATTTTAGTCACCCTCCTTTGGACCCGCTCCAGTTTCTCCACATCCTTTTTGAATTGTGGTGCCCAGAACTGGACACAGTATTCCAGGTGGGGCCTGACCAAAGCAGAATAGAGTGGCACTATTACTTCCCTTGATCTAGACACTATACTTCTATTGATGCAACCTAAAATTGCATTAGCCTTTTTAGCTGCTGCATCACACTGTTGACTCATGTTCAACTTGTGGTCTACTTGGACTCCTAGATCCCTTTCACATGTTGTCTCATTCAGCCAGGTGTCCCCCATCCTATATTGTCAAATCCAGGAAGCATGAGTCACAATGATTACACAAGAGCCTTTCATATGATGTCGTGCTGGTCCTGCCATTCTCCCATCATTGAAGTGGAATTCTCCTGCAATTTTGTATTAACAGGAGTTTGAATTAATAAAATTCTACTTCAATGACAGGATAATGACAGGATCACCGCTATGTTATGAAATTCTTTCATGCGATTGCTGTCACAGGCGGGATAAGGACAGGAAAGTGATCCCGACCCTGTCCCGTCCCTGATAATCTCCATAGAGTTGGAAGAGACTTCAAGGGCCATGCAGTCCAATCCCCTGCCATGTAGGAACACAGAATCAAAGTACCCCACGTGACAGATGGCCATCCAGCCTCTGTTTAATAACCTCCCATAAAGGAGGCTCTACTACACTCCAAGGGAGTGTGTTCAACTGTCAAACAGCTCTTATTTTCAGGAAGTTCTTCATAATGTTTAAGTGAGATCTCTCTTCCTGTAGTTTGCAACCATTGCTTCATGTCCTAATCTCTGGAACAGCAGAAAACAAACTTGCTCCATCGTCAGCATGACATCCTTTCAAAAGTTGAAACCTGGCTATCATGTCACTTCTTAACCTCCTCTTGTCCAGGCTGAACATACCCAGCAACCTAAGGCTCTGCTCAGAGGGCTTTCACCATTTTGGTTGCTCTCCTCTAGACACCCTCCAATTTGTCAATATCTTTCTTGCCTTGTGGTGTCCAGAACTGTACACAGGATTCCAGGTGAAGGCTGACCACTGACTATGAACCCCATCAGCGAAAGGGCTGGAAGGCCTCTCTGCTGCGTACCATCTGCTGCTGCATCATTTACTTCCAATAAAGCTCATCTGATAGTACTAATGTGTCCCAGTGTTTGGCACCAAACAAAGTCTTAGGGAGACCTGAAAGTGAAAGCACACCCAGAACAGAACTCCAGTTTATCCATCCTGCTTATCTGTTATAAAACTAAGAACTTCTTTTAGTAAATTTGGAACAAGAAACTATTTCTCTCTTAAGAAAACAGCTGGTTGAATGATTTTTTAAAAATCTCTCACCCTCTTATTTCATCATTCTTTATACCCCTCTGCAATATATATATATGCGCAGCAGAACCAAGTGGAGGCACAGTAGTAGGGTAATAGCCACCGCTTCACCCACTACCAGCTTAAAGCTTTTTCTTTCCACTCTATAACAGACAAGACAAAGATAAAACGGCAGCTGTCAGGAGCTCCTGAGGCACCGTCATTATGAAAATATTATTTTGTATTTCTGCGGCAGTATTTTCCACTGGAGATCCGTCGCTCCCAGCCCCCAAATCTCATCAACGTGTAGGAACCAGTGGCCCCAACAACATGATCTAAGGCAGAGAGATGGAGAGAGATGTATTAAATGAAGCTGTCCATAATGTTATATCTTAAATATCTTTCCCAAGCTTCTCTTTTAGGTAGTTATGGAACATTAAAATGGAAGCATCATTATGCACCGTGTGATTTTCCCAGACCATTTTTCTTTGTGACACGGCGAGATGTACATTAAGTCTAGAAAACAGTTCTCTCTGTTACCCAACAAATGAGAAGGCTGTGAGCTTCAAAGTACAGTTGGATGACTGCAGACAAGGAAGAAGGCTCTCACATTGATAGAACGCCAGTTCTTTTCTGAACTCTTCATTTCATTTTATGGCCTCAAATATTAAAAACACAAACTGGAGAGACTTGTGCACTCTCTGAAGAGTTCTGTTCTGTGCCTAAGGCAGACTCACGCCTCAGTCTTAGTGCTTATTTCAGCTACAGGAAACCTATTGAATCAATGGGGTTCACTTATATATTGATCCATCATTCAACAATTGATTCATTGTGTCCCCTCTGGCCTTGGCTAATGTGTAGAATAGCTGATCAATTATCAAAGGCAGGAGAAGGATTCTTTCTTTCTTTCTTTCTTTCTTGGCCATGGCTGTTGCCACACTACAGAATTAATGCAGTTTGACACCCCTTTAACTGTCATGGTTCCATGCTATGGAAGTCTGGCGTTTTGTTGTTTGTTGTGGCACCAGTGCTCTCTGGCTAAATATCTCAAAAAACTATAGATGCAACAATCCCATAACACTGAGCCATTGCAGTGAAAGCAGTGTTCAACTTCATTAATTCTGCAGTGTAGATGCAGCCCATATTTCATTAGAGGTTGCCTCTTAGGGGTCACATACAGCACTGCTGTGGTAAAATCTGAGATGCAGATCCTCCCCAAGTGAGCCTATAGCAACAGCCCCGTACTTGTAAACTCATCTGATCTGACAGATAGAGTCCCAGTTAATCACCTGTTATCCCACTTTTTCAACTACTTTTAAAATGTCCCACTTTCTTTCTACTCCTTCCATTTTCCTCCTCCTTCTTCAGCTTGCTTCTGTTGCTGCAAACTGAGTTCAAGGTACAAAAGCAGTTTGCATTCAGGGAGGAAAGGAGAGGAGAAGGCAAAATCTTTCCCATCCCAGGAGGTTCGGGCAAAAGTAAACTGCTGCAATATCTCTTAGCTTGTCTATTCTTCCTGATTAATAACTTCTCAGTGGCCCCTAGACATTGGAACTCCCTTCACCAGGAAACCAGAATGGATCCCTTCTGGTTGTCCTTCCAGTTGCAGGCAAAAACCTTTTTATTCCAACAAGCATTTAAAAGATGAAGTTTCTCAAAAACAAGCTAGGGAGTGCTGTAATGTTTTAACAATAGTGTTTAAGAGCCTTTACCTTTTATTATTAGCATTTTATTCATAGAATCATAGAATCCTAGAGTTGGGAGACACCCCAAGGGCCATCCAGTCCAACCCTCTTCTGCTAAGCAAAAAGACACCATCCAAGTCCTCCCTGTCACTGTGAGAGATGGCCATCCGGACTCTGCTTGAAGGAGGAGACTCCACCACCCTCTCAGGCAGCATATTCCACTGTCTAGCAGCTATCATCAGGAGGTTGTTCCTAACGTTTCCCGGTAGCTTCAATCCATTGTTCTGGATCCTAGTCTCAGGGGCAGCAGAAAAAAACAAGCTTCCTCTATCCTCAATATGGCACCCCTTCCAATATTTAAACATGTCCATCATGTCACTACTTAACCTTCTCTTCTTCAGGCTAAACATACCCGGCTCCCTAAGTCGGTCCTCATGGGGCTTGATGGTTTCCAGACCTTCTGTCGATTGGGTCGCCATCCTCTGGACACACTCCAGCTTGTCAACATCCCCTTTGAATTGTGGTGCCCAGAACTAGAAACAGGATTATTCCAGGTGAGGCCTGACCAAAGCAGAATAGAATGGTACTGTTACTTCCCTCGATCTAGACACTTCTTTTATTATGTGATTTGTTTTAATACTGTGATAGTTCAATTCTTTTGTAATGCTCACTTTTTGTATGTTTTAATTGTATTGCTCTTTTAAACTGTGAGCTGCTTTGTGTCCCAATCTTGAGGGGGAAATGGGATATTAATTAATAAATTAATAGTCCATCCACCGCCATGCAAGAACACACAACTAAAGCATTCTGGAAAAATGCTGATCCTACCTCAGTCTATAAGCCAGCCTCTGAAACAGCGCATTCCACTTTTTTCTGTCCTGATCTGAAGCTATAGTTCTGGCAAAAGTAATACATGTGTCTCAATGTAGGGAAAGAAGGCAATTCTTACAAACCATTTCCACCTCTCTTCCCCCTGTTATCTAAAACATTTGTTGGTGCAGCACTGAGCAGGTGCCAACCTTCTCAGCTGCCTGCAGAGGACAAAATGGAGGCCTTCCATTTTGGAAAATAGGAAGCCAATTCAACAAAGGAGGCAAAGGAGTGATTTATGGGGAAGCTGCTCTTAGGAGGGAGCAAGCTTTAAATTACTTTCCATGGATACACCAGCAAGGGATGCAGGCTCCACTCTCTCCTGTTATCGTTTTGCTCACACTCGTATTTTAATGTAAAAGATTGTTGGTGACCTTCCCCATCACACTCAAAAGATATTGGCTGGGCAGGAGGACTTTTTAAACAAGAAAAAAAAGAGGATTTTTTTTATTCCAGTAAAAGAAAAAGAAAATGTCTCAGATGCTATCTTTCAACCTACTAACAAATGAGAATGAAACACGATCAGGCAGCTATCTGCAACATGCAGTCTGGTTTTCGCAAATACTCACTTTGCAACCAGTGGTGTATTTTGAGCTAAAATAAGGTTGCTGTTAACATGGCTTAAATGTGAAACATTCTGTGACATTTTGCAATGTCCTACAACCCCCCACACGATGAGGAAATGTTACAGCATGGCTGCTTTGCATAGAAGAAAGGCAGTTGAGAGTGCATGATAGAGATTTATAACATTAGGCATGGTGCAGAAGATGTGGGTATGTAATACTTTATCACATGAAGGTAGAAAAATGGAATTTTAACAGGATAAAAGCATCTTTGGCCCAGTACTTCTGCTTTGCCTTCCACTGGTTACTATAGTCCACCTTTTCATAGATGGGCAAAACCTGTCAATAGGCTCTCAATCTTGCTGTTGGTCCATTTCTGTCCATTTCTAAAGCAGTCAAGTGGTGTGAGTGGATGTGATTCTGCTCCTCTCCTCCTGGCACCAATTTTGGTTGCCAACACCTTCCAGAAGCTGGCTGCTGTGTGGCTTTGGGCAGCAGTTTACAGCCATGACCACCCAGGGATACTGTCTGAATGTGCACACAACAACTCCTCGCTTTGGGAAGGTGTTGGCTGTTGCAGTCACTGCTCCAATTGCTCATTTCCACCCTTCCCCCTGGAAGGCAACTTTTCCCATCACTAGTCCCAGCTTCTGCGAACCTAGCAGTTTGAAAGCATGCAAATGCAAGTAGATAAATACATACCACTTTGGTGGGAAGGTAACAGCATTCAGTGCAGTCATGCTGGCCGCATGACCATCGGATTTGTCTTCGGACAATGCTGGCTCTTCAGCTTAGTAACGGAGATTAGCATTGCCCCTACAGTCAGTTACAACTAGACATTCATGTCAAGAGGAAACCTTTACTTTTACCTTTACAAACCTAATGGATTTTACCCGTGTTGCCATGAACTGCAGTTGCACGATTTTAAATTATTTCAACCTGTATTAAATTGTCTGTTTTTAATTGATAAGTCATTTAATATAGTTTTAATCTTTTAAAATTATTTATTTTAGAATTACTGTCATAATTCTTCCAAACCAATTTTATTGTAAGCTGTCCCAAAATCTTCAGATATTGGTCAGGATATACATATTTTTATAAATAAAAATAAATAACTAAATTGGCTACTAGTCAGGATGGCAGAATATCACCCAAAGAACCAGAGAGAGAGAGAGAGAGAGAGAGAGAGAGAGATCCAATGTGGTGTAGTGATCTGAGCATTGGATTATAACTCTGAAGAACAAGAATTCAAAGATATAGCTGTGTTAGTCTGTAGAATCCGTATGTACAGAGATCTTGTACTACCTTTGACACTAACTGAAAGAAAGAAGTTGGCAGGATGAGCTTTTGTAGACTTCAGTCTACACAAGGTTAATAATAACAATAAACAACTTTATTTTTGTAACCCACCTTTCTGCCTGGGCAATCAAGGAGACTTACATAAAATAAAATGGAATAGATTTAGATAAAAAGGTCCAACTCCCCACTCTGCCATAGAAACCTACCGGGTGGCCTTGAGTGAACACACACTCTCTCAGCCTCAGAGGAAGACAAAGACCTCACACAGTTCCCTGGCCACTACTTTCGCCACTGACTCCTGCCGCTCATTTCGCAACCACCTCTGCATAAAGCAGTCAGCCTTCCCCAGCCAAAGTAATAAATACAAGTTGTGGCTGTAACATTCCAAATGCATGGTGCATTAAAAGCCTAAATGAATTGTTAATAAATATTGATGCTACTGCCTGAAATGAAAATAAATGCAGCGCTCTAATCTTATTGGGAGGAAAGAATTATGAATGGCTCTCTCCTTGGCAATTATACAGAAAGAGAAAAAGAAAGCTTCAAAGACCAAATTCCAGTAGAATTGTCTATGGAAAGAACATGTCTGGCCATAGTGAAGGAAGAATTGATAAAGATGGCACTTCAGCTGAGGTCCTACATTGAGGTTGTATAACATAAGCCTCTCTATGTAGAGTTATGCTTTGTTGTTTGGTGTTGTGTACCTTCCATCCTTTTTGACTTATGGTGACCCTAAGACAAACCTATCAGGGCGTTTGTTGGCAAGATTTATTCCCAGAAGGTTTTGGTACAAGCTGAGCACTGGCTTGGGTTATATTTTGTGAAATTTAAGAGACAGAAGCTTCAAGAGTATACAATTGAAGCATAAAATATTTAAAAAATTAAAAAGTATAAAGCTATGTGTATTATGTCTAACAAAGCATATGCATTGGCTAGTTCCAGACACAAAGCCAGTCAAGCAAACACAAAAAAGGTATCTATGCAGAGGGATCTTGCAGCTCCTTTGAGACATAGGAGTTTATCACATTGGCTTTGCTCCTGCAATACACACAGGATATTTTTAAGAAAGCAGATCTTATCACAGCAGTAAGATTGTCTTTCTTAAAGTTACATCCCACATCTATCGTGGAAACAAAGCCAATGCAATAAACCGCTAACTGTGCTTCGTAAACTTGAGGCATTGAGGTTTTGTCCATGACAGTGGTACCCTGTTTCCCTGAAAATAAGACATCCCCTGAAAGACCGACCGCATCTTTGTGAGCAAAAATTAATATAAGACACTGTCTTATTTTCGGGGAAACACGATATCACTAAGTGAGTGCAGGAAGTACGGACCACACCAAGTGACACACTAAGGGACAGGAGACACCACTACTCCTCATATTATCTGTTTTTGGGGCAGAAATGGACTTTGGCATTCACCTGTGTCCCTTTAAAACACAGATGGTCTGAGTGAGATGAGGCTCAGTAGGAGGAATTTCTTTTAAATTTTAATAATTCTTTAAAAATATTCTTTTAAATTTTTCTTTGAAAACATCACATTTTACCAAATTTTTATTTTTAACTCCATGGACTTATGTGTACATGCATACATTTAGGCTGTACGTACGACATTGTAATTTAAAAGTAGAATTTTAATTTTGCTAGTTGTTTACATCACAACTCTTGCCATTACATTCAGTGATATATGGGAATTACGATTTATGAGTAGCAGTAGTACAAAAATCATTACTAAGGAGTCTGTATGGCGTGGTAGGAGAGGAGATCTGTGCGGGGTGACACCATGAGTTATCACACCGGGGGACACCAAACCTAGTGATGCCACTGCTCCGTGCCTCCCTACTTACCCTCACAGCACTTCCATTCTCTTCCCAAGAGTGACAGTCATAAAAGTGTGCCTTTTAGAAAAATCCGTTTAGCAAAAAGCATGCTTTTATGATCCTCTCCCTCAGGATGACAACAGAAGTGCTATAACAGAATGCGAAGAGGCATGAAGAACACCACTACTCTCCCACTCCATTTCAGCTTTCTTTTCTCATGCGATAAGGTTTTTGATCTCTTTTCTCAGATGCATGGAGTGAACTGGTGCCCAGGAAGGACCTTTGGAATCAGACTGTACAAATAGCCATAGAAAAGGCAAAACTTCTGGGTATAGGCATGAGGCAACAGGTTCAGCTTTAATGATGGTTATTGAGGGACAAGGATATCAGGAAATATGTTGCCTAAGGCCAGGGTGGATGGATGAGCAGCTAAAGGTCTTTCCTGAGCAATATTTCACTCCATGCATCTGAGGAAGTAGACCAAGTCTATAGAAAAACTTTTGCTACAACTTCTTTCACCCAGTTAATCTCAAAGGTGCTACAGTATCCCTTCTCCTACTGATATTCCAGACTAACATGGCTGTGTCTCTGAATTCTACAAAAAAGTAAGCTCACGAGAAAACAGAAGCAGCAACTTGACCTCTAATGAACCCAAGAAAGGCACCACATTAAAGGGTTATTAGATACTGCTTTATTGGATTCCTGTTGATGCAATCTAACAGAAATCAGTTACATCATTGGGGCTGCATCCACACTGCAAAAATAATTCAGTCTGACACTATGCTATGGAATTCTGGGAACTGTAGTTTGGTGAGACATTTAGCCTTCTCTGTCACAGAGCACTGATGCCACAACAAACTAAAAATCCCAGAATCCCAAAGCATTGAGGCATGGCAGTTAAATTGGTGTCTATCTGGGTTATTTCTGCAGTGTAGGTGCAGCCAGACTAAAAGACCACCAAAATCTTTAGTTTGATTGGATGAGAATATTATTTGCATAAGCTAAGGCCACTACAAACCTGTGAGCTGATTGGACGGGGAACGCCGTAAAAGTATAAAACTGGCTCAGAAGAGACAGAAGCCAGGCTGACTACAGGTGTCAGCCTCCCAAGTATGAGGACAGATGTCTATGGAAGCTTTAACACCACTAACTCTGTTCCTGGCTGTTTTTTAAAAAAGGCTGCTGGTGAGAGAGAATCTCGGCTCTCAAACAGACTAGATATGTTTCCTACCTAAATAGTTATAATGACCATGACGAACAATAGACGCCTGCGATAGATGTTTGTGGATAGATGATGGCTACTGTGGTGTATATAGCAATCCTCAGGGATATGATCTCCTTGGATGTCTTTCTTCCATAGATGGTATATGAGTTAGGATACCCTAATATTTTGTAAGGGACATATATGTGTAATATAATGAAAGTAATGTGCCTAGACGTTTGACAAGTCCATGTTTCTCCCATGTATATTTGTACATCTATATCTGTATATAATAAATAGTCTAAAAGTCTAATAAAGAGCCTGCTCATTCTTCCATATAAATGTCCTGAAATTTCAATATTTAAGAGTGCTTAAGTGGAGTGTTGATGCGGACTCTGCCTGCTTGGATTGTACTAGAATTCATGAGTCAGAAGCCCAGGTGTCCAAATAGTGATAACAGGGACTTCCAAACACATACAGATTAGTTGACAATGAGAGACTTTCAGACCCTCCATCGAAAGCAATGGGGTGGGGAGTCACCCTTGCTTCAGTTTGCCATTGCCTTCTTCTATAAAGGGGGGGTAGAAGGAGGAGTAGCAAGAAGATGAGGAGGAGGAAGAGAAAAGAGAAGGAGAATAAGGAGAAAGAGGAAGAGGAGGAGGAGGAGGAGGAAGATGAAGATGAAGAAGAGGAGGAAGAGAAAGAAGAATAGGAAGAGGAAGAAGAGGAGGAAGAGAAGGATGAAGAGGAAGAAGAGGAAGGAGAGGAGGAGAAGGAGAAGAGCGAAGTAGATAATTATGAAGAGAGACTCCATCTCGGAAGACTTTGACAGATGTTGGTTGGAGCTGAATCATGACAGCCAAACAGGATGAGCAACGGCATGGTGGCTCTAAAGACATTATGTTGCAAATGCTGTTTATTTTCTGTCAGCCCTAAACTATGCAGTAAATAACACATTATAAAAGACATCCAGAAATAACATTAGGCTCAAATGGAACCATCCATTACTTTGCCTTTCTCGGCGCCTTTTAGGAGACACTTTGTTGTTCCCTAAAGTATTTCCACTTAAGTCTCTCCTCATCAATAGTTCCTCCCTACCTACGCCCCCCCTCCCCAAAATCATCCTCCCATTTGCTGTGATGGTTGTAGGCATTTTGCAAAGAAAGAAAGCAAGAGAGAAAAAGGAAGGAGTGCATCCGTACATCCCAAGATGAAACGACAGTGGCACAAAATTTAAGTATATTCCCCACTGCCTCCTTTCATCTGGAAAACTGACTTAGAGTCCCACAAACCTTTGATTCTCCTGGAAGGAGCTTTTAGTGAATGAGTGGCTGTTAGCATCAAAGCAGACAGAAGTTTACCAAGAGAAGTTGAGGTTTACAGGGGCCTAAGTCCTGTTGTTCATCCTGACTACAGTAGAACCATTGAATTCACTTACATATCAATTTTACCTACACCTTGACTAATGAGATATCGTGGAGATGGGATCCAAGTCTAGAAATGAAATGCGTTTATGTTTCTTATACACCTTAAACATATAGATTGAATGCAATCTTATATGAAATATTTTTTTAACAGTTTTGTGCACGAAACAAAGTTTATGTACACTAAACCATCACAAAATAAAGGTGTTACTATCTCAGCCATCCATGTGGACAATTTTGGATTTTGGGATATGTTGAAATTCCAGATAAGGTAGATCCAGCCTATGGAACAATCTGCCTCATAAGGTTGCGGGTTCTCCTTCTCTAGAGAGTTTTAATCAGAACTTGGACAATCCTCTCTCAGGAGAGTTTTTGCTGTCTGTTCCTGCATGGCAGGGGGTTGGACTGGATAGTTGTGCAGATCTGTGATTCTATGACTGCATCTGCACTGCAGAAATAATCCAGTTTGACTCCACTTTAACTGCCATAGCTCAGTATTATGGCATTCTGGGCTTGTTATGGCACCAGAGTTCTCTGACAGAGAAAGCTCTCACAAAACTAAAGATCCTAAAATTCCACAGCATCAAGCCTTGGCAGTTTAAGTCATGTCAAATTGGGTTATTTCTGCAGTGTGGATGCAGCCTATGTTTCCTTTCCAGCTGGTACCCGCCTCTATTGTTTTGTTAATTCTTTCCCAGTCAGTCAGTTCTTTCCCATCCAGGAAATCCTATTAACCGGAAATGTTGGGAGGTTATCTCATAGAAGAGAAGACTCTCTTACAATTCCCTGCTGTCCCAGTGAGCAGAGATAAATTTAATTGGATATAGGACACTGCTGAGAAGCATGTACTCTCCCAGTGGTGGTTGGATTGCACCCCCAGCCAGCATGGCCAGGGGCAGTGAACCCTGTGAATTACATCTCAGCAACATCTGAGTGTTTTAGGGAGTGCTTTGACTGTGTATTCCTGCATGGGAAAAGTTTAAACTGGATGGCTCTTGTGGTATCTTCCAACTCTATGACTGTATGATTCTATCCAGAGGATCTTATAGTTTCCACACCTTTTAGACCACAAATCCCTAAATTCATTACTGGGGGCAATAATAATCAGGATTAAGGGAGGGTGAGTTCACTGAATCATAGAATAGAATCATAGAGTTGGAAGGGACCCCAAGGGCCATCCAATCCAACCCCCTGCCATTCAGGAATACAAAATCAAACTATCCCCAACGAATCAAATATTTAAACAGGACTATCATATCACCCATTAACCTTCTCATCTCCAGGCTTGAACCTATTACTTCCTAGGCTGCAGCCCCCAACAATAATTGGACCTTTGAAACACTGCTTTGCATTGGGCTGGATTGAGATTTAGGCATGTGCCACTGGGCTGGATGTTGTCCCGGTCATTCTTCCTCCTCAGCATAACCTGCCTCATAGGGTTCCTGCAGAGAGAAAACGGGGAAGACTTACAAGCCTTCTTGAACCCCCAGGAGAAAGAGTTTTAAAATGCAGTGGTTAAAATGACCAAATACACGGTGATTTGAAAAGAATGGGACAAAACTAAAACTGTTCTTATTCACTTTTGCACCATTCTTTTTTAATCAGGCTGTACTTCCATCTCTTCAGAGGATGCAGTTCTTCCTGGCCCTGAAAAATATGTTTCCTATCATCAACAAGAAGACAGTCTCACATTTGGGACTGGAATCAGATCCAGATTATTTGAAGCACTATGTTCTCCCATAGAAGCCTGTCTGTGTCCTCAGATCTTCTCGGCAACGTCATTCTTTCTGCTCCACCACCCTCACAGATACATCTGCTGGGAACACAGGAGAGATGGGGCCTTCTTGGTGGCTGCTCCCAGGTTCTGGAACTCCCTTTCTATGGAAACTAGGCACTTTTCACACAGCTAAAACAATCTGACTTACTTTGCCCGGTTTGAATCCTCTTCTGGGAAGCAGACAGATATTATCACTCACATTTTGTCATCGATGCCTCCTCCCACCTAAAACCCAGCTAGATGCCATGCTCACCTCACTGATTTGCAAAGTTGGGAGCTTCCTGGCTTTGCAAATTGGCCAGCTGAGCTCAGATTCTAGCTGGGTTTTGGGGAGGTTTTAGGCAGGAGGCAGCATCAGTGGCAAAATGCAAGAGATAATATCCGGCTGTATCCCAGAAGAGGATTCAAACCGGGCAAGGTTAAGTCAAAAAAATTTTAGCTGTGCAAAAAACTCCAAGACCAGCACACTCCCTATTCTCTTTCTGTAAACAGCTGAAGAATGTATAGTTTCCGTAGGCCTTTGAGCACTGATTGCTTTGGGGATTGGGCTTTGCCCAATGTGCTGTTAGTTGCTATTTTTTCCTGATGGTTATGTTTTAAACAGCTTTCAATTGTATGGATACTTTAATTAAATTTCTAACTTTTGTATGAAGTGAATTTTTAGCTAGGCTTGTTTTAATTGCTGAAAATCATCTTGAGTCCCAAGCTAGGAAAGTGGTATGTTATAACCAAATTTAACCAAACAACAACAAGTTGTTGTTGTTGTGCTGGATTATAATTCCCATTACCTCTAGTTTATTGGTGCCAACAGGAGTTATGGTTCAATTGCTCTGGGGGATTGCAAGTTGGAGACAGCTTGATGTGGAGATTAGTTGTTCTTTATTAAAGAAACCCTGCTTTTCAGATCTGTGCAGCAATGGCCTCCATTTGCAACATAAGCTGTTTTGTCATTGAGCCAAAAGTGCAGAGAAATGATATTACTGGTGTCTGAAAAATGAGTCCAAAGTAGTTAAGTCATCTGGAAAACTCCCTTTGACACCCAGAGGGCCATGTTTAAGCTCTTATGTGCTCATCAGTCTCATGCAGGCCCATGCCTCCAGTAGCTGCTGAGGGGGCACTTGCCATGCACAGCATATCGGGTGCAAAGCTCAGCTGCAGCTCACTGAAAAGTTTCTGCCACATCCTTGAGTTAGGAAGAGGGTAAGAACCAAGAGCATCCAGTGGAGACAATATTGGGAAGCCAAGGACTCACTGTATCAAGATTTTTTTATAGGTACTACTCGAGTTCTATTTGGAGGGCTGGAAAACTGGGAGCAGAACAGAAGAACTCTTTGGGTTCATAAACACCACAACTGTTTGTGGTTGGATGAAAAGGCAAAGATTGTTTGGCCTGAATGTATAGGCTTCTGCGATGAGTGAAAAATACAGAGCAATGGTTGCTGAGGGTGATAAGGCCTTGGCTGGGTACAAATGGAACAGTATAGAGAAGCTACCAAGTGAGTACATTCAGTAGCTCTATATCCCAAGGTAATTGGATATAGAGGTGGTTAATCTGCACTCCATTTCACGGGTGCAACTGTGGGTTTTACAGGACTTGTTCAAGGTGCTGAACAATTTCAGCAACTGTAACTGTTTTTAACTCTTGTTGTAACCCGCCCCGATTGCTTGTTCAGAGGGGCGGACTAGAAATAAATTATTATTATTATTATTATTATTATTATTATCTTGTCTAAAGGAGGTGGCCGTTAGACCCCTCCTGAAGAAACCCTCCCTTAATCCCTTGGATAAAAACAACTACAGGCCAGTCTCCTTGCTCCCATTTTTGAGCAAGGTCATCGAGAGAGCAGTCGCCTCCCAACTCCAAGCTGTCTTGGATGAAACTGATTATCTGAATCCATTTCAAACGGGCTTCAGGACAGGACATGGAGTTGAGACTGCCATGGTCGCTCTGGCCGACGACCTTCGCTTGAGCATTGACAGGGGTAGTGTGACCCTGCTCGTGCTCTTGGATCTCTCAGCGGCCTTTGACACGGTAGATCATTCCATCCTTTTGGGTCGACTGAGAGAGTTGGGGATCGGAGGCACTGTGCTCCGGTGGTTCCGGTCCTTTCTCTCCGGGAGATCCCAAAGGGTGAGGCTCGGGGACAGTTGCTCTTCTAAGATAGAGCTTAATTGTGGCGTCCCTCAAGGCGCCATCCTGTCCCCGATGCTGTTTAACATCTACATGAAGCCGCTGGGTGAGATCATTCGGAGGCATGGAGCTCAGTGTCTTCAGTACGCTGACGACACTCAGATTTACCTCTCCATGACAAGATCGCCGGCTCAGACTTCAGATGGCGTCTCTCCTCTCAATGACTGTCTTACGGCAGTAATGGATTGGATGAGGGAAAACAGGTTGAAGCTCAATCCGGACAAAACGGAGGTACTAACTGTCACAGGACCGAAGCCAGGATTGGGAATACACCTCCCGGTCCTAGATGGGGTCACACTCTCCTCGAAGGACCCTGTTCACAGTCTGGGGGTACTCCTTGATTCGTCGCTTCACATGACTAGTCAGGTGAATGCAGCGGTCAGGTGTGCCTGTTATCAGCTTCGGCTGATCCACCAGCTGCGCCCTTTCCTGGAGCCAAAGGACCTGGAGTCAGTGGTACATGCTTTGGTAACCTCACGATTGGACTTCTGTAATGCGCTCTACATGGGGCTACCCTTGTGCCTAACTCGGAAACTTCAATTAGTTCAGAATATGGCAGCCAGGCTTGTCACGGGAACATCAAGGAGAGAGCACATAACACCAGTGCTCAAATCTCTCCACTGGCTGCCGATTAGTTTCCGAGCGCAGTACAAGGTGTTGGTTTTAACCTTTAAAGCCCTACATGGCTTGGGTCCATCTTATCTGAGGGACCGCCTCCTCCCATACGAACCCCCCTGCACACTCCGGTCTTCTGGGAGGAACTTATTGCAGCCTATGAAGACTAGACTGACGCAGACCTCCCAGAGGGCCTTCTCGGCTGTCGCTCCCAGGCTATGGAATGACCTGCCAGACGAGATGCGTCTTATTACATCTTCTGATTGCTTTTAAAAAGCCTTGAAGACGCATCTCTTCCGGCAGGCCTTCCCAGAAAGTTTTTAACCTCCCGGCTCTGTTTGGGTTAAGCTCTCCCATTAGCATTTTAACATCTTGACCCTGATCTCTATGCAATGGGTTGCCATTTTAAATTGAAATTTTTATTATGTCATTTTAATTGATGTTAGTTTATTTTAATTTTAAGGGGCGGGTGGTTGGGTATGGGTCATGTATATTTTATCTTGCATTTTTTAATTGATGTAACCCGCTCCGATTGGATACAGAGGAGCGGGCTATAAATAAAACAGTATTATTATTATTATCCTGATAATACCACAGGATCATGTTATTTGCTCCAAGATAAATGGATATTGCCCTAAGCTGTAAAAAAAAAAAAAAATATTGGTGTACTTTTTCTCCTGGCTTGCCTTCTACTAACTGAACTGAATTTAACAAAGGGGGAAAGAGCCCAATCAGGAAAAACTAAGGGCATAAATGGATTTTCTTGGAGATAGATTTGGGTGTCATGAGCATATGGATGGCACCAAAGCCTCCACTTGACTTCTCCCAGTGGTTGAATGTATGTTAAATAGCATGGAACCACAACAGAACATGGTGGGGCCATACTGGCATATGGCAAAAGAATAGAAAAGGATTCCTCAGCACCAATTTCTGGATTCACCTCTCCAGGAAGGAATGGAATCATGTAAATCAGTGCCCACAAGTCCCATTCCAAAGAGGCATCCCAGAACGTTACCATGGTTGGTGCTAATAAATGCTGTTGAGAGGCCCAGAACCAACATGGACACACTCTTCCTGTGCAGGACCCAGCACAGGTTACCCATGAAGGCCGCCCAAACTATTTCTATCTGAAAACCTGGCCTGAAGTCAGATTGAAATGTAGGTAGATGATGTTGGAGTATTAGCATCAATGCTTGCTTTGTAGATCTATGTTTTCATTCCTTGAGAAGGGGGGGTGTCTTCTATGCAGGAACACTTATATATATCTCTATGGTCTTTTGGTCAGTGTTACTTGTGAAGAGGTCACTTCCCCTAACCCCCCCCCCTTTCTGGGGGTCAATAAAGTGTATTGCCCTTCATTCTCTGTCCTCTTCCTCTCTCACCTCTTACCAAGCATGGAAGCAGAAACCAGGTTGTGCTACTAAAGTTTTTTTTCCCTTACTTACACACATGAGAGTCACCTCTAAGGATTCTTCTACCAAGTATAGTTTTCTCTATTGATTAGTTATTTTCATAGAACCTAGATATAGAAATAAAGTAAGTTTCTTTTTACCTACCAATGCATCCTGTTTATTTACCAGAAGCTCAGTTCTAGTTGTTTTTACCAAATACCTGTGCAGTACGCGCTTGTTGCTGTGTTGCTGCTGCTGCTAAACTTTCTTAACCACAAATAACCAAAACCATAATCTATTTTCTAACAGATCATCCATTTTATCCAGGAAACCTTGGAGCTGGCAGCCACCAGATGCTCTAATATTTCACCAAAGAAAGGAGTATTGAAGACTGGCAGACAATTTTCTAATAGAGTGGGATTTGGGGAGAGCTCTTAAAACAAAAACCTGGATGCTCAGTAGTAGCAAGCTCCCTTTGAACGGCATCTTCCAGTCATGTTGGAACCTTGTTTTGCTGGAGAGAAGCATTAGACATTCCCATCAGCCTCTAGCCAGTCCCTCATTGGTTCCTTTAATTACCAAAGAAGGACAAGGATCAAGCACACATGTAGTTACTACTTCAAGAATCCTGTCTTCTTTCATGGTCTGTAAACCATGTCCTATGAGGAGTGGCTTAGGGATCTGGGCATGTTTAGCCTGGAGAACAGATGGTTAAGAGGTGACATGATAGCCATGTTTAAATATTATTTATTTATTCTAATTTATTTCAGGGATTTATATCACACTGTTTTCCAAAAATAGGATTCAAAGTGACTTGAAATGTTTGAAATATTTGAAGGGTTGTCATATTGAGGATGGAGAAAAATTGTTTGCTGCTACTCCAGGGATTGTGAGGCTGCATAGACTGGCAAAAAGGCTGCCATGGGGGCAGAGTGGGGCGTGGTGTCCGAATGATGCATGCCCTGACTCCACCCCCATGCCGGTGTGATGCCGTGCACCCCACCACAAAGCGGGCGGCGTCATGGTGCTCCTCTGGTGCTGAGTCCAGATGACGCAGCTTCAAAGGAGTGCAGAAAAGCTGTGGTGCCAGCAGCTATGGCACCCTTTCTGTGGCATACATCGGGGCCATGGCATGAGGTTGCCGCAACCCTGATGTGGCAAAGATACAGGCAGCTACAGTCTAACCCTTAGGCATGGTCTGTACAGCCCCTAAAACATAGAGCAATAGATTCAAGCTACAGGAAAAGAGATTCCACCTAAATCTTAGGGGAAATTTCCTGACAGTGAGAGCGGCCTGACAGTGGAATACCCTGCTGCCTCAGAGACTTGTGGGGTCTCCTTCTTTGGGGTTTTTTAACAGAGGCTGATGGGAAGGAAGGCTTTGATGGTGTTTTCCTGCATGGCAGAAGGGGGTTGGACTGCATGACCCTTGGGGTATCTTCCAACTCTATGATGTTAAGATTCTAAGATGAAAAGTATCCATTAACAATGATCAAACAGCCACCACATTTACATCTGCTGGACCTGTATTAACCTTAGCGTTCAAGTCAGAATCGATAGGAGCGATTTTATCCTCAAAGTACTTAGCAAATTGCTCACAGCGGGCTGTTGAGTGGTCTAGATTATGCTAAACTTGACCAAGATATAAGAAGCCACTAACAACTCAAGACAGCTCTGCTGGACATCTCTTTGCAGAAGCAGTGGTTACAGAGAGAGAGAGAAATCTGCTGGCTGCCCTGCCAGAGAGTACGCCTTCAAACAGGATCTAGTCTATGTTCAGTCAGACTCACTCCGAATATTCTGCCAATGTCACCCTAGTTACTGCCCCACTTATTTCACTGCTTCCACCTCACTAGAAAACTAGTGGGCTGGTTTACTTTGACTTTGTGAAATGCTGAGTCCACTGCCTTGGTCATTTCCTCATTCCAGAGATCAGTACTTGCTGAACCGACAGGAATCTTTCCACGATATCCATCTGAATCCATAAGCCTCCTGGGATGGACCATGTTAGTCAGTCCTCCACCCCTGCATAGGTTCCAGGTCCCAGCAAGTCCCATTATCACTCCATGACAAAGGAACTATGGGATGTTCTTAAGATCACCTCACCCCACCCAGCAGCATGGTAGGGCCAAATACCACTCAGGTCAGGCCCATGTTTGCCATGGTGACCATGAAGGCCTGAGCCACTCGGGTATGGATGAAGAACTTGGGAAGGCAATTCCACCATGTTTTGGAGGCCCACAATCCTTGTAGTCACTTTGTTTTGGTAGAATAGATCCTCCTGGGACTACAATGTTTCAAGGGGCTTTAACATGGCAAAATCACCTCCCATGAAGGGCAAAATATGTATTTTCTTTAAAGAATTACTTTTTTAAAAAAATGACAGTGCGGGGGAGGGGGGCCAGGGGCCTCACAGATAGCTTTGGGGTCTGCTTGTGGCCCATGGGCCATAGTTTCACTACATCTGCTCTAGATGGACAAGATTGGTCTGATATATTCTTGGTTCTCATCTTTCCAAACTTAGGATCACAACCTGGAAGATTTCCTATTCTGGACTTCAACTTTGGAGTTCTCTTGCATGGCAGGGGGTTGGACTGGGTGGTCCTTGAGGTCTCTTCCAATTCTTTGATTGGCATTGGTCTCATTCCCATTCACCACAGGAGATCCATTGAGCAGTACGGTATACAAGCGTGTTGACTCACTATTCAACAAGGGATTGAATGGGTCTACTTTACTCTAATTGGGGGGTGAACCAAGTGGATTCTATCCAACATTTCCTAATGTAAACCATTAATACTTTGGATTGGGGCAACTCAGAAGGCTTTCTTTTCCATCTGCTAAAAATATGAGAGCGGTCATATATATTTGGGATTAACCAGGGGACCGTGGGAATCAGAAAGAGATATTGGTTGGGCAAAAGGACCAAAAGGTTAACTGGTGTAGCCGTAAATTAGCGGTTTCACTGGGAAAGAAACCCTTCTCCGGGTTCCCATTGCTATGAAGAGCCATTCGCCTCCTTCCTCCTGGTGAGAGGAGCTCTACGGTGGTGTTATTTAATTTGAATCCCTTGGGAGGGAAAGGCCACCTCTCTGACCTTTGGGGGGGAATCGTTAGCCCAACGCCTGACAAGCAGTCAGTGCTAATTAGCATAAGTTACCATCTTGGTCTGAAGAGTTCCTTCATTAGCATCTCAGGGTCAGTTTCTATTTTAGCTCCGACTTTGCAGGCTGCCGACAGAATCGCAGATGAGAATTGTGTCTCACACTTGTCACTCTGATGGCGAGAACTGCAGTATCAACACCGTGAACAGCAAAAAATTGATAAAATCTAGACTCCTGGAGCTCAGAAGCTGAGACAGCAGCATTGGTGATGACCGTGTTGGTGGGGCAGTGAATCCACTCTGATTTTTCATTCAAATTTTAGAAGAACTGTTCACTGGCTGGCTCAGTTCTGGAACTCTGTTTCTGAGGGGGTTGTTACAAACAAGATTACAGTTGACATATTTTACAACAAATTAGATATTGGTTGCAGGTTCTTCTTCCTATGCTGCTCAAAGGCATTGCAGGATGGAGCCAGCTTCTTTTCTGATTTAAGACAAGAGATTCCACTTAAACATTAGGAAGAACTTTTTACTGTTAAGTGCTCTTTGACAGTCAAATGGACTGCCACAGAAGGTGGTGAACTTGCCATCTTTGGAGGTCTTCAAACAGAGGTTGGTGGGCACCTCTCAGATGTGCTTTTCTTCTGTATTCCTGCCTACAGAACTATGTGGTTGGACTATATGGCCTTTGCTGTCCTTTCCAGATCTAAGTTTCTGTGATTCTATGAAATGGGCTGCTGCCAAACTGCAGAATTAATGCAGTTTGACAGCACTTTAACTGCCATGGCTCAATACTATAGAATCTTGGGATTAGTAGTTTATTGTGTCACCAGTGCTCTTGGACAGATAATATTTCACAAAACTACAAATCCCAGCATTCCATAGCATTGAGCCCTGGCACTTAAAGAAGTGTCAAACTGTATTAATTCTGCAGATGCAGCCCAAATTCAATTGATTGTTCTTGCATGTTAGAACCAAATAATATTTATATCCTTTCTCTCTCCACCTCACTTTCTCCCTCCGCATCCAGAACTTCACATTAGACCTGCCACTTCTTTAGCAGCCTTTTTGCTGGCAAAAGTGAAAAGTCATCCCTGGCCTGGCGTGGATTTAATATATGGAGGTTGTCAGAGAATGTTTGCAAAGTGCTACTTGAAATACTTCAAAGTGATCGCCATAAATCACCTTCTGAGCTTGGAAGAGAAGACGAGTTTACTGCTGCCAGGGGAACCGACTGAGACTTTGCTACAGCAGGTTCACAAGTGTTTCAAAGTGTTTCATGTTTGCCACTCTCAGAATCTTAGAAGCAGACAACAAAATTTACTCCATCTTGCATTTCTTTTTTAAAAACCCAGTTCTTGACCACTGAACCCCCTGCCCTGCTTTTCTGAAGATAAATACGCAACGCTGATTTCACACACCCCAACAATGGTTGATTGTCTCCTCTACATGGCAATTAAAGTTACACTTGCAATAAAACTGCTTTGTTTGGTGGATAATTGTAAGGAGCAGCCGCTGCCTCTAATTCCAAATGCCTGACTTTATTATCCTCCTTCAGAAAGGTCTTAATATTTATGTGATTTATGGATCACTTAAAACATCAACCTGGCCATTAGGAGCTGCCTTTCGCTGCACGTCACCTAATTCCGGAGTCCATAATTTCTTTATAAAACAGGCCTGTTGTTACACTCAGATATTAATTAAGTGCCCTTCCCTGGCACCCCTGTTAGAAGGTACATTTTGGAGGCAACCTCAGCACCGGGGTCTGCAGGTGATAGATGCTCTTCCATGGCACAAGAAGAGAGGAGCAGCCAAACGTGTACCAGCTGGAATCCAAATGCCATCTTCCATAACGGTTGGATGGTTATGATAGACACAAAGGTCGGGAGAGAAAGTTCAAGTGGATCATAGCTAACATTTATCTTCCCAGCCAACGGGTCTGCATTTTGAACATCACAAATATCTGCTGTTAATATCTCACTGTTGGCTTAGCAAAGGGGGGGGGTGTGTATGTGTGGCAGTGTGGGGTAGTGGGTTTAGTGAATTCATTGGTTCATGTTCTAGGCCAAACTTTGGTTTTGGACTTCCAACTCCCAGAAATCTAGCCAGTTTGGCCAACAGTCATGAATTGTAGGAGCTGAAGTCCAAAACACTTGAGGACCAAAGTTTGGGAACGACTATTCTAGTCTCTGGAGCAGCAGAAAATAAAGATGATTTCATCTTCTATGCGGCATCCCTTCAGATTTAAAAATAGCAGTATCATGTCACCTCTCTTCACTTCTCCAAGCAAAACACATCCATCTCCCTAAGCTCATCCTCATAAGGTTTGATTTCCAGTCTTTATTATTACTGATAGTTTAATTCCATTTTAAGATTGACTTTTTATATGGTTTGAGTGTTGGACTACCAGTATGACTCTGGAGACCAGGGTTCAAACCCCCATTCAGCCATGAAACCAGCTGGGTCACTTTGGGCAGGTCCTGCTCTCTCAGCCTCAGAAGAAGGGAAAAGGCAAATCTCCTTTGAAGAAATCTTTGACAAGAAAGCCCCATGATAGTTTTGCTATATTGGAGACAGTATGGTGTAGTGGTTTGAGTGTTAGACTTTATCACACCAGCCAGCTATCCTGCCCCAATCCTGCTAGTTTAAGAATGGAAGCATGCCAGTTTGGCATAATTTCTTATCACACTTTCCCCCATGATAGAGCTTTGAATATCCATTGTCCAGTGAACTGTTTTCTGCTCTGCCAAATGTGCAAAATTTCACAAAACTACAAATCCCAGAATTCCATAGTATTCAGTCGTAGCAGTTAAAGAGATGTCAATCTATGATTCTATGATTCTATGAAACTGCATAAATTCTGCAGTCCAGTTTCAGCCTTAATCTGTTTCAGTAAAAAAAAAGAGGTAGGGAATAAAAATGAGATCTTCTAAGATATTTAAAATGAACAGATTTATTGTCATACAAGTCACTGGATGTTATCACATGAAAGGAATTTCAATTTTGAAAGAAATGAAAGTGGGGCCAGTTCAGAACTGAGTGAATTCGCTAGTTCAACAAATTTACGTGATTGTGTATTGACACCGCATCGCATTTGGAACTGCCTGAAATTGCCTCCCAGTGCCTGAAATTGCATGTGATAGTTTCTCACACAATAACGTGAAACCCCATGATTGCATTCGGAAGGACTTCCCATTGCCCGAAAATGTGTGTGATTGGCTTTCACACAATAACGCGAAATCCCATGATTGCATTCAGATTGCCATTGGATTATACTTCCAATTCCTGTCATGCGATAAACTGCATAGTCCTCTGCCCCAGGAGAATCTAAAAATGGAAGTCACTGTGTTGATCCACATCAACAGACTAGTCCTAGCTGTTAGAATCATACAATCATAGACTCATAGAGTTGGAAGAGACCACAAGGGCCATTCAGTCCAACCCCATTCTGCCATGCAGGAACTCCCAGTCAAAGCATCCCCGACAGATGGCCATCCAACCTCTGCTTAAAGACCTCCAAGGATGGAGACTCCACTAGACTCCAAGGGAGTGTGTTCCACTGTCGAACAGCCCTTACTGTCAGGAAGTTCCTCCTAATGTTGAGGTGGAATCTCTTTTCCTGCAGCTTGCATCCATTGTTCCGCGTTCTAGTCTCTGCAGCAGCAGAAAACAAGCTTGCTCCCTCCTCAATATGACATCCCTGACAGGAGCAATTCTTCTGTGAAGCTAATAACTCTTGATTACCTGTTCAAAACTCTGTAGCTCTTCAGAGTGGCCAAAAATTCAGTGATGTAGCCCTCCGGACTAATTTAGTGCACAGAGATGCACATGAGATACACATGCACTTGAGACTGCATGAGATTTAAGTATGCAAGAGGTGCACATGCATCTAAGTCACATGTGAGATGCACATTTTGTTGTGTATTTACCTACCTGTCTGCAATGAATTGTGCATTGTTTCCCCTTGGTACAAGGGTTATGCACCACAATAAATGTGTATGTCCATCTGCAGAGTTTTACACTATACAGAAACTTCTCCACTGTATTTTTTTTAAAGAGTAGTTTTCTTAAGATGCATCTACATTGTAGAAATAATGCAGTTTGACATCACTTTAGCTGCCATGGTTCCTTCTTACAGAATCCTGGGATTTTTATTTTGTGAGCACACTTTGGTAGCAAAGGTTAAAGATCATGTAAAACTGTAGATCCCAGGATTCCATAGGATGGCGCTACGGCACTTAAACTAGTGGCAAACTGCATTATTTCTACAGTGTAGATGTACCCTTACATAAACAAGGAAGGAGACTCGATATTGCAGGGAAGGGAAGCTTATTAACAAGTCTAATGTGCAGCAGGCCTGACTCTGAATACACACAGCTGCCCAAACCACTGTCTGCTAACACACATACACCCACATATGAATAAAGAAAAAATAAAAGTCAAGCACAGATTATCTCTACTGGCTATTGGAAGGAAAACCGTTCTGGACAGACCCTGTGGAGGAAAAATAAATCCATCTGACCCAGAACCCAAATGCTGGTTTCAAACACATCTTTGTTCCAATTTCTCTCAAAGCTGTGCCATTTCTCAGATCCCTTCGGAATCCATCACAACAGGAACAAAGCCGGCTGAAAACAAAAGGAACATCAGAGTGGTAATGCTGGCAGCAAATCTTGTACTTCTCCCTATCTCCTGATTCCAGAACATATGAACGCATAGAATATGCATTCTTTGATCCAGTTTTCCAAGGGAGAAAATTGCATCCAGTCTTCCTCAGTGCACAGCCACAGAAGGATTGAAGGAAAGTCTTGTAGAAACCACACAGTGGCACCAACTGGGCATCTGACCCCTCATTTCTAACCCATCTACCATTCAAGTTCCCTCTGGAAGAGTTGGTTTCACATTTGCAAGGATCAACAACTGTTCATTCCTCCCACAAGCCCAGCACCGGCAAGAATCCCCATCAGAGAAAGAGCAAGTTTGTTTTGAATCAAATAAAACTCCAAATGTGGGGGGCCGGGGGAGGAATCAGAATTGCAAAGAGAAAGTAGGATCCTTTGGCATCAATATTAAAGTTGCCTAGAAGAGACAGAGATAATACTGTAGGATGCTTTCACTGCACCTTCTTTTTAAATTTTTATCTATTTTATCTCAGATTTTGTTGGCTGTTAGCTGACCAGTTTCAATCTGGAAGTTATTTATCTATATTTTGATCACCTGATCAGCGCTCTAGAAATAAAGTTTAATAATAATAATAATCACCTGAGCATTTAACTCATCACCAACAGTGTTGTTCAAATAAACTTCTTCACCTCCTTCTCTGCCAGTTTCACCTCCTACTTTTTGCCAACTCCTTCCCCTACGTCTTTGTCAGCTATAATCTTGCAAACACACACACATACACCCAGATCATACAGGCAGACTATTGTGTTGTTGTTGTCGTGTGCCTTCAAGTCCTTTCTAACTTATGGTGACCCTAACGTGAATCTGTCATGGATATTTTTGCAGCAAGACTTGTTCAGAGGAGGTCTCCCAGAGTTCTAGTCCATACCCAAACTACTACACCACACTGCCTCTCAAGATTTATTCAGAGGAGGTTTCCCATTGCCTTCTGAGTCTGAGAGAGTGAGACTTGCCAACCAATAGATTTCTGTGGCCTAGCAGAGATTTGAACCCGGGTTTCTCCTAGGCCAATACTCAAACCACTCAATCCTGCTGCCTCTCAGAATATACATGAACCAATTTGATCATTGAATTCTGCATGCATTTGTAGAGTTAGAAGGCATCCAACGGTCATCTAAGCCACATCTTTCCCAGTGCAGGACATCCACAGCAAAAGCATCCATGACATGTGAAACAGAGACCCACAGAGGGTCTGTGGACTTCACCTTCCATTATCCACACATTCCTGGACGGTGGCCCCACGTACATACTCTTTTTCCTACATCCAGAAGTTGTACGGTGTCTCTTTTTTAAAAAAAAAGCTATTTAAGCTGCAAAAAAAAGTACAGAAAAGATTTATTTAGGAGAATTGCACCCACAGAGGATGATGGATAAGTTTCTTTATGAGGTTCCTATGGGAAACAGAAAAAAAGCATGCGTAGACCACAGAGCCACATAATTGCCACCCCTATTATAAATCCTCATGGCACAGGCATACCTTGTGTATTTGACACCTGGTTTTTACACAACTTGACATATTTAGGGCAAATGTAGAACACCTGTCATGGGAAGCAGCAGTCATTTTATGGCCAGTGTGAAGACCCACAGTTGACACTGGCCTGGTGGGTATGGACCATGGGCAACACATGCCTGCCTCACAATTATTTGCACACAACTCCTTCCTCAGACCGCTGGGCAGAGTTGGAGAGTTGGCCATGGTGGATACAACTGTGCCTTTGCATGCACTGAAACTACATTTTCTTGTGGATGCAGATGCTCATTCAGTTATGCATTCATGTTCATTCACTTGTGAATGCAGATGCATATTTGGGTTTACATTCAGTTGCACAATGTTGCCATTCAACACAGGAATTGTGTAGCCAAATCAGTCTGCATATGTGCAAAATAAAATATATATATATATATATATATATATACATTTTTCATGTAGAGAATATATATATATATATATATATATATATATATATATATTCTTTATTTCTATCCTGCCATTCTCCTTGGAAGGGAACCAAGGCAGCAGAATAAATCCCAACGACAAAGATTTTCACCCATCAAGGATTTTTCTCATCAGCATTTACCAATACTTAAAGGAGTTTTTCAACCATTTTTTGGAATATTCTTTCCCAGCCCTACTCTGCATGTTGAGATTTATTCTAGTAAGTTAGACTGGATCAAGCAGACACTGATGAAGGCTGCAATTTTCTTCCCTTTTGGCAGAGTAAAGAGAAAAAGTATGCAGCCAAAGGGAAAATATGCAGGTTAAAAGGAAACCATCTAAAATATTAATAAAGAGAAAGACATTCTGGCTCTTCTTTTTAAGAATTCAGCACCTAGACGGACATGCAGTTTAAAAAAAATGAGAGAACAACTGCCTCAACCAGATGTCCAGAGCCTACATGGAGAGGAACTTTAAAAAGAAAAATCTCACTATTATCTCTGCAAACTCACCTTATATAAGTCAGTTTCATTGTACTCAGGGAAGATTCCAGCCGAGAGAGGGTATACATTTTGCTTAATGAATAAGACCCCATATTTGTACAGTGGTTACTTTGCTGCACAGGGACATGATGATGTACATCCTGATGTACAGTCCTAGAGTTGGAAGAGACCTCAAGGGTTATCCAGTCCAACACGCTTCTGCCATCCAGGAAGGAACCATCAAAGCACCTCCGACAGATAGCCATCCCGCCTTTAGTTAAAAACAGCTTCCAAAAAAGGAGAACCTACCACACTCCAAGGAAGCACTTTTCTACTGTTGAACAGCTCCTGCTGTTAGGAGGTTCTTCCTAATGTTGAGGTGGAATCTTTTTTCCTGTAGTTTCTATCCATTGCTCCCTGTCCTGTTCTCTGGAGCATCGGAAAGCAAGCTTACTCCATCCTCAGTCTGACATTCCTTTCAATATTTAAACATGGTTGTCATGTCACCCCTTAATTTTCTCTTCTCCAGGCTAAACATCCCCAATTCCCTAAGCTGCTCCTTGGGGCTTGGTGGTTTTCAGTCCTTTTACCATTTTAGTAGCCCTCCTCTGGATGCATACTAGCTTGTCGCATGTTTCTTGAAATGTGGTGACCAGAACTGGGCGCAATATTCCAACTGCAAAGCATTCCACCAAAAGCAGAGCTAGGACCTTCTCTAAGCCCAACTCTGCAATGCCTGTGCCACTCACAAAGTGAAATACACAAATAGAAGAAAGGGTCATAGAAGTGATTTAGGGGTCTTAGTACTTAGGAGTGGCAGCAGACAAAACTTGGCCCCAGAGCTCAGGGCACATTTTTTTCTCAGAGGGAAAGAGGACACCAAATGTGTTAGGGGATTATCACACACATACCTATCCCCAACAGATAGATCCACATTTAACCATCAATGACGGATCTTACCCCATTCCCCTTCAGCAGCCCATATGCAGCCCATATGCAGTCTGTGCTCATCTCATGGCTTTTCAAGAATGGGATGCCACAGGATGAGCATGGGCTGCCAACGGGAAATGCAGTAAGATCCGCCATTGACAGGGATTAGATCCATCATTGGTGGCTTAAAGGCACATCTACCCTGTAGGGGATAGGCATGTGTGATAAGCTCCTTAGGCAATGGGCTGCTTGAGGACACAATGCAATTGTTGAAAGGGTTTTTTTCTAAAGAAGAGACCTCCCAGAGCTCTTGTTCTTGACATCCCTGCTCAGGTCTTGCAACTTCAAAATTGTGGCTCCCTTGATTAAACCAACTCACCTTTACTGCAGTCCTTCTCTTTTACCATTAACTTCAACTTTACCCAACACTGTTGTCTTGTCCAATGAATCTTGTTTTCCCATTATATGTCAAAAGTTCAAGAGCCTCGATTTACCCATTTTAGCTTCTAGGGAAAGATCAGGCTTGATTTAAGACCAAAATGTTGAAAGATCTGGAAGCCATGCCCTATGAGGAAGGCTTAGGGGCCTGGGTATATTTAGCCTGAAGAAGAGAAAGTAAAGGGATGATATGATAGCCATGTTTAAATATTCAAAGGGATGTCATATTGAGGATTAAGCAATCTTGTTTTCTATTACTCTGGAGACAAGGACATGGAGCAAGGGACTCAAACCACAGGAAAGGAGATTCCACCTAAACATTAGGAGCAACTTTATGAAGATGAGAGCTGTGCAAGAGTGCCAGGTTGATACCTTCCAAAGGTATCTGATACCACTGCTGTGCCAAAGCTAAGTAGAGACTGCATGGCCATTTTTCAGGGGTGCTTATAAATAAATAAATAAATAAATAAATAAATACTGTCATTGTGTGTGGCAGAATGGGGTTGGATTGAATGGCCCTTGGGGTCTATTTCAACCCTAGGCTTCTATAATTCTATGCTTCTTTTGTTGTTATTTTCTATCACATCAACTTTAGCTTATAGAGACTTCCAAGAGACCTGTTATTAACAATCCTGCTTGGGTTTCAAAAAATCAGAAAGGTCGCTGTGGCTTCCTTCATGGAGTCAATACATTCATAATGTGCTTTCCCTCTTTTCTTACTGCCTTCCACTTTGCTGAGCATTCTTGTGTTTTCCAGTGAATCACATCTTCTCAGGATACAGCCAAAGTACTGCAGCTTCTGTTTAGCCATCTTCACATCTAGTGGAGTTCAGGCTTGATATCTAACTGCTTCTGCTGAAATGGAGAATAGGATTCTTTCAATTACAGATTCAGTTGCAGACATCCTATTGTACAAATTTGCCATCTAACAGAAGAGCCACAGCCAGTGCCAGACTCTGCATGTGGGGATTTACACCTCACCACCCTCATATAACATCCCAGCCTCAGATACAGTCAGAATCTTCAAAAACTTGGGTGTTATTAATATATTAGAGGAGCAAAAGGGAAAATTTCCATGGAAAGTGGAAAAGAGCAGATAGTGCCAGAAACTCAGAGGAGAGCAAAATCTCAAAAACAAACAGAAAATAATAGAAAACAATAAGATGCCATGAAGAAATAACACCCAAGCTATTACTGGAGGCTTTTTAATAGCTTTGAAGCATGAAACAGCATAATTGCCTTTGCTGTGTTATCTTTGATAACCTTCTCTATAAATGTTGTTTACCGAACACAGGTTGGAGCTGCTGTTTCATGAATCCAAGCCAGGCGAACGCCCCAGAATGAAGATTAGCTCATTCTTTGGTAGTCTGTGCAAAATTAATGCCAGAATGTAATCGAACAACAAACTCTTTTTATATTTTGCTGCTCCCACCCACCTCAACATTTCCCCCCCTCTGAAAACAATGTGTACCGGGTAGGGTTGTTTAAACAAACCTACAAAACATTGTGAGAAGCCAGATACAACAAGAGCTTCTTTCAGCACCACAAGACAACAAGAAGGCAGCCCGACCAGGAGTGCTCTGGGATCCTCCTTCATGATACAAGGGAGAGGATCTTCATCCCAGCTGATTTCAGGAAGGAGGAAACAAAAAGTCAGGTGAGCAAGGCAGGGACAAATGTGAGAAGAACACGTTGTATACGTAGGTTCATGTGGAAAACAGAGTGAGCTTTCTTTCTCCTGTTTAGGAAGGTCAGAATCATAGAATCCTACAGTTGGAAGAGATCCCAAGCACCATCCAATCCAACTCCCTTCTGCCATGCAGGAAGATACAACCCATCCAGCCTCTGTTTGAAAACTACCAAAGAAGGAGACTCCACCACACTCCAAGGCAGCATCTTCCAGTGTCCAATAGCTCTTACCATAAGGAAATTCTTCCTAATGTTGAGGTGGAATCTCTTTTCGTGCAGGTTGCATCCATTGCTCCGCGTTCTAGTCTCTGGAGCAGCAGAAATCCAATTGCTCCCTCCTCAATATGACCTCCCTTTCAATATTTAAATAGGGCTATCATGTCACCCTTTACTCTTCACTTTTCCAGGCTAAACATCCCCAGCTCCCTAAGCCACCCCTCACAGGACATGGTTTCCAGGCCATTCACCATTTTGGTCACCCTCCTCTGGACACATTCCAGCTTGTTAACATCCTTTTTGAATTTCGATACCCAAAACTAGACACAATATTCCAGGTGAATCAACATACCCTCCAACTGACCCAAATTATCTAGGACAGTCCCAGTTAAATTCTGTCATCCCACTTCTTCAGATGCTTTTAAAATATCTGTTTATCTCTCCTCCTCCCACTTTCCTCCTTTGTCCTCAGCTTACTTCCCTTGCTGCTAACTGAGGGCCTGTACATACGGGTGTCCCAATGCCACCCCTTTGTGCCCCAGATAGAGGCTTCTTTTTGCATCCCAGAAGGGGCATCATAAGTGCCATATGGATGGGCATGCACCATAATGTCAGCTGGGTTGTGTGGTAAGATCTTCAAGTGTGCGGACGCTCAGCCCTTACTGCGCATACAGGCCAGCACACCAGGCCCTGAGTTCAAAGTACAAAAGTAGTTTGCACTCAGTTATTTCCAGTAGGAGGTAGGAAGGGAAAGAATTTTTCCCTTTTCAGTTGGCTCAGGGAAAATCAAGCTGCTGCAGCCTCTCCCAACTTGTGTGTTCTTCCTAATAATCTTTGCCGTTCTGACCACACACTGATGCTCTACTTTTTCTCTGTAGCATGGGGCAGGTATGAACGAATTCTGGGTGATTCAAAAAGAATGGTTTAAAAGTAAAGCTGTTCTTACTTTGTTTTGCACCATTCTTTTTTCATCACCCTAAATTCAAGTTACAAGAAGGGAGATGGCAACTAAACATTAGGAAGAATACTCTGAGGATAAGAGCTGTTTGACTTTGGAATGGACTCCTTTGCAGGACTTTGAAGGTTATTTTTTAAAAGACTGAACGGTCACCTTTCAAGGGTGCTTTATGTGTGGATTCTTGTACTAGTAATGGACTAATATGATAGAATGATAGAGATGCAAAGGACCACAAAAGCCATCCAGTCCAATCACATTTTGCCATGTATGAACATACAACCAAAGCATTCCCAAGAGATGACCATCCAACCTCTGTTTAAAGGCCTTCAAAGATAGAGAGTCCACCACCCGCTGAGGGAGTTAATTTCACAGTTGAGTAAATCATATAGACAAAAGGTTCTTCCTAATATTTAAGTGAAATCTCGTCTCTTGGAATTTGTACCCATTAGTTTGCGTTCTAATCTCTGAAGCAGAAGAAAACAAGATCCTTTATCCTCTACCTGACAACCCTTTGATATTTAAATATGGCTATCATGTCACCTCTCAGTCTTCTCTTCTCCAAGCTGAAGGGAAGACTGAAAGGTAACAGGATAGCCTAGACACAACGGTCCTTGATATCCCTTCCAGCTCTGTGTACTCAGAGCATTTCAACATTTATTATCTCAGTTGCCTTTTCGGCAATTCAGTGAAACAGATAAGGCTGTTGTTATGATGATCATCAAAGGTCTTTTCAGATGTTGTATCCAGGAGGAAACAAAAGTGAAGCAGAGTGGGGGGGGGAGTCGCCTCGCAAGCTGACACATCAAGCGCTGCCTTCTTGTAACAAAAGAAAAGGGCTCTTTCCTTTTTAGATGGCAATGTGCAATGGCTGCTTCACATGGAATCAGTGACTAAACACAGAGTTGCCAGCGTGAAAAATGGGGATGGCTCCTGTACCTATAATGCAGGGGTGGGGTCAAAGTGCAAACCCAGGGCTAGATTTGTGGGGCCCAGAGCCTCTAAGGGTTAGAAAAGCCCCCCCCCCCCCCCGAAAGGCCTCTAGGGAGCTGTCAGGATTGGATTAATACTACCACGGATAGTGTGCTTTCAGAACATGATGTGTGTTCTATGTCTCCTGCCATGATTATAGTGCTGTGAGATACTGTACTGTTCAAATAGTTCTTGAGATAGTTTAACTAGTTCTTGACGGAAGTGTGGCAAGCATTATTATATTATTATTATTATTATTATTATTATTATTATTAATTTGCCACTGGGAGGGATCTGTAGATCAATTTGGGTCCAGGAGTGGCCTTTTTTGAAACAGGAAATGACTTCTGCTCACTTTCTGCTAAACAAAAGGCCTCTGCTGGGTCTAAAATGGGCTGGGGGAACTAAAAATATGGCCAAAATGCTCCCTAGGGAGCATATGGAGGCAAAGAAAAAAAATTGCAGTTGGTGGGAAGCTTTCCAAGCTTACAGCTGTAAACCGCTTAGGCGGTATGAAGCGGTATATAAATGAAGCTTGTTTGTTTAACAAATTTTAAGCCGCTCTGATAAGAACGGGGTACAAATAAAACATTATTATTATATATTATTATATTCTCATGCAGCCCTTTAGTCTTCCACAGTTGCCCACCTCTGCTTTAATGATTGTTTAGGAAAGAGGGTTTCAGTAGGTGTCACTTGTCACACAACCAGGTAACAAGCAATTTCCTTCTGAAATTCCCTCTTCAACCTTTAAAGGCAGTTTCTCCATTTTTCACTCTGCAACTGTAGATGAGAATATAGTGGTCCAAAGCACACTGCAGAAATAATCCAGTTTGAGACCACTTTAACTGCCCTGGCTCAGTGCTAGGGAATTCTGGGAATTGTAGTTTTGTGAGTCAGGTGCCACAATAAACTACAATTCGCACAATTCCCTAGCACTGAACCAGGGCAGTTAAAGCAGTCTCAAACTGGTTTATTTCTGCAGTGTGTTTTGGATGAGTGTTGCCCATTCCTGTTCTATTTCAGGATGGAGAGTGCACCTATGATTCAGGAGAGCAAGTGATGGGGAAAACCATCAGAATAGGATCAAATGTACAGTGTCCATAAGAGCAGTCCAAAAAGCATCTAAAATCAAGCAGGGAGTCAATGAAGAAAATAGTCCAAGGAACTGGCTTGCAGTATGATATAAACTGCATATCTGATCAGATTGTGTCAAATCAAGCCTGAACTCTCCCTCGAAGTCAAGATGATTAAACTGAGGATTATTGGTTTCATTTAAGACTAATTCATTTGTGTTTTTAGAAATCTACAGTATCTGCAGAACTCTCTTCCACCGCCACATTTCAATGGGCCTGCTCAGCTTTTGCAGCTTCTTTTTGTGCCGTGGAGCTGCCGGGTTGGGGCAGTGGCATGCAGTTGTCACATCCCCGATCCAGCAAGGAAAGGGGCAGCGTCCCACCATCTCTTAGGGGCCATCTGTAAAGTCCCTTCCTGTCTTCGTACTGCCCTCTATCTTTTCAAACATTATTGTCTTTTCTAGTTAGTCATGACTTCTCAAGATGTGGCCAAAGTACAATTTAGCCTTAATTTAGTCATCTTGGCTTCTAGGGGAGGTTCAGATCTGATTTGCTCTTGTAACCATTTATTTGTGTTTTAGTTTCTCCAGCATGAGATCTCAAATGAATTAATTCTCTTCCTGCCAGCTTTCACCCCTGTCCAGTTTACACAACCATATATAGAAGTCAGCAATACTATGGAATGAATTGTTCTGACTTTGGAAATGATGGTATGAGAAATGGGTCAAAAAGCCTTCATAAATTGATCTATCATAAATATGTGCACCTTTCTTATACCATGGCATGCCATTGGAGAGCCATTGGTGTCTTAATCCAGCATAGGTTCCTCTGCGGAACTGGCTGGATGCCTTTATCTGATATGGAATGTCTGAATTCTAAGTACAGTGGAAGTGCAGTTCCATAATCAGTGCTGTTGGGCATCGATGTTTAGTGCCCATGTAGACATACATGCAAAGAAGAGCATTTTCTTCTGTGATATCACAATCTACCAACAGGCTGTTTCACAATCATGGTTTAACTCCATGACCATGAGGTTATGCTCTGTTGCCTTGATTTAAAGTCTTGGTCAATGGATTCTAAGTTGGACAGTCATAATATTCATCCATGTTAGTGAGGTTCATTTCTTCAGAAAGAACAAAGGAGAAGAAAAATTACCAAATAATGCTGAATTTCCATGAGTTGTCTTTCCCCTTTAACTCCATCTGTTTTGCTTTCATATTTGCCATCTCCCCGATGAAAAGATGTCAGCCTATTATATTTGAGGAGGAAGATTAGGAGGGGATCAAGAATTCCCTCTGGACAACTCGTCCATGTGTAATATTACAATTATTATTGGGACCACCAATATCCAGATGGAAAGACAGATTGGTGTCAGCTGTGAGGCTTCTCTTGCTCCTTCTGTTCCATCCCTCCTTTTGCCAGTAAGGATTATATCTGCGGACAAGTTGGATAAGCCACACCAAGAGCTGATATCTAATTGAATTAGCTGTTTCCAAGTTGTTGGGTTGTTGCGGTACTGAATATATATTACTTTCTGCCATTTGTTTAGTGTTGGCAAACAAGATACAGCACTATCTTGGGCGAGTGTGTGTGCCAAGCTACTCGCAACTCATGAGCAAGGGTTGCTGGGAAACTGGACCTTTTCCTGCATTATTACTAGAGAGATCCACATTATCCCATCCAACTGACTTCTACAAGTGGTGCTTCCATCCCAGTGGAAGGCTCCTTTCATAGAATCATAGAATCATAGAAGAGTTGGAAGAGACCACAAGGGCCATCCAGTCCAACCCCCTGCCATGCAGGAACTCCAAATCAAAGCATCCCTGACAGATGGCCATCCAGCCTCTGCTTAAAGACCAGTCAAAAGGCATTCGGCCACAGCTCTGTCCTTCCCTTCTTAATGGATTTACAAAGACTGGGGAGAAAAAGAAGATAATGGCAGTGGGAAAACACAGGAGGAATATAAATGGAGGGCATCTATGTCCAGAATCCTATTGGTGCCTTGCACGCATTTAGGTTTTCCCAGTGGAAGCAGTTGGGCATTTTTGTCTACTGCAGAATGCTGATGCAAACCTATTGCAGGGTTTTCTGGGCAGGATTTTGCAGAGGAGTTTTGCTATTGCTTTCCTCTGAGGCTGAGAAAGCATGACTTACCCAAGATCTCCCAGTGGTGAGCCAGTGTGGGGTAGTGATTTGAGGTTTGAACAAGGACTCTGGAGACCAGGGTTCAAATCCTGGCTCAGACATCTAAACTCACAGGATGACCTTGGACAAGTCACACCCTCAGCCTCAGAGGATGGTGATGGCAAACCTCTCAACTTGCCAGGAAAACCCCATTATAGATTCACCTTAGAATTGCCATACGTTGGAAACAACTTAAAGACACACAACAAAAACAAGTGCAAACCTATTACAGGATTTTCTTGGCAGGATTTGTTCAGAGGGGTTTTGCCATTGGCTTCTTCTGAGACTGAGAGAGTGTGACTTGCCCAAGGTCTCTATGGGCAATTCAAGTTTCCTTTGGCTTCAGCCTTTGTTAAGGAATCTGCATCTCACCATCTTGTCATATTGAGGAGGGAGCAAGCTTGTTTTCTGCTGCTGCAGAGACTAGAACGCGGAACAATGGATGCAAATTGCAGGAAAAGAGATTCCACCTCAACATTAGGAGGAACTTCCTGAGAGTAAGGGCTGTTTGACAGTGGAACACACTCCCTCGGAGCGTAGCGGCGTCTCCTTCCTTAGGGGTCTTTAAGCAGAGGCTGGATGGCCATCTGTCAGGGATGCTTTGACTTGGAGTTCCTGCATGGCAGGGGGTTGGACTGGATGGCCCTTGTGGTCTCTTCCAACTCTATGATTCTATGATTCTATGATCTTTCCAAAGAACATTGAGAGAGGAAGAAGATGGGGGACCAGCAGAAGCAAGGGCGAATCTCTTTTTCTGAGAAAACTTCCTAAAAAGAAGTTTTCTGAATCACATGGTTTGTTTACCAATTTACAAAAGGATTGATCGCCCTGCAATTCAGTAGGAGAAAATGGGATGTTAGAATGAAGGGAGACAACAGAGTTTGCATACGGGAACTTCTATCTGTCTGAGGAGGGGAGGACAGGATGTTGAAATCTTCCAACAGTATCTCAGTAGGTTTCTGTAGTGTAGTTTGCTGGTGCTTTTGGGGGGCATCTTAGGCCCCATTCACACTATGAAAATAATCTGGGATGAATCCAGGTTGAATCCCTGTTGTACACACACATCCTGAATGCACTCAATACACTTTTACAGGGACAGGGGGCTGGTGAAAACCTCACTGAACCCAAGATATTCTATATCAAGGTTTTTTTTCAAGTTTTCCTGAAAGATCCATATCAATCTGCATCTTCAGCACTGTGAATAAGCTTTCAAATTGATTCAGATAGCTCTCTACCATTCAAGGGAATGAAAGTGGCTCCATTTTATCCTGAAATGATGGCAGGTGGGAATAACAAAGAGATTACAATGATTCAAAGAAATTTGTGAAACCAAAACAAAACGGGAATGAACCCAGTATGAATCAGTGCATCAATCTGCATCTCCTCAGGACAAATAAAATGAGTATGGATGCCCCCTTAGATCATAATAAATAAAGGCAAACAAGTACATATATATTGACAATGAGATGTTAAAATTCTGTGTTGTTTTCGCAAATGTCTTGATTCAAATTTGCCAACTCTAAAACAGAAAATGTCACACAAAAGAGGGGAGAGGTGTCTATTATGGGAAGGTATAGTTTATAATAATATAGTAAAGACAAACTGGGATCTGTTTTCCATTTCGGCTCCTTATGTGTTGCATTCCAATGAAAAGGATCTGTTGGAGAAGCACTCTGTGTAGCTCATGAAACCTACACACAAACAAAAACTGTGATCCTGAGAGGCAGCTCAGTTGTATTGTTCCTTATCAATCAGAGCTTGGAAACACCTGCCTTTTTTTTAGAAATGCCAATCCCATAGCTGGGTGGGGGATTATAGGAACTGTTGTCCAAAACTTTCCCACCCTGTAATTCTCCCTCCCTCTCCCTCTCTTTCTCTCTCTCACTTCCCTCCAGTGCATACTGTAATGCTCAACTTATTTGGATCCACTAAGGCACATAGAAAGTACAGTCCAGTGAAGTGGTTAGCATGTTGGACTTTAGGTGGAAAGATCTGGGTTCTCATTCTTGGTACAACCTAAATTTGCATTGAGTCTTTATGGTGGTCAGTGTCAAAGTTTAAGGCCTCCCTTACAAGATTATTGGATTTAATCCAAGCCCATGTATTCCTCTCTGAACTCAACGGAGAATACAGATGTCCCATTCAATTATGCAGCTATTTTTTTAGCTACTTTTGGGCCACTATATTATTTTATTATAACATATGGCCCTCCAGCTATTGTTGGACTACAAGAATCATAGAATGATGGAGTTGGAAGGGACCCCAAGGGCCATGTAGCCCAACCTCATTCAGCCGTGCAGGAACACAGAATCAAACCCCTCCTGACAGATTGCTATCCAGCTCTGTTTAAAAATCTCCAAAGAAGGATACTCCATTTCTGCACCCAAAATACTTTTTTCTGCACAGGGAATGGTATGTGCATTATAGCATTTGAAAATATGATATGATTGCCCTATTTGAGTATTTGAAGGGCTGTCATATTGAGGATGGAACAATCTTGTTTTCTGCTGCTCCGGAAACTGTGACAAAGAGCAATGCGAGCTACAGGAAAAGAGATTCCACCTAAACATTAGGAAGAACTTCCTGATGGTAAGAGTTGTTTGAGAGTGGAACACATTCCCTCAGAGTGTGACAGAGTCTCCCTCTTTGGAGGTTTTTAAACAGAGGCTGAATGGTCATCTGTTGAGGGTGCTTTGATTGTGAGTTCCTGCATGGCAGAAGGAGGGGTGGACTGCATGGCCCTTGTGATTTCTTCCAATTTTTCCAATTCTATGATTCTATGATTGTATGAAAACTGCAATTTCTGCAATCATACAGTTCTATGATTGTATGAAAACTTCCACCTGGAATGCTGTGTCCAGTTCTGGGCACCACAATTCAAAAAAGATGTGGAGAAACTCGAGCGTGTCCAAAGGAGGGCAACTAAAATGGTGAAGGGTCTGGAAACCATGCCCTATGAGGAACACATTAGGGAGTTGGGAATGTTTAGCCTGGAGAAGAGAAGGTTAAGAGGTGATATGATAGCCCTGTTCCAATATTTGAAGGGATGTCATATTGAGGAGGGAGAAAACTTGTTTTCTGCTGCTCCAGAGACTAGGACGCGGAACAATGGATACAAATTGCAGGAAAAGAGATTCCACCTCAACGTTAGGAGGAACTTCCTGACAGTAAGGGCTGTTCGACAGTGGAACGCACTCCCTCGGAGGGTGGTGGAGTCCCCTTCCTTGGAGGTCTTTAAGCAGAGGCTGGATGGCCATCTGTCGGGGATGCTTTGATTTGGAGTTCCTGCATGGCAGGGGGTTGGACTGGATGGCCCTTGTGGTCTCTTCCAACTCTATGACTCTATGATTCTATGCAAATAGTATTTCATAGCTGCACAGTTTTCTCTGACTTTCTCACAGCAAAGTGAAAAATATTATTCATTCTCGATAGTAAGAATGAAATTCATAAAGACTTAGGCCCGTAAGAGAGTGACACGTTGATTGTGGCTACACAACCCTTGTCTTGATGGCAACTCTGAGCAATTGATTGTACACCCAAATGTGCATCTGCATTCACAAGTGAATGAGCATGTGCATCCAGATGTAAATGTATGCACAGTGCATGCACAGGCAGACCTTCATGTACAGTGGTACTTCATGTGGAACTCTGCTTCCAAAACCTTGAACTGAAGGTGAATTTTCTGCATTGGCAAAAATGTTCTGCCACTTTCATCAGGGAAAGTGTGCATACATTAGAGAGGAATGGGATTTTGGCTATTGTTTGCCTGCCAATATGATACCTAAATTTGAAGAATGGACTAAAGATCCTTGATGGGAAAGGCTGTCTTGATAAATTGAGATATGTTGTCAAGAAAATGATTTTTCATTTTCAGACTTTTGAAATGAAAAAAAATCAAAAATCTCATTTATTGTTGTGTGCATTTTTGTGCAGAATGATTCTTAAAATACAGAACTTTCTGAAGAAGAAACAGCACTTTTGTGCAGAAATTAATATCTGCCCAAAAACATCTATGTGCAGAATTTGTATAGAGTAAATCACACAAAATGCAAATAGTCTTCCAAATCTGCACTTTTCAAACATTTTCTCTCAGTGGGAAGAAAATGGCTGAATTTATTCATTGTTTCCTTTTGAATGAAATGAGCAAAGAATTGCCCATGTGCATCTGCATCCACATTTAACACGTATCCACATCAATGCACAATGAAGACAAGTGCCCAATTCCTTACCATTTCATAGAACAGAATCATGGAATAACAGAGTTGAAAGAGACCGCAAGGGCCATCCAGTCCAACCCCATTCTGCCATGCAGGAACTCACAATCAAAGCACCCCCAAGAGATGGCCATCCAGCTTCTGCTTATAGACCTCCAAAGAAGGAGTGTGGTTTTGAAAGCTGGACATTGAAGAAAGCTGGTAAGAAGAAAATCAACTCATCTGAAATGCACTTCTGGAGAGGAGTGCTACAGATAACATGTACTGCTAAAAAGAGAAATAAATGGGCCCTAGAGCAAAGACATGACTCCCTAGAAAAAACAACAATGCTCAGTAAGGTAGAAGGCAGGAGGAAAGGGGGAAGACCATATTCCAGTAGATCGCTTCAGTCAAGGAAACCACCGCTGCCCTGTGACAGACCTGGGCAGGGCTACTGATGACTGGGTCTCTTGGAGGTCACTCATTCATAAGGTTGCCATAACTCAAAGTCCACTTGAATCAAGGTTGCCATTTGTCCCAGAAAATCTGGAAAATCCCAGAATGAAGGGACTAAAAATGTTCCAGCCAGTTGAGCCAGTTGAAGCAGTAAATCCTGGATTTCTCCTTCATCGCAGACCAATGGGTAGGTTAAAATGTGGCAGTGGCGATGAAGCAGAAAATTGTGCAAGAAGACCGGCACTAGCCAGAGACATATCCCACCCTAAAGTGGTTGCTAATACACAGGGGTAGCATTGTCACCTTGTTATTCCATTTCCTCCCTCTCTTCCACTGAAAGGCCCAGAAGGTGAGAAAGGAAAGGAGGCAAGCAAAGATGGCCTTGCGTTGTGTAGTGGTTGTTTTGGTGGCTTGAGCTTAGGGGTATGCAGCACAGTGGAACTTAGTTTGCAAAGAGCTTTGAGAGAGTAAAGGGAGCCCCTTTTCTCTCGGGGGCTGCTTGGCAACGTCCCTCTCTTCACATCAACTATGGGGAAAGAAGTGAAAAAAGTGCTCTTAGCTTGCTCCTTGTACTGAATCTGAAACATAACAGCAGAAAAAGAGCAATGATTAATGTGTTGAATTTGCATAATGAGAGTACAAATTAATAATATGCCTAACTGTAATACTCTGCATAATATGCACCTTAGGGGCCTAGATATGTGGGATGGGAATATGGCAACCCTAACCTGAAGTCAACTAACAACAACAGCAAAGCCCATCCGGTAACCTTGAACTGAATGCAGACATCCTGCATCAGTCCAGAATGCCCCACAGTTTTTACATCTGCATAAGACACCAAAAGGATTGTGGACAATGAGCCAAAGAATTGGAAGGGATTTCAGGGCCCAATAGCACCTCCTTTAAAGTACCCGTTCCACATGCGCTGCTCATTCAGGCTTTTGCATGAATATGCGCCAAATGAGACCAGGAACAGCGGGCCCAATCCTCTTCCCCCTCCCATCTCCGTCCTTCCATGCATTGATGATAGCTGACTTTCTCTATACTCAATACCCAAGGATCATTCCATGGGAAGCTTAGTCCCCTTGTAACCAAGGCCAGGAAGAAACCGGATCTTCCATCAAATCAGAGCCTGATTATAATTCTGCACTTCAGCAGGCAACCTTCATTTCTCAAATATCTGTACTCGCTGTTCTGTTCTTCTTTTTCAACTTAAGGGCAGGTAAAGTGGAGGGGAAAATATATCCTGTTGCCATGGAGACACCAGGATAGGAAGGCGCAAATGGTGATGGAACCTTGACAGTTTTCTCGTTGCTCATTATAACACGGTGCAAAAGAAGTTAATTTTTTTAATATTTTTTTTTAAAGAGCAAAGTGATTAACATTTTTTCCAGGGAAAATAGTCATCCTGAAATGAACAAGGTAACAATTAGCAAGTGCGTGCTCCAAAGTGAATCATCTGAAATAATGATATAATTATGCCCTCTTCAATTAATGAATAATGGGTGTTTTTTTAAAAATATATATTCAAAAGGTAAGGCAGGGACAGCAGATCATCCAGAGAACTGTATAGCTTTGAGCTCAAACACCCCCTAGGCCATCAACTTTTATCAACTTCAAGACCGCCAGATGTGTTGGGCTGCATCTCCCAGAATCCAGCAGCCAGTGGGATTTGTCATTGTGTGCCTTCAAGTCATTACCAACTTATGGAGGCCTAAGGTGAACCTATTATAGAGTTTTCTTGGAAAGATTTGTTCAGAGGGGGTTTGCTATTTCCTTCCCCTGAGGCTGAGAGTGTGTGATGTGCCCAATGTAGGTTTCCATGGCCAAGCTGGGAATCAAACCCTGATCTCCAGAGTCCTAATCCAACACTCACACTACTATGCCAGTTACAGTAAAGCATATCTCAAGAGTCCAAAACTGGAGGAAGACTACTCTATGTGGAGGAGCCAATGGCAAAGAATACACAACTAAAGCGCTCCTAAACAGATCCAACATCGGTTAAAGATCTCCAATAAAAGAGCATCCACCACCCTCTGAGGTGATTTATTCCACTTTAAAATAGTTCTTTCAGTTCTTTAAAAATGTTTTTCTTACTGTTTAGGTGGAATCTCCTTTCTTGTCATTTGGTTCATGTTCTTATCTCTGGGGTGGCAGAAAACAAGCTTGCTCCTTTGTCTTCATGACATCCGTTCAAATATTTACAGACAACGTCTTCTGTTATCTTCTGAAGTTCTACCATCATTAGTCCCTCAATCACATATACAGAGGTTGTCCATGAAACAGAAGGCTTTTTATTTGTCCTCCCTCACTTTAGAATGCTTTCTATAGGGAAATGTATCTTGTAACAAAAATACAAAAAAATCCCAAATCCACAAAATATTTTATTCTTACTGGGTCACCTCAAAGCAAAAAATACATCAGGCAAGTTTTCAAAGCTTCACTAGCTTGTTCAATATCTTGCTTGGTGTACTTTATGCATTGAAGTTGGTATTGCTGCTTTGTGGATTTGGGATTTTGTTATATTTTGCTTTATGGCCCACATGGCAACCCCTGAGTAGGTTATCACAGAATAATAGAATCATAGGGGCAAAACAGATGGACAGGAAAAGTGGCTTGAAGCTGCCTTTTCTGAAGCCACATTGAAACCCCACCAACCGCACCACTGGCTCCCAAGGCAGCTGGAGTGCTCATGCCATGACCACATCACATGGCTTCAAGCCTGGAAGAAGTGGGGAAAACCTGCGTCTTTTTGAAATGCCATTTTTCTGCATAAGGACACTTTTCTGCTGGCTACAAGGCATGTGTCATCTAAAAGCCACACCTTCAAGACAGCCTGAAAGCACCTTTTTTGCCTGTCTGAATTGCAGGAGACCCCAAGGCCCATCCAGTCTAAGCCCATGCCATGCAGGAATTCACAATGAAAGCCCTCTCTGTGACAGATGGCCATCCAGCTTGGTTTAAAAACCTCCAAAGAAGGAGGCTCCACTACACTCCAAGGCAGCAGGATTTTCCTCTATTAAAAAGCTCTTGCCCTCAGGATGCTCTTCCTAGTGTTCAGGTGGAATCTCTTTTCCTGTAGCTTGAAGCCATTGCAACAGAAAACAAGCTTGCTCCCTCCTCAATATGACATTCCACCAAGTATTTAAACAGGGCTATCATATTACCTCTTGACCTTCTCTTCTCCAGGCTAAACATCCCCAGCTCTCTAAGCTGCACCTCACAGGGCTTGATGGTTTTCAGACTTTCCACCATTCTGCTCACCCTCCTCTGGACACACTCCAGCTTGTCTACATCCTTCTTGAATTGTGGTGCCCATAAATGGACATAGAAATGCACACAGAAAATGGACACAGGATTCCAGATGAGGCCTGATCAAAGCAGAATAGAGTAATACTATTACTTCCCTTGTTCTAGACACTATACTCCTATTGATGTAGGCAAGAATCGCATTAGCTTTCTTAGCTGCTGCATCACACTGCTGACTCCTGTTCAGCTTGGAGTCTATTGTGACTTCTAAATCCCTTTCACATGTACTGCTGCCGCACCCATCCTATATTGGTGCATTTTCATTTTTACTGCCCAAGTGTAGTGTCCTACATTTCTCCCTGTTGAAATTCATGTTGTTGCTTTTGGACCAGCTTCCTAAGTCATGGTCATACTGAATTCTGGTCCTCTCCGCTGGGGCATTAATTACCCCTCCTAATTTTATGTCATCTGCAATTTTGATAAGCAAATATCTTCTAACCAAATTACTGTCATTTCAATGATACATCAAGGACGTTATATTCTCCCAGGCTCACTAACTCTGTCTTTGTTGTTTGGTTTTAACTTCCCCCCTTGATGGCACGTATGATTTTTTTAACCTATGGTATACTTCATAGCGTTATCCTGGTATGTGTTAAATCAACATTCCTATCTACTTTTAAATTTTAATTTGTAGGCCTTTGTGCATTTTGTTTGTTTGCTTGCTTGCTTGCTTGCTTGTGTTGTTATCTGTACAACACCAGAATATATGAACTTTGATCATTTAAAGCAGTTTGATCTCACTTTAACTGCCATGTCTCCAACAAGGGATTTGTAGTTCAGAGAGACTGAGGATTCCCTCTAGGGTCCTCTAGTTTACTCTCCTGAATTAGAGACCCAATTTACCCTGATTCAACTCTCAATCCCTCTTCTCAATGCATGTTAGGAATTGTAATTAGGATGAGCAGTCTATAGCTCCCTAGTAGAGGATGCTAAGTACTCCACCAAACTTACAAATCTTAGGATTCCAATGCATGGAGCCATAGTTATTAAAGTTGTACCAAACTGTGAGTTGCAGATACACTCATAGAGAGACTCTATCAATGAGGTAGGTGTTCAAAAACATTAATACTGTATATAAATAAACATGAATAAATAACTATGCACTTCTATGTACATCACATCAGGTTTTCAGATGGATAATGTCTTCAGCTGAGCCAAGGACTCCTGGGGAAGGAGCGGGCTTGTTCTCCATCTTCAAACTAGCTTCAGGCATTGGGCTGGCTTGGCAAAGTATTAGGAGGCCATATGGCTTCTCAGTTGCTAGGTTAGGAAATAAATAAAATGCACAGGACCAGGGAATCAATGAGAAATGGTAAAGTGCCTTTCAGGAGATGGATTTCCGGGGTTTGCACCCTGATGTTCTGACGCCAGGGCCTATTTAGATGAATGAGTGACCGGGGGGGGGGGGGAGTGTTTGGAGTTGAAATCTCCAAACGAAATTAAAATTAAAACAAAATTGAAATGTCTTGCTGAGCTTGATCTCAGCCATCTCTCTTCCACACAACCTGCCAGAGATGGAAGTGTGTTGCACCTGTTAGCCTTCAGCATGGCCATCTTGTCATTTCTGTACACCAAAGCTGGTCCAGAAGGGCTGTCAATAGGCCCTGCTGCCTTTTGACAAGCCATGGCTGAAATACAAAACATTCATCAGAGCTAATGAGGCAACGCTTTGATGACAGGGAAACAGAGTGTCCCTTTGCCTCTTCACTTCCAAGCACTCTTGAAACAACAGCCATAACTGTGGAAGAAAAAGCCGCATGGGTCTCAGAATCGTCTGAATGGAACAGACCAATGTTGGAAATGTGAGTAACATGAAGGGACATTTTATCCAGTGTGGTGGATATATGAACAAGCTTTTTTAAAAATTGGATTCGGATACACACCTTGGTGCAGAGGATTTTAAAGACTAATATTCAATTAAAACCAGAGCTGCTTCTTTTGAGACTGCTGGATTCACAGCTGGAAAAGACTTAGGGAAGATTGTTTCAATATATGATCACGCAGCAAGTCAGTTGCATGTGCAAAGATGGAATAATTCAGTACTACCTGCTGTGGAAGAATGGTTGTTCAAATTTAGAGGCTTAACAAAAATGGACAACTTGTCTTGTCTGGTTAGACAAAATTCGTTAGCGGTGTATCTCAAAGATTGAAAACTTGGTGATGCCTGCAAGCAGCACAGAACAAAATGCTTATGTGCTCACTTGCTTAGCAATTTCCAAGCAGTTGACTGGAACATATGAGGGAAGGTAATGTCCCAGACAAGGAAAAGAGTGCAAAGGAAGGAGGTGTTACTCGAAGGTCTCACCTCCCTATACCCTTCTCTTTTTGATATCAAAGTGACATAAAACACATAGTTGTGAGGGCACCCCAGTATGGGAAAATAGCCATACCTTATAAGAAGATCTGGGAAGCTCAGCTTGGGGGAGCTCCAAAGCACATAACCAACAATGGATAGATAGTTCAAGATTGGAATCTGCATAATCCCTTCACCAATAAGATTGATGGTGGGTGATAGACATTGTGCTCACAACTGAACAGAAATCCAAGTATACTTCTCTTTGGGAGCAATACTCCTGTGTCCAGGAACATTTGTATTGATTGTCTGGCCATTCACCTTCTCATTCTTGTCTCCTAGAACCTACCCCTTGATGCCAAATTTTACCCTGGAACAGGTGTTACCCTATAAATATGCCTATTTACGCATCCACAATTTGGTTTCGGGTGAGGTCAGATACTCTGTCCGTATTTCATTCAGCATTGCTGGCCATCCCAAGATCCTAAGGCAGCTTGCTGAACCACTTCACTTTCCCATATCCCCCAAATGGAGCTCCACATCTGGAACTGGTAAAGTATTTTTACTATACCCTACGTACCCTGCATTATTTGGGGTACAAATATTTTGTTATATTACAATAGCAGTTACAGAGAGGCCAAAGAGCGTGAACCATGATGACCTGTAAGGGATCATCTCATGGGTGGTGACACAGACCTGGGAGCATGTGTAAAGGACCCATGTAACTTTTTTTAAAATAATTTATTAATACATTCTAAAACAGAACAACAGACAACAAACAGACAATGAATAAAATATATTAACCCAGCTACTGTCCTGAAGATTATAAACAAGAGGTGTATTCAGGAATCTTGAAAGACATCTTTCCATAAAAATTTAGCTAATATTGGAGGGTGTCTAGAGAGTAAATTCTGTTGTATATATTCAATAAGTGGGTGCCAAATCTTATGAAAATTCAATCCAGAGCGTAAACCTCTTGCTCTATTGTTATTATCTGCAATTTTCTCCATTGATCAAAGGTAGCAGGGGATGTACTGTTGATTTCAATATCTACCCAATTAGTCAGACTATTTCTGCTAATCAACTGGGTCACCTGACTCAGCTGAGAAGCTTCAAAGCAAAGATCAAGTTTTGGAAGTGACAACCCCCTATGTCCAGTTTTAGAATGTTTAACTGCTTTTGAGAAGTGTGGGCATTTCCCATTAAAATCTAGGGAGTCCAATAACTTGTTCCAGCATTTAAAGTATGAGTTCGGTGGTCTCAAGGGAACTGCTTGGAAAAGAAACAATAGTTTTGGCAATATGAAGGATTTAACTAAAGCAACTTTACCCAAGAGGGATAAATGAAGTGACTTCCAATGGGCCATTTTTTATTTAATCCACTTAGTGATTGGTTTGTAATTGCGAGGGATAAGTTAAGGAATATCTCTCGTGATGGTAGCCTCTAGATACTTTAGACCTGAGGGGTTGATTTGTATGTGCGTTAATCCCTCCCAAGAGTGTTGAGTTTCAAGGGTTGCATTGAGAAAGAGCATCCTAGATTTTTGGTAATTTATTTGGAACCCAGAGAACCTGCCAAACTGTTTCAATGTTTTATCAATCTCCTTAAAAGAATCAGGTACATTTTTAATACAGTGGTCCCCCGGGTTACGAAAGTAATCCGTTCCGGATTACCTTTCGTAACCCGAAAATTTTCGTAACCTGGGGGAAAGAGAGCGGAGGCCTCCTCGGAGAGAAAGGGACGGCCCGATCCGGCGGATCGGGCCATCCCTTCCTCTCAGCTGGCGGAGAGGAGGCCTCCTCGGAGAGAAAGGGACGGCCCGATCCAGCGGATCGGGCCGTCCCTTCCTCTCAGCCAGCAGTTCGTAACCCGGGGATACGTTCGTAAGCCGGGGCCATTTTTCCGGCCCCGGCTCTTTCGTATCCCGGGATTTTCGTTCCCCGGGGGATTCATAACCCGGAGGACCACTGTATAAAGCATCACATCATCTGCATAAAGCCCTATTTTATGCATAGTCTTATTTATTTCTATCCCTTCTATCTTGTTGTTATCTCTAATCAATGTTGCTAGAGGTTCCAATGCTATTGTGGAGACAAGTGAGGACAAGGGGCAACCTTGTTTAGTGCCTCTTTGCAAGATGATGGATGCTGAGTCCTCCTTATTTACATATATCATCGCTCGAGATCCCCAATAAAGGTCTTTAAGCAAATTCACAAAGGGAATCCCGAAGTTAGATTCCCTGAGCAATGCAAAAAGAGAGGGCCATTCAACCATATCAAATGCCTTAAGGGCATTGAGTGATAGAAATGCCAGCTGTGTACCTTCCCTTGAGGCATAATGTATAATGTATAATGTTCTGATGGCATCTGACAGTTTACGCCCAGGCATGAACCCAATTTGGTTCGGATGGATATAGTCAGTGATGAAACTGTTCAATCTGGCAGCTAAATTAGAAGAAAGCAATTTGGTGTCTTGATTAATTAGTGCAATTGGTCAAAAGGATTGCACAAGTGGTGACAATTCGTTTGTTTTAGGAATCGGCACGATTCTTGAAGTTTTCCAACTATTTGGCACTTTACCCTTCAACAAGGTTTCATTTAGTAAGGCTACTAAAAGTGGACTAAGACAGTCTAAGGAGTTTATAAAAATTCTCCTGTAAAGCCATCTGGGCCAGGGGATTTCCCCAACTGGATCCGTTTGAGGGCATTATCTAATTCTTCAGTAGAGATGGGTTTGTTAAGAGCAGCAGTATGATGTTCTGTGAGTTTTTTAATATTTAGGGATTTAACAAATTTGGTGTTTTCAAGATCACCTGGTGGATCAGAAGAGTACAATTTAGCATAGAAATATCGGAATTCTTCCAAAATTTTAAGTTTAGTATTATAGATTTTACCCTCCGAGGACCGAATGCATGGGGTTAACCTCCTTTCTGCCTTTTTTTAAACTATTCTTGCCATTAATTTGGAATTTTTATTACCGAATTCATAGAACCTGGCTTTTGTGTGAAATATGGCTTTCTGAATTTGATAGGAGTCAATCTCTTCCAAGAGAGCCTTTTTCTGGAGCAAGAGTGCCAAATCACACTTGTCTTGTGAACTCTTATGCAGGTGTGTTAATTCTATTATCTCATTCAAGACAGACCCTCGCTTTGCTTTTGTAAGCGTTTTTGGCAGACCCCTTCTTTAATAAATAGGCCTCGTAGGACTGCTTTCAACTTGTCCCAAAGGACCCATGTAACTTAATGAGTATAAGTACTGCTTCTTTCACAAGAATTGCTGTGTGTATTTCCTCTTGAAGGTGACAAACAAAGGTTTGTTAGTCCAAAACATTAAGCCAATCTTTCTACTAGTATCCATGGTCTATTCCCACACCCATCCTATGCCAAACTCCCTGGGTCTGTCCTAATCTTACCATTGCTTCATTAAATCAATGCCACTGCCATCAACCAAAAATATTCCTTTCGTAACTGGTAAGAAATTGGCTTACCTCAACCTTGCTACAAGTTACTACCTTTAATTTCATTGTGTGAATGCTATTGCATGATTGGTGATTTTCCCCTTTACTCTTACTCAATGAAATTAAGTTGTACTTTGCACTCTGAGAGTTCTAGTTTTTCAGAACCATTGGACAAAGGCAAGATCCCAAGGTGAACATTTCCCTAGACAAAGGTATATTTTAATTGAGCTAAATTGGTTCCCCTATTATATATTAATTTGTGGGTGCCATTTCGGTGACCTAGTAATTTGGGTAACTATGGAGTTTATCACACAGGAGGAATTTCTCTCAATTTCGAATGGAGCTAATTCGAATTCATGTAAATTCGCTAGTTTAGAGAATTTATGTGAATTCTAATTGCGTTCGGTATGCGTTCAGAATGACTTCCCATTTCCTGAAAATGACCCCCCCCCCATTGCCCAAAGTTGCGTGAGATACTTTAATACGCAATTACATGAAACCCCGTGATTGCACTTGGATTGCCATTGCATTATACCCCCAAATTCTGTCATAGAAATTCATAGAAATTCATAGAAATTTAGAGTTGGAAGAGACCACAAGGGCCATCCAGTCCAACCCCCTGCCGTGCAGGAACTCCCAATCAAAGCATACCCGACAGATGGCCATCCAGCCTCTGCTTAAAAACCTCCAAGGAAGGTGACTCCACCACCCTCCGAGGGAGTGTGTTCCACTGTCGAACAGCCCTTACTGTCAGGAAGTTCCTCCTAATGTTGAGGTGGAATCTCTTTTCCTGCAGTTTGCATCCGTTGTTCCGAGTCCTGTTCTCTGGAGCAGCAGAAAACAAGCTTGCTCCCTCCTCAATGTGACATCCTTTCAAATATTTAAACAGAGCTATCATATCACCTCTTAACCTTCTCTTCTCCAGGCTAAACATCCCCAGCTCCCTAAGGCATTCCTCATAGGGCATGGTTTCCAGACCCTTCACCATTTTAGTCGCCCTCCTTTGGACATGCTCCAATTTCTCCACATCCTTTTTGAATTGTGGTGCCCAGAATTGGACACAGTATTCCAGGTGGGGCCTGACCAAAGCAGAATAGAGTGGTACTATTACTTCCCTTGATCTAGACACTATACTTCTATTGATGCAACCTAAAATTGCATTGGCCTTTTTAGCTGCTGCATCACACTGTTGACTCATGTTCAACTTGTGGTCTACTTGGACACCTAGATCCCTTTCACATGTTGTCTCATTCAGCCAGGTGTCCCCCATCCTATATCTGTGCATTTCATTTTTCCGCCCTATGTGTAGGACCTTACATTTCTCTGTGTTAAATTTCATTTTGTTAGCTTTGGCCCAGCTTTCTAGTCTATTCAGGTCATTTTGAATTTTGATCCTGTCCTTTGGGGTATTAGCTACTCCTCCCAATTTCGTGTCATCAGCAAATTTGATAACTAGGCTCTCAATACTGTCATCCAAGTCATTAATAAAGATGTTGAATAGCCCTGGGCCCAGGACAGAGCCCTGTGGGACCCCACTGGTCACTTCTTTCCAGGATGAAAAGGAACCGTTGGTGAGCACCCTTTGGGTTCGGTCAGTCAACCAGTTACAAATCCATGTAACGGTTACCTTGTCTATCCCACATTTTGCAAGCTTGTTTGCAAGAATGTCATGGGGAACCTTGTCAAATGCCTTACTGAAGTCAAGATATACTATATCCACAGCATTCCCTTCATCTACCAAGCTAGTAATTTTATCAAAAAAAGAGATCAGATTTGTCTGGCATGACTTGTTTCTCTGAAACCCATGTTGGCTTTTTGTGATTATGGAATTATCTTTCAGATATTCACAGACTCTCTGCTTAATGATCTGCTCCAGAATCTTTCCTGGAATTGATGTCAGACTAACCTGTCATATGATAAACTCCATTATCTCCTTCTGCAACTCCTTAAGTCACTATCTGCTACCACCATTCATTTTGTTAGTTCTCAGACATGTATGTGGGTGAGTTTCTTTAGAGATTATCGCACACTGAAAAACTGGCAGGAGAGACGCGGGATCTAAAAGACAAAAACAGGTCTTATTGCATTTACCCATGTCCGGGCTGTAGGCGGTCCATATCCACCCAGGGAGACTGTCTACAACCCAGACTTCTCTGGCCACTTTTTCAAGAACAGATTTTCCTATGGACTGCCTACAGCCCAGGCATGGGTAAACGCGATAAGAACCATTTTTGTCTTTTAGATCCTCCTACCCATTTTTCTGTGTGCGATAATCTCCAGTTGTGTGGATGGTGATCATCTTTGACTCATAAATACAACTATTTTGGACCTTGCACTCTGGAGTTCTGTTTGTCAGAACCAGTCAACACAGGCTTGACCCTGCTTTGAGTTGCCCCTTCCCTTCCAGCTGATTTATTTGTGCCACTAAAATATTGGAATATTAATTGTGGGTGCCCTCTTGGAAACCTAGCACTTTGAATAACAGAAGGAAGGGAGGGAGGGGGAGGAGGGGGAGGAGATGGGGAAAAGGAAGGTTAGTTCAATAGAAGAAACACAATGAAAATTTTACTAGTTCAGCCGACAAGGCAATAGTTATTACCTTTTTCCAATATTGTGCATTTTACAAAACATGCACCCCAAAAATAAAAATGAAGCTCTCACAACAACTCTCATCAATGAGATTATTTTGTGGGGAAAAAATATCTCATTTATTGCACAAGGATGAATCACATCAGGACTTGCATCCCCACTTCTAATCTAAGCAGCAAGTTCAAATCGTGTCATTCCAGCAAATTTTCTCCTTCATGCCCTGAGCAGGACTGATAGGAGTGAATCCCTTTGCAGATTCCATTACATTTTGGCACAGGCTTTGTGGGCTGCTCCTTTTCTCTCCCTTCACCACACATATAAGCACACACACACAGAGAGAGTGGTGCATAATCGTTCTGTCAAGTGCTTTCCATCTGAAACATGTTTCCCGGATTCAATTACTTCATACAGTCAATATTTTTGCTTGCAGCTTCTGCTTCAGCTGCATTTGGATTCAGCACAGTGGAGTTTCAAGCAAGGGTCCCTGCATTGCTCCGTCTAAGAGCATTGATAAGACTCTGTGTATTTTTCCTCTTAGGGACTGCAAAGTGATCATCCACTTTGGTAAATTTAAATCACCCAGAAGAAGCAAATATGTGCCCAACTCTATTATTTCCAAGCAGATAAAAAGCAGATAGAGTTGATGCTGCTTCTTTTTTTAAAAAAAATAATAATAACAATAATGCTGCTCTCCTTCCCCTTCCATCAATATCTAGGTTGCCTTTACAAGCTTATTGGCAAATAAGGAAGAAAGATACATCACTGTGTTACTGAAGAGTGTAAAGATCAGCAGGGAAGCTGCCAATTATTTTCTTATATAGCTGGACTTGCCTCAGAGATAGCATGGCATAATGGTTAGAGTGTCGATGGGAGACCAGGATTCAAACCCCCACTCAGCCTTAAAAACCCACTGGGTGGCCTTAGGCAAACCACATTATCTGCAGCCTTAGAATAAAGCAGTGGCAAACCTCCTTGGCAGAAATCTTGGTATAATAGTTTAAGAGTTGGACTACGACTCTGGGAAACCAGAGTTTGAATCCCTGCTGTGTGACCTTGGGCAAGTTACACCCTCTCAGCCTTAGAGGAAAGCAATGGGGTAACACACTTTTTCTGAACAAATCTTGTAGGGTCTCCATGAGTCAGAAATGACTAGTAGGGACACAGCAAGACAACAAACTGGACATGCTGCAGGGACCTCATCACCAGAGACCTCCCAAGGACCCCTGAAGGTGCTTATGGTGCTTATCATAGCATGACCAGATTCTGGGAAATAGATGCATCTACACTGTGGAAATAATGCAGTTTGACACCACTTTAAGTGCTGTAGCTCCATCCTACGGAACTCTGGAGTTTGCATAGAGAGAGATTTTATAACACCTTTAAGATTAACTGAAAGAAAGTCAGAAGTTGTCAGCACGAGCTTTCGTAGACTCCAGTTTAATTCTTCATATGCTTTTGGTGGAGTAGAAGCCAGGGACAGACAGGAGGGCAGGAATTTAACAGAGGAAAACTAGAAAAGAATGTTGGCTCCTGCAGACCCAGTTAACATGAAGAGAACCCATAAGTACTTGATTGATGAGTATAGGGAATTTACCGTATGTATTTTTGTCTCCGTTCTGGGCACGGGCAGGGAATGCGCATGGCCAAGTGAAAATGGAGTTTATTGCATGCTAAACTGTCAGCAAGGCATCCCCATGCCATCGTTGACCCTAACCCATCCCCGAGCATGTGAATTTTGCTCAGCCAGAAAGCTTTCTTGACGTGTCTCAGCCTAGCCCAGGGAAGGGTTAGGGTCGGTGATGGCATGGGAACGCGTTGCTGACAGTTTGGCATGTGATAAATTCCATTTTCATTCAGCCACACACGTTCCCTACCCCTGCTCAGAATGGAGACAAAAGTCACTATTGGGAGTTCCTGCATGGCAGGGGGTTGGACTGTATGGCCCTTGTGGTCTCTTCCAACTCTGAGAGGAAGTCTGACCACCCGTGACCACTGTAAAAGGTCTGTCTGATAAGTAAGATTTAAACCAGTCGAGAACAGAGTCCAAGAACCCAAGGTCAGAAAGTAAATTAACCAGGACACAGTGATCACGGTGTCAAAGGCCTCAGACAAATCTAGAAAAATGAGAATAGAGGCCATTCGCCTTGGCTTGCAAGAGATCATTTGAGATCTTGGTGAGGGCCGTCTCTGTAGATTGCTGTGGGCGGAAACCAGACTGAAAAGGGTCCAGGATGGAATTGGCTTCAAGAAACGCAAGAGAGCGAGAATAAATGACCCGTTCCAGAACCTTAGAAAGAAAAGGAAGAAGTGAAATCGGACGATAGCTAGCCAAAGAAGAGAGGTCAAGAGAGGGTTTCTTTAGAATTGGGGAAACAAGAACATGTTTGAAGTCCGAAGAGAAGAAAGAGAGAGAGATTAAAAATATAAAAGAGCGAGGGCAGAAAAGAAGTTGGATGGCTGCCCATCAGGGATGATTTTCTAGTGAATTTTCAGCATTGTTATAGGGTTGGACTAAATGACCCCTAGGAGTCATTTCCAACTCTACATTCTATGCCTCTGTCCATCTGTGTTTGTATACCATAGTGGGATGTCAAAACGAAACAGGTGGATTTAAACATTTTAATAAGTGTACTAAATAAACTTCATGTCAAATAAGCAACTTTGTTTCAGTTTTACAAATGTTCCTAATGCCTAAAATTTGGCATAAAAATGTAAATTCTCCAGGTTTGGAGAGGCATGAAATGCAAAAATATCAACGTGGAAGCATGAATAAAAGATGCCCAGATGATCCTGCAGCATCTGTCACATTTAAACACTGCGTTCGTAAACCCAAGCTGGGGCTATTTGTCAATTTCCAGAATAAGTTGTTAATTAATTATCCCCTGACCACTTGCCCATCGTGAACAACTTCCTATAACTAAAAACTAACATAATTATAAGATTTACTGGTAGCAATTAAAAAAAGAAAGGACATTGTTTTTATAAAAGAATAAAAAATATATCTCTTTTGGAGGATCATCCACACAGAGATAACTGCAATGTTTGATAACATTGTTAGATTTGCAATCATCTTCAAGCAAATGAGCCATATAATAGGCTGGTTTTATGTCTTATCCTTAAATGGTGAGTCTTCCAATTATGCCCAGAGAGAAATCACTATATGCTGCTAATTGCAGAATTTTTTTAATCTTGGGTTCACATAAAAGACAAAATGTGGGCATCACCTAAAACAATGAAGCATCATGTGCCACTTTCAGGACTATCCAGTTTTCTTTCTCATTGACGTGCCACAAAATGTGGTGCCCAGTGAAGCTTGTTAGTACTGAAGTTACCACAAGACTGTTTGTGTTTTTTGGAGCAACAGACTGACCGTGCAGTAGTCTGTTGCTATGAAGGGCTGTAAAGATAATTTTCCTGCTGCCATGTTTATTCCAACCAGGAGGCCAAGTTGGTGAAGATTAAAAGAAATACACCACTGTCTCTCAACCTGACAGACTAGAATCTAAACCAATTATTTAAAAACTTTGCTCCTCCAGATGTTTTTGGACTCCAGCTCCCAAAATTCCCAAAATTGACCGAGTTGGCTGGGACGTCTGGGAGGTGAAGTCCAAAACATTTGGAGGACCAAAGCTTGGAAGCTTAGAGGTCAAACACTGTAGTGTTGTTGTTGTTGTTGTTGTTGTTGTTAACTGCCTTTGAGTCAACTTCAACTCATGGAGACCTTGTAAATGAGACTTCTCCAAGATCTCTTATCCTGAGCCACTTTACTCAGGCCCTATAGTCCTGAGGCCGTGGCCTCCTTGAGTCTAACCATCTAGTGCACAGTCTTCCTCTCTTCCTACTGTCCTCCACCTTTCCTAGCATTATTATCTTTTCTAGTGAGCCACACCTTCAAATCACAGAATCATAGACCTGGAAAAGACTTCAAGGGCCGTCAAGTCAAACCTCCAAAGAAGGAGATTTGACCAGACCCCAAGACAGCATATTCCAATGTCAAACAGCTTGCAGTCAGGAAATTCTTCCTAATGTTGAGATGGAATCTCTTTTCCTGTAGTCTGAATCCATTGCTTGTGATGTGACCAAACTAAGACAGCCTCAATTTAATCATGTAAGCTTCCAGGGAAAGTTCAGGCTTGATCTGTGCAAGGATCAATTTCTTTGTCTTTTTGGCCATCCATGGTACCCTCTCTTCTCCAGCACCCCCTCTCTAATGAGTTAATTTTCCTTCTGTTGGCTATCTTCACTGTCCAGATCTCACATCAATACATAACGATGGAGAATACGATGGCTAGGATGACCTTAATTTTGGTATACAGTTTAATATCTTAAGATCTCGTCAATCTCTTTCATATCTGTCCTTCACATTCCTAGTCTTCTGATTTCTTGACTGCAATCCCCAGAAGAGAGATATGATGATGTTAGAGTCACAGGCCTACATTTTTTTCAAGATGTTGTTGTTGTTGTTGTTGTTCTAAGTTAAGGTGGTCTGAAGTGATATCCATGCAGGCAGGACATTTCTCCACTTAGCCTTGTGGGTTCTGGAAAACAAAGAGTCTTAAAAGTCCAGGAAATAAAATTTAAATTCCATTAACAACACAAAAAGATATTTCCTTTGAGATCCACTTTGCCTATGTCCTTTGTGAGGCCAAAAGACCCTTGTTAGACAGAGAACAGTGAATTTCTCAGGAAGCCTCCATGCTGTTGCATTACGAAAACTAATTAGGAGTGGCCTGCCTGCATAGATATCTCTCCATACTGGCTTAATTGAGAACAATATCTTGACAAAATGTAGGCCTGTGACTCTAACATCAACATATTTTTCTTTCTCCTGTATGATTTCTAACACCCTTGCCTGATAAAGAAGCTTGTGCAGCCTTGAAAGCTTACATCATGTATTTTGTGCATTTTGGTGGCCCAATAAAGGTATTGCTGTATTTGTGGGTTTTGGATGTTATTGTATGTTGAGTAGACATACTAAACACATGGCTCTGAAGAACTGAACACAGCCCAGATTCTAGGAGTGTAGTGTCTAGATCAAGGAAAATCATAGTGCCCCTCTATTCTGCTTTGGTCAGGCCTCATCTGGAATCCTGTGTCCAGTTCTGGGCACCATAATTCAAAAAGGATGTCGAGAAGCTGAAGGTGGAGGGTGACTAAAATGATGAAAGTCTGAAATGATGATGGTCCAGGCCTCAGAGGGAGAGAACTGCTGGACCTGATCCCCTTCCCCACCACCGTTCCCTTCTCCTTTTGTGTCGTGTCATTTTTAATTGTAAGCCTGAGGACAGGCAACTGTCTAATTAAAAATAATAATTGTAAGCCGCTCTGATAGCCTTTAAGGCTGAAGGGTGGGGTATAAATACTCAAATAAATAAATAAATAAATAAAATTAAAAGGTCTGGAAACCATGAAGCCCTGTAATAAGCAGCTTAAGGAGCTGGGGATGTTTAGCCTGGAGAAGAAAAGGTTAAGAAATGACATGATAGCCCTGTTTGAATATTTGAAAGAATGTCATGCTGAAAATGGAGGAAGTTTGATTTCTGATGCTACAGAGAATAGAAGCAATGGATTTAAACCACTTCAACATTAGGAAGAACTTCCTGAGGATAAGTCCTGTTCAACAGTGCTATACACTGCCTCGGAGAGTGATGGAGTCTCCTTCATTGGCAGTTTTCAAACAGAGGCTGGATGGCTATCTATTTGGAGTGCTTTGAATGTGTCTTCCTGCATAGTGTGGGTTGGACTGGATGGTCTCTTCCACCTCAATGAATCTGTGATCCTTTCCTCTGTGGAAAGTGGGAGCAGAAGATGCCTGGCAAAGGAGAGGAGCTGCTGGTCTTCAGTGGTGCTGCTGATGGCAAAGAGAAAGACGGCTGCATTCTGTCACCATTGTGGCTTGAATGTTTTCAGCTCAGCTCCCAATTGTTGCCATCCAAGAGCTGATGACAGTGACAGCTTAATACCCCTCCAGAGAGTGGCAGATGTCTGAGAGCAACACACTCTCATACCTCTTTCATCTCCGCGACAGAGAGAGCTGGCTGGAAGAAACCTGCTCACTGTGTACATCCCCGCAGACCCATGCCCTTGTTTGAGCATGGAAGCTGTGTCTGAGCATAACAAGCCATTGATGGGGGGAGCAGGTCAAACTGGAGGGGGGGAATTGGGCCAAGTATTGGGTTTACGTGTGGAGAATCCAAGATCACCCTCAATCCCGTTTACATGGCACCGGCAGCCCAAAAAAAAAGGAGAAAAAATGAGAGCACTCTAATCCCCCCACACTCATTTCCAAATGTGATTACCTAAACAGCATGTGCACAATCCCTCATTTGGCTGCTCAATTAGCTGGTGGGCATGTAAATGCCAGTTTTATGCACCTACCGTGGCAAGAGGAGCGTGAAAATTGTGGGATTGTGATGGCACATTAAGGAGTCAAGGAGGCAGACCGAGAAACCAAGCAAATGCTGTGGAAGAGCTAAATGGTGGGGAGAAACAAGCTGAACCTGTTGGCAGAGGTTTCGATCTTGTTGAGCAGCATAAATAGGATGAAGACTAACAGGGCATAAACAGGGTGAAAGATCAGGGTCAAGATGCTTGTGGAATGGGAATCTATTCTTCTGGTGAACAATGACACTGTGCAATGGATGCCTGCAAGATGCCTGCTCTATTTCCCCATTGTGCAATGAGGAATGCACAAGAATTGTTCTAGCAATCTTAGTAAATGCTGGTGTTGCTAGCTTGTCAAAATAACCATAAGGGACAGTCAAAATCCATGACATACAGAGTCAACAAACAGAAAGTAACTATTTGCACGTTTATATTCTACCTAAATTCCAAACCAAAATAGCCGTTTCAGTTAACCCAATCATGTATTTTTCAACAAAATCAACATACAATGTAACCCCTATATCCCTGTATACATTCCCAGACTTACCATGCTTAGTAAAAATTGTGGATTGCAATAGCAATAGCATTTACATTTCTATACCACTTATCAGTGAACTCAGCGCTCTCTAAGCAGTTTACAGTCTGTAAGCCAAATGCCCCCAACAAGCTGGGTACTCATTTTACTGACTTAATGAAAGGATGGAAGGCTGAATCAACCCTTGGAGCACTGGGATCAAACTCACAAAGTTATGGCTGCAGTACTGGCATTTAACCACTGTGCCACCAGAAAACCAGGGATAATGGCAAACCCTATATTTCTGATGGAAGTTAGGGTAGTCACATTGGAGGACCTCCATATTCCTAGACAGAGCTTTTTTTCCAGATGCAGGTAAGTGAAACCATGGCTTGATGTTGTTGTGTGCCTTCAAGTCATTGCCGATTTATAGGTAATTCTAAGATGAACCTATCATGGGGTTTTCTTGGCAGGTTTCTTCAGAGGGGCTTTGACATTACCATCCTCTGAGGCCAAGAGAGTGTGACTTGCCCAAGATTACCTAGTGGGTTTTAAGGCCGAGCTGGGATTCGAACCCTGGTCTCCAGAGTCATAGTCCAACTCTCAAACCACAAATCCACACTGGCTATTGAAACCATGGTCCTATAAATAAGGAGTTTGTGCTGTATTGTCTACTTTTATGAATTACATGATGCTGAGACAGCATGGTGTGGTGGTTTGAGCATTGGACTATGATTCTGCAATCAGAGCCAGTATTATAGCCACAAGTTTCTGAGTTCGATCCCAAGCAGGGCTCCAGAATTGACTCAGCCTTGCATCCTTCCATAAGTCAGTAAAATGAGTACCCAGCTTGTTGCAGGCAATTAGCTTATGCATCGTAAATCACTTAAAGACTACTTAGTTCAGTATGAAGTGGTATAGAAATATAAATGCTATTGCTATTGCTATTGAAAGAGTCCTATTCTCTGTCTCCAGTTTTGGTTTTCATGCACTTCTCAGGTTATTCCCCAGATACAGATTTTTTGCAAGGTGGATCATGCCAGCAGTTCCTCAAAAACACCTGTCGCACATCTCCCCACAAATAAAACAGAAGAACTGTCATGGGGCGGGAAGCATGGAATTGCTATTCTGCCTGTTCAAGAGATGTTATTATGGCTTGGTAAAATATATCATTTCTGATACATATTTTCCCTGCCAGCTGGCATGAGCAGGGGTTCTGACAAGGGAGGCATAGTCATTCCCAATGGCTTGATCTGTCTTCCGTACACACAAACACACACACAGTTTTAACATATTGCCCAAAGCACTGCCAACTCCTGATAAACACAGCCTTCCTCCCCTCCCCCCCCCCCCCAAAAAAAAACACTGGTGTTTTCCTCTGCTAAATATTGTGGGGAAATTTGTGATGAGCTGCCAAATGGAGCTGTAGCAAAGCAACCACACAGTGTTGTTGTTTGGAGTGACTCTGGTGGCTGAACAAGTTGAGCCTTTCCCCTGGAGAAAACAGAAGTGCTGCAACAACAATGACCACAGTCCTCTCACTGGTCTGATCTGCACTACAGAAATAATGGATTTTGATACCACTTTAACTGTCATGGATCAAGGCTAATACAGCATCTACACCGCAGAATTAATGCAGTTTGACAGTGCTTTAATTGCCATGCCTCAACGCTATGAAATTCTGGGATTTGTAATTTTGTGAGATATTTAGCCTGCTCTGTCAGAGACCTCTGGCGACACAACAAACTACAAATCCCAGTGTGGAGTCGAAGGCTTTCATGGCCGGCATCCATAGTTTTTTGTGGAGCTTTCGGGCTATGTGACCATGTTCTAGAAGAGTTCCTTTCTGCCTCAGAAAAGGCAAAAGGTGCTCAACCTAAAGATAATGGGGAAGAAGACAGAATAGGGGAATTTCAGCACGGAATAAGTAAAGAGGTAGTACAGGAATACTTGGTTAACCTAAATGAATATAAATCTCCAGGACCAGATGAACTACATCCAAGGGTACTAAAAGAACTGGCAAATGTAATATCAGAGCCATTGGCAATAATCTTTGAGAACTCCTGGAGAACAGGAGAAGTCCCAGCAGACTGGAGGAGGGCAAACGTTGTGCCCATCTTCAAAAAGGGAAAAAAAGAGGACCCCAACAATTATCGTCCAGTTAGTCTGACATCAATACCAGGAAAGATTCTGGAGCAGATCATTAAACAGAGAGTCTGTGAACATTTAGAAGCCAATGCCATAATCACAAAAAGCCAACATGGGTTTCAGAGAAACAAGTCTTGCCAGACAAATCTGATCTCTTCTTTTGATAAAATTACCAGTTTGGTAGATGAAGGGAATGCTGTGGATATAGTATATCTTGATTTCAGCAAGGCCTTTGACAAGGTTCCCCATGACATTCTTGCAAACAAGCTTGTAAAATGTGGGCTAGACAAGTTAACTGTTACATGGATTTGTAACTGGTTGACTGGCCGAACTCAAAGGGTGCTCAACAATGGCTCCTTTTCAACCTGGAAAGAAGTGACCAGTGGGGTCCCACAGGGCTCTGTCCTGGGCCCAGTGCTATTCAATATCTTTATTAATGACTTGGATGACTGAATTGGGGGCATACTTATCAAATTTGCAGATGACACTAAACTAGGAGGAGTAGCTAATACCCCAGAGAACAGGATCAAAATTCAAAATGACCTGAATAGACTAGAAAGCTGGGCCAATGCTAACAAAATGAAATTCAATGAGGAGAAATGTAAGGTACTGCACTTAGGACGCAAAAATGAAATGCACAGATATAGGATGGGGGACATCTGGCTGAATGAAACTACGTGTGAAAGGGATCTAGGAGTCCAAGTAGACCATAAGCTGAACATGAGTCAACAGTGCAATGCAGCAGCTAAAAAAGCCAATGCTATTTTAGGCTGCATCAATAGATATATAGCATCTAGATCAAGGGAAGTTATAGTGCCACTCTATTCTGCTTTGGTCAGGCCCCACCTGGAATACTGTGTCCAGTTCTGGGCACCACAATTCAAAAAAGATGTGGAGAAACTGGAGCAAGTCCAAAGGAGGGCAACTAAAATGGTGAAGGGTCTAGAAACCATGCCCTATGAGGAACGACTTAGGGAACTGGGGATGTTTAGCCTGGAGAAGAGAAGGTTAAGAGGTGATATGATAGCCCTGTTCAAATATTTGAAGGGATGTCATATTGAGGAGGGAGCAAGCTTGTTTTCTGCTGCTGCAGAGACTAGAACGCGGAACAATGGATGCAAACTGCAGGAAAAAAGATTCCACCTCAACATTAGGAGGAACTTCCTGACAGTAAGGGTTGTTCGACAGTGGAACACACTCCCTCGGAGGGCGGTGGAGTCTCCTTCCTTGGAGGTCTTTAAGCAGAGGCTGGATGGCCATCTGTCAGGGATGCTTTGATTGGGAATTCCTGCATGGCAGGGGGTTGGACTGGATGGCCCTTGGGGTCTATTCCAACTCTATGATTCTATGATTCTACGTTTCGCCAGCATCTGTGGCTGGCATCTTCAGAGAATGATAGCCTGGAAAAAGAATTGGAGATATATATCCTGTGTGATCCTGGGAAGAGAGGAGTGATTTGCAAATGTATTGTTCTGTTGCTAATGGCAGTCCTCAGAGGGGGAGGATGTGCAAAAGAGGATTAATGTCTGCTAACTGGTGCTCATTGTCTGCTGCGAATCCCCTGGCCTTAGGCTATTGCTCATTTGCATTGGTTGAGCCTTGACCTTGCTGTCCTTCAGGACTGGTAGCCAAGCTTTGTTTACCCTCAAGTTTTCTTCTTTCCTGTTGAAATTGTCCAGGTATTTATGGATTTCAATGGCTTCCCTGTGCATTCTGACATGATAGTTGTTGACATGGTCCAGAATTTCAGTGTTTTCAAACAGCATTTTATGCCCAGGATGGTTTATAGCATGTTCTACTATTGCTGATTTTTCTGGCTGACCCAGTCTGCAGTGTCTCTCATGTTCATTTATTATGTTTGCATTATGTTTTTAATTCTTAGCTATTTAATTCTATTTTAAGGGGTGGGTGAGGGGAATGGGATTGTTGTATTTTAACTTGTGCTGCTTTTAACTATGTTGTACCCCGCCCCAATTGCCAGTTCAGAGGGGCAGGCTATATATTATATATTATTATTATTATTATTATTCCTTGATTCTTGTTTGCACATTGCAAAAACCTGGAGACATACTAATCAGCTTTGATGTGGTCTCCTTGTTCACCGAAGTCTCCATAATGGACACCATGCCACTCATCTGACAAATTTTTCCAGAAGACATAACAGCCCTGTTAGAACATTGCCTCACCACAAGATATTTCCAGTGGGACAATGGATTCTACAAGCAGACAGATGGGGTAGCAATGGGGATCCCTCTGAGCCCTGTGATAGCAAACTTTTACACAGAGCACTTTGTGAAACAAGCCCTGGAAACAGCACCAAAAAAGCCCACAACATGGTTCTGATATGTGGACAACACTTTCATCATTTGGAGCCATGGAGAAGAAGATCTGGCTCTATTTCTGAGCCATGTGAACAACATCCACCCCAACATCCAATTCACAATGGAAAAAGAAAAGGAAGGAACACTACCATTCTTGGATGTCCTACCCATCCGCAAACCAAACCAACATTTAGGCCACACGGTATACAGAAAACCTACACATACGGACAGATACCTGCACAAGAACTCCAACCATCACCCAGGACAAAAATAAAGCACAATAAAAACACTGGTAGACAGGGCAAAACGGATCTGTGAACCCCACTTCTTGGAAGATGAACTGAAGCACCTGGACCGGGCTCTACAGGCCAATGGTTACTCCAGCGCAGATATCAGAAGGGCTGCCAGGCCCAGAAAAACCCAGAAGACTCAAGACAAGCAACCACTCAAAGGGAAGATACGTCTAAGGAGTCACAGACGTCTAAGGAGTCACAGACAGAATAGGGAAAGTGGTGAAGAAACACAGCCTGCAAATGGTTTACAAACCGACGAAGAAAATCCAGCAAATGTTTCACTCAGCCAAGGACAAGAGAGACCCTCTCACAGCTGCAGGAGTGTACCACATCTTAGCTTATAGCAGTGATGTGTCTCAGTGTCTGGCACTGAATTAATTCTTGGGAAGACCTAGATGTACACCCAGTTCTGGAACAGAACAGCATCTTGTTTAAAGGAGCAGATACTGTACTTTTTGATCCAAAGAAGCTAGGAGCGCTAGAAGCTTCCTGATTTATCAAGACCTGCAATTTGATCTGGCAGGAGAGAATGGCATTGCAAATTTTGTGTTTCATAGAATCATAAATCCTAGAGTTCAAAAAGGGCCATCCAGTCCAACCCCTTTCTGCCATGCAGGAATTCCACAATCCAGCCTCTGTTTAAAAATCTCCAAAGAAGGAGACTCCACCACCCTCCAAGGGGATGTATTCCACTGTTGAACAGCTCTTAATGTCAGGAAGTTCTTCCTAATGTTTAGGTGGAAACTCTTTTCCTGTGACTTGAATCCATTGCTCTCTGTCCTAGTCTCTGGAACAGCAGAAGACAAGCTTGCTCCATCCTCAATAATACATTCCTTCAAATATTTAAACAAAACTATCATATCACCTCATAACCTTCTCTTCTTCAAGCTAAACATACCAAGCTCCTTATGTTGCTCCCCATAGATCTTGGTTGTCCCCCTCTGGACATGTTCCAGCTTCTCCACATCCTTTTTGAATTGTGGCGCCCAGAACTGGACACATCATTCCAGGTGAAGCCTGACCAAGCAGAACAGAATAGAATACAGTAGTTTCCACTTGAGGTGCCCGCTACCAATTGTAAAAAGAAAATGAGAAATAATGTGCCCATTCAGGTAAAGCTTTGTTTGGCTTTGGGGATTCCACCCAAGGGATAGTAAGCAAAGAATGCATCTGGTTGCTGGAATTTCTGTCTCTCAAGCCATCTTGCTTGGAATTGTTTTGGCCAATGGAGAACACTTCATGTTGGAATCATGTGGGCCCTAAAACTAAAACAGGATTGTGTGTGGGCACTTTGGACGATGAACAACCAGGTTTCAGACCTAGGAGTGGGTGGTGGTGTTAGTAATTCACACAACAATGAAGCCTGGAATACAGAGCAATCCTGGTACCAGCCATGTGCAATGCTTGATTATGCTGCAGGTTTTTTCCTCTGGGCCCCAGAAAACTGAAAGATTTATGATTTGCCTTCCTGCTGCAAGAATGAAGCAAATAAAGTATGAAACCCTCATGCACATTCAACAACTCACCTCCTCAAGTCATCTTTTATGATCATTTAAATTCGATACAATACTAATAAAATTTTAACATTTATATAGGATGCAGAAGTGGGAACTGCAACAAACTGTTGTGACATCACACACTCCTCTGTTCTAGCCAGCCAGCCCCTTTCCCAAAATGTTTTATTCCAACCATCAGGTCAGTATTTTAGGTCCTCTGAAAACATTTAGCTCCCATTGCACACCTGCCACCGTTTCATAGGTGAAAATTGGGACACATGTGGCCAAGGGACATCAAAGTGTGGTCAAGCTGGCAAAAGTAATTATTAAGGAAGAACACACAAGCTAGGAGGTGCTGCAGCAGTTTGCTTTTGTCTAAGTTAACTGGAAAGGTGGAAACGACTTGAAGGCACTCAACAATAACAGGAATGAAACCACCCCAGTTGGAGACATTCTACAACTATGGTGCCATAGAAGAAAAGGTGCTGTCCCCATTTCCTCCTGAAGTGTCCTCTGGAGATATGAGACTACATTTTTTGCTCTGTCTAATGGCCCTGATTTTAGCCAGTGATGCTGCTTAGCACCTGCAAACTCACACTCAAGATGTGGTTATAACCTGTGCATGGTTATGGGTGTCACCTTGTCTGTTAGGACAGGGACTGAGCGTGGGAAGGTGTCTTTCAACATATCGTCCATAGATGAAAACATGGACATATGCAGCCAAGCAATATCAGATTGTTACAAGATGGCAAAAATTATTTACAAGCTGGAAGAGGCTGTATCAGTTTGCTTCTGCCTCAGCCTACTGGACAAGTCTTGATTCTGCCCCCTCTTTCCTGCAGTTGCAGGCTGCTCCGTGCTTTCTGTAGCCAGCTCCCCAGCCATTTACTGTTTAGGGGACTCTGGGAGTTGTAGTCCAATATAGGAACTTCTCCATGCTCAGCCTCTTCCTTAAATTCTACCCTTGCAAACATAGATTTGTATCTTCTTTGCATTCCTTAACTTAAGTGGGAAGCACAGACTCCATGAGAGTGTGGCAGAGTGGTTGAAGGGGATTATATATTAATTGATCCACTTAATGCCTTTTAATTTAAGTGGTTAATTAATCCATGGGCTCCAGGGCGAGCTTTTCAGGGCTAATGCTTGGCCCATTTCATTTTGGGCCCCACTTGTCTCCATCGGTATTTGTGAACTGGGGCCCTTGCAAAGGACCCTGCATGACCAATAGCAAACTAGGGATTATATATATATATATATATATATATATATAATAGAGAAACCTTCCAAGCATGCTGATTTCCTGCCACTCAATCAGCCGCAGTATGCGCTCCGTTAATTATTTAGCTCCCTGCTCTTTAGCATGTCAGCAGCACTTGGCAGTGGGAATAAATGCCTCTCCCCCTTGAAGGTTGGGCTAATTAGAGGAAGGAAAGATGGAGAAAAGGGCCAAACTCTCCCCAGAGTTGCTGCTGTTGTTGTCACGTGCCATCAAGTCAATTGCGAGAAAGAATACTCCTCTCATTTTATCATGCCCCTTTCATTAAGATTTCTGTATTCATTTTCAAACAGGATCCTATGTGTTTTGTGTGAATTTCTGTGGCTCTCTGTGTGTCTTTGGACTTTTTCTTACGGGGGAAATGTATCATCATCCCGAAAAAAGAAGAAAGTGGTAGCATCCCAGAAATGCTTGAAGCTGAGTGATTGCTTATCATAATATGCACAGCAACACATCCAAAGGGGGAAGGAGTGCAAATTCAAATTTAGTTATCAAATGAGTACATACTCATGAGGTTTGAGATTTTGAATGAGCATGTTTGCATATGTGCAGAGTGAGGAATATTGGCCCATTTTAGATTGGCAAAAAGAGGTGTGTTGATGGCTGCATGAAAGCCCAGCCTTTAGATGAGAAAAAGGGAAAGTGTGCCATGAAAACACTATTTTGGAGTTTTAAGGGAGAAGAAGTGCCTTTAAAAAGTAGTTTGATTTCCCCACTACTTTTTTTAAAAGGGTGCAACATTGCTATTGCATCTAAAGGCTAAGGTGTAGTTGCACGGTTAAATGGGGCTCTGTCTCTTTAAAGCACCCATTTAAAGGCAGCGATACAGGTGCGGATCATAATGGATCGTGGGTTGGGAGCATGCGTGGTGTGGACTTCACTTCTAATTAAACCGCTCAATGCCCTGCAGGTGTAAAAGCTGGGGTTTATCCGTGAAGTTTTTTAAAGCTCCCAAATCCTAGCTCCACTCCTAATCCGAACCCTAGACATGCGCAGTAGGGACTCTGGGATGCCGTTACTGTTATTCTACTGTGGATAATATGTCAATTCATTTACAAAATAAAGGGGTTCATTCATGATGCACCAGTGCAACGGCACAGTTTAAAAAGGCGGAGGAAACGCAAATGATAATTTGACGGATCCTCATAAGTATACATTTGTCCTGCGCAACTGCGCAGGTTTGCCGGCTGCGAACTGCGCAATTGCGCAGTTCCCAGCCGGCAATGATAATTTGACTGTATGGTGTAACTGCGTTTGCGCAGTTCGCAAACCTGCGCAGTTGCGCAGCACAAATGTATACTAATGAGGATCGTTGAAATTATCATTGCGGCTCCTCTGCCTGTTATTCTATCCACAGTAGAATAACAGTAACGGCATCCCAGAGTCCCTACTGTGCATGTCTAGGGATACAGGAGCTTTAAAAAACTTTGCGGATAAACCCCAGCTTTTACACCTGCAGGGCATTGAGGAATTGCGTAGTTCACAGCCGGCAAGGGAAAAAAATGTAAAGGTTCACCGCGGCTAAAAGCCGCGTTCCTTGCCGCCCATGTAGCTGCTCCGCCTGTGTTTGTAGTGTTCTGACCGCTTCCCATGTAGCTGCTGAGCCACAGAAAAGACCTCAGATAAGTCGTTCCCAAACCCCTCAGTCTAGCTGCCCTGTACCTTTTAAATGCACACCTGGGGCTTGCAGTCTAGCTGCTAAGCATTAAGGAAAGTGCAACTTCATGTCACACTTTCCTGCCAATCTAAAAAGCCCCATTGTGTCACAAAGATTTTATGCTTCCGTTTCAATATGAGAGCTTCCTTCATCCCAGGGCTACTATATAGGCTGTCAGAGTCTATATGAGACCATATGAGGACCCAAGGAAACCCCCTGAGTTAGAGGTGGACAAGAATAAGGAGCCATGTTCAAGCTCCTCATCCTTCCCTTCCTCCCTCCCTTGCTCTTTCCACCTTGAACAACTGCTGCTTTCCTCTCTGCAGCCAGGGAAGACAAAGGAGTACTGGAAGCAAACTTGCAACAAAGGATCATGGAAGTTTGTTTCTCATGGGGGGAATCCCATGGTTGAACTGGAACTGCATTTCACACTAACGCAAATGCGAAATGAATGTGAATTCGTGATGGAAATGGACTTGCAAATTAGCTGTTTCCTGGATCTGTTTGGGATGTGAGCTGTTTGCGTGTGACATCGTGTGAAGTCCTTTGCGAAATTACATGCAATACATTGGGCAACCCCGGATACTCACTCAATTAACCTTTGTTTTTCCCGTGTGATAAAATCCTTTGAAAGAGAAGTTGTTGGTATATCATGCACAATGATATCACCAAGGTGTCAGGTTTGGGACTGGAGATATCAGGGTCAACAAAATAATAACAGAGCCATAGGTGAGGAGTTCCGAGTCTTGTAGTTCACTGACATCTGGTGAGCCCGACATGGCTTTCAGCTGTTTTCAGCCTAAGCCTTTTGGACACCGTAAGGGAAGACAGAATCCGTTTCTACTGTCTAGGAGTTACTTTACAAGTTGGTGGTTGTTGTTGTTGTGTGCCCTCCAGTCATTTTTTACTTATGGCAACCCTAAGGTGAACCTATCGGGGGGGGGGGGGGTTCTTGGCAACACTTCATAAAATCATAGAGTTGGAAGAAGCCACAAGAGCCATCCAGTCCAACCCACAGACATGCAGGAACTCACAAAGCACCCCTGACAGATGGCCATTCAACCTCTGTTTAAAAATCTCCAAAGAAAGAGACTCCATGAGACCTCGGACTTTATCGCATGCGCTTTTTAAACCATTTGGGGGATGGGGACAGGACTCGCAGGGGTGCACGGGAACGCATTTTACTGCGCACACATGTGTCCACAAAGAGGCCCTGTTCTGGCACTCGTCCCTGTCCCGTGCCGTGAAGCTTTAAATGTGCTGCTCAAAATACTTCTGTCCGGCCAAAATGGCGCCCTCCGGCACTGAACACAGACGGCTTGGCGACAGGAGATTTGTGGATGCTTGTGTGTGCGGTAAAATCCATTCCCGCATGCCCACGCGAGTCCTGTCCCTGTCCCCAAAACAGTTTAAAAAGCACATGCGATAAAGTCCCTCCTTCCAATCTGAAGCACAGCCACTGATGACAACTCTTTAAGCACAGTTTCCAAACAATTATGGCTCCATCTGACAGTGTTCCTATATATTCCACATTTAATCAATTTGCTAATCAAAATATTATGGGGGACCTTATTAAATGCTTTGCTGACATCTAGATAAATGACACCCACAGCATTCCCACCATCTATTAAACTAGCAGCATGATCAAAAAAATATGTTTGTAAGGTCAGTTTAGCAGGATTTGTTTTTGACAAACACATGCCGGCTCCTACTAACACTGCATTGTCATCAAGATAAGTGCAGACAGGCTCCTGTAAAAATTGTTCTAATATTCTCCCTAGCCAGGCTGACTAGTCTGTAGCTCTTGGGGTCTTCTTTGCCTTTTTTGAAGACAGAGACAATGTTTGTTCACCTCCAGTCCTCTAGCACCTCACTTGTTCTCCAAGATTTCTCAAAAACGATGGAAAGGAGTTCAAAGAGTACCTCAGCATGTCCCTCAGTACTTTCGGATGCAGTTCATCTGATCCTGCAGACCTGAACTCAATCAAGTTAGCTAAGTGATTTCTGACTAATTTCCCATCAATCTTGATTTGTAATCTGGATCCCTTGCCAATGTCTCTACTGATGCATGAAAGTGTACCGTTCTCTTTTAGGAGGAAAACTGAAGCAAAATAGGTATTGAGCAGTCCTGCCTTTTCATTGTAATCTGCCTGCCTGCGCAATGATTCCTCCATCTCCTTGATCATTCTTTTGCTTCAAACATATTTGAAACATCCCTTAATTTTTTAAACTTCTCCATTATATATTATTGTAGCTATATTTCATTTTAAGATAATATAATGATTGCAGTGTTGGACTAGGACTCTAGAAAACCAGGGTTCAAATCCTCTTGGAGCTATGAAACCTGTAGATTCTCTCTTTACAACATTGCTGGATGGACATCTGTCCCAGGGAGAGCTTGGATGACAGAAGGAAGTTGGACTGGATGACCCTTGAGGTCTCTTCTAACTCTATGATTCTAGGATTCTGTGCTTCTAAGATTTGGAGGGGCACATGATTGCCCTCTCTGTTTTAAAGGACCGATCCATGGCGCAGAACAAGGTTAGATGTGTGTTTCAGCATCTTGGAGAATTCAGACTAAAACCCAGAGGAGATTCAGTGCTCCCCTTCCACTGACATCTCTGCAGTTCCCAGAAATCTCTGCATGGGAGATTTCCCTACCAAGGGCCCAGGGAAATAAATGGCACCATGGCTTCCATTCATTTCAGTGGGACTTGAGCAAGGCCCTGCGTGTCCTGTGTACATCTTTTTAAAAATATCACATCATCCAAAGACATGAAAGTGGGAAGGAAATATTTCCAGCACTTTCGAGGTGATGTGGGGAGGAGGGAGGAGATACAAACCCATATGCTAGCAGCTATCTATCATTGCTTTTCAGGTGCTATCACTGAAAATATTATTTTCAGCAGTTCATGGCTCATTTCTTTAAAATTAAAATAAGGCTTGTGGCACAAAAGTGATATATATTTCCAGCAGTCTCCATGGAGAAGAACTTGGACTTGTAGAATTTAATGAATGAACCTTTTCTGTCATTCAAAAAGGGAGAAAAGAAGAAGGATGAAATCCTTCTGCCAGCGAAAGGGATTCAGAGGGGCTCAGCGTTTCAAGAAAGGCACGATCTTAAAGCACAATCCTAGGCATACCTTCCCAGAAGTAGGTCCCAATGAGAAATTTGCCTGATTCCCCAGTAAATGGAGATAAATATCACTTTTCTTAAAATTGTTAGCCCAGTGAAAATGGTTGGCTCTCAATTTTAGGGGATAGTGGGTCTGCCTCTAAAGGATTTATCCAAAGTGCTCAGCAATATCTCCTCCAATAGACTCAGCACTCTGAATGCCTCTTTTAAAGTTTGAACTGAAACCCACATCAGATTCACTGTCCAGAGCTGCCACTGGCATATCGTATCAGCTTAATCAACTGGCATGTAGCTGATTTACTACAAGGCTAATTTTAAAAGGCAAGGGTCAATTTTAATCAGTTTGGCTGTGGGTGAAAAGCAGGGCCTCTTTTCTGAGGCTTTGGGACAGAATCATAGCTTTTAGAAATAGCAACAGCATTTACATTTCTATACTGCTTAATAGTGACCTCAGCACTCTCTAAGGACCTTATCAGATGGGAGGAATTTCTCTTTATTGAGAATGGAGCCAATTCGAGCCAATTCGAATTCACATGAATTCGCTAGTTTAGTGAATTTATGTGAATTCCAATTGCATTTGGAATGTGTTCAGAATGACTTCCCATTACCCGAAAATGACACCCCATTGCCTGAAATTGCGTGAGATACTTTAATTCGCAATAACGTGAAACCCCATGATTGCGTTCGGATTGCCATTGGATTAACTTCCAATTTCCAACGCCTGATAAGGTCCTCTGAGGGTTACAGTCTGTAAGACAATTGCCCCCAACAAGCTGGGTCCCCATTTTACTGACCTATGAAAGGATGGAAAGCTGAATCAACCTGGAGTCCTCTGGGATCAAACTCAAAACATTGTGAGTGCCAGCATTAAATACTGTGCCACCAGGGCTCCCTGAAACATAAAATCATAGGACTAGTTGTAAACCGCTTAGACACTGTTTAAGCAGTATGAAGCGGTATACAAATGAAAATGAAGCTGTTTTAGAGTTCAAAGAGACCCCGAGGACCATCCAGTCCAACTCCATTCTGTCATGCAGGAATACACCATCTAAGTCCTTCCTGTGACAGATGGCCATCCAGCCTCTGTTCAAAAACCTCCAAAGAAGGAGAATCCACCACGCAATTCCACTGTCCAACAGCTCTTGCCATCTTCCTAATGTTTAGGTGGAATCTGTTTTCCTATACCTTTACTCCATTGCTCATGTCCTCATCTCTGGGGCAGCAGAAAACAAGCTTGATTCATCCTCAGTATGACACCCCATCAAACATTTAAATAGAGCTATCATATCACCTCTTAATCTTCTCTTCTCCAGGCTGAACATACCCAGCTCCCTAAGTATTTCTTCATAGGGATTTATGGTTCTCAGGCCTTTCATCATTTTGGTCACCCTCCTCTGGATATGCTACAGCTTCTCAACACCCTTTTTGAATTTGGTGTCCTGAACTGGACACAGGATTATTCCACGTGAAGCCTGACCAAAGCAGGATAGAGCCCCATGATTCTATGTTCTATGAGTGTGGGACTATGACTTCCCTCAAACTAAAAACTACACTCCTATTGATGCAGCCTAAGATCATATTGGCTTTTTGGGGTCAAGTTTGTTATGGAATGGGTGGAGAGGCTTAAATGGCACCTTAATCGTACCCATTGGCTGGAATCCTCTCTCATGGTTATTATGTAACTTTATATATACTTAGTGACAGGATTTGCAAATGCACCTATCCTGTCATAAAATATTGGGAAGATTATGTACAGAAACAGCTATTGCAGAGACATGGTGATATCAGCCACAGTGGTGAGATAATGCTGAAGGGGAGATAGGCATGATTCAAGTCTGTTCAGGGTTGTTTCTGTGAAAACAATCTAGCCATAACAACAAAGAAGAGTGATATTGGAATGAGAGGGACAAATACATTTATTAATTATAACCGATGAGAATTAAGCTTGCCCAGAGTTTAAAATTGTGTGTAGTTTAGTAAGACAATTTTAACAGTTGCTGTTTAATTCTGACAGTGTCTGGAGTTTATCACACGAGGGAATTTGGGGGTATACTCCAAAGGCAATCCGAACGCAATCATTGGGTTTCACGTAACTGAGTGATAACTTATCTCATGCAATTTCGGGCAATGGGAAGTCACTCCGAATGCAATCATGGGGTTTCACATAATTGCGTAATAACTTATCTCACGCAATTTCAGGCAATGGAGGCTCATTTTCGGGAAATGGAAGTCACTCTGAACGCATTCCGAACGCAACTAGAACTCACGTAAATTCGCTAAACTAGCGAATTTACATGAATTCGAGTTGGCTCCATTCGAAATTGGGAGAAATTCCTCTCATGTGATAAACTCCTCTGTAACTGATCTACAGTTACTGAATAAAGGTTAACTGAGTTTTAACTACTAAACTATTGCAGAGTTTCTGAACTTGGTTCTTGCTGGACCTGATATAGCAGAGTCAATAAGTGAATTGTTTAGTGAATCTCTTAGTGAATTGCAAAGATGAATAATGGGATGCTGACAAGAGAGTCTTCTTGAGACACATCAGCACTCACTAGCTAGTCCTGATGCACAATAGTCCCAATTTGCATTGATCCCAATGTGCATCAATCTTGTCCCATTGTCCATCGGTCCCATTCTACATCAGTCCCAGTGCACATCAGTAACATAATGTAACAACATCCTTTTTTACTGGATACAGACATCATGGAACTATGGAGTTTTTCAGATGGGAGGAATTTGTCTTTACTTCGATAGAAGTTGATTCAAATTCACGTGAATTCGCTAGTTTAGCGAATTCACATGAATTCCCATTGCATTCAGAAGGCGTTCAGAATGACTTCGTATTAGCCGAAAATTGCCCGAAATTGCGTGAGATGCTTTAATTCGCAATATTGTTAAATCCCATGATTGCATTCAAATTGACTTCCCTTTTGCCCAAAATTGCGTGAGATGATTTAATACACAATAACGTGAAACCCCATGATTGCGTTTGGATTGCCATTAGATTATACTTCCAATTTCTATGGTCTGATAAACTCCTATGCAATTCTAATCCCTTCTAATGTAAGTCTGTTTGTGAAGACCTAAGTCCCCACAAGAATTCAGTCCCATGTTTATTAAAGTTCTGTTGTTGGCCAAAATAACCGATGGCCTGGAACTACCAGATGACAACGTGTTTCTCAAAAAATAGCTTGCAAATAGCAGTTTCATGATAAATATACTTCAAAAGTGATATGGAGGAATCCCAAGCAGCAACGAATGACTTCCATATGAGTTTCCAGGTACTACTGAAAGTTCAATTATTGATTCTCTGAGCCTTCAAATCGACCCTTAGTTATGGCAACCATATCGTAATGGACTTTTCTTGGGAAGATATATTCTTCTGAATAAAGACTAAAACGCCTGATATTCCCTGGTGGTCTCACTTCTACAAGGGGGTATCCAAAAGTTTTAATTATCACCTTTTTTAAAAAATTGACTGTTTGTTTTGATTTGTAGTTGCTAACTTATCTCTATGTAGTCACTATCTAGATTTATACATTTTTCCCAGCGTATCTTGACCCTCCAAATACCCGATATTGTAGAAGTCTGCAGATTGCGCCTTACGAGGGGGTATCGTAAAGTAATAATTATAACCCGGAAATTATTATGGCATATTGATGAAATGTTGTCAGTGTCATCACTGGTCCCTAAGTGCACGTTGCTGAGAAAATCAGCTCATTGCATCCTTCATTTTTGTGACTGGCTGTGCCAGAAGTGACTTAAGTGTAAAATCCTCATCAGGCGCAATCTGCAGACTTCTACAATATCAGGTATTCGGAGGGTCAAGATACACTAAGAAAAATGTATAAATCTAGATAGTGACTACATAGAGATAAGTTAACAACTACAAATCAAAACAAACTTTCTGTCAATTTTTTTAAAAAGGTGCTCATTAAAAATTTGGATACCCGCTCGTATGTACTAACCAGACCTGATCCAGCTTAGCTTCTACTATCACTAGTATGGTGTACATACATTGGATAATGGTGTGCACCAAAGAATTTCAAAAGAAAATCAGCCTATGCTTTACAGATTATGGCAAACCCTTTGATTGTGTAGATCATCAAAAAATCTGGGTGACTCTTAAAGAAATGGGTGAGCCACAATAACCTGAACTCAGGACTAGAGGCTATTGTTAAGACAAAATATGAAGAAACAGAATGGTTTCCTATCAGAAAGAGGGTCTGCTGAATATATCATATGTAAGACAGGATTAGGCACAGAGGAAGGAGGTGTGAAAACTGGAGGAAGGAACATCAACAGTGTAAGATATGTAGATGGCTCTTGTGGTCTCTTCCAGCTCTATGATTCTATGATTCTAATAGCAAAATACTGTTTTCTTAATTTTATTGTGATGATTTTGAATCCAGGTGTTTTTTGTTTTTTTTTGAGGGGGGGGTACAGAGAGCATGTAACTCAAATAAATAGATAAATATAGATCATAACCATTATTTGTTGCAGTGTGCCTTCAAGTTGTTTCTGACTTATGGTGACCCTCAGGTGACCCTATCCCGGGGTTTTCGTGGAAAGATTTGTTCAGAGGGGGTTCACCTGTCCCTTCTTCTGAGGCTAAGAGAGAGTCAGAGGCAGTACAGACCGGCACTTTGTGCTGGCCTGGACACAGGCTAGGGTTCAGTGTTCACACGCTGGAAACCCTTACTGCACTGAGCCGCCGTCATCATGGCACGCACCCATCCACATGGCACATGCCATGAAGATGTCCGTGGCATGCAGCACCCAAATGGCGCTGGCCAGAACGGGTATCATCATTAGGGAGAAGTCAGTGCCGCAGCATGTGGCTGCTGTGACATCAACTGCCCATCTGTACTGTCCCTCACTTGCCCAAGGGTTTCTGTGGCTGAGAGGGGATTTTAGCCTTGGTCTCCCAGTGTGTGGTGAAATCTTTACACCACACTGGCTCTCTTCAATAGTTCTATGCTAATGTAATTCCTTAATAAACAAGACTGCTCTAGCATTGATTTGACTCGGGTCTAAATAGTGACAGAAGGGGGTGAGAAGAGATGGTTAAAAGGAGCCAAATGTGTCTCCAGTGGAGGCTGATGGGTCCCATCCAGGTCTTAGTCTGAACTTTAACAATGCTGAACATTATCTCCCAAAACAGGATCTGCAGTGTGTGTGTGTGTGTGTGTGTGTGTAAGTGTTTTCAAGTTGTCTGTTGTGTTACGGTGACCCCATAGAGTTTTCTTAGGTAAGGAATCTTCAGAGGTGGTTTTGCCAGTTCCTGCTTAGCTTCCACAGCTCCTTTCGAGTTCAGACTACAACTACGGACGGACTCACTGCCCCAGTGCACCTCTCTTTAAAAACCACAGATCTGGCAGCCCTACCCTATCTTCCACAGCCTATTTGGTCCCATTCAGGCAGCCTTACAATGATGCTCTAATTCATCAGAAGTGAAATATGTACTCCAAAAAGCTGTGGTGCGGATCCACGTGCCTTCCCCCTGGGTTGTAACACAAGCGGCATTTGATAGAGATAACTGTGGTTTACACGTACATAACCAAAGAGGAGAAAGTTGCTCTGAAAAAGGAATCCAGGTGAAATGAGGTATGAAATTGGAAATGTAGTTCCCTGTGCCGTTCCAGCAGTGGGCTTTAGACGGAGAACTGGCGCTTGCTGAAAAGACAAGGAATGGAAATTGGATCGGAGGCGCCTTGCGCTCCAGGGTTGCTAACCTTCTGGAATTCTTCCAGGCTGCCAGACATATCCTTTGCAGGTTCTGTCCAAAAAGGGCAAGGGGGGGAAAGAACCAGATTTGGAAATGGGGAGGGAGAGGAAGTATGGGAGAACATAGCTTTCTACTCATGGAGTTATGCAAAAGCTGTGTAATGCCACCTCATTAGTGAACAGAGACATTATGCAACTGGATGCGCATTCCAATGTGTACATATGCAATTTCCATGCAATTTCTATGTGTAGTGCACAATGCTCAGATATGGAGTGTAAATCTGCATCCACAATGTGGCAAATTGTGGCGAGTTCAAGACCAGCAAAAGGGCTCAAGCTTGACTCAGGCTTGCATCCTTCCGAGGTCGCTGAAATGAGTCCCCAGATTGTTGGGGGCCAGTAGCTTACAGTTGTAAACCGCTTAGACACTCCTTAGGTGGTATGAAGCGGTATATAAATGAAGCTGTTTGTATACAGTTATGCTTTTGAGGCTATGGTGCAACACCTATACTCACTTGAAGTTTAGACAAGTGGAGCTGAACAAGCAGTGCCCTCATATATGTGGTTCTGTTGTGATTTGCACATGCAAATTGTACAATTATAAAATCTTGAGCTGCAAATACACTGCAGAAATAATGCAGTTTGACATCACTTTACTTGCCATAGCTCCATCCTACAAAAGCCTGGAATCTATAGTTTTGGGAGGCACCAGCCCTCTTGGGTGGAAGAGGCCAAATACCTTGTAAAACTACAGATCCCAGAATTCCACAGGATGGAGCTACAGCAGTTAAAGTGAAAATGAAACGGATTTTCTAGAGCCACTTCAAACCGGATTTAGGGCGGACTATGGAGCTGAGATGGTCTTGGTCTCCTTAGTCAATGATCTGGCACCGACAGGGGAACTGTGACCCTGTTGGTGCTCTTGGACCTCTCACCTCTTGGACCTTCTGCCTTCTACCATTCCTAGCATTACTGTCTTTTCTAGTGAGTCTTCTTTCTCATGATGTCACCAAAGTACAACAACCTCAATTTTGTGGCCTTGGCTTCCAGGGAGATTTTAGGTTTGATCTGTTCAACAACCCATTAGTTTGCCTTTCTTGCCCTCCACAGTATCATCAGCACTCTTCTCCAGCACCACATCTCAGATTAGTTTATTTTTCTCTTAGTCACGTTCTTCACTGTGCATCTCTCACATCCGATATGGTGATGGGGAATGCAAAGATTTGGATGATCTTTACTTTAGTGTTCAGCTGTATATCTTTACTCTTTAGGATCTTGTCTAGTTCTTTCATAGCTGCCCTTCCCATTCTTAGTCTTCAGATTACATGGCTGCTTTCTCCATTCTGACTGATGTTTGGTCGAAGGTACAGGAACTCTTTCACTATTTCAATTTCCTCTTTGTCTAGGTTGAATTTATTTAGCTCCTCTGTGGCCATTATTTTTGTTTTCTTTATGTTCAGCAGGCAGCCGTTGCACTTTCTGCCTTGACCTTCTTTAGTAGTTGTTTCAACATAGGATGCGTGAAAGTCTTCCAATCCCCCAGAAGCAGTAACTGCAGCAATCAAGACATGCAGAGTTTTATCCCAGGTCTATTCATATTGGTTTTTCATACTGCCAACAATGCAAATATTTTTTACAAATTCCAGGGGGGAGGATCCAGTGTTGATTATCCCAGATTAAGTGGGGGGGAGGTTGCAGTCCCCCCCCCCATTAATCAGATGCATTCGGGATGCATGTGAACAATGGACATTTAACCCGGATTCATCCTGGATTATTTTCACCATCTGAATAACCCCAAGGTTCCTGCTTCTGCCTGTTGCACCAGAGATCACATACAGGAGGGATGGAAACATCATTGAACTGCTTCCTAATCAACAGGGAAACAGACAAACGTCCCATCATTTCCAGTGGCTGCTGCCCAGTAAATGGGGATTGAGTGACTGGGATGGGATTCACTATTTAGCAACATAACTACAAGGCTTGCACACTTGTAACTCCCCAACAGGATTATCCTTAAATCCATTTCTGAAGAAGCTTTCCATTTCTGAAGAAGTTTGCCTGACCTGGGCAGCATCTGCACTGCAGAATTAATGTAGTTTAACACCGCTTCAATTGTCATGGAATGCTGGGCTTTGTAAGAGAGCTCTGGGGCCAAAATAAACTACAAATCCCGAGATTCCATAGGATGGAGCCAAAGAAGTTAAATTGATGTCAAACCTCATTAATTCTCCATGTGGCAACCACTCCGATTGTTTCATTTCATGTGTGCATATGATTAATTTAGGATAAAAGATTTAAAGAAACAGGTTGACCTGCTCTTGCTGTTGTTGTAAGCACCTGTTTCCATTCTTTCTATGCTTTTCCTACTTCTGGTATCAAATTTTCTGCAAACGTCATGCCCAGGAACATATCAACATCATTAACTGAAGTGTACCCATACCAGTTCATTTCACTGAAATACAAAGCCAGAGTTCCCTAGCAGAGGATTCTGAACCCCTCCAGAAACTTCAAATCTCAGGGTTCAGAGGGAAGGAGTGAAGTAGTCTCTGTTAAAGTAGTCTCAAAATGGTGCAATTGTATGCTTTGAGTATTGGACTAGGACTCTGGAGACCAGAGCTTGAATCCTGGCTCAGCCATATAAATCCAATGGGCAACCTGTGTCAAGAAAACCCTATGATAGGGTTGCCTTAGGGTCACCATAAGTTGGAAACGACTTTAAGGCACACAACAATTGCAACAAGTGTAGACACGCTTTAAGCGTTAGAGAAAGAAAACTGTTGCTCAGCCATTCTGAAGATAACAAGCTTCACGAGAGGCACAGAGTTGGATATTGCACCCATTCTAAAATCCAGAGTATGTTGCAGATGACATGATGGTTCAGCCGTAGCCATTCAAAAAAGTCAAAATGAAATGCAGTAGCACACTGGAGCCAAGAGCGGTGGAAAAGTGGAAGAGGAGTGCCATCTACTGGATCTAGAGACGCAGAGGTGCAAAAACTCTTTGGCTGCTATTAAACTTGTGGCATCGGGTCAGTAACTGCTGTGTGAGGGAGAAAAGCTGCTTTTGATTTAACACAGGAGAAACAAAAGCTCCAGTGGTCACTCCATCTGAAGTCCCTTGGGCTGCACGGAACCTACATTTAAAAACACAAGACAAATTCTTCAGCAAAGCAAGCCCAAAAGTTAGATTCTGGCACCAGTGACCATAGTGACTACCCTCTAACCCAACAAGCGTTGCCAACTTATGCAGAAATCTTAAGTCCTGCTGACCTGTTTAGGTGCAGAAGCTCTTCGCGGGGGAGACTTCTGTGTTTCTTTGTGCACAAGGGGAAAAAGTCTACAGTAAGTAAAGTCTACAGTAAGTAAACAGGGAATGTCTCTAGACCAACAACAAGAACTGGGCAGCCCTCCAGATGTGACGGGGTTACAAGCTCTGCCAGCCCTACCTAGATGAGCCAACAGAAAAGAACACTGTGAGCTATAGTCCAATAAGCTCTGGAAGGACTGTTGTGAAGCTAAGTGTCTAGATGTGCCTCGTAAGAAGTTTGCTATCTTCCGAATGAGAATTTGGTTGATTTACCAAGTTCGCATTGATTCAGTGGATCTAAACTAGTTGGTGCACTCTAACAGCTTTAGTTTCAAGGCAATGCAGACTACAGTGCGCTTAGTTGTTAGTCTTGCCATCTTCTTTCTTCAGGGCCACAACCCTGTGAGAGAAAGAACAAACAATTGCTTGCAAGACCACAAATTCTGTGGTTGATGCAGCATGTATTATTTATTTTTGCTTACAATTAGAATCATAAAATCATAGAGCTGGAAGAGACCACAAGGACCACCCACTTCCACTCCCTGCCATGCAGGAACTTTCAATGAAAGCATATTCAACAGATGGCCATCCAGGCTCTGTTTAAAGACCTCCAAAGAAGGAAATTCCACCACAGTCTCCAAGGGAGTGTGTTCCACTTTCGAACAGTTCTCGCTATCAGGAAGTTCCGCCTAATGTTGAGGTAGAATCTCTTTTCCTGTAGCTTGCATCCATTGTTCTGTCTCCTATTCTCTGCAGCAGCAGATAACAAGCTTGCTCCCTCCTCAATATAACATCCCTTCAAATATTTAAACAGGGCTCTCATATCACCTCTTAACCTTCTCTTCCCCAGGCTAAACATACCCAGTTTCTTAAGTAGTTCCTCAAAGGGCTGGGTTTCCAGACCCTTCACCATTTTGGTCGCCCTCCTTTGGACACGCTCCAGTTCCTCTATATCCGTTTTGAATTGTGGTGCCCAGAACTGGACACAATATTCCAGGTGGGGCTGACCACAGCAGAATATATTGGCACTATTTCTTCCCTTGATCTAGACCATCAGCTAGCTCAGCCATGTAAACCCACTCAGTGACCTTTGGCAAGTTATATTCTTTCAACCTCAGAGGATGGCAATGGGGGGGGGGGACCCATAAGAGGTTCTCCTTAGGGTTGCCATGAGTCAGAAACAAACTGAAGACACACAGTAACAACAAACCATCTCCTAGGAGAACCAACAAACCAGGACAGTCTGTTGGTTTCAGCTGTCTAGATGAAGTAATCACTGCATCTGGCTATGGGAACACAGCCAGACACTTCTCCAACCCCCACCTCTCACTCTCCACCAGCTACTAAATGGCCATGGGTGGAAGATATTGCTAAGGAATTATGAATCTTAGGGTGCATTTATATTGCAGAAATCATACAGTTTGACACCATTTTAACTGCCATAGCTCAGTCCTACAGAATCCCGGGATTTGTAGTTTTATGAAGCCCTGGCAATCGCTGGCAGAGAAGGCTGAAGACCTTTTTAAACTACAAATCCTAGGATTCCACATGATGGAGCTACAGCATTTAAAGTTGTGTCAAACTGCATTATTTATACAGTGCAGATGCACCCCTGGAGATGCTGAAAGGGGAGGTATAGCATAGTTCCACTCCAACATTTGTATGCTATGGTCAGTGATCAACTGCTGATTACTTTCCATCAGACATGTGAGTTTTGCCCAGGGGCTACTCAAAAAAAGGAGTCTTCCAAAAAGAGTCCTGCAGGCCACTTTCCTGAGACAGATGTTTTGTGGCTTCTCGACCTCTGCTCTCAAACAGCGTAATGAGACTGTGTCTTTTCACGTCATTCTTTGAAACTCACTTCCTTTTTAGCATTTTTTAATTAAATGGGTTTGCGCCGTCTCCTTGGACAAACTATTATATTCAAACATATTGCGTTTCATTCAAGTAGATGAAATTAGATTTAATTAATTTCCACTAATTGAAATTCAAGTAGAATTTGAAGAAAGTTGAGACACAGCTAAGTCTTCCTTCTCAAAAAAAAAAAAAAAAAGTGGTGAAGAGGATTGCAAATGTTATACCTTTGGGGTGTTTTGTGTTCAGGGAGAAAGAAGGGGGGCTGATTTCCATCAAAATGGACAAAGGTAACTGACAGAAATTTCCAAATGAGGAGTTAAACATTGAGGATGCAATTTTGCACAGAATTGTGCTACACTGAACCATTTAACACCTACCATAGAGCTACTGAAGCCCCCAGTTATTCCATGTCTGGAGGAAAGCAGGAGCATCTGGTTATGTCCCTGTAGCCAGGCACAAAGCAATTCCATGCTAATCTTCTCCTTATCATTCCAATCTGTTAGTATATGTGCAATTCCATCATCCATTGAGCAATTCCATCATCCACTGAGCTCTGTCAGACTTCTTCAGAGGTCTTATTTCACAACTGGTTACAGGGGCATATCCAAATTTAAACACACACACATACATGCATGCACAATCCAGGCATGGAATGGCTGTAGGTGAAGAGCTTCAGCAGCTTTGCAATAGTTCTGGGGAAGGCCTTAGTCGCTATGGTGGAGGAAAGGGAATACTAGGAGTCTTAGTAGGCCACAAGCTGAACATAAATCAGGAGGGTGATGCATCAGCTAAAAAAGCCAATGCAATTCTAGGCAGAAGCAATAGGAGTGTAGAGTCTAGCTCAAGGGAAATAATAGTGCCACTCTATTCTGCTTTGGCCAGATCTCATCTTGACTGGAATACTGTGTCCAGTTCTAAGCACCAAAATTCAAGAAGGATTTTGACAAGCTGGAGCATGTCTAGCAAAGGGTGACCAAAATGATGAAAAGTCTGGAAGCCATGTCCTACAAGGACAGGCTGAGGGAGTTGGATAGGTTTAGTCTGGGAAAGAGAATAGTAAGAAGTGGCATGATATCCATGGCCCTTTACAGACTGCCCAAAAGGGGTGGTCCATAGGCAGCCAGGGAAGCGCCAGACTAGGGCCTGGGCTGCCTCACTGGCAGCCCTTGCAGCCCCAATCCACCCCTTCCCCAGGCCGCTTATCCATGGCCTGAAGCGGAGTGCAGCAGGCGCCCAGGCGGTGCACTCCTGAAGGGAAAAAGAGGCCACCAGCGCGGCCCCTTTCCCCTTGGCCTCCTTGGCGCGGTCATGTGAAGGAGCTCTGATTTGGAGCTCCTTCTTGCACCGCAGAAAGCTCACCATAGGCGCCCTCCTGCGGCGCGGAGGCGTATGGTGCGCGCCAGTCCACGTGGACACAGTGCGCGCCTTACGGCCCCGGCAGGCTGCACATGTGGACAACACCATCCAAAATGGTGCCGTCCATACGTGCTAGGGTTGCCTCGGTGCGGTGCATCCTCTGCCCTTTACAAATACATGTTTTCAGGTTTTTAAATCTTGCATAGAACAACACTGAGGTCATGTTTAGCACCATCCAGAGGTGTCCCCTTCACTTTTAGGAGACAGCCGCCAAGTTAGGAAGAGGTTAAATACAGAGACACAGCAAGAGAGCTTCTCTCTGGGAATGGCATCTCTTCTTCTCGTTTGACAGTGAGAAAAAACACTTGTGTATGTTTTAGTTTGTAGTCCATATATCCCTCTTAGATTGGTCATGAATAGGGCTTTAGCTTCCATACTGTTTTCCCTCCTCTTTTACTTTGACAAACAGCTTGCACTGAGTGTAGACTGTTCTCTTGGTTTCTCCTGCCATCTTTTTTCTGTCTTTTTAATAAAGAAATAATTGTTTTTGCTGGAAAATCAGCTTATCCTTCTACCTCATTCTCACTTGGAATCACTCTGGTTAATTGTCCTCTTTTGAAACCTTCAGCCTGTAAGGTTCTGGAGATAGATAGTGCCTGACGGACCTTTTTTCCCCAAACTAGTAAACCTAGTGCCCTGCTCTTAACAACACCATATGTGCATCTCCATTTCTTCAGTCTTGAACTGTATATTTCTGTTCCACATCAGACAAAATAGTCCATCCACTTCTGTAGGAGAACTTCTGCATGCACACAAGACACCAATAGGATGCCACCCTGTAAATTGCAATTTAAGATTAAAGTGTTCTCTTTACTGAAAAACACTGATATTCCAGATATCATGTACAACAGTAGTTCTCAGCCTTTGGCCCTCCAGATGTTTTGGACTTCAGCTCCCAGAATAGACTCTGGGACCATTAGTGGTGATTTTTATGTGTGTAATTTTTTAACTCTGTTGTATTTGCCTTTCACATTGAGTCTTGGTTTTGGGAACACAGTGGGGTATTGACAATGATGGTGACCTGATGCCTTCCAGATGAGTTGGATCACATCTCCCATCCCTCCTGCCCATGTTGGCTGGGGATTGTAGAAACTATAGTCCAACACATCAGGTTGGAGAAAGGCACCCTATAGTTTTGTCTGATGTGACCCCTGAGCCACAGCTGACATTCCCCAAACAGCCAACCCACATATGGCAGCATCCTTTCAAAACAACAAGAGCACTTGAGCTTCTTGGGTTATGTAACCGTTAATTTGTTTGGCACGTCTTAATCACTTGATCCAATTAAATCACACAATACGTTTTCACAATTCATTATTTTCCCTGGGATTAACTGAAATCTCTCACATTTCTATGCAACCTCAGGGAACAGCACTGGCTCACATGCTGATACACTTTTAGTACCACACGAAAATCAGAAGAGCCATGGTGGATCAGAACAAAGGCCTCTGCAGTCCAACACACAGCGGTCACTAGTTGTTACAATGTCCACGAGCAGGACCTGAATCCAATTGCACCCTCTGTCTTGCACTCCCCAGTAACTGATATGCAAGGCTTTGGTTCTAGAGCAGTGATCCCAAAATGCTGGTCTTCCATAGGTTTTGTATTTCAGTTCCCAGAATTTTTGACTCATGGCCAAGCTTGCTAGGACTTCTGGGAGTTGAAATCCAAAACACCTAGAGGACCTAAGTTTGGGAATTGCTGTTTTAGAGGGAACAAAAGCCATCATGACTACTCAAGGGCATCACTAGAAGGCGCAGGGGCTGTGGACCACACAGGGTGACATCTCAGAGGGAAGGTGTCACCTAGTGCACGTGTGGGAAGGGATGCATTCCACATCTGGTGTTTCTGCTCACCGGTCAGGAAAGTGAGCCTCTTCGACCTGGCCATCACCTCTGCCAGACCAGGAAAGTTTGTGGGGCAGCAGGGCTAGTCCACCCTCACTAGGGGCCACTGATGGAACGAGGCAGCTTTATGGGTCCAGTGAGTACATTGGCAGGCCAGGAAAGAAAATCTCCTCCCTGTTCCACCCAGCCAGCAGAAATGGCAGACCCAGAAAGGCTGTGGTACATCCATGAGAAGGTTTCTGCATCTGGTGACTTTGCTGGTCAGGTTGGAAAGAAAACCGCCCTCCTCTCCCATCCATCCAGCAACTCTGGCAGAGCCAGAAAGGCTGTGGGGCAGAAGGAGCAGCCCACCTTCACCAACACCACAAGCTGTTGACAAGAGGAGGGGAGGTATTAAAAAATGATCCCCACTGAGCGTGTACCACTGTGACTCTCCGTTCTCCTTGCCCTGCGGTTTGTTTCCAGACCCCCACCCCCCTACTGCCATGGGTACCAAAATCCATGGTTGCTCAAGTCAATCTCTGCTTCCAGATAGGATAGAGACTTGCTTTTAAAAAAACGAAACCTTAGATTCTGGGCCAGCTAATGATCCTAACAGGTACAGGGTACTATGTCTAGAATCTCAATTGAATCTGGCCCACCTGGTTATATAGGAACCTTGCTTTCGATACCCACCCATCCCTGCAAATGCTGGAAAATCTCCAGCAGACTTGCCGTTTTGCAGAGAAGAAAAAGTACTGAAAAAGAAACTTTTAACTCATTGAGGATGAATGCAAAGCGGGGGGGGGGGGGGGGAGGGAGCATCTACAGCCCTTTTAAGACTAGCTGGTTTATGTTTTAGCATGAGCTTTCGTGGATATCAGTCATTGCATCTGAGAAACTGGATTGATATATACAAATGTTTATGCTGAAATATCAATCATTTAGTCTTAAAGAAGCTGCTAGAATCCGTTTCTTTTCTCCCTTTCCCTTTTTGCTTCTGCAGCAAAAGGCTAGCAGGGTTTTTCCATGAATGGGAATGTTTTCATTTTCAGAAGCAGCATCTTCCTTTTGAAATGTTGGAGGGTGATGTTGGAGAGTGATGGCCTCTAGTGACAAACAAGAATACTCCAGTCTCTGATATTGCTCTTTTTAAGGACATTTGCGTTTGGCAGGTTTTATTTGTACTGCACCTAAAGGTTATTCCAGATGCAACAGTACAAAAGTTTTTTGAGAAATTCATTCTCAGCCTAAGAAAGGGGCAGGAAGCCTCACCTGGCTTAGAAACAATCGAGATCTCAAGGGAAGTTACTTTTCCGATTGCTAATGGAGTTGAAATTTTAGTGCCTGGATTTTATGTCTCTGGGGGTGCCTCTGCACTGGAGAAATATTTCCGTTTGGCATCGCTTTAACTGCCCTGGCCCTATCCTACAGAATCTTGAGATTTGTAGTTTTGTGAGACACCAAAACCTATGGCAGAGAAGGCTAAAGATCTTCTAAAACTACAAATCCCAGGATTCCATAGGATACAGCACTTAAAGTGGGGTCAAACTGCAGTGCTTCTACAGTGTAGATGCACCTTTTGTGTCCCAGAGAGGGTGGCCTCTGTCTGCATTGATATCCCTCCAGACCAGTGATTCCCAAATTTTAGTCCTCCAGGTGTTTTAGATTTCAGCTCCCAGAAGCCTCAGCCAACTTGGCCAAAATCAGGAATTCTGGAACCTGAAGTCCAAAATACTTAAAGGACCAAAGTTTGGGAATCACTGCTCCAGGTCATCTTAACTGACATCAAAAACACCATCTTCACAAAATGTAGGTCTGTGACTCTATCATCAGGATTTTTTTTCCGTCTCTTGTATGATTTTTAAAACCTTTGTCTGACAAAGAAGATAGTGGAGCATCAAAAACTTGCATTCTGTATTTTGTTCATTTTTAGTTGTCCCCCATAAAGGTATCACTGTGTTTTGTGAATTTGGGATGTTACTGTATTTTTCAAAGTTATATGATGCTTTCCAGAACTGAGTACCAACTGAGAAGAGGAGCCATCCAGCCACAGAACTTGGGCCTTATCAGGATTTAGCTTCAGTTGATTATCCCTACCCCAAGTACAGAAAACCAATGTAACTCCAATACAGTACATGTACCAAAGAACCAAACAACGAGAGGTTTAGAAACACTTGACTACTTTTAAAAGAAAACGGACAAAGAAACAGCTAAGTAAACTTTTCAGGGTCCTAGGAATAAAACACTGAAGCATCTTCCTGAGGAAGGAGACATCTGGGACACCTTAAGCATAGGGTGAAGGCTGGTGGTGCCTCCTTTTTTATTCACATGAATGTAGGAATATTTAGTATTTATGCTAGCAGTGCAGTGTGGGTGAATACCATGAGATTATGGCTGTAAAACAGGAGTAACTGCTCAGGATGCTGGTAGTAAAATAAAAAGGAAACATACTTCCACAAAGAAAGAGGAAATAAACCTTAGAACAGCTACCTGCATGTCAAACAAGTAGTTACTTAGAAAGGTCAGGAGGGAACAAAGGCTACAAAGTGGTTAGTGTCTTAAATGGTGGAGGAATTGGCAAGACCTTTTTCTCTTAAAATGTTATCATTTGCATTCAGCTGAAAGCTGTGGAAACAGAATGGTTATAGGGTCTCATTTTTGACACATATACACATTTCAGTTGTACAGCTGGGTGTGCAATGCTGCCCTTTAACACAAGGGCTGCATGGCATCAGTGGCACCATTTCGCGAGTGCAGAGGATGCGGACCACATTAGGTGACACCACTGCCCCATAAATATCTACATTTGGCAAAAATGGGCTGTGGCAATTGCCTGCTTCTGTTTAAGATGCTGTAAGAGATGGAGTGAGTAGGGCGAGGCTCAGTGAGAGGGGAAAGGAGAGGCCCCAGACTTTACAAAAAAATAAAATTTCAAATTTCAATTTTTTAAAAAATATATTTTAAAAAAAAATATATTCTTTTTACATTTTTTTTTGAAACTTTGCATTTTACCAAATCTTCACTTTAACCATATGAAACTATGCATACATAAATACATTTCAGCCATTTGTATGATATCATACTTTAAAGGTATAACTTTAATTTTGCTACATGTTTATGTTGCAACTATTACCATTAGATTCAGGGATATACAGGAATTGTGATTTATGAGCAACATTAGTACAAAAAACATTACTAAGGATTCTGTAAGGTGTAGGATGAGAGGAAGTCAATGGGGGGCATGTGACACCATGAGTTATTGTACCAGGTGACACCAATCCTAGTGATGCCACTGTATGGCATGATCATATGTCTTCTGATATACCCCTGCCAGAGGACAGAAGGCTGCAGGAAAGACCAACACCAGTAGAGGCAATGTACTAATAGGCCACAAGTTGAACATGAGTCAACAATGTGATACAGCAGCTAAAAATGCCAATGCAATCGAGGCTGCATCAATGGAAGTATAGTGTCTAGATCAAGGGAAATAATACTGCCACTCTATTCTGCCTTGGTCAGGCCTGACCTGGAATAATCCTGCGTCAAGTTCTGGGCACCACCATTCACAAAGGATGTAGACAAGCTGGAGCATGCCCAGAGGAGGAGACCAAAATGGTGAAAGATCTGGAAACCATGCCCTATGAGGAGAAGCTTAGGGAGCTGAGTAGGTTTAGCCTGGAGAAGAAAAGATTAAGAGGTGACATGATGGCCCTGTTTAAATAATTGAAGGAGTGTCATGTTGAGGATGGAGCAAACTTGTTTTCTGCTGCTCCACAGAATAGGATCTCTGGATAGATTCCAACTACAAGATAGATTCAAACTACTGTACAAGAAAAGAGATTCCACTTCAACATTAGCTCAACAACAGTTATGAGTTTCACAACTAAAGACAGATGTTGACAAGCTGGAGCATGTCCAATCAAATTGATGAAAGGTCTGGAAACCTCCTGATGGTAAGAGCTGTTTGACAGCGGAAGAGACTGCTACCTTGAAGGGTGGTGGAGTCTCTTTCTTTGGAGCTTTTTAAACAGAGGCTTGATGGCCATTTGTTAGGAGGGCTTTGATTGTGTACATATTCCTGCATTACAGAATGGTTTTGGACTGGATGGCCTTTGGAGTCTCTTCCAACTATCTATGATTCTAGGGTTTATAGATTTAAAAAAATATGGCTCAAAAAATTGAATTTTTGTATCTTTTTCATTGTAATCTTTTAAATGTGTGCGCCACCTAGAGTCCCAGTCTTGGGGAAAATGTGGCATAGAAATAAAAATGACAACAACAACAATAATAATAATAACAACAACAACAACAACAACAGGAACAACAGGAACAATGAGAACAATACTGCACATGCAGCACTATTGTGCCTGATGCATATTGCTTGGAAGTTCAGTCCACATTCATGCATAAAAGTGCATTCTGCATGGACATGCATGGACATTTGTTTATGCATTCAGTTGCCCAGTTGATGTCTGGCTATCTGACATATGTGCTGCATAACACAATTTATGTATAACTCTGCATGTGAAGCCACTAAGCACAGGATCGCAGCCCATGGGTTCCATGACACTGGTGCAAACTAGGCAGTTCATGGGTGTATTTGCAGACTTAAGGCTGCCAATATATATATTTTTTCTCTTTTTTTGCTCTTTCTATTTCATGCGCTCTCAATAACCAAGCAACAATATCATTCAAATGTCTCTGTTAAACACTGTAATGAGAGTGCATTTTATATGCCTCTGTTGTGGATAAATGCAACATATTTAAGAGAGAGATGAAAGCCGCTAACAGTTTTAAAGCCTCTAGCTGATTTTTTTTTATCCCACCATTTGAAAGAATATGCCTTTAGCTGGGAGAACAAAAGGAACCAGAAGTCTATTAAATACTGTACAGGAGAGATAATAACGTAGTCATTCATGCTAAGCAGATTTAGGGTTGTGGGGGGAAAGGAAGAAGGGAAAGTGCCTGCAAGACCCTGAACGTTCTCTAAAGCTGTGGGTTACTAAATCTTAACTAAAGATGTGGCATTTCAACTGTAATCTGAAATGTGAGGGACAGAATTTTCAGCCCTGGGAAATTCTGAAAAATCTAGATAGATACTTCAGTGTCTTGTTGGGCGCCTTCAAGTTGTTTCTGACTTGCGGCAACCCCAAGGAGAACCTGTCACGGGATTTTCTTGGTAAGATTTGTTCAGAGAGGCTTTGCCACCATTGCCTTCCTCTGAGACTGAGAGAATGTGACGTGCCCATTTTAAGAAGGAGTTAGACGTGTTGGAGCAGGGTCAAAGAAGGACAATAAGGATATTAACTCCATTGCCAGAGTAGGAATCCACAGCACTCCTGCAAGGTGGGTACCCAACCTCTGTTTAAAGACTTCCAAAGAAGGAGAACTACATCCAAGGGTATTAAAAGAACTGGCAAAGGTGATATCGGAGCCATTGGCAATAATCTTTGAGAACTCCTGGAGAACAGGAGAAGTCCCAGCAGACTGGAGGAGGGCAAATGTTGTCCCCATCTTCAAAAAGGGAAAAAAAGAGGATCCCAACAATTATCGTCCAATTAGTCTGACATCAATTCCAGGAAAGGTTCTAGAGCAGATCATTAAGCAGAGAGTCTGTGAACACTTAGAGGCCAATGCCATAATCACAAAAAGCCAACATGGGTTTCAGAGAAACAAGTCATGCCAAACGAACCTGATCTCTTTTTTTGATAAAATTACCAGCTTGGTAGATGAAGGGAATGCTGTGGCTATAGTATACCTCGATTTCAGTAAGGCCTTTGACAAGGTTCCCCATGACATTCTTGCAAACAAGCTTGCAAAATGTGGGATAGACAAGTTAACTGTTACATGGATTTGTAATTGGTTGACTGGCCGAACTCAAAGGGTGCTCAACAATGGCTCCTTTTCATCCTGGAAAGAAGTGACCAGTGGGGTCCCACAGGGCTCTGTCCTGGGCCCAGTGCTATTCAACATCTTTATTAATGATTTGGATGACAGAATTGGGAGCATACTTATCAAATTTGCAGATGACACTAAACTGGGAGGAGTAGCAAATGCCCCAGAGGACAGGATCCAAATTCAAAATGACCTGAATAGACTAGAAAGCTGGGCCAGTGCTAACAAAATGAAATTCAACACAGAGAAATGTAAGGTTCTGCACTTAGGGAGGAAAAATGAAATGCACAGTTATAAAATGGGGGACACCTGGCTGAACGAGATTACATGTGAAAGGGATCTAGGAGTCCAAGTAGACCATAAGCTGAACATGAGTCAACAGTGCGATGCAGCAGCTAAAAAGGCCAATGCAATTTTAGGCTGCATCAATAGAAGTATAGTTTCTAGATCAAGGGAAGTTATAGTGCCACTCTATTCTGCTTTGGTCAGGCCCCACCTGGAATACTGTGTCCAGTTCTGGGCACCACAATTCAAAAAGGATGTGGAGAAACTGGAGCATGTCCAAAGGAGGGCAACTAAGATGGTGAAGGGTCTGGAAACCTTGCCCTATGAAGAACGCCTTAGGGAGCTGGGGATGTTTAGCCTGGAGAAGAGAAGGTTAAGAGGTGATATGATAGCCCTGTTTAAATATTTGAAGGGATGTCATATTGAGGAGGGAGCAAGCTTGTTTTCTGCTGCTGCAGAGACTAGAACGCGGAACAATGGATGCAAACTGCAGGAAAAGAGATTCCACCTCAACATTAGGAGGAACTTCCTGACAGTAAGGGCTGTTCGACGGTGGAACACACTCCCTTGGAGTGTAGTGGAGTCTCCTTCCTTGGAGGTCTTTAAGCAGAGGCTGGATGGCCATCTGTCGGGGATGCTTTGATTGGGAGTTCCTGCATGGCAGGGGGTTGGACTGGATGGCCCTTGTGATCTCTTCCAACTCTAAATTTCTATGATTCTATGATTCTATGATTCTATGAGAGTCCACCACCCTCCAAAGGAATTTGCTCTATTATGTTTTCCTTAAGTTTAGGGAAACTCTCTTGTCCTGCAATTTGAATGTCCCAGGCTGCTGCCACACTACAGAATTGATGCAGCTTGACATCATTTTATCTGTTATGGATCCATCCTATGGAATCCTGGGATTTGTACTTTCATGTGGAACCAGAGCTCTCTGGCAGAGAAGGCTAAATATCTCACAAAACTACAAACCCTAAAATACCATCACATTGAGTCATGGCAATTAAAGCGGTCACAAACTGTATTAATTCTGCAGTGTAGATAATAGAATCATAGAGTTGGAAGAAACCACAAGGGCCATCAAATCCAACCCTCTTCTGGCATGCAGGAACACTGGAAGTGGGGGTGCACCCAAGCTGTATTTGGAGGACAGATGCAGCAGCAAAAACCTTCTGATAACATTAGGATACAGCCTGAATGGAAATTTGGACAGGTAAAACAAATGAATAAGCCAAGCAATTAGCTCATTTAATAACTCTTACTATAAGGATGTTCTTCCTAATGTTGAGGTAGGATCTCTTTTCCTGTAGCTTGAATCCACTGCTCTGTTTCCCAGTCTCAGGAGTAGCAGAAAACAAGCTTGCTCTATCCTCAATATGGCATCCCTTCAAATATTTAAACAGTGCTATCAAGTCACTTCTTAACTGTCTCTTCTCCAGGCTAAATATAACCAATTCCCAAAGGTGTTCCTCATAAAGCAAGTTTTCCAAGCCCTTAACCATTTTGGTTGCCCTCCTTTGGACACACTCCAGTTTCTCAACATCTATCTTGAATAGTGGCACCCAGAACTGGACACAGTATTCCAGGTGAACTATTACTTCCCTCAATCTAGATGCTATACTTCTATTGAAGCAACCTAGAATCGCATTGGCTTTTCTAGCTGCCGCCTCACACTGTTGGCTCATGTTCAACCTGTGGTAGAACTCCCAGATTGCTTTCTCATGTACTGTTGTCAAGCCAGGTAGTCTCCCATCCTATATCTCTGCATTTCATTTTTTTCTGCCTAAGTGCAAAAAAAGTACCTTACATTTCTCCCCATTGAAATTCATTTGGATAGTTTTGGACCTGTTTTCTAATCTATTGATGTATAGAGGTCACCTTGAAGCCTAAGCACCAGATCCAGGGAGCATAAAAGAGCAGTATGAGTGGCAGGAGCCTAACTTCTGCCTTTGGAGGGAAAATCAGCAATCTTATCCCTCTTTGGTAAGAAATCCTATTGATTTCAGCAATACAGAGTGTGTGAAGGATTGAATTGCAGAGTGAAAGGGAAGATGGGATGAACAAGGAATGCAAAAGTTTTTCCTAAACACTCCAAGCCCAGGGTGAACACAGCACAGCAGTGGCAAACAAAAAAAGACGTCTGGCTTACATCAACATATTTTCAGCCTCAACAAAATGCATTTCTCTAGAAAGTGCTGGGAGAACTACAATACAAGCCTTCCATCTAGTATGGTACTAATACTGTACATTTCTATTCTCTGTTCTGAATCTCTCTCTATGATCAACCTGAGTTTGTTGTTATGTAACTTATGAGAACCCTCTCCTGGGGTTTTCTTGGCCAGATTTCTTCAGAAGAGATTTGTCAGCTTTTCTCTGAGGTTGGGACACTTACCACTGCGGAATTCAATTGTAATTCAGGATGTATCCTGATATTATCACACGCATTTTGCCGCCGACATCACCAGCCAGGTGAATCTCTGGTAACTTCCGGCTATAATCTGAGCTCAGCCGGCCTATTTGCAAAGCCGGAAGACTCCTGGTTTTGAAAAGAGGCCAGCTGAGCTTGGATTCTAGCCAGAAGTTACCTGGGATTCATTTGGCTGCCGGCAGCAGCAGGGTACATCCCAAATTAGAACAAACCAAACCTGAGCAAATTTTCACCCCTGAAGTTCTCAGAGAACTGGGCAGCATTGGACAACACAAAATGTACCCTGGAATAGCTGCATACATTCCCAGTACTGTGAGCCTATTATTATCTCTCCCCACCCCAACCCCATCCCACTGCAACGCTTGAGCATTTTGTCATCGTTGTTTCAGTGTTATGCCCTGAAGCATTTGCAGGTATATTAAACCAGCTCTGAGTGGATTCTCTCGCTGCATGCAAAAGCAATGTGTTATGCCTGATACGACTATTAACAGAAGGATGCAGTGTTCCTCACGGCACAGAAGGAGCCTGTCATTAAGCTTCATAATCACTCACGGCGGCCTGCCTAAATTTACTTCACCTCCTAAAATCTAATTATAGAAAGTAAGTCTTGCCATCATTAGAGCCAGCAGGAGATAGGAACCAGGGCAGGAAGGATGTTCTGGCATGGGGTACAGGAGTGCTCCCGAATGCATGCCTTCCTGTCATTGCCTGCATGATGTCAGGAAGATATAGTTTGCCTCCTCTTTGCAGCTTTGCACAGGGCCAAAATCCTCAGTCAGGCATGTGTTCCTTAAATTCTTTATGTGTTGTATTAAATTCCAGGATTCTGTAGGATAGAGTCTTGGCAGTGTGGATACACTCTTAGATGACGACGACAACAGTGATGATGATGATGATGATTCAGAGTTTGAGGATTGGGTTCACACTGTTTTTCCACCTGAATAATATTTTGTCATACTGAGCAAATCTCTTTCTAAAGTTAATTTCAAACCACTTCTTTCAAACCACCAAATGTCCAACCCACTGAAAGCAATGAATAATCAATCCAGGAAGCAATTATGGCTGACATCTTGTTGGTGACTTACACATGAATGAATTCTCCTGCAGAAGTGGTAGGAAATTTTTGTCTGGTGTGGAATTGTCACATTTAATTCACAGTTGAAAAAGTGGAGTTTCACATGCCATGCTATTGCACACGGATGCATATTGTGCACTGATGCACATGACACATTGTGTATCTGTGTGCCATGGACATTTAGTTGTACAGCATCACCATTCACTAATATTCACTCACAACTTCCACGTAATTCTGGGTGCATAAAATTCCTCTCTGTCTGCTTGCTGGACCATCTGTGTGATGGATATACGTGATAGAACCTCTTTGCAGGATAGTCCTGAAGTTCTAACCCATGGAGTCTATCACTCACGTGGCCCTTTCACCCTCAAGATCCCTACCTGGTACTGGCACTTTGGCCTCAAGTGGGTAACTCTCCAGGGCAAGTGGCTGTGTTCATCAGTGAGTTCAGTGTGGAAAAGCATAACCGCCATATCAGTTCTTAAAAGAAGGGATAACTTTAGAACATAAAACCAGTAACGATTAATTGTAAAACAACCCCACAAACCCTATTCAGATCTTTTTCCATTTCCCTCCTGATCGCATAACAAAATGAATTTAACCTGGGGGAAATGTAAGGTACTACATGTAGGCCAAAAAAAATGAAAGTCTCAGATATAGAATGGGGGACGCCTAGCCTGACAAGTACATGTGAAAGGGATCTGAGAGTTTTAGTTGATCACAGTCTGACCATGAGACAACAGTGTGATGCACAAGTGAAAAAAGCCGATATGATCCTGGGCTGCATCAGTAGGAGTGTAGTGTCTATAATGAGGGAAGTAATAGTACCAGTCTATAGACTTCACCTGGAATACTGAATATAGTTCTGGTTTCCACAATTCAAAAAAGACGTTAACAAAGCTGCGCTGTGTCCACAGGAAAGCAGTCAAAATGGTGAAAAGTCTGGGACATCTCAGGGAGCTGGGTATGTTTAGCCTGGAGAAGAAAAGGTTAAGCAAGGGGGGGGGGGGTTTGAATTAGTGATAAATTAATAGTATTATACCTTTGTGGAATTATGAATAGTATATCATGAAAAGAGGACAGTAAGAAGAATGAAGATATTATTAATAATTTTATGTGTTTCTTTTTAAATTATTGGTTTAGTTAATATTAAATGGTTTAATGTGGTTAAGATTTAGATAAGGTAGTAAAGAATGGATAATTAATGTGATTTATTACATATTGAATGTGGAATATTACGTAAAAGATATTTTCAAATACTGTTGTATGTAGGTTATAATATTAATAAAAATTTAATTAAAAGAAGAAGAAGAAAAGGTTAAGGAGTGTCATGATAGGAGTGCCCTTTCACTGGCTCCCCTTCTCCTTCCGCATCCAGTACAAGCTTTTGTTGTTGACTTTCAAAGCCCTCCACAGACTAACCCCTCCATACTTTTCTGAACTGCTTTCTCCTCACATTCCTTCTCGTACCCTCCATTCTGGTAGTCAAGGTCTCCTGTCCCAGCCGAGAATTTCCACTGCCCAGAAAAAGAAATTCCACCTGAACTGCCTCGGAAAGTAGTAGAGTCTCCTTCTTTGAAGGTTTTAAACAGAGGCTGGATACCATCTGTATTCCTGCATGGCAGGTGGGGGTTGGATTGGATGCCCCTTGGGGTCTCTTCCAACTCTATGATTCTTATTCTAACCTGCCCTTGCTCTATGATTCTATGATTCTATATCTGACTGCCTTTGCTTTATTTCATCTTGCCTCATCTATCCAATTCTTCCCACCAGAATCCTTCTCAACTCTTCATTTTCAGACAATTCCAGGCTGATGGGAGAAAATCAGCCTTCAATTCAATCAACACTGATCATTTCCATCAACTCTTATAAATTTTATCTCTTCAATAAGATGTTAGGTACCAGCCAAATGGGATCTTATATCAAGACCAACATCTCATCGCAGTCAGATGTTTCCAGGGAGAGACAGCATTTGGCTGCCAGCCGACTTCCAGCCACGTTTGTGGGGTTCATCTTCCTGATTTACTCCACCACAGTTGAGTGAGCAGCCTTTTGGGCGCAGTCTATTGTTGAAAACCTCATTATCCACAGTTCAAATGTAGCTTGTGAATACTTGGATTTAGTGCGGCTGTTGTTGTGGCGACTTCCCAAATAGATCTGTCTCGGCGGGTGTGCAAAATGAATGCATACAGGCCCATTTTCCTCTGGCCATGGAAGTCTCCCTCTTGCATGATAAGTAGAAGGCAGCTGGGCTAGGTTTGCACAAATGGCAGGGACCAATAGGGGAGATCAATTCTGTTTTTTAGTGTCTTTGCCAATTTATCACACTTAGGTTGGACTCACAGCTGGCGTACCACTTCTTATGTATTCTCAGTGTGCAATGCAAGAGTTTCATCAAAAAACACTGGCATTAAGGTGGTGGCCTGGCTTTTTTCTGTGCTAAACCTATCAGTTCCTTGAGCTCTGTCCTTGCAGGTGGGAAAACTGGATTCAAATCCCACCAAGCTGTAAGGCTAGATGTGATTTAACTCACTAAGAACATCGAAATGGCTTTGCTGAATGTCAACCCAGACATAATCCGTCCAAAGCCATTATCAGTTACCAGATGCTGCAGGTATAATCAGTGTGAAACAAAGAACTAACAGGCATTTTAAGGAAATAAACAAGTTAACTGCCCCCTCCTCTTAAATGCATTTATTGATTAATTAAAATATGTTTGTCCCACCTTATATTATGGGATCTCACAGCAGCTTACAAATGGAATCAATTTAAACGGTTAAACCCTATTCAGAATTTAAAACAATTTAAAGAAATAACTGAAACAGATGCAAATAAGCAAGTTAAAACACATTAAATTATGAGAGGCTATGGGGAGAGGAGGAGTGGGAATTTAAAAGGGCAAATAGAAAAGGAGAGGAGAGGAGAGGAAGGGGTGGAACCTTTCCCTTCCCAGCAGACTCAGGTAAAAGCAAACTGCTACACCTTCTCCTACTCTGTTTCCCCGAAAATAAGACATCCTCAGAAAATAAGACCTAGTAGAGGTTTTGCTGAATTGCTAAATATAAGGCCTCCCCGAAAGTAAGACCTAGCAAAGTTTTTGTATATAAATATATATAAAATATATAATAAATGTTTTTAAAAATGTTCAACAATAAATGTGAATTCTTCTTCATTGAAAAACAAGACATCTCCTGAAAATAAGACCTAGTGCGTTTTTAGGAGCAAACAATGATATAAGACACTGTCTTATTTTGGGGGAAACACGGTAATTTGCGTGTTCTTCCTCAATAATTACTTTGGCCATCTTGACCACACTGTGATGTCCCTTAGCCACATAGTCCCAGTTTTCACCTGTGAAACAGTGGCGGATATGCAATGGGAGCTGAATATTCTCTGAGGACCCTGTACTGGGAGGAAAGTGGGATATAAATAAATAGAAAAATAAATAAATAAATAAATATAATCATCATCATCATCATCATCTAGTGGATGAAATAGGACATCTTGGGAAAGGGACTAACTGGCTATAACAGAGGAGCATGCAATGCCACAACAGTTTCCACTTCTGCATCCTAAATACATGTTAAGTTTTTATTAGTTTTCTATCTAATTTAAATTATCGTAAAAGGTGACTTGGGTAGGTGAGTTGTTGGGTATGTGTGGGGTTTAATACTTTATTTGCTTCATTCTTGCAGCAGAAAGGCAAGTCATAAATCTTCCAATCTTCTGGGACCCAGAGGAATAAACCTGCAGCATAATCAAGTGTTGCACATGGCTGGTATCAGGAGAGCTCTTTATTCCAGGCTCCCCTGTTGCGCAAATTACCACTACCCACCCCCAGCTCTCAAACCTGGTCGTTGATTGTCCAATGTGCCCACACACAATCCTGTTTTAGTTTTCGGGCCCACATTTTCAATGTAATGTGCTCTTTATTGGCCAGAAGATTTCTCCCTCAATTCCAAGCAATGCAGCCTGAGAGAGAGCAATTCCAGCAGCCAGATGCGATTGTTTGTCTACTATCCCTTGGGTGGAATCCCCAATGCCAAGCCAAGCTCTACCTAATATGGGCACGTTATTTTTTCATTTTAGTTTAGAGTTGGTAGCCGGCACCTCAAGGGGAAAGCAAAATCTGCAATGCCAGGAGAAGAGTGCAAGCCAGGGAACCTGAACTTGTCCTGCAAGATCATACTCTTGAAAAATCAGAAAACTCCTTGTGTTGTTGGCTTCTCAGGAACAAAAGTAAGTATCTGTTGCCCTGAATAAGAAGCGGGTGTACTTCCAGAGTACTTTTTGTGCCAGCCACTGAGGTCTCATCTGCACTACAGGAATAGTGCAGTTTGACACTGCTTTAACCGCCATGGTTCCACATGCTATGGAACTCACGGATTTGTAGTTTGGTGGCACCAGAGTTCTCTGACAGAACTAATTATCTCATAAAATTACAATTCCCAGAATTCCATAGTATTAAGCCATGGCAGTTAAGGCAGTGTCAAACTGCATTAATTCTTTAGTGCAGATTTTGCAGCTCCCTCCACAGAAAGGCTAGGATGCCCCTATCCTTGCTGTCCTTCCAGCAGCAAGTTAAAACATTTTTGTGCCACTAGTCCTTTACAGACAGTTGAGGTTGGGCTCTTGATGCTCCAAGATGCTGGATTTGAAGAGTCTGCATATAGCTTTATTTTTATTGTTTCAATGTTTTAGGGTATTTTTAACTGTTTTAATATGTACTGCTTTTAAATACATTTATCTTTTAAACTGCATTTTATTTTGATGACTGGTATGTGTTGATACTACAGTAGTTTAATTCCATTTTAACGTCCATTTTTGTATATAAGTATATATTTTTTAAAATGTGTAAGCTGCTTTGTATCCCAATTTTAGGGGGAAAGTGGGATATAGATGATGATGATGATGATGATGATGATGATGATGATGATGATGATGATGATGCAGCCCGAGACACATTATTTCTAAAGCCTAAGACTCATTGGTGGTAAATGATGCAACAGATTATACACAACAGAGGAGAATTTGAGCTTTTGGGAGGTGGGATAGGATAGGATTTAACATCCCCTCCCAGCCAAGGTAGAACTCAGCCTCAAACCAAACTCTACTCAAGCTTGGCCAGTGATCCAATTCCCCATTGCTGGAAAGATGGGGATTCCTTGGGTTGGAGTCCACACATCCTGAAGGCAAGTTCAATGGGAGATGGAATCTGAAGCAAACAAAGAAATTCAAAATGCACAAGCCTGATCCAGCTCCCTGTTTATAATAATAATAATAATAATAATAATAATAATAATAATAGATTTATTTCTAGCCCGCCCAATCATGAAGAATCCGGGCAGGTTACAACAATAAAATACAACATAGCTAGGAGAATTTTGCAAGCAATTTAGCAACAGAGCAAAACTCTCTCCCTCAGTCTCTCCTCAGCATCCATATCTTCTCCCAGCCTCAGACAGCCCAGCGAAGATAAAAATGGATGCTTTCTCTGTACTGGACAGCTGTTAGCATTTGGTCATGAGGTAACAAAGACTTTAAGACCCACCTGCCTGGTGACAGAGGCAGTTCACTATACATGAACTCTGGATAAGTGGTTCAGGCTTATGTGAAGCTGTTCTTGCCAAGAACCACCCTGCATTTCCTAAATTCCGGGATTTGCAGTTTTGTGTGATATTTAGCCTTATCTGTCAGAGAGCTCAGGCACCACAATGATCTACAAATCTCAGGATTCCATAGGATGGAACCATGATGGTTAAAGGGGTGTCAAACTGCATTAATTCTGGGGTGCGGCAACAGCAGGAGAAATATGTTGGCCACATTTGTTCATTGATGCTGCAGAACATAAACCTTTGCATGTGAAGTTAGACAGTGCTTATGCCACATTACACCTCTGTAAGTGTGTTATGCCTCAGTTCTGGGGTGGAATGTATCAGAAATCCAGATTTCCCATACTAGAACCGGGGTCATCCAAACAGGACAGTGCCAGAACCACTGGGAAATGGGCCTTTTGGCCTCTGCAGAGAAGGCCTAAGCTGTGCTGAGCTGGCATGGTGCAGTGGTTTGACTCTCGGACTAAAGACGTTATCACACAGGGAGGCTTTTGTTCTCCTCCCATGATTAATTTGAATTTAAAGCTTCCAAATAATGTGATCAGGGTTCACACTCCCACACTTTTCTCCAGCCCTTCTCTCATCAGTAAATCACAAGAAGCATACTTATCCCGTCAATAAAGTGTCATGGAGCCACCCTTTGGCAATAATGGGACAAGTGCGCTGGGAAGGAGATTATCACACGGGGAGGCTGGCAAGTGCGATTTACTGATGGGGGAAGGAGAAGGATGGGAAAAAAGTACAAGGCTGCGAACTCTGATTGCACTATTTAGAAGCGTTAAATTCGAATTAATCAGATGAGGAGGACGGAAGCCTCCCTGTGTGATAACGTCCTAAGACTCCGGAGACTAGGGTCTGATTCTCTACTTGGCCATGAAACCCACTGGGTGACCTTGGACAAGTCATATTCTTTCAGCCTTGGAGAAAGTCAATGGTGGTAAACTCCCTCTGAATAATTTTTGAAACCCTGGTCTCCCAGGATCCTGGTCCAGGATTCAAACCACTGTGTGTGTGTGCCTTCAAGTTGCCTGCTGACCTATGGAAACCCCAAGAATTTCAAAGGGCTTTCTTAGGCAAGAAATCCTCAAAAGTGGTTTTGCCAGCTCCTTCCTCTGAAATCTCTCTGGCTTTTCTTCGCTAACAAAGATTCAGGAAGGACTTATCCCACGCCTTCTACAAGTATGTTGATGACTAAAAAGGCCAATCCGAGATAAACAATTCCAGTTACAGAAAGCACAGCAAAAAGTCTCCTTGGGTGATGTTTCCAAGTTGTGGTTCTTTCTGCGTTGTCGTTTCTCTTCGAGACTCGTTCGGCGTGAGTTCTCAAAAGGGGCTGCAGCATTGTGGATAGTGCGTCTCCATGCCTCCCGATGTGAGGCCAGGGCAGACCATTGTTGGTAATCAATTTGGGCAAGCTTGAGATGTTGTTTCAGGGAGTCCTTGTATCTCTTCTTTGGGGCGCCCCTCTTACGTTGACCCGTGGCAAGTTCACCATAGAGTACTATTTTTGGGAGGCAGTGGTCCTCCATCCTAGAAATGTGCCCTGCCCAGCACAGCTGCGTTTTCAGTAGCATGACCTCAATGCTGGTGATCCCGGCTTGCTCCAGGACAGCAACATTCGTCACATAGTCAGTCCAGTGTATGTTTAGGATTGTGCGAAGACAGCGCTGATGAAAGCGTTCGAGGAGTCGTAGATGTTAGCGATAGAAGACCCATAGAGGAGAATGGACAGTACAATGGCTCTGTACACACTGATTTTTGTGCTTCGCCTCAGGTGTTTGTTACTCCAGACCCTTTTGTGAAGCCTTCCAAATGCACTATATGCCTTTGCTAATCTGTGATAGATCTCTTTGTCTATCCTGGCATCTGAGGAGATGATACTTCCCAGATAGGTGAACTGCTGGACGGACTTAAGCACAGATTTGCCAATGGTGACGTGGGGATGATAGCCTGTGGTGCAGGCCGGTCCTCTGAAATCCAAATAGGAAACCACCAAGGAATATCATACACTGTAGATTGTATATCAAAGGGCCCTACACATTCACTGAGGTTAGGAGTGCAGGACCATTGTGAAAGTGGATAAACCACAAATAACAAAAACACTTTTTTTTTTTACTTGATGGAATATCTCTCAAGGAATCTGTTGGCCCTCCAGTACAACTCTATGGTCAACATCTGTCAGATGTTGACCACAGAATTGTTCTGGATGGCCTACAAATACCTAGAGAAGCGCTTTCCCTAGGAATCTCTAGGTCCTCCCAGCATGACCTCTGGCTGATGTTGACCACAGAGTCATGTTGGAGGATCTAAAGAATCCATGAGAGAACATATTAATCAAATCCTTGAATAATGAAATCTACAAAAGTCAAAGCCACAAATGTAGAGGGCCAACTGTACTATCCAGGGCTGACCATGCTTAGCTTCTGGGATCAGATGGGATCTGGCGGTTGTAGGGCATTTAGGCCCCACTACACCATTATGTTTAATTAGAAATGAGTAAATAATTGTAACCACAAAGTGTTAAAACCCTGTAATCATGAGCTTCTCCATACAAAGTAATCTTAAGCTGTATGTTTATCTTCTGCTTACTAAATCATGTGTAATATACACAAATGTCTCTTGTGAGGCTTTGTTGTTATGTGCTTTCCAATTAGCTCTGACTTACGGCAATTGGATCTTTAGGTTTTCTTCAGATAAGGTTTGCCATTGCCTTCCTCTCAGGCTGAGAGAGTGTGGTATGCCCAACATCACCCAGTGGGTTGTTGTTGTTGTTATACAGTATTTATTTGTATCCCGCTCTCTTCCCAGAACTGGGACTCAAAGTAGCTTCACAACCTTTAAAAACAATACAGTTAAAAACATAGAAAAGTGATACATTAAAACAGAATTAAATTGTTATAATATTAAAATAGATTACTTGTTAAAAGGATAAAAATACAATTAAAAAGATAAAAATTTTAAAACACTCCTCGGCTGGTTTCCATGGCTGAGCAGGGATTTGAGCCTTGGTCTCCCAGAGTCCTACTCAAACCACTACCACACTCTGGTTCTCAAGACCTAATATGCAGATTCTTTGAACATACACTCCAGCAGCTTTTCAAATCTGTAAAAATCCTACTTTTCTTTTTAATGCTTTAATATCTTTCTTTATATGCTGTAAACATAATAAACATCTTTGAAGATGGTGATTAAGGAAATATTTCTTCACATTTTTTCCAGATGGAAAGGTAAAGCATCTGACTCCTAATTCTGTGCTTGTACATTTCTGGAATCATAAAGATGTCAACTTTATCCCTTTTTGGAAGATGGGTCACAATTCTTTGCTGATGGAGGTTATTATATAATTTCTCAATGTTTATTATGCAAATCTTACTTACGTTTTGTCACAATCAATTAAGAAAAAGAAAAGGGGAGATGAACACAACATAATCCCTTGTATCCTGATTGACTGCAGCTGTCGCTTCCTATTTAGCATGTCCAATTTTGTTTGCATTTCCTGCAGTAGATCAGTCTTTAAAATCGAGTGATGTAGCAGATACTTTGGCTGAGGCCTTCATGGTATTTTACGCGTAAGTTAAAGTTCCCAATAGAAATGGTTAGTCAATTTGTCTGGTGTGGAAGATCTCTGGTCAGTCCACAGTTGTGGGGGTGATTCTGTAACATTAGAATAATAGAATCACAGAACTGCAAGAGACCCCATGGGCCATCCAGTCCAACCCCATTCTGCCATGCAGGAACTCACACTCAAAGCACCCTGACAGATGGCCATCCAGCTTCTGCTTACAAACCACCAAAGAAGGAGACTCCACCACAATCTCCGAGGGAGTGTGTTCCACTGTCGAACAGCTCTTATTGTCAGGAAGCTCCTCCTAATGTTGAGGTGGAATCTCTTTTCCTGTACTTTGAATTGATTGCTCCGTGTCCTATTCTCTGGAGCAGCAGAAAACAAGCTTGCTCCATCCTGAATATGTCACCCCTTCAAATATTGAAACAGGGCTATCATATCAGCTCTTAACCTCCTCTTCTCCAAGGTCAACATACTCAGCTCCCTAAGTTTCTCCTCATAAGGGATGGTTTCGAGACCCTTCACCATTTGGGTTGCCCTCTGCTGGACATGCTCCAGCTTCTCAACATCTTTTTTGAATTGTGGTGCCCAGAACTGGACACAGTAGGTCAGAATAGAGTGGCACTATTACTTCCCTTGATCTACACACTATGCAGCCTAGAATCACATTGGCCTTTTTAGGTTATTAACTGACCAAGAGTGTCCTCATGAGACTGAGGTGTTAACCAGTTTTATAATATGTGCACTATGCCAGCGTGATATAGTCGTTTGAGCATTGGAGTACAACTGTGGAGACAGGATTCAATTCCCACCTTGGCCATGGAACCCACTAGGTGACCTTGGGCAACACACCCACTCAGCCTCAGGAGATGGCAATGGCAAACCTCCTCTGAATAAACCTTGCCAGGAAAAACCCATGATAGGTTCACTTTAGGGTTGCCATAAGTCGGAAATGACTTGAAGGCACACAACAACAACAACAAAAACAAACAGCTTCATTTATATACCGCTTCATACCGCCTAAGGAGTGTCTAAGCGTTTTACAGCTGTAAGCTACTTGCCCCCAACAATCTGGTTACTCATTTTAGTGACCTCGGAAGGATGCAAGCCTGAGTTGAGCCCTTTTGCTGGTCTTGAACTTGCAACTTTATGGTTTTGAGTGAGTGGCTGCAGTACAGGCATTGAACCACTGCGCCACCAGGGCTCCTTCCTGTGCCAGGAAGCCATTTTTCTCTGTTTAGCCCAAACACACATATGTTGCAATCACATGCAGGGCTATTAATTCACCAAAACACAACAGACCTATTCTGCTGATGGAAGCAGAAGTGCAGTTCCACTTACAGCCATCTTGTACATTGAATTTATACACTGTACATTTCACGTTGAGGTTACACATTGTGGTTGTGCACTGCAGTTGTGCATTGCACATTACCCATTACCTATTCTGCATGGGAATTGTATAGAGCTGGTGTACCATATCTTTGCATATTGATAGTTATGCTACACTGAGTGGTACTGGATTGCAGTCCTTATAGTGAACTATGACATTGCAGGACCAAATATGCAACAATGATTAACCATACACAATGAGTATACACATCAATATACAATGCACCAGCATGAACAATGGCCCCGCCTGCATAACTTTGCTTGCACAACTATTCACTGAACACAGATGACTCTATCACACAGGAGACAGGCAGCATGAAAATGTGATTAAAATGTGATAATAGCACAATCGAGGGGAAGATTATCACACACCCCACACACTTCTCCCATTTGTGTCCCATGCGTAAAGTATAATGGATGCGTTATTGGGTAATAATGGAAACTCCCGTTATTACCCAAAGACACTTGCATTACACTTTATGCATGGGACACAAATGGGTGTGATAATCTTCCCCCTGATCACGCTATTACCACTTTTTAATCACGTTTTCATTACGCTTGCCTCCTCCGTGTGATAATGTCCAGAGTTTCCATGCTGGACAAAAATATCCATCCATTTCCATAGGGGAACTTACACATGTGTAAAGACATCCAAAGGAAATGCAAATTGAACGTTTTGAAAAGCAAGCCCTGGAAACAGCACCAAAAAAGCCCACAACATGGTTTCGATATGTGGATGACACTTTCACCATTTGGAGCTACGGAGAAGAAGATCTGACCATGTTTTTGAACCATCTAAACAACATCCACCCGAACATCCAATTCATGATGGAAAAAGAAAAGGAAGGAACATTGTCATTCTTAGATGTCCTTGTCATCCATAAATCAAACCAACAATTGGGTCACACAGTATACAGAAAAGCTAGACACAAAGACAGATACCTACACAAGAACTCCAACCATCAACCAGGAGAAAAATGAAGCACAATAAAAACACTGGTAAACTGGGCCAAAAGGATCTGTGAACCCCACTTCTTGGCAGATGAACTGGAGCACCTAGACCGGGCTCTAAAAAGCTAATGATTACTCCAGCTCAGACATCAGAAGTGCTGCCAGACCCAGAAAAACCCAAGGGAGTGAAGACAAACAACTACCCAAAGGGAATATATTTTTTCTAAACATCAAAGGAGTCACAGAATAGGGAAACTGGTGAGGAAACACAGCCTCCAAATGATCTATAGACTGACCAAGAAAATCCAACAAATGCTGCACTAGGCAGCCACAGGAGTTTACCGCATACTGTGCAGCTGCGCACATGTCTACATAGGGACCACGGGGAAAAATCAGCAGTAGCAGAACACATTGTAAACCATCTGGGGCATAAAATGCTATTTGAAAACACTGAAATTCTGGACCATGCCAACAACTATCAGGTCAGAATGCACAGGGAAGCCACTGAAATCCATAAATGCCTGGATAGTTTCAACAGGAAAGAAGAAACCCTTAAAGTAAAGAAAGTTTGGCTACCAATCCTGAAAAACTCAAAACCAGGACTCAGCACATGCAAATAAAAACTACCCAGGGTGAGAGGGGCTTCCCAACAGACAATGATTCATTAATAAAATAGACCCACTGAGGCTTTGCCATTCAACAACAGACCAACACAGAGATTAACATGTCGATCGCTTCCTCTCAACCAAGGGTCACACAGTATATACCCCACACACCTCCATACCACTATTCTTTGAAGATGCCAGTCCCATATGCAGGTGAAATGTCAGGAACAAATTCTTCTAGATCATAGCTACATAGGCCGAAAAATGCACAAAAAAACTATGGATGCCAGCGTTAAAGCCTTCAACTTCACATCCAAAGGATTTTGGCCCTCAGTTCAGGGAGACAAAAGACCAAAGTCTGAATGAAATTAGTCATGGCAAGACCGCTGCTCCGGATACATCCTAACTCATCTTTATTCACATTCCTTTCTTTCTTCCCCGTCTGAGTAATTTGAAGCTGTTCATCAGCTGTCGCCAAATTTTTATGGGGAAATTAGCTGTTCGAATGGCCGTATATCTGCTGAGAGATGAAAAGAAGCTGTCTGACGTATTATTGGGCCACATTAATTCTTCCAGGCTTGGGAGAGAAACAGGGATATAAAGGCAGAAATCAGTCTGGCATGCCGTTTGGCCAAAAATATGGCGCTGTTAATTTGATCTAGCACATCCCATCCGTCTGCTGCCTGGTGGGGCGAGCGGATGCAGAAAAGCCACCTGTCCCAAAAGGGGTCAGGATTGGATTTTGCTGAGGATGATGCAGCTGTTGTACTCTGTGGAGTAATTTCAGAAAATAGTGCACATCAATTTCTCGTGAATATTAAATGCACTACCAGGGAGGGACAGAGCAGATGGCTCCTTTGTCCTGTTCTGCTCTTATCTTCCCTACTGCTTATCCTCTAGATAGCATCAGCATTTTCAGAAGTCAGAACTCTCTGGTTCTGCACAAAGTGGGACAAGCCATCAAGGCAAGGATGGTCCTACTGTTTGAATGGATGGGCCATCATCTAATGAACTCCCCAAATCCTTCCAAATGGGCCTCAAGTGACCTGATTCTTGACCCAATCAGCCGCAGTAGAGACCTGCTACCAATGAGGCTGCATCCACAATGCAGAAATAATCTGGTTAGACACCAATTTAATTATCATGGCTCAATGCTATGGAATTCTGGGAAATGTAAGTTGTTGTGGCACCAGAGGAGTCCCGGAAGCTCCACTGGCTTCTTCATCAGGCAAAGCTGCAAAGAATCATACGGGGGCGGGAGGGGAGGGAATTATAAAATGCTGGTGTTAGTCAAAGGTTTGCATTTTCTCAAGGTGTTCTTGGTGTGTTGGCCTGGACCATGACAACAGACAAGCATCCATTGTGCAATGGTGGAATGAGTGATGTGCCATGGCCCAATGCTCAATGGGCAAGTGTGTGGATCCCAGTCCAGGAGAAAGGTGGCATAGAAATGAAATCAATACATAACTGAAGCCCTTTTGCCAATGCCCAGATGTGCATCCTCACAATTCACTAACAGGGGACTCTTTCAAACGGGGAGGAATTTCTCCCAACTCCGAATGGAGCCAATGCGGATTTATGTAAATTCGCTTGTTTAGCAAATTTACATGAACCCCTGCTCCGTTCGGAATTACTTCCCATTACCCGAAAATAACCCCCTCCTGCCCGAATTTCCATGCGAAGCTTTAATTCGCAATAAGGTAAAACCCATGATTGCATTCGAATTGGCTTCCCTCTTGCCCGAATTTGCATGTGAAGAGTTAATTTGCAATAACATAAAACCCATGATTGCATTCGAATTGACCTTAAATTATACTTCCAATTTAGCCTTGTATGAAAGAGTCCAGAGACTTTGCTGCATTTCTGCAACTTAGCCACAGATTTGTAAAGTCACACAACATAAACTGAGATGTAGGATCTCAGCTGTTATTTAGAAATAGTCTAAACAGGAATTGTGTCCCATAAATTTGAGGAGGGAACTGTTTTGCTCAGGGCATTCCTTTCAGTCCCATCTTGAGATACAATCCCTCCAGGAATAACATATCTTTTCCTACCATCTCTAGGTGCAAACAAGGAGTAGCACCTAAACCAGGGGTCAGAATTCTGTGTTATGGAACTGCAACTCCCATAACAGCTGGGAAAGCTGGGTGTTGCTGTTCAATAACATCTGGAGGGATGCAGTTTGCCTCCACTCCTGGGCTAAACCTGACCTATCTTTGTTCTCAAGAAAGAAAGAGAATCTGAATGAGGGGGAGATGAGAGACCACAGTGAATGTGTCCAACGTAGCTTTAAATAGTTTGTTCCTTTAAAACAAATTGAATTTGACATTTCTATTATCCCGGATTAGCAGTGACCATTGATGTTAACAGGCACTTGTCATTTCAATGATGTCTCATTTACTGGAGGGCTTCATGCTGCTGGAACCTTTTCTGAATTGATTTGTTTTCCTAACGAGAGAGTTTTAAATGCATCAACAACAGTGAACTATCTTTGAAAGAAGAAGGAAGAGGAGAAGGTTGGTGTCAGGAATAATAACGGCCAGGGAGGGAGTGAAGATAGGAGAAAGGGACATCAATAATCTAAAGTATGCAGATGACACAATAATACTGTGGGGGGGGGGAGCATCATGAACTTAGAGTAATTACTAAGAAAGGTCAAGGAGGAAAGTGCAAAGAGAGGATTCCTGTTGAACATAAAGAAAATAAAAATCGTGACCACAAATGAACTACATGAATTCAAATTAGACAAAGGGGAAACTGAAAAACAGGGCAGAGGACACAAAGGGGAAATGCAGCACAGACTAAGTAAAGAGGTAGTACAGGAATATCTGGTTAATCTAAATGAATTTCAAGTCTCCAGGACCAGACGAACTACATCCAAGGGTATTAAAAGAACTGGCAAATGTAACCACAGAGCCATTGGCAATAATTTTTTGAGAACTTCTAGAGAACAGGAGAAGTCCCAGCAGACTGGAGGTTGGCAAATGTTGTCCCCATTTTCAAAAAGGAGAAAAAAGAGGATCCCAACAATTATCGTCCAGTTAGTCTGACATCAATAACAGGAAAGATTCTGGAGCAGATCATTAAACAGAGAGTCTGTGAACATTTAGAAGGGAATGCCATAATTGTAAAATGTCAACATGGGTTTCTGAGAAACAAATCAGATCTCTTTTTTTGAGAAAATTACCAGCTTTGTAGATGGAGGGAATGCTGTGGAAATGGCATATCTGGATTTTAGTAAATCCTCCAAGATATTCTGGCAAAAAAGCTAGTAAAATGTGGGCTATACAATGCAGCTGTTAGGTAGGTTAGTAATTGGTTGACCAGCTGAAACAAAAGGGTGCTCAGCAATGGCTCCCCTTCATCCTGGAGAGAAGTGACCAGTTGGTCCCACAGGGGTCTGTGCTGGGACCAGTGCTATGCAACATCTTTATCAAAGACTTGGATAACAGAATTATGGGCATCAAATTTGCAGATGACACCAAATTAGGAGGAGTAGCTAATACCTCAGAAGACAGGATCAAAATTCAAAATGACTTGAAAAGGCTAGAAAGCTAAGCCAAAACTAACAAAATGAAATTCGGCACGGAGAAATATAAAGTAATGCACTTAGGCAGAAAAAATGAAATGTGTAGATATAGAATGGGGGACACCTGGCCTAACAAGACTACATATGAAAGGGATCTAGGAGTTCTAGTAGACCACAAGTTGAACATGAGTCAACAATGTGATGTGGCACCTATATCGGCCAAGGAAATTCTAGACTGCACCAATAGAAGTATACTATTAAATCAAAGGAAGTAATAGTGCCACTCTCTTCTGCTTTGGTCAGGCCCCACCTGGAATACTGTGTCCAGTTCTGGGCACCACAACTCAAAAAGGATGTTGAGCAACTGAAGCGTGTCCAAAGGAGGGCGACTAAAATGGTGAAGGGCCTGGAAACCATGGCTTATGAAGAAAAACTTAGGAAGCTAGGTATGTTTAGCCTGAAGAAGAGACAGTTAAGAGGTGATAGAATAGCCCTGTTTAAATATTTGAAGGGGTGTCATCACATTGAGGATGGAGCAAGCTTGTTTTCTGCTGTTCCAGAAAACAAGACATGGAACAATAGATGGAAGCAAACTGCAGGAAAAGAGATTCCAGTTCAACATTAGGAGGAACTTCCTAGAATCATAGAATCATAGAATCATAGAATCATAGAGTTGGAAGAGACCACAAGGGCCATCCAGTCCAACCCCCTGCCATGCAGGAACTCCAAGTCAAAGCATCCCTGACAGATGGCCATCCAGCCTCTGCTTAAAGACTCCTAAGGAAGGAGACTCCACTACACTCCGAGGGAGTGTGTTCCACTGTCGAACAGCCCTTACTGTCAGGAAGTTCCTCCTAATGTTGAGGTGGAATCTCTTTTCCTGCAGTTTGCATCCATTGTTCCGCGTTCTAGTCTCTGCAGCAGCAGAAAACAAGCTTGCTCCCTCCTCAATATGACATCCCTTCAAATATTTAAACAGGGCGATCATATCACCTCTTAACCTTCTCTTCTCCAGGCTGAACATCCCCAGTTCCCTAAGGCGTTCTTCATAGGGCAAGGTTTCCAGACCCTTCACCATCTTAGTTGCCCTCCTTTGGACATGCTCCAGTTTCTCCACATCTTTTTTGAATTGTGGTGCCCAGAACTGGACACAGTATTCCAGGTGGGGCCTGACCAAAGCAGAATAGAGTGGCACTATAACGTCCCTTGATCTAGAAACTATACTTCTATTGATGCAGCCTAAAATTGCATTGGCTTTTTTAGCTGCCGCATCACACTGTTGACTCATGTTCAGCTTATGGTCTACTTGGACTCCTAGATCCCTTTCACATGTGGTCTCATTCAGCCAGGTGTCCCCCATCCTATATCTGTGCATTTCATTTTTCCTCCCTAAGTGCAGAACCTTACATTTCTCCGCATTGAATTTCATTTTGTTAGCACTGGCCCAGCTTTCTAGTCTATTCAGGTCATTTTGAATTTGGATCCTGTCCTCTGTGGTATTAGCTACTCCTCCCAGTTTAGTGTCATCTGCAAATTTGATAAGTATGCCCCCAATTCTGTCATCCAAATTGTTAATAAAGATGTTGAATAGCACTGGGCCCAGGACAGAACCCTGTGGGACCCTAACAGTAAGAGCTGTTCGACAGTGGAACACACTCCCTTGGAGAGTGTTGGAGTCTCCTTCCTTGGATGTATTTAGAGGCTGGATGGTCAAAGGTGCTTTAAATTGGGAGTTCCTGCATGGTAGGGGTTGGAATGGATAGCCCTTGTGGTCTCTTCCAACTCTATGGTTCTATGATTGCTTGTATCTGGGATTCAAACATCTTTCTGCAGTCTAGATGTACCCTTAGTCTTGTATGGATTGATTGCGTATAGATCTTGGCCTTAATTATCAAATGCTCATCCCTTAACAGAACAAACAAGAAGTTTTATCTGAAATTCAGATTGATAAATGAGATTATTAACCCATAATATGAAGTCTTCATAGTTCAGAGCTCCGCAAATGTTTTTTTTTTTAACTATGAACTCTGTGAACTTGATTTGCAAAGCTCCTGTCTGAACATATTTGTTTCCCTGACATTGTGGCTTAATGTTGTTTTTTAATTTGGGTGTTTGAGGGATTACTTATTTCCATCAATTTAGAAGCTATTGGCAAGTCTCCATTCTCAGTCAAAAGACCACCATTACATTAGTTTACTGTCAAAAATTCGCCATTGATCAAATGAATGATAATATTGTACCTTGCACCTTTCCATCTTATTCTGTTAGGTGAAGTTTTGGATACATAGCACTTCAGGGACCACCTAATTTATGTTCCCTTCCTGGATCACTTCTTGCAGAGGCCAAAGAAACATTGGCACATGCCAGAGCGACACACTCCACTTTTGAATCAACTGCTGCCTTTCACCCTGCATCATCTATTTTAATTCAAAAAAACAAGATAAATGCAGTAGAGCAGAAGATCAATGCCTAAGAAAGCTAGGGGTGCATCTACAACATAGAAATAATGCAGTTTGACACCACTTTAAGTGCTGTAATTCCAGCCTACGAAATCCTGGGACTTGTAATTTTAGGTTGTCCAAATGTACCTGGTTGTCAGATACGTGAACAACAGATTTCCACTTCGGTCAAACAAATAAGTGTCATACCGAAGATTGTTCAACATCAACATTTTTTATGCTATTGTGCCTAGTTTAGTTTGAGCTTGTCCATATTGTTTAGTATTCACTAATAACACATCCCACACATAGAATAAGACTTTTATTTCTAGTATAATGCATCACATTTCATGAGACAAAGCACTCTAAAGGGTAAATGAATAACAATAAAGTAGAAAGTGCACATTTGATGGTTTGTTAAGCATTTGGTATGTCAAAATGTTTTTGAAAAATATTTTTAATAGATATGTTTAACATTTTTTTAATAAATGTTTAAACCTTGTAATTTTACAGCTTGTGAAGAAGGGTTTTCTCAAAACACATCAGCAGGACAAATAAAAGCCTTTTTTAACAACAGGACAGCTTAACAACATTTTGCTCCACAAAAACACCAGCACATCTCTCATTTGCTAGTATTTGTAGTTTTTCCAAGGTGTTTAGCCTTCTTGGCCAGAGAGTGCTGGTGCCTCACAAAACTACAAATTCCAGGATTTCATAGGGATGGAGCCCTGGCAGTTAAAGTGGTGTCAAATGGCATTATTTCTACAGTGCAGATGCACCCCAGGGAAGCTCCCTCCTTATCCTTCTGTCAGAAGCAAAAACATTTCTGTTCCAACTGATTTCAACAAATTGACTGCTACTGTTCATTAACAGTATGGTGCCTTGTTAATTTGTTTAAATTGCTTTTAGTGGCTTTGTTTTCGGCGTGGTTTTTTTTTAAATTCCCAAGTTAGTTTAATCCTTTTTAATAACTTTTTGAATGCTTTTATTAATGACTTTGTGAGTGTTTTTAACTGAATTTGTTTACATTTCTGTAAACTGAGTCAAGTTATTGAGGAAACGGTGCATTTTTTTCACACAGAAGAGGTCCCAGATTGTCTCGGAGGGTGGTGGACTCATCCATCCAGTATACCCTTTATCAGGGTTTCCACCTGCAATTTGGGCTCGGCTTCCTAGGTATTTCCTGTAAAATTCAGCCCAAACCCCAAAGCATCTTGTCGGCCCTCTTACATGGCAGCCTTCAACTGGCACAGAACAAGTCATCCCTCCTGATTCATGGGCGATCCATTATGGACCCCCTCCCTGCGAATCCAGAAAACGCTGATATTCAAGTCGCTATTGATTTCAATGGTGGTGTGCTCCCATGTGCACCACTGCACGTGCGCCTCAAGCACATGCGCCATTTTGTCCCTTCCCGCTTGCCGTCCATAAAAGGGTGAGACTGTGGACTCCAAGTCCGCGAATCGAGAGAGACGACTGTACTTTTACTGCCATGGCTCAATGCTATGGAATTCTGGGAACTGTAGCTTGTTGCAGCACCAGAGCAGAGTTCTGGTGCCACAACATAATAATAATAATAATAATAATCTTTATTTCTAGCCCGCTCCTCTGTGAGTACAATCGGAGCGGGGTACAACAAGATTAAAACATACAAATTAAAACACTTCATTGACCCATTCCCAGCCACCCACCCCTTAAAAATAAATTAAATTAGCAATAATTTAAAATCAACAACATTAAAAACAAGATTCATCCTCCATAGTTCTTACATTGAGGAAAAGATAACACCAGGCAAGGGGTCAATTTATAGGTCCCATTCGGAGCTGGGATCTAAGAGGTGTCAGGGAAGGCCTGCCGGAAGAGATGCGTCTTCAGAGCTTTTTTAAAGCAATCAAGAGATGTTATAAGGCGCATCTCATCCGGCAGACCATTCCAAAGTCTGGGAGCGGTCGCGGAAAAAGTCCTCTGGGAGGTCTGCGACAGCCTAGTTTTCACCGGCTGTAGCAGGTTCCTCCCAGAGGATCGGAGTGTGCGGGGGGGTTCATACGGGGAGAGGCGGTCCCTGAGATAAGGTGGACCCAAGCCATGTAGGGCTTTAAAGGTTAAAACCAACACCTTGTACTGCGCCCGGAAACTAATTGGCAGCCAGTGGAGAGCCTTGAGCACCGGTGTTATGTGCTCTCTCCTTGATGTTCCAGTTACAAGCCTGGCTGCCATATTTTGGACCAGTTGAAGTTTCCGGGTTAAGCACAAGGGTAGCCCCATGTAGAGCACATTACAGAAATCCAGGCGTGAGGTTACCAGAGCATGTACCACAGTTTCCAGGTCCCTCATGTCCAGGAAAGGGCGCAGCTGGCGTATCAGCCGAAGCTGATAACAGGCACTCCTGACCGTCGCATTCACCTGACAGGTCATGTGGAGCGACGAATCTAGGAGTACCCCCAGACTGCGAACACAGTCCTTAGAGGAGAGTGTGACTCCATCCAGGACTGGAGACTGTATTCCCAAGCCTGGTTTTGGGCCTGTGACTGTTAGTACCTCCGTTTTGTCTGGATTCAGTTTCAATTTGTTTTCCCTCATCCAATCCATTACCGCCGCAAGACAGTCATTAAGAGGAGAGACGCCATCTGAAGTCTGTGCTGACGATCTGGACATGGAGAGGTATATCTGAGTGTCATCAGCGTACTGAAGACACTGAGCTCCATGCCTCCGAATGACCTCACCCAGCGGCTTCATATAAATGTTAAATAGCATCGGGGACAGGATGGCACCCTGAGGGACGCCACAATTAAGCTCAATTTTGGAAGAGCAACTGTCCCCGAGCCTCACCCTTTGGGATCTGCCAGAGAGGAAGGACCGGAACCACTGAAGAGCGGTGCCCCCGATCCCTACCTCCCTCAGCCGATCCAAAAGGATGGAGTGATCTATAGTGTCAAAAGCCGCAGAGAGATCCAAGAGCACCAACAGGGTCACACTACCCCTGTCAATGCTCAAGCGGAGGTCGTCAGCCAGTGCAACCATGGCGGTCTCAACTCCATGTCCTGCCCTGAAGCCGGTTTGAAATGGATTGAGATAATCGGTTTCATCCAAGACAGCTTGGAGTTGGGAGGCGACTGCTCTCTCGATCACCTTGCTCAGAAATGGGAGCAAGGACACTGGTCTGTAGTTGTTCCTGTCCAGGGGATCAAGGGAAGGTTTCTTCAGGAGAGGCTTGACAGCCGCCTCCTTCAGACACGATGGGACCGTGCCCTCCCTGAGGGATGCATTGATCACATCCCGAAGGAATGTTCTCAATGAATCCCCTCCCTGGACGACCAGCCAAGATGGACATGGATCGAGGGAGCATGTCGTCTTCCGAGTACTGCCAAGGAGCTTGTCCACGTCATCGGTACTCACCGATTGAAACTCATCCAGTAAACTGACAGCAACGGAGTTGCTGGACACCTCGCCAATGGATTCTGACAAAACATTGGCGTCCAAGTCGTCTCTTATCCGAGAGATTTTATCTGCAAAGTAGGTGTTAAACGCGTCACAGCAGGCCGTCGTCGGGTCAAGTAGGGGGTTCGGCGCAGGAGGAACCTGCGTCAGTTCCCCCACCACCTTGAACAGCTCTGCTGAACGGGACTCTGCAGACGCAATGCGTGCAGAGCAGAAGAGTCTCCGCGCTGCACGCAAAGCCTCCCGATAGGCGCGAAGATGCTGCCTATGGCGAGTTCTGTCGGACATGAGGCGAGTTTTCCGCCACTTGCGCTCTAGTCGTCGTCCAACCCGCTTCATCTCTCTGAGTTCGTCTGTGAACCAGGGTTTACGATTGGGAGCGGGTTGGAGAGGACGCTCAGGGGCGATCGCGTCGATAGCCTTGGGAAGATCGGTGTTCCAAGTATTCACCAAGGTTTCGACTGGATCACCGGCGTTACCAACCATTAATCCCTCTAAGGCCTTCTGGAAACCAATTGGATCCATTAGCCTTCGAGGGCGGACCATTCTAATGGGTCCACCACCCCCGGGGGGACGGAAAGTGGCTTTCAGTTCCATCTTGATCAGGAAGTGATCCGTCCATGACAGTGCGGAGGTTTTGGTTATCTCCGCCCACGGATGCTCCTGTTCCGTACTAAAAATCCCATCGAGTGTGTGACCTGCACAATGGGTGGGCCCGTTGACCAATTGGGATAGGTTCATGGCTGTCATGGATTCCATGAACTCCCGAGCTGCTCCAGATAGATCAGAAGGGCTGGTCTCCAGAGGGATGTTGAAGTCACCCAAGACCAGAAGTCTGGGGGACTCCAACAGCAACTCAGAGACCAGCTGAGTCAGCTCAGTCAGGGAGTCTGTTAGGCAACGGGGTGGCCGGTAAACCAACAGAATCCCCAAGCTGTCCCTGGTCTTCAGGCTAAGGTACATACACTCGATGTGGACTGTTTTCCGGACAGGTTTCCTGATCAGAATTAGGTTGGTTTTATGGACTATGGCCACACCGCCCCCCCGCCCACTTTCCCTTATCTGCTCGCTGACCGTGTAACCCGCTGGGAGAGCCTGTGCCCATGTAGCAGCACTGGCATCTCCCAGCCAGGTCTCGGTAAAGCATGCCAGGTCGGCCTGCTCATCCACAAGAAGATCATGGATGATGTGAGTCTTACCTTTGGCCGACCTGACATTGCAAAGGAGCAGATTAAGGGATTGTGGAACGGTTGGTACGCTCTCCACATTATCCTGGGAAACAGAGTGGACTGAAGAAGGGATAGATACCAAACATCGATCCCTTCTTCTTTTGTAACATGTAACATGTAACAACAAAGTACAGTTCCCAGAACTCCATAGCATTGAGCCATGGCAGTTAAAGTGGTGTCAAACCAGATTATTCCTGCAGTGCAGATGCAGCCAGTGAGACATTGATTCCTCTCCCTTTCGCTTCCCATCTGCATAACTCATTCATTACGTCGCCCAAGAAAGCTGGACAAGGAAACCATCCTCCAATTCTCCGATTCTCTGTTGGGCTTTGTAATAAATTAAAGGAAGCTGTAAAGTTTTCCAGCTATAAAGATTGATTTTTTTTTATTCCCCCAGCACATTTTCAAGTCTAAAATGGCAGGGAGGGGAGAGAAATGTAGTAATAATTTATAGATCTTTAAAAGTTATATACATAGTTCTGTATGGCGAAACTTTCATCTGATATTCCTAACTTGTACAACTCCAACTGTCCCAGTTTGGCAGATGAAAAGAACGCACTGACCCTCAAAGCAGCCTAAAGGCATACCCTCCAAGTGTCCTGATTTGGCAGAGATAGTCCCAATTTATCCTCTGTCCTCCCACTTTTTATTTTAAAATGCCCCAGTTTCTTTGCCTCCTCCCACTGACTTACCTCAATTGCTGCAAACTGAGGTAGCTACCTCACTGCAGCATTAATGCAGTTTGACACTGCTTTATCTGTCAGGGCTCCATCCTACGGAACCCTGGGATTTGTAGTTTGTTGTGGCACCAAAGGTCTCTGACAGAGAAGGCTAAATGGGTCACCAAACTACAAATCCCAGAATACCATAGCATTGAGCCACGAGGGACCGACACAGAAACATATTTTTGTCATGGTTATGGAATAACTTTGCCAGGCACTCAGGCACCTTAATTGTGATGGATCTCTTCTCATTTCTCTGAATCCATACCGGTACAATTCCCTTATTTACCCATGCTTGTTAACAATCATAAATCAAACTTCTCTGTCCTCCTCCACTCTGGATACGGGGAAAGGAACCTCTCTAAGAGTATCTGTGGCACATCTTCATGAAAGAGATGTCCACCTGGCACTCACTTCATCCAACGTCCATATAATTAATCAATGCAGCTGAGACAGAAATCTTGTTCTCCACAGCAGCCCCATCTCCTCCCAGCTTCCTTTCTTCTGCTTCAAATTTTCTGCTCCATAAATCTACACCTTACAACTCTGTATTATTATTGGCCATGACTCTCTAGCACAGTCTACAGTGCATAACTTTACAGATACTTAGCTATGCAGCAGAGGCGCTACACAACCCTTTGAGTGAATTGCAAAGATGCATATAACGGTGCTGGCAAGTGTGTCCCGATGCACATCAGGCTTTTCCAAGGTACTTTGGCAGCCCCTAGCCAATGTCCCAATGTGCAGGAGGCTCTACCCATGTCATATCGGAAGTCCCTAACCACTGCCTGGAGATGTATTGGAAATCCCTGGTGCACATCAGGATCTATTGAGCATCGGGACTGATGTGCAACAGTCACTTTGGGGGCTGACCCATTTAGTATCATCAGTCATAGCACCTGCTTGCTGTATATGAATATTACAAAACTGCTCAGTTCTTTTTCCAGCAGACATCAGTCCCGTTGTTGTTGTTATGTGCCTTCAAGTAATTTCCAACTTATGATGACCCTAAAGTGAGCCTATCATGGGGTTTTCTTGGCAAGATGTGTTCGGGGGGGGGGGGTTGCCTTTGGGGATGTGTGACTTGCGTAAGGTCACTCAATGTGTTTCCATGACAAAGCAGGGATTGGAACCCTGGTCTCCCAGCATCCTAGTCCAACCCCCAAACTATCACACTACGCTGGCTCTGTAAGTCCCAATGCCTCCCAAAATTAGGACTGATAGTGGCTTCCAATTTAAAACAAGAACAATACAGCCAAAATCATACAAAAAGTGAACATTAGAATGGAATTAAACTATTTGCTATGTTAAAATAATTTAATAATACACTTTAAAAGGTAAAAAGTAATTTAAAAGGGGGAAAACCATCAAAAATGTTTCAGTTTAAAACAATGCAGCACCTTCTTAAAGACTGTTCTTTAAGAACATTCCTTTCTGAAAGCCTGTTGGAAGAAAAAGGACTTTGCCTGCCTACAGAAGGACAAGAAGGAGGAAGCCATTCTGGCTTCCCTAGGAAGGGAGTTTCACTGAGAAGGCAACTGTCTCATTTTCCTACCCAGTGGCATCACTGGGGTTGGCATCACCCAAGTGCAATAATTCATGGTGTCACAGCATTGACCTCCTGCCATACCACACCATACAGAATCCTTAGTAATGTTTTTTGTACTAATGTTACTCATTAATTGTAATTCATTACTGAATGTAATAATAATATTGTGACATAAATTGTGGTGCCCAAAACTAGGACACAATATTCAAAGTGAGGTCTGACCAATGCAGAATGGAGTGGTACTCCTATTGATGTAGCCTAGAACTGCATTGGCTTTTTTGGCTGCTGCATCACACTATTGACTCGTGTTTAGCTTGTGGTCCTAGATCCTTTTCATATGCAGTTGTGCATTCTTGGATGGGGCATAATTATTCATTAATACTTCCTGTGTACCCCTCGATTCTCTGGGTGGAAAAAGCAAGCATATTTGCTGATGTCCAAATGGATTCAGTTTGCTGATGTTCAACAGAAGGGTGTTATTGCAGAATTGCCACAATTATGTGAGTATAGACTTACACAATGAGAGCATGATTTAGGATACTGCCTCTTGAGGAACTGCGTCTAAGATGGTCCATAGTAATGCTTGTGGCCAATAGGTCACAAGGTACTATTACTTCAGCATCTTTAAAGCCATCCAAAACCTCAATATAGATGCACAGCCCAACTGACATGGGAGCTACCAGCCATCACTGTGCGTACTAATATGCAGGATTTTTGCTGCAAGAAAATGCACCATTCCTCCCATTGTAAGAGCTAAAAAGAAACAAGAAGCTGGATCTATTAAAAGTCAGATGAAACCAACTAAAAACTCTTGAGTAGTAGAGAGGCTTCTGCATTGCATTGAGTTCAATACGGATGAGCTCAGATCCGTTCAGTTCTGCTCAGTTCAACATCCATCCAGTCCTACATGAATGATTGACCGCAAGCCCATAAATTATGGATCAATGAATCTAAGATTGTAATGCTAAAGATTTTTTTGAAAGTCTTAGGGACTCTTGTTTCAAAACTGGCACAGAACTGTGAAGGAGAAAATAGATCATTATAGCAGATGAAAGCCACAATCGTACTTACAAGCTTGGCCTGAAAAGTATAGCTTGAGCATTTCTATAACTTACCCACTGCTAAAAGGAATATGACAACCTTCTGGTTCTTTATAATCCTAAAATACAACTTCATCTCTCCTCCCCCTTTAAATTATCTGCTACCAGTGCCATTAGAAATATTAACAGTTAACTGGAATTCCACACTCCGTTCTTACTTACAGGAAATTGCGGTATGCCTTTATGACCATCTTGGACCATTTAAAAGGGGGAAATATATATATCGGTGCCTTAAAATCCTGTGGTATGACAGATTCCATGGGGGAAGTGGTTGGGGTCAACATTCTGACCTCCATTTAGGTCTATCAAAGCAAGGATGGTTTCTTCTAGAAGGAGTGATGGGGTGGTATTGTACTGGCAATGAAACAGCTTTAGCTACAATGCATTTCAAAGTTTCAGTCAAACCTGTACACACATCCCAGACACAATCCAACAGAGTGCCCCCCTGAACCAACCTGAAATGTCCTCACTAAATACTGAACCAAAGATTTTGGCCTATGGGGTTTTATAAATGCAAATGTTCCCTTCTAAGACGTGGAAGGGCAGGAAGGAACCAGATAAGATTGTCAGTTGTAAAGATGGATTATTAAATACCAAAGTCAGACTCATGGAATCATAGAATCATAGAGCTGGAAAAGACCACAAGGGCCATCCAGTCCAACCCCCCGCCATGCAGGAACTCTCCATCAAAGCATCCCCAACAGATGGCCATCCAGTCTCTGCTTAAAGACCTCCAAGGACGGAGACTCCACCACCCTCCGAGGGAGTGTGTTCCACTGTCGAACAGCCCTTACTGTCAGGAAGTTCCTCCTAATGTTGTGGCTGAATCTCTTTTCCTGCAGTTTGCATCCATTATTCTGCGTCCAAGTCTCTGGAGTAGCAGAAAACAAGCTTGCTCCCTCCTCAATATGACATCCCTTCAAATATTTAAACAGGGCTATCATATCACCTCTTAACCTTCTCTTCTCCAGGCTGAACATCCCCAGCTCCCTAAGGCGTTCTTCATAGGGCATGGTTTCCAGTCCCTTCACCATCTTAGTTGCCCTCCTTTGGACATGCTCCAGTGTCTCCACATCCTTTTTGAATTGTGGTGCCCAGAACTAGACACAGTATTCCAGGTGGGGCCTGACCAAAGCAGAATAGAGTGGCACTATAACTTCCCTTGATCTAGACACTATACTTCTATTGATGCAGCCTAAAATAGCATTGGCTTTTTTAGCTGCCGCATCGCACTGTTGACTCATGTTCAGCTTATGGTCTACTTGGACTCCTAGATCCCTTTCACATGTGGTCTCATTCAGCCAGGTGTCCCCCATCCTATATCTGTGCATTTCATTTTTCCTCCCTAAGTGCAGAACCTTACATTTCTCTGCGTTGAATATCATTTTGTTAGCTTTGGCCCAGCTTTCTAGTATATTCAGGTCATTTTGAATTTTGATCCTGTTCTCTGGGGTTTTAGCTACTCCTCCTAGTTTAGTGTCATCTGAAAATTTGATAAATATGCTCCCAATTCTGTCATCTAAGTCATTAATAAAGACATTGAATAGCACTGGGCCCAGGACAGAACCCTGTGGGACCCCACTGGTCACTTCTTTCCAGGTTGAAAAGGAGCCATTGTTGAGCACCCTTTGAGTTCGGCCAGTCAACCAGTTACAAATCCATGTAACAGTTAACTTGTCTAGCCCACATTTTACATTGTTTGCAAGAATGTCATGGGGGACCTTGACAAAGGCCTTACTGAAATCGAGGTATACTATATCCACAGCATTCCCTTCATCTACCAAGCTGGTAATTTTATCAAAAAAAGAGATCAGGTTCGTTTGGCATGACTTGTTTCTCTGAAACCCATGTTGGCTTTTTGTGATTATGGCATTGGCCTCTAAGTGTTCACAGACTCTCTGCTTAATGATCTGCTCCAGAATCTTTCCTGGTATTGATGTCAGACCAACTGGATGATAATTGTTGGGATCCTCTTTTTTTCCCTTTTTGAAGATGGGGACAACGTTTGCCCTCCTCCAGTCTGCTGGGACTTCTCCTGTTCTCCAGGAGTTCTCAAAGATTGTTGCCAATGGCTCCGATATTACATTTGCCAGTTCTTTTAATACTCTAGAATGTAGTTCATCTGGTCCTGGAGACTTATACAGTGGTCCCCCAGGTTACGAAGGTAATCCGTTCCGGATTACCTTTCGTAACCTGGAAATCTTCGTTTCCCGGGGGACCGCTTCAAGGGACGGACCGCGCGGCCGGTTTAAAGGGGCCGCGCGGTTTTTCCCTTTCGTACCCCGGGGTTTTGTTTGGATCCCGGGGGCTGTTTTGCGGTCCCGCCAGTTTCGGCTCCCGGGGATTTCGTTCCCCGGGGGCTTCTTATCCCGGGGGACCACTGTATTCCTTTAGGTTAACCAGGTATTCCTGTACTACCTCTTTACTTATTCTGTGCTGAAATTCCCCTATTCTGTCTTCTTCCCTATTATCCTTAGGTTGAGCACCCTTTGCCCTCTTTGAGAAGACAGAAGCAAAGAAGGTGTTGAGTAATTCTGCCTTTTCTCTGTCCCCTGTTAGCATTTTGCCATCTTCTGCACGCAGTGGCCCAACTGTTTCCTTCTTCTTCCTTTTGCTTCAGACATACCCAAAAAGCCCTTTTTATTGTTCCTAACCTCTCTAGCCAGCCCGAGTTCATTCTGTGCTTTAGCTTTTCTGACTTTATCCCTACATGTGCTTGCTATTTTTTTGAATTCCTCTTTGGTGATTTCCCCATTTTTCCATTTCTTATACATGTTCCGTTTAAAACTTAGCTCAGTGGAAAGTTCCTTAGTCATCCATACCGGTTTCTTGAGATATCTTCCATTTTTCTTCCTCACTGGAACTTTTTGAAACTGTGCCTTCAGTGTCTCCCTTTTGAGAAACTCCCATCCGTCTTGAACTCCCTTCTATTTTAGTATTCCTGACCATAGGATCACCTCTAATATTTCTCTAAGTTTATTGAAATCAGATCTCCTAAAGTCTAGAGTGCGTGTCTGACTATGCCTGGCTTCTCTTTTCCACTGTATAACAAACTCCAGGAGGACATGGTCACTCCCACCTAAGGATCCCACCACTTGCACCCCATCAACTAGGTCTATGTTTTCATAGTGTAAGTTCACATAGTTGTGCCAATTCAGTTACAACACCCTTCTATGAATATTAACATCATGAAACCAATTAGATATCAGCAAATGTGCTTGCTGTTTCCACAGTCCCAGTGAATGAAGAGGTACACAGGAGGCACTGATGAATAATTGTGCCCCATCCAAGAATGCACAACTTCATGTGAAAAGGATCTATGAGTCTTAGTGGATCAAAAATTAAACATAATCAGCAGTGTGATGCAGCACCCAAAGAAGCCAATGCAATTCTGGGCTGCATCAACAGGAGTGTAATGTTCAGATCTAGAAATAATAGTGAGAAGCAATAGTGCAATAGTCCGTTCTGCCTTTGTCAGATCTTACCTGGAATAGTGTGTCCTAGTTCTGGGCACCATAGTTCAAGAAGGCTATTAACAACATGTCTAGAGAAGAGTGACCGGGGATGACCAAAAGTCTAGAAACCAAGTATTATGAGGAACAACTGGGGAAGCTGGGTATGGTTAGCTTGGAAAAGAGAAGATCAACAGGTGATATGACAACCATTTTTAAATATCTGAAGGGATGTCATGTAGAAGACGGAGTGAGCTTGTTTTGTGCAGCTCCAGAGACCAGAACAGGTACCAATTGGTTCAAATTCGAAGAAAAGGGATTCCACCTAAATGTTAGGAAGAGCTTCTTGATGGTGAAAACTATTCAACAGTGAAATAGATTGCCTCCGATGGGGTGGACTCTTTGGAGGACTTTAAATAGAAGTTGAATGGGCATCTCTTGGGAGTGATTTAGTTGTGTCTTCCTGCATGGCAGAAGCGGGGTGAACTAAATAGCCCTTGGGGGTCCCTTCCAACTCTAAGATTCTACAATTGCATAGCGTCATCAAGGCACCCCTCCACACAAAAATATTTACCATAGGCAACTCTAATGTAGCATCTCAGCCAAGGTTTTTTATTTCATGGTCTCATGAATTCTAATCAATATGTGGCTCCTTCATTCAACAGACTCAAACAGAAATTGCAAAGTCCATTCTAAGCTCTGCTCTGTGCCAACACGGCAACCCCCATCGGCCGAAGCATTTTTATCTTTCTTAGCTCATCACCTGCCCTTCCAAGGGCTGCCTCCATCACTTCAGCCACCTGGATGTGGACAAGGAGCTGACAAACCATGACCTGGGAATTAGGCCCAGGGGACCACTAAGCACCTTGCAGAATGATATTGGTGAGTCAGATCGAATGGACATGCAGGAGAGCCAAGAAAATCACAATATTTCAGAGCAATAAGCTTGAAAGCTCCAAATGTTTCCCTCCAGAGGGAAATTAATTCCCCTGCAGGCAAGTCCATAAATACATGTGGCATGGCATCCTGCAAGTGACTTATACACACATACTTTTCCTTACAGAAGTGGCTAGATATTTTTGCCTGATGCAGGAGTCCATAGTGATTTGAAGTTGAAGGTTGTGGAGGCCTATATGTCAGAAATTGTCCATGTTCATGGTTTCACGTGCAGATGTGCATAATGTATTTAAAGTTTTCAGTTTAAAATACACAAAAATATTTTTAAATATTGTAATAAATTACATTTATGCTATGTGTATATGGCGTACATTAAACATAAATGAATGTTGTGTTTAGTTTTGGGTGCCATCTCCAAGATATGTCATGTTGCTGTTGTTGTTGTGTGCCTTCAAGCATTTCTTACTTATGGTGACCTAAGGCAATCCTATCACAGGGTTTTCTTGGCAAGATTTGTTTGGGGGGTAGTACCTCCTTCTGAGCCTGAGAGAATGTGACTTGCCTAAGGTCACCCAATGGGTTTCCATAGCTGAGTGGGAATTCAGATCCTGATCTCCAGAGTCATAGTTTGATGCTCAAACTACTACATCATGCTGGCTCTGTATCTCATTACGTATGTATATTCAAATGCAGGTATTTCAAAATCCAAAAATATCAAAAATCCAAAACATTTCTGGTCCCAAGCATTTTGCATAAGAGAGACTCAAACCTGTATACTCTTTTCAAATCAGCACTCTCACTCTAAGATTCTTCTCATCTTGAGTACTGGAGGAAAGTGTCCAATCTCTCAAAACCATGCTATCTGGAGATATGAGATATGAAAATATCAGGACCCCAAAAATACAACACAGGGTATGCAATGGTGCTACCATTGAGGACCCCAAAATACAGCACAGGGTATGCAGTGGTGCTACCATGCTACCTACAGGCCTGTGGTTCCATTGTTCTTCCTTTTATTTCCTTTTTTTGACTGATGGGTTTTTAAGCACCATTTTAATTGCTGCTTCATTGCATTTTAATTTGATTGCTATTCCTAGTCAACCACTTTGGGAAGCAGCTGTCTAAAAAGCAAAATAGAAATTGAAGGGAGGAAATATTAAATAATAATTTGAAGGACAGCTATCTCTAGTGCTGTGGTGGTGGGGTTGTCCTTTGTTTCATTTTTAAATCAGGAGTTCTCCCATTTCTAAAATTACTTCTAATTTTGCAAATGGAAGCTCTCATGCCAGTGTGTAAAGCCTTTTTTAAAAACAAAGTTAACATTGTAATCCTATGCATGCTTACTTAGTAGTGTGCCCCGCTGCATATAATGTGGCTTATTCCTACATAAGCTTGTTTAGGGTGGTGGTGGTGGTGGTTTTGCCACCAATATGGTCTTTGACTCAGTTTTAAAACTGGTTAGAGACGTATTGAGCCATGCTTGTAAGGGAAGGAGGTTCCAGGAGTGAGGAGCAGCAAATGAGAAGGGACGAATCCGGGACGGAGCAGTATATATCCTGGGCTGGGAAAGGAGACCTTGGCTACCAGAATGGAGGGAACGGGTGGGAATGTAGGGAGAAAGAAGTTCAGAGAGATAGGGACAACTGTCAGACAAGATGAGACTTGCTGCTCAAGCCTTGGAGAAAGGTCGGGGGTGGAAAGATACAGCTGAGTATCATCGGTGTACACATGATAAGAAAAACCAAAAGAACTGATAAGTTTACCGAGAGACAGTGTATATACAGTGGTCACCTGGGTTACAAAGGTAATTGTTTCCCGGGGGACCGCTATTTCTGCCGGACCGCACGGCCAATTTAAAGGGGCCGCGCGGTTTTTCTTCTCATCCCGGGGGATCCTTTGCATCGTAACTTTCTGGCATCGTTCCTTCGTAACCCAGGGGACCACTGTAAAGAGAACAAGAGGAGACCCAAGATAGAACCCTGAGGAACTCCATTGAGTACTTCATTGCCCAAAAAACCCATAAAACTATGGATGCCAGCTGTGGTGCCTTCAACTTCACAGCACACACACACTCACACTCACACACAAGGACTAATGAAACAAAGGTGAGAAGGTAGAGAGCTGTGAGCTTTGCTAATGGAAATACAGTACTATACCAGTCCTGAAGCACAGCTCCAATTGAAGGTTGTCCAGAATAGCAAAGATTCAATAACTATCGTGGCAAGTGGAGTAGCCAGCTTATTGGGGAATCTAGTAAAAGTTAGACAGAAGTTCTGTCCTGTTCCAAACTAGACCAAATTGCTAGTGCCAAAGCATCTACGGAGATGATTGCATGCCCCTTATCCCGTCTTTTTCCCAATGGGATACGCGTGTGTTTAACTGTCAATCATGGATCTTAGCACATTCTCCCATAAGCAGCCCGTGTGTAACCCATGCTTGTCCCATGGCTTTTCAAGGTTAGGATTTTTGTTATCGATAGTTAAACGCGTGTGTATCCCATTGGGGAAAAGACGGGATAAGGAGTGTGAAATAATCTCCTACATTTATACTCAAAATCATGTCCCAGGGCATTATTCTCAGGATGAATGGATTACCTCATTGATAAATGGTTTTCCCAGGAGAAAAGAATGGTTGGGGTATGCAGTAACAACTGAGTAACTGATGTAAATGTTCCCAGAGGAAAACAATTTCATTCCCAGAGGGAAGCTCCTTTTGTCTGAGATACATAAGCAATCTCTCAGTCAAGCTCACCATCATGATCCCACGATCGGCCTGGAGGCTTTCTGCAGCGTAGGGCTCAAACATGCCAGATTTGGACGAGAGAGAGCTAGGCTGAGAGCCTCACCTGGGCATGAGGATCACTAGGTCCACTATCTGTTAGTCCAGCTGCTAGCACTCATACTAGCCTACTTCACATGACTTGTGAGGTTCAGATAAGAAAGCAAGAATAAAACTTCTCCCTCCTGAACCTGGAGAAAAGATGAGATTTCAGCATCCTAAGAATAATGGGGTCTGGGGTGGAGGGCTGACTATGTGGCCCTTAAAGAAGGATGCCAGCACAGTCCTGTTTGACTCCTCGTTCTCTGGAGCCACCCTGCAGATGGCCAGGGAGATCCTGCTGCCCAGTGAGCCAGTTCCCATGGTGACACCAGTGTCCAGAGGAGCCTGCATGGTTGTTGCTAATGTAGAAGGAAACCTCCACCTGGCACAGGTGCATTGATGCTAGAGACCACCACACCCCACACCTCCCCTGGGGCCACGCCAACAGCAGAAGAAGGGAATGAACAGCAGCCTATCATCCCCCTGAGGGATGCTGCTCCCAGGAGAAAAGCCACTTCCAGGTCCCGGGAAGCATGGTTAGGGCCCAGCAGAGCCTGTAGTAGCCGCCTCAAGCATCTGCAATAAAGTTTCCTGAGCAAGGAGAGAAAGAGAGAGAACAATAGAATCAAAGAGGTGGAAGAGACACCAAGGACCATCCAGTCCAACCTCATGCAGGAATATATAATCAAGGCACCCCCTGATAGATGGCCATCCAGGTCTTTATAAAAATCTCCAAAGAAGGAGACTCTACCACTCTTTTAGGCATTATCTTCCACTGTTGAACAGCTCTTACTGTCAGGAAGTTCCTCCTAATGTTGAAGCTGAATCTTTTTTGCTGTAGCTTGAATCCATTGCTCTGTGTCCTAGTCTCTGGAGCAGCAGAAAAAAAAGATTGATCCCTCCTCAATATGATACCCCTCCAAATATGTAAACAGGGTGATCATATCATCTCTTAACCTTCTCTTCTCCAGCTCATTTAGTCACTCTAAATAGGGCATGGTTTCCAGACCTTCCACAATTTTGGTCGCCCTCCAGAGAGATGGCTGGTTCCTGAATCTGTACCTCAGGACCCATGAGTGGGGAGACTGGCAACCATTGCTGTGGGATGTGGGACTCTCTGTGTGTGTATTTAACCTAATTTGGGAGCAAAGGTTGATAGGATCAAAATTAGAACCATGAACACAACTGTGCAACGTCTGATACACAGGGATAAGGAGAATTACTATAATGGTCAATGCAAAGAAATAGAAAACAACAACAAAAAGGAAAGGACTATGGAGATTATCTCATGGAGAAACCCAGTTTCTTCTTTACAATCCTATGTCTATCACAGCAGCATTTTTCCATGCAATAATCTCCTGTCACTCTGGAGACCAGAGTCCTGACTGGGTGACCATGGGCAAGTCACACACTTTTAAAGGATGACAATGGCAACCCCTCTCTGAGGAGCCTGCCAAGAAAAAACCCATGATAGGTTTGCTTTAGGATTCCCTTAAGTCAGGAACAACTTGAAGGCAAAACAACAACAGCAACCAAGCTCTCTCCCTTATCAGTGATGTCCAGAAGAGGGTGACCAAAATGGTGAAAGGTTTGGAAACCATTTTCATGAGGAATGGCTTAGGGAGCTGGGTATGTTTAGCCTGGAGAAGAGAAAGTTAAGAGGTGACATGATAGCCTTGTTTAAATATTTGAAAAGATGTCATACTGAAGATGGAGCAAGTTTGTTTTCTGCTGCTCCACAGAATAGTACGTGGGGTAGTGGATGCAAACTATAGGAAAATGCACGGCCTTGACATTAGGAAGTACGTCCAGATATTAAGAGCTGTTTGACAATGGAATATGCTGCCTAGGAGTGTGGAAGAGTCCCCTTCTTTGGAGGTCTTTAAACAGAGGCTGGATTTGATGGCCCTTGAATTCTTTTCCAATTCTATGATTCTATCATAGCTTTAAAGTCTATGGATGCATCTGCACTGTAGAAATGATGCAGTTTGATGGCCGCTTTAAGTGCTTTAGCTCCATCCTATGTTATCCTGGAATTTGTAGATTTAAAAGGTCTTTAGCCTTCTCTGGCAAAGAGTTCTGGTGCTTCACAAAACTACAAATGGCGTGATTCCATAGGGTGGAGCTATGGCAGTTAAAGTGATGTCAAACTGCATAATTTCTACAGTGTAGATGCACCCTGGCACATATCACTTTTTGTGAGGAAGGTGTTTGTTTTTCTGGAGTAGTTGTACCAGCGGGAAGCATTGGGAGGAAACAGTTATTGAACTCTTTCTCACACTACACAAATATAGCACTTTAATACCAGTTTAACTACTATGACAACTTCAAGATGCCCAGACATCCTCCTTTTCCTGGACATGTCCTACATTTCATCCTTCTGTCCAGGAGGAATTCCAAAATGTCCTCCATTTTGAGCATGGCTAAGAATCCCATTGAGTAGCACCATGTTTGCTGTTCCACTTTGAGAAACGTGTCTACTTGGCAGCCTGTCCTCACTGCAAATAAGGTGAGAGGATGGATCCTTCTAAAGCTCTTTTTTCCTAGGAGCAACAGCAGGCAAGACTCGCACCCAGAGCTCAGGTGTGTTTGTTTCTAGGAGAGCAAAAGAATAGCAAATGTGTTAGGCAATGGGCTGCTTCAGAACAAAAGACAGAGGGGTTTTCCCCTTAAATTCAGCACAATGGACAAATGAAAGGAATAATTTAAGTGCAGATTCAGTGAAGGGTTGTTGCTAGTAGAGTACAATTTTAAGTTTTGTCTTAAGTTCTTATAAGTATATTTCAAGCCAAAAATGACTTTTAACAAAGGCACATCCAGCAGGAAAATATGTTTGAATATATTATAAAATACAGTATATGTAATACAGCTGTAAATAAACCATATTAAATGAATCAATATTTAGATTAGTGTTTCTATCTTTTATTTTGTAATGGCCTACGTTTTTCTTGAATGTCCTACATTTTGCAGTGGCTTGTCCTCTTTGGTAACTATGACGTCTGGTCATCCTAAGCAACACCTGGAGAATCCTAGGATTCGATTTTAAGGAGAAGCACTTAGAAGTCTCTGGTAGGGAGCACCTGTTGTGTCTCCCAAAACTATATATCCCAAGATTCCATTGGATGCAGCCAAACCAGTTAAAAAGGCATCCGAGTGCTATACTTGCATAGTATGAAAGAGATTAACCTCAGAAGTCCCTTTACTCAATTCTCACCATTGGAACTAAATGTTGTGATTCTCCAACCCGGAAGAAGTTCGGGTTTTTAAGCCACAAATCCTTTTGCAATAATCCAAGTGAACCAGGCTTTGCATAAAAGAACCAACTGCGTAATGCAAAATACAGAGCACTTTTGCACTCTGACTCAATTAATCAATTAATAACCTAATTAGTATCTTAAGACTCGAGCAAAGTTAATCCTGAATAGCCAACTGAAGTTGGGAAAAAATAAATTAAGTTTCCCCTTTCCGTTAGCAAACTTCCAACTTCATTCACAACTTCATCAATTTTAATTAGTTTGTTCCGATCAGCACCAGTATGTTTTATGGGGCGGATTTTTTTTTTTTTGTCCCCCAAGGCTCCCAACCAACACTGCTTATTATGTACAGAGCCATGTTCCATGATAAACAGGGCTCCGTTTACAACAGAACAAGAGTAGAACAGAATGCGAATGTTTAGTCTATTTTTATTTATTTATTTTAGGAGCAAGATTAAGTAGGAAGATGCCTTCTGGCTTCAAATGATTCTGCAGGTGAAATCAGCCACAGAATCTGATGGCACAAGTTTTTCCATGTTTCAAGGCTTCATCATAATCCTCATGATGCCCAATTTGTCTTGTCTTGATGGAATAGTTAACTTAGGCCAATCCACCCTACGCAAATTTCACCAAGCTCTAAACGTTGGTCAGGATCAAGGAGACAGAGTTTAAATTTAATTCACAGAGGATATGTCTATACTGTAGAAATAATTCAGTTTGACACCAATTCAAGTGCTGTAGCTTCAGCCTATGGAAACCTGGGGTTTGTAGTTTTACAAAGATCTTTAAGCCTTCTCTGCCAAAAAGTGCTGATGCATCACAAAGCTACAAATCCCAGGATTCTGTAGAATGGGGACATGACAGTTCAAGTGGTATCAAACTGCATTATTTCTACAGTGTAGATTAACCCAGAGTTATGGAATGATTGTGAAACATCTTGTTAGTGAATTGTCAGGTTGTGCAACAAAATGTGCACCCAAATACACCATGCACAATGCAGACCTGCAAGCACCTTACACAATGTGCAATGCACATTTGCTTCCATGATGTGCAGTGGCATCACATGTGCAACTCTGCTCCTGCAACCTTGGACTAAACATACTCATTCCACATCACATAAAAATGTTCAGCCACATCAGTAGAGGAAAACAGGCATGTGTAAGACAAGCAACAGATGATGGTGAAGGAGATGTAAGTCAAAGATGACAAAGAAGAATAATATTTATTGCCTATAGAAATGCATTAAAGTGGCTTCATACAGTCATTACTTGCATTCTATATTCCATCTAAGCCTGAAATTCTGTGAGCAACATGCTCATTTGTAAGTGTGGCTTCTGCACACCAATGTCCGTTTTTGGATGGAGCACAAGGGGCTATTTTCCCCCTTGTGATCTGCTGCAAAACTCTTCCTCTGGCAGTAATGTATTCAAGTCCTTTAGTCCAGGTCTCAAGTGAAGTCTTAAGTCTCTGCCTTCAACTCAAGTCTCAGGTTCTTGCAAGATACTTTCAAGTCAAGTCTCAAGTCTGGAAGCCAACATTTAATGGAAAAAAAGAGGTGGGATGTGTATCTCGGAGGAAACAGCAAGTGCATTAGGCAATGGGCTTGAGGCAAGGGTTGAGGTCTACTTGGCCGCTGGTCCCAGCTGCACATCACAGGAGCCTTTCCAAAAGGTTTAGAAGGATCCTTCTGCCTCAAGCCTATTGCCTAATGCATCTGATGTTACCTTCCAAGAAATGTGCCCCACCCTCAATTTTGGGGGCCTGCTGCTTGAAGTGAATGGCACCACCAAGTCAGTCACTAAAAATAGACAAGTCTCAAGTCAAGTCAGTGTGTCATTTTTGCCAAGTCAAGTCATTGAAGCGACTTAATTCTGACTTAAGGCCAAGTCAATTGACTCGAGTCTACATCACTGCCTTCTGGCAGCTGTCAAACCTTGTGCTGCTGCTGCTTCATCCTTGTGGGGAGGGGAGGAAGCAGGGAGGCAATTCAGACCATGAAAATACTGTTGCTGCTCTTGGCTCACGGTGGAAGGAAGATGCACTCTACCCAAGACCTCACTCTCGTATCTTTCCCCCTCCCAAATGAGTCCAGCTGCAATTTCATGGTCTGAATCACCTTCTGCTCCCTTGTCTACTGGTACACATAAGCAGCAAGCAAATCCAGAGCTTGATAGTTGCTAAGTAAGGGAGCAGGATAAAGATGTCTGTTCCAATGTAGGATCTCAGCCAACTTCTGCCAGCATGAAAAAACAATCTTGAAATAATGCAGTATGGAGGACAGAGCAGACAAGAGTACCTGACTTGCTAAAACACATGCAGGGGGTGAATTATGTTGGATTTGTACATCATCAGTAAGCGTGAACCAGGCTGAGGCCAGCAGTTTGACTTGTTCGTACTCTCATCTGCAGACAGGCAAAGAAGTGACATTCATTTTGGGACATTGTCACATGAGTCCTGTTCTCACCACAATCACACAGATTAATGAAAATGCAAACATGCTGGTTTGTGAGCAGCCATTATTACATCTCTTCACAATCACACACACAGTGCCACTGTTTCCATTACGTTCTCTTTTGGATTCTCCCTAACCATACCCACCATTCCTTTCATTTTATTTTATTACTTTTTTAAACACAGTTTACATGTGTAAGGGCTCTGTTGTGTGACTGGTCACATAGAGGCAAATTGCTTAAATCCCATGCGGAAACGGGATTTAAAAGTCTGGAAAAATTCCACAAAAGCAGGTTGCTTTTCAGATGTGTTTATGTAAAGGAGAAATAACATGACATTAACCTGAACGGAAAGTTGCCAAAACCCACTCCTTTTTACTTTCAGAAGTTCCCAAAAGTATAAAGGAGTGGGTTTCCATTTAGGTTATTTTCATGTTATTTCTCTTTCACCCAAACGTCATCTGAAAACAACCTGCATTTGCGGGGGTTTTATACTTTCTGTTCCGGTTAACCCCAAACGTCATGTGAAAAACAGCTGGCAAAAGTGGGTTGTTTTCACTTTAAATCTAGTTTCTGCCTCCGTGTGATAAACTCCTGAGAAGATGTATAGTGATGGCTGTTCTGAAAATGGTGTTTTCATTTTTTAAAAAACTGATGCAATTGCTGTGAGAATGGGGCCCGTGTAGCAATGTCTTTAGTCCAACACTCAGACAACTTTACCACACTGGGCTAAGTGGATCAGTATAACTCACCCTCCTACGTTACCAGTATCAGTTCCTCACAACAAGGGAGATCCATCTTCTCCATAACCAATGGATCCTAGTCCAACACTCAAACCACGGCAACATGCTGGCACTTGTGCTGATTTATAACTAGCTGTACAAGATCTTTAGGAACTGTCATGCCCCGCTTCCAGGATCCCACCTGCTTCCAGGATCCCGTGAAGGCTCTGATGGAAAGTCTGAGAGCCCAAGGGCCATGCCAGAACTACAGCCGCAACTCCAGGAGGAGAATCTGAAGCTACATCCACAATTCCTACAGTCTCAGGAGGAGACTCTGCAGCCAGCACAGGAACAGAGTTCTCTGCAGCCCACGACCTCAGATGAAGAGACAGACGTACTAGACCCAGCCCTGTGAAGAGATGCCAGGAAAGAGAAAGATACCAGCATTCTCAGCATTTAAATAAGAACCACGCTGCAAACAGGGAACGCCTGTGAGACCTGGATAAACTATAAATAATCCAGCACCTTCCTTAGTCCAGTATGGCTGGCAACCATCCTTTTCCTTGGGAAAAGACACTGGTGCCTTGTTCTTTGATTGCCTGTTGCCTTGAACTCTGCCTGGACTTTTGACTGTTATTTTGGATTTTCCTCTGGACTGCTTTCCTAAACTGAATATTGACACAGGAAGGACCTGGACCAGACTAGACTACCTTTGCTTTTCTGATGACATCTTGGTGAGCTGGGACTGTCTCTCCTTCTCTTTGCTTAAAACCTTCACAAGACAATGAGGCTTCATGATGGGAATCTGGATAGATTCCCAGGGGCAAAACAAGACAGGAGCTCTGTGAGACATCCCAGGAACTCTGCACCCAGCAGGTCCAAAAGAGAATTGCCAGCTTTCCATGCTTTGGACTGGAGCCTGCTATCCTGGCTATCCTATTCCTCATCTGAGGAGGCCTCCTCCAAGTAAGACATAACATCACTTCTGCATGGTTCTTTGGTGTAGAAAGAAATACTATGTATTAAGAAGCCCTGCCCTCCCTCCAGTCCATCTGCCTTGGTGCTGGCCCCAGAGGGAGAGAAGAACCACTGGACCTCATCCCCTTCCCACCAAATTCCCCTCTTCCTTTTGTGTTGTCTCTTTTAGACTGTAAGCCTAAGGGCAGGGATCCGTCTAATTTACGATTGTATGTACAGCACTGTGTAAATTTACAGTGCTATATAAATAAAATTAATAATAATAATAAAATTAATAAAAGAGTAGTCCTGCACATGGCAGCACCAATTCATGCACCAGCAAGCCAACTAATCTACAGTCTCTATTGAAGGATTTCTGACATGTGTTTCTGACATGTTCGTGCAATCAGGCCCAATGAACGGATTGTTGTTAATAGTACAGGATAAAAGTCATCACTTCATGACAGCTAAGAGCAAGACAGTCTCTTCCCACTTGGTTTTACACAGGAGGGATTTTGCTTTCAAAGACTTTAGTTTGACAAGTCATTCCGATCCACAGGAAAGCACCCAAAAAAACAAAGAAAGAAAGAAAATTGTTAAATCAAAATGTCTACAGGAAAGGCCCAGCAAAATAGAAATATATCCTCTTGCTATGAACTAGAAGTTGTCAGGAGAGAGAAAATAGCAGCAGCAGAGGCTGACCCAAGTATGCAGCCTGGGTTGAAAAATAAGATCCCCATAAGATAGGTGAGGAGATGTGGTAACTATAGTTTACAAGACTTAATAGTATTAAATACTGTATGTAAAATATAAATGTAGTTGGATAAAATAATGAAATAATTGAATAATAAGGATAAGTAATTGAAAAATAAGGACATCCTGGAAAGAAGTGACAAGTGGGGTGCCACAGGGTTCTGTCCTAGGCCCAGTGCATTTCAATATCTTTATTAATGGCTTGGATGACAGAATTGGGGGCATACTTATCAAATTTGCAGATGACACCAAATTAGGAGGAGTAGCCAATACCCCAAAGGACAGGATCAAAATTCAAAATGACCTGAATAGACTAGAAAGCTGGGCCAATGCTAACAAGATGAAATTCAACACAGAGAAATGTAAGGTTTTGCACTTAGGGAGGAAAAATGAAATGCACAGATATAGGATGGGGGACATCTGGCTGAATGAAATTACGTGTGAAAGGGATCTAGGAGTCCAAGTAGACCACAAGTTGAACATGAGCCAACAGTGCAATGCAGCAGCTAAAAAGGCCAATGCAATTTTAGGTTGCTTCAATAGAAGTATAGTGTCTAGATCAAGGGAAGTAATAGTGCCACTCTATTGTGCTTTGGTCAGGCCCCACCTGGAATACTGTGTCCAGTTCTGGGCACCACAATTCAAAAAGGATGTGGAGAAACTGGAGCGGGTCCAAAGGAGGGCAACTAAGATGGTGAAGGGTCTAGAAACCATGCCCTATGAGGAACGCCTTAGGGAACTGGGGATGTTTAGCCTGGAGAAGAGAAGGTTAAGAGGTGATATGATAGCCCTGTTTAAATATTTGAAGGGATGTCACATTGAGGAGGGAGCAAGCCTGTTTTCTGCTGCTCCAGAGAACAGGACTCGGACCAATGGATGCAAACTTCAGGAAAAAGGATTCCACCTCAACATTAGGAGGAACTTCCTGACAGTAAGGGCTGTTCGACAGTGGAACACACTCCCTCGGAGGGTGGTGGAGTCTCCTTCCTTGGAGGTCTTTAAGCAGAGGCTGGATGGCCATCTGTCAGGGATGCTTTGATTTGGAGGTCCTGCACGGCAGGGGGTTGGACTGGATGGCCCTTGTGGTCTCTTCCAACTCTACATTTCTATGATTGATTGTAGGAAGGACAATCTAGCTTTGTCATTTGTGGTTAATATAGACATAGAGAGATGTAGAATAACAGCAGATGTAATTACATAGAAGAGAAATTGTGGGTTTGAGGAATTTCCAAATTCACTTGTGAAATGAGTGAAGAAGAGAAGGTAAAGGGAGATTTATTTATATTGAAAATGTGGCAGTGATAGTTAATAATAACATTATTTCTTCCCCATCTCTCCCCATGGATCAAGGTGCTCTATGTACTAGTATCTGGAGCAGTAGAAAGCAAGCTTGCTCCATCCTCAATATAACATCCCTTCAAATATTTAAACATGGCTATCATGTCACCCCTTCACTTTCTAGGCCAAACATACCCAGGTCCCTAAGCCATTCCTCATAGTGCTTGTTGATTTTCAGACCTTTCACCATTTTTGTCGCCCTCCTCTGGACATGCTCATCCTTTTTGAACTGTGTTGTCCAGAACTGGACACAATATTACAGGTGGAGGTCTGACCAGAGTAGAATAAAGTGGGACTATTGCTTCTTTTCATCTAGTTACCACACTCCTATTGAGGCAGCCCAAGATCATATTGGCTTTTTTAGCTGCTGAATCATGCTCATGTTCAGTTTGTGCTTTACTAAGACTCTGAGATGCTCAACATGTGGATCTAGGCCTAAGGTTTTACTACAGGGGTGGACCAAACCCAGCACATTTATTTGCATATCCAGTCTGGCAGCATTGCTATTCACTAATTCATGGGCATGCACATAGAAGGCATGTGTGATGAACATGTGAGGCACATGGATGAACATGGAATCAACATGTGTATTTGATTGTACATTCAATTGTACAATGTTGCAATTCAACACAAAGGTTGTGCAGAACAACTAATGTATGACTCATGTGCAAAGTTGATACGCTACACAACCCTGATGAGGGATTGTGGCTATACTCAACACTGGTAGCTCAGGAACAAGAAGTTCCACTTGCCCATCCCAGCTAGGAGACTGGGCCAAAAAGAGTGATATGGTCCATTCACATCCATAATGGAGTATACATTATTTTCCTCCAGTGTCTTTTGGCCCTGGAAATTTTATTACATCAATTGGATTTCAAGTTTGTTTAAAGACAATTTTAGTCTCCGACAAGTAAACATTTATATAAAGTGAGTGAAGGGTTTTCAGTTTAATCAAGGAGAAGCATCCAGTAGTAGCAGCCATAAATATTCAGTTATGGAAATGATGTGATTTAAGTAGATTTCCTTGCATGCCATAAATAAACATTGTCGGAGATGAATACATTCTTTCAAACAACCAGCAAGAACTAAAGATTCAATGATGTCTGCTGACAATCCAAACACAAGACAACATTTTTATTGAGAGACGCAATTTGGCATTATTACCCCACAAAGAGCTAAAGTCAACCGGGAACTTTGAATTTCACCTTCTTCTTTAGAAGTGTCAGAGATGGAGGAAAGGCAAATTTCTCTTAGCAGCACAGGGAGGGCTTAAGAGACCCCAAAGGCCATCCAGTCCAACCCCCTGCCATGCAGGAACTCCCAATCAAAGCATCCCCATTGACAGATGGCCATCCAGCCTCTGCTTAAAGACCTGTAAGGAAGGAGACTCCACCACCCTCTGAGGGAGTGTGTTCCACTGTCGAACAGCCCTTACTGTCAGGAAGTTCCTCCTAATGTTTAGGTGGAATCTCTGTTCCTGGTGCCCGCATCCATTGTTCCGGGTCCTGTTCTCTGGAGCAGCAGAAAACAAGCTTGCTCCCTCATCAATGTGACATCCCTTCAGATATTTAAACAGGGCTATCATATCACCTCTTAACCTTCTCTTCTCGAGGCTAAACATCCCCAGTTCCCTAAGGCGTTCCTCATAGGGCATGGTTTCCAGACCCTTCACCATTTTGGCCTTTTTAGCTGTTGCATCGCACTGTTGACTCATGTTCAACTCGTGGTCTACTTGGACTCCTAGATCCCTTTCACATGTGGTCTCGGTTCAGCCAGGTGTCCCCCATCATATATCTGTGCATTTATTTTTCCGCCCTAAGTGCAGAACCTTACATTTCTCTGCGTTGAATTTCATCTTGTTAGCATTGACCCAGCTTTCTAGTCTATTCAGGCCATTTTGAATTTTGATCCTATCCTCTGGGGTATTAGCTAATCCTCCTAATTTGGTGTCATCTGCAAATTTGATAAGTATGCCCCCAATTCTGTCATCCAAGTCATTAATAAAGATGTTGAATAGCACTGGGCCCAGTACAGAACCCTGTGGGACCCCACTGGTCACTTCTCTCCAGGATGAAAAGGAGCCGTTGTTGAGCACCCTTTGAGTTCGGCCACTCAACCAATTACAAATCCATGTAACAGTTACCTTGTCTAGCCCACATTTTAGAAGCTTGTTTGCAAGAATGTCATGGGGAACCTTGTCAAAGGCCTTACTGAAATCAAGATATACTATATCCACAGCACAGATATGCGTGGAAATAATAGTTATCTTTCAATATCTAAAGGGATGTCATGTAGAAGATGGAATCAACTTGTTTTCTGCTGCTCCAGAAATTAGCAGGATTCAATTTACAAGAAAATAAATTCTACCAAAACATTTGGTGGACCTTCTTAACTGCAAGAACTGTTCAGTAGGGTTAAGAAATCTTCCTTGGAGATTCTTAAACAGAGGTTGGATGGGCATCTTTCTGGAGGGCTTTGATTGTGTATTCCTGCAGAGGAGTTTGGATTAGTTGGCCCTTGGGGTCCCTTCCACCTAAATACTCTAAAGGCTTCAGATCAGAACTCGAAGCTAAGCAGGGTGAGACCTGGTTAGTACAGTCAGCCCTCCATATCCACGGGTTCTGTAACCACAAACTCAACCAATCATGGTTCAAAAATATCCACACACATAAATTCCAAAAAGGAAACCTTGATTTTGCCACTTTATATAAGGGACACCATTTTTCTATGCCACTGTATATAATAGGACTTAATCATCCACAGATTTTGGTATCCACAGGGAGGTCCTCATCACCTACCAAGGGCCCACTGTTCTTGGACAGGAGACTGCCAGATCTATTTCAGAGGAAAGAACTGGAAAAACCACCTCTGAGGACTCTTTCATACAAGGCTAAATTGGAAGTATAATTTAAGGTCAATTCGAATGCAATCATGGGTTTTACGTTATTGCGAATTAACTCTTCGCACGCAAATTCGGGCAAGAGGGAAGCCAATTCGAATGCAATCATGGGTTTTACGTTATTGCGAATTAAAGCTTCGCATGAAAATTCGGGCAGGAGGGGGTTATTTTCGGGTAATGGGAAGTAATTCCGAACGGAGCAGGGGTTCAGGTAAATTCGCTAAACAAGCGAATTTACATGAATCCGCATTGGCTCCATTCGGAATTGGGAGAAATTCCTCCCCGTTTGAAAGAGTGAGTGTTCCTTGCCTAAGAAAGCCCTATGAAATTCATGGGTTCACCATACATTGACAAGGGACTTGAAGGCACACACAGACACATTACTGCCCAAAGTATTGGTCCACTGGCCTGGCACAAGATATGCAGCTGCTAAAAAGCCCAATGCAATTATAGGCTGCATTAATAGAAGTATAGTGTCTAAATCAAGGGAAATAATAGTGCCATTCTATTCTGCCTTGGTCAGAACTCACCTGGAATAATACTGTGTCCATTTCTGGATACAACAATCCCAAAAGGATATTGAGAAGCTGGAGTGTGTCCAGAGGAGGGCAACCAAAATGGTGAAGGGCCTGGAAACCATGAAGCCCTAGGAGAGTCTTAGGGAGCTGGGGATGTTTAACCTGGAAAAGATACAGTTAAGAGGTGATATGATAGCCCTGTTGAAGTGTTTGAAGGGGTGCCATATAGAGGATGGAGCAAGTTTGTTTTCTACTGCTCCAGACAATAAGACCTGGATCAATGGATGGAAACTGCAGGAAAAGAGATTCCACCTAAACATTAGGAGGAACTTCCTGACAGTAAGGGCTGTTTGACAGCGGGAAATGTTCCCTCAGAGGGTGATTAAGTCTCTTTCTTGAGGTTTTAAACAAAGTTTGGATGGCCATCTATCAGGTGGTGTTTTGATGATGATGATGATGATGATGATGATGATGATGTTTATTTATAGCCTGCTCCTCTATTTGCATAATCGGAGCGGGTTACAACAAGGTTAAAAAATACAAGTTAAAACAGTTATCCTACCCCTTCCCAACCACCCACCCCTTAAAACTAAATTAAACCAACAAAGACTTAAAAACAGCAACAATAAAAACAAGGTACAACCTCATGAACAAAGTTCTTGTGCAAAATAGCAATGGGTGTCAGATAAAGGTCGAATGTAGAGAACAACCTAAAGGTTAACTATCCAGTATCAGAGCCGGGAAAAATGGGTTTCAGGGGAAGGCCAGCCGGAAGAGATGCATCTTTAGAGCCTTTTTAAAGCAATCAAGAGATGTAATAAGACACATCTCATCCGGCAGACCATTCCAAAGCCTGGAAGCAGTAGCAGAAAAGGTCTTCTGGGAGGTCTGTGACAGCCTGGTTTTCCTAGGTTGCAGGAGGTTCCTCCCAGAGGACCAGAGCGTGCGAGGGGGCTCATACGGGGAGAGGCGGTCCCTGAGATAAGATGGACCCAAGCCATGTAGGGCTTTAAAGGTTAAATCAACACCTTGTACTGCGCCCGGAAACTAATTGGCAGCCAGTGGAGAGCCTTAAGCACTGGAGTTATGTGTTCTCTCCTGGATGTTCCAGTTACAAGCCTGGCTGCCATATTTTGAACCAGCTGAAGTTTCCAGGTTAAGCACAAGGGTAGCCCCATGTAGAGCGCATTACAGAAATCCAGGCAAGAGGTGACCAAAACATGTACCACAGATTCCAGATCCTTTACGTCCAGAAAAGGGCACAGCTGGCGTATCAGTCGAAGCTGATAACAGGCACTCCTGACCGTTGCATTCACTTGAATAGTCATGTGGAGCGACGAGTCAAGGAGCACCCCCAGACTGCGAACAGGGTCCTTCAAGGAGAGTGTGACTGCATCCAGGACTGGAAGTTGTATTCCCAGACCTGGTTTCGGGCGTGAGACTGTCAGTACCTCCGTTTTGTCTGGATTGAGCTTCAATCTGTTTCCCTCATCCAGTCCATTACCGCCGAAAGACAGTCATTGAGAGGAGAGACGCCATCTGAAGTCTGAACTGATGATCTGGTCATGGAGAAGTATATTTGAGTGTCATCAGCATACTGAAGACACTGAGCTCCATGCCTCCGAATGATCTCTCCTAGCGGCTTCGTGTAGATATTAAATATCATCGGGGACAGGATGGTGCCCTGAGGGATACCTGAGGCTTTGAATGAGAGTTCCTGCATGGCAGAAGAGGGTTGGACTGGATAACCCTTGAGGTCTCTTCCAGCTCTAGGATCCTATGATTCTATGAGAACACCAATATTTATTTTCAATTACTCAATAGGTCTCAATGTGATAAGTTCACCAAGCAACGCCGAGCAAAAAAAAAAATCAACACTCAGCTCTCACATTTTATACTTTTTCTGGTACAATTACATCTATAATTATGCATGTTCACTTGCAATGATTGGCTGCCTACTTAAATGTCAATTCCATCTCAAGTACCTCCTATTTGATTACACAGTTTCTTCTTCCTGAGCATGGGCAAAGCTATTATCATACTATTATAATTTTAAAAGGTGTCAATTTTAACATTTGCACGCCATAGGTTCACCCATAGGATACCTCCAAGCGGTTCGAACCAACTCTAACCAGCAGCCTTCACATCTGTATCTCATTCCCATGTCCTCATTTGTTGTATAAAGCCCTATTCAGATGGTGGAAATAATCCAGGATGAATCCAGGTTGAATCTCTGTTGTTCACATACGAGCCCAAATGCACCCAATTAAGTGGGTGGGCTGCAAAAATACCCATTTAACCTGGGATAATCGATACCGTTTTTTCCCCCGAGTTTTGTTAAAAGATTTGCATTGTCAGTATTGTTAATAACCGATGTAAATAGACTTGGGATAATTCAGGATTAAACTCTGCATGCCTTGAACGTGTTTCAAATACATTTTCATGTGTGAGCAACCAAAGTCCCAGAGATGTGCACAGATGTGGTTCCGTAGTGTGAAGAACAAACCTGGAATGCATGAGTGAGGTGTTTTGTATCATTCCACTAAAAAAAACAACATCTGAATGACCCCTCAGATTCCAAATCTCCAGGGACCACTGGGCTTCTTCTTTTGCTTACACACACACATATATTTTTCAAGACAGCAGTCTCACCCTGAGATTTCTCCCCCTCACTTTGAGGACCAAAGAAGGAGATCCAGGCCATGAGCCCCTATGAGAAGTCCCAGCCATCTTAAACAACATTCAGGGATTCTGGGCACTGAAATCCAAAACATTTGGAAAACCAACCTCTGAGATCTGCTTCATTGGGAAATCAATTGAGCCACTGGCATGCTGAAATGGGCTTCCTGTCCTTGCCAAGAAGGGCAGAATTTCAGCAGATATCCTTGATCAGCATTTGTGCTTTATTTTATTTTATTTTTTACCATCTCCTGAGCAAGCAGCTGGTCAAGGCAATATGAAAATGGGAAGCTTTTTATTGAAAGGTGGCCTAGAGAATTCATAAATAGGTAAATGAGGAAGAAGGACAGGACATTTTAGATCTCTCTTCTCCTCTCCAGGCTTTCTTTTTTCTTTCTCACTTTCTACCAATCCTTTCTCTTGCCAAAGGAAAGGCAAGAAACCTCCAGGAGAAACAATTTACCTTTTAAAGGGTTTTTAATGTTTAAAGACCCACTTTCCAAAATTGAGAAGGCACGAGTAAGAAACAGTTAAAAAAAAATCCACGTTTAAAACGATAAAAGTGATTTAACCAAAGACTGAGAACATATCGAGCAGTTTAACAAACTGAAGTTGCTTACAAGGTAAAAAACTTTTTCAAGAGCTCAGGGAGATGAAGCGGGTTGGACGACGACTAGAGCGCAAGTGGCGGAAGACTCGACTCTTATCCGACAAGACTCGCCATAGGCAGCATCTTCGACCCTATCGGGAGGCTTTGCGTGCAGCGCGGAGACTCTTCTACTCTGCACGCATTGCGTCTGCAGAGTCTCGCCCAGCAGAACTGTTTAGGGTGGTGGGGGAGCTGACGCAGGTTCCCCCTGCGCCGAATCCCCTTCTTAACCCTACGACAGCCTGCTGTGATGCGTTTAACACCTTCTTTGCAGATAAAATCTCTCGGATAAGAGCCGATTTGGACGCCACCTTTTCTCCAGATCCTATAGGTGAGGCGTCTAGCGACTCCGTTGCTGTCACATTACTGGATGAGTTTCAATCTGTAAGTACCGATGACGTGGACAAACTACTTGGAAGTATGCAGAAGACAACTTGCCCTCTCGACCCTTGTCCATCCTGGCTGGTCATCCAGGGGGGAGACGCACTGAGAGTGTTTCTTCGGAACACAATCAATGCGTCCTTCAGGGAGGGCATTTTACCATCTTGTCTCAAGGAGGCGGCAGTTAAGCCCATCCTGAAAAAGCCCTCCCTTGACCCCCTGGACAGAAATAACTATAGACCAGTGTCCTTACTTCCATTTTTAAGCAAGGTTATTGAGAGGGCAGTTGCCACCCAGCTCCAAGCAGTCTTGGATGATACCGATTATCTCGATCCATGTCAAACCAGTTTCAGGACAGGACATGGAGTGGAGACTGCCATGGTCGCTCTGACCGATGACCTCCGCTTGAGCATTGACAGGGGTAGTGTGACCCTGTTAGTGCTCTTGGATCTCTCGGCGGATTTTGATACTGTAGACCATTCCATCCTTTTGGGTCGGTTGAGGGAGTTGGGAATCGGAGGCACTGCTTTTCAGTGGTTCCGATCCTTTCTCTCTGACAGATCCCAAAGGGTGAGGCTCGGGGACAGTCGCTCTTCCAAAATTGAGCTTAATTGTGGCGTCCCTCAGGGCGCCATCCTGTCCCCGATGCTATTCAACATCTATATGAAGCCGCTGGGTGAGATCATTCGGAGGCATGGAGCTCAGTGTTTTCAGTACGCTGATGACACTCAGATATACCTCTCCATGACTAGATCATCGGCTCAGTCTTCAGATGGCGTCTCTCCTCTCAATGAGTGTTTTGCGGTGGTAATGGATTGGATGAGGGAAAACAGATTGAAGCTAAATCCAGACAAAACGGAGGTACTAACAGTTACCGGTCCAAAACCAGGTTTGGGAATACAGTTTCCAGTCCTAGATGGGGGTCACACTCTCCTCCAAGGACTGTGTTCGCAGTCTGGGAGTACTCCTCGACTCTTCGCTTCACATGACTAGTCAGGTGAATGCGACAGTCAGGAGTGCTTGCTATCAGCTTTGGCTGATACGCCAGCTGTGCCCTTTCCTGGACACGAAAGACCTGGAATCTGTGGTACACGCTCTAGTAACCTCACGTCTGGGTTTCTGCAACGTGCTCTACATGGGGCTACCCTTGTGCCTAACCCGGAAACTTCAATTAGTTCAAAATATGGCAGCCAGGCTTATCACAGGAACATCAAGGAGAGAGCACATAACACCAGTGCTCAAAGCTCTCCACTGGCTGCCCATTAGTTTCTGGGCACAGTACAAGGTGTTGGTACTAACCTTTAAAGCCCTACATGGCCTAGGCCCATCCTACCTTAAGGACCACCTCTTCCCGTATGAACCGCTCCGCACACTTTGGTCCTCTGGGAAGAACCTACTGCAGCCGATGAAAACCAGGCTGTCCCAGACCTCTCAGAGGGCCTTTTCAGCTACTGCCCCTAAGCTCTGGAACGGCCTGCTGGACGAGATGCATCTCATTACATCACTGGCTAGTTTCAAAACGGCTTTAAAGACGCATCTTTTCCGGCAGGCCTTTCCTTGAAACAGGAAATAAATGGAATATACACTCCCTGCTCTGAAAACATAGACAGAAATGGGAATTATCTCAGCTGCCCTTGTCTAATCCAGCTGAGTTTATTTAAAGCGGACTTGCACGTGAATAGTTCATGAGATTGCACTTTGTTTAATCCTTGTTGACCAATTTTAATCTGTGCCAATTTTAATTTGTCTTGGTTTAATTTAGTTTTAAGGGGAGCGGTTGGGGAGGGATATGATTGTCGTTTTTACTCTGTATCCTTTTAATCTGTTGTACCCCACTCCGAGTATTTTATTAGAGGAGCGGGCTATAAATAAACTTTATTATTATTATTATTATTTAAAATAATAATAATAAAGTTTTGATTTGGCACAGGATGCAAACCAATGCCCTGCCCTGCAATTATCCCAATTTGGCAGGGACAGTTCTGATTAATTCTCTGTCATTGTGTATTCCTGGATATCTCTTCCAGCTCTGTGATTCTATGATTCTATTACTTTAATAGACCAGGTTTCGAATCCTTGTTCAGCCATGGAAATCCACTGGGTGACCTTGGGCAAGTCACACTCTCACAGCCTCAGAGGAAGGCAAAGGCAAAGCCTCCTTGAATGAGTCCAAGTAGATCACAAGTTGAACATGAGTCAACAGTGCGATGCGGCAGCTAAAAAGGCCAATGCAATTTTAGGCTGCATCAATAGAAGTATAGTTTCTAGATCAAGGGAAGTTATAGTGCCACTCTATTCTGCTTTGGTCAGGCCCCACCTGGAATACTGTGTCCAGTTCTGGCCACCACAATTCAAAAAGGATGTGGAGAAACTGGAGCGGATCCAAAGGAGGGTGACTAAAATGGGGAAGGGTCTGGAAACCATGCCCTATGAAGAACGCCTTAGGGAACTGGGGCTGTTTAGCCTGGAGAAGAGAAGGTTAAGAGGTGATATGGTAGCCCTGTTCAAATATTTGAAGGGATGTCATATTGAGGAGGGAACAAGCTTTTTTTCTGCTGCTGCAGAGACTAGGACACGGAACAATGGATATAAATTGCAGGAAAAGAGATTCCACCTCAACATTAGGAGGAACTTCCTGACAGTAAGGGCTGTTCGACAGTGGAACACACTCCCTCAGAGCCTAGTGGAGTCTCCTTCCTTGGAGGTCTTTAACCAGAGGCTGGATGGCCATCTGTCAGGGATGCTTTGATCGGGAGTTCCTGCATGGCAGAATGGGGCTGGACTGGATGGCCCTTGGGGTCTCTTCCAACTGTATGATTCTATGAATCTATGAAATCATGCCAATAAAATCCTGTGACAGGGTCGCATTAGGGTCACCCTAAATTTGAAAGGACTTGAGGGCACGCAACAACCAAGATATCCATTTAAAATACCCAAAAGGATGCCCATGGACTGGTCCTTTTAGCTGCCAGCTGAGGTCCTCTCTCTGCCTAAAGCATCCATAGCCATGCAACCCTGCTCCCACCTAGTGTACAAACTCAGGCGCAGCAGAGTCCAGAATTCATTCCTTCACCGTCAGCCTCATTTAATTTCAGTCCAACATATGCGTCTGCAGGATTATTAACCCAGCACACACTGGATGCCGAATATTTATCACCAGGGATGATAGAGCTCTACTTCTTCCAACACCCCCGCCCTGTTTTAAATTAAAACAGCTATTTGACCATTAGCCCCCAGTTTATATTCTCCTGCACTGAATCTTGATGATGCCGCTGAAACTAATTCACAAACCACACTGTATGGCGAGATCACTGGGCCAAGCAGCAGCGATGCATTCAAGTCTTGTACTCCAAGTCTCAAGTCAAGTCTCTACCTTCAAGTCTGAAGTCGAGTCTCAAGTCCTTGCGAGATACTTTTAAGAGAAGTCTGAAGTCTGGGAGCCAATTTTTAACAGAAAAAAAGGTGGCAAGATGCATTTCTTGGAGGAGAACAGCAAATTTATTGAGCTTTTAAAAAGCTTCATAGGATCTTTCCACCTCAAGTCCGTTGCCTAAGGCAGTGGTCCCCAAACTGTGCCTATAATAATAAATTTTATTTCTAACCTGCCCCTCTACAAAGCAATTAGATTAAGAGATTTGGGACTTCAGCTTCCAGAAGCCTCAGCCATGTTGGCCAGTAGTCTGGGATTCTGGGAGCTGAAGTCCAAAATCCCTTATAGAGCAGAGTTTGGGGACCACTGGCCTAAAGCATTTGCTGTTCTCCTCCAAGAAAAATGCCCCACATTCTGGGGACAGGTCTTGCCTGCTGCTCAAAGTGAATGCCGCCAGGAAGTCGGACACTAAAATTATACAAGTTACAAGTCGCATCAAGTCAAGTCCATGCCTCATTTATTGCCAAGTTGAGACCAAGTCAAGTCACTGAAGCAACTTGAATCCAATTAGACTCCAAGTCAATCCACTCAAGTCTACATCACTGCCAACCAGGGTTTAAAATGCTGGGTGTAGACTTCCCTGGCTATCAGAATTCCACCTGGGAAGAAATAAAAAATAAATAATTATATAAAGGAAACAGGAAATTGATCCCAGTGTCAGCTGAGAGCTCTGATGTCAGTTGCAGAGATGAATCTATATTCTGACTGCCATATTTTGAATCCACTGATGTTTCCAAAAAGTTTACAAGGGCAGTTCCATGTAGAGTGCACTACAGTAGTTCAATGGGATGTAATCAAGGCATGTGCCACTGTAGCCTGATCAAGGAACAGACACAGCTGGCACACTAGTTTTAGCTGTGCAAATGCACTTCTGTCCACTGCTGACACTGGCAGTGAGGGTGAGATTCTGACAGTGCAAAAGGATTACAGCACTTCCAGCCTCAGTGAAGGCAGGCCAGGCATTAATATGGCACCATCTTTCTATATTTGAAGGGCTGTCAGGTGGAAGATGGAGCAAACTTGTTTTCTGCTGTTCCAGAGGGTCAGACACAAACCAATGGATTCAGATTGCCAGAAAGAATATTCTGAATAAACATTAGGAAGACCTTCTTTATTGAGTTCTGGGCACCACAGTGTAAGAAGGACATTGAAATGCTAGGATGTTTATAAAAATGACCAAGATGGAAAACAGGTCTTATGAGGAACGCTTGAAGGAACTGGCTATGTTCAGCTTTGGGAAGAGAAGACTCAGGGGTGGGATGATGAAGCCATCTTTAATATCTGCAGGTAAATGATGGGACAAACCTGTTTTCTCTTGTTCCAAAGACTAAGGCATAAATCAATGGATTCAAATGACAAGATATTCCAGCTAACCATTAGGAAGAACTTCCTGGTGGAAAGAGTAGTTGGACAATGGGATAAATTCCCTCTGAAGATTATGGACTTGCCTTCACTAGAGGATGAAGGGTCATCTTCAGGGAGTGCTTTGGTTGTGTATTCTGCATTGCATGAGCTTGGAACAGATGGTCCTTTTCAACTCTATGGTTCTGTGCCAACTGGTTTTTAATGGCTCCTCCTCCTCATAGAAAACCATCCAACCTGGGAGGGACTGAAAGAAAAGGCAAGCCAACCCCATCCAGGCCTGGCCTTGATGAATCGGGGCCCATTCCCACTTGTGGAAAAATCCGCATTGGGACCGGGCTGTGCTCCGCTTAGGAAAGCGATTCCAAAAGGCCCCTCGTTCACACTAGGAAAAGGGGCCTGGTTTGGAATCGCTTTCTCAGCCGGTCGTTCCCACTGGGGCTGACAGGGAAGGATGACAGCCCATTACCCCCCAATCCTTTTTTTTTCTTTTTTTTGGGGGGGAGGGGTGAGGGCATTGATCGCAAATGCAGTCTTGTGCACTTGCGAAAGATTGCATTTGCGATCACTTTAAAGAGAAAAAAAACCCACACACCTTTTTTGGGGGGAGGGAGGAATCCTTCCTTCCTTCCTTCCCCCCTTCCTTCCTTGCTTCCTCTTCCTCCCTCCCTCCCTCCATTCTCTTCTCTTCTCTTTTTTTTGGGGGGGGAGGTGGGGTATTGATCGCAAATGCGATCACTGAAAAGGAAAAAAACTCTCTCTCTCTCTCACACACACACTCATTCCCTATTCCTTGGGGGGGGGCGATCCTTCCTTCCCTCTTCCTCCTTCCTTCCTTCCTTCCTTCCTTCCCGGCTCCCTTCCTCTTCCTTCCCTCTGCTGCTGCTGCTGCTCCTCGTCCTCCTCCTCCTCCTCTGCTGGGCCCATCCTGCTGCCAGGGCCCCTGCTCCTCCCGGGGCTGATGGGAGCAGCAGGATCATGGGCCCAGCAGAGGAGGAGGAGGAGGACGAGGAGCAGCAGCAGCAGCAGCAGAGGGAAGGAAGAGGAAGGGAGCAGGGAAGGAAGGAAGGAAGGAAGGAAGGAAGGAGGAAGAGGGAAGGAAGGATCGCCCCCCCCCCCCAAGGAATAGGGAATGAGTGTGTGTGTGAGAGAGAGAAAGGACTCTTTCATACGAGGCTAAATTGGAAGTATAATTTAAGGTCAATTCGAATGCAATCATGGGTTTTACGTTATTGCGAATTAACTCTTTGCATGCAAATTCGGGCAAGAGGGAAGCCAATTCGAATGCAATCATGGGTTTTACGTTATTGCGAATTAAAGCTTGCATTAAATTAATGCAAATTCGGGCAGGAGGGGGTTATTTTCGGGTAATGGGAAGTAATTCCGAACGGAGCAGGGGTTCATGTAAATTCGCTAAACAAGCGAATTTACATAAATCCGCATTGGCTCCATTCGGAGTTGGGAGAAATTCCTCCCTGTTTGAAAGAGTCCAGAGAGAGTTTTTTTCCTTTTCAGTGATCGCATTTGCGATCAATACCCCACCTTCCAAAAAAAAAAGAGAAGAGAAGAGAAGAGAATGGAGGGAGGGAGGGAGGGAGGGAGGAAGAGGAAGCAAGGAAGGAAGGGGGGAAAGAAGGAAGGAAGGAAGGATTCCTCCCCCCCAAAAAAGGTGTGTGGGTTTTTTTTCTCTTTACAGTGATTGCAAATGCAATCTTTCGCAAGCGCACAAAACTGCATTTGCGATCAATGCCCTCACCCAAAATTTTTTTAAAAAGCGATTCTGACCAGCATTCCCATTTACTGGAAACGCTTCAGAATCGCGTTTTCCAAAAAAGACCACTTTAAAACTAGTGTCAGGAAAGCCCGGGTTATTTGCTTTTAACCCGGTCCTTTCCTCCACTGATCGATCCGATGAGGATTGTAAATCGATTCAAGTGTGAACAAGGGTGGTATAGCCCGCTTCACACTTCGAATCCGAATGTAGTGGGAATGGGGCCTAAGTATAGCCCTCCCTCCAATCCATCTGCCTTGGTCCAGGCCTCAGAGGGAGAGAAGAAAAGCTGACCTGATCCCCTTCCCCACCACCAATCCCTTCTCCTTTTGTGTCGTGTCTTTTTAGATTGTAAGCCGAGGGCAGGGAACCGTCTAATTCAAATGATTGTATGTACAGTGCTGTGTCAATTTACAGTGCTATATAAATAAAGCTTAATATTAATAATAATAATAATCAAAGGTGGTCATAGTGGTCTAAGATTGAGCTTTTGGCTCCTTAGAAGAAGGTGCCATTGGCCAACCAACCAAGCAAAGTTGGGGGGAAGAGGAGACTCCCCTGGCTGCCAAGGCAAAGTCCAGGAGGGCCAGATTATCAGGGGTTTAATTGCTGCAACGGCATAGTTGTTTGCAAGCTTTTGAAGCTCCATGGGATTCTTCATCAAGCAAGAGGTTACAAACCAAACAGGAGGAAAAAAACAACTGGAAATGTTAGTGAGATGCCTGCATGTTGTTTCAGTCCTTAGTAAAGATGTTATGCTGGGGAGGATATTTTTTGCTGGCAGGTGCCTCCTCCTCGTCCTGACCGTGCGGCAATAGGAGATTTTCAAAGTCCAGGATTTTGTTGCATGGCCAGAACAAAGAGGCGCCTGCCTGAAAAAGACATCCTCCCCATCATAACATCTTTACTAAGGACTGAAACAACATGCAGGCATCTCACTAACATCTTCAGTTGTTTGTTTGTTTTCTCCTGTTTGGTTTGTAATATCTTGCCTGATGAAGAATCCCATGGAGCTTTGAAAGCTTGCAACAAGTATATTGTGCATTTCGGTTGGCCAATAAAGGTATCCCTGATGGATTTTTGTTTGTATTTGTTGAATGGCCAACACAGCTACCCCTGCATGTTTTCTGAAAGAAAGAAGCTCTTTGATCCCTTTGTTCTTTACTGCAAGTGAACAATATACAGTATGTTCATTTTGCAGAGAAATGCATGAGACAGTGAACTCAAGCCTCCTACGCTTTCCTTTGGTATTTGAAGAAAACACAGACTGCTGGGAAAGCCACTCATCCACTGTGCCTTTTGGCTGTTCAGAAAGCCCTGCAGTGCCACTTTCCACCGCCGTGAGCGCCCTCGAGCGCCTTCTCGTCCCTCCGGCGGCACCTGAGAGCCCTGGCGCCCTCTGCAGGACGCGCTGGGGATTTTCCCGGCGTTTGGGCGGCAGTACCGGCGCTGGCCAGCAGGAGCCGCCGCAGAGAGACCGGAGGAGGATGAAGCAAGCTGCAGCTCAATGGAGAGCTCCTCTGACTCTCAGCCCACTTTTTGAGGCTTTTTATTAATAGGGGTTTCTCTTTTCTTAATAGGAGAAAACTCGGGGGAGGATGGAAGAGCTGCACATTTTCTCACTCCTACTAAGGACACTCCTTTCTGGCAGGAGGAAAAGGGGCACATTGTCTGGAACATAATCAACAAATGCCCCAGTTTGGCAGGGACAGTGCCATGAATTCCTTCTCATCCCACTTTTTCAGAGGCTTTCAAAATGTCCCAGTTTTCTTCCTCTCCTCGCACTGTTCCCCTTTGTCCTCAGTTGCTGCAAATGAGGATCAAGGTTGGAAAGGGGTTCATGGAGTCAGAAAGGGCCCCAGGAGCCCCTCCAGTCCAGCCCAGGTAAGGCCTCCCTTCCAGGGGGATCTTTGGCCTCTTTTGGGGAGACCTCCGGAGAAGGGGACCTCACCGCCATTCTCTCTAAAGGAATGGGGTCCATTGCAGAACCACCCTTGATTCCCAGAAGGTCCTCCTAATAGTCTCTCAAAACCTGCCCTCCTGTCACTTACAAGCCTTGGCCCTCTGGGGCAGAAGAGAAGAGACCAGGCCTGTCCCTCTTCTCTGGGGCAGCCCTTGGGGTCCTTAAAGAGGGCCATCATCACCTCACCCCATAAGAGCCTCCCTTCGCCAGGCGGAACAGGCCCAGGTCCTCCAACATTCCTCATGGGTTTTGCCCTCCATAACTTTTATCACATTCAATCCACTCACTGAGAGGAAAGGAAATTATCAGCTTGGTAGATGAAGGGAATGCTGTGGATATAGTATACCTCGATTTCAGTAAGGCCTTTGACAAGGTTCCCCATGACATTCTTGCAAACAAGCTTGCAAAATGTGGGATAGACAAGTTAACTGTTCCATAGATTTGTAACTGGTTGACTGGCCGAACTCAAAGGGGGCTCAACAACGGCTCCTTTTCATCCTGGAGAGAAGTGACCAGTGGGGTCCCACAGGGTTCTGTCCTGGGCCCAGTCCTATTCAACATCTTTATTAACGATTTGGATGACAGAATTGGGGGCATACTTATCAAATTTGGAGATGACACTAAACTGGGAGGAGTAGCTAATACCCCAAAGGATAGGATCAAAATTCTAAATGACCTGAATAGACTAGAAAGCTGGGCCAATGTTAACAGGATGAAATTCAACGCAGAGGAATGTAAGGTCCTACACGTAGGGCGGAAAAATGAAATGCACAGATATAAAATGGGGGACACCTGGCTGAATGAGACCACATGTGAAAGGGATCTAGGAGTCCAAGTAGACCACAAGTTGAACATGAGTCAAAAGTACGATGCGGCAGCCAAAAAGGCCAATGCAATTTTAGGCTGCATCAATAGAAGTATAGTGTCCAGATTAACCTAAGGATAATGGGGAAGAAGACAGAAAAGGGGAATTTCAGCACAGAATAAGTAAAGAGATAGTACAGGAATACTTGGTTAACCTAAATGAATACAAGTCTCCAGGACCAGATGAACTACATCCAAGGGTATTAAAAGAACTGGCAAATGTAATATCAGAACCACTGGTAATAATCTTTGAGAACTCCTGGAGAACAGGAGAAGTCCCAGCAGACTGGAGGAGGGCAAATGTTGTGCCCATCTCCAAAAAGGGGAAAAAAGAGGATCCCAACAATTATCGTCCAGTTAGTCTGACATCAATTCCAGGAAAGATTCTAGAGCAGATCATTAAGCAGAGAGTCTGTGAACACTTAGAGACCAATGCCATAATCACAAAAAGCCAACATGCCTCCTTTTCATCCTGGAGAGAAGTGACCAGTGTGGTCCCACAGGGTTCTGTCCTGGGCCCAGTGCTATTCAATATCTTTATTAATGACCTGGATGACAGAATTGGGGGCATACTTATCAAATTTGCAGATGACACTAAACTAGGAGGAGTAGCCAATACTCCAGAAGACAGGGACAAAATTCAAAATGACCTGAATAGACTAGAAAGCTGGGCCAGTGCTAACAAAATGAAATTCAATGAGGAGAAATGTAAGGTACTGCACTTAGGACGCAAAAATGAAATGCACAGATATAGGATGGGGGACATCTGGCTGAATGAAACTACGTGTGAAAGGGATCTGGGAGTCCAAGTAGACCACAAGTTGAACATGAGTCAACAGTGCGATGCAGCAGCTAAAAAAGCCAATGCAATTTTAGGCTGCATCAATAGAAGTATAGCGTCTAGATCAAGGGAAGTAATAGTGCCACTCTATTCTGCTTTGGTCAGGCCCCACCTGGAATACTGTGTCCAGTTCTGGGCACCACAATTCAAAAAGGATGTGGAGAAACTGGAGCGGGTCCAAAGGAGGGCAACTAAGATGGTGAAGGGTCTGGAAACCTTGCCCTATGAAGAACGCCTCAGGGAACTGGGGATGTTCAGCCTGGAGAAGAGAAGGTTAAGAGGTGATATGATAGCCCTGTTTCAATATTTGAGGGGATGTCATATTGAGGAGGGAGCAGGCTTGTTTTCTGCTGCTGCAGAGACTAGAACGCGGAACAATGGATGCAAGCTGCAGGAAAAGAGATTCCACCTCAACATTAGGAGGAACTTCCTGACAGTAAGGGCTGTTCGACAGTGGAACACATTCCCTCAATGGAGGGTGGTGGAGTCTCCTTCTTTTGGAGGCCTTTAAGCAGAGGCTGGATGGCCATCTGTCGGGTACGCTTTGATTTGGATCTCCTGCATGGCAGGGGTTGGACTCTTCCAACTCTATGATTCTATGAAATGGCGGAATCCCTCCCTTCTCAGGAAGCTCAGGAAAAAGCAAACAGCAGCACACTCCCCAGCCTTGTGGCTTCTTATTAGTGAAGGAAAACTTTATCTGTCTTGACTGTACTCTGAAATGGGGTGGATCCACACTGTAGAGATAATGCATTTTGGAACCACTCTTACTGCTCTAGCTCCATTCTATAGAATCCTGGGATTTGTAGTTTAGCATGGACCTTACCCTTCCCTCTGACAAAGAAAGTGCTGGTTCTTCATAAAACTGGAAATTCCAGGATTCTGAAGGATGGGGTTGTGGCAGTGAAAGTGGTGGTGTCCAACTGCATCATTCCTACAGTGTAGATGCACCTGTGGTCACATGTGTCCCAGTTTCATCTTTGAAATGTTGGAGTATGCTGTGAAAAGGTGTGTCAGTGCGGCGCTGTGGCTTGAGTGTTAAGACTGCGACTCTGGAGAACAGAATTCAAAACTCCGTAGAAACCTTGGTCAAGCCACACTCTCTCAACCTCAGAGAAAGGCAAATCCCCTCTGAACAAATCTTGACAAGAAAACCCTGCGATGGGTTTGCTTTTGAGTTGCCATAAATTCAAGGGACTTGAAGGCTGAGAGGAATCCCTTACATGGCAACGCAGAAGTGTAGGTTCCTGCTTCAAAGGGGGTCTTTCCCACTTAAAAACTGTAAGAAGACTCCAAAGGCTGTAGGATTTTGTATACGCAGATCATCATCAAAGGTGGTTTTAGGGGTTAGGGTTAGGGCTGCCTCCATCATGCAGTGAGGGGATGTAAATACCCAGAATCCCCCAGCCATTGCCATTGCTCTTCATGGCCAGAAAATGCAGCTGCCTCTTTAGGGCCCCTTCTTCAACTCCCTCCTGGGAGAACAACACCTTTCTCCTAATCCCATCCCAAAGGAACAAAACTGTTCAAACTTCTGGTGGAGGGGGGGCTGCTGGGCTTCCTTCCTTCCAGGGGTTCAGGGGAGGGGAGGGACCCTCCTCTTCCTTTCTGCCAAAGAGGGAGGAAGGGAGGAAAGGTCTCCATCATCCACGGAATCAGAGCTAGTGTTTTCCTCTCTCCCTCCCTTCTTTCCTTCCTTTGCCAGAGCTCTCCTTCGCCCCCTGGTGGCGGCGGAGGGCACTCTCCCAGCTTTTCCCCTGCAATCCCGGCCAAGGCCAGCAGGAGTCGCTGCGGAGAAGGAAAGAAAGGGAGTCAAAGAAGCAGGGAGAAGGGGGGGGGTGTTCTTGATTCCCCCTTATTTATAACTCACCCCTGCACATGGAGACTCTGGGTTCTGCTCTCTCCTGGCTCCTCACAGAAAAGGAAGAGGGGGGACACCTGGGGAGGGGGATTCTGCCATCTCCCCATTTCTAACCCACCCCCTAAAAAAGGAAGGGGGAACCTTGGACCCTGAAAAACTGGAGCCCATGTACAGCTGCCTATTCACAGGTGAAGAGGAGGAGGAGGAAAAGGGGAGACCCTTAAAAGGGGGTCTTGCCTTCCTTCGCCCCATCTCCCACCCCTCCAATAAAGAAAGACCACCTTCAAGGCCCCCCCAAAAGGTAGAGTCCGGGTGTGGCTGTGTCGCTGAGGCTGGTGGGGCGGGTCTATTCACGGGCGCGGTCCCACTACTGATCGGCGCGGGAGCTTTGACCTGCTCCGTCTCCGACCTGGGCCGGTTCACCCCTCCTTAGGCAACCTGGCGGCCCCCGGCTCCCCGGGGCTCCCCATATTGACGCCGGACTTAGTGCGGACACCCGATCGGCATAGCCCCCGCCGGCCCAGAACTCCTCGGCTCAAGACATCCACCGGACTCAGCCTCCCAGTCGCAGGATTACAGGCGCGCGCCACCACGCCCGGCTGCAGAACGGCTGAGCAGAAAGAGTACTAGAAGGAGAGCGGGCCTGACGTCACAGAGAGGGAGGCACTGCCAACATGCCCACTCAAGGGAGAGTATGGAGAGGGCGTGTGGCTTAGTGTCAGGCTTCAGACAAAGTTATTGAAACATTTACAAAGTTATTTACAAATTCAAAATTATTTACAAATTTAATTTATTTAGCTTGACAATTGGGAGACCCCCTTTGTCAGGACTCTACACCACTGAGTGCTAGAGAGTCCATCCGGGAGGCCTCGGGGAGGGCAGTATTATTATCATTATCCCCATTATTATTAAGTTTTATTTATAAAGCGCAGTAGATTTGCACAGTAGCCTCAGGGCTGGCGAGTGTGTGTGGCTCAGGTTTTAGAGAGGGCCCTCCCCCTCCACCCCTTTCCTGGAGATGAGATGAGGAGATGTTCCCTTCCAGAGATGAGGTTCAGGTGAAGCCATCCCTGCCTCCTACCTGCAGGGATGGCCAATGGGCTTTCCAGGGGGTGAGGGGGAGTGGGTCTGGGAAGAAAGAGGCTTGGCTCTGACCGGACTTGCCATGGAGGCAGTGCTGTCCTGGTCCCTCGGTGCTGTCCCTGGTCAGTGGGAGGAGGCTGTAGACTACCTCCTTCTTCATGACCTTGTCAGCTTTCCTGGCGTTCATCATCAGCTGCCCAAATAAGGTGAAGTTGCTGGCTTTCCTGGAGAGAGAGGAGAGAAATGCATGGCAATAATAATTATTATTGTTATTATTTGTATTTCCCACTTCTCCTGAGGATCGAAGGGGGATTACATCATTAGAAGTTACAATATAACGTACAAATATAATCCAAGCATGTAGGAGCCACACTATCCGCTGGCAAATGAGGAGACCCCCTTCATCAGAGACCCCACCAGTGAGTGCTAGAGAGTCCATCCAAGAGGTCTCAGGGAGGGCAGCAGCCCTCAGAGCTGGCAAGTGTGAGTGGCTCAAGGCTTCAGAGAGGGACCGTCTCCTCCACTCCTTTCCTGGAGATGAGGAGGTGACCCCTTCCAGAGGTGAGGTTCAGGTGAAGCCATCCCTGCTTCCTGCCTGCAGGGATGGCCAATGGGCTTTTGGGGGTGAGGGGGAGTGGGTCTGGGAAGGAAGAGGCTCTGGCTGGACTTGCCATGGTGGTGGTGCGGTCCTAGTCCTTGAAGAGGAGCATGAGTGGGAAGAGGCTGTAGATCACCTCTTTCTTCAAGGCCTTGTCCCCTTTCCTGGAGTTTATCACCAGCTCTCCTGGAGAGAGAGGAGAGAAACACGTGGCAAGAAATGTGCAGGGAATCCATGCCAGGTCAAGTGTGTGGGAGCCATGCTGTCCTCTGACACATCGAGAGACCCCTTCATCAGAAGACTCCACCACCGAATGCTAGAGACTCCATCCGTGGGGCCTCAGGGAGGACAGCGGCCCCAGTGCTGGATAGTATGAGTGGCTCAAGACTTCAGAGAGAGCCTTCTCCTCTACTCCTTTCCTGAAGATGAGATGAGGAGGTGACCCCTTCCAGAGGTGAGGTTCAGGTGAAGCCATCCCTGCTTTCTGCCTGCAGGAATGGTGAATGGGCTTTCAGAGGATATGGGGGAGTGGGTCTGGGATGAAAGAGGCTCTGGCTGGACTTGCCATGGTGGCAGTGGTGCTGTCCTGGTCATTGAAGAGGAACACGAGTGGGAGGAGGCTGTAGACCACCTCCTTCTTCAGGGCGTTGTCAGCTTTCCTGGCATTCATCATCAGCTGCCCAAACAAGGTTCTGGCTTTCCTGGAGAGAGAGGAGAGAAATGCATGGCAAGAAGGGCACAGGAAATCCATGCCAAGTCAAGCATGTGGGAGCCATGCTGTCCTCTGGCACATCAAGAGACTCAACCACTGACTGCTAGAGAGTCCATCCAAGAGGCCTCAGGGAGGGCAGCGGCCCCAGGGCTGGCGAGTGTGAGTGGCTCAAGGCTTCAGAGAGGGGCCTCCTACTCCACTCCTTTCCTGGAGATGACATGAGGAAATGATCCCTTCCAGAGGTGAGGTTCAGGTGAAGCCATCCCTGCATCCTGCCTGCAGAAATGGCTATTGGACTTTTGGGGAATTAGGAGGAATGACTCTAGGGAAGAAAGAGGCTCTGGCTGGACTTGCCTTGGCAGTGGTGCTGTTCTGGTCCTAGAAGAGGGGCCTCAGTGGGAAGAAGTTGTAGGCCACCTCCTTCTAGTGTCCTAATTGTCCAAATAAAATGAAGGCATTGGCTTTCCTGGAGAGAGAGGAGAGAAGTGTTTGGCAAGAAGGGCACAGGGAATCCACACCAGATCAAACATGTGGGAGCCACACTGTCTTCTGGCACATCGGGAGACCATTAGGAGACTCCATCACCGAGTGCTACAGAGTCTGTCCAGGGGGACTCAGGAAGGGCAGCAGCCACAGAGCTGATGAGTATGAGTGGGTCAAGGCACCCTGCCCTTTGGTCTGCCTATCCTGGCCCCTCTCCAACGTGGAATGACACTCTGGGAGATGTTTCCCACCACTCGTGTTTACGTGGAAGTGCTCAGTTCAGGACAAGGGCCAAAACTGTAGTATCAAACACAGGGGCAGCTAAGTGCTCCCTCAAGTGTTTTTTCAAACCAGTATTTTATTTATTTATTTATTTATTTATTATACAAAAACAAACAGCTTCATTTATATACCTCTTCATACTTCCTAAGGAGTGTCTAAGCGGTTTACAACTGTAAGATATTATTATATTATTATTATTATTATTTAAACATATCAGAAATGTGTAGTTTTACATTCTGAGGTGGGATTTGCTGCAACACTGCAGCCAATTTCCTGGCATTTTCCTGATCTAAGGAAATCTTCTGTTCAAACTGTTTGGAGGCAATTAGATTTAAATTGACAAGACCCAGGTGTCAGTGTTTTGGGGTTTTTGACATTTTCCCTTAACTTTTTCTGCCAACACAGTTTAGGGCGGTAAATACAATGTAGTGGTTATTGGTTATTAAGAAGCCCGGATGATGCAGTGGTTAAATGCTTATACTGTAGCCACTGACTTACAAACCACAAAGTTGTGAGTTAGATCCCAGGGGCTCCGGGTCAACTCAGCCTGGAATCCTTCTGTAGGTTGCTAAAATGAGTACCCAGTTTGTTGGTGGCAATTAGTTGACACCTTGTAAACCACTTAGTACATTGCTATTATTCCCTTTAAAGGCCTACATGCGTTGGGTCCAGGTTACCTACATGATCACCTCCTCCCATGTCCCCGTATGCTCAGGTCCTCTGATGGACATTAACACCAGTCAGCCAGGGCTAGGTTGGCACTTGGCAACTGTTGGCCAGAGGACATTTCCTTCAGCCGCCCAACAATTGTGGGATAACCTTCCAGAAGATGTGTGATAGCTAACACTCTGTCAGAATTTAGCCATAAATAATGGCCCCCAGCAAAGAGTTGCATTCTACCTGTCCCTTCCCAAATGTGAGAGTAGGGGAATGAATGAATGGGTTGATGAAGGAGGATAGGCTGGGGGACTTCCAGAAGGGACAACGAAGCCCCTCCAAGTGGAAGAGCAGCCTCATGGCCACCTCTGCCTGGCCCAAGCCAAGGGGTCCCTCTGGGCAGCTGGAGGTGCATATATGGTGAAGGTGAGGAGATGCTCTACTCCAGGTGGTGGGGGTCCCAGAAGGGATGTGGGGTCAAAGGACTCTCACCTTCATGGGTGTCACCCTCCTCCTCCTCCTCCTCCTCCTCCTCCTCCTCCTCCTCCTCCTCCTCCTCCTCTTTAGGAGAAAGCTTCCTTGCTCCTGATCTTGATAGCCTGTGGAGGGAGAAGATGGCACAAGGAAGGAGGGTCCTTAGACTGGTTTCTCCACCAGGCCCAGCCCTTGTTCTTCCCTCCCTTGGCAAGAGCCGAAGTCCCTGTGGGGTTCCTGGCCAGCCTCACTCCACCACCCTGCAGCGGCTGTGCTGGCCACATCCACGCCTGCTGTTTTGCAAAGCCATATGTGGGAACACCCCACAGGAGGACCCCCACTTCCTCCTCCCTCCACCAATCACTTTACCTGGGTTGACTCTGCCACCACAAATCCTCTCTTCACTTCTTCTTAGGATTCTAGCAATAGGATTCTTATATTCTAGCAAAGGGCACCATGCTGAGATCTGGATGCGACTCCATCTCCTGGAAAACTGGAGTAGGAAACAGGCCCACAGGTGACCAAGTAGGACGCTGTTGGAAAACTGGTAAGCCTGCATGGCATGGGCGATGTAGAGTAGGTCAGGATTTCCACAAGGTGCCACCTCCTGTGTCCCCGGAGAAGAACCAGCCTCTGCCTCTCCTCTCACACACACCATGTGTAGAGCACCCTTCCGTTGCCCCAAAGGGTCTGCGGGAGAAGAACTGCCCCCCTCCCAACCACCCCATTCAATAGGAAACCCAGGAGCCCTCCCTTACCTTTATCAAATAGAGAATGTCATCCTCCTCCAGTGTTTTGGTCAGCACCATCGCTGTAACTGCTCACTGTGTAGCCTAAGCAGAAAGGAGCAACCTGAGACCTCTGCATCCCATCAAAGCAAACAGCTTTTTATTTAAAACATTTACTATCAGACTCTAAACTCACATATAACCTATAAAGTGACACAATTTTGTACATCTGCAATTACTTATAGGAAAAGTAAAATCAACTGAAGTTAGTTGATTATACTGGGGACATGTCTGTTAATATTTTGTTAATTTTACTTGTGTTTATATTTGCTTTTATTGTCTTATTATCTAATTTTTATTCTATTTTTAGTATCAAATTTACACCAAAATTGAAATGTAATATTTCAAATTTTACTATTTGATTTTCACCTGCCCCATACACTCAGATCCGCTGGGAGGAATTGATTACAACCAGTGAGAACCAGATGATTATTTGTGACTCCCAGAGGACATTTTCTGCGGTTGCTCCCATTCTATGGAATGACCTGCCGGTCGAGATCCGTCTAATATCCGGCTTAGACAGCTTGAAGAAAGATGTTAAGACGGGTCTCTTTCGGCAGCAGGCCTTCCTGGAACAGGCCCCGGCCACATAAAGAACCTCATACTGCTTGTATTGGTGTAACTCTGGTTACAATAATTCTGCCCACCAGATTTCATTGTGGTTTTAACCAATGTTAGATTTTAATCGTACCACTGTTTAATTCTGTTTGGGGGAGGGGGATATGGTGTATATTTGTATTTGTAGTTTATCTTGTAAGTCGCTTTGTTTCCACAAAAAGCGGGGTATTTATTTTATTATTTTTTTATTATTACTACCTTTTTATTATTATTTCATTGGTTTAAATCAAAAATCTCCATTGTGTGTATTATTTCACTTGTAATATATTATTTTTATACTGGTCTTTGACCGTAATAAACTTATTCTTTCGTTCATCAAAGCATCCCCTTGCAAACAGAGATTGCTTCCTGGCACACCACCCTCGTCCCACCACAATCTTCAAACCCATCCCCAAACACCTTTAGTCTCACGTGCCGAAGGACCAGCCGAATCTGGGCCTTGCCACACGTGAGCCTGGCGGCCGAAGGGTGGTGGGTGGGAGTGCTGGCACTGCCTTTGTCCTTGCCCTCCATTGATATGGCTGGGGAAGGCCAGGAGAAAGCCTCCCCTCAAGAGCTGCCATCTTGACCAGGCCTGCAGGAGAGAGGGAGGGGGCCAGGCAAAAGATACGGTACGTTTTCAAGAAACCCTATAGTACGCATCACCTTTATCCAGACAACATGGAGGCATCTGACTGAGATCTCCAGTTGCTTTTCTCTCCTGTTTGGTTTGTAACATCTTGCCTGATGAAGAAGCCCATGGAGCTCCGAAAGCTTGCAACACATATATTGTGTATTTCGGTTGGCCAACAAAGGTATCATGGATGGATTGCTCATCACAGTTAATGACAACCTTCCTAGTTTAAAAGACTTCTAAATTTTGGGGGGATGAAAGAAAGATGTTATTCCTGGGGCTCTAGGTCGGTCTTTCCACCTTTCCTTGTAATGGACTGTTGCTCTTGCAGGACAATCTGTTAAACTTAGGCTGCATCCACACTGGAGACATAACCCATTTTAGGACCGCTTTAAGGATCCTGGCTAAAGGCTGTGGAATTCTGGGAGTTGGAGTTTGTTGTGGGCCCAGAGCAAAGCAGAGCTCCACTCTGGACCCCACAAAATACTTTAACTCCTGGAATTCCACAGCCATGAGCCAGGATCCTTAAAGCGGTGCCAAACCGGGTTATTTCTCCCGTGTGGATGCAGCCTTTGTGGGACTTCCAGATGCATTTCAGGAAGGAGAGGCCCGGACTGCTCAAAAGGACGGCCAGTCTCTTGAAGGAGAGTTTTGCAAAATGGGAGCTTAGTGCCAGCCACTGCCACTTATTAGGAGCCTCTTCCTCGCATGGCATTTGGAGCCCGGTTGGTGCCAGCCAGGATCCGATCCCCAGCTTGGCCCTGGAAACCCACTTGGGCAAGTCACACTCTCTCAGCCTCAGGGGAAGGCCATGGCAGAAGCTCCTCTGAACAAACCTTGCCAAGAAGAGACTCTCCTTACAGTGGCCATACATCAGAAGCAAGGACCATAATGTAAACCCACAGTTAAAGCTCAGGGTTGGATTCCCAGTTCAGCCATATTGACCCACTGGGTTTCCTTGGGAAGGTCACACTCTCTCAGCCTCAGGGGCAGGCCATGGCAGAAGCTCCTCTGAACAAACTTTGCCAAGAGAACCCAGAAGAGACTCCCCTTACATACATGAGAGATAGGAACCATAATTTAAACCCACAGTTAAAGCCCAGGGTTGGATTCCAGCCATGTTGACCCACTGGGAGACCTTGGGATGGTCACACTCTCTCAGCCTCAGGGGCAGGCCATGGCAGAACCTCCTCTGAACAAACTTTGCCAAGAGAACCCAGAAGAGACTCCCCTTACATACATGAGAGACAAGGACCATAATTTGAACCCACAGTTAAAGCCCAGGGTTGGATTCCAGTTCAGCCATGATGACCCACTGGGAGACCTTGGGATGGTCACACTCTCTCAGCCTCAGGGGAAGGCCATGGCAGAAGCTCCTCTGAAGAAACCTACCAAGAGAGAGTCCCCTTAAGACAAGAGGTTCACATTTGGGTATTAAATGGCTGGGAGCCACAGCACCAAGAGTTTAAACCAATAGTGCTCAAAAACTTTGGCTCCTCTTGCAGGCTTTTTCGGACTCCATTTCCCAGCATCCCTGGCCATTAGCCCAGCTGGCTGAGGCTTCTGGGAGTTGAAGTCCAAAAGGCCTGGAGGCCCTTCTCAGCCAGAGGCCGTTGGGGCTGTCTACCTCATTGCCTGAGGAACACTCGATTCACCCCTTTTCTTCTTCTCCATTTCTTTCCTATAATCAAAACAATCCAGTTTGACACCAGTTTAACCGTCAGGGCACTAAATGCTATGGAATTCCTGGAATTAATAGTTTTGTGAGGCGTTTAGCCTTTGTGAGACAGTCAGAGAGCCCAAACTACAAATCCCAGGATTCCGTACCATTGAGCCTTTAAAGCGGCGTCGAAGGGGGCTATTATTTCACAGTCGTGGCTTCCTTTCCTCTCTCTGAGAGACTGGGGAGCCTGAAGGAAAGCGGGACAGGCGGATGAGGTAGGCACCCTAAAGAGGCGCAAGGACCCCTCCCTCGCCAAGCCTAGGGGAGCCACAGAGCTAGTAAAAGGGTAGAAGAGCCTGCGTCGCTGTGAGTCCGATACAAACCGCCACAAAATGGAGGCGTCGAGGAAGGCCTTCTGCATTTTCCAGGGGAATGGAGAAGCTATTCCTGATTAAAACAGGAAACGCAAAGGAGGGCTACGGTTCTTTGTGGTATCAGTGTCTGTGAACTTGCCCTTGAGGCTTCTCCCAATTTCATGATTCTAAGGCTGTCTGTTTTTCTACCATAAAGTCTATGGTTCACCTGAAGGGCCTTGAGGTCCCTCTATCGCCCTCTAGTGGAGGAGGAGAACATAGCAGTCCCCCTTCCAATTGGACGCCTAGTCTTTAGCCGCCATGGCTCAGTCCTATGGAATTCTGGGATTTGTAGTTTGTTGTTGAACTAGAGGTCTCTCTCTCTCTCTCTCTTTCTCTCTCTCTCTGAGACAGAGAAGGCTAAAGGTTTCCCAAAACCACCATTCCCAAAATCCCTTAGCATTGAGCTGTGGCAGTTAAAGTGGAGTCAAACCAGATTATGTCTGCAGTGTGGACGCAGCCTCATTTACTCCCTTCTTCCTGCACAATCTGCCCCAACAACACTGTAGGCCACCCTTATATTATTGTGTAGCTGGAGTCCTCGTTGTGGGTACAGTCGGCCCTCCGTGGGATCATAGCACTGATTTACACGGCACTGTGCAACTTTACAGCCCTAGATAAATAAAGGTCAATAATCACAATCATAATAGTAATAGTAATAGCCTTGGCAGCCTTGCGATCCACCATCTGCAGATGGCAGGCCCCCTTTCCCTTCATGGCAGCAGGTCCATGCAGCTACGCCGCCATTAAGTAAAATGGAACACGAGGAAGCACGGATTTTGGTCCGAAACGTCGAGGAGGAAACTTCCAAGGCAGACATAACGCTAAAACAACAGCCATGGAAGGTCTACAAACATTCATGGCAAAGAACGACAACATTGAAACAGCCACAGAGTTCCCAAATCTTGGTTCAAATATCGATCAGAAGGAAGAAGGTCGTCAGGGAATCAGAAGGGGACTAGGATTGGGAAGAGCAGCCATTAAAAAGCTAGAGAAGATCCCAAAGAGTCAAGATCTACAACCGGGCACTAAAATAATAATAATCGTTCAAGCCATTGCATTCCCTGTCTCCGTGCAAGAACCAGATTGAGAAGAAAGCCAATGATAGAGATTCTGAGATGCAGAATTGAAAGACACAGCCGTGTTAGTCTGGGGAATCAATACGCAAAGGGATCTCGTAACGCCTTTGAGGCTCAGGGAACAAAGAAGTTGGTCGTATGAGCTTTCGTAGAGTGGAACCTACTTCCTCAGATGCATGGAGAAAGGAGGCTCCAGTCCATGAAAGCTCCGTTGAGGGTGCTTTGATTGGGAGTTCCTGCATGGCAGCAGGTTGGACCGGGTGGCCCTTGGGGTCTCTTCCGCCTCTATTACTCTATCATCTTTTGTGGGGTTTTCGGGATACGTGGCCGTATTCTGGAAGAGTTTATTCCTGACGTTTCACCGGCAGCTGTGGCTGGTGTCTTTAGCAAAGGCACTCTCTGAAGACGCTGGTGAAACGCCAGGAATAAACTCTTCCAGAAAAACAACCGCAAGCTTTAAAACCCCACAAAAATATACGGATTCCAGTTGAGAAAGCCTTCGACTTCACTTTTGACCTCAGTTAATCTCAAAGGTACTACGCTTGATCTTAGCTAAGAAGCGATCGGAACGACTTCTGAGGAAGGAGACTGAAGTCCAGGAAAGCTCCTGCTGCCCATTTCTTTCTTTCTTTCAGTGAGTCTCAAAGATGCTGCAAGATCTATGTACAAATCACAAAGCATGTGCGTATATATACATATATGATGTAATTTGATTAATTTGTTGCCCCCCTATTTTGCAATATCATGGTAAATATTCAATAGCAACTCAAAATGTTTCCAAAGAATGATGTACAGTTGCCCTCCAGATCTGCAGTTTTGACTTTTGCAGCTTTATTTGCAATTTTGGTTAATAGGTTCTTTCCAGGAATTTAAGTCTTGCAGCACAATTCTGCTGGAGGTTGACCATAGAGCTGTGCTGGAGGACCTAGACCTTCCTAGAGAAGACACTTCTCCAAGGATTTGTAGGTCCTCCAGCACAATTCTAGGATCTACCTCTGGCAGATATTGACCATAAAGTTGCACTGGAGGACATGGAGATTCCTAGAGAGGTGTCCTCTTAGGTAAAAAGAATGGTGTTCATTTTATTTGCAGTTTTAATACGTCCATGAGGGTCCTTCACCCCCAAACCCAGCAAATGGGGAGGGACCATCCAGATCATCCTGTCCGAATACAACTCCCATCATCCCCATAAGATGCAGCTGTGACAGTTAAAGTGGAGCCATTGAACAATAAGTGTGTCCTATGCCAGGGCTGTCTGCTTAAAGCCAGAATGAGGACAAGGCAGCCCAGAGGCGGCCAAAGTCCCGTCTTGCCCAAACCCCCTCAAAGGCCCTGGATCTGCAAAGTATTTTGAACATAACCAGAAGCAAAGGGACCCCACTTAACCATGAGGAAGATCTTCCTGGTGGTAAGAGCTGCTGGAGGTCGGGTGCACCATGGGCCTCCCAGTCCTCCGGCGGCCCCTTCCTGATCCCTGGCAGCGGAGGGTGGCTGCTGGGATTCATTCTTCCAAGGGATTCTGGGGACCTTCTGGCCTTTTCCTCTTTGCCAAGGCTCTCCATCATCCACATAAGAAGAGCCAATCTGCAGAGAGATCTTGCCGCCCCTTTGAGACTCACTGAAAGGAAGAGGTTGGCAGCATGAGCCTTTCCTAGACTCAGGTCCACTTCCTCAGATGCATTTGCTGGAGTGGAAAGCCAGGGACAGAGCCGTATAGGCCATTACTGCGCGAGAATGCCAATTCAAATCCAAAATCCTTTGTGGATGGAAATGAAGTGGCAAGCCCAGTTGTAAGGATGGTCCTTGGTGGACAAAGACAGAAATACATTGTCACTGAAATGCCAAAAGTAAATAGGTGTGCATTAATGCTTCCTTGTGACCACCTCAATGGCAGGTTTTGTGCAACGTCATGTGAAACCGTTATGTGTAATTACACGATTTTTCCAGGATATTCACGGGATAAACTCCTGAGCCCCTTCGTGTGATAAACTCCAGAGTCAGAAAGGGCCCCAGGAGCCCATCCAGTCCAGCCCAGGCTCAACGGAGGGTCAAGGCCTCCCTTCCAGGCGGATCTTTGGCCTCTTTTGGGGAGACCTCCGGAGAAGGGGACCCCACTGCCTCTCTCTCTAAAGGAATGGGGTCCATTGCAGAACCGCTCTTGATTCCCAGAAGGTTCTTCTATTGGTCAACCAGAATCTTCCCTCCGAGAAGTGACAGCCCTTGACCCTCTGGGGCAGAAGAGAAGGGGCCAGGCCGGTCTCCTCTTCTCTGGGGGTCTTGAAAGAGGGTTGCCTTCCAGGAGAACGTGGCCCTCTCAGCCGAGGGACCAGGAGGGAGGTCAGGGGCCACCCTGGGCCTCTTCCTCCGGGGCTTTGGGGACCCTATGGCTTCTTCCTCTTCCTCCTCTCTGCCAAGGAAGGAAGGTGGGAGGAAGAGGGCCAGGGTTTCTCCCTTCCTTCCTTCCAGCCCAGTGCCCCATGAAACTAGAGCTCCCAGGGTCCCAGAGGAGGCAGCCCTGGTGGGTCCAGGGGCCTTTGCTTGGGCCAGCCAGCCCCGTCCTCCATTCCAAGTCCTCTCTCCTGCAAGGGTCCTCCATTTGGGGCATGGCTTATTTGGGCTTATTTGGGTGGTGCTTGGAGTGGGTCCTGTCCTGCATTTCCCCCTGGAGGTCCTACATTCCGCGGGGCCTGGTTCTCCTTTGCAGAATCCCCCCTTCCCCCCCCAAATCCCCCCATTTCCAGGTTCTGACTCTGGAGGAGGCTGCTTCCCAGCAGAGCCTGGCCCTTTCAGTTTAAAGAGGGGGGCCGGGGGGAGGCAGGGGTCCCCCTTTCCTCCTGCTCTTCCTCCTCCTTCCCCCTCATCCGCGGATCCATCAGAGCCAGGGCCCCCTCATCCGCGGGCTCATCAGAGCCAGTCTCTCTCTCTCGTTCGCCCTCTGGTGGCGGCGGAGGGGAGATGCCGGGGTTTTCCCTGCAGTTCCCACGGAGGCCAGCAGGAGTCGCTGCGGGGAAGGAGGAAAACTCCGCTTTTGGAGCCCCCGATTACCAAAAAGGCTATACTGTAGATACTACTCCTAATAAACTAATACCAATAAATAGAGCGCCGGTGCGGCTGTTTCGCCGAGGCTGGTGGGGCGGGTCTATTCACGGGCGCGGTCCCACTACTGATCGGCGCGGGAGCTTTGACCTGCTCCGTCTCCGACCTGGGCCGGTTCACCCCTCCTTAGGCAACCTGGCGGCCCCCGGCTCCCCGGGGCTCCCCATATTGACGCCGGACTTAGTGCGGACACCCGATCGGCACAGCCCCCGCCGGCCCAGAACTCCTCGGCTCAAGGCGGCCCGGCGCTCAGCCTCCCCGCCGCGGGATTACAGGCGCGCGCCACCACGCCCGGCTGGGAGAGAGCGGAGCGGGAGAGGACTAGAAGGGGAGAGGGAGGGTGACGTCACGGGAGGAGGCACGCCCACCGGCACGCCCACTCCCGCACTGGGAGAGGGGAAGGGGCGGGGCGCAGGGGATGGAGACACGCCCACCGCCCCTTCCTCTGCTCCTCCTCCCACTCCAGGCGCCTCAGGAGGAGGAAGAGGCGGGGCCAGGGGCGGAACACAGTGCGCTGTATCCACGCCCACCTCTGCCAGAGCCGGCTTAGGAAGAGGAGGAGGGGCCTGGGGCGAAGGGGCGGGGCCTGGGTCGTGACGTCCCCGTCAGGAGCATGCGCAGTGGCGCCGAATGGGTGGAGCCTCGTCTCGTTCTGCGCATGCGCGGTCTCTTCCAACCTTTCTTCCTTTCTCTCTGAGTCTTCGAGGCGAGCGCAGCGCTTTCTCTCTCTCTCTGTCTCTGTCTGGCGATGGGGCACCAGCAGCTCTACTGGAGCCACCCGCGGAAGTTCGGGCAGGGCTCCCGCTCCTGGTGGGCCTCCCAGGGACCCTGTGGGGGGGCTCCCGAAGGGGAAAGGGAGGGAAGGAAGGAAGGAAGGGGTCCGGGGCTCTCTCTGAGGGACCGTGGGCTCCGGGAGGGGAGGGGAAGGGCAGGGCCTGGTCCTCCTCTGACCCCTCTCCCTCTCTCTCTCTCTCAGCCGCGTGTGCTCCAACCGGCACGGCCTCATCCGCAAGTACGGCCTCAACATGTGCCGGCAGTGCTTCCGGCAGTACGCCAAGGACATCGGATTCGTCAAGGTACGGAAAGGCAGGCAGGCAGGCAGGCAAGGCTCTGGGACCCCGGGGCCGGAGGGGGTCCTGGGCCCACAGCCGAGATTCAGGGAGGGAGGACCTGAGGCCCCACAAAGGACTCCGGCTCCAGGGGCTCCGGAGCAGTTGAGGCACGCGAAGAGTCAAAGCGGGTTCTCTCTCCCGAACTGCAGCACCCGTCGTCCCCAGCCCTCCCCCATTCCACAAACTCAGCCAGGAAAAGGGGCTCATGGGGGGCGTGGAGGGGCATCCCCCCCCAAGGCATCAGCCCCATCTCTAAGCAGACCCTCAGGACACAAAGGGACCTGGCAGCACAAATTAAGGAGGAAGAGGTTGGCAGCCTGAGCTTTCCTCGCCTGTGTCTGCTCCATGCATCTGAGGAAGGAGACCACTTACGAAAGCTCCTGCTCCCAGCCTCTTCCTCTCGGTGGGTCTCAAAGGTGCACCAGATCCCTTTCCCGAACTGGAGGATATTAGTGGGTCCGTTCCACAGGTTGTTTGACAGGAGAAAGGGAGACCCCAACCCTTAGGACAGTAGGCTGACCCTCGCTCCCTCCCTTGGCCTCCTTCTTTCCCTCCAGTTGGACTGAACGGCCGCCAGGAGAAAGAAGCAGCAGCTGCCAAGCCTTGGCCAGGAAGGACCAGCCTTGGAGGCAGTAGACGCTCCTCGGATGTGCAGGAGTCTGTGAAAGGGATGGCGGTCCTGGAAGACTTCTCCCAATGAACACCTCTTGCTGTACATGCTCTTGCATATGTAAGATTAAATGATATTTTGTTCATCCCGTGGTTGTCTCAGTTTGTGACTCCCTGTCGACTGTACTTTTTGGGCTCCCAAAGAAAATCTTCTGTTGCTTCCAGGGGGGGGAGGAGGGTTTCCCAACATCGAGAGAACAGGTTTTAAAACCTTTGTACATCAGTGTTTAAAATGTAACACTGAGAGTGTTCACTGTATTCATGTGTTTATTGAATGTGGTTTGGCCTTAAGGCTAACAAATGCATAAAATTAAAACTTACAGGACTTTATAAGTATTTAATTTTTTTACCTTTAAGCAGACACCACAATCCTGCTGTTTCTTGGCTGTTGCAAAGGCCTCCCTTGACTGACCTAAAGCTTACATGACTCAATAATAGACAGTGTGTCTCTCCCCTTTTAGTTGTCAGCATACATCTGGTGCCTAAATGGTAGCAAATGTGGGCAAAATTGTGTGGGGAGAGAAACAAAAATAAGCACGCAGCAAGTTGGCTTAACTTCTGAATTGGCAGCAACTGACAGACTTGGTATGAGCACAAGTAGATGTGAGCGAAGGCAGCTGTTCATGTCTTTTAGCATTTGGCCATTTAGGGTTCCATTGATCAAAAATAGCCATTTTAATTGAACACAGCAAGAAAATGGAAGCGTGAACAGTCAACACTTGAGAGACTTTGCCAGAAGTCCTGGGCTAAAGAATATGTATGCCATGTTTGTCCATTGCATGTGCAGAAAAATCATGTACTGTTTAATTCCACAGTGGTACCACCCAGTGTACTAAGGATGTATCACTGTTCTCACCTGTGCCACCAAATTTGTCTGTTAAGATCTTTTAATCTGATATGACCTGAGCTCAGTCATTCCCAAGATTTCTCCCATGCAAGTTTCCCTGGCCTCGGATTTTCAAAGTCCTCCTCTGTCTCATCCTTCTCAGAGGCACATTGTGAAACTGGGAGAGATTTCCATATACTGTACAGTTAGTGGTGCACCCTGTCACTAGTTGTTGGCTGCACAGTCCCCCCTCCTTCCATCGGCAAACAAAACCCCTTTTATTCAGACAAGTTAGGCAATTAAACTGGGTATAAAAATGGCTTTTAGGCCTGAATCTGATTTGGTAGATCTGTTGAATATGAGCATAGATCCTTTTGATGCAATGAATCTACTTTCTGTGTTTATATTGTTTCAGATCGCTGGTTGACTTATGATGATCCCATGAATTACAGGGTTTTTTTAGCAAAAACTAGTCAGAGGTGATTTTGCCAGTTCCTTCCTTTGAAATATAGCCTAGAGCACCTGATATTCATTGATGGCCCGCCATCCAAGTACCAACCAGGGCTGACCCTGGTAACTTCCCAGATCAGGTGGGATCTGGTTCCTTTTAGGGTATTTAGGCCCTCTTTTCCTTGTAGGTTCAAGCAAAAGCAAACTTCTACAGCCTCTCCTAGTTTGTGTGTTCTTCCTCATCAACACCTTTTGCCACCTTAACCACAATGATGTTTTGTTATGGCCATAGATAATTCAAAACCCAGTCTGCCCCTGCCTTCTTCAAGCTGGACTGTAATGTCAAAGGAACTACCATGCCTTACACAGTAAGACCTGCATTTCGGAGCACATTATCTTATGGCTCATTCTTTCAACACTTATCAAATTAAGAAAAAGCTCCACTAATCCAAATAAGAGTGCTCTTTTTTGCCTACAGAGCCAACTTGGGAGACTTGGCAAACAGTGCTAAGTGGCATGCAGGCAGTCCCAAGGAAGCCACCGTAATTCACTCACGTTCCCTATGTGGGTTCTGCTTTTCAATCAATTCCAGTTTCTTACAGTGTTGCAGTCCCTAATCTGTTGGATAACTGTACATGGGGCAGACTGAAATGCCAATTTGTCCCAAACAAGACAGCAAGTCTGTTGAAAGAGATTGGAAAGTATGACTGCATTTCACCAGCTTTGTTTACTGCACAAGCACCAAGTCTGGTTCTGGACTCTACTAAAAGTGCTGCTGTTAAACTTTCAAGCCCCAAATGGCTGGGGATTGCTTGCTCCACATTCCCCTCTTACATATTTACCAAGTTTTCAAGATTCTCCCTGAAAGCCCTTCTCTGGGTTCACCATCCTAATGAGGTGCAGTGATGGTCTTTTTGGTGGTGAAGACCCTAGATGAAGGAATATGGAGCAACTTGTTTCCCCAGAATAACTCACCTGGTATCTATACTTTGACCATTTCAGCATTGAACTTCAGCTCCTAAAAGCTGCAGGCAGTATGACCAATGGTATGGGGTTCTGGGAGCCAAGTCCAAAATATCTGGAGGACCAGAGGTTGAGAACCACTGCACTAGAACAATCCAGGAAGTCTAAATACACCCCACTGAACTACATATCCCAGGATGTCATAGGATGTAGCCATGGAAATTAAGGTGGAATCATAGTGCTATGATTTTGTAGTGTGAAAGTGTCCCGGACAAAGATCACTCCAGTTCTCCAAGCTTTTAAAACTTACTTTTTATATCTGTTAATGGCCTTTTTTAAGACATGAAACTTTGCCTGCTGCTATGAGTTTATTTGGTGACATCTTAATCTGGTAAATAAATAAAACGCACTTAGGTTATATGCAATTAAAAATTAAGGCCTATCAAGAAAAATACATATTAAAAACCCATGAACAACGCCATAGTTAACTAGGCAATTGATTATAAATTATAATCCTGTGTTACCAGCATTGGCCTTGAAATCCTAAATGTAAATGTCTTTTCTTCGTGACCCTATAACAGAGTGTCTGATGGGAGATGAGGTACAGGCTCTCCATACCTGCAAGAGGGCAAGTCACATACCTTTTGAAACAGAGATCAAAGAGGCCAAAATAGGAGATGCAGGAAGACACCTTTGGGCAGATTTATGGCCAGGATGACCATTCTCTCACCTTGGAGACTCTATAGATCAAGCAGTCTTTAATATGTAGATTTCGGTTGCGCTTTGAAATAGGGTGGAAAACTCCCGCCTAAGGCAAGATTTTGTCTATTTAAGGTCTCTCAAATTCTTTGTTAGTGTGACTCCTTGCATCTGAGCTGATATAGTTCCACTCCACTTTCAAACCCCCCCCCCCTTTTCCCCTCTGTGGTGCCGCTGCTGAGTCTTCATTTGGACCTTGAAGCCCAGCCAAACAGGTGAATATCAATGTCTTGTTCTCTGTAATTGCTATCTTACTATATTCTGGAGTTTTTGGTGATTGTGTGTGTGTGTACGCTTGTCTTATGTGTGTATGTATAATAAACATTAGTTTTCATAAATCTTGCCTCTGGTTTAATGTACATTTAGTCTTGAAATCATTGTGATTGCTTTCAACTGTTCCAAGCGGATTTTATCAGAGGCTGCCCTGAGAACTTCTGGTACAGGGTAGGATAGAAATATTTTAATAAATTAAAGAAATAAACTGAATACACTACAAATGTACATGCACAATACACAATGGCCATCCATAGGTGCAAAGGCATAGCTCCATTTCCTCAGTGTTGTTGAACTGAATGAATGTTCCTTGTTTCAAAAATATGTCCAACTGCTTCCGCATGCACAATTTCCCCAAGAGCATTCTGGCCAACGTGTGTGACTGGGTCGGTTTGAGGCCTTACAGGAAAAGGGAGGGAAGGGTGCGCTTTTCCCCTGGCAATGCCTTCCCCTCAACACTGGGACCCTCATTCCCACTGCTACTGCTTTGTATCCATGGAAGAGGTGCATTTCCCTGCACACTCTTGCCGGATGTTCCCAATGACTCTCTGGACCTCTAAAGGCTCCACACAGCCCCTTGATCCCACTATTGAAGCCTATCAACCTCCCCCAACCCCATTCTTAAAACATTTGGTACAAAATCGGGATATTTTTTGCCTGATAACCACTCAGAAAGTTCCCTTCCTCCTCACGTGTGAAAATACCCCCATTCTACTACAATTGCCTTTGTACCTCCAGAAGTGAGGTAATATAGCAATAGCAAGTAAATTTCTACACTGCTTATCAGTGAACTAGGACTCCCTAAGTGGTTTACAAAGTGTAAGCCAATTGTCCCCAACAAGCTGGGTACTCATTTTACCAACCTACAAAATAATGGAAGGCTGAGTGGAACTTGGAGCCCTCCTCCAGGAGCGTACCTACAATGTTGTGGCTCCAGGACCAGTATTTAACCACTGGGCCACCAGGGCTCCTTCTGGATGCCATTTTGAGAGGGTCTGCAGAAGACAATGGAGACATTTAGGCTCACTGTGTGTGCAAGGATGGCTATCAGGGAAGAAACTGGCCCCGGCCCCATACAGTTGCCCACCCTACTTTAAAGAAGGTTGTATGCCAAAATCACTTGGAGGACCTGACATTTTAAGAATCGTCTCCTGCCTTATCCCCACCCCACCCTGAAAAAAAAACTTTTCAAACAAGATGGGCACTGAAAAAACATACTTCAAGGAGAAATACATTCTTTTGCTTCCTCCAAGTCATGGATAACTGTGATATTCATATCTTCCAGGCCTGAGATGTGGTCACAGTTTGGGAGTCCTTCTTGGGAGGAAACAAATACAGTGGTCCCCCGGATTACTTTTCGTAACCCGGAAAATTTCGTAACCCGGGGGACCACTTTATTTGCCGGACCGCGCAGCAAATTTAAAGGGGCCTCGCGGTTTTTTGTTTCGGATCCCGGGGTTTCTTTCGTAAGCCGGGGCCGTTTTTGCAGCCCCGGCTCTTTCGTACCCCAGGGTTTTCGTACCCCGGGGTATTCATAACCTGGGGGACCACTGTAAGTTATTTCAGCTCTTTCCTATTGTAATAAATGGTTCAGCTGTCTAGTCCTCCTTGATTTTAGCTGAGCTTTGTTGGTGCTTTGCACCAGAGACGGTGCTACTCAGTTTGTGCAAGACTGCCAAAAATGCCCTTTTGAAGCAGGAACACAGCAAAGGGACCGCTTGATCCATCACTATCTCCAGCTCTGGTCACCCAGAGAAGCAACCACAAGCTCACCTCTTCATTTCTTTTAGGTTTCTCTTTCTTCCTCTCAGACAGCCATCTGTCAGGAGTGCTTTGATGGAGTCTTCCTGCATGGCGGGGGTAGATGGCCCTTGGGGTCGCTTCCATTTCTAGGATTCAAGGTTATCCGGTTTCAGAGAGGCCTCTTTTGGTCTCCTTAAGTCGCTTTAAGTTCATGCCAATGTAACATTTTTCTCCTGGGTTGTTGCTTATGCTTTCAGCTGATAGCCAGAAACAGTTTTTAAAAATTCAATGTACAAAGAAATAATTCTTGTAAGGCACTTCTTTTTGGGTCTGTGGGTCTCACCTATACGGGGCATGCTCCCAAGAAGGCATGCGGCTTAGAGTCATGATGACAGAAGAGTGAAACTGTGAGAAAATAACTTAGGGAAAAGTGCAACCAGAAAAGCCAACAAGGTACACTTGCCATCTCAAAAGTGGTTTGCAATTCTGTTTTGATACCTTTAGTCAGAGAAAACTCTCAACTATTATGTAGATTTAACATGGCATTCTTCTAGCATTCCACTGCCAAAGAAATTGTCTCTTCAGATGTGTAAGCCTGCAGAAAAACCAGAAAAATGTTTTGTAAATACTCTAATTGCCTCATTTTCCCCCTCAGAAAAGTCTGGCAAAATGATTCAGAAATTTTTCCCCCTTGTAGCATGATGTTTAAGACAAGATGTCCTTGTGTTTGTTGTTGCCGTGTGCCTCCAAGTTGTTTCTGGGCCCTAAGGCAACCCTATCATGGGATTTTCTTGGTAAGATTTACTCAGAAGAGGTTTACCATTACCATCCCTTGAGGCTGAGAGTATGTGACTTGCACAAGGTCACCCAATTGGTTTCATAGCCAAGATGGGAATCAAACCCTGGTCTCCAGAGTATTTACAAAACATTTTTGACACTCAAGCCACTGTGCTATGCTGACTCTCTGTTTAGTTATACTGTAGTTTTGCTCATAATTTAAGCTGGAACTCCCCAAACAAAATGCAGAAATTCTTAGTTTGGATTTGTACTTGCAAAACCAATTTTTATTCAAAAGCTCTTGTAAAGGCAATAGTGACCCAAAAATAAGTACCAATAACTGAGCATCCAGGTGCAGGATTTAGAACTTGGCTGTCCCTAATAATGTCCACACATACACAAACCAAATTATGTGGAGGCATAAGAGGCAAAAGAACTGAAGATAATTTGGAAGTAAATGATGGGGGGGGGGAGAGGAGAAAGAAATGAGAGGCCATTAAGATTCCACATAGCATCAACAAAAAAGGGAAGCTAACTAAAAGCGCCACAACAAACTACAAATTCCAGGATTCCATAGCAAAGAAGCATGGCAGATAAAGCAGTGTCAAAGGCATTATTTCTGCAACACAGATGCAGCCCCAGAGTAACTTTTCAAAGACTGCAGGAAAGCTGGCTAGGCCAAAATGGAAACTGACAGATAGGCTAAAAGGAAAAACACAAAAGGTAAGATTTCTTTACAGCTTCTGTCAATGAAACATGAGATGGAGACTCTTAGTTTCATATTTATATCACAACCTAAGAACTTCTCCAATAAATATATATGGAAGGAGATCTTGTAGCACCTTTGAGACTAACTGAAAGAAAGACATTGGTAGCATGAGCTTTCACAGACTTAAGTCTACTTCCTCAGATGCATTTTACAGACTAACACGGCTATATCTTTGAATAAATATAAAGACATTCACTAAAAGATATTTATTAAATTACAGTTCTACTTACCATTGGTTTTCCTTGCTGCATTCTTTGTTTTATCTGTTCATCTCTCTCTGTCTCTCTCTATACACGAGGAACACTTAACCAGAAGGCAATGCTGGGAGTCAGAGTGGCATAAAAAGTAAGTACAGGGGAATATTATTTCCACAAAGGATGCATTTAGAGTTATTTATTGAGTGAAATGTACATCCCTACTTTAATGCTGTACAGCCTTCCACTTGCAGTCAGTGGTGGTTGATGTGTCCCATGCCAGTGAGACAGTAAATCCACCCCAAGGTGTACTGCAAGTTTTAAGAAGTGATCCATGGTGACAGACTCTGTTTCTAAACAGGCCAAGTAACCTGGACAGCTCCTTTAAAGCCAGCCAAAACCTGGAATTAAAGCCAGCCAAAACCTACTGACATAGGAGACATCAGCTAACACTGCCTGTAACACTAGAGAAAGAAATCCCAAATATTGAGACAGATACCTCTGTAAAATTCAAAGATATAACCATGCTAGCCTGTAGAATCAGTATGTAGAGATCTTGCAGCACCTTTGAGACTCATTGAAAGAAAGAAATTGGCAGCAGGAGCTTTCCTAGACTTCATTCTACTTCTGAGGAGGTAGACTGGAGTCTACATAAGCTCATGCTACCCATTTCTTTCTTTCAGTTAGCCTCAAGGGTGCAACAAGACCTCTGTAAAATATATATCACACACAGAAGCAGACCGACCTGACTCAGACCTAAAGGCCTTGCCTATTTGAGAGTGACAGCAGCAAGGTAAGAATGCCTTCACACAAAATGCAGTGATAAAGAAACTGTCTTTAGAAAACCTGCTGCTCAAAATAGCACTGGGCAGTATGTCCCAAAACATAACTGTCCATAAACAAGAAACAGAGACTGGAGAGCTCTCATTTGGCAGCCCCATCTGCCCATCCTACAATTCCAACCAAGCACCCAAAGCAGTTCAAAAGAGTCATAATGGATCAATTGATCGATTAATTGCTGGAAGTACTGTGTGTGTCCTTTTCTCAAACCAATCCTCTGAAATGTGCCTTTGCAAAACCCACGTTTTGTGTTCCCATGTGCTGCCCTACACAGCAAGGAAAGTTTCAGCTCGTGGTGAGACTTTCCCCCCTCTTCCTTTCCACTTCATGGATTTTGTGATGCTTTTTCAGGTTGGCTCTCTGGATGAAGCTTTTCCCACAATCCAAGCATTCATACGGCTTCTCCCCAGTATGGATTCTCTGGTGACGATTAAGATTTGAATTGCTGCCGAATCGTCTCCCACAGACAGGGCATTTGTGCGGTTTCTCTCCGGTGTGGATTCTCTGATGACGATAAAGCACTGAACTGGAGCGGAAGGTTTTCCCGCAGGAGGGACATTCATATGGCTTCTCCCCTGTGTGGGTCCTTTGATGAATAATCAGTTTGGAGCCAGACAGAAAGAATTTCCCACAGACCGAGCATTTGTGTGCCTTTGAGCCTGTCCGGCGGCCAAAACCTTTTCCATAAGTTCTGCAGGCGTTCCGTTTTTTACCAGGGTCAATTTCTGTCTGGACTGCAGTTACAAGCTGGGCCTTGTACTCTCTCCCATAAGGTCCGGATCCATCTGCTTCGCTCCCTGCGTAGGTTTGCTGCCGGTGCTCCAGTTTCTCCTGACTGGTTGAGGCACTTTCTTGAACACAACACTGAGAAACAACCTCTTCGGCTTTCCATCGGGACACTCCACACTGCCTCACTCGTTCTGAGTCTTCTGCCATGTCTCTTTCCCTCTCAAACATGGGCATCCACCCCTTACCTGGTTGAGAAACGAGAGAATCCCAAATGACTCACTCCATGAGCTAGATGTAAAAAAGAATTTGAAAGTTAGGGAAAATAATGACACTTTAAACTGAGAAGCAAGGAGAACAGGGCCAAGACCACAAAGGTAACAGAGAAGCACCCACTTTTACTCTTTAGATGACTTCATTTTAGCTTATATGTAATTGTTTTAAATTTTGTAAGCCGCCCGGAATTCCAGATTTAAGACTGCAAACTGGAATTCAAAGCAACATTTAAAATTCAAAACAAATACATATAAGTTAAAGTATAGCTATCCAAAGAATTAAAACCATTTAAAACAAATCCATTGATACAAAATATATTTTCTAACTGCTCCAAGCCGCAGCTCAACTGGGTGGCTATCTGGGTGATGCAAAGTTGGGAAGCAAGGAGCCCAGGCTGCAATCCTGGCTACTTTGATCTTCTGTGCCTTCACAGCATGTTCTCAAAGGACGTTTCTTCCTGCAGTTGGAGACCCAAATGGAAATGCAAGAGGCGAAAAGTGAAACAGTTTCCCAGATTACTCCCAAAACTTTGGAAATGTTTTCTAAGTCTCCATCCCCCTGCCTTTTTTTTATGCTATCCTTTCTCCTCAGGCACCAAAAGGCAGCCTGGCTCTAATGTCAGATCTAGAGGTCTCCGAAGAGAGCATTAAGCCCTGATGCAGACAGCCCAGTAAGGACCACGGCACAAACCATGGGAACCACAAAGCCCTCTGAGGGGCAGCTTAGGGAGCTAGGTATGTTTAGTCTGGAGAACAGATAGTTAAGAGGCGATATGATAGCCCAGCATAAGTATTTAAATATTTGTCATATTGAGGATGGAGCCAGCTTGTTTTCTGCTGCTCCAGAAAAACAAACCAGAGCAATGGATGCAAGCTACAGAAAAAGAGATCCCACCTAAACTTTAGAATGAACTTCCTGATGGTAAAAGCTGTTCAACAGTGAAAGGTGCTGCCTCAGAGGATGGTGGAGTCTCATCCTTCAGAAATTTTTAAACAGGGGCTGGATGGTCACCTGTCAGGAGTGCTTTGATAGGGTCGGGCTGGATGGGATGTCTTCCCACTTGATGGTTCTATGATTCTTCTTACCCAAAGGACTGGCATCACCATCCTCCTCCTGCTTGGTTTCGACATATGGGTGCATCTGTTCAGTTCCAGCAGGAGCACGTTCTGCTTCAGAAAAATCTACGGCCTTTCCATCCGAGACCACCTGCAAGAGCAGCAAGGGAATGTTAGAAAGACCACACTGGAAGGGGCTCTCCCTAGATATAACTGTCTGAGAACAGAGATATGCAGGACAGACCCTCCTCTGTGTCCTGACAGGGCAATATAAGGTGGGATAGAGGACCTAGGAGAGGGCCTTCTTGGTTGTGGCACCCCAATGGTGAAATGCTCTGCCCTTGGAGGCCTGACAGGAGCCAACACTGGCTTTAGTTGAGTGCCACATAAAAACAAGGCTTTTTATTAAAACCTTTGTGAATTAATTCCTTTGAAATGGACAGTGGGCCCTCAGTATCTGCCTGGGTTTGGGTCTAGGACCCCCATCAACACCAAAATCCATGGATGCTCAAGTCCCATTAAATACAATAGGGTAGTAAAGTGGTGTCCCTTACATAAAATGGCAAAATCAAGGTTTATTTTTTGGAATTTATATATTTTCAAAAATATTTACAAGCCATGGATGGTTGAACCCATGGATGCAGGATCCGTGGAGATGGAAGACCGATTGTACATGGTTTAACAACATTGGCACTTTTATACTCACTCACTGACAGGCTGTCTAGTTTATTATGTTTTTATCTTGTCTGGTTTATTGATGCTTTTAATCTGGAATTGTTTTAAATTGTTTATATTGCACGCTGCCCTGGGATTCAACAAGGAAGGCCGGGACAGAAATACTTTAATACATCAAAATAAATGGTCAGTGAAGGCTGGGTGGAGGAAGCAGCAGTGAAGACAAGGGAAGGGTGGTGACTTTTTTCTGCTTCTGCCACCTGTCAAGACAGTTCATGACCAGTGAAGGTTCAGCAAAGCCAGGTGGAGAACTGAGTCACCGTCCACTTCCTCGTCTGTGCCACCGCCTCTTCCACAACCCGGCATAGTGCTGTATCCACTGCTCAACATGGTTAATGAAGACCCAGTGAGGCCGTCACTGTCCTCCCCTTTGCCTTCTCTGCCCCTGCATTCTCCAGCTATCCCAGCTGAGCCTTCACTGACCAAGGCAAGCGGCAGTGCCCCTTGCCACTCATGCAGTGGAGGTGCTGGGGGCACCAATCCAATCTCAAGCTGCCACCCCAGTAGGGCAACTGGGTAGTGGTGGTGGAACAAGCGCCAGTGCTTAGGCAGGGCTTGGAGGGAGAGGGACAAGGAAATGGGGGCAGCATATACAAACCCACAACAGAAACAGAACAGGTCTGGCGGTTGCTTCAGTGGGAGCCACTGTGCCTAGGAGAGGAGAAGGATGGTGGTCCTAGTTTCCCACAAATTTTTCTAATTCTCTTGTCACACCATCCAATTTGAAAGTGAATCCCACTTAGACTTTCTTTTCCTCTGTGCTGAACCTCCACCCCTACGTTCCACCATCCACATGCCAAGGAGGCACCTGGCATCGAGATGGCCTCACCAGGTTACCGTGCCTCTCAGCCTCTTGTTGCTTCAGCAGAAATGCCTCGGCCAGGGCCACCGCCTGGGAGCAGGTCTCTGGGCCACATTCCCTCACCCAGCGCTGGGTATCTGATGGCAGGACCATGAGGAACTGCTCCAGGATGAGCAGCTCCAGGATCTGCTCCTTGGTATGCCTCTCGACCTCCAGCCACCGCCGGCAGAGTCGCTGGAGCTGGTCGTACGTGGCTCTTGGCCCCTTGGCCTCCAGGTAGCAGAAGCGTCGGAAGTGCTGGCGGCTCTTCTCCCTGTTGAGGGCATCTCTTCGCAAGAGGGCCACCTTCACCTTCCCATAATCCTCTTTCTCTCCAGCTTCCATCATCTGGAAGGTCATCTCAGCCTCGCCGCTAAGGGCTGGCAATAGCCGAGCCACCCACTCCTCCCTGGGCCACCGACAGGCTTTGGCCACTTGCTCAAAGGAGTCCAGGAAAGCCTTTGTGTCTCCCCATGGAGCGGCCTCCTCCGGGATCTCCTGCTCCAACGGAGGGGATCCCACTATCCTGAGGAACTCCTGCCACTGGGTTTCCCAATGGGAGGCCTGACCATCTTCTGGTTCCTCCTTCACCTGAGTTGTGGTCACTCTGGCAGAGGACGCTTCACCACTCTCAGCATGAATTGCTTGAGGGAGCCTATGGTCACCCTCCATCTTGGCCTTGTCTTCTCCAGTGGCCCAGAGGACAGGAGGGGCTTCCTTTCTTCCTTCTGAGACTCTCACTTGTGAATGGCCTGCAGAGACTCGCTCCTCCATTTTCATCCTTGGTTGCCTTTGCAAATGCAGATCTTCTGCCTCAAAATGGCCAAAAAAACCCCCACCCCTTCTTTTGGAATAATACGGGAGCGATCTGGTCAGCCTTCCTGATCTTCTCCCTAGAAATAGAGATGAAAACAGGGGGAAACGGAAACATGGAATTAGCAACAAAACATTGGCCATGTTATTCTAGAACTGCTGATGTTTCTTCTTACACCTGTTAGCACTTCATGAAGTCATTCTATAAATTATATGGTATTTTCCATGGAAAGCATGAAGTGATAGACTATTGTGCAAAATCATCATCATCATCTGTTTCCCAATACCTTGCAGGCGTCACCATTTTGTGCTGTTTTCATAGAATCCTAGAGCTGTAAGAACTCCCGAGGGCCACCCAGTCCAACCCCCTTCTGCCTTGCAGGAATTCACAATCAAAGCACTCCCAATATATTTTATTTATTTATTTACTGGATGGTCATCCAGCCTCTGTTTAAAAAGCTCCAAAGAGGTTTGGCCAAGGTGGGACAAACAAGTTGGTGAAAGGTAAGGAAACCACTAAACCCTCTAAGGAGAGGCTTAGGAAGCTGGATATGTTTAGCCTAGAGAAAAGATGGTTGGTAAGTGACATGATAGCCCTGTTTAAGTATTTGAAGGGTGTCATATTGAGGAGAGAGCAAGCTTGTTTTCTGCTGCTGCAGAGAACAGGACCCGGAACAATGGATGCAAGCTCCAGGAAAAGAGACTCCAACATTAGGAGGAACCTCCTGACAGTAAGAACTGTTCTACACTGGAAGACACTGCCTCAGAGTGTGGTGGAATCTCCTTCTTTGGAGGTTTTGGGCTTAAAAGGTGATATGATAGCGCTATTTAGGTATTTGAAGAGGTGTCACATTGAGGGTGGAGCAAGCTTGTTTTCTGCTGCTCCAGAGAACAGGACCCGGAACAATGGATACAAATTACAGGAAAAGAGATTCCACCTCAACATTAGGAAGAACTTCCTAACAGTAAGGGCTGTTCGACAGTGGAGAGTGGTGGAGTGTCCTTCTTTGGAGGTCTTTAAACAGAGGCTGGATGTCCATCTGTTGGGGATGCTTTGATGGAGAGTTCCTGCATGGCAGGGGTTGTCAATCCATCACTCTAAACAGAGGCTGGGTGGCCATCCATCACAGGGAATGTTTGGATGGTGTCTTCCTGCACAGCAGGGGAGAAAGGTGGGATAGAAATCAAATACACAAACAAAGAAACAAACAAACTCTAGTGAGATTTTCATACTTAGGGTCAATTCTAGAACCATTCCACAATTATCCCATTGCCAATACAGTAATGGGACAGTCATTGCCAATAATGGGATAATTGTGGGATGCTTCTGGAATTGACCCTAGTAGTGTGATAATCTCTATGATCCTTGAACCTTCTCCACCCGATAGGTCCAAGAGGCCACCCACAGAGAGTGACCAGGTATATCCTCCTTTTCTAGGACACGGTCCTCCATCTCGGCTTTTGGTCCAAGAAGGATTCCAAAAGGCCCCCCATTCTGAGCAGTCCCAAGTAGCATGCATTGACAGTTATATGAATGAGTGAGTGTCTTTAGCTATTGTTTGGCCATGTCCTCCTTTTTAGTAAACCTGGAATGCCCTACATTTTTGCAGTGCCCCATCCATCCTCCTTTGCAGTTAGGCCACCTGTGGCCACCCTGGACCTCACCCCACCTTTTGCAAAGCCCCCCAGAAGAATGGGAAAATGAAGAGGGGAGGCAGAGAAGGGGCATAAAGGAGAGGGGGGTCAGGGGATGATGCTGGGTCTCCTTCTTTCCCTTGTTGCAGCAAAGGGCAGCCCCTTCCTCCACTCACCCTTCCCTTCTGCTCTTCTTGCAGCTCCAGCTGCTGGGCAGGAAAACAAAAGCAGCCCTTTCTTTTGCTTTTGCTTTGCAATTGCAGCAGAGCCTCCACTCTTCTGCCTAGAGATAGGAACTGGAAGAGGGGGAGAAAAAGGCCAGATTGGGATGATGATGATGATGCTCAGGTGGAGAGCTTTCCTTTGGACTCTTCCCCCAGGCTTTCTTTCCTGTTTCTGGGGCAGAAAAGCCAAACCTTTTCTTCTTCTTCTTCTTCTTTGCACCTTTAAGGTCTCCCCTTTCCTCTGCAGCTTGTGTTGAAACAATTGTGTATACTGAACCATCAGGAAGCAAAGGTGTCAAACCACCCCCATGGACAATTTTGGAATATTTGCAGCCGCATCATCCTGGAGAAAGGACCAAATCTAATCAAGAAATTATGTTTCCAATACACCTTATACACATAGCCTAAGGGTAATTTACACACAATGTTTTAAATAATGTTGTGCATCAAACAAAATTTGTGTACACTGAACCATCAGAAAGCAAAGGGGTCACTGTCTCAGCCACCCGGGTGGATCAATGTTGGATTTTGGACAATTTTGGAATTCCAGATAAGGGACACTGAACATGTACAAATATTTTCTTGCCAGAACAGGTATTAATAATACAGCTATATCTATTAATATGTCCCTGAGCATTGCTTCTTTAAGCAGAAGATTTGATACCAGAGGCAGAAATAAATAACACAAGAAATAGGGACAACTTCCCATACACAAAGAAGGAGCAATTCATCATGTTTCTGCAAACGTGTTATTATTATAAACAAAAGCAGGGTTAGAAACTTTGCTTAAGTAGATGTAATAAAGCCGCTCCAGTTGTTTTTGTAACAGAGAAGCAGCGTATAAATCTAATTAAAAAGATTGTATGTACAGCACTGTGTAAGTGTACAGCACTATATAAATAAAGGTTTATTATTATTATTATTATTATTATTAGAAATAATACATTTTGACACCTCTTTAAGCTCTGTAGTTTCCAACCAATGGTATCCTGGGATCTGTAATTTATATAAATTAACATTTATATAAATTTATTTATATTTATTTTATTTTTTTATTTAAATAATTTATTTGCATCCCACTGGGGCTCAGGATGGCTTATGAAACTGGAAATAAAATTAGATACATATGTGTGTGTATCTGTAAACACATATAAAATGTTATTTTTCGGGTGTAATGAAGCTCCCTGTAGAATTCAAAATAAATTAAAGCCCATCCATTAGAAGACAAAATAGTTTATTATTATTATTATTATTATTATTATTATTATTATTATTTTTTTTTTTAAGGCAACCAAAAAAACAAATGAACAAACTGGAGTCCAAACTGAACCCAGAAGCTACTGCGGCATGTGAGTCTATAATATTTTCCCTGTAAAAGTCTGTGTGCTCACCTAATTTTTTAGGTCTCGGTTGGCCTCTCTAGCCATCAGCAGCACTCTATGACTTTAACCCTTTAGAAACTGCAGCCCTCTCTTGCTCTTCTCTCAGAGGCTTTTGGATATACCTCTATCCCAGCAAAGTCAGCCTCATCCATCCTCAGTTTTGGGCTTGTTTGGGGTTCAGGGCACCCCAAAAGTGATGCAATAATATATAAAGCATAATAATTAATACTTTCTGTACTAGTTCTACTTCCAGCAGAAATAAATCTCTTAATGTTGATGTGGAATTATTATTATTATTATTATTATTATTATTATTTGTTTGTTTATTTTTGTATCCCACTCTTTCCCCAGAACTGGGACTCAGAGCAGCTTCATGATGTTAAAAAGCAGTACAATTAAAAACATGAAAAAGTACATTGAAAAGGAATTAAATTATTACAATATTAAAATAGATAGTTATTAAAAGAATAAAACATGTTTTAGAAAGATAAAACTATCTCTCTCTCTCTAAACTGTATCATTTTATTATTATTATTATTATTATTTTTTAAATGGTACAATATCCCAGCCTCCGCTTATAACTACTGTATTCCTCAAAAGCCCGTGTGAACAGGTAGGTCTTAACCGTGCACTTTTCCTATAGTTTGCATCCATTGATCCGTCTCCGGAGCAGCAGAAAACAAGCTTGCTCCATCCTCAGTATGACACCCTTTCAAATATTTTTATACTTTTTAAAAATTTTAATTTAATTTTTAAACAGAGACTGGATGGCCATCTGTCAGGGATGCTTTGACTGTGAGTTCCTGCATGGCAGAATGGGGTTGGACTGGATGGCCCTTTTTGGGGTCTCTCCCAACTCTAGGATTTTATGACTTAAACAAGAATCATAGAATCATAGAATCATAGAAATTTAGAGTTGGAAGAGACCCCAAGGGCCATCCAGTCCAACCCCCTGCCATGCAGGAACTCCCAATCAAAGCATCCCTGACAGATGGCCATCCAGCCTCTGCTTAAAGACCCCTAAGGAAGGAGACTCCACCACACTCCGAGGGAGTGTGTTCCACTGTCGAACAGCCCTTACTGTCAGGAAGTTCCTCCTAATGTTGAGGTGGAATCTCTTTTCCTGCAGTTTGCATCCATTGTTCCACGTTCTGGTCTCTGCAGCAGCAGAAAACAAGCTTGCTCCCTCCTCAATATGACATCCTTTCAAATATTTAAACAGGGCTATCATATCACCTCTTAACCTTCTCTTCTCCAGGCTGAACATCCCCAGTTCCCTAAGGCGTTCCTCATAGGGCATGGTTTCTAGACCCTTCACCATCTTAGTTGCCCTCCTTTGGACCTGCTCCAGTTTCTCCACATCCTTTTTGAATTGTGGTGCCCAGAACTGGACACAGTATTCCAGGTGGGGCCTGACCAAAGCAGAATAGAGTGACACTATTACTTCCCTTGATCTAGACACTATACTTCTATTGATGCAGCCTAAAATTGCATTGGCCTTTTTAGCTGCCACATCGCACTGCTGACTCATGTTCAACTTGGGGTCTACTTGGACTCCTAGATCCCTTTCACATGTGGTCTCATTCAGCCAGGTGTCCCCCATCCTATATCTGTGCATTTCATTTTTCCGCCCTATGTGTAGGACCTTACATTTCTCTGTGTTAAATTTCATTTTGTTAGCTTTGGCCCAGCTTTCTAGTCTATTCAGGTCATTTTGAATTTTGATCCTGTCCTTTGGGGTATTAGCTACTCCTCCCAATTTCGTGTCATCAGCAAATTTGATAACTAGGCTCTCGATACTGTCATCCAAGTCATTAATAAAGATGTTGAATAGCACTGGGCCCAGGACAGAACCCTATGGGACCCCACTGGTCACTTCTTTCCAGGATGAAAAGGAGCCATTGTTGAGCACCCTTTGGGTTCGGTCAGTCAACCAGTTACAAATCCATGTAACGGTTACCTTGTCTATCCCACATTTTGCAAGCTTGTTTGCAAGAATGTCATGGGGAACCTTGTCAAAGGCCTTACTGAAGTCAAGATATACTATATCCACAGCATTCCCTTCATCTACCAAGCTAGTAATTTTATCAAAAAAAGAGATCAGATTTGTCTGGCATGACTTGTTTCTCTGAAACCCATGTTGGCTTTTTGGCTCTGCTTTTCCTCAGACTAAACATCCACAGCTCCCTGAGCCTCTCCTCAAAGGACTTGGATGTTCCCAGACCTTTCAGCCTTTTGGTCCTACTCCAGCTTGTCCACATCCTTCCTGAACTGTGGTGACCAGGACTGGGCAGCTTTCCAGGAGAGGTCTGACTAAAGCAGAATACAAGGGTACTATTGCTATTACTCCCCTTGATCTAGACACTATACTTCTATTGATGCAGCATAGAATTGCATTGGCTTTTTAGCAGCCTCATCACACTGTTGGCTTACGTTCAACTTCTGGTCTACCAGGAGGACTCCTAGATCCCTTTCACAGGTCCTGCCAGTCCCTGGAAGACTCCAGCGTTGGTCATAAAAAAGAAATCTGGTCAATGGAGTTATTACATTACCTAAGAGCCATAAATGAGTGTATTCAACCTATGGGGCCATTACAATGTGGATCACCAAATCCCAATTCCACATGACTTTCAGGTTTTGATTATTGACTTGAAAGATTGGTGGTGGTTTTTTTACAATCCCATTATATCGATCCGATAAGGAAAAGTTTGCATTTACAGTGCCAGTCTATAATAATGCACACCCCACATCATACTCTTAAAAACAATCTTGACCAAACAAAAAGAAAAAGGAGGAGACGGTGATAGGTCTGGACCGAATAACAGGCAAACTGTAGACAAGGCTTTAGCAGTGGCCAATTTTATTTGGAATAATTTAATAGTGCTATCAGATAATTTATTTCCCATACAGAAACATTTTTCATCGCACGTGCCACTCCCGCGACCCTTGGTGTGGTATAAACAACAACCAGATCCCGCTTGGTACGGACCTGTCCCATTAAATACCTGGGATCGTGGATATGTTAATGTTAATATCAATCATTAATTGCTTGTTGGCTGTGCTTATTGAACCGGCTCAGGCTAATTTGTCACCTAGACAGGACAATATGTTTTCACAAAGAAAGTTGAACTTGTGGGAAACTATAGCTAATGTAAATCAACATTCAGACTTTTGTTTGTCCAAAGATATGCATGGAAGAGATTTGATGAGTTCATGATTAATTCCAGTATGTAGTGAGATCCAGGATATAAAAGGGATGACTATGTTTTCGGATTTTAATAAAACCATTTCTTATAGAGACAAGCCATCAGTTATGCATTTGCCTTTCATACACCTCAAGTAGCTCAGCAAAATATTTCTTACTGGGCAAAAGTAGTAAATTGTACAACAGAAAAGGTGCCTACAGGCTGCTTTCGCCCATATGGCAAATCATTTAATTGTAGAAACATGATGGACATTTATTTTAACTATGCTTATGTTATGCTCCCATTAGGATGGTCTCTCTCTCTCTCTCTCTTGCTTTTCTTCGCTAACGAAGATTCAGGAAGGACTCATCCTACACTTTCTACAAGTGCACTCAGGGACTAAAAAGGCCGATCCGAGATTTTACCTGTAATCAACAAATGCTTAGTTATATTCCTGCCAATCTTACCTCTCAAACATCATGTTGCCTAAACAGGCTTGTTACAGCATTTCCTCAAAAGACTATAATGTCTGTTAGGACAAAACGTGCTACCTTAACACCTGATTGCAATAGTTAGCATTCATTTGTATAGCCCATCTGAATACTTGTCCCTATTACTTTCTTTAATAGGCCTTCCTAGCCTTGCAGTCCATACAGAAAATACATTAAACAAACTAGCCTGTTATCAAAAATATTAATGCTGCATCATCCACATTAGCTTTGTTAAATAATGAATAAAAAGAGCAATGTGGTGTTATAGAGCAACAATTATTTGTTACCGATTCATAATTATGGATGTGACAAATTTAAAGGGATGTGCTGTTTTATCCTTAGTGATAATTCAAATACTATTAATGGAATAATTGCTCAGTTGAATAATTTGTCTACTCAGGTTCACCAAGATGTGGGTTTTTCTGGTTTGGGGGATATTATTACCTCTTGGCTGCCAAATATACAATGGCTTAAAAGGCTTGCTTTTTATGGAATTATATGTTTAGGAATTATGATTACGGTCTGTTGTTTTTTACAATATATACCTTCATTGTTCTCAACTTTCATGGCATGTTGCCGAGCTTCTTAATCTCCCAGCCCCAGCCGACCACCCATGTTAAAGCTATTGGCCATGGTTCAAAAAGAAAAAGGGGATATTTTCTGGAGACATGACCCATGCACACATGGGTGAACAGTCACAGAAAGTACATTGGGAGATGATATGTGCCGGCCGATATGCTGAGTAAAGTAAGAAGAAAGAAGTTTGTGTTGACCAACTTCTTACCAGGATGGAACAGACTTGCATATATCATATGCAATTATATAATGATGATTATACAATAGATATTAACTATATCCAAAGCTGATAATAAACAATGTGGTAGCCCAGTGATTGACATGTTTATCTATTATTAATCTGTATGAATAAAGGACCCTGGAGATTCATCTTCAGAGCTCATTGCACCATGCTATGACTCTCTGTCATTTTGTTCCCTTCAATGGCGGATCTCTTCCAGCAGGTCATTCCATAATTTAAGCAGCAACTGAAAAGTTCCTCTGGGAAGTCACCACCAGCCTGGTTTTCTTTGGCTGGGGTAGGTTCCTCCCTGAGGACCTGAGTGCGCAGGAAGGATTGTATGGGAAGAGGCATTCCCCAAAGTATACTAGACCCAAGCCATGTAAGGCTTTATAGGTAATAACCTTGTACTGAGCCCGGAAGCCAATGAAGAGATTTCAATACTGTATAGGTGTAATAGGGTCGAATTTAGCTTTACCAACGACCAACCTGGCTGCCATATTCTGAATCAGTAGCAGCTTCCAAATGTGGCACAAGGGTTGCCCCATGTAGAGCACATTACAGAAGTCAAGATGAGAGGTTACCAGTGAATGTACAACTGTTTCTAGGTCCCTCTGCTTGAGTATCCATGGATTTTGTTATCCACGGGGGCTCCTGGAACCAAACCCCAGCCTATAACAAGGGCCCACTGTAATGCAGTTGAACACTGCTTTAACTGCCACAGGGCCATCCTACAAAATCTTGGGATTTGCAGTTTGGTGAGGCACCAGCATCCTTAGTCCATAGAAAGCTAAAGACCTTGGAAAATGACAAATTCCAGAATTCCATAGGCTGTAGCTACAGCAATTAAAGTGATGTCAAGCTGCATTATTTCTACAGTGTAAATGCACGCCAAAACCAAATAACTATGGAGAGCTCTCACTCTAAATCAGGAGTGGGAATCACACAGCTCTCTCCATGTTACTAGACCACAACTGCTAGTGTGCCTAACTAGAACTGATGGGATTTGCAGTCATGCTGGCTGCAACCCCCCTCTTAAGTGGAGCATTTTAAACTGTCCTGTGGGATTGGAGGTTTGTTTCTCTTTTATTCTACTTGCAGTAAATATAATAAATCTTCTCAGGCAAAACTTCCTTCTAGTCTGTTCCATGGTCTTGTTTTTGCTCTAAGCACATTGATAAGGGGAAATATTTTGAGAAGGGAGGCAGGACTAGAAAATCCTTTTGAGGTAAAATCTACTGTGTAGGAAGAATGAAACTATCAAATCCCCTTATGAGACAAGGGCCCCCTTGTAAGACGTCCAAATACTGTCCAAGTTCAAATGGCAGCATCCCTTAGTATGGACTGTGACTAGGGGCCAAAATCTGAAGGGCCACATGATCCCCAGTGTTTGTATGTAACTTCAAGTTACCTGTCAATTTATGGCATCCTATGTCTTAGGCAATGAATTCTCAGAGGTGGCTTTGCCAGTTCCCTCCTCTAAAATATAGCCTGCAGCACCTGGAATTCACTGGCAGTCTTCCATCAAAATACTGAGCAGAACTGAGACTCTGCTTAGCTTCCAAGATCAGGTGGGATCTGATGGCTTTCAGGTATCCTGTTAAAAGGGAAGTTTACTAAAAATCACTATGCATAAATATACTTGCTACTCTTATACTTATACTTATGCAATATACTTGCATAAATCCACTGGTGAAGTACAACCGAATGTAAATGTGGAACTGTAATCATCACCACTTTATCTCTATAAAACTTGCTGTAAATCAGCTGAAGGGCTTTTCTTCTTCCATCAAGAAAGATGTACTGTGAAAAAGGCTGAAATCTGTCACACACACCACTTGAGGGTCTAAGCAAGTATTTAAACTGGAATGTAAAAATGGCTAAGGCAAGTCAACCCACCTATCAGCTTTTCCCTTGCTTGTGGCAACCATGTTCTTCATAGTTTGCCCAATGAGGAAACATCTGCCACTTAAAATACCTCTGCAAGTGCTCCACACTGAATTGGCCACAGGCGAGGGTAAACAGTCCCCCCCCCCCAAAAGAAAAAATGGAAATGGGATTCTGTCCCTTGCTGAAGCACATTAAATCGCTCCTGTTCATTTTCCTTGCCAAGAAAATGGCCCATATTATAGCAAGTTTTTTTTTTACCCAAATAAAGCCTATCTAGAGATTAGACAATCACCCATGATTATTAGGCCTACCTGGATTTAAGCAGTCAAGAGGAAAGTGTGTACTCCCACAATAACATGACAGGTGTTGAGAATCCAAACTTCTCACACACCATCCCCTCCCAGACCAATATCTCCAACTCTACTGATAGAACACCTGTCTTTAATTTGTAAGCCACTTTTATCCCAGACTGGGACAACATGTTGTTGAATGCTGCTTACATAAATAATTAATGTGAGGAATTACTAGCAATTAGCAAGTGCGCTAGAATCAGAAATCTGTTGGGGGGAGGAACGACGCAAGGAACAAGAAGCTATTTTTAGATGCAGCCAGTAAAGGTCCAGCATTTTTGGAAGAGAAGCCACCTGCCAATGCTCAGTGCTGGACCAAAGTGCTTGACATTTGAGGTGGATGCTAAAGGAGAGGGGGGAAATTTGTTTTTGTGTAAGGGCAAAGCCCAATACAATTAAAAGCCATTAATTAGATCCAATCTTTAACCATTCTATTGTTTATTGGGGCCAAGAAACATGCACAGTCTCTGGATCCTGCAAGAGGCAGAGAGGCACCAGTCTTCTCAAATGACAGATCTAGCTGGTAGATCTGCCTGAGTAGGCAAGAGTTACAATAGTTTTGATGCAGAGCAAAGTTACACCAGATGTCTGCACATTGAGAGTCAAGACTGAAGCAGAAGTCAAGGACAGCACAATGATAATGTTGACTTACTCTGTATCAGAGAATAGCACCTGAAACAATGGATTCAGCTACAGTGGAATATGTCGCCGCGGAGAATGGTGATGTCTCCTTTTTTGGAAGTTTTAAAAGAGAGGCTGGATTGGATTATGACTTGCTTCAGGACAGAACAGGGTTGCACTGGATAAGGGCTCTCTTTCAGCTGTAAGATTCTATTATTCATTTTGTCTTTTTAAAGCTCTCTTCAGCTTTAACACTAAATTTAACTGTTGTTGTTCTGTGCCTTCAAGTCATTTCTGACTTATGGTGACCATAAGGTAACCCCACCATGGGTTTTTTTGGGGGGAGGGGGGGAACTTTCTTTAGAGGGAGTTTGCCATTGCCATCCTCTGAGGCTGAGAGAGTGTGACTTGCCAAGGCCACCTACTGAGTTTCCTTGGCCAAGCCAGGATTTGAACCCTGGTCTCCTACAGCAATAATACTCCTATGCAAAAACCACTATGCCACACTGCTACATTTAATACCTATAATACCTATATATTTTGAGACTATTCAGCTCTCAAGAACCAGCATGGCATAGTGGTTTCAGAGTAGGATTATAGCTCTGGAAATTGGGGTTCAATTACCTGCTAAGTCATGGAGACCCACTGTGTGACTTTAGGCAAGTCACACCCTCTCAGCCCCAGAAACTTCCATGACAGGGTCACCATGAACTGGAGATGACCTGAATGCACACAACAAATGCAACTCTCTAGGATTCTTGTCAAATTAAAAAGAGCAATTATTGGATTTGAAACCATGTTAAACAAAACCATGTTTTCGTATTTATTTTGCATGTATACAACAGCATGTACAGCTAGAGATGTTCATCTGAAGAAATCCTCCAGGTCTGCCAGCTCCTTTACATGCCTCCATCAATCAGACGACTGTGTGCCACCTCCACAGGCTGGTCCTCCGTGGCCAAGGCTTGGCAGTTCTTTCTGCAGGCGACCATTCAATCCAACTGGAGAAAAGGACAAAAAGCGTCAGTCTATTTTCCTAGGAGGTGAGGCCTTCCTTTCTCCTGCTGCACAACCTCTTGAAATGGCCTCACTAACTGGGGCTCCTCTGGCTCTGAGAATGTACTCTGGGGTGTTTGTGGAACAAACGTTAAGCCACGCTGCTGTTCAAAAAGGCTTTTATTTGTCCTGCTGACAGGTTTTGGGAAAACCCTTCTTCATGAGCTGATTCTTCTGTCTCTATTTTTCTGTAGCCAGAGTTTCTAGTGTTGAATTCAAAACAGAACCAGAAGAATCAGTTTGTGAAGAAGGGTTTTTCCTGGAATGCATCAGCAGGACAAATACAAGCCCCCTTCTAACAACAGCGCAGCTTAACAACACTTTGTTCTGCAAAAACACCTGAGTGCAGCTCTCATTTTCCTGCAAATCTGATTCATCCAGGGGATCTCAAAAGGCCTTTGAGACCAACCAACCGGATGCATGGAAAGCGCCTCCCTCCCGGTCCCTCCCCGTCCGGTACCTTGACGAATCCGATGTCCTTGGCGTACTGCCGGAAGCACTGCCGGCACATGTTGAGGCCGTACTTGCGGATGAGGCCGTGCCGGTTGGAGCACACGCGGCTGAGAGAGAGAGAGAGGGAGAGAGGGGATCAGAGGAGGACCAGGCCCTGCCCTTCCCCTCCCCTCCCGGAGCCCACGGTCCCTCAGAGAGAGCCCCGGACCCCTTCCTTCCTTCCTTCCCTCCCTTTCCCCTTCGGGAGCCCCCCCACAGGGTCCCTGGGAGGCCCACCAGGAGCGGGAGCCCTGCCCGAACTTCCGCGGGTGGCTCCAGTAGAGCTGCTGGTGCCCCATCGCCAGACAGAGACAGAGAGAGAGAGAAAGCGCTGCGCTCGCCTCGAAGACTCAGAGAGAAAGGAAGAAAGGTTGGAAGAGACCGCGCATGCGCAGAACGAGACGAGGCTCCACCCATTCGGCGCCACTGCGCATGCTCCTGACGGGGACGTCACGACCCAGGCCCCGCCCCTTCGCCCCAGGCCCCTCCTCCTCTTCCTAAGCCGGCTCTGGCAGAGGTGGGCGTGGATACAGCGCACTGTGTTCCGCCCCTGGCCCCGCCTCTTCCTCCTCCTGAGGCGCCTGGAGTGGGAGGAGGAGCAGAGGAAGGGGCGGTGGGCGTGTCTCCATCCCCTGCGCCCCGCCCCTTCCCCTCTCCCAGTGCGGGAGTGGGCGTGCCGGTGGGCGTGCCTCCTCCCGTGACGTCACCCTCCCTCTCCCCTTCTAGTCCTCTCCCGCTCCGCTCTCTCCCAGCCGGGCGTGGTGGCGCGCGCCTGTAATCCCGCGGCGGGGAGGCTGAGCGCCGGGCCGCCTTGAGCCGAGGAGTTCTGGGCCGGCGGGGGCTGTGCCGATCGGGTGTCCGCACTAAGTCCGGCGTCAATATGGGGAGCCCCGGGGAGCCGGGGGCCGCCAGGTTGCCTAAGGAGGGGTGAACCGGCCCAGGTCGGAGACGGAGCAGGTCAAAGCTCCCGCGCCGATCAGTAGTGGGACCGCGCCCGTGAATAGACCCGCCCCACCAGCCTCGGCGAAACAGCCGCACCGGCGCTCTATTTATTGGTATTAGTTTATTAGGAGTAGTATCTACAGTATAGCCTTTTTGGTAATCGGGGGCTCCAAAAGCGGAGTTTTCCTCCTTCCCCGCAGCGACTCCTGCTGGCCTCCGTGGGAACTGCAGGGAAAACCCCGGCATCTCCCCTCCGCCGCCACCAGAGGGCGAACGAGAGAGAGAGACTGGCTCTGATGAGCCCGCGGATGAGGGGGCCCTGGCTCTGATGGATCCGCGGATGAGGGGGAAGGAGGAGGAAGAGCAGGAGGAAAGGGGGACCCCTGCCTCCCCCCGGCCCCCCTCTTTAAACTGAAAGGGCCAGGCTCTGCTGGGAAGCAGCCTCCTCCAGAGTCAGAACCTGGAAATGGGGGGATTTGGGGGGGGAAGGGGGGATTCTGCAAAGGAGAACCAGGCCCCGCGGAATGTAGGACCTCCAGGGGGAAATGCAGGACAGGACCCACTCCAAGCACCACCCAAATAAGCCCAAATAAGCCATGCCCCAAATGGAGGACCCTTGCAGGAGAGAGGACTTGGAATGGAGGACGGGGCTGGCTGGCCCAAGCAAAGGCCCCTGGACCCACCAGGGCTGCCTCCTCTGGGACCCTGGGAGCTCTAGTTTCATGGGGCACTGGGCTGGAAGGAAGGAAGGGAGAAACCCTGGCCCTCTTCCTCCCACCTTCCTTCCTTGGCAGAGAGGAGGAAGAGGAAGAAGCCATAGGGTCCCCAAAGCCCCGGAGGAAGAGGCCCAGGGTGGCCCCTGACCTCCCTCCTGGTCCCTCGGCTGAGAGGGCCACGTTCTCCTGGAAGGCAACCCTCTTTCAAGACCCCCAGAGAAGAGGAGACCGGCCTGGCCCCTTCTCTTCTGCCCCAGAGGGTCAAGGGCTGTCACTTCTCGGAGGGAAGATTCTGGTTGACCAATAGAAGAACCTTCTGGGAATCAAGAGCGGTTCTGCAATGGACCCCATTCCTTTAGAGAGAGAGGCAGTGGGGTCCCCTTCTCCGGAGGTCTCCCCAAAAGAGGCCAAAGATCCGCCTGGAAGGGAGGCCTTGACCCTCCGTTGAGCCTGGGCTGGACTGGATGGGCTCCTGGGGCCCTTTCTGACTCTGGAGTTTATCACACGAAGGGGCTCAGGAGTTTATCCCGTGAATATCCTGGAAAAATCGTGTAATTACACATAACGGTTTCACATGACGTTGCACAAAACCTGCCATTGAGGTGGTCACAAGGAAGCATTAATGCACACCTATTTACTTTTGGCATTTCAGTGACAATGTATTTCTGTCTTTGTCCACCAAGGACCATCCTTACAACTGGGCTTGCCACTTCATTTCCATCCACAAAGGATTTTGGATTTGAATTGGCATTCTCGCGCAGTAATGGCCTATACGGCTCTGTCCCTGGCTTTCCACTCCAGCAAATGCATCTGAGGAAGTGGACCTGAGTCTAGGAAAGGCTCATGCTGCCAACCTCTTCCTTTCAGTGAGTCTCAAAGGGGCGGCAAGATCTCTCTGCAGATTGGCTCTTCTTATGTGGATGATGGAGAGCCTTGGCAAAGAGGAAAAGGCCAGAAGGTCCCCAGAATCCCTTGGAAGAATGAATCCCAGCAGCCACCCTCCGCTGCCAGGGATCAGGAAGGGGCCGCCGGAGGACTGGGAGGCCCATGGTGCACCCGACCTCCAGCAGCTCTTACCACCAGGAAGATCTTCCTCATGGTTAAGTGGGGTCCCTTTGCTTCTGGTTATGTTCAAAATACTTTGCAGATCCAGGGCCTTTGAGGGGGTTTGGGCAAGACGGGACTTTGGCCGCCTCTGGGCTGCCTTGTCCTCATTCTGGCTTTAAGCAGACAGCCCTGGCATAGGACACACTTATTGTTCAATGGCTCCACTTTAACTGTCACAGCTGCATCTTATGGGGATGATGGGAGTTGTATTCGGACAGGATGATCTGGATGGTCCCTCCCCATTTGCTGGGTTTGGGGGTGAAGGACCCTCATGGACGTATTAAAACTGCAAATAAAATGAACACCATTCTTTTTACCTAAGAGGACACCTCTCTAGGAATCTCCATGTCCTCCAGTGCAACTTTATGGTCAATATCTGCCAGAGGTAGATCCTAGAATTGTGCTGGAGGACCTACAAATCCTTGGAGAAGTGTCTTCTCTAGGAAGGTCTAGGTCCTCCAGCACAGCTCTATGGTCAACCTCCAGCAGAATTGTGCTGCAAGACTTAAATTCCTGGAAAGAACCTATTAACCAAAATTGCAAATAAAGCTGCAAAAGTCAAAACTGCAGATCTGGAGGGCAACTGTACATCATTCTTTGGAAACATTTTGAGTTGCTATTGAATATTTACCATGATATTGCAAAATAGGGGGGCAACAAATTAATCAAATTACATCATATATGTATATATACGCACATGCTTTGTGATTTGTACATAGATCTTGCAGCATCTTTGAGACTCACTGAAAGAAAGAAAGAAATGGGCAGCAGGAGCTTTCCTGGACTTCAGTCTCCTTCCTCAGAAGTCGTTCCGATCGCTTCTTAGCTAAGATCAAGCGTAGTACCTTTGAGATTAACTGAGGTCAAAAGTGAAGTCGAAGGCTTTCTCAACTGGAATCCGTATATTTTTGTGGGGTTTTAAAGCTTGCGGTTGTTTTTCTGGAAGAGTTTATTCCTGGCGTTTCACCAGCGTCTTCAGAGAGTGCCTTTGCTAAAGACACCAGCCACAGCTGCCGGTGAAACGTCAGGAATAAACTCTTCCAGAATACGGCCACGTATCCCGAAAACCCCACAAAAGATGATAGAGTAATAGAGGCGGAAGAGACCCCAAGGGCCACCCGGTCCAACCTGCTGCCATGCAGGAACTCCCAATCAAAGCACCCTCAACGGAGCTTTCATGGACTGGAGCCTCCTTTCTCCATGCATCTGAGGAAGTAGGTTCCACTCTACGAAAGCTCATACGACCAACTTCTTTGTTCCCTGAGCCTCAAAGGCGTTACGAGATCCCTTTGCGTATTGATTCCCCAGACTAACACGGCTGTGTCTTTCAATTCTGCATCTCAGAATCTCTATCATTGGCTTTCTTCTCAATCTGGTTCTTGCACGGAGACAGGGAATGCAATGGCTTGAACGATTATTATTATTTTAGTGCCCGGTTGTAGATCTTGACTCTTTGGGATCTTCTCTAGCTTTTTAATGGCTGCTCTTCCCAATCCTAGTCCCCTTCTGATTCCCTGACGACCTTCTTCCTTCTGATCGATATTTGAACCAAGATTTGGGAACTCTGTGGCTGTTTCAATGTTGTCGTTCTTTGCCATGAATGTTTGTAGACCTTCCATGGCTGTTGTTTTAGCGTTATGTCTGCCTTGGAAGTTTCCTCCTCGACGTTTCGGACCAAAATCCGTGCTTCCTCGTGTTCCATTTTACTTAATGGCGGCGTAGCTGCATGGACCTGCTGCCATGAAGGGAAAGGGGGCCTGCCATCTGCAGATGGTGGATCGCAAGGCTGCCAAGGCTATTACTATTACTATTATGATTGTGATTATTGACCTTTATTTATCTAGGGCTGTAAAGTTGCACAGTGCCGTGTAAATCAGTGCTATGATCCCACGGAGGGCCGACTGTACCCACAACGAGGACTCCAGCTACACAATAATATAAGGGTGGCCTACAGTGTTGTTGGGGCAGATTGTGCAGGAAGAAGGGAGTAAATGAGGCTGCGTCCACACTGCAGACATAATCTGGTTTGACTCCACTTTAACTGCCACAGCTCAATGCTAAGGGATTTTGGGAATGGTGGTTTTGGGAAACCTTTAGCCTTCTCTGTCTCAGAGAGAGAGAGAAAGAGAGAGAGAGAGAGAGACCTCTAGTTCAACAACAAACTACAAATCCCAGAATTCCATAGGACTGAGCCATGGCGGCTAAAGACTAGGCGTCCAATTGGAAGGGGGACTGCTATGTTCTCCTCCTCCACTAGAGGGCGATAGAGGGACCTCAAGGCCCTTCAGGTGAACCATAGACTTTATGGTAGAAAAACAGACAGCCTTAGAATCATGAAATTGGGAGAAGCCTCAAGGGCAAGTTCACAGACACTGATACCACAAAGAACCGTAGCCCTCCTTTGCGTTTCCTGTTTTAATCAGGAATAGCTTCTCCATTCCCCTGGAAAATGCAGAAGGCCTTCCTCGACGCCTCCATTTTGTGGCGGTTTGTATCGGACTCACAGCGACGCAGGCTCTTCTACCCTTTTACTAGCTCTGTGGCTCCCCTAGGCTTGGCGAGGGAGGGGTCCTTGCGCCTCTTTAGGGTGCCTACCTCATCCGCCTGTCCCGCTTTCCTTCAGGCTCCCCAGTCTCTCAGAGAGAGGAAAGGAAGCCACGACTGTGAAATAATAGCCCCCTTCGACGCCGCTTTAAAGGCTCAATGGTACGGAATCCTGGGATTTGTAGTTTGGGCTCTCTGACTGTCTCACAAAGGCTAAACGCCTCACAAAACTATTAATTCCAGGAATTCCATAGCATTTAGTGCCCTGACGGTTAAACTGGTGTCAAACTGGATTGTTTTGATTATAGGAAAGAAATGGAGAAGAAGAAAAGGGGTGAATCGAGTGTTCCTCAGGCAATGAGGTAGACAGCCCCAACGGCCTCTGGCTGAGAAGGGCCTCCAGGCCTTTTGGACTTCAACTCCCAGAAGCCTCAGCCAGCTGGGCTAATGGCCAGGGATGCTGGGAAATGGAGTCCGAAAAAGCCTGCAAGAGGAGCCAAAGTTTTTGAGCACTATTGGTTTAAACTCTTGGTGCTGTGGCTCCCAGCCATTTAATACCCAAATGTGAACCTCTTGTCTTAAGGGGACTCTCTCTTGGTAGGTTTCTTCAGAGGAGCTTCTGCCATGGCCTTCCCCTGAGGCTGAGAGAGTGTGACCATCCCAAGGTCTCCCAGTGGGTCATCATGGCTGAACTGGAATCCAACCCTGGGCTTTAACTGTGGGTTCAAATTATGGTCCTTGTCTCTCATGTATGTAAGGGGAGTCTCTTCTGGGTTCTCTTGGCAAAGTTTGTTCAGAGGAGGTTCTGCCATGGCCTGCCCCTGAGGCTGAGAGAGTGTGACCATCCCAAGGTCTCCCAGTGGGTCAACATGGCTGGAATCCAACCCTGGGCTTTAACTGTGGGTTTAAATTATGGTTCCTATCTCTCATGTATGTAAGGGGAGTCTCTTCTGGGTTCTCTTGGCAAAGTTTGTTCAGAGGAGCTTCTGCCATGGCCTGCCCCTGAGGCTGAGAGAGTGTGACCTTCCCAAGGAAACCCAGTGGGTCAATATGGCTGAACTGGGAATCCAACCCTGAGCTTTAACTGTGGGTTTACATTATGGTCCTTGCTTCTGATGTATGGCCACTGTAAGGAGAGTCTCTTCTTGGCAAGGTTTGTTCAGAGGAGCTTCTGCCATGGCCTTCCCCTGAGGCTGAGAGAGTGTGACTTGCCCAAGTGGGTTTCCAGGGCCAAGCTGGGGATCGGATCCTGGCTGGCACCAACCGGGCTCCAAATGCCATGCGAGGAAGAGGCTCCTAATAAGTGGCAGTGGCTGGCACTAAGCTCCCATTTTGCAAAACTCTCCTTCAAGAGACTGGCCGTCCTTTTGAGCAGTCCGGGCCTCTCCTTCCTGAAATGCATCTGGAAGTCCCACAAAGGCTGCATCCACACGGGAGAAATAACCCGGTTTGGCACCGCTTTAAGGATCCTGGCTCATGGCTGTGGAATTCCAGGAGTTAAAGTATTTTGTGGGGTCCAGAGTGGAGCTCTGCTTTGCTCTGGGCCCACAACAAACTCCAACTCCCAGAATTCCACAGCCTTTAGCCAGGATCCTTAAAGCGGTCCTAAAATGGGTTATGTCTCCAGTGTGGATGCAGCCTAAGTTTAACAGATTGTCCTGCAAGAGCAACAGTCCATTACAAGGAAAGGTGGAAAGACCGACCTAGAGCCCCAGGAATAACATCTTTCTTTCATCCCCCCAAAATTTAGAAGTCTTTTAAACTAGGAAGGTTGTCATTAACTGTGATGAGCAATCCATCTATGATACCTTTGTTGGCCAACCGAAATACACAATATATGTGTTGCAAGCTTTCAGAGCTCCATGGGCTTCTTCATCAGGCAAGATGTTACAAACCAAACAGGAGAGAAAAGCAACTGGAGATCTCAGTCAGATGCCTCCATGTTGGCTGGATAAAGGTGATGCGTACTATAGGGTTTCTTGAAAACGCACCGTATCTTTTGCCTGGCCCCCTCCCTCTCTCCTGCAGGCCTGGTCAAGATGGCCCTCTTGAGGGGAGGCTTTCTCCTGGCCTTCCCCAGCCATATCAATGGAGGGCAAGGACAAAGGCAGTGCCAGCACTCCCACCCACCACCCTTCGGCCGCCAGGCTCACGTGTGGCAAGGCCCAGATTCGGCTGGTCCTTCGGCACGTGAGACTAAAGGTGTTTGGGGATGGGTTTGAAGATTGTGGTGGGACGAGGGTGGTGTGCCAGGAAGCAATCTCTGTTTGCAAGGGGATGCTTTGATGAATGAATGAATAAGTTTATTACGGTCAAAGACCAGTATCAATATTAAATAATACATTAAAAGTGAAATAATACACACAATGGAGATTTTTGATTTAAACCAATGAAATAATAATAAAAAGGTAGTAATAATAAAAAATAATAAAATAAATACCCCACTTCTTTATGTGGCCGGGGCCTGTTCTGGGAAGGCCTGCTGCCGAAAGAGACCTGCCGGATATTAGATGGATCTCGACCGGCAGGTCATTCCATAGAGTGGGAGGAACCGCAGAAAATGTCCTCTGGGAGTCACAAATAATCATCTAGTTCTCACTGGTTGTAATCAATTCCTCCCAGCGGATCTGAGTGTACGGGGCAGGTGAAAATCAAATAGTAAAATTTGAAATATTACATTTCAATTTTGGTGTAAATTTGATACTAAAAATAGAATAAAAATTAGATAATAAGACAATAAAAGCAAATATAAACACAATTAAGTAAAATTAACAAAATATTAACAGACATGTCCCCAGTATAATCAACTAGCTTCAGTTGATTTTACTTTTCCTATAAGTAATTGCAGATGTACAAAATTGTGTCACTTTATAGGTTATATGTGAGTTTAGAGTCTGATAGTAAATGTTTTAAATAAAAAGCTGTTTGCTTTGATGGGATGCAGAGGTCTCAGGTTGCTCCTTTCTGCTTAGGCTACACAGTGAGCAGTTACAGCGATGGTGCTGACCAAAACACTGGAGGAGGATGACATTCTCTATTTGATAAAGGTAAGGGAGGGCTCCTGGGTTTCCTATTGAATGGGGTGGTTGGGAGGGGGGCAGTTCTTCTCCCGCAGACCCTTTGGGGCAACGGAAGGGTGCTCTACACATGGTGTGTGTGAGAGGAGAGGCAGAGGCTGGTTCTTCTCCGGGGACACAGGAGGTGGCACCTTGTGGAAATCCTGACCTACTCTACATCGCCCATGCCATGCAGGCTTACCAGTTTTCCAACAGCGTCCTACTTGGTCACCTGTGGGCCTGTTTCCTACTCCAGTTTTCCAGGAGATGGAGTCGCATCCAGATCTCAGCATGGTGCCCTTTGCTAGAATATAAGAATCCTATTGCTAGAATCCTAAGAAGAAGTGAAGAGAGGATTTGTGGTGGCAGAGTCAACCCAGGTAAAGTGATTGGTGGAGGGAGGAGGAAGTGGGGGTCCTCCTGTGGGGTGTTCCCACATATGGCTTTGCAAAACAGCAGGCGTGGATGTGGCCAGCACAGCCGCTGCAGGGTGGTGGAGTGAGGCTGGCCAGGAACCCCACAGGGACTTCGGCTCTTGCCAAGGGAGGGAAGAACAAGGGCTGGGCCTGGTGGAGAAACCAGTCTAAGGACCCTCCTTCCTTGTGCCATCTTCTCCCTCCACAGGCTATCAAGATCAGGAGCAAAGAAGCTTTCTCCTAAAGAGGAGGAGGAGGAGGAGGAGGAGGAGGAGGAGGAGGAGGAGGAGGAGGAGGGTGACACCCATGAAGGTGAGAGTCCTTTGACCCCACATCCCTTCTGGGACCCCCACCACCTGGAGTAGAGCATCTCCTCACCCTCACCATATATGCATCTCCAGCTGCCCAAAGGGACCCCTTGGGTTGGGCCAGGCAGAGGTGGCCATGAGGCTGCTCTTCCACTTGGAGGGGCTTCGTTGTCCCTTCTGGAAGTCCCCCAGCCTATCCTCCTTCATCAACCCATTCATTCATTCCCCTACTCTCACATTTGGGAAGGGACAGGCAGAATGCAACTCTTTGCTGGGGGCCATTATTTATGGCTAAATTCTGACAGAGTGTTAGCTATCCCATCTCTTCTGGAAGGTTATCCCACAATTGTTGGGCGGCTGAAGGAAATGTCCTCTGGCCAACAGTTGCCAAGTGCCAACCTAGCCCTGGCTGACTGGTGTTAATGTCCATCAGAGGACCTGAGCATACGGGGACATGGGAGGAGGTGATCATGTAGGTAACCTGGACCCAACGCATGTAGGCCTTTAAAGGGAATAATAGCAATGTACTAAGTGGTTTACAAGGTGTCAACTAATTGCCACCAACAAACTGGGTACTCATTTTAGCAACCTACAGAAGGATTCCAGGCTGAGTTGACCCGGAGCCCCTGGGATCTAACTCACAACTTTGTGGTTTGTAAGTGAATGACTACAGTATAAGCATTTAACCACTGCATCATCCGGGCTTCTTAATAACCAATAACCAATATATTGTATTTACCGCCCTAAACTGTGTTGGCAGAAAAAGTTAAGGGAAAATGCCAAAAACCCCAAAACACTGACACCTGGGTCTTGTCAATTTAAATCTAATTGCCTCCAAACAGTTTGAAAAGAAAGTTTCCTTAGATCAGGAAAATGCCAGTAAATTGGCTGCAGTGTTGCAGCAAATCCCAGCTCAGAATGTAAAACTACAGAGTGCTAGAGAGTGCTAGATTCTATTCTCCACTGACATCAGAGCTTTCAGCTGACACTGGGATCAATTTCCTGTTTCCTTTATATAATTATTTATTTTTTATTTCTTCCCAGGTGGAATTCTGATAGCCAGGGAAGTCTACACCCAGCATTTTAAACCCTGGTTGGCAGTGATGTAGACTTGAGTGGATTGACTTGGAGTCTAATTGGATTCAAGTTGCTTCAGTGACTTGACTTGGTCTCAACTTGGCAATAAATGAGGCATGGACTTGACTTGATGCGACTTGTAACTTGTATAATTTTAGTGTCCGACTTCCTGGCGGCATTCACTTTGAGCAGCAGGCAAGACCTGTCCCCAGAATGTGGGGCATTTTTCTTGGAGGAGAACAGCAAATGCTTTAGGCCAGTGGTCCCCAAACTCTGCTCTATAAGGGATTTTGGACTTCAGCTCCCAGAATCCCAGACTACTGGCCAACATGGCTGAGGCTTCTGGAAGCTGAAGTCCCAGATCTCTTAATCCGATTGCTTTGCAGAGGGGCAGGTTAGAAATAAAATTTATTATTATTATTATTAGGCACAGTTTGGGGCAACGGACTTGAGGTGGAAAGATCCTATGAAGCTTTTTAAAAGCTCAATAAATTTGCTGTTCTCCTCCAAGAAATGCACCTTGCCACCTTTTTTTCTGTTAAAAGTTGGCTCCCAGACTTCAGACTTATCTTAAAAGTATCTCGCAAGGACTTGAGACTCGACTTCAGACTTGAAGGTAGAGACTTGACTTGAGACTTGGAGTACAAGACTTGAATGCATCGCTGCTGCTTGGCCCAGTGATCTCGCCATACAGTGTGGTTTGTGAATTAGTTTCAGCGGCATCATCAAGATTCAGTGCAGGAGAATATAAACTGGGGGCTAATGGTCAAATAGCTGTTTTAATTTAAAACAGGGCGGGGGTGTTGGAAGAAGTAGAGCTTTATCATCCCTGGTGATAAATATTCGGCATCCAGTGTGTGCTGGGTTAATAATCCTGCAGACGCATATGTTGGACTGAAATTAAATGAGGCTGACGGTGAAGGAATGAATTCTGGACTCTGCTGCGCCTGAGTTTGTACACTAGGTGGGAGCAGGGTTGCATGGCTATGGATGCTTTAGGCAGAGAGAGGACCTCAGCTGGCAGCTAAAAGGACCAGTCCATGGGCATCCTTTTGGGTATTTTAAATGGATATCTTGGTAGTTGTGTGCCCTCAAGTCTTTTCAAACTTAGGGTGATCCTTATGCGACCCTGTCACAGGATTTTATTGGCATGATTTGTTCCAGGAGGCTTTGCTTTTGCCTTCCTCCGAGGCTGTGAGAGTGTGACTTGCCCAAGTGGGGTTTCCTCAGCAAAGAATTCAAAAGTTGTTTTATTACATGACACCAATTGGGGGCCATTCCAGGGTTAGGTATAGTTTCAAGTTGTTTTATCACATGACACCAAACCCAATCAGGAGCCAGTCAGGGGTCATTCCAGGTTTAGGTAAAGTTTCAAGTTGTTTTATCACATGGCACCAAATCCAGTCAGGAGCCATCTTAAACACAGTCGGGGGTCTCTAGCACTTGGTGATGGAGTCTCCTGATGAAGGGGTCTCCCAATGTGCCAGAGGACAGCGCATCTCCCACATGCTTGATCCGACATGGATTCCCTGTGCCCTTCTTGCCATGCACTTCTCTCCTCTCTCTCCAGGAAAGCCAGCGCCTTCACTTTATTTGGACAGCTACTGATGAACGGCAGGACACAATGCTGTGAAGAAGGAGGTGATCTACAGTCTCTTCCCACTGAGGCTCCTCTTCAAGGAGCAGGACAGCACCACCACCATGACAAGTCCAGCCAGACCTCTTTCTGCCCGACCCATTCCTCCTCATCCCCAGAAAGTCTATTGGCCATTCCTGCAGGCAGGAAGCAGGGATGGCTTCACCTGAACCTCACCTCTGTAAGGGATCATCTCCTCAACTCATCTTCAACCAACCATCAATGATTAAAAGGCAGCTGTGTCATGACATCAAATACCTTGCTGAAAACCAAGGGCAAGGAAAAGAGATCTGCAAACTATGACCTTTGGATGAATAACTGGAAAGGAGTTAAGGAGGAGGCCCCTCTCTGAAGCTTTCAGCCTCTCACACTCACCAGACCTGTGGCTGCTGCCCTCCCTCTTGGCTGGTTACAAGAGTAAAGGAAGCCGACAAGACCCTCCTGAGGAAAGAGGTGATCTACAGCCTCCTCCTGCTTCTGCTTTACCTGAAAGTCTGAAGGAGTACTGGGAAGCTTTCCGTTGGAGTTATGTCCATATCTCTGCAATCACTAAAATATTGATGATCCAAAAGCTGTACAGTTCACATTTGGCTGTGGATGGGATGTTTCCCAGGACCTATTGCTTGGGGAGCTGATTACAAGAGTGAAGGAAGCTGACAATGCCTTCCTGAGGAAAGAGGTGGTCTATGGCCTCATCCTGCTTCTGCTCCACCATCTCTTTTCTCTCTTCTGTTAGTCTCAAAGGTGCTGCCAGATCCCTTTGTGTCCTGAGATTCCAGACCCTCAACAGGGCGAGTCACCGCCTTGAGAATATTGGGAGAAAGGGGGGATATAAGTAAATCATCATCATCATCATCATCTGTCCCTGAGCCCCTTTAGTCCTGGCATTACTCAGTAGGCTGTCACCTTGTCATAAGAGACCCAAGGAAGAGAAGGGATGATGGGCACTGAAGTATAGCCACAGCTGGGGAGGGGGGTATCCCGGCCCCCAAGGGCTCCATGGAGGGGGGCTGGCATTGCTCAGTAGTCTGCCCCCTTGACATAAAAGACCCAAGAAAGAGAGAGGCCAGCCAGCCCATGAGCCCCTTCCCCAGCTTGAGCTTTTGGGAGGGGTGGGGGTGGCAGTATGTTTGTATGTGAAGTGACTGGGGACAGCAAGGTGCCCCCTTTGTGTGGTTGCCATACAGCCCTCTCTCTCAGTTGGGTGGGAGGGGATGATGGGCTCTGCAGCTGCAGCTGAGGGGGCACCCCAACCCTGACACCTTTCCCCTCAGGGCTCCACAGGGGGCTCCCTGGCCATGAGTGCCCTTGCAGTCCCTCCCTCATTTGGGGGGAAGGGACAGGATGATGGGCACTGCAATTCAGCACCCTGGCAGTCATATATCCCCCACCCCAGCCCTTCCCTCGCTTGCTCTGAGGAGCCCCCCATCTTTACGCAGCCAATGTCCTTTGGGCTTTGGCCTCAACTTCCAGGAGGTGTTGTGTGTCTGTGTCTGTGTCAACTGACTGGGCAGAGCAGGGAGCCCCCTCCTCCCCCTTGTGTGGCTGCCCCACAGCCCCCTCCCTCATTTGAGGGGGAGGGGAAGGGATGATGGGTGCTGCAGTCTGCCGCACCTGAGGGGCTACCTGATGCTGCTCCTCCCCCCAAATCTCCATGGGGAGCTCCCTGGCCAGGGGCTTCCCTGGCTAGGGAAGCTGCCCCTTGCCTGCAGCAGAGAGGATGATGGGTGCGACAGACCAGCTGCAGTGGAGGTGGCATGTGATCCCCCACCCAAAAAAAGGCCTCCCCTGAGGTCTTCCTGGCCAGAGGCATCCCTGTCTCCTTCCCCACCTTGATGAATCTGATGTCCTTGGCATGCTGTTGGAAGCACTGCCAGCACATGTTGAGGCCGTACCTGCAGATCAGGCCATGGCAGTTGGAGCAGACACGGCTGAGGAAAGAAAGGGAGACACGTGTCAGGCCCTTCACACGCACCCAAATCATGTTGAACCCTGACATCCCTTGGACTGGCAGAAAGCATCCCAGATTTGGAACAATCACTAAAGAAGGTCAAAGAAGAAAGTGCAAAGGCTGTAAATAAAGACAAAAAAAGACAAAAATAATTACCACGGAGGCGCTGCAAAATTCAACCTAGACAATAAACAGTTCCCATATCTTGGATCAAACATTGAACAGAATGGCAACTGCAGCCAAGAAATAAGGAGAAGATTAGGAAGGGGAAGGGCAGCTATGTAAAGATGTATAGCTGAACATTAAACGTACAATCATCCAAGCCACGATATTCTCCATCACCATATATGGAAGCAAGATAAGGACAGTGAAAAAAGTGGATAATAAGAAAATCAACTCATCTGAGATGTTCTGGAGAAGAGTGCAGAGGATATTGTGGATGTCCAATAAGACAAACAAATGGGTCTTAGACCAAATCAAGCCTGAACTCTCATGAAATTATGCATCTCATGACATGAGAAGTTATACTTACTGTGAAGAGTCATTCTGGGATGGCAGGGCAGAGCAATCCACTGATGCTGGGTTCCACCCACGCGATGGTTGCAAGGCAGGAGTCCAAAGTTCTAAACTGTTAACTTTTTTCCATTGGACCCAACTCTTCTTCTCCTCCACTTGTTTTCTAGCCCTATCAGTGTGTTACTTATACCCTTTTTAGGGAGGGTGTGGATTGCTCTGTCCTGCCATCCCATTTCATTTTCTTTTGTGTATTGTTTTTGGAGTCGCTGTCATTCAACAAAACGAATATTCTTTTCAATCCTTCTTGCCTGTTCACTCCAGTTGTTATTTCATCCATATCTCCAATGTATTTTCCTAATTGTTTAATCCTTTCTTCCTATTTAAATGCCTAATTTGCTATCCTACCTCTCGGAGAAGGGTTGCCTGCAACCGCCTTGTAGGGCAGGTAAATTAAAACTGAGGAGAAGGGGAACTGGGTCCAACGGAAAAAAGTTAACAGTTTAGAACTTTGGACTCCTGTCTTGCGACCATCGCCTGGGTGGAACCCAGCACCAATAGATTGATCCGCCCTGCCATCCAGAGAATTATGTGGATGAAAGAAAACCACTGCAAAATCACCCTTGGAAGTAAACTTCTGGAAGCAGCTAGACTCACTTCCAAATAAAGACTCTTTCATCCTGCACAAATAAATCACTGTGATTCCGTCATGGCTGTCCCCTATGAAACCCTGGGACTTGTAGTTTGATGAAGCACTATTTGAGGAACTCTGTAGCTGAGAATCCTCAGTACCCTTCCTTAAACTGCAAATAGGGCATTGCCATGTCAGTTGAAATGAAATCAGCACTGTGTGCTGTGTAATTGTGCGGTGTGGAAGGCAGAGTTTTGGGGAGTAGAATCACAGAATTAGAAAAGACCCTAAAGGCCATCCAATCCAACCCCTTTCTGCCATGCAGGAATTCCACAATCCAAGCCCTCCCTGCAACAGATGACCATCCAGCCTCTGTTTAAAAGACTCCAAAGGAGGAGACTCCATCACTCTCCCAGGGAGTATGTTCCACTGTGGAATATCTGTTACCATCAGTTTAATTGGAATCTCTTTTCCATTCATAATGGTCAAACTACTTTGCAGAAACAGGGTCTTTTCAGGAGGTCAGAGCAAGCATACTGTTTGGCAGCCTCTTGACCACTTTATAAAATACAAAATAAAACTTTAATTTATATCCCGCTTTTTGCATACGCAATCAAAGTGGCGCACAACAGATTAAAAATACAGTTATTTACATATATAACCCCCCCCTTAAAACAAGATTAAACAATTATAATATTAATATTCCAACATTAATTAAAAACTCTTATTTACACTATTAAAATCAACAGCATGCCAGATCGTCACAGCCAGAGCTATTAGGAGAGATATCGGGGGTCTTTACATGGCTGGGGGCTGTTCTGGGAAGGCCTGCCGGAAGAGATTCGTCTTGATAGCTTTCTTGAAGCTATCTAAGTTGGATATGTATAGGTAGATATCAACAATCTCTGCTGTTAATGATCAATAATGAACAGTTCAGCCATAGTGACAAATAGAGCTAAAGGAAAAAGGTGCACTTTGAATTCGGCCTGAGTTTTTGAGCAGAGAAAGGAGGGGCGAGATAGCCCACAAGTTCAGAAAGGAGAGGGAAAGCAAAGGAGCGCTTCAGTGAAACCAAAGGGAGCTCTGAGCTCCAAGGACATCCTAGCCAAGCTTGTCTGTGATAAGGGTTGTGTATGAAACAAAATGCTTTCATGGAAGGAAACTCACAGCTAGCAGATGCAAACTTGTTCCACCTAGATATACATATACATACAGCCTAGCTAGATATACATGAAGTGTGTAGATATTGATGGTGATGATTGGTATACTACGCATGCTCAATGGATATTTTGTATTTTGATAAAACCAGGCTACGCCATGTTTCAGGTGCTCATTTATGGAGAAGCTATTCCCAATGAGCAATGCATGCATGTAATAAAGTTATCTGATGAAACTGAACTTTGGCCTAGAGATTTCCTTATTGAGGTTTTACCCTGACAGATATTTGACGGATCTCATCCGGCAGGCCAATCCATAAAGTGGGAGCAACAGCTGAAAAAGACCTCTGGGAGGTCGCAACCAGTCTAGTCCGGACCAGTTGTAATAGATTCCTCCCAGAGGATCTGAGCATATAAGGTGGATTATATGAAGACAGGCGATTCCTCAGATAAGTTGGGCCTGAGCCATGTGGGCTTTAAAGGTGATAACCAACACCTTGTACTGTGCCCGGAAACTCATAGGCAGCCAGTGGAGTGACTTCAGTACTGGTGTAATATGGTCACTCCTAGTTGTTCCTGTAATCAACCTGGCTGCCATATTCTGTACCATTTGGAGTTTCCGAACTAGGCACAAGGGTAGCCCCATGTACAGCGCGTTACAAAAGTCAAGTCATGAGGTTACTAGCGCATGTACTACGGTTTCAAGGTCTCCCGGTTCCAGGAAAGGGCGCAGTTAGCATATCAGCCGGAGCTGATAACAGGCGCTCTTGACCGTCGCATTCACTTGATTCCCCAAACTGCGAACCCAGTCCTTCGAGGGGAGCATGAATCCCTCTAGGACAGGAGGTTGCAATCCAATACCTGGCTTAGGAGCCCCTACTGTAAGTACCTCTGTTTTGTCTGGATTCAACTTGAGCTTGTTTTCCCTCATCCAGTCCATTACTGCCACAAGACACTGATTGAGGGGAGAAATGCCATCTGCCGTCATCGCTGATGATGCTGATGACCGAGACATGGAGAACTTGTCCCCGTTGCAACTTTAAACAAAGGGCCCTGGCATATGACACAATTATTGTGCAATGATTCCATTTTAACTGCCACAGCTGTATCCTATGGGGCTGTTGGGAATTGCAGTCAGACAGCAATTCCCACTAAGACTGAAGGTGAAGATCATATATATCACCCTTTGGAAACAGTTTGAATTGCTGTTCTATATTTTCCATTATGTTACAAAATGCAAAAAGAAAAAAAGAAAATTCTGACGTTTGTGTTCAATTCTATATCTTTGCACTGTAGGATCTTTTCTAGTTCTTTCACAGTTGCTCCCATTCCCCACCCCCATTCCTAGCCTTCTCATCAATGTTTCATCCCAAGGTATGGGAAGTCCTTGTCTATTTCAATTTTCTTGTTATCCAGTATGAATTCTTGTAGATCTTCCATGGTCATTATTTTGGTTTTCTCAATGTTCAGCATTATGCCTCTCTTGGCATTTTCCTCCTTCGCCTTCGTCAATAATTGTTCCACGTCTTTGCAATACACGCACACGTAATACAGTGAATCCTTGGTGTCCGCTGGGGTTTGGGTACCAAAATAATGTGAATGTCCAAGTCCCATGAAATACAGTGGATAATAAAATGGTGTCCCTTATACAAGATGGCAAAGACAAGGTTTGCTTTTTAGAATGTATATATTTTTAAAAGATTTTTCAAGCCACGGATGCTTGAATCCATGGATACGGAGGTCCGACTGTATATATTTGTTCTTGTTGTTGTTGTGTGTCTTCAAGCCCTTTATGACTTTTGGTTACCCTAAGGTAAACCTTCCGTAGGGTTTTCTTGGCAGGTTTCTTCAGAGGGGAGTGTCACAGAGTGTGACTTCTCCGATATATTTCCTCAGCTGAGTTGAGGATTCAAAGCCTGAGGTTTATCACACTAGGGGGGCAAACAGGATTTAAACAGGAATTAAACAGGAAGTGCCCTATGTTAAACATAAGGTGTTTCCTGTTTAATTCCTGTTTAACTCTCGTTTGAATCCTGTTTGCCCCCCCCCTAGTGTGATAAACCTCTCCACAGGCAATACACCTGGAGCCAGTATTGTAGCTGCACAATACCACAGGGAGTGAAGAAGCAAGAGGGAAGGAGCTGAGGCCAGAGCACACATTGGAGAAATAACCCGCTTTAACTCGTTGTCTGACTCGGTCGCTATGGAATTCTGGGAGTTGGAGTTTGTTGTGGGGCCTTAAGGCCCCACAACAAACTCCAACTCCCAGAATTCCATAGCCTTGAGCCAGAAAAAAGAGTTAAAGCGGGTTATTTCTCCAATGTGTGCTCTCTGGCGCCGCAACAAACTACAATTCCCAGAATTCCACACAAAAAATTTCGAATTTCCATCAGGCAGTGAGTTAGACAACCCCAACGGCCTAGTACTGTAGTTCCAACGGCTGAGGAGATTAAGGCCCCTAAGCGGAAGTGGCGTCAGAGCGCGGCTGCGCGCGCAGGAGGCGGGAAAGGATTAAGGAAGAAGAAGAAGAAGAAGAAGAAGAAGAAGAAGAAGAAGAAGAAGAAGAAGAGACCCGGGAGCCACCATCATGCGCCTTCAGTGCGAGGTTTCGGTGTCGAGCCGGCTGCTGCCCTCGGCGGGTCTGCGGGGCCCCGGTCGCGCCGCCAGGGCCCTGCTCTCCCTCGGGAAGCCTCCCGCCGCAGCAGCATCATCATCCGGGGTCTGGCTCCTGGTCAGCACCGCCCGCCGCCGCCCCGGAGCCAAGTACCAGGTGATTGGCCCTTTCGGACTACCACTCCCAGAGGCCTCTGCGGCCTGGGGCAAGGGCCAGGGATTCTGGGAAATGGAGTCTAGAGTTGGGAGAGACCCCAAATAGGGCCACCCATTCTGCCATGCAGGGACTCCCACTCAAAGCATCCCCATTGACAGATATGGGCCATCCAGCCTAAAGACCTCCAAGGAAGGAGACTCCACCAAATGTTCAGTGAGTTTGTTCCACAGCCCTTACTGTCAGGAAGTTCCTCCTGATGTTTAAGTGGAGTCTCTTTTCCCGCAGTTTGCATCCACTGCTCCATGGCTTATTCTCTGGAGCAGCAGAAAAAAAGCTTGCTCCCTCCTCAAATCCTTAAAGAGGGCTCTCATATCACCTCTTCACCTTCTCTTCTCCAGGCTAAACCTCCCCGGCTCCCTAAGTCTCCCCTCATAAGGCATGGCTTCCAGACCCTTCGCCATGTAGGGCATCCTTCTAGAAAACTGCAAACACCCTTTAACAGGAGCTGCGGCGGTTATTCAAAGGCCGCATAAATACCTTCATATCGGGGAATGAATTTTATAGTCGGAATTACAAATTGCATCTCAACAATTACACTTTCGCACCGAACAGCAGAGCTCCGCTCTGGACCCCACAACATACTCCCAACTCCCAGAATCCCATAGAATCCTTCAGCCAAGGCAATTAAAGCGGTGCCAAACCGGGTTATCCCTCACTGTTTGTAACTACAGCTCTTAGGAGCCCTGGGATGTTCTAGAAGTAACCTAAAGAGTAGCATGTCCCCATCTGTCCCCATTGCCTGAGAAGCAACCAGGTTGTTTTCTGCCTTCCTGCACTTTCTAAAGGTAGTATGGTGGCTGAGAAATCAGTATGAGGGGTGCCAGAAGAGGGTCTTTCTGACCTCATGGCTCCGGGTGAAAGGGAGGCTGCGTTCACACTGGAGAAATAAACCGGTTTAAGTGCCATGGCTCAATGCTGTGAAATTCTGGGAATGGTAGTTTGTTGTGGGGCCCAGAGCGGAGCTCTGCTCTGCTCTGGGCCCCACAACAAACTACAATTCCCAGAATTTCACAGCATTGAGCCATGGCACTTAAACCGGTTTATTTCTCCAGTGTGAACGCAGCCGGACATGCCTTCTTGCCCTACATGAAGAGCAGGGCGAGGCCTTGGAGGCACTGCAGCCTGACTGCCTTGTTGTGTCTGTGTCCAGGTTTTTAAAATCCCCAAGAAGTCATCCTTTCACAGCGAATGCTCTTCCCAAAGTGTTTTTTTAAGCGGGTTGTCTCTTTCCTCCTCTCGTGGGCAGATAGGGATAATACAGTCCTATCCACAGGTTCTGCATCTAGTGCTTGAGAATATTTTTTTAAAATTCCGAAACAAACTTTGATTTTGCCTTTTTATACAAGGGGCACCCTTTTGCTACCCCATTGTGTATAATGGGGCTTGAGCACCCACCGACCGATTTTGGTATCCCGAGGGGGTCCTAGAGCCAAACCCCAGCAGATACCAAGGGCCCACTGTATTGCACTGCGGTCCCTGAGGGAACGGTAGAGAGAAACAAGGTGGGTTTTGCTTCAGGGTGAGTGGAGAGCTTTACAACCTATGAATGGCTTTGCCAAATCAGGCTGGTGTTCTCTCTGGCTCAACTGTCTCCAGGACTAGCCCATAAAACAAAAAAAATCTGAGGGGGTGCAGACTTCAGGGTCCCATGGGACCTCTGGCATCTGCTCACCCCTGCCTTGCATCTGGTTAGTAATCCCTAAGACTGTGGTGTCCTTATACATTGCATGTTTGTTTTGCTTTCTGCAGGGCATGCTTGTTTGTAGACTCATGGATCTGTTGTGTTCCTTTCCCTGAAAACAGCTGAGAGAAAACGTAGAGCACCTTTTCACCAAATTTGTGGAAGAAGGAAAAGCCACCGTGAGGCTGAAAGAACCAGCGGTGGATATCCATCTCAGCAAGGTAGGCTCACGCCTGGGGCAAAAGCTGTGTCCTGCGTGTGCAGAGCAGTGATTTGTGCTTGCCCAGTTCAGGGTGATTTTCATGGCAGCCCCATTTGAAGAAAGATACCCAAACTTATTCCAAGCGTAGCATCTCTGGGGCTGGCTTGCTGTGGTTTGGATTCAGCAGTCAAGGGAACAATTAAAAATCGAGAAAAAAAGAGACACTTCCTGACCATTTTATAGTAGTAGATGATGATGATGATGATGATGATGATGATGGGCACATATGTCTCTTATGTAGTCAGTACAGGACCAATTTCTTAAGCTGATTGGAGGATATACCTGCCTCCATTTATTTATTTCACTGGATTTAAATCTTGCCTTTGTCTCCCCCCCAAAAAGGCCCCAACTCACATCACTGGAACAAATAAACCTGCACTTGTTGACAGTCTTTGTATGTCATTTTGGCTGCAGGCAAATGTGAGCCAGCTGAAGACCTTCCTGTCTGCAGTGAAGTTGGCTCACCACGGTACCAATGAGGAAACATTACCCCTCTCCGCGTTGGTCCCGGCAAAAGCTTCCGAAGTTGAGAAACCAAAGACAAAAATGACCATCACCTCAAAGAAGGATTATCCTTTAACCCGGAACTTCCCATACTCCTTGGAGCATCTCCAAGCTTCCTACTGTAAACTGGCCCGTGTTGATATGCGCATGCTTTGCCTAAAAAGACTCCGAAAACTGGACCTGAGCCACAACCGGATTAAAAAGCTTCCTGCAACTATCGGGGACCTCGTGTGCCTTCAGGAACTCAACCTTCAGGACAATCACCTGGAATCATTCAGCGTAGCTTTGTGCAACTCCACACTCCGAAAGTCGCTCCAGTCTCTGGATCTCAGCCAGAACAAGCTCAGAGCACTTCCAGCACAGTTTTGCCAGTTGCGGGAACTCATTCATCTGAAGTTGGATGACAACCACCTCATCCGGCTGCCGTTCAAGATCAGTCAGCTGAGCCAGCTCCGCTTCTTGTCAGTAGCTCGTAATAAGCTCCCGTTTTTGCCGAGTGAGTTTGCAAAACTCTCCCTCGAGAGCCTGGATTTATTTGGCAATCCTTTTGAGCAGCCCACACCTCTCCTTCCTGAAATGCATCTGGAAGTCCCACTGACTTTATTAGAATGTGCGGCAAGAGCAACAATCCATTACAGGTAATAGTGGAAAGACTGACTCTGGAACCCCAGGAATTATAACATCTTTCCCTTCACACACACACACACACACACACACACAATTTAGAAGTATTTTAAACTGAGAAGGTTAGCATTAACTGAGATGAGCAATTCTGTTGAGAGGAAAATAGGTAACTCTCATGAATAAAGGTGATGCATACTGTAAAGTTTTTGTTGGGGATGCTTTGATGGAGAGTTCCTGCATGGCAGGGAGTTGGACTGGATGGCCCTTGTGGTCTCTTCCAACTGTATGATTCTATGAAATTTATAGTATCTTTTGCCTACACCTCTCCCTCTTGTGGTCCTGGTCAAGAATGCTGTTTGTGAGGAGAAGCTTTTTCCTGGCCCTCCCCACAGCAGTCCTGAGCCATATCTCTGGAGGGTAGGGCAATTTGCAGCTGCCAACAGTATGTCCAAGGATCACATATAACTTGAGAACTGACTGTATGTACAGTAGACAGTACTGTGCCAGATAGCAAATAAGACTGGGCAGGTTTTATGTTTTCTAGGGAGAGTCTATTATTATTATTATTATTATTATTATTATTATTATTATTATTATTAACCTTTATTTATATAGCGCTGTAGGTTTACACAGTGCTGTACATATAAACTTATAATTAGACGGTTCCCTGCCCTCAGGCTTACAATCTAAAAGACACGACACAAGAGGAGAAGGGAAAGGTGATGGGGAAGGGGATCATTTTACATTTTTACTATCATTGGTAGGTAATTCCTCACTGAGAGCCAGCATGGTATAGTAGTTTGAGCACTGGACTACATCTCAGGAAGACCAGGGTTCAGATCACTGCCATGGAAATCAACTGGGTGATCTTGGGCAAGTCACACACTCTCAGCCTCAGAGGAAGTTCACCAGAAATCAGAAACAACTTGAAAGCACACAGCAAGGAGGAGGGGATTGTGTGGATTTCCAGATGTTGTTGAACTGAACTCACAGCATTTCTCACCTTTGGCTGTGCTGGGTAGGACTCCTGTGAGCTGCTGTCCAGCAGTCTCTGGAGGACTACAAATAAGTCCCACCGATTTTATAACTCCTGTAATATGAACAATGTTGACAGAATCCTTCACTTGCTTTCCTTTCTCTGTATAGTGTGTACTCTTACGTCTTTTTAAATATGTGATTTAAATCTATCCAATGGAGAAGTTTTTTGTTTCTCTGGGAAAGTACTGGATGCTTTTCAGCTCAGTCTGGATTACAGGTATGTATTGGGGGGGGCAAGTAGAAATGCTGTCTGTGCTGCCTATGGCTCTGTAGTTCAGGACTCTGTGTTTACTGTAGTATTTCAAAGAACTGACTCTTCCTAGCAGGATCAGTATATTCACTCCCAGTCCTGGTTCTTTTGTAGGATCCCCTATGACCACCACACCCTCCCTTCTAACCTCTGCATCGATCTGGACATGGCGAAGACCTGTCAGTGTGGGCGAGCCTGTTTGAGCTGCTTCATTCAGACAACAGTGACCATGAATCTGCACAACGTGGCCCACACAGTTGTCTTAGTTGATAACATGGGTGGCACAGAGGCCCCCTTACTCTGCTGCTTCTGTTCTCTGACTTGCTATTCCCAGTTTTTGGACAGACATATGGACAGACATCCGTTGGTCCTACATCCGAACTTCTAGGATGCTCAAGTGCTGCCTTGCTGACTGTACAGAATCCTCCTGTTTCCTTACATATTGTTAATGGAATGGGAGGAGAGAAGGCCTTCTGCTTCCTTCCAAAGAATCACTGTGTGGTTGTGTTAGCATGTAATCTCACGTGTGTTTGCGATCCACAGGCCAGCATCACATGTGGCCCTTGGGGACTGAAAGGTTTATGCATCCTTGCTTTAAGGAAACATTGCATGGGATCTGAGAAGTTTCACTAACTTGGTCACCTCCAGACACAGTGAGGCAGCACAGACATTGATTAGTCAAGAGAACAGTAAGCTTATCACTTGCTTTGCCATTTTTATCCAGAAAGAGGAAGGAAAGGAAGCTTGGCTTTTCAACAGGATGCGACTTGAATTAGGAAACCTGCCATGTTTTTCTAAGTGTGACCCTCTGGATACTGTTGGACTTCACCTCCCATTGGCCTAAGCCAGTGGTGAGGAAGGTTGGGAAGTACGGTCCAACAACATCTGGAGGGTTGCCTTTGCCTATTCCAGGTCTACATTCTCCTCCCTGAAGCCGTTTTTTGCCTGTCAGAATTATTGAGGGCTTCAGGTTCTGTTCTTGATGACAAGGATGTGTTTCCTGCTTAGATGATGAGGTTAGGCCTCAAAAAGAATGACTTTTATCCTTGCATATAAGGACTGGTCATTTTTCTTTTTCTTTTTTTTTAAAGAAAATTCTCAGTAGTGCTTGTTGGAGTTAAAATAATCTTCAAACAAAGTTTAGAAGATCAGCTGGTTTAGAACAAGAAGACATGTTAATTGCACAGCAGCAGAATTTGGTCTTTAAAAAAACAACCCTTGAACTTGGTGCTCCTTCTAAACATGTTAACAGTGTTATGATTTTTAAAGTGCAAACTTTTGTGCAATTTTTATACCTTTGCAATTTCAAAAAAAGTTTGTCTTAAGTGCATGCCATCAATGTTTCCTCACATATTGATGCAGAACTTCTACATCCTAGAGAACGATTACTGTAAATGTCACTTCAGTTGAAGTTTACAGGCACAAGCTAATTTCCTGAGTACAAAATGCATTTGTGAGTGGGTGTTCATGTCCAGAAATTGTAACTTTAGTCCGCAGAATGTATTATGCAGGGATGTGAAGAGACTGGGCTCCTGCTAATGCAGTTTTTTCCAGTAAAAGTATGTCGTATGCATAGTACTTGGGAACCAATTTACTATGTAGCATTCTGGGCAGCTCTGTTAAAATCCTCTCCTTTTATTAACAAAAATAAAATAAAATAAAAAACATTCATGAAGATTCAGGAGTAGTTAGTTTCACTGAGATTATTCTTGCATTAATCCCATGTAGAATGAGGCTCTTTAGAAACAAGGAGTAGCAGCAGCATTTCTCTCTTCAGTGGCCATTTATCTCTTTCCAGTTGCAGAGGGTATGACATACACTTGACATAAACTGGATTTGCTTTGTTTTAGAGCTCTAAGAGCCTCAACCTGCATATAGTGAATAGGACTTGAAACTAAAGAACATAATGTCTGAAATTATTAAGAAATTAGAAATATGTGGTCAATACCAGAGCTGAATTCATCTTGTGGCCAGTTTCATTATTGTGAACTTTCCTTGATTTAAGTGAGCACAAGACATTTTGTTGTTCGTGGTAAACAATTAGGAGGCAGAGTGTTGCTACCAGTTGATTCTCATCTTCTGGCCATTTCTGCCACAAGCCATCCGTTGCAGGTGGAGTTAACATGCAGCTTACGGACAAAAAGCAACACTTTGACAAAATAGGAGTACTCACAGGTATAACACACATGTGGGATGGATACCTAGCAAATCATTCAGAAGGGGAGGACTCCATTTTCAAACACATCTTGAAAGGAACAACTGTTGTTGTGTGCCTTCTAGCCATTTCTGACTTATGGCAACATTATCCCAGGGTTTTCTTGGCAGAATTATTTGTTCAGAGGGATCTTTTCCTTTGCCTTCTTCTGAAACTGAGAGAGAGAGAGTAACTTGCTTACGTTCACCCAATAGCTTTCCATGGCCATGTAGGGATTTGAACCATGATCTCCCCAGTGTCCTGGTCAAACACTTAAACCACTATGCCGTGCAAGGAACTAGCCAAGAAAAACCCATGATAGGTTCACCTTAGGGTTGCCATAAGTGGGAAATTACTTGAAAGCACACAACAACAACAAAATGGGAATAAAGTGTCTTCCTCAGAAAGAGAAAAGTTTATGGTTAACTATGAATGGTGCTTTTAATACAGACATTTTTCAATTTTCATCCAAAAAATAACAGAATGTAATGAGCAATGGGATACGCTAATGAATGAGGGCAATGAAGGAAACACTAATAGATAATGAGAATGTCTTATTTCTATTTCATTTCATTGAAACAATTTTATTGTTTTCTGGTCACTAATGGTGGTGGTGGTGGTGGTCTTTCTGAATGTGTGACATTCTCTCACTCGACAGCAGACACAGTATTTGTTGTTAACTGGTCTCAAGTCCATGGATGAGACATCTCCAAGACCCCATCTTCAAATTAATACCCATGACTCTCTTAATATTGAATCAATTTATCTAACATATGGCCTTCCCCTCTGCTTCCCTCCACCTTTCCTAGCATTATTGTTTTTTTCCAGCGAGTCTTCCCTTATCATGATGTGCTCGAAGTATGACAGCCTCAGTTTTGTCATCTTGGCTTTCAGGGAGATTTCTGGCTTGATCTCTTCTAGGACCCATTTTGTTTGTCTTTTTGGCAGTCTGTGGGTCCTCAGCGCTCTTCTCCAGCACCACATTTCAAGCAATTCTATTTCCAATGAGGAAACAGAAATAGTTAAAAAGTTCTGATATTTGGGATCAAACATTGATCAGAGCAGGGACTGCAGTCAAGAAATCATAAGAAGGCTAGGAATGGAAAGGGCAGCTATGAAAAAACTAGAAAAGATCCCAAACTGTAAAGATACACAACTGAGCACAAACTTTTAATACAGGATACATGCCAGTAATTCCAATTTCTGCCTGCAGATGTCTCTTCCGACCATTACAGAGACAGATATTCTCTCCTCCTCCCTGCAATGACTGAAGCCTACCCACAGCAATGCCATGGCTGGGGGAGAGTTCTGTCCCAACGGCCAGAAGTGTGATTATATCATTTGCTGAGACCTCCGGAGAAACCTGGCACATCTCAGAGGATGATGTTTCAGTTTGCAATATGCTACTGGGTCATAGCCAGATGCTTCTCCAATCCTGCTCCTCCCCTCACTCCTCCAGCCATGGAAGGGGAATTGCAGCAGCTAAACAGTGAGTCTGGGTGTTGAGACGATAGGTGTTGTGTAGCTCTCCATGTGCAACACTGGTCTGGGCCATAGGATGGTTTGTTGTTAACCACCCGCGGGTTGATCTCAACTCATGGCAACCTTGTGGATAAGGCACCTCCAAGACTTCCTGCCCTCTACTGCTCTGCTTCGTTCCTGTAAACTCATACCCATAGTCTCCTTAATATAATCCATCGATCTGGCATGTGGCTTTCCTCTGTTTCTGCTTCCCTCCACCTTTTCCTAGCATCATTCTTTTTTCCAGTGAGTCATATCTTCTCATGATGCAGCCAAAATGTGACAGCCTCACTTTAGTCATCTTGGCTTCCAGGGAGATTTCCAGCCTGATCTGTTCTAGGACCCATTTGTTTGTCTTCTTGGCCAGCCATGGTATCCTCAGCACTTTTCTTCAGCACCACATCTCAGAGGAATTTATTTTCATTTTATCTGTTTTCTTAATTGTCCAGCTCTCGCATCCCTCCATGGTAATAGGGAATAGAATGGCTTGTACCTTGTTATACATAGTCTGGTGTGCTGTTAATAACGTAAGTAGGTGCAATGATGTAGACCTACTCATGGAACACTTTTTACCATGATGGATGGGGGAAATGAGCATCTCCCAGGTGCCAGGACAACCTCCCTGAGTTGTCTACCTGGTACCTGGCCCTGCACCCCTCCTCATGACCATTCAGTGACCAAGGGAGGCTGAGGGATAGCCATACAAGTGGCATGGGTTCCTACAGCTACCTACAGAAAGGAAACCCTGGACGATATGAGTTCTTCTTTCTCCTGCCTGCCACAGGAAGGAAGATGTCTGGTTGTCCAGATGCTCCCTTGGCCACAGAATGGTTGTTGAGGAGCAGAGGGAAGACATACAGCTACCCATCATGGGACTTGATGGTATGCCAATGCAATGCAAGATTGTGACTATGTTCTCCTTTTTGCTGTCCAAAGACTGGTGTTCTCCTCAGCCCCTGGACTGTAAAGATGGTCAGATAGTTTCCCTACATTTCTAGAACTTTTTCCAAGCCAGATTTGTTCCGTGTTCTAGTCTCTGGAGCCGGCTTCTTTTCTGGTGCTCCAGAGAACAGGACCTGGAACAATGGATGCAAGCTCCAGGAAAAGAGAGTCCGTCTCAACATTAGGAGGAACTTCCTGACAGCAAGAGCTGTTTGACAGTGGAACACACTCCCTTGGAAAGTGGTGGAGTCTTCTCCTTTGAAGGTCTTTAAGCAGAGTCTGGATGGCCCTCTGTCAAGGATGCTTTGATTGTGAGTTCCTGCATGGGTTGGACTGGATGGCCCTTGGGGTGTCTTTCAACTCTATGATTCTATGATCATAGTGTTTTGCAATAGCCTGAAGATGGGTAGATATGTTCTTTCAAGCTGGCAATGCAACCACAGGCAGGAAGATGTGGAAATGATGGGTTCGTTGGTAAGGCAAGAGCTAATGTCTCACCCAATCACAACAGAACCAGAGCTGCTCTGAAAGTAAGGCCAGTTTTAATTTTGAATGCCAGTCCAATCTGCAGAGCTGGATGGGAGTCCTAAGGCCCTCCAGAGGAGGTTCAAGTGCAACTCCCAGCATCTCTTGCCAATGGCTGGGCTGGACAAGAGGATGATGGAAGCAGCATTTTGAAGGCATTTTGAAACTCCTGCTGGACAGAAGGTAGAAATGTCAGACATGTCCTGGAAAAAGAGGACCTGAGAAGAAACATAGAATCCTTGAGTTGGGAAAGACCACAAGGGCCATCCAGTCCAACCCCCTGCCATGCAGGAACTCCCAATCAAAGCATCCCCGAAAGATGGCCATCCAGCCTCTGCTTCAAGACCTCCAAAGAAGGGGACTCCACTACACTCCGAGGGAGTGTGTTCCACCGTCGAACAGCCTTTAATGTCAGGAAATTCCTCCTAATGTTGAGGTGGAATCTCTTTTCCTGCAGTTTGCATCCACTGTTCCGTGTTCTAGTCTCTGGAGCAGCAGAAAACAAGCTTGCTCCCTCCTCAATATGACCTCCCTTCAAATATTTAAACAGGGCTCTCATATCACCTCTTAACCTTCTCTTCTCCAGGCTGAACATCCCCAGCTCCCTAAGTCTTCCCTCATAAGGCATAGCCTCCAAGACTCTCAGCGAGAAGGGCCTTTGTTTGTGTATTAATTAATGAATTAATTATATTCTCCTCTTGGTCCCAGAACCGGGACTCAGAGCGGCTTCACAACATTAAACAAAAATAAAAAAAAAATAGTACAATTAAAAACATAGAAAAAAGTCCATTAAAAAGGAATTGCTGTGAATAATTATAGTATTATTACCTACATCCTCCTCCTCCTCCTCCCCAGCACCACCACTCTTCTCCCAGGATTGCTGCTCTGTCCCCAAAGCCTCCCAAAGCCCCTGCAATGCCAGTATTCCCATGGCTTGCTTGCTTCCTTCCTTCCTTGCAGGGGGGGCTGCAGGGGAGGCCCTGGGGGTCTCTGCTGCCTCCAACCTGGGCATTGCAATATCCCTCCCCCTTCCCCACCGGATCCGGAAGCGACGCCGCTTCCCAAAAGGAGGAGGAGGAGGAGGAGGAGGAGGAGGAGCTGGAGTTGCAGCTGGAGGAGCTGCTGCTGCTGCTGCTGTCGGTGCCTTGCCTTTCCCTTTCCCTCTCCTCCTCCTCCTTCCGTTGGGCTGCAGCAGAGCCAGAGCTGCTCCTGCTGCTGCTCCTTTCTTTCCCAGCCAGGATGGCGGTGGCTGGTCCTCCTCGTCGTGGTCCTGCGCGAGCGGAGGCGGCTGCAGGGGAGGCAGGGGATCCGTTGGGCGGGTGCTGAGCTGGGCTGGGCTGGGTGCTGGGGCTGCTGTTGGTCTGGAGGGCCATGAGGCTCCGCATCCACAAGCGCAAGGTGCTGGCCCTGGGGCTGGCCCTGGTGGCCGCCGCCGCCTGCGCCTCGCTGGCCCTTTGGGGGAGCCCCGAGAGGCTGGCCCTGGAGCAGGAGGCGGCAGAGGAGCAGCAGCAGCAGCAGCAGAGGAGGGCCGAGGGCCCCACCGAGCCCAGGCCCCGGGCCCCTGCTGCCAGAGCCCTTAACGCCTCCTCCTCTTCCTCCTCTTCCTCTTTGGGGCCACCAGGGCTGAGGATGGAGGAGGAGGAAGAGGAGCCAGAGGAGGAAGGCCTGGGCCCCAACCGGACTCTGCTGCTCCGCTCCAGGGTCTACCGGCTCAACTTCGACCAACCGGTGCGCCACCCGGAGAGATGGAGGGCGGCCGGCGAAGGAGAGTCCGGCCCCAGGGTGGCCTTGGTGGTCCAGGTCCACCAGAGGACGGAGCACCTGCGCCTGCTGCTGGACTCCCTCCGCCGGGCGGCCGGCGTGGAGCGGGTCCTGCTGGTCCTCAGCCACGACGTCTGGTCGCCGGAGCTCAACGCCTTGGCCGCCGGGGTGGACTTCTGCGCCGTCCTCCAGATCTTCTTCCCCTTCAGCCTCCAGCTCTACCCGGGGGAGTTCCCGGGCACCGACCCCCGCGACTGTCCCCGGGACCTGGGCCAGGCGGCCGCCTTGCGCTCGGGGTGCCTCAACGCCCGCTACCCGGACTCCTTCGGACACTACCGGGAGGCCGCCTTCGCCCAGACCAAGCACCACTGGTGGTGGAAGCTCCACTTCGTCTGGGAGAGGGTCCGGGCCTTGGAGGGGCACCCGGGCCTGGTCCTCTTCTTGGAGGAAGACCACTACCTGGCCCCGGACTTCCTCCACGTCTTGGCCGAACTGTGGGCCTTGCGCCGACGGGAGTGCCCCGAGTGCCAGGTCCTCTCCTTGGGCACCTACGCGCCGGTGCGGGGAGGCGCCTTCGCCGGCCGGGCCGACAAGGTGGAGCTGAAGACGTGGAAGTCCACCGAGCACAACATGGGCATGGCCTTGGACCGGGAGACCTACCAGCAGCTGATGGCCTGCTCCGAGGCCTTCTGCGCCTACGACGACTACAACTGGGACTGGACCCTCCAGCACTTGACCGTCAGCTGCCTGCCCCGCTTCTGGAAGGTTCTGGTGCCCGAGATCCCGCGGGTCTTCCACACCGGCGACTGCGGCATGCACCACAAGAAGTCGTGCCAGCCTTCCGCCCAGAGTGCCAAAATCGACTCGCTCTTGAGCGCCAACCAGCAGCACCTCTTCCCCGAGGCCATGGCCATCAGCAAGAGGTACTCGGTGGCCCCTCTCAGCCCCCACGTGAAGAACGGGGGCTGGGGCGACATCCGGGACCACGAACTCTGCAAAAGTTACCGGCGGTTGCAATGAGAGAGAGCCAGGAGGAGGAAGAACGGTTGCCACGCTCTGCGAGAGACTCTTTAGCCCCCTTTTCCCAACTGGGCCTTGTCTAGTCTTATTACAGACGCAACCATTAAAAAAAGGACAAACAAAACAAAAATGCGCTTTGGTTTATCCTTTTCGTATGGGGAAAGCGGGGATCGCAGAAAAGGTCATTTGGGGAATGAATGTGGGGGAATGTGAAAACATGCAACTTGTTTACTAGAGAAATCAAGATTTTTACCTGGGGCTCTTTACAAGGTGTTCCCAATTTATTCAGACAAGTGTTTTCTTTTTTAAGCAAGAAGAGAGGAAATGGTGAGCGTTCCTTAGGTGCTAGAACTCCTTTGGGATCCAGAGCCACACATTTTTCAAAATACAGCCTTTAATTGGCTTTGTAACTTTCCTGTTCCCCTACCTTTTTATCTTTACAGTCAAAGTCTCAGTCGTTCCGTTTCCCATAATCTTGTATGGGCATGCTTGAAGTTTGGTATCTTAATATATTCAGAAACAGCATTCTAGTTTATTTGCTATGTGTGCTTGTTGTATGGAGAGAGAGAAAAGAGAAACCATTTCTTTTCATTTTAATGCAGAAATATGCAACTTTTTTTCTTTTTTGTTTTTGCCAAAATAAAAAAAAATCATGTTTTTGTAATACATATAAGTTACAAGTTTGGAAGAATCAATTTTATTTGAAAGTCAGATTAGTAACAAAATTAAAAATTCTGTATACAAATTAAGTTGTAAAAATACAGTGTTCAGAAAAACCTCAGTAACTATTTCAGAAATGGGACCAAAAACGACTGTTTGCCTCCTGTTAATGAAACCATTCTGGTTTCAGGTCAGGCAGCCCAGTTTTAACAGTTTCAAAATAGGTTAGAGTGAGGAAAGAGGAGCGAAAAGGAGAACTGAAACCTTCAAACAAATATAAAACAACAGTATTGTGAGAGAGAGCAAGAGAATTGTGAGGCCATTCTGCCTCTGTGTTAGAGAATCAGCACCCTCAAAAAGACCTGGGTTTTTAGAGATTGAACCAATTCATCCATTTGGTTTAAAACACAGTCCACTGGAGTGTTCTGTGTAAGCTTGTGCATGCCTGCCTCCCTGTCTGCCTGTCTGCCTGCCTTCCTTCAGGATTTTGCCCTTTGCAGCAACCAGAAAACGAACTCAGTATTCTGGGTGTTGATACTCTGATATAGGAATACATCTCCTAAAATTTTAAGGCTGGAGAGGCTTTTAATAGGTTACATGGAGTCTCCATTTCAGTCTTAAAACAATTTAATGGTGATTAGAATGTCTAATTTAATGACTCTAAGGAATGTAGAGTGGTGTGTTAAAAGGAGTCTTAAGTGGACACAGCAGCTCAAATCACTGGGACTGCTTGGTATGAGTAAAACGGTCCAATCTAGCCATAGCACTATTAGAGCTCATTCGGGCCACGGGAAGGAAGATGTTCTGTTGAAAACGAATGGGATTTTCTGCACTGCTGAATCTTGGCTTTAAGGTTTATGATCTATTCAGGATGCCAATTAACTCTTGCTGAACAGCTAGCAGAAATATAACAACTATATACTTTCCTTGCAAATTGCAAACATTCCCAAATAGATGTTGTTTTGAGATGTGAAAATTAGCTTGGCTGGCTATCTGGAAGACCAGGAAGGAAGATCCTGTGTTATAATGTAGAACAATTCTCTATTCCTCTGTGCTAGTCTTAAAAGATTTCAGAGAGACAGTGGTGTGTATCTATTTCAGTATAAAAGGAGGAGGAAGGGGAAATGGTGTCTTGTAGCACCTTTAAAGCTAATGAGTCTATTTCAGTGTAAACCTTCCATCTGAGCACAATAAAGTGTGTAGTCTTACAGGTGCCACAAGACTCTCTCTGTCCCCCCACCCCTCGCTCTGTTTATACCCTTCTTGGAAAAATAAAATGGAGGGCAGCTGCATTAATTGGTTTGAAAATAAACTTTAATTTTGAGAGGGGCACATTCAAAAAGGAGTAAGGGCAGCAGGTCCTTTCAACCTGTCCTCTTTGTCTTAATACTTCCACAACATTAGAGTAATGTACATCAAGCCCTTGAAGGACCTGACAAAAATTCAATGTGTGTAAGTTGAGAAGGGCTAGTCTGGGCAGGTGCTATGGAAATAAAGTGGTTTACATGTTTTGGTATTGGTACATTGTTATATCTGTGGGCTGGTAACTTACAAAAGGATCATGAGGTGAGGGTGTTTGGCCATCCAAATGTTGCTGGAATGCACTTGCAATGAGCCCACTGAAAATAACCAGTGGGAAGAATTGATGGGAATTAGAGTTGAGCAACACTTGTTTGGTGATCCAGCTCACACCTGAGAACTGTCCTGATGACTTCCATGAAATGTGCTGAGACTTTGGAGAGGGGCATTTAGTTAAAACAGCAGGCTGCTGTTTGCCACTCGGTTGAAGAGCAGTGGCAGAGGTGGAGGGAAAGTGGGAGGGAAGGCATCACAACAGATCACCCACACAAGCCCTACAAATGTAAACAGGCTTTGTGTGAGAGACCAGTTTCTGTGTAATATTTAATTAAGGCACTTGAAGATTAATTAGACTCCCTTATTTATCATGGCACAAATGAAGGCTCTGCATGCACGGAAAGAAGGCACAGTCACCCCTCAGCCTAATCGGCTGAGAGAAAATTGTCTCAACATGGCCCGTGTGTGTGTGTGTGCCTTATGGCCCAGCTAAACCAAAGTCAACACAAAATAAGGCTGCTTGACCTGAAGGAGCTGACCCATTTCTGTCTGAAATTCAGCAACCAGTTGGGCATCTTTGACTTTCCAAAAGTAAATATTTTAAGGGAATGGAAGACCTAAGGTTGGGTTTCTGCCTAACCTTCCTTTTTCCAGGGCTCTTCAAAGGAAAGATAAGATCTGCACTTGAGGTTTTTGTAGCTGCCAGGCCCCTGTTCAAGGCTTAACAAAGGGCTATCAATCTAGTTCATACAACAAAGTATTCTGAAAGGTAACAGCACAGTGTGTGGTGTGATCACTAATATACTGCACACTTCCATCTTGCATGTTGGTCTCCATAATCACAGAGGCTGCTGGGCTGCCTTCCCTCCCTTGTTTGTTTTCTGTTGCCTTTGAACGTATTTCTTCTTCCTCTCCTGTCTGGGCAGGCTGCTCCAAACTGAGCTGGGCTGATGTTGTGGACGTGGCTCTGTTGCTTGTTGAGGAAGCAAGTTCTGACTCATGGAAATCATGTCTCTGCGACTCCTGAGGAATCGCTGAGCTGGGATCATGGAGGTCAAGTGCCAAACAATGGCTGGGTCTCTTGCCAACTTGCCCCATTGTTTCCACAGCTGTGAGTGAACCCGAAACTCTCTCTGATTGTACGATGCAGTTCTCTCCGTCAGTTGAAAGTTTGCTGCTGTTGTCTTGTTTACCATTCCCTCTCCCTGGTTTGATTTTGTCAGGTTCCTGTGCCTGCTAAGAGGGGGGGGGGGGGGAAGAAAGTTACTTTTGTAGACTAAAGGTGGAGAACTCCTGTCTGAAGGCACACGCAGCTATCAAACAGGAAGAACCAGGGTTTCCTTCTCAACAGGTCTCTACATTCACATGTCGTGCTGAGTTTCCTATAAGCAGAGTAGGAGGGTTTCACAAGCCTTGCAGCAGAACCTGATGTACAAAGATATAGGGGCCTGGCTTCAAGGCACGGCTTCACATCAGCCACCAAGTAACTGCTATGTACTTCAGTAGGCTGAAGAACCAAAGCCCTTCTGCTTGGTACAGAGCTCTAGCCACCCAGTGCCCAGGGGCTACATGGGTCTTTTGGGTTTCTGGGCTTTCTATCTTGGTGATGAGTACTGACTGGTCTCCTCTGACAACCACTACAGTATCTGTTTGGGAATTTTGACACCTGGCTGGTGGGCAGGAGGAAAGGAGAAAGGGAGGAGATATGGTCTGGTTTCTAAATTGGGTGAGCAAAGTGTGACCCTTTGGTTGTCGGACCTGCTGTGCAGATGGGCCTAACAACATCTGGAGGGCAACACTTTGTCCACCCCCTGTTCTCAGTGCTCAGAAGATCAACTTCCTTCCTTGCTGCCACTTTTCCTGGCAAGGCTTTCATCATCCCTAATTCAGACCTGCCCTCAGCTGAACAGCACTCATGGTCAGCATTGGGGGGTGGGGGGTGGTGGAGGTTAAAGCGTTTCCCTCTCACCAGCAATAGCTATTGGGAGGGGGGCATTGTGGGCCACATGCCCCAGGGCCATTTTGTGGCTCCTGGGATCCTCCAGGGAATTTGTTTAAAAAATAATTGCTCCCAAAGGCCCTGAAAGCTTTTCAGGAGATATGGCCCTCTCTGGTCCCTTCGGAAGCTGGGGGGGGGCACTAGCAGCTGATAGTGGCATCTGGCCTACAGGCACCATCATTGTTTCCCTGTTGCTATTAGCCTATCAGAAGTGGGATTGGCAGATGGGGGGTTTAGGGCCTTCCCCCCCCTGCCTGCCCCCCCCCACAGCATCACTATCAAGGAGGCTATTGTTTCCCTGCCTCTGGCAATATTGCTGGGGGAGCCTAACCTCATCTCCCCCCTCCCCCCAGCAATCCTAATCCTCTATATAGATAGCTGTGAGTCTGTGGTCCTACTATTGCTTCCAGCTGGAGCAGAGTAATTAACTAAGTCAGAGAATCCTAGAGTTGGAACACGGGCCATCCTGTCCAACCCCCCTTCAGCCATTAAGACACCCTCAAAGCATTCCTGAGAAATGGCCATCCAGCCTCTGTTTAAAAACCTTCAAAAGAGACCCCACTACTCTCAGAGGTAACATCTTCCACTGTCAGTCAGTTCTTACTCTCAGGAAGTTCTTCCAAATCATAGAATCATAGAGTTGGAAGAGACCCCAAGGGCCATCCAGTCCAACTCCCTGCCATGCAGGAACTCACAATCAAAGTACCCCTGACAGATGGTCATCCAGCCTCTGTTTAAAAACCTCCAAAGGAGGAGACTCCACCACTCTCTAAGGGAGTGTGTTCCACTGTTGAACAGCTCTTACTGTCAGAAAGTTCTCCCTAATGTTTAGGTGAAATCTCTTTTCCTGCAGTTTGAATTAACTGCTCTGTGTCCTATTCTCCAGAGCAGCAGAAAACAAGCTTCCTCCATCTTCAACGTGACATCCCTTCAGATTTTTCAGTATGGTTATGTCTCTTCTTAGTTTTCTCTTCCCCAGACTAAATATACACAGCTCCCTAAGTTGCTCCTCATAGGGTATGATTTCCATGCCCTTTACCGTTTTGTTCACCCTTTTCTGAATGTGTCAATAATCCTCTTGAATTTTGTGCAGAACTAGACACAGTATTCCCGGTGAGAGTTAACCAAAGCAGAACAGAGTGGAACTGTTACTTCTCTTGATCTGGCCACCACTGTGATTCAGTGGGCCTGCTTTACTCTAAACAAACAATAGGATTGCTGCCTATCTGTCCTGAGATCACCTTCTTGTGAGAGCCCCCAAAGGGTTCTTGTGGGACTCGATGTGGCGTTGCCTCCAGCCATCTGTGCCTGCAGACAACCTGGGCCAAGACATTTCTGTGCTATGTTGAAAGCTCAAGCTGACTCCCGCTTAAATAGCCAAAGAAAGCAGTGCCTGTGGGGCACAGGATAAGGTTCTTAACTCATGGAAATGTTGGCAAACCAACCAGGAAATGAGCATTGTGTGGTTGCATTTGGCCTAATGCAGTTGAAGGCACAGAACTGGTCTCCATCACAGAGCTACACACTGCCATAGATGTTGAGCTAGATCTGTTCATCTCCCCGCTTTGCAGCTGGGAAGAGGGCCACTCCCTCCTTTCTTGCTGTTGGGTCTTTGTGTTGCTTCATGCATGAGCCTTTCCTTGGGGAGGAAAAGGTTACTTTACTTTTTAATTTTCTGCCTTGTCAGGCTGGTACACGAGGTAAAACCCACATGTAGTGGATTGCACCGACTGCCATCCTGAGAATACTCCCAGTGGAGAACAAGGGGTGCAGGCTGATGGATGCAAGCTGCAGGAAAAGAGATTCCACCTCAACATTAGGAGGAACTTCCTGACAGTAAGGGCTGTTCGACAGTGGAACACACTCCCTCGGAGGGTGGTGGAGTCTCCTTCCTTGGAGGTCTTTAAGCAGAGGTTGGATGCTTTGCTGGGAGTTCCTGCATGGCAGGGGGTTGGACTGGATGGCCCTTGTGGTCTCTTCCAACTCTATGATTCTATGATTCTATATCCACAGCATTCCCTTCATCTACCAAGCTGGTAATTTTATCAAAAAAAGAAATCAGGTTTGTTTGGCATGACTTGTTTCTCTGAAACCCATGTTGACTATATATATCTACATATACATGTGAACGTGTGTGTGTGTGTATATATATATATATCGCCAGCTTGATGCTGCAAGATCCCTTTGCGTACTAATATTCCAAACTAACACAGCTATGTCTCTGAAATCCATTCATCCAGTCATCCCAAAATAAATTAAAGTAGAGATCTGTGCCTCTTTATGTGACTCTTCAAGCAGAGGGGAGGGGATAAGGTCATAAACTAGGGGTTAGACACTAACAAGTTCTAGAGTTGGCTATGGGTGAGAGTATTAGAACTCTAGTCTTCTTACAATGGTCTGTGCTGCAATCTTGTAAGAAATGACCTGGAGAAACTCAGTGGCACTGAGTAGCCAGGTGGAGACTTGTACCAGAAAGATGGAATGTTGCCAGTATTAGCAAAAAAACAAGACACCAGACTAGGTTAAGAGAGGAGAGAAAGGACAAATCCACAAAGCTTGTGAGGATTTGAAGAGCAACTAAATATGGGAAGGTCAATACCTATAAAGTCTGAAATGCTATTTTAATATGTAGAAGCAAACTCAGCCTGAAAATGCTTTGCCTTTAGTGTCCTTGTTTAATGCAGTCACTGCATTCCTCCACCCTCCTCCGGCCAGGAAGCAAAGTCCAATAGTGGCTGTGAGCTTTTGTAGCCCAGCTCAAGATAAAGGCTGGCTGAGACATGCAAGCAATCAATATTTGCAAGTGCAACATCCAGTGCTCCACAGGGTTTGATCCACTCTCTTTCAGACAGAGACTCTAACTGTTCCTCTGGCAGTTTTAATCAATATTTCTTACTTGGTTTTGTATACTGGGTTTATATACTTGCTCTATTTCTTTTCAAAGTTTTTGCAAAGTTGTTTATAGTGTTTTTTCAGACTGCAGCATGTAGGGAGTTCAGCATGCAAGGGATGAATCAGCCCTGTCCAAGGATTGAGTTTTTTTCTGGAGGGGCCTTCTCTCTATCCTCTTCCTCACTGGTGAGGCCAATATACTGTGTGAGGCTGTGGCAGAGGGCCTTTTCAGCTGTGGCACCCCAACTACAGAATGCACTCCCCTTCAAGGCTCAACAAGCACTAACACTAGTTTTATTTAGGCACCAAGTTAAAATATGGCTGTTCACTAAAGCCAGCATCTATGCATGTGTTTTAACCTGCTTAACTGGTTTTTAACTTGCCAACTTGTTAAGTATTTTGTAAATCTATTGACATTATTGTTATTGTTGTAGGGAAGGCTGAGCATATTGATTTTGCCCTGTGATCTCATGAAAAAGAGATCTGCGGTATTTCATTATTTATAGGACAAACAAGATGGCAAATGGTCAGGAAACTATTCCCTATGGGGAGCAGCTTAGGGGTCTGAGTACGTTTAGTGCCTAAGGAAGAGAAGGTTAGGTAACATGACTGCTGTTGTTGTGTGCCTTCAAATCATTTCTGACTTATGTCAATCCTAAGGTGAACCTATCATGGGGGTTTTTTGGGGTGGGGGGGGGTAAAGTTTCTTCAGAGGGGGTTTGGCATTGCCATCCTCTGAGACTGAGAGTGTATGACTTGCCCAAGATCACCTTGTGTGTTTCATAGCTAAGCCAAGATTTGAATCATGATCTCCAGCGTCGTAGTCCAGAGCTCAAACCACTATACCACACTGACTCCATGAAGATGTAATAAAGTGCCCTGAGTCACCCTGTTACATTTTTGTCTCTATATTCAGTTTTGGACTTCTCTTCCATGACAATATTTTGTAAGGCAGACATGTTTTGATGCTTACCTGAAGAGTCGAAGGCTTTCATGGCCAGCATCCATAGTTTTTTGTGGAGCTTTCAGGCTATGTGGCCATGTTCTAGAAGAGTTCCTTTCTAGCGTTTTGCCAGCATCTGTGGCTGGCATTTTCAGAACTCTGAAGATACCAGCCATAGATGCTGGCAAAACGTCAGAAAGGAACTCTTCTAGAACATGGCCACATAGCCTGAAAGCTCCACAAAAAAACTTACCTGAAGAGTTTAAAAACTACAAAAAGACTCACAAAAGCCTATCTCCAAGTAGGTGATAAAGATCTCCGGATATGTTAGAACTGGTCTGTTCCAGGCACAAGGACGTGGTCACTTAGAAATGTTCTCACATATGTAATTCATATTTTTTTTAAAACTTACTTCACACACACCCCTAAATCTACATTTGATGGGTTCCTCCAGTGCTGTATGTGGAGGTGGGGCAGGTATGTGGAACAACCTTTACCTTTAATCTGATCTGACTTTTGCCCTCAGAGATATCCAACACTTCAATTAATGGCTGCTCTTTCATCTCAGACTGGCTGGAGCAGGAGGTGGATGGCAGGCTGCTCAGAAACTTGTCCACATTGTTTTCGGTGACAAACCACCTTTCCTGGAGAGGGGAGGCACAAGTACAATTAGTTAACATTTTCCTTTCAAATGAATAAAGTAAAGTAAAGATTACTTTAAAGTAAAGTAAAGATTACTGAGTAAAGATGTAAAATTTCTGAAAAATTTGAAACAAAAAAAAAATAGTTTTTCACTTTTTCTCCAACATCCCCCCCCAAATGTTCGGAAAAATTGACAAATGTGATATTAGCATCCTCTATCAGATGAAAATGAATGCTACTTTTAAGCACGTAAAATGTATCGTGTACATAATATGAAAACAATCACACCATTTTATTTGGCATAACATTACTATGTTTGGTATATTAAAAGTGCAGTTCAGTCAGGTAATATTTACATAATGGATTCTCTAATTTTGTTTAATTGCTTTCCAATGGAGCTACAAGATCCTGAATTATAAGGAATTTATGTGATTTTGCCATTTTATCAGGAGCAGGCAAAAAACAATAAAAGGTTATCAGCAATAATGTGTGTGTATGCACTATCAAGTTGCCTGTCAACTTAAAACCCCATACATTTCATAAGGTTTTCTTAGGCAAAGAATCCTCCGTTTTGCAAGTTCCTGGTATTCGCTTGCAATCTCCCATCCAAATAACAACCAGAGCTGACCCTGCTTAGCTTTCAAGATCAGACAGGATCTACTCCCTTTATTTATTTAGACCTCAGAGAAAATCATTTTGCCTTCTCTACTCCTCCATAGTGTTAAGCAGACATAAAAGCATTCATTCCCAATAAAAAGAACTCAGAAAAAGATACCAACCAGGAATTGCAATGATCATGTACTGTATGTTGTTGTACACCATGGTTATATGTTTTTTAAAAGAAAAAGGCCTAAATACCCTAAAGGAACAAATTTCTCTGATCTTGGAAGCTAAGCCAGGTCAGCACTGGTTAGTACTTGAGTGGGAAACCACCAACAAACACCAGGTGCTGTAGGCTCTCTTTCAGATGAAAGACCACCTCTCAGTCAGAGTTTCTTGCTGACTACCCTATCACCGGAAATGTATAGTGAGCTGTAACTCTTAACTCAGTTAAGCTCTCAGATATCAGGATCAGGTCTTCTAGAGTTGTCATTCTAAATTATGCATATCAGAAACTTCTCTGTTGCTAAAAAAAGGTAGTCACTGAAGAAAGTTTTAAAATGCTGAAAGGTGTGGAATGGGAAGGGGAAAAATCTGAATTGTACATGTATCTCAATTTGAGGTTTCCTAAACTACAAAAAAACTAAACAACTAAAAGCTGATACAAATGCAACCAGCTACATATATTAACTATTATATAGGCACAAGATCATGAGGAACTTTTATATAAACAGGTCTATTTTTGTGAGCAACAGAGAGTGAATGTGTGTGTGTGTTCCAAGTAGCCTGTTGACTTATGGTGACCTCATGAATTTCATACGTTTTCTTAGGCAAGGAGTATTCAGAGCTGGTTTTGCCAGTTCCTTCCTCTAAAATACAGCCTAGAGACCCTGGGTATTTAGGCCCTCAGAGAGACACATATAATTGCATCCATATGTACAATCAAGTCAACTTAACTGTATATTTAGGAACAGTAATGCTTCTGTTTTGCAAGTATACTTGGGGCAGGAGGAAGAAGCAGACCCATCATTCAAATCCATCAGAGACCCTGGGCACTGTAGAAGAGAGTATGCCTGTCATAGGTTTGAGGCAGGGGGCAGGGATGCTGTCTTGGTGATGCCCGCCTCATCCTGCCAAGCAGCACAAAAAGAGGTGCCATGGATTCAGGCCACGGCTGCTTTCTTGACATCAAGGAAGAGTAGTTTTGACAGAAATTAAAACAGTGCTCCTGCCGCCAAGACTGCTTTTTCCCTGGCATGATATCTCCCTATCTGCCAGAGAAGTAAAGGCACCTGTTGACTGTGAGTGATGCAAATTCACCTGGCCTGTGATGCAGATGGGGAATCTTCCTGCTGCTGCCAAGTAAGGGACTTGACAGGGCTGCTGGGTGGCTGCTCTGTCTCTGCCCCAACAGAAAGAAAAGATCGATGTGACCCCAAATCCAATGGATAGAAATAATTGCTGGGAATGCCTTTCTGCTGATGTTGTCAAACTGACTGGCCTCCTCCAGCAATTCCCTCCTCTCCACCTCCTCTTGTCTTGCTTTTCATTTGAATGGAGCACTCACAAGCAGCAATGTGCATTCAGTTTTAATTGCCTTGAGCTGCTTTGGGAAACAAATTTTTGTGATTGATGTTAATGGAAAAGAACCAGGACTGTGACAAAGGGTGGCAACTCCATCCAACAAACCATTCCAGGTCACATCTCAAAGTACTTGTTTGATGGCTTTACCTTCACCTCATTAATGTGAGCACTGATTCCCCTTCCACACTTTGTATTCTGCAGTACCTAGGTTTCCCAGCCTTCCCCCCCCCCCCCAGGCATTCAGAAAATTATTTTTCCCAGCCTGTGAGGGTGTTTGGCTGAGGGGCATAGATCTGTTAAAGCCAACCAATGCACTCCAGAGCCCAGCAAGCAGTTGACCCTTGCTCGATCTGTCCACACCACCAATAAAGGTTGACAAATGGCTTCTTTTTAAAAATCATGAAGGGGAAAACCCACAGAGTTTGAGGCCCAGCAAAAAGGAGTGTCAAAGAAGACTCTTTCATTATTTAGTAGGCCTTCATTTCCTCAGGGTAGCTGCAACCCAACACCAAAGAGACAGCACCCAGCACCCAGTGCAAGAGGAGCCTAAAACTGTTATCACAGAGATACTCCAGATATGTTGGCTGGAGTCAACTACAGGTTTAAGGCCCATCACTTTGACAACTGGGCTCAACAAACTGTTTAGTGCTAGATGGCACTGCTGAGCACCTAGCAGGCACATGGCTGAGGCTGAGGATGCCTAAGAGTCATAGGAGCACTTGTGTCTCTTAGTGACAATCAGATTAAAGGGGAGGCACTCTCAAAGACCAAGGAGAACAGGCAGAGGCTTAAGGGACTTCCCACACTTGAAGAAGCCACTCTAATGCTTTGGTAGGAAAATGGCAGATTTGGGGTAGCCAGCATTCATTCATTCTATTCGACTTGCTGGTGTGCCTCAGCTGTAACAATAAGTCTGGTGTCCCACTGGCCTCCATCTGCTTCCTCAGAACTATATGCTAGCACAAGACTCTCTCTCCTATTCTAGAAAGTCCATTTACAAGGTGACAACGTTCTCCCATGCAAGACTGCATGTGAAAGATATCTAGGGGTCCTAGTACACCACAAGCTGAACATGAGTCAACAATGTGATGCGGTAGCTAAAAAGTCCAATGTGATTCTAGGCTGCATCAATAGTAGTATAGTGTCTAGATCAAGCAAAGTAATAGTACCACTCTATTCTGCTTTGGTCAGGCCTTGCCAGAAATACTGTGTCCAGTTCTGGGCACCACAATTCAAAAAGGATGTTGACAAGTTGGAGCGTGTCCAAAGGAGGACAACCAAAATGGTGAAGGGTCTGGAAACCATAAAGTCCTCATAGAATCACAGAACTGGAAGAGACCACAAGGGCCATCCAGTCCAACCATCTGAGGAGAGACTTAGGGAGCTGGGTATGTTTAGCCTGGAGAAGGAAAGATTAAGAGGTTATGTGACATCATTGTTTAAATGTTTGACAGGGTGTTATATTAAGAATAGAGCAAATTTATTTTCTGTTACTTCAGAGAATAGTACATGGAACAATGGATGAAAGTTACAGGAAAATAGATTCCACCTCAACATTAGGAGGAGCTTCCTGACATTAAGAGCTGTTAGACAATGGCACACACTCCCTCGGAGAGTAGTGAAATCTCCCTCCTTGGATGTCTTTAAATAGAGGCTGGAGGGCCATCTGTCAGGGGTGCTTTGACTGTGAATTCCTGCATGGCAGGGGGGGGGTTGGAATGGATGGCCCTTGGGATCTCTTCCAACTCTATGATTCTATGCTTTCCTATTGAACCACTTTATTACTGTAGCAGGGTTGGGCAATTTTGAGAGGACTGTCCTGGACCTTTCAGAACAACACCCAACCACCACACACGCTGGGGTGTCTCTGTTGAATCAAACTTTTGCTAATGCAAACAAAGTGCTGGGGGATAGCCCTGCCTTTCTGCACACTCTCAGAAGCCTTTAAGAAGCATAAAAGAATAAGTAATGGTGTGTGCCATTTCACTGCTACCAGAGGGTCATGGCAAAAATCATCCAGTGAGTAAGGTAAATGTGGACAAGAAATCTTACTTAGCAGCTTTTTTTTAATATAGAAAATTTAATTTGGGTAACAACTGGCCTCACAGAGCCAGAAATCTCTTACACCTAAGTAAGTCCAAGTAAGTTTGATCAAGTCTATTTATTTAACCTGTATGCAGAAAATATTGTACACAAGGAGGAAGGAAACACAAGGAGGAAAGTGCCAAGGGAGGCTTCTTAACATTAAGAAAACAAAAATAATGACCACAAAAATGTAAAAGAATTCATCCTTAGATAACGAAAAAATTAAAACTGTCAAAGAGTTCCCATACCTAGGATCAAATACTGATCAGAACAGAAACTGCAGTCAAGAAATCTGAAGGCTAGGAGCCGAAACAGATGGCTTTGAAGGGGTGACTTGACGTCACCCCTTTGCTTGCTGGATTGGGGCTGCGGCAACCACCCACTGCAGCCCCGATTCATCTTTTATCAGCCCAAACAGAAGCAGCAGAAAACCACTCCTTTTCAAGATTGCAAAAAAGCTGGCTTTTCTGCCACAATCGCGGCTTTGAGGTGTTCCTGAGGCACATAAACGCTTCGCCACTGGAGTGCCTCCAAGGTGCCCGCCATGTAGTTGGGCAGGTGGCTTCACAACAGCTTTTACTCGGCTTGAGGGCATATGTTGTCTAAACAATATGCCCTCAAGCCACTGGGAAGTCACCGCAAAGGGGCTGTCTGTTTCGCGCCTAGGATTGGGAAGAGCAGCTGTGAAAGAAATGGACAAGATCCTAAATTGTAAAGCCAGAACTCTGAACACTAAAGTGAGGATTGTCCAGGTCACTATATTCCCCATCACCATGTATGGATATGAGAGCTGGACAGTGAAGAAAGCCAACAGTAAGAAAGTCAACTAATTTGAGATGTGGTTCTGGAGAAGAGGGCTGAGGATACCATGGGAGGCCAAGAAGACAAACAAATGGGTCCTAAAAGAAATCAAGATTCTCCCAGGGATTGTGTTCCATGGTCAAACAGCTCTAACTGTCAGGAAGTTCCTCCTAATGCTGAGGTGGAATCTCTTTTCCTCTCCTTTGAATTAATTGCTCTGGGCCCTACTCTCTAGAGCAGTAGAAAACAAACTTGCTCCATCTTCCATATGACACCCCTTCAAATATTTAAACGGGGCTATCTTGGAAATGTCACATCCACAGGGTTGCCATGACTCTACTCAAGGGCAGTTACCAACAACAAACTGTTTTATTCAATGTCACACTATATGTCTTTTGTCTTACAATATGTCTACTTTGTTTGTCATATTGCTGAATGGATATCAAATAAAAATTATTCATAAAGTGTGCTGTCAGTTCCCAGGACTCTTGGCTTGAAGCGTGTGCCCATCATAAATAAGAAGCAGCTGCTGCAGCTGTTACTGCTTTTGCAATGCTAACAAGGCCAATTTTGCTCATGTATCAATAACACGCAGTGCCAGGTTATTAGAACTGAAAGCCTCTCTCAAGGAGACTGCAGGCATTTTAAAAGTAGGTCATGCACTAGATCTGAAATTAAGGGAGTTGAAATTCAGTGTTGAAATTCAGACAGCAGGTTCAAAAGGAGCTTAAATCTGCAAATCTCAGAGGCTTCCCAGCTTTTGTTAAAATTCTGGCACAGAGGAGATCAGACCAAGTCAGAGTCTTTTCAGCAATGCAAGATGAAAGTCTCAGTGATGGGAAATGGGAAGGAAACAGAATCTCCAAAGAAACATTTGCAGTGAAAAGAAATGGTTTTCAATCGCTTAGCGAGGTTAATAATTCTCTGACACAGGCTTCCTATATATGGGAAATGTCATGTGCCACTTACATTGCTTGTTCTTGTTAACTGGTCTCCAGTCAACCTCAACTCATGGTGACCCTGCGTGAGGGTCATCTCCAAGACCAGCTTTGTTCAGATTTTGTAGATTCAGGCCCATGACCTCCATGATTGAGTCTAGCCATCTGGCATACCGTCTTCCTCTTTCTGCTGCCCTTCGCCTTTTCTAGCCTTATTATCTTTTCAAATGAGTCGCTCTCTTCTCTTGATGTGGCCAAAGCACAATTTGATCATCTTGGTTTCCAAGGAGGTTTCAGGCTTGATCTGTTCTAGGATCCATTTATTTGTCTTTTTGGCATCCTCAGCACTCTTTTCCAAGACCACAGCTCAAAAGAGTTTATTTTCTTCCTATCCACTTCCTTCACTATCCAACTCTCATATGCGTACATGGTGATGGGGAAAACTATGGCTTGGATGATCCTAACTTTAGTGCTCAGATGTATAAGTTGCTTACCTTCTTCAAGTGGTCATCTGTGCCCTCACATAATAGGGTTTGCGCCTGCGCAGATACTCCATCCGGAATGCTGAAAAGCTGAACAGATTGGCGGAAGCCCCGCCCCTCCCATTCCCTGAGCATGCCCAATCCCGCCAATCTAGCTCCTCCTTCGGTTCAAGTCCGCCGCAAAAAAAGGCAGGGACCTGACCGAGGGGAAGTAGGGCGGGATTTGTGTGAGGGCACAGATGACCACTTGAAGAAACACAGTTACAGGTAAGCAACCTGTATTTCTTCTTCGTGGTCTCTGTGCCTCACACAATAGGGTGACTGAAAAGCTTACCTGTGGAGGTGGGAAGGTCACTGCAGAATAGAAGACAGAACAGCACGACCAAAACTGGCATCTCTCCGGGATCTGGAATCCAGCCGGTAATGCCGAACAAACGTGGCTGGCTGTGACCACGTAGCCGCCAAGCAGACCTCTGGCAGGGGAACACCTCGAAGGAAGGCGGCAGATGAAGCAGTGGCCCTGGTTGAGTGAGCACGTACACCAACCGGAAGAGGGCGTTTAGCCAGTTCATAGGCCGAAGCAATGGTTTGGGCAATCCACTTCAAAAACCTTTGTGGAGAAACTGGGTTGCCCTTCTTGGCACCACCATAACAAATAAACAACTTGTTGGACAACCTGAACTTAGCAGAACGTTGAACATAAAACGCCAAAGCACGGCGAACATCAAGAGTGTGCAAAGTCTTTTCCAGAGGCGAAGAAGGATCTGGATAGAAGTTCGGTAGCACAATCTCCTGAGAAAGGTGAAAGGGCGAAACCACTTTAGGGAGGAAGGAAATGTCCGGTCTGAGGACCACCTTATCCCTGTGGAAAATGAGGTAAGGCTCATCCGAGCGCAGGGCCGTCAGCTCTGAAGCACGTCTGGCTGAGGTGATGGCCACAAGAAAGGACACTTTGAGTGTCAAGAGTCTCAGAGAGGCCAAGCCCAAGGGTTCAAAGGGAGGTCTCATAAGCTGTGTAAGCACCAATGATAGAGACCAAGCCGGGGCCAATGGAGGCAGTGGTGGATAGAGATGGTGAAGTCCTTTAAAGAATCTCTTGAGTATAGGTGATGTAAAGAGTCGAGCCGATGGTGAATCAGGTGGCTGGTTGGCGATAATAGCTGATAAGTAGACCTTAAGCGATGAAAAGGCTAGACCTTGGTCCCTCAGATGCAGCAAGAAATGAAGCGCTGTATGGAGACTCACAGGAGAGGAAGGTTCCGATCTGGCCTCCGCAAAGGCACAGAAACATTTCCACTTATAGGCGTAAGATTGCTTGGTGGAGTCCTTTCTGGAGGCCGCCAAAACCTTAAGCAGTTCCGGAGGCATCATGGCTTGATCCTCCATGCTGTCATCCGTAGATTGAAAAGGTCCAGATGCAGGACTGCCCCATTGGAGTGGGACAGAAGGTCTGGCCACTTAGGTAGATGGAAGTACTGGCCATTGGCCAGTTGGAGTAACGGGGTAAAGCAGGGTTGTCTCGGCCAAAGGGAGTCAACAGTATGGCGTTGGATCCATCCCTGGCCATCTTGGCCAATGTCATGGAAACCAATGGAAAGGGCGGAAAGGCATACAGGAAGTCCTGGTTCCAGTTGCGGAGGAAGGCATCTCCCAGGGTTCCTGGACCTTTGCCTGCCCTGGTGTAAAACATCTGGCACTGAGCATTCTCCGGAGTGGCGAACAGGTCCACTGAGGGAGTTCCCCATCTGGATGTCAGAAGACAGAAGGCTGGGGCTGACAGAGCCCATTCGTGCTGCAGCATCTTGTCCTTGCTGAGGGACTCTTCTAGCACATTTGTCCTTGCCTGCGAGGTGAACGGCCACCGGATGAATTGAGTGACGGTGGCACCACGTCCACAGCTGTTGGGACAGGCGTAGAAGAACCGGAGAATGAGTTCCTCTCTGCTTGTTGATGTAATAGACTGTGGTGGTATTGTCCGACACCACCTGCACAACTCTGTGGAGGAGATGGTTCTCGAAAGCCCTGAAGGCTTTGATGATTGCCAGCAGTTCCAGAGCATTTATATGCAGCTCTGCCTCTTCTACAGACCATTGTCCTTGAACACACAAGTCCTTGAGGTGCGCACCCCATCCTGACATGGATGCATCTGTGGTGACCATCCTGGATGGTTCTGGCGTCTGGAAAGGCATCCCCTTGAGGATGTTTGAGGGAGACATCCACCATTTGAGGAAATCCCGAACATGAGGAGGATTCGAGAGTCTCTTGGATGGGTTGTCTCGTAGATGGTTGAAAGAAGCCAGGAACCAAGCCTGGAGGGGCCTGAATCTGAGGCGTGCCAGGTAGGTCACTGCCGTGGTTGAGGCTAGGTAGCCCAATAGCCTCTGAATGTCCTTCGCCATTGGTCGATGAGTGCGGAGAACATAGCAAAGTTGGTCCCAGAGGGCTTCCGCCCGTCTGGTTGGTATATAGGCACGGCCCATAACAGAGTCCAGGGACGTCCCTATGTACTCTATCACCCTCACTGGGTGAAGAACAGACTTGGGTAAGTTGATAGTAAGCCCCAGGTCGTTGAGGAGATCTAGAGTGCACTGGATGTCCTGGTAAAGCTGTGCTTTGGAGGACAACACCAGAAGCCAGTCATCGAGGTAAGGGAAGATCTTTATGCCTTGTAGCCGAAGGTGGGAGATGACCACCGCCATACATTTTGTGAAGACTCGAGGAGCAGTGGAAAGGCCAAAAGGAAGGACGGTCTACTGAAAGAGATCTCCATTGACAGCGAAACGAAGGAACTTCCAGTGCTGGGGCCTGATGCTAATGTGCAAGTACGCATCCTTCAAGTCGATGGATGCGAACCAGTCCCCATGACGTATGAATGGAAGGATGGACTGCAGAGTCACCATTTTGAATGTGCGAGGTGAGATGAAGGAGTTGACACCTCTCAGGTCCAGAATAGGATGGAGACCGCCTCCTCTCTTTGGGACGGTGAAGTACCTGGAGTAGAAGCCTTAACGCCTGCAGCTTGCTGGAACTCTTTGGATGGCTCCTTTGTCGAGAAGGGAAGAAATCTCCTCCAGAAGAGGAGGAGAGGAGGGGGTAGAACAAAAAACGCCAATTGGTGGAATACTTGAGAACTCTATGGCATAACCCAGGTGGATGATGGTGAGCACTCAGGTGTCGGCGGTGATCCTGCGCCAGTTCTCGTAGAAGCGGCATAGTATGGGGACATGGGAGGAAGTGACTGGCAAAAGAAAGGTGGGTGTTGCCTCCAAGGTCCCATCAAAAGTGAGGTTTGGAGGGTGGTTTCCTGGAGGACTGCTGCTGTCCTTGCCTCTGCTGTTGCTGATGCTGCTGTTGAGGCTGTCTATAGGGTCTCCTGGTGTAAGGCTGGGCCCTGTATGCGGAGGATGGAGCAGATCTCGAACGAGTGAAGCCAGAAGACTCAGGCCTTGGATGCCACGGTTGGCCAGCTGACGGCTTGCTCAAGGTCACTCCAAGTCTCTTGCCATTGAGATGAGCTTTGGCTATAGTATCCAAAGACTTGTCGGTTTTGACTGCAAAGAGTCCCTCACCGTCAAAGGGTAAGTCCTCAATTTTGGTCTTGGCTTCCTCCGACGGGGTAGTAGATCTGAGCCATGCAAACCTATGAAGTGCAACGGCTCCGGCCATGACTTTGGCTGAACAGTCTACCACGTGTCTTGCAGAGTAGACCTCTTGAGCGATTAGGGAGAGGGCCTCCGCATAGAATTCCTGGGCTGCCTCCTGTTGTTGTGGAGGGAGGGAAGGAATGAAGGAATGTTAGCTATTTTAGCTGTTAGAGCTGCTGAGGAGTAGAATCTCCATCCGAAGATATCCATTCTCCTGCCATCCTTGTCCACCGGGGCAGAGTGAAGTTTGCCCGATGACTTACAAGTGGACTCCACCACCAAAGAGTTAGGTGTGGGGTGAGTGAACAGGAAGGGTGCCATGTCGGATTGCCCCCTGTAGAGGGAGTCCAACTTTTTGGATGCTGGTGGGGTGGACGCTGGCTTAGTCCAAGAGGTGGTCATGATATCAGAGAAGGACGGTAAGAAGGGAATGACGGCTGGCTGGACTGGTCGAACAACCAGGCAATCAATATGGTCCCTGGGGGCTTGGATGCTTGGGCAGTCTGTAAGCCGACAGCCTTGGACATCCTGTCCACGATCCCGGAGAAAATATGAAGGTCTTCCACAGGAGAGCCGGGTAACTGGTCTTCAACCTTCTCATTAGGAGGTTGACATAGCCTGGACAGGTGACTCGGAGGGCACTTCCATTTCCCCAGCAGAGTCCTCCGTGGACTGTGAGGCCGTCAGATGTGGTTCCTCGTAGAGCTGGGTCGCAGCCGAGACAAAGGTTGACGTTGAAGCGTCCACATGGCTTACTGTGGCTCGTTGTGCTGATGTCGGTCGACGTCAACGCCATCCTTGACATCGGGGCCATCACAATGCTTGGTTCTGCGTTGGGCGGTCTCGACACCGTGGCATTGGTGGAGAGATGGCTCTAGACTCACCCCTGTCATAGGTCAGGGAACGGGATCGAGACCTCCGATGTGGAAGGGGGTTAAAGTAGGGATCCCTCACGTGATACCGGTCTCTGTAAAATGGAGAATAGAACCGGTAGGATGCGTGTCCTTCTCTCCAAAAAGACTCCGCTCGGCGTTGAGCCAAGAACAAGGCCAACGAGTGAGGTGAGTCAAAGTAGTGCTCCTCATACAGCTCGGGAGACCTTCGAGGTGGAGGAGAAGGGAACCTCAGCCTGTAAATCCTCTCTGAAGAGGCCATGATTTCCTTAGGTGGAACCTCAGGGGGAGGCAGAATGGGCGACACTGTCGAGACCGAAGTCGAGACCAAGAGAGGTGGTGCGGATGTCGAAGTCGACACAGGCTGTGATGTAGGTTCCAAGGTCTCCGGCGCCAAGTCGAGTATGGTGGCCGGGACCGGGAGGTTGGCCGTTGGAGCCGCTATCAGCTTCATTAAGGACATAGCCAGGTCTGCTTGAACTGCAGCTGACACGACAGAAGCCTAAACCTCCTTAGCCTTATGCTTCCTCTTCTTTGGCCTGTCTCCTTCCTGGGACGAGGAGCGCTTCCTATGCTCCCGAGTGGGCTCTTCTGGGCGAGACATAGACTCCTCCGCAGAACGAGTCGGAGCCAAGGAAGCCGAGGGCGTTGAAGTGAGCGTCGTCGAGGTCAAAGGTATTTGTGTCAAGGTCGAAGCCGTCAACGTCAAGACGGGCCTTTGGGAGAGTTTTGGAATCTTCGGGAACTTAGAGATGGGAAGTTGTCCCAAGGGATTCGTGTGAGGTTCCGAAGCCTGGGAAACTGAGAGGGCCTTCTCCCAAAGGTGAGCCTTAAGCCTGTCTGCCCCCTAGCGAAGCGTGGCAGGGTTAAACACCTTGCAATGCCTACGTTTCTCTGGAATGTGGATATTTCCGAGGCAGAGGATGCACTTAAGAGCATCCGTCCACTATCGGGATCTTATTACCACATTCGGTGCATTTTTTAAAGGGGGCGGCCATAAGAGGCCTAAAAATCGCGAGGGGGCCCGTCTGGGCCAAAAACCTCGAAAAAGGTCCAGAAACAAGATCCAAAGGGGCAGCTCAAGGAGAATCAAAAAGGGAGAAAAAGAAGGAAAGAAAAAACAGTGGAATCTACTCAGCCTTTTGTCAAAGCGAAGAGTACTCCAAAGGAGATGTTTCTCTTGCGGCGGACGAAAGAGAACTGAAGGAGGAGCTAGATTGGCGGGATTGGGCATGCTCAGGGAGAGGGAGGGGAGGGGCTCCCGCCAATCTACTCAGCTTTTCAGCATTCCGGATGGAGTATCTGCGCAGGCGCAAACCCTATTGTGTGAGGCACAGAGACCACGAAGAAGAAGTATATCTTTATTCTTTAGGATCTTGTCTAGTTCTTTCATGGCTGTCCTTCCCATTCCTAGTCTTCTCATTTCTTGATTGCAACTTTTCAATTTCCTCATTGTATGACCAATCAAATCAGCAACCATTTCAATGAAACTAAATTCTCTCAAAATGTATTTTTCTATACTTTATTCTAGTTTTTGTGAAACACTGAAATGGCTGAATGCCCTGAAACATTTAAAACAGTCTTTGCACCATTCAGGGTTTAATGTGCCTAATGTCCATTTTCACATACAATAGTACAATAAGCATTTTAATCCTAGTTATGTATTCCTGTTGACCATGTGCTTGAACAAATACAGCACCAAAGATACAAAACATGGAGAACCATAGCAAATATTAAAAGAACAAGTAACAAGCATCCAGAGGCTGTTTCTCTGAGTTTTATCTCTGGCTTTTTTTGATGTTTCTAATTACTGCTTTGTATTTTAGTTTCCTGTGTTAATAGTCTCTTGTGTTTAAGGGTTGTATTTTTGTTAGGTTTTATGTTTTGTTTTTGGTTAATTGGCTATTTATAAACAGAAGGGGGAAAGTACTTTCAAATAAAATAAATTGTGAAATGTGAAAATGTAAGCTTAATTTCTTCAGCGATTTTCAAGTACACATTAGGGGAGGGACCTAGCTACAAAGATTTATTTGGACACAGAGGCACATTATTCAAACAGGCCACTAGAGAGCTACTACTCTCTCCTGACTTGCATTTTCTAATCTTTGTGTTGATTTGTCCTTTTTAAACTATTATTTTAATCAGCAAAGGAGAAAAGATAGAAGTACCTTAAGAGAGTTTCACGGAGCATGTAAACGCTGCATACAATTGTCCCAGCCCAAATTTAGTATTGTTTGTTGCTGTTATTCGCCATCAAGTTGACTTTGACTTATGGCCACCCTATAAGCAATAGTCATCAACTGCCCTGTTCAGGTCTTGCAGACTCAGGCTGTGGCTTCCTTGACAGAGTCAAATTCACCTGTAGTGTGCTCTTCCTCCTTTCCTAATGCCTTCAACTTTACCAAGCATTACCATCTTTTCTAATGAGTCACACCATTTTATGATATGTCCAAAGTATGATAGCCTCAGTTTAGTCATCTTGCCCTCTCATGGGTGTTCAAGTCCGATTTGGTCTAGAACCCATTTATTCTTTATTATTACATGCAAGCAAGCAAGTCCAGAAAGTATGTGCCACCTTTCATAATCTGACTTTATTGGTGGAAGTGTTGGAAAGCCAAAGCCCTCCATTTTTTAAGAGCTCAATCCTTATACTTCAGATAGCAGCTGATGGCAAATTGGGATACTGATATCCTAATTCCTAAATTTCCACCAGCAAATTTGGACACTGATATCTTAATTCTCAGAGACAGTGTGGTATAGTGGCTTGAATGGAAACCCACTAAGTGACCTTACACAAGTGACACTTTCTCAGCCTCAGAGGAAAGTAAAGGCAATCTTGCTCTGAACAAACCTTGTCAGCACCTCATGATAATGGCCGCCTGAGGGCTTCATAAGTCAGAAACGTCTTGAAGGCACATAACAACAACGTCTTAATTTCTTTTGCATTCCTCTTTCCTTCTCAATTTATAAGGAGTCTTCTAATGGTGAATCTTGAGAAAGAGAAGATATTCTGAGGCAAGATAAAAGAGCAATGGTCTATCTAGACTCTAGATCAAGAAAGAGGTGGTTAAGGAATGTGCAGTTTTGGAAGACTGTTATTTAACGTGGAGTCTTAAAATTATAGGACGATTCTATGATTCTAAGACTCCAGGCTAAATAACAGGAATAAACAGGAAAATATGTTGAAGCTGGTGGGTCAATAAGCAGTGCTGATCAGATTATGAAGGAGCACTAATACATATTTCAAAATAGACCATGAGAGAGAGACATGTAAAAGTGCAGATATTGCTAATAGTTCTCCATTATTTGATGGGAACTACTCCATTCTAGAAATACTAAAGAAGATATACCAACACTCCATTTTCAAATTATTTTTTGCTGTTATCACTGACAGCTCTTAATGGTGGATTAAAGAAAATGCAAGAGACAAACACATACAGTTCTCTAAACCAATAATGATAAATGTCTAGAGTATTTTTGGCAAAGTATCCCTCTATGTTTACAAAACACGGTGCACAATCCAGTAGCTGGCCTGTGAGGTACTAGGTACAACAGGCATGATCCAGGCTCAGTTAAGCACTTTATATACAGTATTTCCGTGTTCAACTGGATGGAATTGGGTACATGCTAAATTCTCTTTTGGCATGTACAAGACCTATAGATACTAGTCATGTTTGTTGTTGTTGCCCACATTCAAGTCATTTCCATGTTATGGAGACCTTAAGACAAACAACTCATGGTTCTCTTCACAACATCTGTTTAGAGGAAGTTTACTTTTGCTGTTCTCTGAGGCTGAGAGAGTGTGACTTGGTCAAGGTCACCCAGTGTGTTTCCATGGCTAAGCAGGGATTTAAACCCTGGTCTCCTAGGAGTCTAGCACAGCACACATACCACCATCTCATACTGTCTCTAGTCATGTCTACTCAGAAGTAAATCCCACTGCATGGGATATCCAAATAATTATACTAAACTTTTTCTGGGCAAAGCCAGTTATGAGCAAGCCAATGTTAGCAATTCATTAGTGCTCTTGAGAGGTTATACACCAAATATATTAAGGTGTTTAAGGAATCCTTTACCATTTCAAAATTAGTATATAAATGGTCTCCACACTTTTGTTATAAATGTTCTCTACACTTTTGTTGATATATATTGGAAATAATTGTTTCTTCTTAAATTTCAGAAAATGCTAAACTGAGGCTATCCATCACTGCTTGATAAATAAAAGAGGACATGAAAAAGCATGGGAAAACTGGTTAATTTTTTAGCATGGGAGGTACTGCCACCATTAATAACAAAATACCACCACAAGAAACAGCTTTCCATTAATGTTATCAGATAAAAGGCATGCAATACAATCTTAGACATGTGTATTCAGGAATAAGCCCAACTGAGTTCAATGGGATTAGCTCTCAAGTAAGTGTGCAGATGACTGCAGTCTAAATGAATAGTGAAGATGTATTATTGAATTCTTCTGCCACAATGAAAAGGCACATCTGTGTACAACCACAATGTACAGTCCTGTTACAAAAGGGGCCATGGTTGTACTGTGTACTCTTTGTTTTTACATCAGACATCAAGTAAGAAAACACTGAGAAAAGTTAAAATGAGAAGACACATGAATCCTGTAGAATTAGCATTGTCTGCCGAATAAGTGGAGAGGATAGCTCACATCAAATTATTTCCAGACAATCCATTCAGATTACTACTGATGATTTGGGAAAAGTGGCACTGAAGTGGAAGCAACACTCCAAATGTAGTTTTTAAGAAAATTGTTCAGATCAGGAGTTCCCAGCTTTTTTTTACTCACAGAGCCCTTATTTCTATGGTGGAGCCCCTAAGAAGCCGACCCTATATCTTACAAGTTAATGCTATTTAAAAGTATATACAAGAATATATTCTTACTCTTTAATTTCATTCAATTTTTCTTTCTTTAATTTTCCTGGAGTGACACCAGAGCACCTGGGAACTGCATGAGGAGCCCTAAGGGCTACTTGGAGCATAGGTTGGGAACACCTGGTTTGGGTTAATATTAGGTTGGGAGCCAGTGTTGTATAGTGCTTTGAACATTGGACTTAGAGTCTGGGAGACGAGGGTTCGAATCCCTGCTCAGCTATGGAAACTCACTGGGTGACCTTGGGCAAGCCACAGCCTTAATGGTGACAAACCTCGTCTGAACAAATCTTGCCAAGAAACCTCCGTGATAGGGTCAGCATAAGTTGGAAACAATTTGAAGGCATATAACATGTAAGGTACTGCATGTAGGAATAAAAAAATGAAATGCATAGATATAGGATGGGGGGGGTGGACACCTGGCTTAACAAGAGGACATGTGAAAAAGATCTAAGAGTCCTAGTAGACCACAAGCTGAACATGAGTCTACAGTGTGCTGCAGCAGCTAAAAAGGCCAATACGATTCTAGGCTGGATCAACAGAAGTATAGTATCTAGAAATGATAGTCCCACTCTATTTTGCTTTGGTCACTTGGACTCCTGTGTCTGTTTTTTTTCCTTGTAGATTTTTTTTATTTGACTGGTTGTTGATAAGCTAGGGTGTGTCCATACGAGGGAAACCAAAATGGTGAAGGGTCCAGAAACCATGCCCGATGAGGAGCAACTTAGGGAGCTGCGTATGTTTAGCCTGGAAAAGAGATGATTCAGAGGTGATATGACAGCCGTGTTTAAGTATTTGAATAGGTGTCACGTTGAGGATGGAGCAAGCTTGTTTTCTGCAGCTCCAGAGAGTAGGACACAGAACAATAGATGCAAGCTACAGGAAAAGAAATTTGACCTCAACTTTAGGAAGAACTTCCTGATAGTAAGAGCTGTTAAGTGGAAAACGCTCCTTCTTTGGTGGTTTTTAAACAGAGGCTGGATGGCCATCTGTCAGGGATGCTTTGATCGTGATTTCCTGCATGGCAGAATGGGTTGGACTCGATGACCCTTGTGGTCTCTTCCAACTCTATGATTCTATGATTCTAACAACATTAAGTTAAAATTTAAATTACTTGTTTAGGTCCCTATTCATGGAAAGCATACTGAATCTGTCTAGTTATCTCACAAATGGTACTAAAGGTTTGGTTTATGTGAGATTCCAACAATAATTCTGATTGGCTTCAAGTCTGGAAACTGAGGTGCAAAACTACTCACCATAGATAAGCACAGGGGCATATACAAAAGTAAAAGAAGCCTCTGCAAAGCATTTTTTAAAATTCTCTCACACTACTAAAAATAAGACCAATGTACTGTATACACATCCATCCCATACTTACTACAAGGCAGAAACTCACTGCATACAAGCTGGTTTCTAATAAGTTGCAGATTTTCTAAAAGTATATTTCACCATGGAGAATCTCCCCCAAACAGCCAATTGCCAAAACCAAACCAGTTGGCATTTCTCTGCTCAGTTGGAAACCACCAGGAACTAAAAGGCTTCTAAAACTATTTTGGCTTTCACTGGCAAAATATAAAATTCCTCAATTTTTGGAAACAAATGACAAGGGCAATGTGTAATTTACAGAGCCTCAATGAAAGCCAATAATCATGGGAAAATGTGAATCACAGAAAAATAGCAAGGAGGGAAATTAGAATATTCTGCATTAACATGGGTTTCATCTGCAACATGCAAACTAGAAGCAAGTCAAGTAAGTTTAAAGGTGTTAGTTTTAACAGTATCAGTTTATTCTTTATCTAACGATTCAAGCATCCACAGCTTGAAAATGCTTTAAAAATATAAAAATTCCCAAAAGAAAACCTTGATTTTGCCATTTTATAAAAGGGACACTATTTTACTATGCCATTGCATAAAATGGGATTTGAGTATCCATGGATTTTGGTATCCACAGGGCTCCTGGAGTCAAACCCCAGTGGGTAACAAGGGCCCACTGTACTAAATAAAGTTGAATATTTCGGCTGGATGCAGTGGAAACCAAAACTATTACAGTGGGCCCTTGTTGTCCGCTGGGGTTTGGTTCCAGGACCCCCCGTGGATAACAAAATCTGTGGATGCTCAAGTCCCATTAAATACTCTTCTATCATGAAAGAAGAGTTTCTATCCCCCACTATTTCTATATGGATATATGCAGATTTCTATATGTATATATACTCATCTCTCCATATTTGTGGCTTTGATATTTGCGGATTTGATTATTCATGGATTTGATTAATATGTTCTCTCTAGGAATAGCTAGGTCCTCCAGTGCAACTCTGTGGTCAACTTTAACTAAAAGTTGCACTGAAAGACCTAGAGATTCCTGGGGAGAATACTCTACTAGGCCTTTGTAGCTCCTCCAATGCAGTTCCATGGTCAGTGTCTGTTGGACGTTGACCACAGAGATGCCCTGGAGGACCTAGAGATTACTAGAGAGGTGTCCTCTCAGGTAAAAAACACTGTGTTTTTGTTATTTGTGTTTTTTTTCACAGGGGTCTTTGTGCCCCTTACCTAGTGAATATAGAGGAACAACTGTACTATCTTCTTGCTCAGTATGGATAAATGTATGTATAAGTGGTGATTGTAGGAAATGCTTGTTTTTCAGAGCTGGCAGACCCGCTGGACAACAACACGTTACCACATTCCTCCAGTTGGGGATGATTGTCTTATCAGTGGCTAGCAGATCTTCCTTGAACGGGAGATCCCGCACGTAGGCATTGTTGTAGCAGGAACTCGTAAATTATCTATCACTCAGGGGCCTTGCTTAAACCACGTGGTCAGAAGTAACTGGGCAGCTACCCTGGAAATCAATAAAAAGAGGCATCACCAAAAGCAAAGTGTGCCTTCCCGTCAACCCATCATCCTGCCTGTGCGTCTTTCTTCATCGCCACAGGTGATCCCACTAAATACAATGGCATAGCAAAATGGTGTCCCTTATATCATATCAAATGGCAAAATCAAGGATTGCTTTTTGGAATTTATTTATTTTTTAATATTTTCAAGCTGTGGATACAAGAAAATATTACAAATGTTTTCCAAATTCTTTTACATAGAAGATTCAAATATTTTAGTTTATCTATATTTTTTCCAAACATGCAGGTATAATTCTGACATCTTACAGAAAAGAAATAAAATGTAAAATTAGAAGAAAACAACTGTTGCTTTCCCACTCTATGGGAGATTATTTCATTTACTTGAACTATCTTGCTCACTACATACTTCTCAAAGGTCCAGTTAAGATTATCACACCAAGATACTTAACAGCCTTTTCATTACTCATGCAGCCTCTTTGCTTCTTCTTTTATATAAACTGTCAAAAACCCGGAAGCATCTAATTACCCACATTCTCCCGTTTTGTTCAAACCACAAATTGTGGTTAAAGTGAGATATTAATAAAGATGTTAAACTACAGTCTGAAGTTGATTCAACGTTCTGTTTTGTTCTGAATGAGCCACAATCTCCAGTTCTGAAATGATGGGAAAGAATGACTACGAAAGACTTACTTGTTACAGACTTTTTAAAGATATACCTGAAAGGAGGAGCAAAGGGACAACATGTACTGGCAATGGCTATGTCTTGACTTAATAATAAACTAGAGGATATCATTATAGTAACAAATCCAGTTAAGTCTTTACTCAGACTCTCTGGCATAGACAAGATGAGATGGAAGTCTTCGCTTCTTGTTTTTAATTAGAATTTATATCACAGAACTAAAGGATGATTAATAATGCTTTATTGAAACAAGCCAGGTTTGTAAACTAAGTTTTGATGTTGACTTGTTGAATTAAACCAGAATTAAGACAAACAACAGTGTACCCAGGTTCTACGAAATGTAGTTAGTATGAAACCTACAACTGCACAGTCATTTTTGTTGGGATAAGAAAGTTTGCAAAGGTCACCGTGTGCTTCAGAAGGCTACTATGACAAACCATGGTAACATTCTGCAAAGAACTAACAAGCAGATAGACTTGCCTTTGAGTCTCTCTGGCTTTTCTTCGCTAATGAAGATTCAGCAAGGACTCATCCCACGCTTACTACAAGTGCGTTGATGACTAAAAAGGCCGATCCTAACAAGTCCGGTTACAGAAAGCACAGCAGAAAGTCTCCTTGGGTGATGTTTCCAAGTTGTGGTTCTTTCTGCGTTATTGTTTCTCTTTGAGACTAGTTCGGCATGAGTTCTCGAGAGAGGCTGCAGCATTGTGGATAGTGCGTCTCCATGCCTCCCGATGTGAGGCCAGGGCAGACCATTGTTGGTGATCAATTTGGCCGAGCTTGAGACGTTGTTTCAGGGAGTCCTTGTATCTCTTCTTTGAGGTGCCCCTCTTATGTTGACCCGTGGCGAGTTCACCGTAGAGTACTATTTTTGGGAGGCAGTGGTCCTCCATCCTAGAAATGTGCCCTGCCCAGCGCAGCTGCGTTTTCAGTAGCATGGCCTCAATGCTGGTGTGATCTCTGCTTGCTCCAGGACAGCAACATTCGTCACATAGTCAGTCCAGTGTATGTTTAGGATTGTGCGTAGACAGCACTGATGAAAGAATTCAAGGAGTCGTAGATGTTGGTGATAGGTGGCCCATGTTTTAGACCCATAGAGGAGAATGGACAGTACATTGGCTCTGTACACACTGATTTTTGTGCTTCGCCTCAGGTGTTTGTTACTCCAGACTCTTTTGTGAAGCCTTCCGAATGCACTGTATGCCTTTGCTAATCTGTGATCGATCTCTTTATCAATCTTGGCATCTGAGGAGATGATACTTCCCAGGTAGGTGAGCTGCTGTACAGACTTAAGTACAGATTTGCCAATGGTGACGTGGGGGTGATAGTGCTCTTCCTGGGGTGCAGGCTGGTACAGGACTTCCATTTTCTTCAGGCTGACTTCCAGCCCAAACAGCTCTGCAGCCGTTGCAAAGGAGGATGTTAGGCGCTGCAGAGCTGCTTCTGTATGGGCAACAAGGGCAGCATCGTCAGCGAAAATCAGCTTACGGACTAGATAGTTTAAAGTCTTTAATTAATAATAATAATAATAATAATTTTTATTTATACCCAACTCTTCAGCCAAGGCTATCAAAGCTTCTTACAATTTGTTAATTAAGACGTTTCCCTGCCCTCAGGCTTACAATCCAAAATAGACATAAAACAAAAGGAAAAGGGAGAGGTGGTGGGGAAGGGGGAAAGTCCAGCAGATCTTCTCTCCCTCAGAGGCCTGGACCATGGCAGATGGATCGGAGGGAGGGCTCTTCTTCTTTTTAGGCAAGGCCTGTTGGAGCTGGCTTGCCTTTCTTTCCCTCAAGATGGTGGATGGAGGGAGGGCTCTTCTTGCTTTCAGGCTCTTCTCTCCCTCAGAGTCCACAGTGGTGGCAGTTGGAATGGAGGGAGGGTGCCTCACCAGCTTTGTGCGAGCCTTCAGACAGCTTAAGTTAAACAAGCTACCATCAGTACGGTAACGTATATAGATGCCGTCTTTTTCTTCGAGATCTGCTGTAGCCCTTTGGAGCATCATGCTGAAGAAGATTGTAAATAAGAGTTGGAGCGAGAACACAGCCTTGTTTCACACCATTAGTTATTAGAAAGGGCTCTGAGAGAGCATCACCATATCTGACTTGTCCTTGCTGGCCCTCATGTAGCAAGATAATCATTTTGAGGAATTTGGGGGGGCATCCTAGTCATTCCAGGATCTGCCACAGACCTTTTCTACTCACAGTGTCGAAGGCTTTGGTAAGGTCGACAAATGTTACATAGAGTCCTTTGTTTTGCTCTCTACATTTCTCTTGCGGTTGTCTAAGAGCAAATACCATATCTGTAGTGCTCCTATTAGCTCTGAAGCAGCACTCACTTTCAGGGAGAAGTTCTTCTGCAATAGCAGGAACTAATCTGTTCAGGAGTATCCTTGCAAGGATTTTTCCAAGAATGGAGAGCAGTATTATACCTCGATAGTTTGAGCAATCAGATTTTGCTCCTTTTTTCTTATACAGGGTGATGATAACTGCATCTCAGAGATCTGACGGCAGTTCACCTTTTTCCCAGCAACTCACAAGGAGCTCATGGAATTTGGCATGGAGTACATGACCTCCGTGTTTCCAAGCTTCAGGTGGGAGTCCATCAATCCCGGCTGCCTCGCCGTTTTTCATCTGCTGTATGGCCTTAATGGTTTCTTCCAAAGTGAGAGCCATGTCCAGTTCATATTTCATCGGTTGTTGTATCATATGTTGGATAGCTGAGCCTTGGACTAGTTGGTTGGCACTGAAGAGACTTTGGAAATGTTCAGCCCATCGATTCAGGATGGACGCTTTGTCTGTGATTAGTGTTTGACCATCCGTACTATATAAGGAGCTTTGGACCTGATAAGTAGGTCCAAACACGGCTTTAAGAGCTTCGTAGAATTCTCTGGAATCACCCAGATCTGCACAACATTGTGTCTTTTCTGATAAATTGATCCACCATTTCTTCTGAATGTCTCGAGTTTTTGTTGGAGTTTATTACATGCGAGACGGAAGGCTGCTTTTCTTACATGGCAAGATGGCTGAGCGAGATGTGCTTGATGAGCAGTTCTCTTCTTTGCCAACAGCTCCTGGATCTCTTGGTTGTTTTCATCAAACCAATCTTGGGTTTTCTTGCTGGAGAAGCCGAGGGATTCTTCCACAGACTGCAGGATACTGTTTTTAATATCTTGCCAAAGCTCTGTAGGAGAAGAATCTATAGGATGGTCTTTAAGTTTTGATTGCAGATTTGCCTGGAAGTTGTTTCTCACGGCAGCTTGTTGAAGATTGTTGACTCCTCTTTAAAATGCCACCCCTCTTAGGTTTGAGCTTAAGATGAAGATTTAGTTTGCATTTTACGAGGCGATGATCTGTTTGACATTCGGCACTGGGCATCACTCGAGTATGACAGACATTGCGAATGTTTCTCTGGCGCACTAGAACATAGTCAATGAGGTGCCAGTGTTTGGATCGGGGATGCATCCAGGTTGTCTTCAAACTATCTTTTTGCTGAAAGATAGTGTTTGTAATAGTCAGTTGCTGTTCTGCACAAAATTCTAGCAGGATGCGTCCGTTATCATTACAGTTTCCAACTCCATGCTTGCCTAGAACACCTTTCCAGGCTTCGAAGTTCTTACCTACTCTGGCATTGAAGTCACCAAGGATAATGATTTTATCTTCTGCAGGGACTTTTTGTATGAGGTGGCGTAGGTCTGAGTAGAATTTGTTTTTCTCCACAGGGTCGGCTTGCATAGTTGGGGCATATATACAGAAGAGAACAACATGAGGGAGGCATAAGGAGATAATGCGATCAGAGTGACCTGTTGGCAGGGTTTCCAGTTTGGAGGCAATGGAGTTTTTAATCATAAAGCCTACTCCTGAAAGATATTTTTCAGTTTTTGGTTTGCCAGACCAGTAGAGTGTATAGCCGGCACAGTGTTCTTTAAGGCTGCCTTCCTCATGGAGATGAACTTCACTAAGAGCAACGATGTCTATATTAAGTCGTGATAGTTCATGGGCTATTAGAGCAGAACGACGCTCAGGATGTCCACTATCTGCAGAATCTTGCATGGTTCTGATGTTCCAGCATGCAAGCGTCAGTCTGTTTGCACCTTTGGAGGCCGGTGCGTGCCTTTGTAACTTTGTTTTTGTTTGACCGCATCAGAAGATGCCCGTTGACCGCGGCTCGCCAACTGGGTGGATGGAGATGAGCTTTCTTTAGGCCACCTTTTCTAGGCCCCTCTCCGTATGGAGCAAGCAGTGCTCTCCTTAAAAGGCTGCTTGGTCATTCAGGATGCTGCCGAACAAGACTGTCATCTCCTGGTCAGTCTCAAGCGACCAAAGTCCTGAACCGCCTGCATGCAGGGTTGGGTCTGCGGCTTCCAGTGCTTCTTTCACCTGCCATTTCGTCCCTCCATATCGCTACAGGACTTTTTTTGCAGGGGCGGGATCAGATGTATCCTTCGAGCCTATGCAATGGATTTTTCTTGTGGAGCGCAACGTGCACAGAACTGGCCTCACCCTTTAAACCAGAGGTTCGTCTGCCGGGGCCAAGCAAGCAAGGATGGTGGCAGCGAGATCCTCAGGTCGTAGGTTTGATTAGAGTTCCTTCTCTTAGATGGTTTACCTTATAGGGTTAGACGAGCACCACCTGCCCAGGCTTGGTATTGGAGTTTTCCTTCTCCTAGGATGGTTGCCATAAGGCTAAAGAGCCCATCCTGCCCTTTGATGCTCTTGGTCAGACCCTGCGGTTGTGACCTGTCTGGCATGGAAGGCCCTACCAGTGGCTGTTTATGCCACCGCCAGCATAGCTCACAGCTTCATTAGGGTACACAAGCCTCTCCCCCACAACAAGGGGGTGTCAATGGAGAGGTGCCTTAGAGTAACAGACTGATAAAGACAGGGATGTGACCAAGTCAAAGACTACAATTACAGGGGGGGAAATTACATACATTTTAGTCACAAGTACTGTATTATCAGCAAAGGTGTTATCAGCTCATCTCTGTTGTTGGTTCCTTTTTTTCCATGAGCTCAATATTTAATTAGAGCAGCTAATTTATTGTCTACTAGCACACAATAGCCTGGCTGAGATACAATTTCCCCTTGGAATTTTCCACTAACTATTTAGAAGATTTCAATCTTTTTGCAGTTTTACAGCCAGAATGAGGAACTTTTGGTCATATAGATGTTTTGCCCTACACCTCCCACCCAGCACAGCCAATGGAAAGGAACTGTGGGAGTTATAATTAAAAACATCTAGAGAGGCAAAGTGCCTTCATCCCACTTTAAGCCAAAGGATGTTTAACTGATACAAGTCAGAAATGTTGCACACACACACAGAGAGAGAGAAATCCACCTGCCATTAAATTTAACTTTCATTTTTGTGCATGCGAAGTAGAAATGCAAACTTCTTAATTATTGTACCTACCCAATTTATACAGAAAACAACACACAAGTGGACCAACAATTATGGAATAGATGTGACAATGATCCAACAAATTTTCCCAAGAAAGTGATCAGAAGATATGTGCATGTCAAAAAACTATCAGTAACTCCCCATGCATCACTTTTAGGAAAAGAAGAATTTAAAAACAACCATTGGGTTCAATGTTTACACTTGAGTTTTTTCTTCCAGTCCCCACATGACAACTGGAGGAGAGGTGCGGCAAGACAGTAGTGAATCCAGAAGGGTTTATAAATACAGGAGGAATTTTCAGGGGGACAAAATGAAATTCAACACAGAGAAGTGTAAGGTTCTGTACTTACAGAGGAAAAATGAAATGCACAGATATAGAATGGGAGACACATGGCTGAATGAGACCACATGTGAAAGGGATCTAGGAGTCCAAGTAGACCATAAGCTGAACATGAGTCAAAAGTGCAATGCAGCAGCTAAAAAGGCCAATGCAATTTTAGGCTGCATCAATAGACTTATAGTATCTAGATCAAGGGAAGTAATAGTGCCACTCTATTCTGCTTTGGTCAGGCCCCACCTGGAATACTGTGTCCAGTTCTGGGCACCACAATTCAAAAAAGATGTGGAGAAACTGGAGCGGGTCCAAAGGAGGGCAACTAAGATGGTGAAGGGTCTGGAAACCATGCCCTATGAGGAACGCCTTAGGGAACTGGGGATGTTTAGCCTGGAGAAGAGAAGGTTAAGAGGTGATATGATAGCCCTAATTAAACATTTGAAGGGATGTCATATTGAGGAGGGAGCAAGCTTGTTTTCTGCTGCTCCAAAGACTAGAACGAGGAACAATGGATGCAAACTGCAGGAAAAGAGATTCCACCTCAACACTAGGAGGAACTTCCTGACAGTAAGGGTTGTTTGACAGTGGAACACACTCCCTCGGAGGGTGGTGGAATCTCCTTCCTTGGAGGTTTTTAAGCAGAGGATGGATGGCCATCTGTCGGGGATGCTTTGATGGAGAGTTCCTGCATGGCAGGGAGTTGGACTGAATATAGTAATAATAATAATAGTAATAATAATAGTTTATTTATAGCCCGCTCCTCTGTACATACACTCGGAGCGGGGTACAAGTAAAAAAAAACACACAGATTAAAACAATCCCATGACCCGTTTCCAAACCTCCCACCCCTTACAAATAGATTAAACCGGCAGTGATTAAAACAGTAATTATTTAAAAACATATAACGACATCCTAACCCTTCCTTATGCGGCCACGTCATAAGTGGGGATCAGAAACATGGGAGTAGGCAGGAAATCAAAGTCTGGAACCGAAGCCGGGGATAGGGAATTTCAGGGGAAGGCCTGCCGGAAGAGATGCGTCTTTAGGGCTTTTTTGAAGCAATCTAAAGATGTCATGAGACGCATCTCATCCGGCAGACCATTCCAGAGCTTGGGAGCGGTCGCAGAAAAGGCCCTCTGGGAGGTCTGCGCCAGCCTGGTCTTGATAGGCTGTAGTAGGTTCCTCCCAGAGGATCGAAGTGTGCGGGGAGGATCGTACGGGGAGAGGCGGTCCCTGAGATAAGATGGGCCTGAGCCATGTAGGGCTTTAAAGGTTAAAACCAGCACCTTGTACTGTGCCCGGAAACTAATTGGCAGCCAGTGGAGAGATTTAAGCACTGGTGTTATATGTTCTCTCCTAGATGTCCCAGTAACTAATCTGGCTGCCATGTTTTGAACCAATTGAAGTTTCCGGGTTAGGCACAAGGGCAGCCCCATGTAGAGCGCGTTGCAGTAGTCTAGTCGTGAGGTGACCAAAGCGTGTACCACAGTTTCCAAATCCCTCATCTCCAGGAAAGGGCGCAGCTGGCGTATCAGCCGGAGCTGATAACAGGCACTCCTTACCGTCGCATTCACCTGACTAGTCATGTGAAGTGACGAGTCTAGGAGTACCCCCAGACTGTGAACAGGGTCCTTCGAGGATAGTGTGATTCCATCTAGGACCGGGAGTTGTATTCCCAGACCTGGTTTCGGGCCGGTGACTGTCAGTACCTCCGTTTTGTCTGGATTCAGTCTCAATCTGTTTTCCCTCATCCAATCCATTACAGCTGCCAGGCAGTCATTGAGAGAGGAGACACCATCTGAGGTCTGAGCAGATGATCTGGTCATGGAGAAATATATCTGAGTGTCATCAGCGTACTGATGACACTGAGCTCCATGCCTCCGAATGATCTCACCCAGCGGCTTCATGTAAATATTAAATAGCATTGGGGACAAAATGGAGCCTTGCGGGATGCCACAGCTTAGCTCAATTTTGGAGGAGCAGCTGTCCTCGAGCCTCACCCTTTGGGTCCTGCCGGAGAGAAAGGAACGGAACCACTGTAAGGCGGTGCCTCCGATCCCCATCCCTCTCAGCCGGTCCAAAAGGATGGCATGATCTATGGTGTCAAATGGCCCTTGTGGTCTTTTCCAACTCTGTTATTCTATGATTCTATTATTCTAAGTTGCTGCTGGAAATATGTACATTGTAACCACACTTTTAAATACCTTTGACAAAGGGTCTGTTTCATCAAATTGGTAATTTTGTACCTTTCATTCCTCAGTAAAGTTTTTCTAAGTTATGCACCTCTGCTTGCAGGCTTCTTCTCTGGAATCCCTGCTTGTCTTTGTCTGAACATATCGACAAGTTGGAGCAGGTTGAGAGAAGGGCAAAAAGGATGGTAAAAGGTATGGAGAGCAAGATGAAGAAAGGCTAGAGAACCTGGGCATGTTCAGCTTGGTGAAGCAAAGAAAGAGGGGTCACATGATTGCCCTCTTTAAAGACATCAAGAACTGCATAGAACAACTGTTCTCTGCTGTCTCAGAGGGTAGAACAAGGTCAAATGGGTTAAAGTTACAGGAAAGCAGATTTCATAGAATCATAGAACTGGAATCATAGAACTGAAAGAGACCTCAAGGGCCATCCAATCCAACACCATTCTGCCATGCAGGAAGACACGATCAAAGCAAACCTGACAGATGGCCATCCAGCCTCTGTTTAAAAACCTCCAAAGAAGGAGACTCCACCACTCTCTGAGGGAACTCTTACGGTCAGAAAGTCCTTCCAAATATTGAGGTGGAATCTCCTTTCTTCTAGTTTGAATCCATTGCTCTGGGTCCAGTCCCCTGGAGAAGCAGAGAACAAGCTTGTTCCATCCTCAATATGATACCCCTTCAAATATTTAAACAGCGCTATCATATCACTTTTTAACTTCTTTTTCTCCAGGTTAAAAATACTCAGCTTCCTATGTTGATCCTCATAGGGCATGGTATCCAGACCTTTCACCATTTTGATCACGCTCCTTGTTCAACTTCAACAATATTCATAATAATAATAATAACAATAATAATAATAATAAAGTTTATTTATAACCCGCTCCTCTAATGAAATACTCGGAGCGGGGTACAACAAAATTAAAAAATACAAGGTAAAACAGCAGTCATATCCCTTCCCAACCTCCCCCCCTTAAGACTAGATTAAACCAGGACTAGTTAAAATTGACATCAGTTGAAATTCGTTAAAATAGTAAAAACAAGGTGCAGTTTCATGGACAGTGCGAGTGCAATCCCCAATGGGTGGAATCAGAAGATTTAAACAGGGGGACAGCTAAGGTTAATCCCCCAGTTCCATTTACATTTTCATTTGCATTTTTCAGGGTTGGGGGTTAGTGTTATATTTATTTCCTCCTCAGGGGAAGGCCTGCCGGAAGAGATGCGTCTTTAAGGCCTTTTTAAAGCTGGCCAAAGATGTAATGAGACATATCTCGTCCGGCAGGCCATTCCAAAGTTTAGGGGCGGTAGCTGAGAAAGTCCTCTGGGAGGTTTGCTACAGCCTGGTTTTCATAGGCTTCAGCAGTCCTCCCCCCCAGAGGACCAAAGTGTGCGGGGCGGTTCGTATGGGAAGAGGTGGTCCCTAAGGTAAGACGGGCCTGAGCCATGTAGGGCTTTGAAGGTTAATACCAACACCTTGTACTGTGCCCGGAAACTAATGGGCAGCCAGTGGAGAGCTTTAAGCACAGGTGTTATGTGCTCTCTCCTTGATGTTCCTGTGATAAGCCTGGTTGCCATGTTCTGAACTAATTGAAGTTTCTGGGTTAGGCACAAGGGTAGCCCCATGTAGAGCGCATTACAAAAATCCAGACGTGAGGTTCTAATTGAACATTAGAAAGAAGGTCTTGATGGTAGGAACCATTTGGCAATGGAATCAATAGCCTAGAGAGATGGCCAGGTCTCCACTGGATGACTTCAAAAAGCGGTTGTACAGCTCCCCGCTGGGGATGCTTTAGTTGGAGATCTTGCATTGAGCTGGTTGGACTCAATGGCCCATGAGGCCCCTTCCAACTCTAGGATTCTATGAACAAATCTATCTCCACGAGGCTTGAATCCTGAAAAGGGAGGCCAGAGGCCTTTAATCCTCAGACTAGGACTGGGCAAAGTGCAGCCTGTGGGCCACATGATACCCACCCCTCCTAACATTTCACAGATAAAAACTGGGACACATGTGGCCAAGAAACATTGGAGTGTCATTAAAGTTAGCAAAAGTTATTAATGAGGAAAAACACACAAGTTAGGAGAAACTGCAGCAGTTTGCTTTGGCCTGAGCTTATTGGGAAGGGCAAGACTCTGCTCCCTTTTCTCCAGTCTTCCCTGCTGAGTTAATGGAGTGCAAACAGTTTTTACACTTTGAGCTCACTTTGCAGCAAGTGAAGTCAGATAAGGACAAAGGGGAAATTGGAAAGAAGAGATTGAAGCTGGGACATTTCGAAAGCAGCTGGAAAAGCAGGAAAATAAAGCATTAATTAGGACTGTCCCTGGAAAATTGCAACTGTTGGAGGATATGAGGTACCCATACAGCCCCAGAATTAAAAAGTTGATTCTGATCACTTCTGGTTTTGGAGAGAAAAAATACTTCTTATGGGCTAATATAGGTCACAAGGGACAGTAAGAAATTCTCATGACCTGTGGAGGGCAAAAGGAGCTTTTTAAAATTTATTTTAAAAAAAATGGGAACATGTGCAACTGTCTGAGTTCCAGGGGGAGATGTGTAGGGCCTGCAGGCCTCTCAAAGGTACCCACTCCTGCCTTGGTCTCTAAAGCTAACAGCAGAGATGGAAGTAGTGTGGAAGTGCGCTAACTACACCTCCATATTTTATAGATTTCAATTCCCTCTAACCCCCTCAGCTGGAAAAAAAAAAAAGAATTTTCAAACAGGTGCACAGATTGGTTCATCAAATAAGCCACAAACTTTGCAAGACCTGAGGGCAGGGAACTGTCTAATTAAGATAATAATTGTAAGCCGTTCTGATAGCCTTTAGGGCTGAAGAGTGGGGTATAAATAAATTGTTATTATTATTATTATTGATCACTGCCTGCAGCTCTCTCTTTCATACAGTCAGCAGAAGTCAAAGAGGAGGATCCATGAACACAGCTGAGCCGCAGGTCACAGGCCAACCCTATTCTCCAGGTGGAAGCTGTTCTCTGGGTTTAAAAAATTCTTTGGCTTTGCTGCAGTTTAGTTGAAAAATGAGATGAACTGAAACCAGTCATCTGTAATTTTATCTTCTCCAGTGTGGAAGTCTTACCCCCAAGGGCAAAGCCTGACATAAGAAGTTAATGGTTTCTGTAAACCACTACATTGATGACCTTTCAGTGGTCTCTAATAGAAATGCCACTGCCATTTTTAAAAAATCTCTCTGACATCACTGATTCACAGTGAAGGGGGTAACATAATGTAAGGATTTGACGCAAAAGGGCACTTGATCTGTTGAAAACTCATTTAACAAACCAGTGACCTTCAAGTAGCCTCTGAACGAAAAGTCACATTGCCACTCCAAAAGACACAACCAATAAAGAAGTCACAACAGGAAAATATCATCCTTATCTGGAGCTCTCCTTCACTCCTTTTAACTATTTGGTTAGTTTCCCTAACTGAGGAGTTGAATATATGAAAAGAAGAGACACGCGGTCAATATGTTCAAGACCTTACCATATTACACAACTTCTCCACTGGACAGTGAGCAAAATACAAGTATCAGGAGACCTGACAAGGAGTGTTACAGATCTTCTGCTAGTCTGATGGCCAAAACAGAATGGAGGGAACAAAAGGAGAAATGTAGAGAATGTGCATGCTGAAAAAAGTGAACAAAAACTCTTTGCTTCGTTCTAAAAGGTCCTGAACTGGCTCTGAACAATAAATCCCATGTGTAAGTAGCAAAGGGCTTTGAAGAAAAACTTCATCCAGACCAGAAATGAAAAAACAGATAAAAATAACATAAGAGGCAGCTTCCAGAGCAAGACAGAAGCCCAAACAATGCAAAAACATTGGATAATAAACAGAGCAATCTTATATGATGAAAACAAAATTTGGATGATATGCAGAACAATCTTATATGATGAAAGAACCACTTCAGAACCACCAAACAGACTTGTTCTACACCTAGTATATGTTTACAAGTGGTTACTCACATACTCTTCTGTGTGTCTTCTGTTAGTAGCTTGATGTGTTAAAACATTTTTAGTCCAAACAATTTACAAGTAATGTCTTTTGTTTATTTCTTTATTTCCTACACAAGCAGCCCTCAGAATTGGTTCTGTGGGCCTTTGGTATCTGCTGGGATTTGGTTCCAGGACCTCCCATGGATATTGATGCTCAAGCCCCATATATACAGTGTGGTAGTAAAATGGTGTCCCTTTTACAAAATGGCAAAATCAAGGTTTGCTTTTTGGAATTTTTTCATTTTGGAAATATCTTCAAGCCACAGATGATTGAATCCATGGATGCAGAATCCATGGATATGGAGGGATACAGGTTTAGTATCCCATTTCTGGAATTCTGAAAGTCTACTTGGAGTTTCAGGCTCATGGTCTCTTTGAAACTTGGCTTCCCAGCAGTAGCTGTGGCCAGAGGTGATTCTGCTCAAGTTGGGTTAGTAAACCAGTTGCAAGGTTTTGTAAAGAAGTCTGATTTGGTACCCATTCTATCATTTTATCATAAAAGGACTAATCGTGCTTTCTTGGGGCAGCCATTGAACAGAAGCCTCAGCTGGTCCATAATGCTGTGCTCAGACTGATGACAACAACTGATTATCCTTTCTTACAACAGTTTTACTGGTGGCTGGTTCTCTTCCAGGTATGGATTATGACCTAATTCCTAAGAAGCTGGTGACCAACTTACTTCAAGAATCAATGGTTTGTCAGTACAGGCCTTTCTATACACTAGGACCCCCAAAGAAGTTCCCCTTTGCAATCCACCAACACCTGAATTGAATACCATCCTAGACAATCACCATGGCCTTCTGAGGAGGTGTCCATCCCATTTGGGCCTGGGATCTACTTGGAGTCCAGCAGAAGTAAGGCCTTTAGTGTATCAGCTTGCTTTCAATTGTGGTTAGGCCCATGCCTATGTTTCTTTGTTTTTAGTCTTTGCAGAAAACTGCTGTCTCCACATAAGCGTGTCTTGACTGATAATCCAGCTATGGTTTTACTACCTTAATTCTTCCTGTCTTGTTTTTTTTTTGTGGGGGGGGGGATTTGTTTGTTTTAATCTATTGTACTCACTATGAAATATTGAAGAGGAGGCAGTTCATAAATGTTATAAACAAGTAAACAAACAAAAACTGTCTTGAATTGATTAGAAGGTCTTCTTAGCAGCCATGCATAAGCATTGGTACTCCTTTCCTATGGAAGAACTTTATTTCCTTCTGACACAAAACAAAGGCCATCAGGAATTCAATTGTCTATGTGGCTATAATTTTAAATTGCTAAGTTTTCAAACTCTTCGCTTCTATTTAATTCTACAATCTGCTGTTTTAGTATTTTATTATTGTTACTTTCAAACAATAACTAGTGCAAACCAAGGGGAAATACCATACATTACTTTGTAGACTCAAACAAATGTACATTTGTACATCAGTTGGTCACAAGGGGCTCATTCCCATTGGGGATTTAAATCGGTTCACAAACTGCATCACATAGAATTGACAATTCGATTTGTCAAAACACATCTAAAATTGGAAAATGTGAATACAACAGATATGTATCACAGATCAAGAGGGCATTCAAGAATCCTGCAATCCACACTGACTCTGTCATTTCAAGGACTGACCCTTTCTCAGAGTTAGTAGATAAAAAGCAAAAGGCTCCTTTTCAAGAGAGAAAATCATAGTAATAGCTGCCCTGACAATGGCAAGAAGAACAAAACCAGCATGTTCTCCTCCTCCTTCATAGTCTTGACCCAATTCAACATTACATTATGAGCCTTTAAATGCCACAGAAATCCAATCTACAGATTCTAGGACCATCCAGCACCCACTGGGACTTCACAAAGGTCCTTCCATTATCTGCAAATGTCATCTTCTAGGAGCAAAGCTAAAATGTGAGCTCATTTGAGAGGCAAAGCAGGCAGTGACACTTTTGATGTGCCTCCCCATTTCTGGAAAAACATGAAAAACTTTTTAACATGTAACTTGTTTTAATATTGTAATAATTTAATTCTATTTTAATGTACTATTTTTGTATGCTTTTAATTGTACAATTTTTTTTAAATGTTGTAAACCGCCCTGAGTCCCAGTATTGGGGAAAGGGCAGAATATATATAAATATAATGAGGAGGAGGCGCCGGCAAATTCCAGGTCTTTATTCACTAAGAAGTTCGGGTGGTGGTGGTGGTTCTGCTCACTAGTGACTTCATGAATAATATCAACAATATTAATCATATCAACATCAAAGCAATTTCAAGGAACAGAATTTTCCTCCACGCTAATCTTTGTAGAATCCCTGTTCTCCTAGGCAATGGCAGATTGTCCAAAAGAAATGAGCAAAGTGTGCCCATGGGACTGCATGAAAGCCTCCCAGAAGGCAACTCATGCAGGCCCTGAAAGATCCTAGAAGATAAACAGCTCCCAGACTTGCACCACTTGCCCACCTCTACCCAACACTGTATTTCCTTCAGCTCTCTGTGATGCTTCTGTTTCTACAGGACAGAGACCACAAACCACAAGTGGTCACAAGAGAGCAGCAGTTGAGTCACTTTTGTCTTGCTCCCCCATGGGTACAGACTTTTTAAGCAAGCACACATCTGCTGCAACAAGGATCTGGTGCAACTCTTAGCAGTTAGCTGACTTGTTGACTGTAAATGGTAAAGAAATGGCACCACAATTGAAAAAGGATGTTGAGAAACTGGAGCAAAGTAGGGTGACTAAGGCTGCGTTCACACTGGAGAAATAAACCGGTTTAAGTGCCATGGCTCAATGCTGTGAAATTCTGGGAATTGTAGTTTGTTGTGGGGTCCAGAGCGGAGCTCCGCTTCGCTCTGGGCCCCACAACAAACTACAATTCCCAGAATTTCACAGCATTGAGCCATGGCACTTAAACCGGTTTATTTCTCCAGTGTGAACGCAGCCTAAAATGGTCAAAGCTGGGTATGTTTAGCCTGGAAAAGAGACAGTTAAGAAGTGATACAATAGCCCTGTTTACGTACAGTGTGCCCGCATCATACACAGGCGCGACATACCTGGCTTTCAGCATACGCTGAAAGCCACGCTGGAAAAAGCCCTGGTGCGCCCCATAAGAAGTAATGGGGTGCATGCTCATAAGGTAAGGGCCCACTGTATTTGAAGGGTTGTAACACTGAGGATAGAGCAAGCTTGTTTTCTTCTGCTCCAGAAACTAGAACATGGAACAAAGGATGAAAGCTACAGGAAAAGAGATTCCACCTCAACATTAGGAGGAACATCTTGACAGTAAAAGCTGTTTGACAGTAGAATGCACTCCCTCGGAAAGTGGTGGAGTCTCCTTCCTTGGAGGTCTTTAAGCAGAGGCTGGATGGCCATCTGTCGGGGATGCTTTGATCATGATTTCTTGCATGGCAGAATGGGGTTGGACTGGATGGCCCTTTTGGTCTCTTCCAATTCTATAATTCTAAGATGCTCAGGCCCATCTGAGCAATAAATAAAATACCTGTTGAGTATAAATGCCAGAGCAATGGGTTAGCTGCCATTTATTTATTTTTGAATATAGTCCACGGATTCTGCATTCTGCAGATTCCAGCATCCATATTCCCTGCCACTCTAAAATTCAAAAAGCAAACTTTGATTTCACCATTTGACATATGGGACACCATTTTACTATGCCACTGTATATAATGGGACCTGAGCACAGATTTTGGTATCCAAAGAGGATCTTGGAAGAGAATCCCAGCAGATACCAAGGGCCACAGTATTTATGCTCAGGCATATTTAAGTGAACAGTAGACCCAATAATCTTAAATGTGAACCCTGAAAGAGCTTGGGACCCAGGTTCTGAAAGGATGGTCTTATTCCAGCATAAACCTCTTCACTTATTACAGGTACTCTCTGGGTTTCCTGTCTTGGGAGGTGAGAAAGATGGTTCCTGGAGAGAGGGCATTTTCTGCAGTGGCATTTCAAGACAGAAAATGTTTTGGGGGACTAGTAGGGGGCCATAGGAGGAGTCCAGGGCCTGTATGTGGCCTATGGGCTACACTGTGCCCACCCCATGCCCTAGGGAAATCTGAATAGCATCCAAGTCTTTCACTATCTGGATTAAGGTAAAGGCATATTTATTTGCCCAGAACATTTTAGGTGATGGTGACTGCTTGTTTCATACACAATCTCTTGTTAATGCTACTGTACTCTTTTTTTAAAAAAAATAGAACAAGAGTGAACACTACAAGATGAAACAATTCTTTGACTTCCATTTTGGAGCTCTAACAGAGAAATAGCCAACAGGTGAAAGTCCACTCACAGATCTAAGCAGTGTACTAGACGAAGACCACATCTGCAGTGCAAAAATAATCCAGGTTGACAGCACATTAACTGCCATGGCTCAATGCTATGGAATTCTGGGAACTGCAGTTTTGTGAGACATTTAGCCTTCTCTGTCAGAGAGTTCTGGTGCCACAACAAACACTGATATTATTATATTTATTATTAAGGGATGAAAGTGAGGTATCACTTAGCCTAACTCGCTGTCTCAAAGGGTGAAAATAAAACCACGGGGGGGCATGGGCAAAAATATGTTGCACAAAGTTAGGTTGAAATGAATGCCTCCAACAATATATCCAGACAGCAAGGAGTCTGTCATATATAATGTGAGACCAGTGTGAAAAGTTGAAAATGAATTACCTGCAATGTATCGACATTTGGGCCAAAGTACAGTTTGGTCCAAAGTCCAGTGGCCTCCGGAGACTTAGCCAGGATGACGATGACGTTATTTGGAGACACACTGACTTCGCTCTCTGGAGGAGTCAATTTATTTTCAGGAAGAAACCGCAAGAGGATGGTGTAGGAGGCAGAGTCTTTGTTGCTGAAACTAACCCTGTATTGATTTGTGCCCACTTCCCCCTTGAGGCTCTGGGGAACCACGCCTGGCACCTGCAAGAGGAGGGTCAACACCTTTTCATCCTGCGTGCAATGAAAAGGGGGGCACAGGAGCAGAGCTGGGCTGGCAGGGGACCCGGAAGAGTCAGCACAAGGGAATGGAGTCAGAGGAGCGTCTGGACCTCCTGAAGGAGGAGCAGAGGTGGAGGTCCCACTACTCCTGGGACACAAAGTAAGGGCAACAGCATCCACCTGTGATTGTGAGCACAGAGGTGGCACAGGGCTGCGTGCATCTGTGGATAGGTCTGTACTTTGACTTAGGCTGGAGCAGTCACTGCTTGCCATGGGGCTCTCAGAAGGCTGGGAGATGCCGTTGGAGCAGAGATGGGCACATGGCGGAGACATGTCATTGCTCTGATGATGATCCCTGTCAGTTTTGGAAGGATGGGGCTGGCCTTCTGTAGGGATGCTGCTCCTGGTGGAGGTCCCAGGCCCCTCCAAAGTATTACTAGCAGGCATGGAGAGTAGGAGAGGCAGGGGCAAGGCCTCCTTCTGCCCTAATGGCAAGTCAGGGACAGTGGACATTGCAGTGTCTGGAGGGCTCCTCTTCTGGGTGAATTCAGCAGCAGCAGCAGCCACATCTGGAACCACTGGATCCATTTCCTTGGCACAGGATGGAAGCCTCATGGGAGGAACTGGAGGAAGAGGAGGAGGATCTAGGCCTGCGGAAGAGGGCAGAGGAGGAGCAAAGGCGGAGGTCTCGCTCTGGGGACACAAAGTAAGGGCAACAGCATCCGCCTGTGATTGTGAGCACAGAGGTGGCACAGGGCTGCATGCATTTGTGGAGAGCTCTGCGCCTTGACTTAGGCTGGAGCAGTCACTGCTTGCCATGGGGCTCTCAGAAGGCTGGGAGATGCTGTTGGAGCAGAGAGGGGCACATGGTGGAGACAAGAAAGGGCCCACATCAGGGCTCTGGTGATGATGATGATGTATGTCAGCTGTGAAAGCGTGGCCCTGGCCTTCAGGGGGGATGCTGTTCTTGCTGGGGGTCCCAGGCTGCCCCAAGGCATTTCCGGCAGAGAAGGAGGGCAAGACGGGGCGCTGATCTCTGCCAGCCTCGGGGGGATGGAGGGGCTGCCCTTGAGAACCAGGAGGGGGGCCGCTTTTGGCGAGGGGGGTCCCAGGCTGCTCCAAAGCATCGCCGGCGGAGGAGGAGGATGAGGAGGGCAGGACGATGGGGTGGCCCTGATGATGGGGGTCCATGCCAGTCTTGGGAGGAAGGCCTTGGGGGCTGCTCTTGCTGGGGGTCCCAGGAGGCTGCTCAGCAGAGAGGGAGGGCAGGAGGGACAAGGCCTGCTCCTGATTCTTCGCCCCTGAGCCGGGGATGATGGGCGTTGCAGTCTCTGGGGGGACTTTAGCAGGAGGAGCCAGCTCTGGAAGCACTGGGCCCATTTCTTTGGCACAAGATGGCAGCCCAAGGGAAGGAGGAGGCGGAGGAGGGTCCACCAGGGGCTGCTGGGGCTCCTCCTTGGCCTGGGCTCCTCCTTCCTCTTCTTCTTCCTGGGGCCTGGAGGGCTCGGAGGAGGCCTGGCTGCTGCCTCTCTGCAGGACCGGGAGAGTGACGACCAGCCTCCGGGCGTCCTTGTGGAAGGCGGCGGTGGCTGCGGCCTCGTCTACGGCGTAGGGGAGGCGGAGGCGGAGGCGGTAGGCGGCCGGAGGGGGCGAGTCGAGGCGGAGCTCCCTCCCTCCGGCGACCACTTGGAGCTGGGCCGAGGCGGCGGAGCGGAGCAGCGGCAGCTCCACGGAGACCTCCAGCTCCTTCGGGACCGGGCTCGGGGCGGAGTCTCGGCTGCGGCGGTAGTCCTGGAGGTCGACGAAGGAGCGCTGCCGGAGGGTCCAGCGGGGGACGGTGGCGGGGGGCGGCGGAGGCAGAGGCGGAGGAGGCTGGGGCTGGGGCTCCGGGGGCGGGTAGGCGTAGGGCGTCGGGAAGGGCGGCAGCGGCGAGGGTTCCGAGGCCTCCGGGGCGGGCCCTCCGGGGATGGGCCTCCGGAGGAGCGAGGCCTGGGGGACGCCCTTGTACTTGAGCCCGCGGAGGGCGGCGGCGTTGGCGCGGTCGAGGCCCGCGGGGGCGAAGTGCCTCTGGACGGCCTCCAGGGCGGTGCTCTCCAGGAGCCCGCGGAAGCGAGGCCAGCGGGCGGCCAGGCGCAGGGCCTCCGGGTGGAAGAGGACGTCGTACACCGCCACCCTCCGCCCCCGGCCCTTCCGGCTGAGCTCCTCCCGGGCGGGCCCCAGGCAGTGCGGGAGCGTCCAGGCGCTGCCTCCGGGCTCGGGGCGGGCCCGGGGCCTCTCGACGGCGGCGTTCCCGCAGAGGTTGAGGTAGCAGCGGCGGGGCCCTCCGGGGCCGTCCTGGCTGGTCCTGAGCACCCAGCCGGGCTCCGGGTGGAGGAAGCGCGCCTCCACGCCCCGCTCCCGCTCCAGCGCCGCCACCTCCGCCTCGTACCGGGCCCGCTCCGAGGGCTCCGACAGCTCCGCCGCGAACTCCGCGAAGAGCTTGCGGAAGCCCTCGTCCTTGAAGGCCTCCGACAGACGCTCCGCTTCCTCCCGCGTCAGGTCCAGGTCCTCTCGGACGCCCCCCGACCACGACGACGCCGCCATCGAGGCTCCCCCTCCGCAACAACGCACGACGAAAACTACTCTCGCTCGGGCCTCGCCAGTTGAGACAGAACGAGAAGGCCGCGCCGTCGCCTAGGAGACGAGGCAAACAAAATGGCGGCCGCTGCTGCTGCTGCTGCTGCTGCTGGTGAGGCCTGGACGGGTTGCTATGGTTACAAGGTGGCCGCCGATAGGACTCTGGGAGTTGGAGTTTGTGGGGCCCAGAGCGGAGCTCCCGGTAACCATAGCAACCCCTCAAGGCCTCGTTACTGGCCGCCATTTTGTCTGCCTGTTATAATATTTATTTATTTATTTATTTATTATATATATACACATATATAATTTATATATTTTATTTAATATATATATATATATATAATTGATTTTATTGATTTTATTTATTTTTATCATATTTTTTATTGATTGATATTTATTTATTTTATATATATATATATGGACAGGTTACTTACCTGTAACACTATTTCTTCAAGTGGTCATCTGCGAATACATACAAATGGGTTTTACTGCGCATGCGCAGTTCAGCTCGGAAACTTCTGGAATCACTAGGCAGACTTCGGATTGCAACTTTTTGGCGGTAGCTCCGCCCACCACTATATAAGTCCCCTGCTTTCCCGCTCTTTCCCCAGTTCCATAGATTTTTTACGCCGCGTAATGCGACTATGGAGCCCTCTATGAGCGGGACACTGCGGGGAGGAAGGGCGGGATTTGTATGTATTCGCAGATGACCACTCGAAGAAATACTGTTACAGGTAAGTAACCTGCCCTTCTTCTTCGTGGTCTCTGCGAATCATACAAATGGGTTCAGACTAGCAAGCTAAGGTCACGGCGGAGGGAGTGTCCATAGGCCAAGGTATGTTAAGACAAGTCACTTTATTAAAGTGCACAACTTGCATCATCATCAGCAACAGCGTCTCTGTAACAATCAGAGAATCATGTGTTCAATGAACCAAATATAACTACAGAATTTCTGTAATCAATAAACCATTTCATATAATACACCCGTATTATGCTTGTGTTGGTCTTCTTCTTTATACCAATCAAATTGATGTTGGTGTTTTTTTTTTTTTTAACAATACCTCACACCACGAAATACATCACCAAAAGGACATTTTTGTGGCATATCATTTACCATTACTATGTCTTTATCTCAAGGGATTTCGTCCCTTTTAGAAATAAACTCCTTACTTTTGCAACAAATGTTGAACTCATAACAATGTGAACACAAGTATTTAAACACATTGTTCTACACCGAACCTTCCCTGAGGTATTGAGAGTTGCTACTAATACTGCCTGAATTCAACCTGAATTCAGAAGGATGACTATTCATCTGTTACATACCAGTAGAACATACGTGTTATATTGTACCTTGGAACATAGACAGTATACAGAACTATTGGCATTGTAAGTAAAAAGTTAATCATCATTCAATAACAGCATTAGAACCCATCAGGGAAAACAGTGAACTCTGCGAGCATCGGTATTCATTCACTATTGCAGTGAATCCATAGTTGTATATGTTACATACACATTCTGTAAACTATAAAAGGAAGTACATTCAGTTCATAAAGGCATTACCCTTGTAAGGCTGAAACCAACACTGCTTTCCCGAAAGCTGCATCTTGCTTAGCCCTGGTGTCCAACCTGTAGTGTCTAATAAAAGTCAAGGGCTGAGACCAGACCGCAGCTTTGCACACATCCTCCAACGGTATCCCCGACAAAAAGGCGGAGGATGCAGCTACCGCCCTAGTTGCATGTGCCCGGACTCTAGCAGGGGGAGGTTTACCCGACAGTTCGTAACAGAGGTGGATGGTACCTGCCACCCATTTGGAAAACCTCTGAGCAGTTACAGGCAGTCCCTTCTTTGGCTCTGAGTAGCACTGGAAAAGTCTATTAGAGCGACTCGAACCCGAAGTCCTGTCCAGGTAGAAGGCCAAAGCCCTCCGAACGTCCAACAAATGCAAACGGCGTTCGATATCGGTGGTCGGGTTCGGAGCTAGAGTCGGGCACAATGTCCTGGCACATGTGGAATGTAGAAACAACCTTTGGTAAAAAAGTAATATCCGTACGGAGGACTACCTTTTCCTTATGGAATCTAAGGAAGGGTTCGTCTCTCCGCAAGGCGCAAAGTTCTCCAGCCCGACGAGCCGACGAAATGGCTACGAGGAATGCTGTTTTCCAAGTTAGTAGTCTCAAGTCTGTTGTAGCCATGGGCTCGAAAGGCCTATTTGCTAGTGAGGATAAAACCACCTCCAAACTCCAAGCTGGAGTTGGAGCCACAACCGGGGGGTGAAGATTGTTAAACCCTCTCAAAAATTGCTTTACTAAAGGATCTTTAAAGAATGAGGGTTTCCCCCCAGTGCGTAATGTGAACATATAGCTGAAAGGTAACACTTGATCGAGGTTAAACAAAGACCTGCATCCACCAATGTCATCAGGAACTCGAGCACTACCGGTGTCGAGACATTGGCAGGTTTCAGGTTTCGAGATGCCAGGAACTGAACAAACTTACTCCATTTCGAGGCATACGATTTCGCGGTTGCCGGTTTCTGTGCTGCTCGAATCATCCTCTGTATCGGTACCGGCAAGTTGTCTACGGTCGAATTCTCCAGGCGACTAGCGGGAGGTTGTCCATGTCCAGGTGACGAACTCGGCCATTGTGCATGGTGAGCAGGTCCGGGCGAGGTTCGATTCTCAGGTACTGCCATCCGGCGAGGTGCATGACCGACGGGAACCAGGTCTGTCTCGGCCACCGTGGTGTGATCAGGATCGCCTCCGTCCGGTCCCGGATCATCTTGGCGATTACCCTCGTCAAGAGTGGAAAGGGAGGGAAGGCATATACCATGTCTCCTGACCACCTGTACAGGAAGGCATCTCCGAGGGAGGCTGGATCCCTGGACCGGGAGCAAAACCGTGTACAGTGTGCGTTTTGCCTGGTGGCAAAGAGGTCTATTTCTGGTTCTCCCCATCTGCGAAACAAGTCCAGCACTGTCTCGGGGTGGAGTCTCCATTCGTGGCAAACTGTAGAGGATCTGCTGAGACAATCCGCTAGACTGTTTTGGTCCCCCGGGAGGTGAATTGCCTGCAAGGAAATTCTTTTCGAGATGCACCAGTCCCAAATTTGTAGTGTCATGTCTAACAGTTCTGGAGATCTGGTACCTCCTTGCTTGTTGAGGTAGTACATGACCGTTGTGTTGTCTGTCATGATCAGCACTACCTTGTTGCGTAAGATGAGTTCGAAAGCCTTTAGGGCCTTCTGTACAGCCAGCATCTCTAACACGTTGATATGCAAGAGTCTCTGCGTTGGGGACCATCTGTCTTTTACCGTCAGGTTCGCTGCATGTGCTCCCCATCCCTCGAGAGAAGCGTCCGTTGTCAAACTGCTTTGTGGCTGCGGCTGGGCGAAAGGCATGCCTGTGCATACGTTCTTCGGATTCAGCCACCACTCCAGAGTGGTCGATACCGAGGTCGGAACCGAGAGTCTTTTCGAGGGTAGGTCCCATAATGGGTTGAAGACGGACAGGAACCATTTCTGGAATGGTCGCAGTCTCAACCTCGCCCATGGGGTGACGAACGTTGTGGACGCCATATGTCCCAGTGCTATCTGTGCTTCCCGGGCCCGTATTACGGCTGTCGACGTACACGTTCTGATGGAAGCGGAGAGCGTCCGAAACCGGTCTGGTGGCAGGAATGCTTTGCATCGATTCGAGTCCAAAATTGCCCCTATGAACTTTACTTGTTTCCTCGGGATCAACGTCGACTTTTCTTGGTTGATTATAAGGCCTAAAGAGATCATTAGATCTAAGGCGAAGTTTACGTCTGATGACAACTGGTCTCTTGACTCCGCAGCGAAGAGCCAGTCGTCTAGGTAAGGGAACACCCTGATGCCCTTCTGATGGAGGTAAGCTACTACCGGAGCCATGCACTTCGTGAAGATTCTCGGGGCGGAACAGAGACCGAAAGGCAGTACGTTGTACTGGTAGAGTCTGGAACCGATGGCGAAGGCTAGAAATCTTCTGTGGTCGTTCCGTATCGAGACATGGAAGTAGGCATCTTTCAAGTCCACAGTCGCGAACCATAGGCCCTGATGTAACAAGGGTAAAATAGAAGCCAACGTTACCATGCGGAAACGACGATAGAGCAGATGTTTGTTTAAATTTCGTAGGTCTAAGATGGGTCTCAGTGAACCATCTGGTTTAGGCACAGTAAAGTATCTCGAGAAAAAACAACGTGGGGCCTCCTGCTGCTGAATTCGGGAGATGGCCCCTTTTTTTAGCAAGGTGCGTACTTCGTCGAGAAGGGGAGGTGAGGGGTTTGTGGATATAATGTTTCCCGTCTGGGGAAGGGACTCGAACTCGAGGGCATAGCCCTTGTCTATAATGCGAAGGACCCAAGAGTCCGACGTAATCTCAGCCCAGGTGTGATAAAAAGGCTTGAGTCGGTCCTGAGAGCAGGCACTGGAATCGGCGAAGTACGCTACTGTCCTTCAGGACCTTTTCCTATTTTGGTCCGCCTCCTGTCTGCGGAAAGCCTTGCGGTATCGGGGCAAGGGTTGTCGACGGCCTGAGGAAGATGATGACTGGGAAGGGTAGCGCTGTCTGGGCTGGTCCTGGGGCTGGTATGGTCTATCCTGCTGGAACGGTCGCCTGTAGGGTGTGAAACCAGGACGAACCGGACGGAACCGACGTCTGTAGGTAGGTACAGAAGAGGAAGACATACCGTGCTTACGTGCGGCTGACTTCATTCTATACTTAAAATTTAACTTGTCGTCCGTCTCCTTGTGGAAGATACCGGCGTTGTCAAAGGGCATCTCCTCAATAGTAGATCTCGCATTTGCATTGAGGTCGGAAGCCCTTAGCCATGCGTGCCTCCTCAGGGCTATGGCTGCGGACATCAATTTGGCAGCACAGTCCGCGGAGTGCCTAGCCGACGTGATGAGCCAGCTTCCTATGGAGTGTGCTTCATCCCTCAGCTCCATAGCTAGCTTGTTGGTTTCCTCCGGGACGTCATCTAGGATGGGAGCCATACGTTCCATCAAATATTGAATGTAAGCTCCCATGCAAGCATTATAGTTCGCATGAGTATGTCTTCTTGGCCAACGAGTCTATCTTCTTAGCCTCTTTATCTGAAGGGGACGTCGACGTCTTTGTAGTGAAGGTTCTTTGGGCTCCTTCCACTATTGCGGAGTTTTGCCTGGGGTGGGAGAATAACCACGATGCTGGGGATGGAGTGATCCTGTATAGGTTCTCCACTTTTCGGTTTGACGTCGAAGTAGAGGCAGGGGCTTCCCACGAACGCTGCACAATTTTCTCCAGCGACGGCAGGAATGGAATGGAAGGGGGTGTTGGGACCAAACCGTGGATCCTCTTTTCTATTGGATCCGCAGCATCGTCTTCCAGATGACTCACCTCGAGTTCGAGGGCTCTTCCCATTCTGATAACGTACTCGGTGAAAGAATGCACGTCGTCACTGGGAGAAGCTGCCCCTGGAGTGTACAGCTCTTGTGGGGACTCGGGGAGCTCCAGATCCGATGCATCCGATTCCATCTGAAAGGAGTGCGGAACCGCAGCCTCCACTTCCATATCCGAATCCGAATCCTCCCGATGTACCAGGATCACCGGTGAGGGAGACCTGTCCCTGGAAAAACTCGTTTGTGTAGCCGCTGCAGAGACCGCATGCAATGAGCGTGTTGAGTCTTGTTTCGCTGTTGATGACGACATGTCCACTGGTCTGGTACGGTGTTGTGGAAGGGTTCGCCCCACCGGCATGTAATACATATCCGTTTCGCTGTCATAGACATAATCGAAACGCTGTTGTTGGGTCTCCACCCTCGGTACGGGGGATTGTTCAGCCCTCTTCCTAATTGGGGGAGACAGAACCGGGGGGTCTTGGTCCGAAACGACCTGTATATCAAGGTCCTCGACCGAGATCGCATGGGTACCTCCCGATCTAGAGCGGTCCGGGGTCTTGGTTCCGGACTCGACAGCACTCGGCACCGATGAAGACCTTCTCGGGACCGATACTACTGTAGAAACCTCTCTGGATGGATCGTCTGAAACCGGTGATACGTGTCGTTTCTTTTTAGAGTCGTGCACAGATGTGGTAGTTTGCTTTTCATGGGATCTTTTTGAGTGCTTCGAATCCGAAGACTTCTGCGCACTCGATCCAGCACTCTCCTGAGCTTTCTTTGAGTGCGAGCCCACTTTAGATTGGCCCTCTGCAGATTGGGGCGTATCTTTTGGGTGGTCCTTTGACCGCTTCTTGGTCTTATATTTTGCCTTTCCATCCCGATCCCGGGAGGCAGAAGATGCAGCTGGCGTCGTGGTAACGCTCGTCTCTGCGGGCTTAGACGCTTCCGGGGGTTTGGAAGTCTCCGCGGGCTTGGATGTTGCCCCGATGCCGTAGCCTGCCCCGAAAGGACCTTAGTTAGAAGTGCGGCCTGTAAACGGGTGGCGCGATTTTTTCTCGCTTGCGGGGTCATCGATTGACACTGGGCACACGATTTGGGATTGTGACTCTCGCCCAGGCACAAAAGGCACGTATTATGGTTATCCCTTTCAGGGATCTTGCCTCCACAAGTGTCGCACTCCTTAAACGGCGGGGCCATATCTCTCGGCAGGCACGCTTGGAGCAGTGAGCGCGGTGCGAGAGCGTTGTCAGTCCAGTCCGAGTCAAAAGCCAAATCCGAATCAATTTCCAAAGCCAAGTCAAGTCCGTAAGAATAGTCAAAGTCCGAAGTCCGATGGTCAAAGGTCCAAAAACAACAAGCAAATCTGTAGAGAGAGAGCGAAGTTCCAAGCTGCTAGCGCGGCGGAAAAAATGGAACTGGGGAAAGAGCGGGAAAGCAGGGGACTTATATAGTGGTGGGCGGAGCTACCGCCAAAAAGTTGCAATCCGAAGTCTGCCTAGTGATTCCAGAAGTTTCCGAGCTGAACTGCGCATGCGCAGTAAAACCCATTTGTATGATTCGCAGAGACCACGAAGAAGAAATATATATATATATATATATACTATCTATTTATTTAATACAGTGGTCCCCCGGGTTACAAAAGTAATCCGTTCCAGCACCCCTTTCGTAACCCAAAAACTTTCGTAACCTGGGGGACCACTGTAAGTATAGGAAAGGACTTGGCACGATTTGAATTTCGCGCCGCTTTCCTTTCTTAACCCAGTTTTTTTCGTAACCCGGGGCCATTTTTCCGGCCCCGGCTGTTTCGGATCCCGGGGTTTTCGTACCCCGGGGGATTCGTAACCCGGGGGACCACTGTATGTCGCCTTTTTCTCCCCACACACACACAAGGAAGGAACCCAAGGCAGCTGGCAGATAAAACCTTTTTAAATTATTACAAAATTCAAACAATTAAAAAAATGTTTCAACACACTGCTGAAGTAATCCATTTCGAGAGCGCTGTAACTGCCTTGGCTCAGTAGTAGGGAATCCTGGGGATTGTAGTTTCTTCATTGTGGCCCCACCAGAGCTCTCTCTGGCAGAGAAGTCTAAATTTCTCACAAAGCTACAGTTCCCAGGATTCCCTAGCTTTGACCCAGGGCAGTTAATTAAACAAACAGCTTCATTTATATACCGCTTCATACCTCCTAAGCAGTGTCCAAGCGGTCTACAACTGTAAGCTACTTGCCCCCAACAATCTGGGTACTCATTTTAGTGACCTCGGAAGGATGCAAGCCTGAGTCGAGCTTGAGCCCTTTTGCCGGTCTTGAACTCGCAACCTTATGGTTTTGAGTGAGTGGCTGCAGGACAGGCATTTAACCACTGCGCTGCCAGGGCAGTCTCAAACTGGGTTATTATTTCCGCAGTTTGTTTTGGGCCACTGTTGGGCTGCAGCAGCCTCTCTCCTGTACAATAGAGCTTGAACTGGGAAAGGGATGCTAATCTACCTGGTCCTCTGATAGTTGTTTGTGCCTGACTGAGCGTACTTGAAGACCAAAACAAACACAAAAAGGGAGAAGATGAGTCTGCTATCAGCTTTTTTTAAACTGTTGGACTAGGACTCTGGAGGCGAGGGTTCAAATTCCATTTCTGCCATGTAAACCCACTGGGTAACATTGGGCAAGTCACACTCTCTCAGCCTGATAGCAATGTCAACCCCCCTCTGAAGAAACTTGCCAAGAAAACCCTAAGATAGGATAGCAATAGCATTAGCATTAACATCCAGAGAAGAACCACTGGACTTCCTCCCCTTTCCCATCACCGTTCCTTTATCTTTTTGTGTTGTCTCCCTTAGATTGTAAGCCTGAGGGCAGGGAACCGTCTAATTTATAAGACTGTATGTACACCACTGTGTAAATTTACAGCGCTATATAAATAAAGGTTAATAATAATAATATATCAGTGAACTCAGCACTCACTTAAGTGGCTTACAATCTGTAAGCCAACTGACCCCAAAAAGCTGGGTACTCATTTTACCGACCTACAAAAGGTTGGAAGGCCTTGGAGACCCTCAAGATTGAACTCACACAACTTTGTGGCTGCATTACTAGCATTTAACCGCTCTGCCACCAGGGCTTCTGGATTTAGGATCGCCCTTAGTAAAACATGACTTTGGAGACACACAACATAGATTTATGGCCACCAAGATGGAAATCATAAGAAAAATAGAGGTAGATGAAGAAGTCGTCCCTGGACGTGTTTTGGAAGAAGGCTTCAAATGTTCCCAGGAATGTTCAAAATGTCTTTTGTTTACTTATGCAAAGCTTCTCTGATATGGCTTTTTCATCTCACACATATATGTAGTTAGTTTAATAAAAAGTTTGCAGAGACATACTGAACTGTTAATTTTTTTCTGGTGTAGGAACCTATTCTTTCCATATTATCTCTGCCTCTGATAGCAAATTTTGAGCCAACGACTATTCCAAATGTTGAAAGAATCATTCTGAACTTTTTTAAAAAGCTAAACAGATAGAACAACTTTATTCTGAACACCACATGGAATGTCCTGATTCAATTAAAAAGTTACATTTATAAGTTAAGAATGTGAAAAGAATGTAAATCCTAAGAGATAATTTCATCAAACCTACTAGTAGATCTTAGGTTCTGGGCAGCTAATTGCAATAATAATAGTGGACCTGTACATTAGCAGCACTGGGCTTTCCATACATATGACTTGCTGAATTTTCTTATTGCACATTAGATTTTTAGTCCTGGCTGCCCTATCTTGATGTGGTGGGGTATCATGATCCTCTCAGCAAGGCTAAATACTCTTAATTTCCTTAGGAGTTCTTTTGTTTGAATACTTTGCATATCAGTTCTGTGTATCCCAAAAGCACTATTCCAACACCTTGAACAAAAATTCTTCTGGTAGGGTGGGGAAGGCTTTCTCAGAACATGGACATGGAGTGAAAAACAGCTTCCATCAATAATGATGATGATGATATTTATTTATATACCGCCTTTCCAAAGGATCAAAGCGGTTTACAAAAAAGCTTAAACAATTACATATACAATTAATACATACATACATGACTAAAAAGTTCACCCCCTTACCTTAACTAAAATACCAATATCAAAATATAGTTAAATTAATTACATAAAGATATATCAAACTATATCCTCCTCTACAAGCCAAATGGACTGGCCCTTGCCCTTGCCCTTGCCCTTGCCCTTGCCCTTGCCCTTGCCTCCTCCCCCTGAAGCAGCTGACTGGTGGTGGGCCTGCCACAGCAGGCACCCAGCCTTTATCCCCTTCCCAAGGGGAGCAGGTGTTCCTGGCTGGGTACCTGGGGCCTGGTCCTAGCAGGAAGCAGCTTGGGGCCAGCAGTCCACCAGGTGAGATGGAGCATGCAGGTAGCAAGCAGCAAGTCTACACAGCAGCAGGAGGTACTACACATCTCTTTCCTGGGATGGTGGGGTGGCCTGGTGTTCTCTCCTCTTCCCCTACTTTGTGCTGGCTCAGGATAGAACTGAAGGAAGTGTTAAATACCTCCTTCTGCATTGTCCAAAAGAGTCATATATTTGTGTAAATCCAAGTATGTCACCAACAGGATTTTGATCTTAGCCTCTATTTTCTGATTTTAATTAATAGCTTCAATTCTGAGAAACAGCAAATCACATTAAAATAAAAGAGAAACATTTAAATAAACAGAGCACTTAAGTACATTCCTAAAATTACTTTGGTTGCCTTACAGGTAAAAATGTAGCTTCCCCTTTTATGGCCAAAGCATGGGCTGCATTGAAGAAGAGATCTAAGAGAGTCCAGGTGAAACAGAAATTCACCCAAATGGACAACATTGTTCTTCTTCTCTTTGCTGGATAGAAAAAAACAAAAAACAAATATGGTGTGTATCTCCTAATAAGATGGGCTGAAATTAACTAAGGTAGTTGTGAATCAATAACCAAGACTTATAAACTTGTGATTGGTTTATATTCATGATTCCAATGAATTCTCTAGGTAACGTGTATATACCTTCAAGTCACCTGTCCACTTATGCCACTGTTAGGCTTTGAGGCCCGAGTATGAAATGTACTGATGTGCACAAAAGGAAAAACAGGAATTATGGCTAGAATTGTTTTGCAGCTGAAGGCTGGAAAACAAGACACTGCTCAAGGTCAGTATGTGATTGCTTGCACGTAGACCTAATGAAAACAACTGTGTCTTCCTGACTGAGGGGACAAAAAATGCAGGCAACAAATGGAAGGAGAATCATCAGATGAGGTTGGGTTTGTGACCACATGGCGCAAGTCTATAAACAGCTTGCACACCTCAGTGAGGTTTGTGGGGTAATTGTTCTGTACTGGATGGTTGGAGAGATTTGTCGGACGAGCATGTGTATATTTGTAAATACAGCAACTTAAGAATAAAAACCTCTGAGGAGAGAGTTTTGGCTCGTCTGTTTCATCAACAACTGGGAGGAGGATTCCTGATCAAGCCGAAGCTCCGGGGTTGCCAGTATCTGAAAGGCATCGGAGATTGCGTGAACTGTGCACTTCTGCTTATTTACAACAACAGTCACCCCCATGAATTTCATAGGGTTTTCTTAGGAAAGGAATACTCCAAGGTGGGATATTATAACACTGGCAAATGGGCCATGCTGAGAACAGGCTGAGCCCCCTAGGAGCCTTCTGAAAATCTGCCAAGATCAGGTGCCACCGCACACCTCCATGCCCAGACCAGAGGCACTATGCCCTAACCCCAGCCATCCCAACCTCAATCCATCCTTCTCCCATCCTTCACAATGGCAGAAGGACAGATTGGGGTCAGGATGGCCAAGATCAGGTCGTAATCATAGAATCATAGAATCATAGAGTTGGAAGAGACCACAAGGGCCATCCAGTCCAAACCCCTGCCATGCAGGAACTCCAAATCAAAGCATCCCCATTGACAGATGGCCATCCAGCCCCTGCTTAAAGACCCCTAAGGAAGGAGACTCCACTACCCTCCGAGGGAGTGTGTTCCACTGTCGAACAGCCCTTACTGTCAGGAAGTTCCTCCTAATGTTGAGGTGGAATCTCTTTTCCTGCAGTTTGCATCCATTGTTCCACGTTCTAGTCTCTGCAGCAGCAGAAAACAAGCTTGCTCCCTCCTCAATATGACATCCCTTCAAATATTTGAACAGGGCTATCATATCACCTCTTAACCTTCTCTTCTCCAGGCTAAACATCCCCAGCTCCCTAAGGCGTTCTTCATAGGGCAAGGTTTCCAGACCCTTCACCATCTTAGTTGCCCTCCTTTGGACATGCTCCAGTTTCTCCACATCCTTTTTGAATTGTGGTGCCCAGAACTGGACACAGTATTCCAGGTGGGGCCTGACCAAAGCAGAATAGAGTGGCACTATAACTTCCCTTGATCTAGAAACTATACTTCTATTGATGCAGCCTAAAATTGCATTGGCTTTTTTAGCTGCCGCATCACACTGTTGACTCATGTTCAGCTTATGGTCTACTTGGACTCCTAGATCCCTTTCACATGTGGTCTCATTCAGCCAGGTGTCCCCCATCCTATATCTGTGCATTTCATTTTTCCGCCCTAAGTGCAGAACCTTACATTTCTCCATATTGAATTTCATTTTGTTAGCACTGGCCCAGCTTTCTAGTCTATTCAGGTCATTTTGAATTTTGATCCTGTCCTCTGGGGTATTAGCTACTCCTCCCAGTTTAGTGTCATCTGCAAATTTGATAAGTATGCCCCCAATTCTGTCATCCAAGTCATTAATAAAGATGTTGAACAGCACTGGGCCCAGGACAGAGCCCTGTGGGACCCCACTGGTCACTTCTCTCCAGGATGAAAAGGAGCCATTGTTGAGCACCCTTTGAGTTCGGCCAGTCAACCAATTACAAATCCATGTAACAGTTAACTTGTCTATCCCACATTTTGCAAGCTTGTTTGCAAGAATGTCATGGGGAACCTTGTCAAAGGCCTTACTGAAATCGAGGTATACTATATCCACAGCATTCCCTTCATCTACCAAGCTGGTAATTTTATCAAAAAAAGAGATCAGGTTCGTTTGGCATGACTTGTTTCTCTGAAACCCATGTTGGCTTTTTGTGATTATGGCATTGGCCTCTAAGTGTTCACAGACTCTCTGCTTAATGATCTGCTCTAGAACCTTTCCTGGAATTGATGTCAGACTAACTGGACGATAATTGTTGGGATCCTCTTTTTTTTCCCTTTTTGAAGATGGGGACAACGTTTGCCCTCCTCCAGTCTGCTGGGATCTCTCCTGTTCTCCAAGAGTTCTCAAAGATTTTTGCCAATGGCTCTGATATTACATTTGCCAGTTCTTTTAATACTCTAGGATGTAGTTCATCTGGTCCTGGAGATTTATATTCATTTAGGTTAACCAGGTATTCCTGTACTACCTCTTTACTTATTCTGTGCTGAAATTCCTCTATTCTGTCTTCTGCTCCATTATCCTTAGGTTGAGCACCCTTTGCCTTTTCTGAGAAGACTGAAGCAAAGAAGGTGTTGAGTAATTCTGCCTTTTCTCGGTCCCCTGTTAGCATTTTGCCATCTTCTGCACGCAGTGGCCCTACTGTTTCCTTCTTCTTCCTTTTGCTGCGGACATATCCAAAAAAGCCCTTTTTATTGTTCTTAACCTCTCTAGCAAGCCTGAGTTCATTCTGCGCTTTAGCTTTTCTGACTTTACCCCTACATGTGCTGGCTATTTGTTTGAATTCCTCTTTCGTGATTTCTCCATTTTTCCATTTTTTTTACATGTTCCGTTTAAAACTTAGCTCATTTGAAAGTTCCTTAGTCATCCATCCTGGCTTCTTGAGACATCTTCCATTTTTCTTCCTCATTGGAACTGTTTGAAATTGTGCCTTCAATATCTCCCTTTTGAGAAACTCCCATCCGTCTTGAACTCCCTTCTCTTTTAGTTTTCCTGACCATGGGATCACCCCCAGTATTTCTCTAAGTTTATTGAAATCAGCTCTCCTAAAGTCTAGAGTGCGTGTCTGACTATGCCTAGCTTCTCCCTTCCACTGTATTACAAACTCCAGGAGAACATGGTCACTTCCACCTAAGGATCCCACCACTTGCACCCCATCAACTAGGTCTTCCCTGTTGGTTAAGATCAGATCTAAAATGGCTGATCCCCTTGTTGCCTCTTCCACCTTTTGGACAATGAAATTGTCTTCCAGGCAAGTGAGGAATTTGCTAGACTTTGAGGATTTGGCTGAGTTTGACTTCCAGCAAATATCAGGATAATTGAAGTCACCCATCACTACTACATCTCTCTTTTCTGAGTATGTGATTATCTGTTCTAGAAAGGCATCATCCATTTCCTCCATCTGACTTGGGGGTCTGTAGCAGACTCCCACAGTGACATCCCTGTTGTTTCCCGCTCCTTTAATTTTTATCCAAATGCTCTCCATTTGGCTTCCAGTATTGATGTCCTGGATCTCTTCACTGGTGTAAATATCCCTGACATATAATGCTATTCCTCCTCCTTTCCTGCTTGGCCTGTTTCTCTTAAAAAGGTTATACCCCTCTATTTCTACATTCCAGTCATGAGACTTATCCCACCAGGTTTCAGTGATGCCTATTATATCATATTTCCCTTGTTGTGCTAGGAGTTCAAGTTCATCCTGCTTATTTCCCATACTCTGTGCATTAGTGGAGAGGCATTTAAGACCATGTGTCCTCTTTACTTGCTGCTTTTGCACATTTTTTTGCCTCCTACTGTTGGGTCCTTGCACTGTTTGCCTTGTTCCCTCTATGCCACTTTGACTATTCTCTCCATCCCTTTTGCCTTCCAGAATAATGTCTCCCTCCCCCACATAACTCAGTATAAATGCCCCTGGACTGACCATGGAGGTGTACGACAACACCCAATCTCAGCAAATCCTCAAAAACTTCCCTTCTCTCAGCACAGCCGACTTGCCAGTGTGATAATCTCAGTGGTTTTGCCAGTTCCTTCCTCTGAAATACATGTAGGGACCATGAAAATTCCCTCACGTCACTTATTGGACAGCAGCTGTGAGTGACTGGGATTCCCCTATTGACCAGGAATCAGCTGACTGATCCTTCTACCCTGCGAACAATCTCTAGGGCAGGGGTAATTACAGCAGGGACCTTGCTTGTGCCTATTGCATTGCTCATGGGAGGAAGGGAAAATGTTAGTCACACACTTCCTGATTTGACAAGGGAACAGACCACTGTCACTCATAGCGGCTGTTGCCCAGTAGGTGAGGATTGGGGAGATCAGGCTGGGGGAGACTACTTAACTATACAACTAAGGTGGTTTCATAGCTAAGCAAGTGATACAGAACCACCACTATGGCCTTCATTTGCTTTGTTTTTATATAGCCCACCTGAAGAAAGGCACATAGGAGAGTCAGCTTAGATAGTCACTTGTCCTGCAGCACAAGCAAATTGCCACGTAGCTATAGCCTTTCAAAACTTGCCACCACCGCAGCTATCACTTCGCTTTTGACAGCAGCATAATTGTGTGGGAAGGCCAAAATAGTATTGCTGCTACTGTATTTTTATTGCCAGTTGTCAAGTGTGAAGATGATGATTGTTATGCACTGGCCTTTATGGAGTCACAAAACATGAACATTAATTTTGTACTCTGTTTTGTATATGTAAAACTGTTAAACAGTTAGCTTACTGTCAACACATACTGTTGGTTTAAATACATAGTGACACTTCAAAAATGTTCTTGGAATGAATAAAAAAATGCTATCTGGTTCAATACATACTCCTAATCATTCCTCTTCATTTGTTGCATCTCTCCTTCTCCTCCTGCCTCCCCCATTCCCCATGACTGGTTCATCCTCTGTTATTCATTTATTTCACCAGGCTGTGAAAATTTGTTTTCATGTTAGCTGCTTTGTGCTTTGGGGTTTGGCTACCTAATTCTGAAAGTATCAATACGAGTATGTATCAGACAGGAAGATGTGAGAGAAATTACACAGATAAAACCTGAAGTGGTTAGTATACAGACAGCAGATAGGCCAGGATGTTCAGATTTGGTTTATTTTGCAGTTGTCATGAGTTCTTTTAATGGCCCACCTAAGAGTGGGGAACATAACAATAGATCCCATAACTCCATCTCCCCCTTTCCTCTCCAGGGCCTGGCTTTGTAAAACCTGCTATGCTATTAATTTTAGCCAAGTTCGAGGAGTTAGGAAGAAGCAACCATCTAAAATCTTGTTCTTTTAAAGCTTGAGACATATTGTACTACTTTTTTTATTTAAATGGAAGCCACTCATACTGTTACTTAGAGAACATAGTCTTGAAATTCAACATGTGGGATAATTCTCAAGCAGCTTTCTTTGAATTTTTTTTCCATTAGGCAGAATGAAGGCTGACTACTTGTGATTGGGTTTGATCTGAATAAGGATGCCTTGTGGAAAAACTGGTCAGGCTGTTGCACCAACTCCATTTCAAGCAGATCTGTAAGATTCAGTGTAAATATACGACATCCTTATTTCAGTCCTTTATTTGAAGTTGTGCATACAAAAAGGTCTGTGTCAGCTACAGCATGCTTTAATAAGCCATGATCACAGAAGTAGTACTTAAATAGTATTGTGACCAGGATGCTGATTTGCTTCTCCTTGAATTCAAAGACCCTGAAGTTTGCTGGAAATAATAAAAGCAATTTTGAGTTAACATAATGACATTGTTGTTTTTTTTAAACCAAGTTATTATATCCTTTATTGGTGCTTAACTGAATGTTTACTGAAGTTACTGAATAGCACTAATGACTTACAGAGTTTACCATACTGAGATCTATTACTATGGTTACCCAGAATCAAATTCTCCCATCTGATTAAAGTTATCTCAGTATTCCAGATCTGTCTGCTTGATATAGGCACAAAAGGATTTGTGATGCTTTGTCCCATGCACCAAGGATTAAGTTCTGTTTAATACAACAAAAAAGGTTCCATTCACACTTCACAAACAAGCCTACTGAGATTGCCTCACATCGAGCAAGACATTAATACTTGTAGATTTAATTCTCTTAAAATTCAGCTTGGCAGTTTACCAAATGGTTGGGGTCACCAGAAGTTTAGTAGCTTAGATTTTATAGGAAATGGTGTTTAAAAAGGCCTTGGCTTGAATTGAAAATCATATACAGTATACACTGTAGCTTAGTGAAATACTCACTCCAATAAAACTGTCAGAAATACAGAAAGAAAATATACACATTTTATAATGCCCATTCTCAACAGAGTACAACTTTGAGTGCTAACTGCTATCATCAGGCACTGTCCCTGCTGCACTAAAACTAGTATTTTATCATCAAGCAGTATTCACATAACTCTTTTATTTTTGCATGTGCTCATTTATATGCCACCTTTCAGAATTGGGATTGCAGCCTCCAGGACATTTTTATGCCCCCTCCCCCCATTTTATTTGCCCCTAATGTCCCATAGGATGCAGTCAAGGCAGTTAAAATAGTATCAAAGTGCTGTAACTGTGTAGTTCGAAAAGGTCCCAGGTGTATGCACAGCCAAGTATTTCACATGCACTCTCTTCCCTTCCTCCCAACATCCTGTCATTTGAAGCCTGCCTCTGCAAACAGCAGCTCAATAAATGGCATTTGTATTTAAAAGAAGAAGCTAAGAAGTGCTTCCATACTCTGTTTGACATCAAAAATCAAGAGCTTACCTGTCCTCAACTGTCTTGTTGGATGGGTAGAATACTTTAAATGAAAAGCCACTCCTTGGAAAAGATCCCTGGGGGGGGGGGAGGGGGAGAAAGAGAGAGAGAGAGAAATAATATTACTTTTTAATCCATACCATTATCTTGAGCAGCTGTCTTTCATTTAATAGTCATTTTCAAGTATTCATTTATATCAGATGCAAACACCTGTGAGTATTAATTATATTTGGCATTTCAGCTAGAAGCCCCCTTTTCAAATATAACGCAGTTCCAGTTAAAATGAAAAATTAACATTGCTCAAATGCTGTTAACCAGCTGTATGACAAGCTCAGAAACAACCACAACTGGTTAGTAGTACTGGTACAAGTCTGGTACTTGCTTGCTTTTATTTCCTTACGTGCCAGGATCTAGCACCGGAAATAAAAGTGATCAAGTGCATAAATGCAAAGTTGTTTGTAATGTCCTGCTGGGAGCAGTCTGTGTGAGTTTCCTCCAGGAAGGGATACAATTAAGATAATGAGAAAAGTTTTAACCATGAGAGACCCTCTTTGAAATACAATAACCCATAAATGTAGGTGCTGTTCATGCTCCAAACAGAAATACAAACACACACTTAAGCTGTTCTGAAACCCTGGCACTGGGAGGCACCATAGAAAAAAATCCTTCCAAAGAATGAAGACCTATTTCAGTAGTTTTCAGTGATGGATTGTTAATCTGTTTCAGCACAAAGTGGAAAGTGGGAGGAGGGAGAAATCCAACAGCATCTTTGAGATTAACTGGTTTCTTTTAGCATAAGCACTGCAATTAACTCTAATGTCATGATGAAGTATGTACTTCCAAATCAACAAAACTATAAGACTAAAGTAAAACAAAAAACAACATTTAACTACCTAATTTAAGAGAAAGGCAAACATGAAATTCAATTGCCATACATTTTATACTGAAGATCCTCTGTTTTAACCAGGCGTAACAGCTAGATACAAATTTGCATGTTGGATACTTAATGTGAAGGTCCATTCTGTTGGATTATCACCTGTGACCACACAGGCTAGCCAAGCTTCATGAGAACGAGAAAAAAAGAAACTTATAGCCAGAGTGCAGACCCTTCCTCCACCCCCACTTCTAGGTCTCAGCAGAGCCCGGCTGAGGAAAGATAACAAAATGATAACAAAAAGGGTGTATGGGGGGTGTGTGTTCTTTTTTCACACAGAAGTTCTCAGTACATAGAGAAGAAGAGCTTTTTGATTGGGATGCAGCCAAACAAGACAGAAAAAGGAAGGGAGGAAAGGCTTCTTTCCAGGGAATCAAGATGTGCCAAAGGCCACTTCTGCAGAGGCGAACCTGTCTATCTTATAGACACACATGAAGAAACAAGGTTTCAACCAAGTTGCAGTTTGACTAATGTTCCCCAGTGGAAAACTAGTGGAGAAGGAAGAAGATGTAAGCACAGAGTAAAAATCAAGGGACTGTATTGCAGACTGTAACAAAAAGGGTCTGCGGGTGAAACTATGCTACATCTCTCCTATGGAACTCTACCATGAACTGCCTATTTAGCTGCTGTAGTTCTCACACGTGAGCCAGCATGGGTTAGTGCATTCAGCATCAGGCTATGACTCTGGAGCCCAGGGTTTGAATCCCTTCTTGGCCATATAAATGCACTGGGTGATCTTGGGCAAGTCACACTCTCTCAACCTAAGGGGAAGGCAATGGCAAACCTCTTCTGAACAAATCTTGCCAAGAAAACCCCATGATAGTCGGAAATGACTTGAAGGTACCCAGCATAACAAACTCTGTCTCTCTTGCACTCACACCCACACATATACAGCCCTTCAGGGGCTGGTGAAGAGGTGGGGGGTTGGAGAAGCAGATGTGGCCCAACAGCTAGATGCCAGCTGATTATATTGTTCACTGAGATCCATGGGGACAGTGGGGGCTCCAAATGTTTCAGTGGATGATGTTATTAGTCTGCAGCTGAATATGGGAACAGAACCAGAAGCTTCTCCAATTACACGCACACATACACAGCTCTTTTCCAGCCACTGAACTGTCATGGGGGCTGCAACAACTAAACTGGGAGTCCTGGGGGGCTTTGGTCATTGCCGAAAGGCAGAATACCAGCCTCCACAATACATTAAAACACACACACACAAGGGATACATGAGCCTCAGGGTGGATAAAAATCAATGTGTTTTTTAATTTTAAATCAGATTTTTAAAAAATTAAATGGTTTTTGAGGAAAAATTAATCTAATTTTTATTTATTTATTTAGGGTGGTTAATGGTCCTAAGATTATTCATCTTGAAATTGGGATTAGTTTTTAATTAAGTAGCATGAGAATGAATATTCATACAATTCTAATTTTTTTGGTAAATGAAATCAATTTACAATGCCATGCTCTTCCAGAGGTTTCTGTAAGGTTATTGGGCAATTTTTTGCCTAGAGAATATTACAACATATGCTTGATTTTGCAGTTCTCAAATCTATGTACACAGAATCAAGCTCTTACTTCCCAAGTGCTAAGTTTCAAAGCATTCAATGAATAAATTGTTGGGAAACTAGGAGTGGAATAGATCTGAAGCAGCAGCTAAGAGTGAAGAGGGAGGGGCAAGCAGTAAAAATGAAAGCAAATACAAGACAAGCTATAATGTTACTGTTTTAGTTAAACTATTCAAATTGATATTAATGTAATTATTATTTTTCTCCTTCCAATAAAGTACAGCAGAGAAGTTGGCGAAATATGAATGATTAACCTATTAAAATGGAGATATAATTTCACTATAATTTCATAATTATCTATCTATAATGTGTTTCTAATAGTATAACCAATCAGTATTTTTATATAACTGTAAAACTAAACTGAAAAGTAGTTATTGTAAAAATGAAACCTTCATCTAGTTGGATATATTAAGATTATACCAGCAAGAAGGAATCTCTGATAATTCTTGAGTTGTGTAAAATATGTATTAAGCTAACAGCAAGGAGGAGTGCTCTTTGGGGGACGGATTCACATGATTAAATTGAGTCTTTCTGAGCAGACATGATTTAAATTAAATTGATGTAAATCAAACCCACCCTGGTTAGCCTTGTGCTTACAGAAGCTTGCAGGATGCCAGCCTGAGAGTTAGATATCTGGAGAGGAGTGAAGACCTACCTAACCTGAGTTAAGAAAAGCACTGAAAGTAGGGGAGAGGAGCTAAGGCTCTGGCTATAAGTTTCTGTTTCTCTTGTTCATGGGACCCTCACTTGTCCTGAGCTGCAACAGATTATCTAATTAAGGATGTCTCCTCCTTCCACATGCAGAGTTATTCATAATATTGAGGAGCCACGGCCTCAAAACAAAAATGAACTCAGGTAACAGTGTGCATCTAATAACACCTGAAACAAAGTATAGGGTTTCATAATGCTTTGTTCGTTATTGGTTTTTTTTAAGTTATGTTAGATCTTACAGGATTTATACAAAGGCAGTCGGTGTTCGTCACTGTGAATGGGTCATATTTGTCAGCGAAGACGATCATATCTGGCAGAGGATAGGTTCTTAAGGTGTAGTCATATGCCCAATAGACAGGACTGACGTTAAGAGGCAAGGGAGTCAGATGTCCTTGTGATAAAATAGTCTTGACAAACTGTAAGGCAAAAAACAGCTACTTTGGTTTCCACTGGTTCTAGTTCTGCATGTCTGCTCAGAAGCAATTCCTATTGAGTTTAATGGGATTTGTTTCCCAGTAAGCATGTACAAAATTCTACCCTGAATAATCTTTTCCTTATTTGTTAACCATAATAATAATAATAATAATAATAGTTTATTTATAACCCGCTCCTCTGTACATACACTCGGAGCGGGGTACAAGTAAAAAAACATAGATTAAAACAATCCCATGACCCGTTTCCAAACCTCCCACCCCTTAAAAATAGATTAAACCAGCAGTGATTAAAACAGTAATTATTTAAAAACATATAACGACATCCTAACCCTTCCTTATGTGGCCACGTCATAAGTGGGGATCAGAAACATGGGAGTAGGCAGGAAATCAAAGTCTGGAACCGAAGCTGGGGATAGGGGATTTCAGGGGAAGGCCTGCCAAAAGAGATGCATCTTTAGGGCTTTTTTGAAGCAATCTAAAGATGTCATGAGACGCATCTCATCCGGCAGACCATTCCAGAGCTTGGGAGCGGTCGCAGAAAAGGCCCTCTGGGAGCTCTGCGCTAGCCTGGTCTTGATAGGCTGTAGTAGGTTCCTCCCAGAGGATCGAAGTGTGCGGGGAGGATCGTACGGGGAGAGGCGGTCCCTGAGATAAGATGGGTACCAACTGATCTGGTTGTTTTATTGGAAGTTCTAGAACTTACAGACAGCATGTTTGATTGAGGACTAGTATGAATCCCTACAGTCTTGAATAGATTCACTACTCTCAAAATTGTGGCATGGTCAAATTCCAATTGAACAGTAATAACAAAAATGAATTCTAATTCCACTGAAGTGCAGAGTGGCAGAAGATAAAAGTGTTCTTGGTAAGGAAGCCCATTCAGTAATCTGAAACTATCAATACAGTACATTGCTTTCGCTCTTTCTCTCAATCCCTCTTCCCACTCACCCCTTACATACATATGTGTGTGCGCGCACACACACACACAGATACAGGTATGAGTATATATTTTGCAATGACAAAAAGAATTTAAGCGAATCGTTTTAGCTTCTGCCCTCTTCAGTTGCTTAAAATAAAAGTGAGTGTTGAAGCCAAAACATTTTGCTTATTAATTTAACTCTAATTTAATTAACTGTTTGTTAGTTCCTGTGACTACACACACACACACACACACATATGTAAATAACAGCATCCTATTGGGATCCAAGACGGGACCCAAAACAGACAGGCAAAAAGCACCACCTTCAGTGCAAATGATGCACAGCCCTGGACTGGTCAGAAGCTGCACCAAGGCTAGCTAATGCAGCCCAAAGCCAGCAGGGAAAAACTGCTACTTGTTGGTGGTCAGTTCTCAACTGTGGCAGTGGCCAGCCTTGGGACCATGGTGTCTTATCACCATGGTCCTGGACCAAGTGGGGCTCAATCAGGGCCACCAGTATATTTAACCCTTAAGACTCCAGGAGGCCAGGTTTAAATCTTTGCTAAGTTACAGAAAATAACCCCAAATTCCCAAAAGCAAACCTTGATTTTGCCACTTTATATAAGGGACACCATTTTACTATGCCATTATATAAAATAGGACTTGAGCATCAACAGGTTTTGGTATCCACGGCATCCTGGAACCAAACCCTAGCAGATACGAGAGCTCACTGTGTATACATAAAATACAAAGAGCCAGCATGGCCTAGTGGTTTGAGTGTTGCACTATGACTCTGGAGACCAGGGTTCAGTTCCCCACTAAGCCATGGAAACCCATTTGGTGAGTCACACACTCTCAGCTTCAGAAAACCCTGAGATAGGCTCGCCTTAAGGTTGCCATAAGTCAGAAACAACTTGAAGGCACGCAACAACATCAATAAAGTTAGAGAGATAATATAGGCATTTCAATATCCTTTCCTTCTTGACTCCCTCACTCACTCAAAAGATTTTTACATACTTGCTATATATCAGCTGCACTAAAACAGGAAAGGATGAAATAACTGTACTGTGTCTTACCTAATTACAAAAAATAAATAAATTAAGGGGCTTTCTAGATTGGCAAAAGAAGTGTGTTCGTGGCTGCATGAAACTCTGGCCTTTAGATGAGAAAAAGGGAAAGTGTGCCATGAAAACGCTTTTTTTGCGTTTTAGGGGAGAAGAAGCGCCTTTAAAAAGGTGCTGGTTTTCCCAGCTTCTTTTTTAAAAACTGCGGAACAGCGCAGCTCCATCTAAAGGCTGCGGTGCAGCTGCTAAACATTAAGGAAAAGGCAACTTCATGTCACACTTTCCTGCCCATCTAGAAAGCCCCTAAGACAATAAAGACAACAACCCCCACATGATGGAATTACTTCCATTTGAGGTATTAATTTTTAAGGGGGGGTTGCCTTACGTGATTAGGAATATCCAAGTTGCTGCTAGGAAACCGAACACAGTTTCGGCACATCTTGTTTACCAAGTCTTCTCGGAAGATTATTATTTCCTGTGTGCAGTACTGTACCCTGGAAGAAACACAACTTCATTTCATCAGAATAAGTGAAAAAGCATCGAAGGCCATGCTGTCAACAAAAACAGAAATGTGCACAAATCTCTCCCAGACTTTCAGAAGAGCAGTCCTACCCAAATATATGATGCTATATATTAAAGGCCTCAGCAGCCCCAGGATGCCAATATTTGTCTTTATATTAAACTGAGACATTTTACCTGCAAGGGTTTGTAGTGAAAACTGAAAATGGCACCTGCTGTCTGAACTCTTCAGTGATGCTCTCTGAAAGTGGAGGCCTAAAAATTAATGATCACAGTGACATATCTGAAGAGCATTTGTAGATTTTTGTAGTAATGTGTTCAATAAAAAGAGTCTTCAGTTGTAACTATCAAAGACATACCTTGGCAAGATGGAGCCTGGGCCAGGGTCTTCAGAGCCAGGAATGAAAACAAATCGACTGCTGTAAATTGTTTAATGCAGATACTTAGATTAGTGTGACTAATAGGTAAAATAAAAACGCCAGAATAAAAACCAGCAATATTTACTCAAATGCAACCAGAATTTCAGAAGCAAGGAGCAGTTGACATAAGGCCTGAAAGATACAGTGGTCCCCCGGGTTACGAAATTAATTCGTTCCGGCACCTTTTTCGTAAGCCGAAAATTTCGTAACCCGGGGCCTATTTCCCATAGGAAATAGGGAATCCGTTCCGAGGCCTGGCTGAAGCCTGGCCTGGCGGGGGCCTCCTGGCTGAGGAAAGGAAGGTCCGATCCGGCGGATCGGGTCTTCTTTTCGTCAGCCGCGGGGGCCTCCTGGCTGGGGAAGGGAAGGTCCGATCCGGCGGATGGGGCCTTCCTTTCGCCTCAGCCGCGGAGGCCCAGCCTGGCTGGGGAAGGGAAGGTTCCCTTCCCCAGCCAGGCTGGGCCTCCGCGGCTGAGGCGAAAGGAAGGCCCCATCCGCCGGATCGGGCCTTCCTTTCGTTAGGCGCGGAGGCCCAGCCTGGCTTCCCCAGCCAGGCTGGGCCTCCGCAGCTGAGGCGAAAGGAAGGCCCGATCCGGCGGATGGGGCCTTCCTTTCGCCTCAGCCGCGGAGGCCCAGCCTGGCTGGGGAAGCCAGGCTGGGCCTCCGCGCCTAACGAAAGGAAGGCCCGTTCCGGCGGATCGGGCCTTCCTTTCTCCTCAGCTGCAGAGGCCCAGCCTGGCTGGGGAAGGGAACTTTCCCTTCCCCAGTCAGGCTGGGCCTCCGCGCCTAACGAAAGGAAGGCCCGATCCGGCGGATCGGGCCTTCCTTTCTCCTCAGCCGCGGAGGCCTCCTGGCCGTCCCTTCTCCTCCGAAGCCTGGCTTTGGAGGAGAAGGGATGAAGGGCTGTCCCTTTTTCTCCGAAGCCTGGCTTCGGAGGAAAAGGAACGAAAGTCCGTCCCTTCTCCTCCGAAGCCTGGCTTCGGAGGAAAAGGGCCATTTCGTAACCCGGGGATACTTTCGCAAGCCGGGGCCATTATTTCGGCCCTGGCTCTTTCGTATCCCGGGGTTTTCGTAAGCCGGGGGATTCGTATCCCGGGGGACCACTGTATTGTGAATAGTCTTCTGTCTTGCTGGGATTGGTAGAGGCATTTTTCCCAATATATAACTGGGGGGGCGGGGGGGACAAAGCATCTTTCTAAGAGCTTCTAGCTAACACAAGCACAAGACATTGCCTTTGCAGCTGAACAGAAAAGATGCAAAGAAAAACGATATACTTAACAACTTATAGTAGCTTCTAAGTGCAACTGATATTTCTCAGGAGTGGAATGTTTTCTGACAAATGTGAACAACATCTATTCTGTTAATTTTTCATTGAGCAAATAATAACACACAGCACATACCTCTCATGGATACTGGGAAATTCACATATTATATCTGCAAGGGCTTTCAAAGAACCTGGAGAGGCAACAGTAAAAGGTTGACTGTGAAACATTATAATTATACATACATTTTCTTATTTAATCCACAGGGGTGCCATACATATTCCATTCAAGACAGAAAAAGTTGTTCAAAGCTCCTTGTATTTTATTTTAGTCTTAAAGCTAGTCTCACTTGCATGATTAAAGAGCAAAGCCTGAAAGGCTGATCTCCAGTTTCCCGTGAATCTCTCGGGAGTCAGAAAACAAATAGGAGGAACCAGGCCTTTCATGCTTTTGAGGTCTTTCAAGTCGTTGCAAACCTATACTGATTTTAAAATAAAGGATTTCAAATATTTGCAATGCTTGATTCCTTAGCATTGGTTAGGAGACTCTGGTCTACAGTGCTTGGAATTACTGATCTCCCTTTGCTAGTACATAGATATTACCAATGCAAAGGTACGTAACTGTTGTTTACTAAAATGTAGCCACAACTGAGCCCTTCTCAGACATTAATCTAGGGCAGGGATGGGCAGATGTTGAACAGCCATACTACCCCTCCAAAATATTGAAAACAAATTGCCCCAACTGCCTGGGGGCAATTTCACTACATTTTTGAGCCTGAATAGGCCCTTTTAGCCTGAGGAGAGACCTTCTTCCAACCATAAGTAACCAAGAAGTCAACTTCATATTGAATCACTTCCTGTTGGGGGAAAATCTCCTGGGCTCAAAATGACCCAAAACTGCCTCCCATGCCCCTGGGGTCTGTTTGGGGGGATCTGGAAGCAAAAATGTGGAAGCCTAGGAGAGTGCAAAAACTGTCTTGGGGTCTTTACATGGCAAGGAACTTTGAATATACATTTGTTGGGGTAGCATCTGGCTGCCATGATCCCACACCCGGCCCCCCATTTTCTTCCAGATTAAATGCTGAAAAGGTTCAGATCTTCAAGTTGAAACAGCACAACTGCTACCAGAAATCCCTGGCTTCTTTCAAGTTATGTTCAGTTTGCCCAAGTCAGTTTTGTAAATTAGCCACAGCCCTCTCGTTCATAGTATTTATTTTCTGGTTACCTATATACAGCAAGCTATAGTGATTCTCAAATGCTAAATAACAGGAAAACAAAGACCAATTTAGTATTAACTGATAAACAAAATACAATAGCTGATCTCAAGTACCTTTCATTGACTGAATCTGATTTTTTCCATATGGGGCTGAAGAGAAGTTGCCACAGAAGAAAAAACAAGTTGGAGGCATAGAGGAGTAACCTGGATGGTGAAACAAAGACCATTACTCTTATTTGACTTGTGTGGAAGCTGGGCACTTCTCCCTTACAGTGCTCCTCTTTAACATTCGAATACAGGTAGAGTCTCCCTTTTCCAAAATGGTTGGGACCAAAAGTGTTTGGGATTTCCCCCCCAGATTTTGTAATTAGTTGTTTAAACTATATGACATGCTGATCTTTGATAAATTAACAACAATGATCAAAGAGGGTAAAATACCTAAATTGGAAGAAATCTGAATAGAGATGTACAGGTTGCTTACCTGTAACTATGTTTCTTCGAGTGGTCATCTGTGCCCTCACACAATAGGGTTTGCGCCTGCGCAGAAGCTCCATTCGGAATGCTGAAAAGCTGAGCAGATTGGCGGGAGCCCCGCCCCTCCCATTCCCTGAGCATGCCCAATCCCGCCAATCTAGCTCCTCCTTCAGTTCAAGTCTGCCGCAAAAAGGCAGGGACCTGACCGAGGGGAGGTAGGGCGGGATTTGTGTGAGGGCACAGATGACCACTCGAAGAAACACAGTTACAGGTAAGCAACCTGTACTTCTTCTTTGTGGTCTCTGTGCCTCACACAATAGGGTGACTAAAAAGCTTACCTGTGGAGGTGGGAAGGTCACTGCAAGATCGAAGAAAGAACAGCACGACCAAAACTGGCATCTCTCCGGGATCTGGAATCCAACCGGTAATGCCGAACAAACGTGGATGGCTGTGACCACGTGGCCGCCTTGCAGACCTCTGGCAGGGGAACACATCTGAGGAAGGTAGCAGATGAAGCTGTAGCCCTGGTTGAATGGGCACGTACACCAACCAGAAGAGGGCGTTTAGCCAGTTCATAGGCCAAGGCAATGGTTTGAGCAATCCACTTTGCAAACCGTTGTGACGAAACTGGGTTGCCTTTCCTGGCACCACCATAACAAATAAACAACTTATTGGATAATCTGAACTCTTGAGAACGCTGAACATAAAAGGCCAAAGCACGGCGAACATCCAGGGTGTGCATAGTCTTTTCCAGAGGCGAAGAAGGATCTGGATAAAAGTTGGGAAGCACAATCTCTTGGGAGAGATGAAACGGAGAAACCACTTTAGGGAGGAAGGAAATGTCCGGTCTGAGGACCACCTTGTCCCTATGAAAAGTCAAGTAAGGCTCATCCAAGCATAGGGCTGTCAGCTCAGAAGCACGTCTGGCTGAAGTTATGGCCACAAGAAAAGACACTTTGAGTGTCAGCAGTCTCAAGGAAGCAGAGCCTAAAGGCTCAAATGGAGGTCTCGTAAGCTGTGTAAGCACCAGAGAGAGAGACCAGGCCGGAGCCAATGGTGGCAACGGTGGATAAAGGTGATGTAGTCCTTTGAAGAACCTCTTTAACGTGGGTGACGTGAAGAGGCGAGCTGACCGTGAGTCAGGTGGCTGGTTGGCTACAATAGCCGACAAGTAGACCTTGAGGGAAGAGAAGGCCAGGCCTTGATCCCTGAGGTGCAGCAGAAAATGCAAGACAGTACTAAGGCTCACAGGTGAGGAAAGTTCAGACCTAGCCTCCGCGAAGGCACAGAAACGCTTCCACTTATATGCATAGGATCTCTTGGTGGAGTCCTTTCTCGAGGCAGACAGGACCCTAAGCAGGTCAGGAGACTCTATGGCTGGATCCCCCACGCCGTCATTCGCAGGTTGACCAAGTCCAGATGTAGGACCGCTCCATTGGAGTGAGACAAAAGGTCTGGCCACTTCGGCAGGTGGAAGTACTGGCCCCTGGCCAAGTGAAGAAGAGGAGTGAACCAGGGTTGTCTCGGCCAGAATGGAGTCAACAGTATGGTGTTGGACCGATCCCTGGCCATCTTGGCCACCGTCCTGGAAATCAGAGGAAAGGGCAGAAAGGCGTACAGAAGGCCTCGACCCCAACTGCAAAGGAAGGCGTCCCCCATGGAACCTCGTCCTTTGCCCGCTCTGGTGTAGAATACCCGGCATTGGGCGTTCTCCAGGGTGGCAAACAGGTCCACTGAAGGAATTCCCCAACGAGATGTCAGGAGATTGAAGGCTGGGCTCGACAGAGTCCATTCGTTCTGCAGCACCTTGCCCCTGCTGAGGGAGTCTGCCAGCACACTGTCCTTTCCGGCCAAGTGAATAGCTACTAGATGAATGGATTGGTGGTGACACCACGTCCACAGCTGCTGGGAGAGACGCAAGAGGACTGGAGAGTGAGTTCCTCCTTGCTTGTTGATGTACCAGACAGTGGTTGTGTTGTCTGATACTACCTGCACAACTCTGTGGAGGAGATGATTTTCGAATGCCCTGAAGGCTTTGATGACTGCCAACAGTTCCAAGGCATTGATGTGCAGTTCTGCCTCCTGTGCAGACCACCGTCCCTGTACACACAAGCCGTTGAGATGTGCGCCCCATCCTGACATGGACGCGTCTGTAGTGACCATCCTGGACGGTTCTGGCGTCTGGAAGGGCATCCCCTTGAGGATGTTGGAGGGAGACATCCACCACTTGAGAGAGTCTCTGATATGAGGTGGCAATGAAAGTCTCTTGGACGGATTGTCCCTCAGATGATCGAAAGAAGCCAGGAACCAAGCTTGGAGAGGCCTGAGCCTGAGACGAGCCAGGTAGGTCACTGCCGTGGTTGAGGCCAGGTGGCCTAACAGTCTCTGAATGTCCTTTGCAGACGGACGATGAGTGTAGAGGACAGATTGCAGCTGTTCCCAGAGGGCTTCTGCCCGTCTGGTAGGAAGGTAGGCTCGCCCCATCACAGAGTCCAGAGACGTGTCTATATAGTCTATCACCCTCACAGGGTGGAGAATGGATTTTGGTAGGTTGACTTTGAGTCCCAAGTCGGCCAAGAGGTCCAAAGTGTACTGGACGTCTTTGTAAAGTTGCGTCTTGGAGGACGACACCAGAAGCCAGTCGTCGAGATAAGGAAAAATCTTTATTCCTTGGAGACGAAGGTGAGAAATGACCACCGCCATGCACTTTGTGAACACTTGAGGAGTGGTTGAGAGGCCGAAAGGAAGAACGGTATATTGATAGAGATTTCCATCTATGGCGAAACGGAGATACTTCCAATGTTGTGGCCTGATGCTGATGTGGAAGTAAGCATCCTTTAGGTCTATGGATGCAAACCAGTCCCCTTGGTGCAGGAACTGCAAGATGGATTGGAGAGTCACCATCTTGAACTTGCGAAGCATGATGTATGAGTTGACGCCTCTCAGGTCCAAGATGGGGTGGAGACCTCCTCCTCTCTTCGGAACTGTGAAGTACCTGGAGTAGAAGCCTTGGTGTTTGTAGCACGGTGGAACACGTTGTATGGCTCCTTTGTTGAGAAGGGAGGAAATCTCCTCCAGAAGAGGAGGAGAGGAGGGAGTGGAACAGAAAACGCCATTTGGTGGAATACTTGAGAACTCTATGGCGTATCCCAGGTGGATGATGGCAAGCACCCAGGAGTCCGTGGTGATCTTGGACCAGTTCTCGTAGAAATGGCAAAGTCTGGGGACTGAGGAAAGGGTGACTGGCACGAAGAAATTGGGTGTCGCCTCCAAGAGCCCGTTAAAAGTGCGACTTGGAGGATGGCTTCCTAGAAGGCTGTTGCTGCTGACGCTGCTGGCCTTGCCTTTGCTGTTGCTGCTGTTGCTGCTGCTGTTGAGGCTGTCTGTAAGGCCTCCTAGTGTAAGGCTGGGTCCTATAAGTGGAGGACGGAGCCGAGCGAGAACGGGTGAAACCAGGGTTGTAAGGCCTTTGGCGCCAGGCACGACCAGATGAAGGCTTGCTAGGTGTCAGCCATGGTGTCCAGGGATTCGTCGGTCTTGGCGGCGAATAGACCTTCACCATCGAAAGGAAGATCTTCGATCTTGCACTTAGCTTCCTCAGACAGGGAAGTGGACCTCAACCAAGCGAAACGGCGGAGTGCCACCGCACCGGCCACAACCTTCGCAGAACAGTCAACAACATGTCTAGCTGAGTGCACCTCCTGGGCAATGAGGGAGAGTGCCTCAGCATAAAATTCTTGAGCCGCCTCTTGTTGTGCCTGAGGCAGGTAAGGTATGAAAGCAGCCATACGATCCCACAGAAACCTCTGATAGCCGGCCATACAACCTTGCATATTGGCGACCTTCGCTGCCAAGACTGCAGATGAGTAGAAACGGCGACCAAAGATGTCCATCCTTCTGCCATCTTTGTCCACGGGGGCAGAATGGGACTTACCGGTAGACTTACAAGTAGATTCCACCACCAGAGAGTTGGGCGCTGGGTGGGTGAACAGGAACGGTGCTGTATCCGACTGCACCCGATACAAAGAGTCAAGCTTCTTAGAAGCAGGTGGTGTCGAGGCTGGCTTGTTCCAGGAAGCCACCATGATGTCGGAAAAAGAAGGTAAGAATGGAATGACTGCCGGTTGTTGGGGACGCACCACAAGGCCATCGATGGGGTCCCTGGGAGGCTGGGCCGTCTGTGCGGTTTGGAGGCCTACCGCCCTTGCCATCCTGTCGACGATTCCAGTGAAGAGATGGAGGTCTTCGACAGGTGAACCAGGTGTCTGGTCCTCAACCTCCTCGTTGGGAGAGGAAATGGCAGGCTGTGGGGAGTCGGGACGGTTGTCCGTTTCTCCCGTAGACTCCTCCGTAGGCTGGGAGGCTGGCAATTGCAGATCCACATAGGACTGTGTTGGCGCCGTAAGGAAGGTCGACGTCGAGGCATCCGCGTAGCTAATCGGAGCGGAGGCTATCAATGTCGAAGTGGTAATCGTAGCTGAGGCCGCAGCGGTCATAGTGGCACCCGATTCCGGGGGTTTCGACACCGTAGCTGTCGAGGCCGGTGGGGGCGATATGGCCCTGTATTCGGTTCGGGCCCGAGAAGGAGAACGAGATTGAGAGCGAGATCGTGAAAAGTCTCCGACGTGGAGGTCACGGACATGGTACCGATCCCGATATAAAGGAGAGTAAGAGCGGTAAGATGGATGACGCTCTCTCCAATAAGATTCAGCCCGATGTCGAGTCAGAAAGGAGGCCGACGAGTGGGGCGAGTCGAAGTAGTGCTCCTCGAACGGTTCCGGAGACTTCCGGGGTGGAGGAGATGGGAACCGCAGCCTGTAAATGCACTCCGAAGAGGCTAGGATTTCCTTCGGTGGTACAGAAGTCGGAGCCGAAATGGGCGAGACTGTCGAGACCGAGGTCGAGACCGTCCCCGTAGGGGCGAGGACCTGGGTAGATGCAGGCTGAAATGCGGGTTCCAAGGTCTCCGGCGCCGAGTCTAGTACAGTGACCGGGGCCGGGACAGAGAGGTCAATGGCCAAAGGCTGTCTTAGAAAGAACATGGCAAGGTTTGCCTGGGCAGCCGCCGAGGCAACCAAAGTAGGGACCTCTTTGTGCTTATGTTTTTTCGATTTCGGCTTCTCCAGCTCGGTGGATGAAGGCCGCTTCTTATGCTCTCTGTGTTGCCCTTTGGGCGAGACATGGTAGTCGGTGTTGAGGCCGACGCCGAGGAGGCCTCCGTCGGTGTCGAAGTCGCTGTCGACGTCGAGGTCGGTCTTTTAATTTTCGGAATTCTCGGGAACTTAGAGATGGGAAGGCGTCCCAAGGGGTCCGTAGACGATTCCGAAGTGTGGGAAACCGAGAGGGCCTTCTCCCACAGATGGGCCTTGAGCCGGTCCGCTCTTTGGCGAAGTGTGGCAGGGTTAAAAGCCTTGCAATGCTTGCATTTCTCCGGAATGTGGGAACTGCCTAAGCAGAAAATGCACTTCGAGTGTCCATCCACAACCGGGATTTTACCGCCACACTCGGAACATTTCTTGAACGGGGCGGCCATAAGAGGCCGGTCCAATCGCGAGGGGCCCATCCGGGCCAAAACCCTCGAGTTCCGAACAAAAAGGGGGCAGCTCAAGGAAAAAACGGGAGTAAAACAAAAAACTAAGAAAAAAGAACAAAATAAAGTAAAATAAAACAAAATAGACAAAGTCTAGCTACTCAGCTTTCGTCGCGATGAAGAGCACTCCGAAGGAGATGTTACTCTTGCGGCGGACGAAAGAGAACTGAAGGAGGAGCTAGATTGGCGGGATTGGGCATGCTCAGGGAATGGGAGGGGCGGGGCTCCCGCCAATCTGCTCAGCTTTTCAGCATTCCGAATGGAGCTTCTGCGCAGGCGCAAACCCTATTGTGTGAGGCACAGAGACCACGAAGAAGAAGATGCAGGTTTGAAAAGATAATTGGGGAAGCACCTCAGTTCTGGTTCTGGGGAATTAATATATAACAGAAATAGTAAAAATGGAGAATAAATGAATGGTTTATGATAAATGAATAACTGCTAAATTATATTGTTATAGGAAGAAATAGAGAATTTAATTTAAAGTTAAAAGTGGAATATAATGAAAATTTTAAACATGTTCAAACCAGAACGATGGGAAGAGGAAGTCATTTGTAGCCTTAAGGTAATTTTATACATGATATTTGTGCATTAATTGTGCATGAAACAAATTTTGTCTACATTGAAAATATCACTGTCAGACACCCAGGTGGACATTTTTGGATTTTGAAGTACCTTACAGTATTTCAGATATTGGATTTCAGATAAGGGGTACTCAACCTGTATAAGAATCCCATAGCATGCATGCTCAGTTACTCTCTCCTTCTGTCCCTTTCTCTCTCCCTTTCTCATGTACACACATAGAACAACAGGATGAGTCCATTTCCCTCAAGAACAAAGTATGCATATAGCAGAAAAGCTCCAGATAACCAAATAAGCTCTAGACCAGGTCTAGGGCCTTTAGAGGTGCTGCTGATCTGTAGCATTCAACATGGCTAATGCTGAGGGATTATGGGGTCAGCAGTCCAATATCTAGGGAGCCACAAATTATCCATTGTTTCTCAAGAATGGCCCTACCAAATAGTCTCTAGCACTTGCTAGAGAAAAGGCAAAATAGACACCCATCCATCCAAATATGCCTTTTACCTTGTTTATTAAAATAAATAATTTAAGTACATTTCAAAGACTGGCTAGCTAGGTGAAATGTTACAAGACATTCTTAAAAGCATCCCTTGAGCCATGAATCCAAGAGCAGACCTCTGACCAAACACATACTTTTGGAAATCCACAAGCAGAGAATAAAGGGAAGCATCCGTACAATGTTTTTGGACCCCAGATACTGGCATTTAGAGGTACACTGCCTCTGCACATGGCAGTTCCATGCAATTATCACACTTAGAGTTTCCTTGAAAAACTGCTCTAGTCCTGCTTTTAATGTTACCTTGTCCAATGACTATCATTGTAAGGATCCAAATCTGATCACTGTGGCAACTGCAAGAAGAAGCTATTTTCCTCTACAGCCCAAATCTGGCATCTGAAGACATTTTTATTCATGCAGGCATTTGGTGGGTGAATATTTTGCTGCAATATGTATGGTGTGCTGTTTTAATGGTTTAATGTTTTTTTAAATTTGTTTTAATTGTGCTGTTTTTTTTAACATGTTTTAATCTGGTTAATATTTAATTATCTGTTAACTTTTGTAATCAGTGTTTTAGTTCTGTAGTTTTAAAATTACTGTAACCTGCTTTGAATCCCATTGTGGGAGAAAGGTGGGATATAAATCCTTGAAATAAATAATACTGTATATATGCATGTATAAGTCTAAAAATTTTAGTAAAAAAATTGACCCCCCCAAAAATCCTGAGTCGACCTATTCACAGGTCAATGCAAGTATTGTTCTTTATTTTTAAAAAAGGAACCATCCCCTGATGAAAGCCAAAAGTGTAATCTGTCCTAGAAGCACCAACCCCAGTCTGTTCTCTCACCCATCCTGTCTTTACTGTGAGCATAAACAGTTATGCCTGCGGGAATTTTGTAAGCTCTTTGGCATCTGTTTGCTTTGCTTTGCCCTTTACATCCCTTGTTACGGTACATGACCCTAAGTTTTACCCTCAACTTATCCACAGGTCATATCAAAATTCATAATTTTGCCCCAAAATCTTGCCTTGACTTATACATGTGGTTGACTTATAGTCAAGTGTATATAGTAAATAAAATAAACCTGGGAAGGTGATTCTCCCCAGTGGTGCTACATTCAGAAGTCCAATGCAGTTAAGAGATAGAAAAAAACACCCACACCCACTCATCCCTCTAAAGCTCAAAGTATCCTGGCACCCCAATGCCAAACTAGGTCCTAGCTCCAAGATTAGACTGAGGGTGGGTGAGTGTAGAAAACATTACACTCAATTGCATTGTTTTTGCAATGCTGAATACTCTGTTTAGCAAAGGTAGAAAGGGAGTGCTAAACTTTAAAATGATCTTAAAATGGAAGGAAAGACAATTGACCCCTGAGTTCAGAACAGGAAAAAAATAAATAAATCTGCAGTCACTAGAAAGATCTGTGGAGCAATGAGATATCAAGGTAATATCTCAGCTTCCCTTGTTAAAGCAAACACAGGGACCAGGAGGAGAGCCTGAAGAAACCTCAGCTGGCCGCTTTCAAGCTTGCCTCTGAGGATGCCTCTGGAGACAAATCAGTACAGGCTGACTTGTGAAAGAGAGCCAGAGAGGAGCCAGCTCTGTAAATGCTTTTTTGGCTACTACCCAGCAAGTATCAGACAAAATCCAGAAAATCAAAGTAATTCTGAACCACTGACTGCGCACGAGCAAGTCTCTGATCAAACATGATCAGAGTATGAGACTGAGAAATTATGTTGAGAAGATATTTGGTTCCTCCACTGAGAGGATTTTGAGGGGATGACTGGATCAACGTCACAGCAGCATTTGAGTAAAAAGAATACAGTGGTCCCCCGCCTTACGAATCCCCCGGGTTACGAAAACCCTGGGATCCGAAGGTGGCGGGACCGGCATTGTATCCCCCGGGATACGAAATATCCCCCGGGATACGAAATAAAAAAAGCCGCGCGGCCCCTTTAAATGGCCGCGCGGTCCGTTCAAAATAGCGGTCCCCTAGGAAACGAAAGCTTCCGGGTTACGAAAGGTAATCCGGAACGGATTACCTTCATAACCCGGGGGACCACTGTATTCTAGAGAGGAATGAAATACAAGTGCTCCTCCTTTTTCACTGGGATCCATTCTGGACACCTCAGCAAAAATGGAGTTTCACTTATATTCAAGCCCTATTGGTTTCAATATGGGCGTGTGGGTGCATGCGCCCATGCTCCTCATACGCACCCCATTGTTTTTCTCTCTGTTCGTCCCTTGTACATAGGCAAGGGATGTGATTCTTGAGACCACAAGAACGGAGGGAGGACGGTAATGTACTTACAAGTAAATGGAAAGCAAGAAATTGAGAGAATATTTTGTGAAAGAATGTTTCCAAAAGGAGGGATATGATCTCCCTCTCTCTCCCATCCTCCCCCCACTCCCTCCAAACCTGGAACTGGGACCTGACAGGCAGCTGAAAGCCAGAATAAAGACAAAGAGAGGCAGGCTCACAGTATGTAGGCCAGGAATCCTAGAGATGTTTTAAAGATGGGTTGGGGGGGGGGAGTCAACATCGGCAGGCAGATTTTTACTAATTTTGCCTACTTACAGGTCCCTGCAGGGGCAAGGTCAAATTACTTTCCCCATCCATTATCACTGAAGCATCCTTAAACATGAAAACTCTTTTCAAGTACAACATACACTTACAATGTTCACCAGAGCTACCTCCCAAACAAGTATGCATCAAATAGATTGCAGGCAGGCTTTATTATTGCTGTGATAGATCAACAAGAACGACAACAATAGCTGTCTTGATATTTCTTGTGTTTCATCATTCTGATTGATAATTAACCAATTAGGAGTTTTGGTGGTCCAATTTTGCCTGATAATTTCAAGGGGGGGGGGGGGGGACTCATCCCAATGCATAACCTTGGAGACAAAATGTTTCTTTCCCCTCATCATTCCTAATTTTACAAATATCAAATGCTTCAATGAAGCCCCACAAATTTCTAACATTCAGATACAGCTCAACTGAGGTACCTGAGAACATCATGCGAAGCTTTTCCAAAACTTCTGCTTGGTCCAGCCAAACATCTGAGACGAACACAAACATGGCATCTTCATTTTCTTCCTCCAGCTGTTTCAGCTTGGCAGAAGCTTTTACAGAGGTTGAAGAAGGCCCTCCAAAGAAGTTTGTATTTCCATAATATGCCCTGTAGCATAAAAAAGTAATTGTTGATAGCCTTCATGTAAGTTTATTCCCTTCCTCAATCATCCTTTGGGTTTTTTAAAGCACAGATGATTTTAAAATATAACAATTTAAGGTATTTATCTTTCACCATTATTAACTCAATTGTTGTTGTTGTGTGCCTTCAAATCATTTCCAACTTATGGCAACCCTATCCTGGGTTTTTCTGAGACTGAAGGGGTATGACTTGCCCAAGCTCAGCCACTGGGTTTCCATGGCCAAGTGGGGAATCAAACCCAGATCTCCAGAGTCCTAGTACTATGCTCAAACCAGTACACTATGCTGGCTTTCTTGTCACTCAATACCTTGCCTCAATACCTTGCCATGACCCTCACCAGCATAATATTCCTGAAAGGCAGGTATTTCCCTTTTATGACCTGTATTGCAAAACTCATCCTAGCACAGCTTCAAAAACTATACATTCCTACATCAGTGATCTATATTTGGAATATCAGAACATGATGTAAATTAATTTTTTCACAACAAAATATTGCAGTGTATACTTGGGGATCCTTGTTACCTGAGCTTGTTGTGTGAGAACTGGAGGGTGGAGGGATAAAAGGGTTAGCATCAAAGATAGTTATTCCTGCTCTAGATCAAGCCTTAGTGTAGGCATAAAAGTTTATTATATTGCAGTGTGATACCAATGAAAAATACTGCAGACCTGGTATAATGCTGACCAACAGTAAAGCTGCAGGCGTATTGCATTGCTTAACATGGATTGCATTGAAGGGCTGTGACAAGCCATTCTCTCCTAGCCACAATTTGCAATGTCCACAATGTACTGCACCTGCTATAAAATTTGCATTATCAGGGTTGTTTTTAAATACAGTGGACCCTTCCCTTACCCCCCCCCCCCGGTGTAAGGGAAAAAAGTGTGTATGCTCAAGCCCCATTGAAAATAATGGGGGAGGGGAGGGGAGCCTGCAGCATGGCTTGATGTGCATGCTGCAAGCGTGTGCACCATTGCCTCCCCCCTATGGCTTCTGCATAGGCTTGAAGCCATGCATGGCGCACCCACATATGGCACGGGAGCACCGTATTTCACACTTATTTAGATATGAGTTAGAATGAGCAGGAAATCTTCTCTTTGCTACTACTACCTTGTGGGGTTTTTTGAACCAGGTGGAGATGGTGTGGTTCAATCATGCCAACGTTAAAACATCAAAGGGATGAAACAGACTAGCCCAAAGGGGTGGCGTAATGCCACCCACCGCATGCTGCGACCCCATTCTGGCTGTTTCCTAGCAGAAAAAAAGATGGCACAATGTCGCTTTTTGCGCCAGAAAAAGGGTGGCTTTTCTGCAGCAGTGGCACCTTTTCTGCACTCTGCAGCATAGGAATGCCATGCTACCGGAGCGCCACAACGCTGCCCACTGTCTGGTTGGGTGGGTGGGGTGATGTCAGCTTCAGGGTAGTGTCAGGGTATGCGTCTATATGCCATGCCACCGGGAAGCTGACATATTGTGGCGGTCTGTCCCAACCAAAACTTCTCCTTTGATGTCTACAGATAATCTCATTTATGATCCTTAAGGCACTTAATACTGTTGCTCAGTGTGCATCAAGAATAACAGAATCATAGAGCTGGAAGGGATTACAGGAACCACCTAATTCAACCTCCTGTCATGCAGAAATACCCAACTAAAGCATTCCATGAAGATGCTCAACTAGCATCTATTTAAAGACTTCCAAAGATGAAGAATTTACCACCCCATAAAGAAATCTATTCCACTTATCAAAGTGACAAGTTTGGATAAGCAACATTACGGTTTTCTACCCTTTCTATATCTATGGCTGGTAACCTGTTTGTGACTTACACATGCGTAAGTCTCCTTGTATTTTCTTGGTTATGACCTAACATCCACATTCAGCTGAATATTGTAGAAGCAGAGATGAACATGTGGCGCCCTTGCACAGAAAGATGTGCATTTCATATTGCAGTTCTGCATTTCACACGTGTTGACAAATTCAGTTTCACATTGTTGCCTTTTGCTATGTAGTAGTAGTAATAATAATAATAATAATAATAATAATAAAATTTATTTATATCCCGCCCCCTGAGACCAATCGAGGTGGCTAACAATATTAAAATACAATTACATCCAATCCCTATTCCCCTCTCCCCCTTAAAAAACATTAAATCAACACATATTAAAACAAACAGATTAAAACAACGACAAAAATCACACAAACCGTTTATAAATGCCACTTTCTGCAACGCTGGTCACCTTAGTTTTTGTGACTGCAGCGGTGTTGTATCCAGCTGAGAAAGACTCCAAAGACTCTCCAAGGAGAGGTAATTCCTGAGGCCGGGATGGTTTAATCTGGAAAAGCCTGCCAGAAGAGATCCATCTTGACAGCCTTTTTGAAGCTGTCTAAAGATGTCAATTGATGGATCTCGTCCAGCAAGCCGTTCCATAATCTAGGGGCGACAACAGAAAAGGCTCTCTGGGAGGTAGCCGAAAGCCTAGATTTTTGTGACTGCAGCAAATTCCTTCCAGAGGACCGGAGTGCACGGGGAGGATTATATGGGAGAAGGTAGTCCCAGAGATAGCTTGGACCCAAGCCATTTAGGGCTTTAAAGATGATAAACAATACCTTGTACTGGGCCCCAGAAACTAATAGGTACCCAGTGTAGGGATCATAGTATCGGAGTGATATGATGTCTCCTAGATGTTCCCAATACTGTTCTGGCCACCATATTCAGTACCAGCTGCAGTTTCTGGACCAAGCACGAGGGTAGCCCCATGTAAAGCATGTTATAGAAATCTAGGCATAAGGTTATCCGCATGTGTAATGCATAATGATCAGATATCACTATAACTGTAAAGTTACACACTGCCTCCTTAGTGTATACTCTTGGCCTACATTTCTCTTCCTTCCTCCCTCTCACCCCTTCCATTCCTTTTTTTTTTTTTTGGTCCCACTTTGATGTCAGTCCCCCCCCCCCATCCCTCCCGCTCAGTCAGCAGACACTCCTCTTTGTTGTGTCCTTACAGAGCTATGTGGGACTTTCTTTCTCTTTACAATTTTTTTTTCTAATTTATTTTTGGAGGTGTAGAACTTCCCCAAGTCAGCCAATATCTTATTCTTGTACATGGACCCTGCTGTTTTGAATAGACACTCGCAAGCCCACTTTCCTGAAGTTTTCAGGAACATAATACAATGTACCTTGTCGTAGCAGAAGGTTCTGTAGGGGGGAATCCAAAAGCATTGACATGAAATACTTCATCTTCATACCAGCCTAGGAAATAAAATTGGAAATGCCTCTGGCTAAGCTGGAGATTTTATGGCATATCTTATATCAAAGAGATCCCTACACTCTTAAAGAAATGAGAGATAGTAAATATGACACCCTGCAATCAGAGCAGCAGCATCTCTGATTTTACATTCTATCCACCTCTACAAAAAAGAGAATCTTCATTTTGAATTCTGGTCATAACATTTATTAACTGTTCCCTGTTGCGTTGGCAAGTACAACTCAGACAAAGGATTCTTTCTAACTCCCAACTCATTAAATCTATAGCAAAACTGTTAATTCTTAAAAACAACACAGTTTAAAATTTCAAACTGCTATGTCATTAAGCAGCAGCGAACAAACAGAGTCATATAAGTTAGCTGCTTCCAGACAGGTGGCACAAGAGAACCATTATTCTTTTGCTTATATCTTATAATAAAACTGTAATTGATAATTCACATTATCCAAACAATGGCACTTCAGTTTATATGTACCTATTGCTATGTCTTGTCCATACCAATGGCAGGGACATTAAGGCAACAGATGGAGCTATTTGAAGCTAAGCACACATTTGTTATAAATGTTGAAGTGGAAACCATTTTATGGTTCTGTTAACTTTTGTGATCAAGCCAGTAGCAGGAGCTCATCGGATGCAAAGCAGTAAGGTAGGCTGGAGAGTGTAGCATCCAGAAAAGCTTCAAATGAATAACTTGCTCCAACAACATCTAAAGTTCTACTGGAAGCTTTTTATATCTTTATGGGCCAAGCCACCACTTCTGGTATGCCGGGAAGCCTTGAAGGGACAGGCCTTTGTGGTTTAGAGTAGGGATGGGGAAAATGCAACCTGCAGGCTACAAGTGTGTCCCCAAGCCCTTTTTCCCCGCCATGTGGTGCCCCCGAAAACATTCCTCAGCAATTTTTCAGCTCAAAAATCATCAGAAAGGATAAAAGCTGCTCCAATCTGAAACAGTTTTGTTCACCTGCCCTTCTAACCCCCCCTCCCAAAAGTGCCTGAAAAAAATCTTGAAAATGAATCCAGAAGCAAACCCACATCATTTCCGATACCAGTATGGCACAATACAGAGAAAAAACAGCTACTGGCAGAGTTGCCCAGAGAAAGGTCCTCAGCACTGGTCTGCATTGAGGGATCTGGAGCAACCCAGGATGCAATGTCTCTGGTCTTTCAAGCATAGGAATCCCCAGCGCTGAGCCTGATGTCTCATTTGTCAGCACTGCAGGTTCCTCAGTCTCTGAATCCACATTTAGGACTCCTTTCTACCTTGATTACATTTTTTTTCCTAATGTGTGCCCGTTCCTCTTCTTCCTTGCCATTTCCATGTGGGTGCCCGTTCCTTTTCCTCCCTGCCATTGCCTGACCTCCAGCTGTCTCTCTGAGACAGCTGGAAACCAGAAAATGGTGCTGGGGAGGAGGAGCCAGAGGGGTGCACCTCTGGCTCCTTATCCCAGCTCTCTCCCTGCCTTCAGCTGTCTCTTCCAGATAGATAGAGGCCAAGAAAAGGGCAGGGGGAGGAGGAGCAACTGGCATGCACCAATTGCTCCTCCCCAGAGACCTTTTCTGGCCTCCAACTGTCTCCAGTGAGACAGCTGGGGGAGAGAAAGGTCCACGGGGAGGAGGACACGGCACATGCTGGCTCTTCCTCTCTCTCACAGGCCCTTCCTGAAAAGGTTCGCCATCACTATTCTAGTCACTTTTCAACTTATGGTGACCCCAAGAATTTCATAGGGTTTTCATAGGCAAGGGACTATAATACTCAGAGATGGTCTTGCCAGTTCTTTTCTCTGAAACATAGCCTACAGCACTTGGCTTTTGTTGGCTGTCTCCCATCCAAGCACTAACTTGGTTTAACTCTGCTTAACTCTCACGATTAGAGAGGATTGGGTGCCTTAAAGGTATTTATACAGGGTTACCCCAAAGCAGAGTGGGGAAAATATGGATCTTTTTCAGGTGATTTCTCACACACACACAACCAAATGACTTTAAAATATTACAAAATATAGCACTTTAGCCCACACAACCCAAGGCCCAAGACCTCAGCATACCTTTAAAACACCCTTCTTGGCTGAAAACAAACCTGGAAGTGATGCAACTTCACTTCCAGTTGTGTGGGTGAAAAATGGCCCCTTCCACAGCTACCCAATCATAATGTCACATTAAGTCACATTACTGATATATAACAATAACAATGCAATTATAAAACTATAATGCTATAATCTTAACTAACTGTGCAACACACCAGCCATAGTAGAAGCCCTGCTCAGTGGTCATATCCATAAAATATGGATGGAAGGAAGCAAGACAGCAATGGCTAGCCCCACCTACATATTCACATACTGATCCAAAGCTGTGAATGAAACCTGCTTCCTTACAATCTACACCTTTGTGCTTTGACTGTGTGATCTCATATTCTGCTGCTGCAGTATACGGCTTCAGAGTGAACAGAATTGTAGATGTGGAAGAGGCCACAAGGGCCATCTAAACCAACCTCATACCATGCAGGAAAACACAACTAAAGCACCCCTGAAGACTGCTCACCCATCCTCTTTATTAAGACCTCCAAAGGAGAAGAGCTCATCACCCACCTAGGCAGTAAACTGCACTCTCCAACAGCTCTTGCAGAAAATAATGTTTTCCTAGTTTTCAGTCAGAATCTCTTTCCTTGTCATTTGAACCCGTTTGTTTGTGATCTACACTCTGGAGCAACAGAAAACAAAGTGACTCCATCTTCAGCATTCACATCCCTTTAGATGTTTAAAGATGGCTGTGAGAACAGGCTCTGTTCACAGCTTCTGATCAAGACACAAGCAGAGTCTGCATATATAATCTCCCCATCCCACTACTACCCTACTCAGACTCTTTGTCAGAGCACTGGGACTGACCTATGAATCAGCCTTCTAAGAACTCATTGGATCATAAATTTGACTTCACCAAAAAAAATTAACAATTTTAACAAGAAAAATGTCTACCTTACCTTCTGTTAAAACAAAACATGACTCTGTATATAAGCCACTGTGGAACTGGTACAATATGGTTAAGGATGATGTGAACTATGGCATTACTACAGAAACAATTGTCAGAAGCAACACAGATTAACAATTATGGCATTGATTTTCATGTTCATTCATAGAAGTTTAGCATTACATCCAAACCCTAAAGTATTACTCTTAACTACAGTTAAGAGAAATAAGCTAACTTCATAAATGCATGTGAATCTGTCTGAACAAATTACAGTTAGCACTACCCATAGTCTTCTTAAGACGCAGATTAAACTGTGGTTAATTTAAAAGGGAAACAAAATGCATGCAATCTCCTTTTCATGTCTGGAATGGAGAACACTTCCTGTTGTATTGTGTGCCTCAAGTCATTTCCAACTTATGGCAACCCTAAGGGGGTTTTCTTAGCAAGACTTGTTCTGAAGGTGTTTGCCACTGCCAAGGCTGACTGAATGTGACTTGCCCAAGAGCAACCAGTAGATTTTCATGCCCAAGAGGGGATTCAAACCCTGGTGTCCTAGTATTCTAGTCCAATGCTCAAGCCAGTACACCACACTGGCTATCTGGAGAAAGGATGGGGGAATATGTGGACATAACATTAAACAGTTAGTATTACATTTGACCCTAAATGGGACTGGAGAGGCCTAGCAACACCATCAGGCCTGGCCTCAAGTGGAAGAGCCTTCCCTCCATGCTACACCATCTAGCCCAGGAGGGAGTGAAAGGACAGGCCAAACTCCATAGGGACTGTCCTGGATTAAGAAGCAGAGCCCTCCCTCCATGTCATCTGCCTTGGTCCAGGCCTCAGAGGAAGAGAAGAACTTTTGGACCTGATCCCCTTCCCCACCACCATTCCCTTCTCCTTTTGTGTCGTGTCTTCTTAGAATGTAAGCCTGAGGGCAGGGAACCGTCTAGTTGAAATAATGATTGTAAGCTGCTCTGATAGCTTTTAGAGCTGAAGAGCGGGGTATAAATAAAGTTTGCACAGTTCTTAAGATTCGTGGTAGAGGGATTTGTCTTGATGTAAGGGGGCCTTCTTGATGACTGCTCCCAGGCTGTGGAACTCTCTCCCACAGAAAGCTAAGTTGGCCCCCCTCTCCTTTCAGAAGCAGGTAAAGACCTTTTTTGTTTATTTAAACAGCCTATTTGATTATTAACTGTTTGTGCAGAAGCCATCTTTTTATGGTATGTGTGCTATATTATTATCCTTATTGTTATGTTCTTTAAATGCTTTCGAACTGATTTAAATGCTTTAAATGCTTTCGAACCAATTTCGAATCAATTTTCTTGCTTATGTGTTTTAACATTTTTTCAACAGATTTTTTTGCTCTTATCATGTTTTTAACCCTGTAATAACCACCTCTGATCCCACGTCAGGAGAAAGGGGCAATATAAAATAATAAAAAATAAGTAACACACCAAGCTAAAAGGTGTAATGTCTAAGCCTTCTTTTCTGAATTCCTCAATATTACATCAGTTTTTGTAGGTGTTCTGAATCTATGGACCTCCTGTCCATAAATATATATATATATGAACAAAGACATCTAAAAATTTTCCATACAATATATTTTAATGCATTGGAAACTGGTTTCTTTCATACAAACTAGTCTGAAACAACAAAAAATTCCAATTAACATTTGACAAGACTAAATTTTTACCTTGAAATTAAAAAAATACAAGGTAATATAAATGAAATCAAGGAAAAATAATGTTTGCACCTATTTCTTGAACCCCATGAAGCCCACCTACAAATCTTCTACAAGTTCATGGACTCCTATCTGAGAACTGTTCAATAAGGCATTTTATACACAATAAATATCAACACTATTTTTGGCAAAATGGGGAGGGGTATGCAGAGCACTTGCTGTGTTAACACAGCTTTTGAGTATAGATTTTCATCAGTAAAATAATGAATCCACAACATATGAAAAGACAACTGCAGGATACCCAACACATATTTCAGATGGAAATACATGAGATGTTAAGATAAGTTTCTCTCTCTGATAAGTCCCTGTTCTTATTGGACACATATATAAAGGATATTGCTTTACTGATGTCCAGCTGGACAACGCCGGTAGGATCTTCCAAGAAAAACTTGCCCTTAAAAATATGGATACAGGGAATTAAGATCAAACTTCCCCTTTTCATTATTCCAATTGAAGCGGAATTCCTTATTGCTCACTCTTATTCTCAGCAGCATCTAATTCATTAAAGACTTTGGAAATTCCCATCCCTCTTCCAGTCACATTTTAAACCAAATCTCACAGATTGTCATCATATTGCTGAACAGCAGTCATCCACAGAACCACTGATAGCACAGAGCTTACCTCCTTCAGCTGAGTTATCATGCCAAGAACAATCACATCCCCAACTTTGGCTGAGTTGCCCAAGAGAGTTTCTATAGTTTTGAGCTAGAATCAGAAAAAATCAATTAAGGCCTAACTATACTCTGTTTTAAAGTACCATACAGGGTACTTCTTATTTATTTATTTCATTTGTATGCTATCTTTCTCCCAGAAGGGACCCAAGGCAGCTCATGATAAAACATTTTAAAAATTACAATAATATTTAAAACAGTCAAAATAATTTAAAAACAGCATAAAATAAATATACAAAAGTTAAAAGACATCATTAAAACACACATACTCCATAAAACCCACCCTGGTATGATTATATATTAAAGGTCTGCTTAAATAAGAATGTCTCAGCTTGTAATATTGGCTTGGCTTGTTTCATGTGATATTTCTTACTGATATTGCATGACAAGGAATACCAGACATGTAGACCATGGAATGAAGCAACAGAGCGGATTCCTTCAGTCCTCTGAACAGCAGACCCCAATGCCCTATTGCAAACTTCTCTCCAAATCCACTGACTAAAGCAGGCACAGGTAAAAGCCAGGCCTTCACACCCAGATTTTGGCCCCTCTCTCCAGTCAGGGAACATCTCATATCACTGATCTGCAGCTGATTGGAGATAAAAGATTTCTCCTTGCTCTGTTCACACCACCTTGGGATTTTTGGTACAAGAAAAGGATTTTGCAAGCAAGTAAACAGTGCATTGAATAAGTCAGCAGACCATATGAAAACAGGCAATAAAAATATTGAATGCATACAAAGTGTAACTAATTTGAAAGAAAAGGAAAGGGAACCTGTTACAGTGCTACTTTCATTAGACATTTTCTTTTTTCCTTAAACTGGTTACTTTAATTGCAAAAAAGCAACTTTCTGTGTCGCTAGCTGGTTAGAGCATTAGAGAAGAAAAGGAGAACTTGTGCCCTCTCCCGTTTCCCATATGCCTAAAAAAGGAGACACAGTACCCCCACCCTGATTCCAAGGGCAGAAGTCCATCAAGTCCTGTATTATATTAACAGGTTGAACCTACCTGGAATTTACTTCTGTTTTCATCTGGAAGAGTACCGATAGCTGATGGTGTGAATAATTCATGCCTATGGGTTCTCTGTATGGGATAAATATGAGTGAATTTTTAAATAGGAAAACTTTTTCCCATGCAAAGTTGCCCACATGCTTTTATTCAGCAATAATCATGGCACATGTAAAGAAGTGAGCCTCAGTCACATACAGAAAACACATTTGGCCACTAGAAAGCTTTGGGAAATGCTCAAGACGGAGTGAAATAAGATGTTGCTCTATAACAGAGGTGGGCAAAGTGCAGACTATGGGGTGCATGAGGCTCTTAGGCCCCAAAAGTGTGGCCCCAGAAGTCCTCCAAGCCTCCAGACCCATTCCCCTCCAAAAAAAATTGCATCGATTTTGGGTGATCTGGCAGAAAACCAGCCTGAAGCATCCAAAACTGGCCACAAGTGCAATGGCTAACAAGTACTTCCTCCACTCCACAAAGACTCAAGTCCCCCTCCCCCCCTGCCGCTCCGCCAGAAATCCACCCTCAAACAGATGAAAATCTGACAAAAGGAGAGCCAGAAGTGATGTCATGACATGTCCAGCACACCAAAACATAACAATGCAGCTTGCCAGGGTGTGTGTGTGTGGGTTGTCTATAGGGGGAAAATGTCACCCATCCCCTCTACATTTTCCCAGCCCATTTTATAACCACAAAGGTATTGTTTCGCTGGAACCATTATTTATTTAATATTTAACTGAGTTATAAAATTCCTGTCACTAGATGTAGTACAGTAATGGTGAGTTTTGATGGGTTGAACAGCTGTATCAGCAGCTAATAATTGTGATACATTACTGGAGCACAGCTTTGAAACATTACTTTCAGGCCATGATTTCATACTTCCACGAGCAGGTATGCAGCCTTCTCCTCCCTTCATTGCCTTCCTGCACACATGGTGGAGAACTAAAAACAGTGGAGCAAGCTACTCCAGAGACTAGAACACAAACCCATGGATTTGCATTACAAGTAACGAGATTCCATGTAAACATTAGGAAGAACTTCTTGACTGTAAGAGCTGTTTGACAGTGGCATAAGCTGCATTTATACTGTAGAATTAATGTAATTTGACACTGCTTTAACTGCCATGGCACAATGCTATGGAATTCTGGGGTCTGTAGTTTTGTGAGATATTTAACCTTCTCTATCAGAGAGCTCTGGTGCCACAACAAACAACAGATCCCAGGATTCTACAGGATGGCATCTACAGGATGACATCTTTCTGAAATGATGGGACTTTTTAAAAATTCTAGCTTTAAGTCACACCTTGAAAAAGTTACTGTTTTATACTATAACTATGGTACACTGGCAATACTGTCTGAGAGTTGTCACTCAGAGTAACCTTTCATAGCTTGGCATTAAGCATTACATGGACTAAATAGCCTTCAGGTTTTTTCTCACCTGCTGCAAAATGATGTGACGCTCACGAAACAATTCTGCTTTATCTCTGGCAGAGCCAAATAAATTGGGTGCAGGGTGGCTGGTCATCGCGAGACTGAAAGAAATGTTACAGAGACTTGTGTAAACTTTAAAAAGAACAATCATGAAAAATGTGTCAATTATAGGAAGAAAAATTGAAACTTTTTTGTTGTTTGTTTTGTGTCTAGCAGTTAACCCTGACTTACAGTGAACCTATCATAGGGCTTTCTGGGCAAGATTTCTTCAGAGGAGGTTTGCTACTGCCTTCCTTCTGAGGCTCAGAGTGTGAGACTTATCCAGTGGGTTTCAATGGTTGATGGGGCTGGTCTCCCAGAGTCCTAGTCCAATGCTCAAACCACTACACAATGCTAGTTCTAAAAAAATAAAAATTGGAGGCAAGATTTCTTTAGAGGAAGTTTGTTATCGGCTTTCTTCTGAGGCTGAGAGAGCGTGACTTGGCCAATGTCATCCAGTGTGTTTCAATAGCTGGCAGGGCTGGACTCCCACAGTCTTAGTCCAATGCTCAAATCACTAAATGCTGACTCTAAAAAAGTAGTTTTCTTGGCAAGATTTCTTTACAGGAGGCTAAGAGAGTGTGACTTGCTGAGAAGGGATCTGAATCCTAGCCTCCCAGAATCTAGCCCTCAAAACACTACATCACGCTGGCTCCCTCACTGGCATGATTTATTCAGCGGTTTACCGCCATTACTTTCCCCTAAGGCCAAGAGAATGGGACTAGCCCAAGATTGCCTAGTTTCAAGGGCTGAGGAGGGGTTTTGAACCCTGGTCTCCCAGAGTCCTAGTGTGACACTCAAACCACTGTACCACACTGGATCTTTTCAATATCAGTTTCATTTTCATGCAGCTTTCCATGTCACATAAGCCAAACTTGGGTTGAGTGAGGGACTTAAAAAAAAATGCTGCGAAAGGTAAAATAGACTGGTTTCCAAACACTTCAAAAATTACAGAGGGAGGACTTACGGTAGAAATTTCTTTCTCTCAGAATTGTAAATGTATCGTGGGATATCAAAAGCTCCAATGATGTTGAAAACATGTTCCCTGTAAGAAAATCAAATGCAGAAAAAGGAACATTTGAAAGCTTTCCTTGAAGAAAAAAAAAGACACTTCAAAAATAAATTGCTGTAGTGTTCTGCAGTATCAACATCTTGTTTTTACATATGCAGTGAAATCATTTGACACTCTTTTCAACAAGGAGAGCATAGTTATGATGATTTTCAGCTTCTTCAGCTAGGTACAAAGAAAATCACTGTTTGTGGAATGACTGTAAGATTGCTTGTTAGATTGAGGACTAATTTACAGTCCCTTTGGCATGCCAAGTGGGCTGAAATGAACTATTTTGTTTATACTGAAGTGTTCATCTCAGAGTCTAAATATCACACACAAACACAAGTAACAAGAATTCCACAGCCAACTTCTTTGTAGTGAAGCAGTGGTGAAGACTCAACTCACAATGTACAACTTGTTTTATCCTGTATCTTTTCTGCTCCAAGTCCATCCAATAGTGCTCCACATGCATGTTTGAAAAAACACCGTCTTTTGTAAGTGAAAGCAGGTTGCTCTACACACAGAATTCTTTTGGGGACATTTGCTCACATAAGCTTCCTTTACGTGAGCACTGTGAAGGTTTGGCATTCCCTCCCTCTTCCACAAAGTCCAAACCACACACACACACACACCGAAATTTGAAGCTGCCCCACTTGACCATTCTGTGCTTCGGGGCAGACAGGTAGGCTCAAAGAAGCATCTGGCTACATCCCAAAAACCAAATGCAAAATGATCATATCAAGCCAATGATTGAAATCATCATTTTGCAGTTAGCTTTAGGAACAGAGCCAGGTGCTTCTCTAAGCTTGCCTGCTTGCCACAAAGTATGGAATGGCCACGTGAAGTGTCTTCAGGGGGTTTTCAGTAAGTCGAGGAGAAGATGCATGGTCAGCATATGCCCATATCCAGATATTTACGTTCTACTGAGGGGATGTAGGACAGAGGGCAAAAGCCTTCTGTTTAGAGGCCTGATCATACAACACCCTCTCCCCTGAAGACACACAATCTCTATGCCTGAAGAAATTATGAGTCCAGGCTGTCAGGAATGTGACAGGGAAGGAACATGAGAGACAATAAATACATCCCTGGTCCCTCCAATCACACAATGAAAAATAGCTCAGTGGAAACCCAACTTCACCTGATCAGGACTTTCACTGACATGCATTCCAAGCCTACTATGTACAGGGAAAATTAAAATCCCTTGGGTCCCATATTGAGGGCAGTCATAAAATAAAATTAAAAAAAAATATTTTTGGATGACAGGGATAAGGTCATTTTCACAAAAATTATGTAACATGTCATTATTTTTTCAATGTTATCAAGCAATGTGCACCCATTATTTCTAAAATTTACTTGTTACTTCTAAAATGTTGAATGAGTCTTATGGAGTGGATTTTTAAATCATGTTAATTTCAATGGGGTGTGCCCCTGTGGTGCATGCCCAGCGCACACTTGTGGGCATGCGCCCCATTTAAGCTTATGGGGCTTGAATATCAGCGAGTCTCCATTTTTGCGGGGGGGGGGGGGGCTACAGGATCCCCTGTGAAAACGGAGAGCTGATTTTATTTACTTTCATTATTTTGTAAAATAATAAGGTAACTAAAAGATATCATGTTAACAATGTGTTAATATATTATTCTTAAATGAACAAGCAGTATCAAATATATTACTTTGAAAATACTGAGCAGTAACATTGAATACATTCCTTTAAAAAAATATTCGGGGGGGAGGGAAGCAGCTGCAAGATATCATTGGCTGCATTTCCATATGATAAACCAGGAACCCTGGCATATTAAATGACAATGTAAACTGCTTGTATAGCAATATGGTAGGCCCTTGGTATCCACTGAAGTTTGGTTCCACAACTCCCATGGATTCCCAAATCTGTGAATGCTTAAGTCTCATTATATACAATGGGGTAGTAAAATTGTGTCCCTTATATAAAATGGCAAATTCAAGATTTGCTTTTTAGATTCTTTTGGGGGGAAACAGGAAAATTTTCCAGCCATGGATGGTTGAATCTGTGAATGCAGAATCTGCAGATGCGAAGGGCTGACTGTACATGCAGTTCACTCATTCCCACTTCAGAATGGCCTTTGCACAGATTAACATACCAGGCAGTCATGTTTAAACCTGGAATTATATATCATTCATTGATTGTTTCTAATCAAGCCAGGATCACAGACCAGCTTTAAACCAGAAGTTATTGTTGGGTTACAAACCCTGAAATAAACTGTAATCCCAAATTTGGATTTGCACAATATTCTTCCCTTTCTAGATTATTTAGCTGCTCATGCAAAAGAAGTAATGAAAGGGGATATGCTCATAATTAATACTGTTTGTTCACTTTGTGATTTAATAAGCCCAGATTCCTTCCTTACTAAAGATGCATTTTAGCCATGCAAACTTGTTAATAAAGGCTGTTTCTGAAACTTCTCTTCCAAATAGTATTAGCAAATACTCTGGTACAGTATATGAAATACAGCCATTGTCTGCACAAGATTACAATCCCCTTGAGACTCCTACCTTCTAAAGGAAGTATGAATGTTAATGAGATTTAAATCTGAAAGATCAAATGAACCAAGGTAAAAGGAAGCAAAGAAGACAATCAACTGAATTAGATTACATCAAAAGCTCCTGCTGATTTGCTCATTTCAGTAAATGAATTTGTGTAAACGTACATGGTTTCATCTACAGACTGGCTGCATTCCAGGACTGCTGCTTCCACCATGGACTTTTCAATCATGTTACATGACACTGAAAAGAACATTGTGAAAATTAAAATGTTATCCTTTGCAATTATTGGCAACACAAAACTCATTTACAAAGCTTCTTACATCACTTTGAAATAAAATACTAACACATTAGAATGTTTTCAGATGCTGCAGTGGCTCACAATGCTTGTGAGTTGCCAGAACTACTCTGATGAGTATAAGGAGACAGACATGTTGTAAGTCAAATGTTTTACATGCCTGCTATTTGACAGTACAATTAACATGTTGAATTGTGTGTTGCATGTCTAACTCTTTTCCTCCCTATGTTACAGGATGAAATCACAGCCAGTGTGGTTCCAGCCTTCAGCTGTTCCTAGGCTGACTGAGATTTGGGGGGTATGTAATAATAATAATAAAATTTATTTATATCCTGCCACTCTACAAGATGCAATCGGGTCGGCTCCCATTATCTGGGCAGTACACATACTCTTCCCTCCAAATAGCAAAGGGTTAATGATGTGATGAGGCTAAGTTACATTTTAATGGGGTTCAGCATTACAGAAGTCTGTATGTGTAGAGCCATAATTCTTCATATTGAATATTTATACAGGCACACATCAGTTTGGAACATAGAGGTGTTCCTGAGCATTAATTCTTTAACAGAAAATCCAGTATCATAGGCATAAACAGCATGGGAAGAACAGGAATAGTTACCAACATCACAAAAAAGAAGAGAAGGTCAACATGCTTTATCAAACTTTTAATTTAGAACAATATGCACCTGTGAAATGAAACAACCTTGCTTAAGTAAACACAAACATGTTGAACCTTCTAGAGACTTGAAGCTGCTCCAACAAACATTCCGGGATGATTTTTCCCCCCTTTCACCTCTTTCTATTATTTCTATTTTGATGGCCAAATTTCTAAATCTATGCTTTTCTAACATCTGAGGTACCTGTTGGCCTCTATCTCTCTCTTTTTGCTGTTCGTGCATGCTTAGAAAGAGATACTGGAGACAGCTGCTGTTGTGCCTCTCCTCCTGTAGGAAAGCACACATGGCTCCCATAGGATTGGTCAGTAGGATCACATTCTTTCCCAGTTCAAGATTTATTTACTCCATACGCTCTGTTGCAATCCAGCACCTAAAGTCTGCATTTCTCCAGCCCTCCTTCACCATTCTCTCAATGTCCATGCTGCTACAAATCTTCCAGTTAGACAGAAGATAAGGAGGAAAAGGGAAGGTGTAAAAAGGGCCTTCACTTTCCGAGCCTTAGTTAACTGAGGAAACCCTGTATTAGTATAGATCATGGAGAGAGCAGGGTGAAGGAAGGATGTCTGCAACATTACCCTCAAATTATCTGTAGCAAGTCAAGAAGCAGCAAAAAATTCCATTCACCAAATTGTCTGCACAAGACTACTATAAAAGTCCCATGATGTCTACCCAATGATAAGTTTCCACATGAGACTGTATACAGCTCAAAAGAGATATGCATTGCTAATTGGTAGTTACAGGCTGAAACACTGTTCCTTAGCTCACCCCCCACCTGAACTGCACAAGTCCCTTGTGTGACACAGCTGTGGCATGCATAGGAAATATATGGTATACCAGTGCTGCTCATACCAGTTTTAATACTAAAGTCAGGTCCCAACTGCACCCTCACCCTGGCACCATGTTACCAATGAGACGTTGGGCTTGCACACACAGGTTTATGACTGTTGATCATAATACTTTTTGAAGAATATCAGCATGCAGTCTTAATTCATTTTCCACATGAATTAATGCTAGTCAGCCAAAGCACACATTCTGGTCTCCTTTTATCTCCTGATTAGGTTATTTCTGTGAATTTCGTAAGGTATAGAACCTGTCCATTAGATTAGAATGCAGTTGTCCATACCAGCACTGTGCTAAGTTCTGAACAACCGTGAAGGTGAGAGTGGTCCCCCCATAAGAGCTCACTGAACAAGAATAGTAGAATAGAAAGTGAAGTTAAAGGACAGTTAGTGATAATAGACTGTTTGGGGTCTTTTGTTTAGGTAGCAGATTGTGTAAAGATTGTTCCTTTACCCATTATTTAAAATTAAATAACATGTATCTGATTTTATCACATACATGTGTGTCCAGTTCTGGGCACCACAATTCAAAAAAGATGTGGAGAAACTGGAGCATGTCCAAAGGAGGGCGACTAAAATGGTGAAGTGTCTGGAAACCATGCCCTGTGAGGAACGCCTTAGGGAACTGGGTATGTTTAGCCTGGAGAAGAGAAGGTTAATACTGAGGATGGAGCAAGCTTATTTTCTGCTGCTCCAGAGAATAGGACACAGAGCACTGAATTCAAACTACAATTCGGCCATCTGTTGGGGATGCTTTGATTATGTGTTTTTGCACGGTAGGGGTTGGACTGGATGGCCCTTGTGGTCTCTTCCAACTCTATGATTCTATGATTCTATAATGTCCTCATGACTACCAGGCATATTTTACAAAGAAACAGAACAAGAGTACTGAACCTACTGGAAAGAAACACTGGAAAGAACTGGACATTCCAGATACTTCTAAACCAAAAGTTCTAATCAAACCACATTAGAGATCCACTTTCCAAGAATACATAGCCTTCTCCTGGATTGGCACACAAAAGGAAGTAATCCCCACCCCCACAAAAAACAATTTGAGTTGTTATCTATTTTGAAAATTATGCAACCCCAAAAGTTGTATCTTGCAATCACAAATACCACAGAAGTCCCAGAGACTTATAGGTATCCCCATCTTTCCTCCTTAAACTATCTTAGAAAATGGAAAATTCTACTCACAGGGTTGTTTTTCAACAGCATCAATTATATTTTCTATCATAGATTCAAGCTCCACTTCATTAGCTGCTTGAAGGGCTTCGGTGAGATACTTGGTAGCTTCACTGATTAAAGGGAAAAAAAGAATTAGCCAAGACTAGCAAAGTAAAAAGCTCTGTCAGTTACTTATCATTGTTTTTTCCAGAATTCTATCAAACTCTTGTTCCATCTTCTCAGTGGTTATCTTTTTTTCCTATGTAGAATTTTGTATATATTTTTAGCAAATTCCTCATGTTTTTAAATACAGTTTTTTTCAGTAATTAAAATGTGTTTGTATAGATTTTTCAAATGCATGCATTTTCAATCTTGCACATTTTCGAAATGTACATGTGGCTTTATAACACATCATAAGTATCAGAAATGTACAAATTACAAAAAATAGTTTCCCCTCTGTTTTTGCAGGGGATCCATTCCAGCCCCCTCCCCCATGAAAACTGAAACTCGCCAATATTCAAGCCCCATTAGCTTGAATGGTAGTGCACATCCCCCTCTGTTTGCCACCTGCGAACGGGTGAGGGATGCAGATTTCAAGTCCGCAAAAACAGAGGGCCAACTCTATATTCCCCCAATGCCTGAGAAGTTGGTAAACAGATGTACCACAATCTGGTATTGAAATGTATTTCTCATCCAACATAGCAAATGTTTCTTCTATCGACATAGAATGGAAATTCTGATCAAGATAGTCAAAAACTTCTTATGCATTCATATGACAGTGACACATGTCATTTCCATCACAAAAGACAGCATCCTGACAGATGGGGCTAGAACATGGATAGGCAACTGTGGAGTGGTGACCATTTTCTCCATACACCTCCACTAGCAGGCCACACTGTCACCTCCGTTTGCCATTTGGGTCATTGTTTTTGTTGCTTTGGTGGGAATGTGGTGTTGGAACTCAGAAGCAAGTAAATCATGGCATCTGTGGCTAGTTTAGGGTGGATTTGGCCAGTTTTAATATTTAAAAAATACCCCCCCCCCCAATTTGGTGCAAATAATTATTTGAATTGGGCTTTGAGGATCTTCAGGAACCACACTTTGGGATCGCAAGAATTCACAAATCACACTCTGCACCACACACTTCCAGACTGGACCTGAAGGTAATAGCCACTCCACTGTTCGTTCCCAGCATCTTTCACTTTGAGGTATAATAAGGTATAAAACTCCAAGACTTTCGATTTTATAGTGATTTTCTATTAAAGTACTGTATTATGCATCTTTGAAACCAGGCTTCTCAAAAAGCTGCCAGGATCTAGTTAACTATCCTCAAAAATTGTGAGGGATTGAGAATACTTTTAGCTAGCACAGGACACTGGAAGGAATAAAACCAGCAACTCTTGAGATTTCCAGTAGATTTGAAAGCTGATCAGACAAGAGATCTTCTTGCCCTCACAATGTCCAGCAAAGAGTTGTTTTGTGTAGTATGATCAAGCGTCCTCTTTTTCTAGGACAAAATGTACATTGCAACTTTTTGTCCAGGATAAATTTCAATAGGTCCTCCATTTTGCCTGCAAATGAGAAGCATGAATTATTTAGAGATATCTTGTAGCTCCTTTGAGACTAACTAAAAGAAAGACGTCAGCATGAGCTTTCCTAGACTACAGTCTACTTCCTCAGATGCATTTAGTGTAAGTTTAGGCTAAATGCATCTGAGTGAGGAAATAGATTGTAGTCTAGGAAAACTCATGCTGCCAACTTCTTTCTTTCAGTGAGTCTCAAAGGAGCTACAAGATCTCTCTATATACTGATTCTACAGACTAACATGGCTATATCTTTCAATTATATGAGTGTTGTTAGCTTTTATTTGATAAATGTCCTACTTTTTTTCTTGAATCGCCTACGCTTTGTGGTGCCTTGTCCTCCTTTGAGGTTATGACACCTGCTCAGCCGGAGGACAAGGCACCACAAAATGTAAGACATCCAAGAAAAATGTAGGACATGACCAAATAAAGGCTATACACTCTTATAAATATAAATGAGTGCTTCTTAGTGATGCTCAAAATGGAGGACATTTTGGGATCCCTCCTAGACAGAAGCCAGAAATGTAGGGCCAGTCCAGGAAAAGGAGGACATGTCTGGTCACTCCTGCTTCTACACAACCCTTGAAACTGTGGTACCCAAACTTTGGTCCTCCAGGTGTTTGGGACTTCAACACCCAGAAGCCCCAGCCAGCTTGATCAGCAGCCAGGAATTCTGGGAGCTGAAGTCCAAAACATCTGGAGGACCAAAGTTTGACAGACATTTCCTTAGTGATTCCCAAACTGGTCCCACAGGTGTTTTTGGACTTCAAATCCCAGAATTCCTTAACACAGGCCAAGCTGGGGCTTCTGGGAGCTGGAGCCCAAAACCTCTGGAGGACCTAGGTTTGAGAAACATTTCCTTAAATAAAGCAGTAGTTCCCAAACTTTGGTCCCACAGGTGTTTCTGGACTCCAACTCCCAGAATTCCTTACTGTTGGTCAAGCTGGGGCTTCTGGGAGTTGGAGTCCAAAAACATCTGGAGGACCTAAGTTTGAGAAACATGGAAATGTTCTTCAGACTTTGGCCCCACAGATGTTTTTGGACTTCAAATCCCAGAATCCTTTACTTTAGGCCGAGCTGGAGCCCAAAACCTCTGGAGGCCCTAAGTCTGGGAAACCTTTGCAGCGTTCCCTTTAAGAGCCCTTTTGGACTTCATCTCCCAGAAGCCTCAGCCATGTCAGCTAATAGCAGGGCATTGTGGGAGTTGAAGTCCAAAACTCCCTTAATAAAGACACAGAGCCAAGGCAACCTTCCTTGACTTCTCTGAGGGGATGATGAGGATGAGTGTAGTAATAGTAGTAATGTATGTGTGGAGGCCTGCTCCTACTCACGCGCGGAGCAGCAAGCCGTGCATCTTGAACGCAGAGCCCACTTTGCGCCTCAGATTATTCTCCTCAGAACTTGATCCAGCCCAGGCCTCCGCCATTTTGAACGCTTTTTCCCGCCAAGTGGAAAAGAAAGGAGGCCTAGTAGTAGTAGTCACCGCCTCCAGGCCCGCCTTCTTTCCCTTGAATCTCTGAGGCTGCCTCTTCCATCCACACTGGGGAGATAACCCGGTTTGGGACCGCTTTAGCTCGTTGTCTGACTCACTGGCTATGGAATTCTGGGAGTTGGAGTTTGTTGTGGGGCCAGACAACGAGTTAAAGCGGTCCCAAACCGGGTTATCTCCCCAGTGTGGATATTCCCTCAGCTTCCCATATATATATATATATATATAGTGTGGAAATGCTCCATATAGTGTGTGTGTAAGGCCCCACAACAAACAATTTCCAGAATTTCACAGCATTGAGCCATGGCACTTAAACCGGTTTATTTCTCCAGTGTGAACACAGAGAGAACAAAGGCCTTTGTAGCTTTCCAAAGGCAACAGTGGCCAATGTCAGAGAGGTCACGGGTGTTCACTAAAGATTCCTAGAGAGGTTCTCCCAGAATCCCATAGCACTGAGCCATGGAAGTTAAAGCAGACTCAAAAAATAACCTGAGCATTTCTGCAACGTTTTTCAAATCTTACTTTCTTATGTATACGCCTCCCACTGACTACCCTGCCTTGTCTGCTTTAATTATCTTAATTGTTGTTGTTGTTGTTGTTTTGATTTATGGTGGGTGCGTTTATGGGGTGTTTATTGCATTTTAATGCTCTTTAATACAGTTGTGTAAGCCACCTTGATCTCATTGAAGAGGCGGGGTATATTAATAATAACTACATCATTTTGTACTTATATATATAATACAAATATAAATTATATATATATAATTATTGCATGTTTATGTGTTGAACTAATGACTGAATAAAGGTGGGGTATAAATATTAATAACTACATCATTTACACGAAACCGCTGGGAGAGATCATCCGGAGGCATGGGGCGCGGGGTTATCAGTACGCTGATGACACCCAAATAGTCTTCTCTATGTCTCCGACTGATGCAGTGACCAGGGATGGCGTCGCTCCTCTCGTGGCCTGTCTGGAATCGGTAATGGACTGGATGAGGGAAAACAGACTCAGCCTGAATCCAGAGAAAACGGAAGTACTCGTGATAGGTTCTCCCGGCCCAGGGATGGAGGTGGTTCCACCTGTCCTGAACGGGGTCACGCTCCCCGTGAAGGACACACATGCAGTCTGGGGGTGCTTCTTGACTCGTCGCTCCATCTGACTTCTCAGGTGGATGCGACGGTCAGGAGCACCTGTTTTCAGCTTCGGCTGATACGCCAGCTGCGTCCCTACCTGGACCGGAGGGACCTTGAAACAGTAGTACATGCCCTAGTTTGGGATTTCTGCAACGCGCTCTACATGGGGCAGCCTTTGTATCACACTCGGAAGCTACAACTAGTGCAAAATATGGCAGCACGGGTGGTCACTGGTGCTCCCAGGACCGCCCATATAACACCAATATTGAAAGATCTTCATTGGCTGCCTATTCGCTTCCGGGCTCAGTACAAAGTGCTGGTTATTACCTATAAAGCCCTAAATGGCTTGGGCCCAGAGCACCTGAAGGACCGTCTCTCCTCACACAATCCGCCCCGCACACTTAGATCTACTGGTCAACAACTTCTAAGAGTTCCAGAGGCTAGATTATCGTCAACAGCAAAAAGGGCGTTTTCCGTTTCGGCCCTAGCCTCTGGAACTCGCTCCCCACGGAGCTTTGTTTAGCCGCCTCTCTGAATGTGTTTAAAAAAGGGCTAAAAACATGCCTGTTTGAGCAAGCCTATTGATGATCTTTTTCTCCTGTGTCACTCTATCATTCCCTCATTATGATCAGACTTGATGTTCCCATTGTACCCTGGCTGATACTATATTTTTAGTGTTATTTGAATGTTTTAATTTTTGTATATGTTTTTAACTGTTTAACTGTACACCGCCCTGATCTTCGGAAGGGCTGTATAAAAATAAAATTTATTATTATTATTTATTATTTTATTATATATATATATATATATATATATACTGTATATATATTATACATACTATATATATATATATATATATATATAATTATTGCATGTTTTTGTGTTGAACTAATGACTGAATAAAGCTGGGGTTTAAATATTAATAATAACTACATCATTATATATATATATATATATATATATAATATACATATTATATACTATATATATATATATATATATAAATAATTATTGCATCTTTATGTGTTGAACTAATGACTGAATAAAGGTGGGGTTTAAATATTAGTAATATCTACATCATTATATATATATATAATATATATATATATTATGCATTATATATATACATACACTATGTACACTATATATATATATATATATATAATTATTGCATGTTTTTGTGTTGAACTAATGACTGAATAAAGCTGGGGTTTAAATATTAATAATAACTACATCATTTTATATATATATATATATATATATATAATATACATATTATATACTATATATATATATATATATATATATATAAATAATTATTGCATCTTTATGTGTTGAACTAATGACTGAATAAAGGTGGGGTTTAAATATTAGTAATATCTACATCATTATATATATATATATAATATATATATATATTATGCATTATATATATACATACACTATGTACACTATATATATATATATATATATATATATAATTATTGCATGTTTATGTATTGAACTAATGACTGAATAAATATATATTTTCTTTTTAAAAAAATGGCGTGTGGTTTGGATATCTGCTTCAAATAACCAAGAAATTAAATAAAAGGCGGGGAGAATGAGGGAAAGACATTCTCTCTTCAACTTCATTAATTTTCCTCCCAATTCGACGCCAGCCGGTGGGTGGGAGGCGAAATGCGCATGCGCCAACTTTCTCGGAGGGGAGGGGCTCTGAGGGCGGAGGAGTGCGGTTGCCGTGGCAACGAAGGCCCGCCGCCGCCGCCTGTCCTGGGCCTGGTCCACCTGAGTTACTCCTGTCAGCACCCAAAATGGCGTCGTGTGCTTCGGCTGCCCCTCCTGTGCCTGAGGAGTTCTCCGTGGCGGAAGAGCGGAGCGGGCACTGCGCCGTGGTGGACGGGGACTGTCTCTACGTCTGGGGGGGATACGTGGTAAGAAGGGGAGGGCGAGGGACGGGGGTTCAAATAACCTCCTCCAGGAAACAAAAGCCAGCGCCTGGCCCTTTAAGAGCTGTCGGACTTCAACTCCCAGAAGCCTCGGCCGTTAAGGCCTATAGGGTGGGATCCTGGGAGCTGAAGTCCAACAATCACAGATTGGGGGCCCATTAGATTAGAAACAAGTCCCCAAACTGTGCCTTTTAAGAGGATATTGGACTTCAGCTCCCAGAAGCCTCAGCCATGTTGGCCAATGCCCTGGGATTCTGGGAAATGAAGTCCAAAATTCCCTTAAAGGGCACAGTTTGGGGGAATCCACTGTTCTACAGTGTAAAAATAATTTTATATTAATATATTGATTATTATTATATTAATTTTTATTTATATAACGCCTTTCCAAAGGATCAAGGCAGTTTACTAGATAAATACATAAAGTACATAAACAATTTACATATTGTGAGCCTTAGGGTAAGAAACCGTCTATTTTAACTGATTGTATGTACAGCGTTGTGTAAATTTACATAAATAAATAAAATAAATAAAATAAATAAAAATACACTACATAAATAAAGATTAATAATCATAATAATAATAACGAGTTATTAAAAACATAAAACACATGAACAAATACCTAACATGTACAAACTAAAATCCCATCCCTTGTCCCTTAACTAAAAACAATCATCAAATTACAGTTTAAATTAATTAAATCTTTAAAAAAGATAAAATGAAAATAAACAGAGGAAGGCTAAATGTCTCACAAAACTACACTTCCCAGAATTCCATAGGACTGAGCCTGGACAGTTAAAGCGGTCTCAAACTGGATTATTTCCGCAATGTGTTTGGGACCTTGCTTTGTATTTAGGACCGTACCTGTTTTGGCTGCTCTACCTCTATTTATTCTTTTGTCGCTTTGACAGTGTGTTTTGGCACCGTTTTGTTGTTGTTGTCGGCTGCGTTCACACTGGAGAAATAAACCGGTTTAAGTGCCATGGCTCAATGCTGTGAAATTCTGGGAATTGTAGTTTGTTGTGGGGCCCAGAGCGGAGCAGAGCTCCGCTCTGGGCCCACAACAAACTACAATTCCCAGAATTTCACAGCATTGAGCCATGGCACTTAAACCGGTTTATTTCTCCAGTGTGAATGCAGCCGTCGTGTGCCTTGACTTAATTGATGGTGGATTCCTGTCAAAGAAATTGGAAGGCTAATACATCTGATTTTCCTGAGGCATAACCTGTACTTGGGACAAGAGGCTGCCATGAGAGAGAGCGGTTCCCAACTGGCAAAGGGGTCAGGCAAGATTGCATACTATCCTCTTGTTTATTCCACCTGTATGAAGAAATTATAATCCAATCCATCCAATCCAACCCCATTCTGCCATGCAGGAACTCCCAGTCAAAGCATCCCCGACAGATGGCCATCCAGCCTCTGCTTAAAGACCTCCAAGGAAGGAGACTCAAGTACACTCCGAGGGAGAGTGTTCCTCTGTCGAACAGCTTTTACTGTCAGGAAGTTCCTCCTAATGTTGAGCTGGAATCTCTTTTCCTGGAGCTTGCGTCCATTGTTCCATGTTCTAGTCTCTGGAGCAGCAGAAAACAAGCTTGCAGCAGGCCTGGACTCAGGAGTGAAGCTTGGGAGAAGGTACATCAACAAGCTAAGATATGCAGGTGACACCATACTACTAGCAGAAAGGAAGAAAGTGCAAAGATAGGCTTAATGTTGAACGTTAAGAAAACAAAAATAATGACCACGGGACCCAGAAACTGTAGTACACGCACTGGTAACCTCACGACTCTATTTCTGCAATGCACTCTACGTGGGGCTACCCATATACCTAGTTCGGAAACTACAGTTAGTACAAAATATGACAGCCACGTCGATCACTGGTATATCCAGGTGTGATCATATTACACCGATTTTGAAATCTCTTTTTTTTTTTTTTTAAATAAATTTTATTGATTAAAAAAAACATTCATTCACAATCAAAAAAACAGAACATTTGGACTTGATACTCGGTGATAATTATAATTACAAGCATTTTATGTACATAGTTATACGTTCTTTAAATAAAACATTCTCAATAAAACCGTTATAATTTCTCTGCCATCTTCGTTCCATAGTGTTGCTTGACTTCTTGAGTAAATCATCCTAACTTCTTCCTCTCACTCAACCTTCTCTTACATAACCTACTTACTATCTCTTTCTTCTCCTTTCCTTATACTCCCAAATACACTCATGAACACTCTATCCTTACCTCTCCCTTCTTCTTCTCCTTCTTAATTAACCTACCAAACTCTTCTTCCACACCACCATTCATACCACTTCCTACTCATTCCTTGTCAGTTTCTTAATTGCATTAAACATTTGAAATCCCTGTGACTTTCTTCTATTTGTTTTAACTTGCTTTAGTGTCTTTCTTTCTTAAATGTATATATATATATTTTACTTTGTTACTATGCTTTCCTTTACAGCATCTTATCTATTATATACTTCCAAACAGCATATTCCAATAAAATAAAAAAGAAAACAAAAAAACAAAAAAAACAAAACAAAAACAAAACAAAATATGTCGATTCTTTGAGATTATCTCCTCAAAAGATATTTTATGTATGATGATAACAGAATAATATTTATTAATCTACACATTGTTCTAAGGCTACTCAAATTGTAGTCTCTCCCTCTCTGTCCCGTTTATTCAATTTGATACACCAAAGAAAAAGGGAAAAGAAAAGATCTAACTAATTCATACTTAACACAATAATAATGGCTGATCTCCGGTTTTGACAATCTTTTCCTCCGTATATTTTATAATTGGTTCCCAATATTTTAATACATCGTCTCTCGATTTGAGGGCTAAGTTTTGAGACAAAATATCCATTTCTACCGCATCCTGCAGTTTTATCAACCACTCTTCTTCATTGGGTACTATCTTTGTTTTCCAATATTGTGCATATGTAATACGCGCTATTGATGTCATGTAAAAGCAAATTTTCTCTTGTTTCTTGTCTATCTCTGACCCAGACATACTTAGTAGGTAAAACTCAGGCGTAATTTGTAGTTTTTTCTTTAAGATCCTCTCTATAGCACCATTTATCATTCTCCAATATTGTTTCACTTTTTTACATGACCACCAACAGTGGTAAAAAGTCCCAGGTTCACTTTCACATTTCCAACACGTATTAGGTATATTTTTATAAATCATTGCTAATTTTGTTGGGGTCATGTACCATCGTAAGTACATTTTATAAAAATTCTCCCTTATGTTTTGTGATTTAGTATACTTGTTTACTTTAACCCATATATATTCCCACTTTGACATTTCAATTGGATATCCTATATTTCGCATCCACTGTACCATTTGCCCTTTTACTACTTCAGACTCTTGATCTAAATTAATTAAAATTTTATAAAATTTACTAATTCTTTTATCCTTATTGCTTAATAAAATTTTATCTAATTCATTATCCTCCTCTTGGAATCCTTGGCTCATATAATCTTTTTTAAAACGTTCTTTAATTTGTCTATAATTAAACCAGTTAATCTGAATCCCTTCCTTTTGAAGTTCTTCCCATGGTTTTAAGACCCAATTGTAATTTGTTTTTTTAATTAAGATTTTATAAGATAGCCATTTATTCCCCCCCATCATTTCTCTTCTATAAAACGCTTCTTGTGGTGATATCCATTTGGGTATACCTCTATAAAGTTTAGTTTTGTATTTCCGCCAGACTCTTAATAGGGGTTTCCTAATACAGTGGTTGTTTATTTTTTTATTGGCCTCTATTTTGTCATAATATAAATACGCATGCCAGCCGAATTTTAGCTCGTCTCCCTCCAGTTCTAGTAATTTATCATTTTCCAGTTTGATCCATTCCTGGAGCCAAGTGAGAGCGCAAGCTTCAAAATATAATTTAAAGTTGGGTAATCCTAATCCACCCTTTTCTCTAAGATCTTGTAATGTTTTCATTTTCACTCTTGGTTTTTTCCCATTCCATATAAATTTGGTAATATCTCTATTCCAAATTTGAAAAGATTTCTCTGACGTAATAATTGGTAACATTTGAAACAAAAACATCAATTTCGGTAAGACTGACATTTTAACCACAGATATTTTCCCTAGTAGCGATATTCCCAATCTGCTCCATTTTAATAAGTCCTTCTTGATTTCTTTCCAGATTTTATTATAGTTTTTATCATACAATTCTACCGTATTTTTTGAAATATTAATTCCCAGATATTTAATAGTTTTTTGTACTTGTATACCCATCATTTTACTCAGTAATTGTTCTTCAGATTTTGTCATGTTTTTGGTCAAAATTGCAGACTTACTATTGTTTATTTTACAACCTGTGGCTTCCCCAAATTCATTTAAGACTTTCAAAACCTCAGCAGCGCTCTCACTAGGATCGTTTAAAATAATAACCAAATCATCCGCGAAAGCTAATGATTTGTAAGAATGTTTTTTCTTTCTTATACCTTGTATGTTATTATTCTCTTTTATCTTGACTAGGAGTCTTTCCATTACAAGTACAAACAATAGTGGCGACAGTGGACATCCCTGTCTCGTTCCCCTCTCTATCTGAATTTTCTGGGTTTTGTCTCCATTAACAATTATTTTAGCCGATTGTTCCCTGTAAATTTGTTTTATCCATTTGGTATAATTCGGACCTAACCCTAATTTATCTATTAATTTATATAAGAATAGCCAATTAACCGAGTCGAAAGCTTTTTCAAAATCAACAAATATTAAACCCATTTTTTGATCGTTATGACTTTCATAATATTCTAATATATTTAAAATATAACGTATATTGTCCCTCATCTGTCTTTTGGGGACAAACCCTCTTTGGTCTTCTCCTATCCAATCATTCAGGTAGCTTTTTAATCTGTTCGCCAATATTGTTGTTAAGATCTTATAGTCTTGATTCAGGAGGGAGATGGGTCTAAAATTCGCTGGGTCTTCTTTATCTTTACCACTTTTAGGGATGATTGTTATGTTGGCATCTTTCCAGGACTCCGGTACTCCATTTTCCAAAATGTCATTCATGGTTTTTTGTAAGGGTAGAATTAGCTCCTCTTGAAATGTTTTGTAAAATAAGGACGTAAACCCGTCGGGCCCTGGGGCTTTCCCGTTTTTGGCACATTTAATCACTTGTTCAATTTCTTCTTTCGTTATTGGACTGTTCAATCTAACAAGTTGTTCTTCTCTTAACCTGACATTTGGTAAGTCTTCCAAGTATTGATCTATTTTATCTACGTCTATTTTGTGTTCCTTATATAGATGTGTATAGAATTCTTGAAAGCATTCCTTGATCTCTTCATGTTGTGTGTGGATCATTCCTCCTTTCTTAATCCTATTTATTAGTCTCTTGTCTTGTTGTTGCCTAAGTTTCATGGATAGCCACTTGCCAGGTTTATTAGCATGTTCAAATTCATTTACTTTAGCCTTTTTTAACTTCTTATCAATTTCATAGATCATTTCTGTGGAGATCTGTTTTTGCAGGAGTTTAATTTCTAAATTTATTTTCTCATCCTGGGGGTCCTTCTCTAGTTCTGATTCTTTTAATACTAATTTTTCATTTAATTTTTGTAGTTTTTCTTTTCTTTTTTTCTGCCAAATAGAATTTTGTTGTATAAAAAATCCTCTGAAAACCGCTTTCCCTGCATCCCAAATTGTTGCCATTTTAAGTTCCTCATTCATATTTTCTAAAAAATAATTTTGTATCATTTTTTTGGTTCTCAAAATGATTTCATTGTTTTGTAATAGATCTTCATTTATTCTCCAATTATATTCCTTTTTAACTTTAAACATTGTCATTACTAAAGGATTATGATCCGAAAGGGTACGTGGTAGAATGTCTATACTTTTAATATAATTAGCCAGATTTTTAGAAATAAGGATCATATCTAGACGTGAAAAAGATTTATGGCGTTCCGAATAGAAAGTATATGAAGGTGTTTGATTATGAATATATCTCCAGCTATCCAACAAGCCTAGTTCATTGGTTAACGTAAAGAAGGAGGAGGGTAGTTTACCTTGTTTCAGTTTGTTTTTGCTATAAGTTTTCCTATCCAAACTAGGATCAATCACTCCATTATAGTCCCCCAAAATCAAAATTTTATCATATTCCAGCTCTAAGATTTCTTCATACACCTTTCTATAAAACTTCTTCTTGTTTTCTTGTGGGCCATATATCCCTACAATTAGGACTCTATTCCCTTCCCATGTTACTTCTACCCCTATCGTGTAACCGTCAGTATCACTGAATACCTTTTTCGATTCCAACTGGTTATTAACATAAATTATAACACCCTTTTTTCTATTCTTGGATGCAGCAATATAGTCGTTACCTAATTTTTTATTTTTAAGGATTCTGCTATCTCTCAATTTTATATGTGTTTCCTGCAAGCATACAATTTCATATTTCCCCTTATATAAATATTGGAACATTTTTTTCCTCTTAATAGGTGAGTTTAAGCCTTTAACATTCCAAGTAATAATCCTCATTGTGTTATTATGTGTTATTATGTTGTTGTTGTTTTTTCTTTCTTTCCTTCTCCCCCCCCCTCTTTTCTTTTTCTTTTTTCTTTTCCTTCGTTTCCCTTGGCTATGAAACTAAATAACTATTTCTGATTCTGAAGAAGGAGGGGGAGAAAAGAGAAGAAGAAGAAAAAAAAACATTTACGACTTAGCTAACAATTGGGCTTTTCTAATTCTTCTACAAACAACTCTCCTTCTTCTTCTGTTGATGGTTCGTAACTGTCATCCAAATCTTCGCCTGCTATTCGAGCTTCCTCCTTCCCTCCAACTGCTCCTTCTACTTCTTCAATTTCACTTTCTTTCCTCAATTCATTAACACCTTCCTCTTCTTCTTGGGGTAGTTGTTCAAGTGATTTACTCTTATCTTCCCTACTTCCTCCTAATTTCTCTGGTCTAACTCTCACTCTACTCTTTTCTCCAATCTTTTTGTAATAGATCCTTCCACTTCTTAGGAACGTACTATCTTCTTTTTTGTCTGTTATAGTATCTGCTACTTCCTCATCGACATCCACTTTCTTCAGGTCCGCATCCGCCTTCAGTCTTTTCCAAAATTCTTCTGCTTTTTCTATTGAGTCGAGTTTATATCTTCTCTGTTTCCATGTTACTGTTAGGCCTTCTAATTCTTCCCATCTATATTGGATTCGGTAAATTTTCAGCTGATCCGTCAAGAATTTGTAATCTCTTCTCCTCCTAAGAATTTTATTAGGCACATCCTTAAAAATTTTTATTTCAATTCCTTGTATTACTAACTTGGTCCTGTAGTTTTTCTGTAGAATCGCATCTTTTATTTGTTTGCGTACAAAGTAAATCACTATATCTCTGGCCACTCCCTTCAGTTTGGCCACCTTGGAGTTCAATCTGTATAATCTGTCTATTTCCCAACTAAAATGGTGAACTGGTGCGTCCATATATTTCGCTAAGATAGGAATCAAGAAATCATATAGGTTTTCATTTGTTTGTTCCGGAACTCCTCGTAGTTTCAAGCATTTCTCTCTGTTCTTGACTTCCATTCTTAGTATATCCTCTTGATCTCCATATTGGATCTCTTTGACCTGTCTCAGTTCTTTGTCATGTCTTTTTACTGTCGCTTCTAATTTGTCTACTTTTTCTGTAATTTTCCCGATATCTTTATTAATCTTCTCAAGATCTTGTCTAATCAGTCTGGATTCGTTTTTCAAGTCTGTTTTCACCTCTCCTCTTAATTCTTTTATATCTTGCTTCAATTCATTTCTAGATTGTAAATTCTCTTCTCTAGATTTCTGAATTTCTCTTAGAATCTGTGCCATCTGATCAGTCTCTTTATTTGGGGTTTCTGTTGAGGGTCTTCTTTGATTTAAAGCTTGTGGTGGCTTCTTAGTTGATGTCATTCCTACTAAGAATTTTTTTCCCCTCTTTATTTGTTTCTCTTACTTTTTATTTTTCACCTATTAAGATTGTTCAATATTCCAATATTCTTTTTACCTTTCGTATGTATCCCTTCCCCTCTTACTAGCTTTCTCCTTGATCTATATCCTTTTACTTATTATTTATAAATTACTATTATTGTTACTATTGTTCCCTGTACTAATTATTAATACTACTGTTTAATAACTGAATTAATTAATATAATTTAATGTATTTTATTTAATTTAGTATATTATGTTTTCTGGTTTGTTAAATAGTTCTTTTTTTTCCCCCTTTCTTATGTATTTTCTTTGAGTCACCTGAAACTTATAGCTAAATTCCCTTTCCCAATTTGGTTAATCGACTTAAGTTTCTTTATATAAATTTAAAAAAAAATTTAGAAAAGAGAAAAGGGAAGAAGAGAAAAAAAATCTCTTTTATTACTAAGTTGTTATTTATTTATTTTTTTATTAGTTTCCCCCTTTAGAAACGTATATCTCCTATAATTAAGATAGAGTAGTTTAATTAATCAGTAGCTTAATTAATCAATCAGGTATTGTTCCCCACACTTATAGTAAAGAGAAACAGCAATTTTTTCTAACCCAAATATTCTATTTCAGAGCCTCTGTAATTTCTTTCCAAGTTCGCTAGATAGTTCTCTTGTACTTAATTAGTTTATTATTTGGAACCTTCAGTGTTGCAGGTGTTCAACCTTATCTGTATCTTGTTTGGTTTCTCCTATCTACTCAAGGTCAACCATTAATCCTTCTTTATACAGTCAGAATGCAAACAGTATTCTGCTTAAACAATTCAGAGAGAAATATATATATATATATATATATATATTATCACAAAACTAAATAAATCATCTAGTATCTTTTTTGTTTCAACTCTCTCTTACTTCTTCTTCTTCCACCCCAACCCTCTAATACATCAATGTGTCAATACCCAATATATGTGCTTAATGATTATAAACCTTATTTCAAAAACCAGCTATCTTATGACTTCCACTCAATTGTTATTAAAGCAATCAAATTCCGTTAAATAGATTAATTCCCTCACAGTTCAATAATCCAATAATCCACCCCAAGGAGAGGGATAATAATATAATAATAATATAATAATAATAATAATATCTACAGTCCTCCAATTATTTTCTTCTTAAGTTAAAAAAAAAAAAAAACTAAGCTGTAGTTGTCTTCTCAATCAGATGTAAACCTAAACAAACTTCTTTACAAATCCTTTTAGATGCAGCAAGTCTCTTCCCTCACTTCTCCCAGAGTCAATCCTTCTTTCCACTCAAATCCAATCCAGTGTCCATTCACAAAGGAAAAGGGAAAAGGGGAGGCAAAAAGGGAAAAAAAAAAACAAAAAGAAAAAAAGAAAAAACCCAGTCCAGTGTCCGTCCAAAAAGAGAAAAAGGTAAAAATAAAAATAAAGATGTCCAACTTGTAACTTGTTGCTTGTAATCCCCTCTGTTGTATTGTCACTTGTCCTTTCCAGTTTATTCTTCCCCTTGTATGAGCTTTAAACCTTTAGCCTTTTAAATCAGTCCAGTCCAAATCAAAACTGTTACTTGTTATTACAATGTTATACAATGTCCTTTAATGTCTTCTGAGTCTTATCAGGTTTCAAGTCTGTAAATCTTATTTGTAATTGTGATTGTCTCCTCAGTCAAATTTAATTCTATTCAGTCTCCTTCTCCTTCTCTCCCCCCCCTTTTTTTTTATTTTATTGTGTGTTTAAATTATTTAAGTTGCTTTAATTACTAAATGTTCTCCACCGTAACAAAGTTTTCCATCCTAAGCATAAGCCCATTGCAAAAGCAAGTTTAAAAATAGGGAGTCTTCTCTACTGACAAGAAAGAGATTATAGTAGTTGTCTTTTGTTCCAAGAGTAAAAAAAGCGGCGGCAGCGCTTTTGCCTTTTGGCTCCTCTATCACGGCTGCGACTGGCTCTCGTCCCTCACCTCCTCGCGTCCGTCCGGCTGTCCAGCTGCCCCTCGATCTCCAATCCTTTGATCTTATCTGCCTTTAGACAAGCCTGGATGCTTGTTGGTGGGTGACTACGTTGAGCCTGCAGTGTCCCCCTTGTCTGAAGGAGCTTTTTATGGGTCGTAAAGCAATTATCCTCGACCCAAACAGCCGTGATAAGCGGTCACCCTCTCCGCGTCTGGAGAAAGTGATCTTCACGCTGCCATATCCACCGGAAGTCCGATTTTGAAATCTCTTCATTGGCTGCCTATTGGTTTCCGGGCACAATATAAGCCCTACATGGCTTGGGTCCAACCTATCTAAGGGATCGCCTCCTTCCATACAATCCGCCCCACACCCTCAGGTCCTCTGGGAGGAATCTACTGCATCCTATGAAAACCAGACTAACAGCAACCTCCCAGAGGCCATTTTCTACTGCCGCTCCCAGGCTATGGAACGCCTTGCCAGAAGAGATCCGTCAAATAACCAGCTTAGATAGCTTTAAAAAAGTTGCCAAGACGGATCTCTTCTGGCAGGACTTCTCCAGATAGAGCATTCCAACTCACTCTGAGCTCTCTGCACTCCATCCAACACTGTTACCAGAAAATCACTGTTTTAATATTATGTTGTTGTCCTAATTGGTGAGGTTTTAATTGGTGAGTGTTAAGCCCTGGTGGCACAGTTTATGGAGACTCTATCCTAGAGTTTTCTTGGCAAGATTTATTCAAAAGATGTTTGCCATTTCCTTCCCCTTAGGCTAAGAGAGTATGACTTGTCCAAGCTCCTTGAGTAAACCATCCTTACCATGAAGGGGGATGCAGTTTTGTCCTGTAGAAAAAGGAGAGTGTAAATGCATGGGTCTGTTATTCCAGTCATGAGGCAAAGAGAAGGATGTAGCACCAATTGTCTGTGAAACCTAATAAAAGTGGTTGAACACAATTTTTCGTTCAATATACTGTGAATGTGACCAATCATGATATTAAAATGCAACTATAATTTACCAATAATTAGAAGAGTCAACCGCACATTTTAGGTTAAGAAAGTTCTATATCACTATATTTTCCCCAAAGATGCAGGTGTAAAAATTCAAAACAAGAACAGGATGTTTTTCACATAAGCAAAGCATTACCAAAGCTCAAGAAGAGAACTGAAAAAGGACAAACCAATCACCTTAATTTCTACCCAAGCTACTCTGATGGAAACCAAATTAATTTTAGAGCAGCATGTGACGGTAGTGAGTCCCTGGTGTGGCAGCAGGGGGCATGTAAACACTCCTTTCCTGTGCTGGCCCAGGGACCGGGTTAGGATTGGGTCAGGATAGAATGGGCTTGGCTGGTGCTATCCTGGCCTGTGTGCTCAGCTCCTTAGTTTGAATATGACAGCAAATGAACTCTGAATGATTAAAACCCTAAGCGTTTAATGTGAAGGATGCCAAAACAAGCTCATGAAAATGGGTGAATGGGAAGAAAAGTTGCAAAAGAGAGCTAATGTAATCAAGTGTAAAGTAATACAATGTCAGGAGCCCTGGTGGCGCAGTGGTTAAATGCCTGTACTGCAGCCACTCACTCAAAACCATAAGGTTGAAAGTTCAATACCAGCAAAAGTTCTTAAGCTAGTCTCAGGCTTGCATCCTTCCGAGGTTGCTAAAATGAGTCCCCAGATTGTTGGGGGCAAGTAGCTTACAGTTGTAAACTGCTTAGACACTGCTTAGGCGGTATGAAGCGGTATATAAATTAAGCTGTGTTTCTCTGTTAAATTGTATTATATTTAATTCTCTTTTAGGGGGGGTTTCTATCGTTTTATCCAGATGATGATGATGATGATGATGATTACAAGAATTCACCCTAGATAATGACAGCATTGAAATAATCAAAGAGTTCCCATACCTAGGATCAAATATTTTTGGAACAGTGAATCAAGCCAAGAAATAAGAAAACTAGAAGAGCTGCTATGAAAGAACTGGACCAGATCCTAAAGTGCAACTTTGAGCACTAATGTGAGGATAGTCTGAGCTGTTTTACCAGTAATCCCCATCACCATGTACAGATATGAGAGTCAGACAGTGAAAAAAACAGATAGAAAACTCAGATCCAAAACACACTGTAGAAATAATCCTGCCTGAGATAGCTTTAGCTGCCCTGGCTGAGTGCTAGGGAATCCTGGGAATTGTAGTTTATTATGGCACCAGAGCTCACTGACAGAGAAGACTAAATGTCTCACAAAACTAACATTCCCAAGATTCCCTAGCATTGATCCAGGGCAGTTAAAGCGGTCTCAAGACAGATTATTTCTGCAGCGTGTTTTGGATCTAACTCATTTGAGAAGTGGTGCTGGAGAAGAGTGCTGAAGATATCCTGGACGGCCAAGAAGATAAATAAATGGGTTCTACCACAGATGGAGCCAGAACTATCCCTGGAAGCCAGCATGACTAAATTGAGGCTGTTGTACTTTGGCCAGATGAGGAAAAAAATTAATCATTAGAAAAGGCAATGATGCTAAGAAAGGTGGAAGGTAGTAGAAAGAGAGGAGGACCACATGTCAGATGGAAGGACACGGGCCTAGGCCTGCAGGACCTGAGCAGAGAGGTCTTGGGGGTGTCCCATCCACAGGATTGCCATGAGTCAGAGTCCACTCAAGGGTAGTTAACAACAAGGTCTTTAGCCTCCCTCTGCTAAAGAGTGCTGGCGCCTCACAAAACTACAAATCCTGGATTCTGTATGATGGAGCCATGGCACTTAAAATGGTGTCAAACAGCATTATTTCCACAATGTAGTTGTGCCCTGAGTTTACCTCAAGAGCTTATCTCACTTTCTGACTGGGCTGCAGATTGCTCAGTGGTTCCTCCAGACCAATAGCCACCCCCAGCTTGTAATAATATATATTATGTATTAATTAATTGTATTTTTATGCTGCCTTCATCCCTGGCCTCACATCGGGAGGCATGGAGACGCACTATCCAAAATGCTGCATCCTCTTTCGAGAACTCACGCTGAACGAGTCTCAAAGAGAAACGACAACGCAGAAAGAACCACAACTTGGTAACATCACCCAAGGAGACTTTCTGCTGTGCTTTCTGTAACCGGACTTGCTTATCTCGGATCGGCCTTTTTAGTCATCAACGCGCTTGTAGTAAGTGTGGGATGAGTCCTTCCTGAATCTTCGTTAGTGAAGAAAAGCCAGAGAGAAAGTGTATATCTTTATATTTTAGGATTTGTCTAGTTCTTTCACAGCTACAGTACTTTTCCCAATCCTAGTTGTCTAATGATTTCTTGACTGCAGTCTCCATTCTGATCAATGTTTGGTGATCCAAGATATGGGAACCCTGACTCTTTCTAGTTTGTCATCATCTAGGATGAATAAATGTAGATCTTCAGTGATCATTATATTTATTTTCTTAATATTCATCATCTGATCTGTACTAGATCCCTGCCTCTGAGTCTAAGCCTGCCCTGTGTGCAATATTTCCTGCATACAGGTTGAACAACTAAGGCAATAGAACGCAGTCTTGCCTGACCCCTTTGCCAGTTGGGAGCCACTCTGTTTCTCTGTATTCTTTTCTGACAGAAGCCTCTTGTCCTGAATACAGGTTCAATCAGGACAATCTAGATATAGTGATGATATAGTGTTATGATAGATGCTGGTTTATTGAGAGGAGAATAGGAATCTTGTGAGAAGCCAAGCTTGGGAAACAATGGGAGGGGGCAAATGCCCAAAGGTGAGATAAATTTGTGGATCGGGGCTGTAAACCAGGGATACTTTCCTTTTGTAATAATAATAATAATAATAATAATAATTTATATTCCACTTAATCTCCAGGAATCCAAGCGGATTTTAAGTGTGATTGATTGATAATTCAGGAAAAGAAAGGGGAAATGTGAAAGGTCACTTTGATCTGGATGAAAGGCTTGGGATCGTAGCCGTGGAGTCTGGCTGGATGATGGGAACTCTTAAGTATGATCCAGGGGGAAAACTTTTCAGTTCCAACACAAACCCTAGACAGAAGAACTTCTGTCTCAATTCCTAGAATAAAATCTTCTGTTTAAATCACTCTAAGATGTTCTCTTGATTATTGGGAACTAAGACTACTGATCCTGACACAAATGTAGTGGCACTCCCACTGCTGTTCCTCTAAGAGCAATTTCATATATGTTTATACATTTCCTGAAGCTTTTGTTTAGTTTTAATCTACTGCCTTTCCATATGCTGTTTGCTTCCTTAAGTCTCATTGAGACAAAAGACAGGATGATGATGATGATGATCATCATCATCCATACTTTTCATGTGTAAACATTAAAAAATGGCACCCTTGTTCAATCTGAAGTGATATACAAGAGGAAAAAAAGGAAATCTTTCAATTTTTTTTTACTTGAGAGATATGTCATGTACTTCTCTTGCCTGTCCTGTCATAATGAGGCTTTCATTCATAAAAAGAACATGTTGGTTTCTGTATTGTGAGATGAAGAAGGTCAGAAACGGTTAGGAGAGTGACGTAAAATTTGAGTGATTTAGGTAACTCATGAAACTTCTTGATATATAGAAAGAATATTGTGTGATTTACTCTTACATTCTTCAGCCGTCCAAATCACTTGCTTAGCAGTTAGAATTTGAAATGTAAACTATATTAAAAGGTTTATAGAAAATAAACATTTCCAATGAAACTAATTAAACATTTCTATACCTTTTCTGCTTCAGTCAGTTGAGGAAAATGAAGTTTATTTACCTAATGATGAGCTGTGGATCTATGAAATTAATAATGGATTGTGGTAAGTCACATTTTTAAATTAATTATTTGTATTACCATATTTACTACATTTATAATGTTGCAAATTGCAAATATCTAACATCACAAATTGCAACTGTCTGATAAAATACAGCAAAGCCAACAATGTATACAAGCAACAACCTCTGCTCTTACCTCAGGAGGTGAAATGGAAATTAATCCAGTTGTAAATTCTGTTTGTTGTTGTATGCCTTCAAGTCATTTTCAACTTACGGCAACCCTGTCACAGAGTAATCTTGACAAGTATTTTCATAGGGGGTTTGCCATTGCCATCCTCTGGGACTGAGAGAATGTGACTTGTTTAAGGTCACCCAGTTCCCAGAATAAAAATATACAAGAGGTCATGTAGACAAGACAAGACAGAGGTGCTCCTGGTCTGTTGGAAGACAGATCAGGGAATAGGGATCCAGCATGTGTTAGATGGGGTTACTCCCCCTGAAGATGGAGGTTTGCAGTTTGGGGGTACTCCTGGACTCAGTGTTGAACGTGGAGGCCCAGGTCTCTGCAGTGACCAGGAGTGCTTTTGCATAGGGTCTGGAAACCATGCCCTATGAGGAACGACTTAGGGAGCTGGGGATGTTTAGCCTGGAGAAAAGAAGGTTAAGAGGTGACATGATAGCCCTGTTTAAATATTTGAAAGGATGTCATATTGAGGAGGGAGCAAGCTTGTTTTCTGCTGCTCCAGAGAACAGGACCCGGAACAATGGATGCAAGATACAGGAAAAGAGATTCCACCTGAACATTAGGAAGAACTTCCTGACAGTAAGGGCTGTTCGACAGTGGAACGCACTTCCTCGGAAGGTGATAGAGTCTCCTTCCTTGGAGGTCTTTAAGCAGAGGCTGGATGGCCATCTGTCAGGGATGCTTTGATTTGGATTTCCTGCATGGCAGGGGGTTGGACTGGATGGCCCTAGTGGTCTCTTCCAACTCTACGATTCTATGATTCTATGATTCTATGATTTAAGGCTTGTGCTCAACTGTACCATTTCCTTGAGATGCCAGATCTGGCCTTGATGACCTCCCGTTTGGACTACTGTAACACATTCTTCTTGGGGATGCTTTTGAAGAATGCTCGGAAACTTCAGCTGGTCCAAAGAGCCACTGCTAGGCTGTTAACAAGGACAGGTTATAGTGACCACACAATGAAACAGCTCCATTGTACTGGTTATGACCTATAAAGTCCACTATGGCTCAGATCTAGGCTATTTGTGAGACTGTATCCCCATATATGAACTGGCCTGGGCTCTGAGATCCTCAGGAGAGGCCCTTCTCTCCATCTCATTACCGTTGCAAGTACAGTTAGTGGGAACGCAAGAGAGCCTTTTCTGTGGCTGCCCTTGGACTATGGAACTGCCTTCCTAGGGAGACCAGAATGACCCCCTCTTTGTTGTCCTTCCGCTGGCAGGCTAAGACCTTCCTGTTTAGACAGGCATTTAAAATATAAAGTTTTTAAACTTTTAAACCTGGGGGTGTTGTATTATTTTAAAGTGTATGGTTTTTGAGTGCTTTTTTAAAAAAAATTGTATTCTATTTTTAAACAAATGAATATTGTAATAGCTTGATTCCATTTTGTCAGTTTTTAAAATTGTACTGCATTTTTAGACTGTCATCTGCTTTGAATCCCAATTTTTTTGGGGAAAACAGGGCGATGATGATGATGTACAAACAGCGTTTTTACACTATTGTTATTGTCAAAACATTTTTCTTTTTGATTATAAAAAATATTTAATAATTCTGTTTATCAAATTTATTGCATCTAGTTGAACCTCCCTTATCTGGAATTTGGAAATCCAAAATATTCCAATGGTGTCCACACGGGTGGCTGAAATGGTGACACCTTTGCTTTCTTATTGTTCAGTGCACCCAAACTTTGTTTCATGCACAAAATTATTAAAAATATTGTGTGTAAAATTACCTTCAGGCTGTGTGTATAATTTAATGTTTAGACTTGGATCCCATTTCCAAGATATCTCGTTATGTAGATGCAAATATTCAAAAATCCAAAGCATTTCTGCTCTCAAGCATTTTGGGTAAGGGGGACTCAACCTGTATTTATTATTTCATTTTCAGGGCTCATGATCCTCCAAAGTGGTTCTCAGTTGAAAACAGTTGAAAATGTAAAATTGTTTCTGCGTTAACATAATTCATAGATAAAACAGCAGCAATTAAACTATAAACCAGTACTATGATTTGGTTAAAAGCAATTTGGAATAGTCACATCTTTGAAGGTTATTTAAAAAAAAAGAGAGAGAGAGAAAGACCCAAGTGCACATCTATAGGAGGAAACCCATATTTCATAGAATCATAGAGTTGGAAGGGGCCCTATGGGTGATCAGGTCCAACTCCCTGCTCAATGTAGGTTCTCCAGCTAGAGCATCCACAGCAGGTAGCTGTTCAGCTTCTTTTTGAAGACATGTAGAGGAGTTGACCCCATCACCTCCCACTGTTTTCCCCCCTCCCACTGTTGGGTTCTTGCCTTGTTCTCTTAATAACAGACTATTATCTCCAGACCTGCCTTCCAGAATATTGTCTCTTTCCCCTACAAAACTGACTTTAAAGTCCTCCCGGCCAGATTTTTCAAACTCTTAGCAAAAATGTACCTGCCATCTGCTATGACTGAGGTGCAACCCATCCCTTGCTATGCCTTGCAATGTCATTGGTTCCCACATGGATCAAAAGGAAGGGGTAACAGTCTTCACTACCATCTTAATTATGTATATGTTTCTTAAGCTTGCCATCTTTCTGTTAAGTTATATGTTTAGTAATTAGTGGATTAATTAATACTACTAATTAGTATATTTTTGTAATTTAGCTTGTATGTGAAATATTTGTTTCCATTGGGAAGATGTGACTGATATATTTAAGGCTGTATCTACACTGCACAGTTAGAGCAGTTTGATCCCACTTTAGCTGCCTATGTGGAATCATGGAATTTGTAGTTTGGTGGCATACGTAACCTGAGAAACCCTGCTAGAGTATTCTATCTGATGTGGGTTATTTGCATTTTTCCCCTAATATGTCAAGGACTGGTATCATATTGGTGTTCAGTGGCTACATCTCTTCCTTTTTTTGGAGACTCAGCTCAGATTGGCACTTGATGGTTGACAGATTAGTACCAATACAGAGGCTACCACTCAGAGTAGCACTGCTCCAGTGCATTCCCTCTGGCAGAGAATGATAAGTAATTCATGAAACTACATATTTTAGGATTCCAAATAATAGGACAATGGCAGACAAGGTGGTATCCAGCTGCTATAATTGTGTGTTGTGGATACATCCTCTTGTTCAAATATTACACACCTCTAACACAAATATTTTATTTACTTGCAATTTTGGATTCTTGTCCTCAGCATGACTACATATTCTGATTTTCACTGCATGACCCAGCATGCAGAATGGATTTAGTGTTAGAACTGTTGTTTACATTTTTGAAAGGTATTTATAGGCAGGATTCTTCTGATATATAGAAACTATATGGAATTGGTAAGATAAGAGTTTTTCTCCTCAAAGTGATCCCAGTCACTTTGATTTTTTGCTTTCTGAATGTATTGCTCCCTCCTTTGATTCTGCTGTTTCCTTTACTCTCCGAATAAAAATTTGGGATTTCTGGTATTTGTTGAACTGCAGGTCAATGCACTTAATGAAAGGGGAGTTACCTCCATCCATGTCTGGAAGTTGTGGATCGTGCATTAAAGGAAAATTCTACCTTTTTGGAGGATTTGATGACAAAGGATACAGCAATCGGGTACTGGACTCCTTTATTTTTAGAAATTCCCAATGAAGAAGCCTGTTGACGATTAAGTAATACACTATTGAGAGTATATATTAATCTTTAGAGCAATGTTTTGGTTTTATTTTAGCACACATGCAGTTTTGAAGACTCTGAACCAAGGCTCAGAATGCTAGCTTGGACATGCCCAAGTGCTTGAACACACCCAGTGAATTCTTACACTACCCTCCACACCCACTTTAGCTGCAGGACCTTCCCCTTAAAATACCACATAAGTCTTTTTATATTTCTGCACAGTTTCTAAAATGGTTTGCCATAGATGCAGAATGGGCTGATATGTGGTATACAAGGGCCAAATCTCATTGGAAGCATGTAATATTGGGACAGTTTTTTTGTATTCTAACCACTGGTTTTGACCACCAAATTATTCATTTCAATGTGAGCAATGACCAACATGTTATGTTACCTTTCAGAATTAATAGCCTGCAGAGCTTTGATGACAGAGAGACTATATTGGTCTAAATGTTTAGGAACACTTACCTCAAATTTGTAACTAGATTATATAACCCTTTAAAAGGAGGCATCACAATAATTAACTTCTGTATAGGTTATGGCCTAAAGTAAAGCAAAAGTGGCAGGTTTCCTGCTTCTTCATTTAGATTCATCAGAGTTGTGGCTCTTTTAAAAAATTATATTCCACCTTTCTCATGGAATGAAACTCTTGTAGGGAAAGGATTAGGCATCCTGATTCCCAACCATTAAAATTAGGTATTCTAATCCCCAGCAATTAAAATTAGGTATATGGGATTTAGACAGTCTAGTCTCTTTGAAATTAATGGGAATGGGCAACTTGATAATGCAGTTCTTGTTCTGGTGGAACCTAGTTAGCATCTCATTTACTTGTGCTTTGTTAAAACTGCTTGGGCATTGAAACTACAGTCAGCTTCACTTTAATGGGAGTAGCAAGCAGTTGAAAATATAAGCTTTTTCATGACAGATGGTTCACCTTGGCCTTTATTCAAAGGCAATGCAGATTCTAAATGCAGTACAGATATTCTCCATCACAGAGGAAAAGCACTGATAGCACTACAGTTCATTTATAGAAAATAGAAGTAGCATGATTTGAGCCTACTGAATATCAGTTTTTCTCAATCACCACTTATGCCTGTTAGCAATTTGATTTTCCAGAACATTGCTGAAAGTAAAAGTGTTCTAATTTCCTTTAAAGCTCTATTATGTTAATTTGCGATCAAGAAATGGAACCTATCTGTGGAAACAAATCACAGATTTTAAAGGTCAGCCTCCTACACCACGTGACAAACTTGCCTGCTGGGTGTATAAAGACAGGTAATTGTCATGGGTGATTTCACAAATGGGGAGGTGGCATTCACTGGGAAACAGATCAGCTTATAGTTTGTGTAGTGTGTCATGATAAACTTTGCCAGTTCTCTTAATCTACTTGATCTTCACTTCATTCACTTATAAAATGGGAATTCTGCTGATAACAATAGCCCTTCAGTTATATCTGAATCATGGTGGCAGATCAATTTATAACCAACAATAAGGTTAAAATGTTCCTAAGTTACAGTGGCTGCAGTTTTCACCCACTTACAACAATGAAATGATTCAGGTACAAATCTGTTTTTGCTTTTTTGCTCTACAGGAATGCTAGCAAATTGTCAAAATAACTGCTCTGATCAAGTAGCTGCTTGAATGTATAGAATGAGGGGTTATACCCAAAGAGAATAAAGAGGAGTTCCAAATAATTGTTGTAAAATTAAGCAGAAATGAAAGACTCCTTAGGTCTAATGACAAGAAATTAATTGATGAATTTACTTCTGATTCTTTCAGGCTAATCTATTTTGGTGGATATGGTTGTAGAAAATGGAGTGAGCTGAGTGACTCGTTTGATGTTCATGATGCTTTTTGGGTAAGAGATGTAACATTATCAATACATATATGATTGTAAGACCATGAGAAAACCTGGGCTAGATGAGACCAAATGCTCATCTAGTCCAGTATTCAGTTCTAGCAGTTGCCTATGGGAAGCCCATAAGCAACCACAGGCACTTCTACTCATGTCCCCAACCAATGTTCAAAAGCATGCTGCATCATAATATTGTCTTCTTGGCTAGTAATCTGTAACAGCCTTATTTTCTGTGTCTTTTGCTACTCTTCTAAATCTGCCAATTCTGATCTGTTTTAGGAAGGCCAGATGTTCTGGGGATGGCACAATGATGTTCATGTCTTTGACACCACCACAAAAACCTGGTATCAACCAACAATTAAAGTAAGTTGACTTTGGCATATTTGGTCCTGTCTGGTTGTTATCTATTTACATTTAAGACACAGTCTTGCATTTCATCTGCTACCGCTTGGACTGATAAGAGTATTCTGAAATCTTTCGTGTTCTTCCATCTTTCTTTGCAGCATGGGGTCCCACCTCAGCCTCGAGCAGCACATTCATGTGCCGTGCTAGGAAATAAAGGCTACATATTTGGAGGACGGGTTTTGGTTTGTACTTGTTTACTATTCACTCCTTTAAAAAAAATAGGGGAGGGTGTGATTTAGTACAGGAGAGGGAGAAGACAGATCTTTTAAAATCAATAAGAGGAGATTATTGAAATGCTGAAGCGCTGCATGATTATTTTCTGTTTCCCTTTCTAAAAGGACTTCAGGCTCCATGATGACCACTCATTTTTTTACTAAACTAACACAATTGTAAAACTGTGAAGGTGTATGTTAGGAATATTGTGCCTCATCAACTGAAATGAGGTGCATGCATGCATGCATGCGCCACAGGTGCACCTCCATTGGCATTAATGGTGGTCGCCCCTCCGCAGATTTTCAAGTCCGCACATCTCAAGTCCGCGGACTTGGAGGGGTGAATGTACTTGTATTTACGTATATATACATAATGAGATATCCAGGAGATGGGATCCAAATCTAAACACAAAAATAAGTTGTGTTGCCTATACAGTTTATACACATAGCCTGAAGGTAATTTTATACATAATATTCTAAATAATTTTGTGCATCAAACAAAATTTGTGTATATTGAACAATTAGAAAGCAAAGGTGTCACTCTCTCAACCAGTCTTTTAAAAACTTTTGGGTTTTGGAGTATTTTGAATTTTGGAACTCTGGATAAGGGACACTCAGCTTGTATCTAGAGAAAGCTGACAGGATGAAAATGAGCTCATTTGAAATATGGTGCTGAAGGAGAGTTCTAGAGATATTATGGATTGCCAAAGAAATGAATGGTTCTGAGAGCAAATCAAGTCTGATCTCTTCCTAGGGGCCAAAATGATTAAACTGAGGCCTTTTTAGTTTGGACACATCAGGGAATGACCTGACGCATTACAAAAGATTATACTAATTGATGAATTTGAAAGTGAATTTGAAGATACGTAGTAGGAAAAGAGGAAGAAAACATTACAAGTCAATTAAGCCATCGTCCCGAATTTGCAGGACCAGAGTAGGGTACGTAGATGATGACCAGGGAGTCTGGAGATCTTTCATTCATGAGGTTGCCACAAGTCAAAGTTAATTTGAGGGCTGTTAACAACAAAAAATAATCTTGTTTAGCAAGATTAGAATACATGTGATTCTGTACCTGTACTTACCTCCAAGGTCAAAGGCAGCATGCCTCTCAAGTTGCAGTTTATACATTCAAAAATGGACTGGATCTTGTATTTGGCTTTCTTTTAAAAGAATGCTGGAAGATTTTATTATCACATTTGCTCTTTTCATTTTTTTAAATAGCAAACAAGAATGAACGATTTACATTCTCTAAATTTAGATACCTGGGCGTGGTCTGGAAAGTAAGTTTTCCCTCATGTCATTTCTTTCATCTCCATAACAAGTTTCATTAAATTTATTTGTACAAAGCTAACACCTCAGTAAGAAACCTCCTTGTTATCCATTATAGTTTGCCCATTAACCTGCAACACTAAAACCAGTGTTTTTAGTCAGGCACATACTTTCTTGAGTTGTAAATGGGGAAGTGCTTGTTCCTGCCTACTGTCTGCCTTCCACCTCACTCTAGTTGCAGATTGAGAAAGGCACAAAAGGGAGTTTGCATCCCAACTATCTCACACTTAGAAATGTAGCTACAAATCTCTCCATTGCTGTCATGCAGTAAGCAAGCATTCTGTTAGCTAATGCTAAGCACTGGCTTCAGGAAACAGTTGTCCCTCATAAACATGCCAATCTGCCACCCCAATCATGCTTTTATTTGTTTCATGAATGATATATGTTTTGGGTTGCTTTTTTTCTTCTTAGAATTGGTACGAATGGAGAAAAACCAAGAGACAGATCATGGCACACGTTGACCTCTTTAACAGATGACAGGCTTTTCCTGTTTGGTGGGCTGAGTTCAGACAATGTGCCCTTAAGTAAGTAGCTTTTCCTCAGAATTACTGAAACTGTGGTGCTAAGGGGGTGCAAGTTATAGCTGAGGTAACCAGTGAACTAGAATGCTAATACTCTAGAATCATAGAATCATAGAGCTGGAAGAGACCACAAGGACCATCCAGTCCAACCCCCTGCCATGCAGGAACTCCCAATCAAAGCATCCCTGACAGATGGCCATCTAGCCTCTGCTTAAAAACCTCTAAGGAAGGAGAATCCACTACGCTCCGAGGGAAGTTTCTCCTAATGTCAAAGTGGAATCTCTTTTCCTGTAGTTTGCATCCATTGTTCCACATTCTAGTCCCTGGAGCAGCAGAAAACAAGCTTGCTCCCTCCTCAATATGACATTTCTTCAAGTATTTAAACAGGGCTATCATATCACCTCTTAACTTTCTCCAGGCTAAACATCCCCAGCTCCCTAAGGCGTTCCTCATAGGGCTGTTTCCAGACCCTTCATCATCTTAGTTGTCCTCCTTTGGATACATTCCAGTTTCTCCACATCCTTTTTGAATTGTGGTGCCCAGAACTGGACACAGTATTCAGGTGGGGCCTGACCAAAGCAGAACAGAGCGGCACTATTACTTTCCTTGATCTAGACACTATACTTCTATTGATGCAGCCTAAAATTGCATTGGCCTTTTAGCTTTTTAGCTCTAGTGTATGAACTAGCATGTTAATGTGAACTAGACATTCTAATAAACTAGGATGATAATATTCTACTGTTCTCCAATGAACAGATGTGAAAATAACAGGCAATAAACCCACTAGTTTTCAGAACTCTTACAGGATCTACTGGTCCTTTCCTCTCTGTTCCAAATATTATGTGGAGCATAATATGGTAGAGATGACCATTTCACCCTATTTTTACCCTCCAAAAAATAATCTACCAGATTTCAGCTTTCAGAGTGAAATTACTGTATCTCATTTAGATCCATTTGCACCTAAATATGAAATTCAGTGACTGAAACCTTAATTTTTCCCCCCCAACAAAACTCCTCCTTTAGTTTTAGGCTCACAACTTCAGGCTTTTAAAAATTACTTTTGGCCAGTTATCCCCTTCCACTGATAGAACAGCTGTGATAAATGGAGCAAGAAGCAGATTATCACCCCTGCAACCTTTTGCATACTCACAAAATCTAGTGTACAAAGCTGGGGAGAAAACATTCCTTTCTGTGACGTTGGATCTTGCCCACTATGTTTAATACCCAGGCTGCAACTTTTTTGTAAACTCATTTAAGTCAGTGGAAAATTCTTCCAGGTAGACAGGCATAGGGTCAGTTGTTAAGCTTTGTAAATCGCATTGTAAATCCCATTTACTAAATTGTGTGTTCCATTGAATCTTACCATTTATTTTTTCAGCTCTCTAAAGCAATGTTTCATATTATTAATCCTTAGAAAAAGAGAATCATCAACATTAACCTTAATTGTTCTGAATTCTGCCTAGTTTCCATCTCAAGCCAAAAGGAGGCAGGCTTTTCCTTATAGTCAGGCTGTAAAGTGCTTTTTCTAACTCTGCCAAAACAGAGCTAAAACAGAGCTTGGAAAATTTACTTTTTCAGCCTATAGCTGAACTCTGAACTCAATATAAATCTTCCAAGCTTTGACCTGAACTTCACTGCTACCCAATGAAGCAGCGTTTTCAGCAGGCAGTAAGGGGAAAGACATAATATGAAGAGATGGAGTGGCACCTACATGAATTGAGCTTGTATTCACTTGCAGTCTATGCAGAGAACAATGCTTTAGGAAAGAGATATTCCAGTCTAAAAAAAAAGTCATTCATTTCAGAAGCTCAGAAAGGCGCGAGTCTTGCTTTCCTCTAGTAATAAAGTGGCCGCCACCACCTTGAGCCATATGATAAAACTTTTTTTTTTTCTAATGGAGAAGGGGTTTCAGTTAATATATGGCCTGAAAACAAGGGGAGGGGGAGCCAAACCCCACTAGCCAAGCACAAGCTGGATAGGGTGATCTTGTGTTTCCTCCTATTCAGTGTCACTTCCTTATGTTCATCATAAAATACGTGTTTATCAATAATTATCAATTATTTTTAACAAAAGAAATAGCATTAATCCAAGGCTCTTTCTTTGTTTACAGGTGATGGCTGGATTTATTCTGTTAAAACCAACAAATGGCAACAACTGACATACTTACCAAACAGTAGACCTAGGTATAAAAAAGCTAGTCAACATTTGCTGAAGTTGAGGAAAGTATAAATCCACCATTATATAAAGGTCAACATCAGAGCATAGGTGTGGATTCACTTGTGGCCTGCCAGATAGAAAGGCAGTTCTGTTCATGCACCAGTTGAGAGTCCTCGATTCCTACCCCTTCCCTTCCACCAGCCACACTCCCCATGCAATATCAAGGGCTGTTACAGAAGGGCCCCTAAACCTTTCCTTCCAAGGTGGATTTTCAGGGTGCTGGGATAGGGTACAGGAGACAGGAAATCCCTCAGTCTGCTCTCAGTTTTTACAATCCAAGCCACTATCTTTTTCTTTTTTGTAAAACATGAAATGCACACATTGTAAAGTTTGTGTTTTAACTTTAGCCTGTATCTCTAATGCAGCCCATTCCAGCCTTTTCTATGCCCCATACTCCTAGGAAATGTTTGATTAATGTTCACACACCCCTACAAAAGTAATATCACATTTGAAGATGAAGAAATCGAATTTATAATTTTTGAACCACAAATTGAACCATGCAATACTGCTGGTGAACAAACTGAACTTTAAAAAAAAGCTTTTAACTTATTGCATAAAATGCAAATCTAATGTGAACAATTAGATTCTAATTTATTCAGAAAAAAGTGTAAATAGTAAAATTAATCCCAATTTTGAACATAAAATTCAATGACTTTGCTCCTGCTTCTCATTCATTATTTTGTCAAAAAATGAAACTTTCTTGCTGACTGCGATCTGCAGGTCTGCCTGTGGATTCAAGTGATTCCTAGATTTTGCCTTAATTGACAGAAGAAAACTGAATCCAAATTGACACAAGTATCTTTGTTGCATCGCTTATAAGTACTTTTTCCACATGCTACCAAAAAGTTACCTGTTACTTTTCTTGTTAAGAAATTTAAAGTACAACATTTGACTGAATTGGATCTGTCAAAAACATAAAGCGAAATATTCATCGTACCATATTTATTTGTAACAGTCTCACTGTTTTCAGCAGAAATTGATTCAGGCATATGTAGTTAGAATGACACTCTTAGAAGCCTGATTTAAATAAATATCTATTTGTGTGAGGGAAATACATCCAGTTATGAGTAGGGAAATCACATCTACATGTATAAGCTTTATATGCCTGTGTGTGTGTGTGTGTATGTGTGTGTGTGTGTGTGCATGTACACACACACATACACACCACACACACACATACACCGTATAATGCCATATAATGCGAAGTGATTCACAAACTTAAGAGTAACAGATAAAACATTTTATCCCTGTCTGAATACAGCAATTGGTTGAATGAGGGGCAGTAAACTTAAAAACCTGGGCGAGTGGTTTCCAGATCTGGGAACTATGGAGTCTACCTGTGGTAGATGATGTTGCAGGTGTTTATCCTGTTGTTTTTAATGCAATAAAATATAATGAGAGAACACAGGATTAAAAGACCACTTAATCATTCAGATAAAGACATGTTTGAAGAAGCCCTGTGCACTGGAGTTAACGTTTAGGTCCTAAGCAAGTGTGGCATCACTGTTGCCCAAAGGTTGGACCGGGGCCCACAGGTGGGCACAGCTTCTTCCCCACATCACATTGCAGCCTCCACATGCACAGAATTCAAATTGAGCCAAAGCAATTACCATCATCCATCCCCCTTTTCTTGTAAAGCACTTTAAAATGTAAACAGTGTGCTACAGAGATCACAAGCAATATGTAGATATTACTACACCTTTCAGATCTACCATTACATAATTGAATATAAATTTAAATTATCAGTAAAACTAAGATTACACCCACACCCATTTTTGCTCACCCATCTTTGTTTCAAGTACAGTGGGTCCTTTGTATTTAGTGGGGTTTGGTTCCAGGATCCCCCATGGATACCAAAATCCATGGATGCTCAACTCAGTGGTGTGGTGAAATGGGGCTCCTTATACAAAATGACAAAATGTATATAAAATGCCATTTGGAATGCATATATTTTTGGAATATATTCAAACCGTAGCTGCTTGAATCCGTGGTAAAGAATCTGTGGATATGGAAGGACAACTGTAATGCAAAAACTAGTGGGAGTGTGAAGTTGTGCACACATCCTTCTAAATGTGGGTGGGCAGATCTTGCTGGGCTGTTACATTCAGCATTCCTCACCTTTCCTATCCTAAGTGGGCATGAGCTGATTAGAGTCTCAGTCCAGAACATCTAGAAATCTGCATTTGCCCACTTCTCTAAAGTAACCAGTTCTTCAGTGTGTGTCCTTTGCTTGCTATGTGTTTTGGAAAGGGATCAATAACTGGTGTGGAAGGGCTAGCACAGTGGTTACCCAAACTTGAGGAGTCTTCAGCCAGCTTGGCCAACAGTCAGGAAGTCCTCCAGATATTTTTTGACCAGAAGCCCCTGTCAGCAGTCAGGGATTCTGGGAGATGAAGTCCAAAATATCTGGAAGACACTTTCACCACTCTCCCCAAGGAGTCCTATGATAAAACTAGTTGCTAACTCCAGGGATATCCCAGTGTTACCTTTTTAATAAAGTATTGTATTTACTTGTGATTTTTATGTATTTGGCTCAGTCTTAGAGAATTTGGATATAAAAGGACCTTGAAGTTACAGGACTTGAGGCTATGGTTCCCAAAACATACAGTACTTCCTTTGAAAAAAATGTTACTAAAATTACTGGATGCTAACAGTGATGAAATTGCAGACATTGAGATACTAGTGAAATTGATGGCAAGCTGATTCCACATCCTTGCACATCTTTGCCTTTTGTAATTGGAACTGTCCCTCTACATCTCAGTGCAGACAAAATGTTTCCAATTTCTTGTTCGTGGTTATTAAAGGAACCTTTCAGGCATATATCCTCCTTCTCTCTGCTTCCTATTACAAACATTTCCTTCTTTACTTCTTGGAAATTATTTATTTGATCCTGCCATTTCAAAAAAGGCATCCACAGTGCTTTTCCGCGGACCATAATGTGTTGGTGTTAGTGCTGATCATGGTTAGCTCACATCAAAGCATGCCAATTTATTTTTAGCCAAGGTTATAATTTTTGCTTTTGGAATAGTACAGACACAATGCTGTATGATAATTGGGTGGGAAAAGAGGAAAGGAAATTAATGTGCAGTGGGAGAGGAAAGTGAAGAGGAAGAAGTGTAGAGTCTGTAATACATCCCCCAGTTTCCTAAGCATAGTTTGCTGGCTAGGAACATTATGTCTGCACTGTGCTTGTTTGATGTATGAGGTGAACCAGATGATGACCATAGTATCCTTACTGACGCTATATCAATTGTGGAACACTCCTTCCAGAGAGGTTTGCATCATGCCTTCCTTATTGTCCTTTTGTTACTAGGCTAAGACCTTTTTATTTTCCTGGGGGGTTTTCTCCCTCGATTTTCCCCCCTCTATACTCATACCTTCATATAGCTATTCTGCTAGCTTTCATTCTCTGAGTTGGTGAGAGGAGGAATCCACACATCCTGGGTTTCTCCCATCACGGCCCAGAGATAGGCGGGAAGTACCTCGAAGCTTGCAATATCTAATGTAAAAACTGAATATAATGTGAATTGTATCAGGTACTATCAGATAACACTTGAATTGTACTGTATCAGGAACTATTATTCTAGGTGGAGGGTTTGTTTTTTAAAAAGACTATTGTTCATTTAGCTGATTAATGATGCAAATAACATGCTTTATTAGAATGTCTAGGTGCTAAGTTAGAGCAGCTGTGAGAGGACATAACTCAGTCTGTAGGAAAAGAGCCTCAGGTTTCAAGCTAGGAGTCAAGGCACAGAACAGAGTCCAGGCAGGAAAGGCTTCCCAGTGTCCTGCGATGATCCAGCCCAGGCCAGAGTTTTCCTATTGCAGATAAGACAGAGGCAGACCTATCAACAGGTATGAGGAAGAGAACAGGTGGGATAGAGTTTAGTGTAAGGAGTACAGTGCATAATTTCTGAAATGAATGAAGTAAAAAGTGCTTTCTAGCATATCTTGTGCATATTTCTGCGGTAATTAAGTAAAAGTGAACAAATTCTGCACTGGGTTAATTTTTAAAAATTGGCTCAATGCAGTGAAGCGCTAAAATAAATTTTTGGTAGAAATGTGTTGAATTGTATGCCTTTGTGTATGCATGTCCGTTTTGGTTTGCACTGGTGTTTACAGAAAGACTTCTTTTGTAGAGTGCGATTTTTGGAAATGATTAACATTCAGAGAAAAAGTTCCACTCTTAGAAGAGACAAGAGAGGGATGGGAAAACACAGCAACCTGTTTATTATGGGATTGAGTCCAGAAGGATGATTGTAAAAAAATATCCCCATGCAGATGTATTTTGGAAAGCTAGTATTTGTCAAAATTACTTTGGGATTGAGTCCAGAAGGGTGATTATAAAAGAAACATCCCCATGCAGATGTATTTTGGAAAGCTGGTATCTGATCAAGATTACTTTTTCTACATTTCCCCCAGAAGTCTCTGGGGTAATATTACTTAAGCAAATTCCACCTTTGTGGAATTACAACATTTCTTCACGTCAGTTTAGAACACCATATCATATCCCTGCATTGCAGCTGGGTATGGTCTCATTGTGTAGCCGAGAGGGAGTAACACAGGCTATAAAGTCCACAAGACTTAGTTCCTACAGTGAGCCTAAGCAGTCCATAAAGATGAGGAAAAAAAGGAAAGGGCATCATTCTTGACCAAAGGCATTTTACTAGCTCTTAGTAACTTTACTACAGAAGCTGCAAAGGTTCCAAGAAGCAACACCTGGTTTTTGCATGAATCTGTAAGAAATAAATTCTTCAGGTGATTTGGTTTTTAATGGTTGCCATGCTCACCCTGAAGGTCTGAAGCCTCTTGCCATTTTGATATCTACCAATCATTTCAGGACAATATTGGATGACTGCTAGATCATGAATGTGGACCACGAGTACTGAAGGGGGGGGGTGTTTTTAGATCAAATGCTTACTAGTCATAACGCATTTTAAATTGTGCTGTTCTCAAGGAAGAACAGTTATCCCAAATGTGTCTCACTGAACCGGAGCATTGAACATGCATTCTAAATGTCTTAATACTTGAGTCTGGATGTAAAAAAACAAGTCCACCCATAGTAAATATAAATGGCTAGTAAGCCTTTGGGCAACGTGAAGGCACATATAAACAAGATTCTTAAGTCATGATTAATGAGTCAAAATATTTTAAAATCTATTTGAGTGGACTAGTTAGTTAATTCATGTTATTAAAGACCACTCCTTTCCAATAAATGTGTTCATCATGCACTGGAAATTAAGAAGGAACCTTACAACATAGGTGTGATGAATGCACTTTTGTGCTTAAAACTAAAGCAATACTGAATAATCAGATTCAATAGTAATAACTATTGAGAATTTTTAAAAATTGAACTATCCGAGAATTCCTTCTAAGGATAATATTTTTTTAGGTTGTGGCACACAGCCTGCCTTGGTAAAGAAGATGAAGTGATGGTATTTGGAGGAAGTAAAGATGACTTGCATTTCCTAGACACAGTAAGTTCATATAACATTGGTTAAATGGCATCACTGCTCCTGACAAAGCCTTCTGTTGAAATTTAAAACGATGTGTTTTTTTTTTGGCAGGATTTTAATTTACTGTAAATAAAATTTAATTTAAATAGGCAAAATTAGATCATTTGAACTCACTTTTGATTGTTCACAATATCCATCAACACAGGCTGCAGCTACTCTGCACTTCAACAGCACTTTAACTGCCATGGTTCAGTACTATGGAATTCTGGGGTTTGTTGTTTTGTGAGTCATTTAGCCTTCTCTGTCAGAGCTCTGGTGCCACAGCAAACTACAAATCTCAGGACTCTATATGATGAAACCATGACAGTTTAAGCAGTGTGAAACTGCATACATTTTGCAGTGTGGCAGCAGCCATAATGAGCCACAGAAATAGAATCTATGATAAACAGACTAACTTCTAAGCTTATAGTTCACATGCATCATTACTCAAGGCTACAGCAATAGATATAGCTGTCATACAGTATGAAGTTAATAAAAAGCACATCTAGTCAAATGTTTTAGTTGCTCTTGGGGGGTGTCTTTATCCTGTCGTTGCTACATGATTAGCATTACTGGTTTTTCTTTTAATTTTTATTGGCATGGTTTTTTATCATTAGGCTCCCTATATTGGCTTTATATGTGCTTTGAGAAGATTTGTAGGCAAGCAGCCTTTCCATATTTGAAATAAATATTTAAATAAATATTTTTTTGTTTTGTTTTGTTTTGTTCTTGCTTAGGGACACTGCAGTGATTTACTGATTTTTCAGACACAGCCATACTCACTTCTCAGGTAAGCTGAAGACGTCATTACTGTTGATAAGCACTTCTTCTCCAAAACAAAATAAGTAGCTGTCCTGACCTGGAAGCTCCAGTGTGTGTGTGTGTGCACATGCGCTGGGGCATCTGAGGGACTGTGAGCTGTATGCATGCTAGACAAACCACCAAAAACATCTAAGCAAGTAGACTTAAGTCTATGAAAGCTGATGCTGCTACTTCTTTCTTTCAGTTAGTCTCAAAGGTGCTACAAGTTCTCTCTACATACTGATTCTACAGACTAACTAGGGAGAGGTGGGATACAAATAAAATTATTATTATTATCTTTAAATTCTACAAACCACTTAGAATCTAAGTCTTAGATGGTGTGACTTCAAAGTGTGCAAGTCACTTCACATAATGTAATGCAGTAAACTGAGGAATATAGTTGCTGTTGTTGTTGTGTGTCTTCACATCCTTTTTGACTTACAGCAACCGTAAGGCAAACCTATGACTTCGTTTTCTTGGTAGAATTTGATCAGAGCAGGTTTGTCCTTGCCTTCCTTGAGGCTGAGAGAGTGGGACATGTCCAAGATCATGCAGTAGGGTTCTATAGCTGAGTAGGAATTTGAATCTTGGGCTGCATCCACACTAGAGGAGAGCTCCGCTCTGGACCCCACAACATACTCCAACTCCCAGGATCCCATAGCCTTGAGCCAAGACACTTAAACTGGTTACAAACTGGGTTATTCCTCTAGTGTGGATGCAGCCTTGGTCTCCCAGTGTTCTAATCCAACACTCAAACCACTACAGCACACAGGCTCTTGAGAAATATATATATAACTTAATAAGACTTGGAAAAGCCCTATAAGTTATGCCAACATTATAAATACTGTTATTGCAGATAAGGGCCTGTATCTGAGGAAAAAGCTGTATTCAGACGTCACACAAAACCTATGTCTTTATATCTGAACCAATATCAGCTCACAATCCATGATTTATAAGGGGCTGTTACACCACGTTTTGAAGCTGTTTTGTAAGCCACAGTTTGTGCTGTCATTTTTCATTACCTCCGAATTCACAAATCAATCACAGGACTCTTTCATACAATTGGAAGTATAATTTAAGGTCAATTCGAATGCAATCATGGGTTTTACGTTATTGCGAATTAACTCTTTGCATGCAAATTCGGGCAAGAGGGAAGCCAATTCGAATGCAATCATGGGTTTTACGTTATTGCGAATTAAAGCTTGCATTAAATTAATGCAAATTCGGGCAGGAGGGGGTTATTTTCGGGTAATGGGAAGTAATTCCGAACGGAGCAGGGGTTCATGTAAATTCGCTAAACAAGCGAATTTACATGAATCCGCATTGTCTCCATTCGGAGTTGGGAGAAATTCCTCCCCGTTTGAAAGAGTCCACACAACACAGTTTTTACTTTTACTCCATTTCAGGATGCTACTGTAAGATGGAGAAGGGAGTGACTTTAGGAAGCTGAAAAGAATCAGATTTTTTAATAAAAACAAACAATAAACTGTGGTTTACTGATGGAAGTTAAAACTACGATGTAGATTCCTCACTTGATTAGCACAAGCTATGGTTTGGTGTGTTGTTTCAGCTGAGCCACAGTAACATGCCCAAACTGATAAACAGACTGGGGTAAGAAAAATCTATGAATATTGCTAGGAGGAAGGCATATCAACATTTTTACATTATTAAAGCAGTTTATTTCTATGCATTTTTACTTTCAGGTTGCAAAGTTTTGTCATTCTGGCATTTTTTCTTTCAGACTAAGCCTTGACTGCATTGGTAAAAATGCTGTTCTCTTGGAAAGCCAAATATCCTACTTACCATCTAGACTTCTGGAGGAAGCACTGGATAAAATTACTTTTTGGTCTGCTGTTAACTATCGCCAAAGAAAACAAAGCCAAAGCTCAGGAGGAGATTAATGTTGCCTAGGAACAGTTCTACATGGATGTACATACACAATACAGACTATTCTTGGAAGTTATTTAAAACTGTTCAATGGGCTGAACACCTAACATTTCAAACTGTGCTTTGCTTTGTTGTTGTGTAACAAAGTAGTTCCTGGTCTTGCTGATGATGTAGCAGTTCCATTTGGGAACTCTGAAGGCGCATAACAACTTTCTGAATTTTACCGAACCAGTTCAAAGAAGCCAGTTGATCAGATTGTTATTAAAGTTAAATATATTAATGAGACTGAATCATTTTATTTAGCTATATTTCTGTGTACTGCTACAGTTTTGCCACTGTTTGAAATGGGGAATTGATTGAACAGAATCACAGACAAAAAGTCATTTGTGTTGAAGTGTACAGGAAAATGAGTTGAAATGGGTGTTGATCATGTCATGATGTGGATGGTTACTTGATGGTGAGAATGCTGTGGATGTCATTCATCTGGATTTCAGCACAGCATTTGATAAGGTCCCCCAAAATATTTTGATTAGTAAATTGGTTAAATGTGGAATCAATAGGAAAACCATCAGATGGATCCATAATTGCTTGGAAATCCGAGCTTGGAAGGAGTTTTTGAGTAGAGTACCTCGGGCTTCTGCCTTGGAGCCATTAGTCTTCAACATTTTAATCAACGACTTAGATGACTGGATGGAGGAAATCCTTATCAGATTTGCAGATGACATAAAACTGGGAGGAGTGGCTAATACATTGGAAGAGAGGAACAGAATTCAAAAGGACCTTGATAAACTAGGAAACTGGGCAGTAATTAATAAAATTAAATTCAACAGAAACAAGTGCAAAATTCTACATTTAGGCTACAAAACCCAAATGCACAGGTGAAGGATGGGGGATACGTGGCTCAGGAGTACTACATGTGAAAATACCCTTGGGATTATTGTTGAACATGAGCCAGCAGTGTGATGCTGCAGCAAAGAAGGTGAATGCTGTGTTAGCTTGCATTGATAGTAGCATAATTTCCAAGTCAATGGATGCAAGTCCCCCTATATTCTCTACTGGTCAGGTCCCATCTGCGCTCATCAAGCCTCATGTTAAGAATATAGACCACGATATAGACAGTGAACTGTTCCCAGTGTCTTTTTATTTCTACTTAGTCTTGTAGCGTGTTCCCCTGCTGGTCATACAGCATCCCCACTCTTGGTTTAGATTTTGATTTCTCAGATTTTGTGGAAGAAGTCTTCTTGATATTTCTGTCATCCTTCTGAAGTGATTATTATAGAAGTTCTCTGTCCTTGCACACAAGTCACTTAAGTTGCATTCAGGGTTCTGATCCCATTGCTGTCCCTTTTCACTATTGCTTCTCGTTTATCCTTAACTGTTTGAAGAATTTCTTTCAAAGACGCCATTTCAAAGGAGACTTTCTTTTTTTGCTGATGTGATAGATCCCTTCTCCCGGCTGGCCCTGTAGTTCCAAGCCCTTGGGCTTCTATCACTCACCTTACCCGCTTTCTCCTCAAGATCCTTCCCTGGACCAGGTACCTGGGTCTCAAGGGAATCCCTGCATGGAGCAATAGATGTGTTCGGTGGATTCACTGTGGTAAGCATGAGGACCACTGTTGCTGTTGTGTGCCTTCAAATCGTTTGCGATTTATGGTGACCCTAAGGCAAATGTATCATGGGATTGTCTTAGCAAGATTTGCTCAGAAGGGGTTTTGCTAGTGCCTCCCTCTGAGGCTGAGATAATGTGACTTGCCTAAAATCACCCAGTCAGTTTCCATGGCCAAGCCAGGATTCAAATATTGCAATAGCAAGTACATTTCTATACCGTTTATTAGTCCACTTAAGCACTCCCTAAGCTGTTTACAAAGTGCAAGCTAATAGCTCCCAACAAGCTGGGAACTAATTTTAGCAACCTACGGAAGGACGCAACCCTGAGTCCTGCCCGGTATTGAACTCACAACCTTGTGGTTTTGTGAGTGAGTGACTGCAGTACAAGCATTGAAGCACTGCACCACCCTGTCTCCAGGGTCATATTCCAGGGCTCAAACCACTAGGCCACTTCATGGCTAGACTTTCTATCAAAACTCAACAGGAACAGTCAGGCACAAATGAAATAACAATTATAATAATAGTTATTATTTTATATTCTTTCTTACCTCTGCCCAAGGCTCAAGGAAGGGTACAGCATGTGGAAATACAAAACCCAATCAAAAAGACATCAATCCACAATTAAAATACAATACAATGAAATCATTAAAATACTCTTGTCATCATTATTCATTTTTACAATAAACTCTGTGGGGATGTACTTCAGGCTGTATTTTGGCATGATGGTTGGTTTAGTGGTTTTTTAACTTGACTGGACTTTTTTTATGTAGTGATTTTGTAGCACCTTTGAGAGTAACGGAAAGAGAGAAGTTGGCAACATGAGCTTTCCTAGACTTCAGTCTACTTCCTCAGATGCATTTGTAGATGTAAGTAGACTGAAGTCTAGGAAAGCTCAAGTTGCCAATTTCTTTCTTTCCATTAGTCTCCACGGTGCTATGAGATCTCTCTGCAGGCTGATTCCTCCTTTCAGTCAGCCTCAAGGGTAACTTGAGATCCCTTTATGTATCCATGGATTTTTTATTGATGGATTCATTTATTGAGCATCCCTGCATTTTGTTCCCAAGGGGGGACCCTGGGACCAAGCCCCAGAGGATACAAAGGGCCCACTGCACTTCTGTTGTTGTTTGGTTGTGTGCCTATCATCAGTGGCAACACTAGTCTACTTCCTCAGATGCATTTGGTACACCCTTACACCTACTGCACACCCCTCATACACTACTCATATCACACCCACACCCCACAATAACACCCACTACACACCCCACGTACATACACACAGCACACACACCCACTAAACACAGCACACCCACCTACACACGCACCCTACCATACACATACAACACAGTACACACTCCAAATACACATACTACACACAGAACACCCCTGCTCACACCCCACACCCACAATGCAGCTTGTACACTACACACAGCACAGAAGACACCCCACAATCGCACACCCACACCACATGCACTACACACAGCACACCACCCCCACAATGGTAAACACACCACATGCACTAAACAGAGCACACACCCCTACACACACACCCTATATCCACCACACCCCACACCCCCACAATCACACCCCCACAACACATACACATACACACTACACACAGCACATACCCCTCCATACACCCCCCCCACACTCACACCCCACACCCCACACCCACTAGACACACACTGTGCACTACACACAGCACACACCCCACAATCACACACACTACACACAGAAACACCCACAACGTGCACTACATGCCACACAGTCACCCCCACCATCACACACACACAACACACACACACACACAGCCCCAACCCACTCTTCCAGTTCAGAGGGGCGGGCTATAAATAATTAAATAATAATAATAATAATAATAATAATAATAATATATAATATATAACAATTATTATATTAATTATTATAATATATAATTAATATAATATATAATAATTATATTATTATTAAAATATATAATTAATATAATATATAATAATTTTATTATTATTATTATTATTATTATTATTAAATTATTGTTGTTGTTGTTGTTGTTGTTGTTGTTGTTGTTATTATTCCCACCCTCCTACTACTTCCTTCCTCCTTCTGTTGTTGTTGCTGTTACAGAAAGAGCAGGCGGCGCAATAGGCCTCCGCTCCTGCAGGGGGCGAGCGAGAGAGAGAGCGCTCTCCATCCGGGGCCTTTATCCTTTCGCTCTGCGAGGGAGGCGGGCCGGATATCCGTCCGCCCGGGGCGGATGTTGACGGTTGGGGAGGCCCCGCCGGCGACCGAGGCCAGTCTTTTGGGGAAGAGGAGGATCCCCCCTTCATTCCCTCGTTAAGGCCCTCCTCGTTCGTGTCTGGCGAGGGAGAAGGACCCCCGGAAGCCACGCTTTGGACTGCGCAAGGGATTCTGGGATTTGTAGTTCTGAGAGGCCTCCTTCTGTGGCACGCCTTTCTGGATTGTGGTGAGCCTGAGGGCAGGGAAATGGGGGACTGGGAACAATAACTTTCAATAATTAATTAATTAATAATAATAATAATATAAATAAGTAATGTTTTAAAGTAATAATAAAATAATAATAAATAAATAATTATTATTAATAATGAAATAAGTAAAGAATGAATAATAATAATAATAATAATAATAATTTTAAGGTGCTCTGAGAGTCTTTAGGGCTGGAGAGCTGGGTATAAATACCACAAATAGATAAATAATATAATATAGTAATATATTAATATAATAATATATCAATAATAAATACTACAGATCCCACAGGATGGCGTTGTGTGCCTTCGAGTCAATTCCGACTAAAGGTTCCTTTGGCAAAGATTTCCTCAGAGGATGAGGTTTGCTGTTGACTCCCCCCTTGAGGAGGCTGAGAGAGTGTGACTTGCTCAAGGTCACCCGGTGGGTTTCGTGGCTGAGCCAGGAGTCGAACCTGGCCCTCCGGAGTCATATCCCGACGCTCAAACCGCTGTCCACGCTGTCTGCCGGGTGCCACGGCCCACAACCGTCATGGCCCAAGCCACACGGACCACTGTGAGAGTAACCTGGAAACATACAGTATCTGGATCAATTATCTGCCACGAAATGGACCGGAAATGTCGGATAATCTGGAGGGAGAGTCCATGGCTCTTTTCATACTAGAGAAATAAACCCGGTTTAAGTGCCATGGCTCAATGCTGTCAAATTCTGGGAATTGTAGTTTGTTGTGGGGCCCACAACAAACTACATTTTTAGGCTGCATCAATAGAAGTATAGTGTCTAGATCAAGGGAAGTAATAGTGCCACTCTATTCTGCTTTGGTCAGGCCCCACCTGGAATACTGTGTCCAGTTCTGGGCACCACAATTCAAAAAGGATGTGGAGAAACTGGAGCGGGTCAAAAGGAGGGCAACTAAGATGGTGAAGGGTCTGGAAACCATGAATCCCTATGAGGAATGCCTTAGGGAACTGGAAATGTTTAGCCTGGAGAAGAGAAGGTTAAGAGGTGATATGATCGCCCTGTTTAAAATACTTGAAGGGATGTCACATTGAGGAGGGAGCAAGCTTGTTTTCTGCTGCTCCAGAGAATAGGACGCGGAACAATGGATATAAATTGCAGGAAAAGAGATTCCACCTCAACATTAGGAGGAACTTCCTGACAGTAAGGGCTGTTCGACAGTGGAACACACTCCCTCGGAGTGTAGTGGAGTCTCCGTCCTTGGAGGTCTTTAAGCAGAGGCTGGATGGCCATCTGTCAGGGATGCTTTGACTTGGAGTTCCTGCATGGCAGGGGGTTGGACTGGATGGCCCTTGTGGTCTCTTCCAACTCTGTGATTCTATGATTCAAATCCTAGTGCTAGATCCCTGTGCCTGTATTCCTATTTAAATCAGCTATTTGAGACAGAGCCATGAGTATGGGAATCTTACTGACTTCTTTGGGGAAGAGCTGCAGCTCTATTGCAGAGGCCCTGCTTTGTCAACAGAAGGTCCCAGATTCAGTCCCCAGCATCTTCAGGGAGGGCAGACGCACATTTGGAAACCTTGGGGAGACCATGTTGGTGGCAATGCCAAGCCAGAAGAAGTAATATAACAACAAGGAAAGGGAGGAGGCAGGGAGGCAATCGGAGTCTTCCTTTCCACCTTCAAGGCTGACCTGTTTTAGCATGAGTTTGGGGAACTGCAACCCTCTTCCACAGGTGCATTGATGGAGTCTTAATATTCAAGCCCCAAGTATGTCCAGTATGCAGACTTACCCAGTTACAAGGATTAGGTCATGGTTAAATGGGGTATAGAAAAACGCAGTTGCTCATTATGTCAGGCAATTTTCTATAGCTTTGTGCTTAGACCAGGTGTTCCTGTTGGCATACCACAGTGGTAAAAATAAATAATAGGTTGCCAAATGGTGATACATTTATTGCTCTGTGCCCATTCTCAGTAGCTGGGCTAGTTGACTATAGTGTCTTACCTTCTTGCAGATTTTTTAAAAAGTACTGTTTACTGAGGTGTAGCATATTGAGTGTCTTATATAATAATATTTATTTATTTTCCCGACTAGGTTTGTATATGCTTTGTATTAGATATTCTTGGGTTTTGCCTTCCTTAAAGGGGGTCTTGGCATTCATCCAGTGGTTGAGAAAGCCAGAATATTGACTCTAACCAAATGAGGTTTTCGAAAATGAAAATTGCTGGACAAGCTGGAATGTGTCCATAGGAAGATGTCCAAGACGGTAAAAGGGTGGGAAGCCTAGCCCTATGCAGAATAGCTTAGGGAGCTGGGATGTTTTGCTTAGAGAAGAGAAGACTGAGATGTGACATGATATTGTCATCTTTAAATACCTGAAGAGATGTCATGAAGAAAATGGAGTGAGATTGTTTTTTGCTACTTCAGAGACTAGGCCATGAACCTATGGATTAGAATGGCAAGAAAAGGAATTCTGCCAAAACATTAGGAAGGACTTCCTGACAGCTGTTCAACCGTGAAAGAGACTGCCTTGGAGGGTGCTGCTGGTGGTTGTGTGCGTTCAAGTCATTCCCAGTTTATAGTGACCCTAAGGTGAGAGTATCATTGGCTTTTATTGGCAAGAATTGTTCAAAGTGGGTTTTTTCATCTCTCTTCCTTTGAGGTTGAGACTTGCCCAAGGTCACCTGGTGTGTTTTTATGGCTGAGAGGGGATTTGAACCCTGGTCACCAGAGTTGTGGTGTGACATTCAAACCACTACACTGTACTGACTCTGTGTGGATGGTCAACTCGTAATTTTTTGAAGGTCTTTAAATAAAGCCTGGATGGCTATTTCTCAGCACAACTTTAATTGTGTATTCCTGCATGGCAGGGGGATGAACTAGATGGCCCTTGGGGTCCCTTTTAAATCTCTTGATACTGTACGTATGCAAGATACCAGGGTGGCTTGCTGTATTGGATTACTTTGGAACATCACATATGCTGCAGCCACTTAGCTGTGGTCCTTTGGGTTTGTTTGATTTTTTTTTTCTACAGGTGGCAATGAATCTTCTTGAAAGCACCAAACTTCCAAGATTTTATGCTGAGAATCCGTGGGCCATGGTCAATATCCTCTTGCTCAGAAAGCCATGGAAGGCTTGAGTTATTTCTTGTGACTGGAGAAGATAACTAGAAGCCAGGAGTTCTCTTGACGCTGCCTGCTCCTCCTCTTCTCCTGTCCCAAGGCTCCGGGGCAGGCTTTTCTCTGAGTGCCATTAAAGGAGATTCCTGAGACACTGAGCTTAGAGGTGGGTGAGGCTACTGGGACGCCTGGCGTCTTGTTTTCTCTGCTCTGGCAGCTGTCAGGATAAAGAATTCCCTTTGTGCTCAAAAACAAGGGCTCATTTGCAGCAACGGATGTGTGTCCCTCTTGCAATTTGCTGGGTAATAGATAAGTCAATCCTCTTAGACTAAGATGGGTATCTCTATTTTGCACTTTTGGGGCTCATTAGTGCTCCATTCCCCCATACCTTGGCTCTCCGGGGGGGGGGGGGGTATATGAGAAAACAAATGTCAGATATTGCTGATCAAACCACTTTAATTATCACAGGTATTTTTCATATTTTCATTGTCACTGTGTATTTTAAAGGAGCTTTGACTATGTGAAAATGTTTACATCTCTATAATGTATCTCAGTGTCTAACATTTTAAAAAATTGATTCATTTAATGTTGCACAGCTGCTGTGAAGAGACCCTGTCTCTTTGCTCTCCCCCCCCCCCAAAAGAAAACAATAATTCCAAAATTATGGTGGGTGGATAATGCCTTAATTAAGTCACAGAAGGCTTCTGAGCTGTGGTGAGACTTTCCCAGAAAACTGACAAGGTATATACGGTGAAACTATGAACAGCTGTTAGGGATTTTTTCTGATGTGTTTTGACTTAGGTTAGCATTGAAACATAAAATGATAGAGTGGAAAGGGATCACAAAGGCCTTCTAATCCAACCCTCTGCCATACATGTACTGTTGTGTCACCAGTACTGACTGAAAATTCAATTGCCAGTCCAGGGCTTGTCTGTGTGCTAAAAAAATCGTACACACCTTGTAGTTGCTGTGATCCAGCCATACAACATTCTTGAATATTTGCAGTGAAGTTGTGAGGAATATGCTTCTTGTGGGTTTAATGTGATTTTTTAAAACTCACCTTTTACCCCGAACTTTTCAGGAAAATCTGGATTTTCCTCTTTTTATGACCTGTGCTCAGTGTGGAGCTGAGGAATGGAGCTTTGGGTGGATGGGACGGGTTGGTGGGAGAACTGGACCAAGCCAGTATTGTGAATATCCCCACAAGGAAATGGTACTTACTTGATTTGAATTTAGGTTTCCTGCTTCGTGCAGTGTTTTTTAGTTGATACAAAAGTGTGCTCATCAATTTACGCAGGCACTTGCATACCAGTAACATCTACCTCCGCTTGCTAGGATGACCGAATCCATTGCAACTCATTTGAAAAAAGACAGAGGAATCTATCGAAGTAGGAAGGAAACACTTGACCTCATTTCCATTTGTGGGGAAGCAAAGATTCAGAAATAATTTCATGAATTGTACCAGAACATAGATGTTCTTGAAAACATTGCTCTTCAGATGAGGGACGAGGAAAAGGCACCATGAGAGGACAGTGGAGGAATGCCAGACCAAAAGCAAGAGGCTCTGACATAAGTACCAGCAAGTGAGAGATCACCATTTTCAGAGTGGAAGAGGTTCAGCCACCATGCCCTTTTTTTCACAAGTAGGACAACATTCTTCGAAAGATGCTACCATTCAGCTCATGTTCGTTGCCTGCAGCACCACAATTCAACAGGTTCCTATCAGCCAGGTCCTCACCATCCAAGTTTTTGCTCACGCCCTGGAAGAGGGCTCTGAGGAACAGTTCCTGAGCACTCAAGGCAGCATGGATAGGAGAGAGCTGCATGGGGTCCCTCAGGTTGATTGCGTGTTCAATGCCATTTTGTGGGAATAATTGACAATGGACCTTTCTTTAGTGATGACAATGCCTTTGTAATTTATGGGTGATCAAGAGCTATCTGACTCTCAGGACCTTCTTGACAAAATTGTTGTAACCTTGTTTCCTGTGGAGTCTCCTGAGACAGAATGACACCACGGGAAGGGGGGCTCCTCTGCTTCATCCAGAGGAATCCACATCCCTGTAAAATCTCCAATGGATGGAAATGGTTCACCAGCCAGTGATAAGAGCCATAGTGAGCAGGCAGCAGTTGACTCCAGGTGTGAGTTGGTGTGGAGTTCCGCATCAGATGAGAAAGATGATTCCCCCTTTTGTGAGTGGCAACAAGGGCATGTATTCGTATGTGCAAAATATTCGCGTTATAGCATAGCATTTACATTTCTATACTGGTTAATAGTGTACTAAGTACTCTCTAAGCAGTTTACAATCTGTAAGCCAATTGCCTCCAACAAGCTGGATACTCATATTACTGATTTACGGAAGGATGGAAGACTGAGTCAACCTTGGAGCCCTGAGATCCAACTCACAATGTTGTGGCTGCAGTATCGGCATTTAACCACTGTGTTACCAGGGATCCTTACTCTACTCCATAGTATTTATTTTTGGTTTTATCAATATAATATGACAAAAAGGTGTACTTAAACCTCATTTCTTATCTTAACTCCAAAGTTTAAAAAAGCATTACATGGGTGGTGCATGTTTTTGTTGTGGGTTGCCCATGAACATAAAATCCCCAAAAGTCTAATCCCTCCATCTGAAATCCTTCCTTTCTCCTTCTTACCCCATAGCCATTCCCCAGAATGGTTTCTGAAAAAGGTGCTTTTGAGTCTGCCCATGCTTGGTGTTGCATACACTAAGATGGACAACGAAAAAACCATGTTACCTCCAGTGGTCTTCCTGGCCAAACATAGGAAAAGGAGAGAGTGTGAGATGGAGGGGGACCTACTTGATCATTTGATAGCCCATTCCATGGTGCAGATGAAAGAGCTGCCTGCACATTTAAATAAGGAAAGAAAAGAGTACCTGGACTACAGATGCAAGAAGAATGAGAGACAGAGGTTGGAGGATGAAAAGCCAGCAGGGATTGGGAATGCTTTACCAGTTTATTGAGGTGTAGACTGCCCTGCATACCACCAAGTGTTGCAGGCCAGTGGCAGCAGGGTGAAGGGACATACCCAACAACAGAGGACTTTGCCATCGTCCCAGTTACAGGGCTCAGATGTGGAACTGATCACCCAGGACAATAAAACAATAAAAACCAGGGTATGAGAGAAGTGGTGTGTACCTCTGCCTCCATTCCAGCTGCACATAAGGGGAAGACAACAAGCTCTAGCAGTTATCCCGTCCTGTACTCACCATGACATACAGTGGTCCTGATGGATTGTTTAGAGATCTCGGTGTTTATGTTTAACTCAATTGTGCCTGTTTGTATTTGCAGATGTTGCCCCTTAAGATCTGCTTTTGGTGTTTCAGAGTTTTTTGTTGTTGTTTTTTAATTCTATAGTTAACATTTGCTGTTTATCCAACTCTGGTGCCTGTCCAGCAAAACTTGCTGGAAGCTTTCTAGGAGTAATAAAAGAAATCCCACAAGCAGATGTCCTATAATGTATTTATAAGTTTATTTTAACTATAAAAATGTTAATGGGGGAAATAGGAGAAAATAGGGATAAATAACTAGAACACACAACCCAAACTAGGGGTCAGATTGTGCAAATTAAAAGTCTGCAAGTGCATCCCACACAGCCTCCTCTTATTTTTACAGTTCCTCCTCATTCATCAGCGGACCCCTCAAATTTTCCAGTATGTACCGTTGCACCTGATGAGGATTACCGTCAAACACTTTTTCCCTAGTCTTACATATATTGGGCAGGATCATGCATGCAGAAATTACTGGGGGGACATTTGTTTCAGGCATCTTTGGCATGATTTCAAGTGACCAAATGCTCTTTCAGCCACATTCCTTGCTTGCTTCAGCCATCTCCTTCTCTCTAAGGTTTTCCTGGTGTGGCTTCATTAGCCACTTTTGAATTGGGTACGCAATGTCTGAGCATAGTGTTGGCCCAACCTGCTGTCCCCCCACAGTAATAGTAGGATTTCTCAGCACAAACCCCCACCTCCTTAGTTTCATAAATTGCTGACTTCCTTATGGTGTGTGAATTATGATTCCAGCCACTCCACCTGATCTCCAGGTCCATGAAGCAGCCCGTGGGATCAGCAGTCCCCTGTAGCAGAATGGAATCTGTGTGCTTCCTGTTGATGAGCTTTCTACTTTGTCTTACTGGCAAAAAAATCTGGTAATAGCACCCAAACTGCACCCACCACTTGTGGAAATCCCAGTTAGGGGAACCCAGTCATTATCTGTGGAAAGCACAGGGGGAATGGGGAGAATAACAAAGCTCACCTAAGATTATGGGAAAATACATGCACATACAGAGCTATTGCAGGTGGGGACAACTGATGCTATTATCAGGACATGAGAACAACATAATATTGGAATAGCAATGACAATTGTTGCATATGTCATTGATTGAAATAAAGAACCTAATAGGAAAGGTTGTGCTACAATATCCACCTCCCAAGTATTTCCCAGGAAAATGGTACAAGGCAGAAGAATCAATTCCATCACCAGAATGACTTCAGTGAAATGTCTGCCACATAGAACAACCAACACCAGAACTGTTGTGCTGCCAGGCAATAAGAACACCAGTTTGCGAGCAACCAAAGAGTGATAGTGATTCTTTCTTCCACAGGAACAGCCCTCTGCATAAGGTTTTCTTTCCTCTGCACCTCATGACAAAGTACATCCACTATTTTGAAAAATGTGGAAAGAGGCATCCTAAAATTGTTCATCTACTGTTTGTCACACCACACCAGCATGACAACCCAGTTCCACCTTCATTGCTGCTTTGGAAGACCCATCGATGATGAATCAGTCTTGGCACACAAGGACAGACCAGGGCTGGGGTTAGAGTGGCCCAATCCAGCGCAGAATTACAGCATGGCATTAACTTTGCCTGTTCTGCTGCAGTTCTTCTCAAAGCACATGTCATTACCAATGGAGCGTGTCCAGAGCATCACACAGTGCAATAGTTTGCAGCAGGGAATACACTGCCCAGAAAAACTGGAGTGCACCTTCCATGTTAGCAACATTCACTAACCAGTGACTGGCTGTGACATTGACCAGCCAGGGCAATGATGGTTAGGAGGCATGTGGGGTGCAAAGGGAATTTGAAAACATGCGCCTAATGTCTGTACAAGCCATCCAATGAGACAGCAGGTGGGCAGGACAAGAAGGATGATTGGCTCCTCACTGTATGCGAAAATATGTACATCCACAAACATGATAGGAATCAAAAAGTGAAGTGACCACGGCCATGTGGTCAAAAGCAATGCAAAAGAAGGGCCCTTTGGGCTGTCCACTTTGGGCTGAGAGTAGGTACGGTGGACTGGTTGTGCCGATGTCACTTTGAAATGCTTTCTGTGTGTGGCATTAATGGAGTTGCTATGGGTCAGTGCTGACTAGGAAAATGTGAAGCAAGGTAGGATTTTTTTAATGCCTGTGTAGACAAGCCCCTAGTTTGCTTCTGGATGGTTTCAGTAGGAAGGAGGAGGCAATTGTATTCTTTGCCTCAGGCAGCAAAGTGTCTTAGAATCTTAGAGCTGGAAGGAACAACAAAGCCATCTATTCCACCCTCTGCCGTGCAGGAAAACACAACCAAGGCATGCCTAAATGATGTCCATCAAATCTCTAGTATTTAAAGACCTCTAAAAATTGAGAGTCTGTTACCTTCCAAGGCTGTCAATTCCACTATTGAACAGCTCTTAACAGTAATACGTTCCTCTTAATGTTAATGTCTTTTCTTGCCATTGGAATCCACTGTTTCACAGTTTAGTCTCTGGAAACAAGCTCAGTCCATTTTCTACCCGACAGCCCTTCAGTTGTTTAAAGATGACTGTCATTTAACCTCTCAGTCTTCTAGTCTTCAATAAACATCCCCCACCAAAAAGTTGTTCCTCGTAGAACTTTAGGGCTTTCAGTCCTTGGAACATGTTGTTTGACATTTTCTGTTCTTGTTTTCCCCCCCTTTTGAAGACTGACGTTTTTGCTCCAGCATGGCAGATGACAATGAAGAGTTGCCAATGGATGAAGAGCCACCTCCTGCTGAGGACAACCCGGAACCACTAGAGAATGGCAGCCCTGCCGAACGGAGTGGCCATGTAGCTGTCACTGATGGGCAGTGTATGTTTGTCTGGGGGGGATATAAGGTGAGTGGCAAAAGGACTCCTGCCTGCTGTCGTAGAATCAGAGAGTTGGGAGAGACCTTCAGGGCTGTCCAGTCCAATCCCCTTCTGCCATGCAGGAAGACACAGTCCAAGCATCCTGACAGATGGCCATCCAGCCTCTGTTTAAAAACCTCCAAAGTTGGCGTTACAACATTTGGATGAAGTAGAGCAATGAGGCGATGAATGTTCCTTGTGCCCACAGAAGTTGCAATAATACAACAATAACAGTAACACCAATACTAATATTTATTTCTTACCATGCATCTCCCCACATGTCAAGGCAGGGAACAACAACAGGTAACAAACGACAACGCGATCTGTTAAAATATGCATCAGTTTAAAAGGACATAAGGTGTACACATAGTAAAACAACCCACATTTCAAATTCATCATTTCAAATTCACAAAAAAACATTTGGATAAGCCTGCCAGAAGAGATTGGTCTTTAATGCTCTTTTTAAATTTAGGCAGTATATTCAGCTGTTGAATCTTTTCCGGCAGGTCATTCCATAGTCTAGGGGCAGCTGAAGAGGAAGTCCTCTGGCTGACAGTTGCCAACCTAGATCTGGCTGTCTGGAGTAAATGTCCACCTGAAGATCTGAATGTACGTTGAATTTAAGTGGGCAAGTGGCCAGCGCTTTGTGGAAAGATGTGGAGGGGGAAAATCCTGGAACGACTCAGACAATAATCATTCTGAGAATCTGGGGGGAGTGGGCAGTACGTGATCATGCGCCTTCCTTATCTATATATTGAACAGAATCAGGGCTTCCTCTTCTGCGGAGGTGCTCTTGATGTACATAGCTCTCCATGATGCTGTGTGCCTACAATTTGTTCCCTAGTTACAACAATTCTGAGGCAAACCTATCATAGGGTTTTCTTGGCAAGATTTGTTCAGAGGACAAAGCAACAGTTATTTGGTCTGTTCTCATTAAAAAAATGTCTGGGGTTTTCTCAAAGTATTTGTTATTTATATGTAATAATGAGACATTTCCTTTCTCCTTTTAGAACGCACAAGTGAGGGGCTTTTATGACTTTTATCTGCCCAGAGATGAAATCTGGATCTATAACATGGAAACTGGAAGATGGTAAAGTACTTCAGTGACATATCTCCACCTCCCTGTCTTTAAGCTGTTTTCAATGTTGTCTTTAAACTGTTTTCTTTTTTATTTTTTTAATTGTCTTACATTATTTCTTGCTTATGAACCATCCTGAGATGCTTGTTAAAGTGTGGCCTATAAATAAATGCAGAGGATATTTTAGGATATGCAGTGAGGTACAAAGGTTTGGGAGAGTTTTGAGCTAAAAAAAATGTAAGAATATTTCAAGGCATGTAGTCATGTTAAACCTATTGCAGTAAAACCAGCAAAAAGTCATGGGACACCTTAAGGTCTAACCAGCTTTATTAATAATAGATTTTTTGGGCAGCAGCCTACACAGTCAGAAAATAAATAAATAATTATTTCTGTGCTACCTTTCTCCCAGAAAGGGACCCAAGGCAGCTCAGAAATAAAAACTCTTTAAAAACTTATTACAATAAAAAAATTAAAACATCACAATTAAAACATTCTGTATGTTTTTGCTTATGTAATGTCTGTTTTCATTGTTGTTAAGCTACCTTGAGTCTCAGGACTGGGGAACAGATTGGATATAAATAAAATAAAATAATATTTGTTGTTGTTGTTGTTGGGGAACAGATTGGATATAAATAAAATAAAATAATATTTGTTGTTGTTGTTGTTGTTGTTGTTGTTGTTATTCTGTTACCATCTTGGCAGGACAAAACACAGAACAACAGGAGATGTGCCCCCTTCTATGTCGGGAAGCTGTGCTGTCTGTATGGACCAAGTGTTGTATCTGTTTGGAGGCCACCATGCAGACGGTAACACAAATAAGGTCAGTGACTGGAGGAGAGATGACATAGTGTGGTGCATCCCATTCCGTGTCTTCTTTGTGTGTGTGTGTGTCTCCTATTTCCTTTCCCCTTTTTTTAATGGTATGCTGAATGTAAGTAGATGCTGTATTTGTCTGTGTCAGATAGGGCTTTATTTTCACTCTCCTAGGGTTTGGAAACTTAATTTCTTAATGGTTTTCTGATTTCATTTTGTCATAAGGCCATGGTTTTCCCAGCCTGTATCCTGTTTTCTTCTCAGTTTCATTCAGGGAGAGAACAAAGGTTCCTGTCAGAGAATTATTTTAGAGTTTCACTTTGTCTGCCCCTGTGGGTCAAGGCTTAAAAAAACAAACAGACCTTAAATAATATAAATAATAACAATAAAACTTATATTTATACCCCGCTTTTTGCTGGAACAATCAAAGCAGCTTACAGTATTTAAAACCATACAACAAATACCCTATTTCCCCTAAAATAAGACCTAGTAGAGGTTTTGCTGAATTGCTAAATATAGGGCCTCCCCCGAAAATAAGACCTAGCAAAGTTTTTGTATATAAATATATATACAGTATATAATAAATGTTCATTTTTTTTTTGGTTCAACAAGAAATGTGAATTCCTCTTCATAGAAAAAATTAGACATACTGCATCTTTGGGAACAAAAATTAATATAAGACACTATCTTATTTTTGGGGAAACATGCTATATAAAATAACACCCCCTTAAAAAGGAATTAAACAATTACAATTTAAAATACATAGAACGATTAAAAAAACCCAAAAAACCCCACAGTTCCAACAATAACAGTGGCAGAGTCGTTGTACCTGTGTGCCTATGTGGGGTAATATTTTTGGCCGAGACCTTGCATTGAATGCCTTAATCAGTAATAATTCCATTGTCTTGCAATATCTGCCCCATGTCCCCAGGAGTTTTTGTGGGTGCAAAGTCAAGGTTATTCAACAACACCTAGAAAACACATGTCTGCGTGAGGGGGAATCTTTGTTTTGCATATCTGCCTACCCTTTTTGTTTGGAAAAATGTAGCACATACATACCCTAAATTTTTGTCCCAACTTTCTCTCTCTCTCTCTCTCTTTCTCTTTCGTATGTCAAAAATTTCCATGCTGGGTGGAAGGATATTGTCCATTGTCTACAAGTCTTTATTTCCTTGCAGTTCTACATGCTGAATTCCAGAACAAATGAAGAAGTTTTGCAGTGGGTCAGGGTGGAGTGCCAAGGAATTCCCCCATCATCAAAAGACAAACTTGGTGTTTGGGCATATAAAAACAAGTAAGTAACAAAGCCTTACTTTCATATGTCCTACTGGACATGATTGTGTGATACACCGTCTTGTTTGGTTTTTAAAAACTAAAGGAAGAATTCAGAGACATAGTCATGTTAGTCTGGAATGTGAGTATGCAAAGGGATCTGGTAGCACCTTTGAAACTAATGGAATGTTGTAGCATGAACTTTTGCAGACCTAGTCTACTTCCTCAGATGCAGAAAGACTGTTATTCTGTATAGTCCATTCACAATTGTTGTTCAGTTGCATCTTCTGGCCACTAATATTCAAAATTTTAATGGTACTCATTTCATTCATTTGTGCTAGGGAATTCTGGAAAGTGTAGTCTTTTGAGACATTTAGAGAGCTTTGGTGTCACAATAAATTACACAATTGGTTTATTATAAATAAATTACAATTCCCAGTATTCCCTTGCACTGAGCCAGGGTAGTTAAAGCAGGCTTGAACTAGATTATTCCTGCATTATGTTTTGGACTTTGGTCTACTTCCTCAGATGCATGGCTTAGTCTTGCATCTGAGGAAGTAGACCAGGTCTACAAAAGGTCATGCTACAACTCCATACCCTCAGTTAGTCTCAAAGGTGCTACAAGATCCCTTTTCATACTGATACTGTTGCTAAACTGATGGCTTTTTTTACTGACCTTCCCATCCCTTGTGTTGTGTTGAACAGGTTGATCTTTTTTGGCGGCTATGGCTATTACCCTGAAGGCGAGCAGATTGGGACATTTGAGTTTGATGAAACTTCTTTTTGGGTAAGTCCCTCTGCATTTTCCATCATGGAATCTCTTACAGATCAGGATTTGCTTAGAGAAGAAAATTTGCAAACCAGTCAATGACCTATAAAATGAACGAAACTGTAATCAAAACAATGAAACGAATTTGATTTTAAAAAAAACTTTTGCAAAGTGCTGTGAAATGAAGAGTCTGTTGGGGTGTTGTGATTAAATTGCTGGACTACTTCAAAATGTCTTCAGAATACAGGGTTTTAGAATGTTTTAACTTTCCAAAATTACTCAGTAGTTTAATTATTCAATTGTTTGGTATGTTTAGGATGCTTATTTTTTTTAACTTGTTCTGATTTTAAATCGACAAAACTGATTTTATCATAAAAGTCCCTTAAGTCTTATGATGTGTGGTAGGGTATAAATGTTTTAAACAAAACAGATAATAGCTTCAAGATACAGGGTTTACGTTGTTTAAATTTTAATTTTTCAGTTTTTTATCCTATTTTAGAATGGTGTTGTTTTAAATTGCCATTGTTCTAATTTTAAATAGCTTAAACTGATAGTATTGTAAGCTGCCCCCAGGTCTTATGGTGTGGAAGAGGATATAAATATTCTCAATAAAATAAGTGATAAAATCTCTGTTCTTGTCTCAAGAATTCAGGTCTTCCTCGAGGATGGAATGATCACGTGCACGTCTTGGACACAGAGACCTTCACATGGAGCCAGCCTGTAACTACGGTAAATCCCAATAAGAATTCCCTTTGGCAGGGGTACAGTTGGCCCTCCCTATCCACAGGTTCTTAATCCACAAGTTCCACCATTCACAGCTTAAAAATATTTTTTTTAAAGAAATCCCAAAAGCAAATTTGATTTTTGTCCTTTTATATAAGGGATTCTCCTTCTTTGGTGGTTTTTAAACAGAGTCTGGATGGCCATCTGTCAGTGGTGCTTTGATTGTGTGTCCCAGCATGGCAAAATGGGGTAAGAGTGGATGGCCCTTGTGGTCTCTTCCAACTCTGTGATACCATGATTCTACTATGCACTGTATATAATGGGACTTCAGCAGCCGTAGATTTTGGTATCCATGGGGGTTCATGGAACCAAACCTTAGCAAATACCGAGGGCCCACTATATTTTCTGCTTCGTCTTTCTCTCTCTTCTTCTCTGTCAGGGCATAGTGTGGTCATTAGTAAGACAGAGAGAGATCGGCCTTTGTCTTGAACTCATTCGTGGACTCGACAAACCAGGCTTTCTCAGCTTAAACCTCTAGTGTTGTTGTTGTTGTTGTTATTATTATTATTATTATTATTATTATTATTATTATTGATTTGTGTCTCTCCTTTCTCCCAATATGAGACCCAGATGGTTCCCAAAAAGATTAAAACTTAGTGCAGCAAAATACAGTGACTATAATAAAAAGATCAGTTATCCTACTAAAAAAACAACACTAATTTAAAACAGTTGTAAAGCATTTAAAACATAACAAGGGGAATAAAATGCAAAGACATACCTATGTTAATCCAGAATATTACTATGCAAAGAGATTTTGTAACACCTTTGAGACAGATTGTGCAAAAGAAGCTGTAGCATAAGCTTTGTTGACTTATGGTCTCCTTCCTCAGATGCACAGCTCAGTAGACCAGGTCTACGAAAACTTATGCTACAGCTTCTTTAGTCTCAAAGGTGCTGCAAGATCCCTTTGCTTAATGAGAGTCCCCTTTGCAACAATCAGATAATAACCCAAAACCTGTTTAAATAAGAGACAGTCCTCTAGTCTCTTCTGGGTGGGAGTTCCACACCTTGGGAACAGCCACTAGGAAGGCTCTTCATCAGATGGGCCTGCAAAGATGATGGGTCTTAGAGAAAGCCCTTCCCAACATATCTTAAAATTTAAGCAGGCTTATTCAAAGAGATAGCCTGGACCCAAGACATAGAGGGCTTTATGGGTCATAACCAGGACTTGGAATTGTGCCCAGAAACTGACCAGTAGCTTGTAAGTCTTTTGCAGCAAGTATGGAACAATGGTATTAGCCTATCTCACAGGGCTGTTTTAAGAGTCACTGAGAAGAGTGTATAAGTATACCTCAGTAATTAAGTAGATGTGTTGCTGGGCATTAATTCTCAACAGAAAATGTGGTACCAGGGGCAAAAATAATATGGAAAGAATAGATTCCTACACCACAAAAAGAAAGAACAGGTCAACACGTTTCAGCAAACTTTTTATTCAGTATTTATTCAGTATTATTTAATAATAGGCACATGTGAAATGAAAGAACCAGGTTAGGTCAACTTTACAGAACTAGAAACATTTTGAGCCTTCAAGAGACCCATTTGAAGGCTTCTTCCAAAATGCATCTAGGATTTTTTTGTTTTTGTTTTCTTTGATCACCAGCCTCCACTTATGATTTCCATTTTAGTGACCATAGTTCTAGATCTATAATTTAAAAACACATTGAGGGGAGCTGGGGTGGCATACTTATTTGCTGTCCCTTTTTCTCTCTGTTTTGCTATTCATGCTTGGTAAGGGATTTTGGAGGCAGCTGCTATTTACATTGTCTGTTATAGGCACACATACACAGATAACAGTAGGATCAGCTAGAATACAACCCTGTTCTTTTTCCAGCTCAAGTTTTATTGCATTGTTCACTCCAGGCACTCTGCTGCATTCTGAAAAGGGAGTATTGGGTAGGCATAAAAAGACTTTGTAAAAAGAAGCTTTTTTGTCAGAAGCTTTATTAACTGAGGTATGCCTGTATGTGGAAAGGGTATTTGTTGCTGGAGGGGTATGTGTGCATTCTTACCCAGAAACCATGATGAATGAGTTGGGAAGAAGGCTCACACCTGATTTTCCAGCAGAAGCAGTCAGCATATGGAGAATAGCCATATTCAGGCATGATTATTCTTGAAATTATTTTTTGTTGATGTTGTCCAGTCAATCAACCATGATGGAGGACATAATTCTCATCTTCTCAGCTGTCTTCTAAACTACTTTTTCTGGAATTCTTACCCCAGGGTAAATCACCATCACCCCGAGCAGCCCACGCTTGTGCCACCATTGGCAACAGAGGCTACGTCTTCGGAGGCAGATACCGAGTAAGTGCAAGAGTAGAGCAGAAGTGGAGTTCCTTTTTCTAGTGCAAACTGAACTAAGGTCACACATCCCTCCCTGTGTTCTCAGGAGTCTAGAATGAATGATCTCTATTGCCTCGATCTGGACACGTGGGAATGGCATGAAATGTAAGTTGACCCTTTCTATTCTGTTTTTGTTGTAAAGCTATTGGGTCAAGCATGGAAAGTTCCTGCCCTCCTTTTCAGGTTTCCCCTTTTCTTGCATCTAGGCAGGGGCCTCATCCAAGGATCAATTTCCTGTATCCCATCCCATCTCAGATGTGTATTTCTTCTTCGAGTGTTACCCTGAGTAAAAGATCTGGCCCACTTCTCTTGATCTTCCCAGGGAGAATCTAACATAAGCTGGGAAAGAGCACCCTGAGTAGGCAGATATAGCAGTGTCATCTTCTATCAAATTCTGACTTGATAGAAGCAGAAGACCCCCGGAGGGTCAAACTGGATGTTAAGAGTAATTTGTTGCTGTGTACCTTCAAGTCATTTCTGACTTAGGGTGACCCTAAAGTGAACCTATCTATCATAGGCGTTTCTTGGCAAGATTTTTTGTTCAGAGCGGGTTTGCATTTGCATTCTTCTGAGGCTGAGTGAGTGTGACTTGACAGGTTATCCCACTGGGTTCCTATGGCAAAGTGGGGATTTGCACCCTGGGCTTCAGAATCATAGTCCAGCATTAAACCACTACATCATATAGGCTTATGTTACGAGTAATGCATATTCTCAAAAATTGTCCTGTTTTCTCTCAGAGATATATGTCTCAGCGATCACACTTGCAAATTGAGTTTGTGATTATGACCAGTCACACAACAAAGCATGATACAAAACTCAAGATACCATAGGTGAGGAAAACTATGTGCCATGATAGACAGACGTCTTTTGTCACTTAAGGGAGCACCCTTCTGAAAACCTTCTGAATAAATCCTCTAGTTTGGCTATGTCTTAAAACATCTCAAGAGTTTTCCCAATGTCTCTCTCTCCCTGCACCTTTCCTAAACTGTTGCCTTTAGGATAGAACAGGCCTTTAAAACCTGAACACAACTTCAAGCCATGTCAACCTTGTTTTTCCCCATCCCCAACACAGAATCACACAAGGTGCTTGCCCTGTTGGCAGATCTTGGCATTCTTTAACTCCAGTGTCATCCGATCATCTCTTCCTTTTTGGTGGCTTCACCACTGACAAACAACCACTCAGTAAGTGAAACCATTGTTCTTTCCTCAGCATCAGTCAGATAAATGTCTTGGATTTATTTTTTTCCCCTTCCTATGATTACACAAGTCTACTCAGTACCAACAGTACAAATCAATAGGTATATGGGACAAACATCTATATAGGATATGTGTTTAGCATTAATTTTTAAGATGGCTAAGGTTTTTTTTAAAAAGGGTCACTTTATTGCATGCCATCAGACAAAGGCCAGAATGTTCTCTTGTGGTCTGCCTTGCATACTTGCCCCTGGAGTATTCTGGCCTTGAATCCCCCCTGAATTCACCCCTTACCGTCTCTCTCTTGCTGTGGGTTTTCAGCACTTGCAGTCAGTTCATTGCCCGGAAATCCTATTAGTGAATTCTGAAGATGCATAACAGGACAGTGGCAAGAGCGTCCTGATGTGTGTTGGGTTCCAGCAATCTGCATCGGTACTCTCTAGCCAGTGTCCCAGTTTGAATCAGCTCCTATTTTGCATCGGTCCCAATGCTCAACAGTCATTTTGTGGCTCACCTCAGTCGTAACATAACAACAGCCCCTTACTGAATATGAATGTTGCAAAACTACTCACATCTATTCCCTGCAGTTGCAAGTCCACTTATGAAGATGCAAGTCCCCAAGTGGATTCCAGCCAATATCTTACATAACATATTTGGTATGAATTTCAGTATCCCAAGTATTTTGGCTACCAAGTCACCTCTTGCTTCTGTTTAACAGAAGAGTGATGTTTGCAAAGGAAGTTTGGAAGCATTTTAAGATGTTTCCCTTTCACCTGTTTCACAGGCTGTCACTTTTTTCCAAAAAAAGAGAAAACATCCTGGATTTTTAAAGAAGTAGGATAGATGGATGAAAATATTTGTGTATGTGTGTATTATAAAAATGAAGGGGGGTGTGGGGTGGGATTCTCCTTGGGTTTTGTTCTTTATTTCTTGAACCCTACAGCTAAAGGGTAGTCAAAAGTTTCAGGTAATACTGTTGAGTTTGACCGTTGTGCCAAAATTAGACTAAATGCCATTTTTTTCTACCAGTGTTGGTAAAATAATTTCATTGTGTTTGGAGAACATGTTCACAGTTTCCTTTATGTATGTTGCAGGTGATGCCTGGATCTACTGCATCAGTAAAAATGAATGGATACAATTTGAGCATAATTATTCAGAGAAACCCCGGTAAGCGAAGCAATGACACTGCACTACAACAGTTCCTTCAACCGCATGCCCTCCAGTTGTGTGTGCATGTGGGAGGGTAAAGTGTGATTGGAGTTGCAGTCTGATACATCCAAAGGCTTTGGGGAGGTTGCCCCTGTAGCCAACTTTGAACAATCTCAACCTAGTCAGTCATTGCTCTGTTTTTTTTCTCCTATAACTTCATTGACCATCACTGACAGGTTTTTTAGTTTATTGTTATTTGGGATATTGACCAGTTTTTTCCTTGGAAATTCAAAAATGATTGGCCCTTGGTATTCACAGATTTTTTTTTACCCACTGATTCAAGCATCCACAGCTTGAAAACATTCAAAAAAGGTAAATTCCAAATAGGAAATCTTGATTTTGCCATTTTATTGTATGTAAGGGACAGCCTTTGACTATGCCACTGGTGGAGGTCCTGCATCCACATCCTCCCACTGCCCAGGAGGGACTCCTGCTGTTGACCAGTGGGGAAGGGAGGCAATTCAGAAGCAGCAGGTCTCAGCTTGATCAGTAGCAGAGATAGGACCAACATCTTTTCCTTCCCTCCCTGGAGCAGCCAGATCTTCATGGTCTGAACCACCTCCCTCCCCTTCCCTCTAGTAAGGAGGAAGACCAGCAGCAGGAGCATTCCTTCCTGGAGCTTGAGAGCTTCCAGGCATGAGAGGTTTAGGGACAGAGTGGAAGAGCAAGAGAAGAACCACACATACATAGGTCACTAGCATAAGTCAACTAGTGTATAATTTTTGTATGCTGTCAATTTTAAAACTGTTTTTGATTTATATGTCATAAATCATTTTGAGTTCCAAACTGGGGCAAAGTCAGGAAATAAATATGAACTAACAACAATATCCAAGGTGTCCTTGCATTTGATAATTGTCTACCTTGAAGCAGAATATTGGGAAACAGGTGTAGCACGCTATCATGAAAATACAAGGCTAGATACTGTTGTTAGACCAAAGCAGGCCCATTGAATCAATGAGACTGATGTACTTGTTGATTTACCATTTGACACTTGTCAGTGGGCCTACCCTTCACTGGAATTAATTCTGGCTCTTATTGGTTTAGTTATTTTATGTTTCATATTTCAGTTGTTCCATAACTAAAGGTATGATGTCCTGTAGAAGGCTTGGGTATAAATATGACAAGCAAGCAGCATGGAATTCTGCAGATTACTTGCACCTTGCTCACTGTTGGCAGCATTTCTGTTCTGTATTGCCTTTCCCTGGGTTTGATGTATGGTAGCTGCTCTCTGAAAAGATATGTTTCTTTCCCATGGTCCTTCCCCTTCATGCCAGGACTAAAGTGTTCCTCTGTGCCTTTATGCCACCACTAGCTTTAGTGTTTTCACTGCTTTGTGTGTTCTGTTTACAGGCTCTGGCACACTGCCTGCGCAAGTGATGAGGGTGAGGTGATTGTCTTTGGAGGCTGCGCCAACAACTTACTTGCCCATCAGAGAGCAGTAAGTCTTTATCCTAAACACACGTGAGCTCTGAGTTGCTGAGTTTTGGCAAGGGACATTGAGGGAGCGGTGGAGAAACCAGCTTGCAATCCCCTTAGTAAAACCCTGTAGCCAAGATCCTATTTGACATGTGCAGAGTGTCAGGTTCTGGCTGTGTAATTAGGCAGAGCATGACACAACTCTCACAGTGTGGCCTCAGTGGCAGTTTGGGAAGAGGTAGAGACAAGCTGCATCAACAACATTGGGATGCTATTACACACCTAGGCAAAATTATTGTGCAAGGATGCTTCCACATGAAATGCCCATGATAGTATTTATTATTGTGAAACCTACAATTACAGCAACATTAAGTCACCAAGACAATTTTGTCCCCATTCTGCCAGGTCATCTCATGTGATTTGATTCAAAAGCTTCTGCCTAGACGCATGCCACCAGCCTGTTAGGAACTGGAGTACCTGAACTACAGGAAACACAGCAAAATCCATTTACCTTGAGGAGGAAAGCAAAATGGAGAGCCATAATAGAGCCCTATCAGCACAGACTGATTCCTGGCTTTTCAGCCATGATAAACTTGGTCCTTAATTTTTTGTGGGTTTTTAGGGTATTTGGCCATGTTCTAGAAGAGTTTATTCCTGATGTTTCGCCAGCATCTGTGGCTGGCATCTTCTGTGAAAATGCCAGCCACAGATGCCAGCGAAATATCAGGAATAAACTTCTAGAACATGGCTACATAGCCCAAAAAGCACACAAAAAACTATGGATGCTGGCCATGAAAGTCTTCAAATTCACATTGGTGGTCCTGAACCTCTGAATAAGAAAAATAGAGATGAAGTGTGATCCTTTATTTTACCTGGTATTTAGATTTAATACTTTCATATGGTGCTTTAGTGGCCTGGTTATGTGACTCCTTTGACTTCAGTTCAAGACCTTGTAGCCCTGCCAGGAAAAGAGATTTTCCATATAATATGGCTGCCACTCCATTATTGGGCAAAGTGCTGCTTGTGATCTATAAAGCCCTTGGCTGCCAGTTTATCTGAGAGGGAAGATGAAGCTCAAAGTGGTGGAAATACAGACCAGGGCAACTCTTAGACTTGGGAACTCCTAGAAACTATTTCTGTTCTGTCAGACTGTAATGCAAGGGCTTTTAATACAGTGCTGTTTTCCTAGCTTCTGTTTCTTAACTGATTTGTTTAACACAGGCTGTGATCTCAGGAGAGGGGGTGGGGTTAATACATAAATAGTTGGAAGTCCCCTGGTCCCCATTTCATGGAGGCTGGGCTGAGAAACGGTGACTGTGTGAAGAGAAAGCAGGTTTCAAGTCTAAATCAGGATCCAGTTGCTCTAGGTTAAGCCTAATCCTATGTCCTCTGCCCCACTGGCTCCTGGGCCTGGCCCAAAAATGAAACACGCCTTTTCAGCAGTGAGATTCTGTATTAACTGTTGTATTTTTCCCTCTAGGAACATAGTAATGAGATACTTGTATTTTCTCTTCAACCAAAATCTCTTGTAAGGTATAGTTATGTTTTGTTTTTAAACTCTCTTCACACTTCTGCTTAAGTCTTGGTTGAACATACATGATGGGAATTTAGGGTCATTAATTATGGCACGAGAGCATCTGTGAAATGGTAGCAGGATTATATGTCAGTAATTCTGATATAAGCCAGGTGAACACCTTATCAGCCGCCCCAAAACCAGTGCCCTGCAGACTTGTTGGCCTACAGTTTGCATACTCCTCACTCAGCTGTGCTGGCTGATCATGACTGGACTACAATTCCAACACTTGGGAAGTCACCCAGTTAAGAGAGAATGCCTTCTTAGGCCTACCTGCCTTTTAGTGGGAAACGGAAGTTTTCCCCCTTTTATCAGCTCTAGTTAAGATGCCAGTTCTATCGGAAGGTTGGCAGTTTGTTGCATGATGGGGTGAGCTCCTATCACTAGTCCCAGCTTCCACCAACCTTGCAGTTTGAAAGCATGCAAATGCAAGTAGATAGATAAGTGCCACTTCGGTGGGAAGTGACAGCATTCGGTGTAGTTATGCTGGCCACCAGAGCAGTCATAGAATCATAGAATCATAGAAATTTAGAGTTGGAAGAGACCACAAGGGCCATCCAGTCCAACCCCCTGCCGTGCAGGAACTCCCAATCAAAGCATCTCTGAGAGATGGCCATCCAGCCTCTGCTTAAAAACCTCCAAGGAAGGAGACTCCACTACACTCGGAGGGAGTGTGTTCCACTGTCGAACAGCCCTTACTGTCAGGAAGTTCTTCCTAATGTTGAGGTGGAATCTTTTTTCCTGCAGTTTGCATCCATTGGACAACACTGGCGCCTCAGACAACACTGGCTCTTTGGCATAGTAATAGAGATGAGCACTGCCTCCTACATTTACACCTAGATATTAGCGTCTAGATCAAGGGAAGTAATAGTGCCACTCTATTCTGCTTTGGTCAGGCCCCACCTGGAATACTGTGTCCAGTTCTGGGCACCACAATTCAAAAAAGATGTGGAGAAACTGGAGCGGGTCCAAAGGAGGGCAACTAAGATGGTGAAGGGTCTGGAAACCATGCCCTATGAGGAGCAACTTAGGGAGCTGGGGATGTTTAGCCTGGAGAAGAGAAGGTTAAGAGGTGATATGATAGCCCTGTTCAAAAATTTGAAGGGATGTGATATTGAGGAGGGAGCAAGCTTGTTTTCTGCTGCTCCAGAGACTAGAACGCGGAACAATGGATGCAAACTGCAGGAAAAGAGATTCCACCTCAACATTAGGAGGAACTTCCTGACATTAAAGGCTGTTCGACGGTGGAACACACTCCCTCGGAGTGTAGTGGAGTCTCCTTCCTTGGAGGTCTTTAAGGAGAGGCTGGATGGCCACCTGTTGGGGATGCTTTGATTGGGAGTTCCTGCATGGCAGGGGGTTGGACTGGATGGCCCTTGTGGTCTCTTCCAACCCTATGATTCTATGATACTTTTACATTTTAATCAACTCCATGGAGTTGCAGTTGTTTCCCTTCTGATATCCAGGATAAGGAAAGCTGAATGGGTTGAGTATGTGTCTGTTTCAGACCTCTTAAGTCCTAAATCCATCCCACTACATTCAGAAATGGGAGGGCATTTTTCCCCAGTACTCTCCAAATGTTTCAGCCTGTGGTCAGGTATGATGGGAGTTCTATGCCTGAACATCCACAGGACAGCCATCAGGTTTGGAAAGCCTGTGCTGGGGGTGAGCATAGATGAGGCAGGTCCTGTTTTACAGAACACAGTGCTATACATAAAAACATTACAAATGATTATCCCATGACCATCTGAAATTCATTCATTGGCCATATCTCGCTTTGTACAAAGGTTACTATAGTCTATAGTGCTTCCAAAGCTGTCTAATGACAAGGAACAGTCATGGGGGTGGGATGCTCCATGCAGTGGTATGAGGGGGTAGCCAAAAGTTTTAATGATCACCTTTTTAAAAAATTGAGAGTTTGTTTTGTTTTGTAATTGTTAACTTATCTCTTTGTAGTTACTATCTAGATTTATACATTTTTCCCAGCGTATCTTGACCCTCCGAATACCTGATATTGTAGAAGTCTGCAGATTGTGCCTTACGAGGGGGTATTGTAATGTAATAATTATCACCCGGAAGTTATTATGGCATATTGATGAAATTTTGTCAGTGTCATAATTGGCCCCTAAGTTCATGTTGCTGAGAAAATCAGCTCATTGCGTCCTTTATATTTGTGACTGGCTCTGCCAGAAGTGACTAAAGTGTAAAATCCTCATCAGGCACAATCTGCAGGCTTCTACAATATCAGGTATTCAGAGGGTCAAGATACGCTGCGAAAAATGTATAAATCTAGATAGTGACTACATAGAGATAAGTTAACAACTACAAACCAAAACAAACTTTCTGACAATTTTTTAAAAAGTTGATCATTAAAACTTTTGGATACCCCCTCATATCTGTGCTGGTTTGCTACAGTTCTCTTTGCTTGCCAACGGTAGAAACTGATAGTTTGCGGACTATCACGGCATTAAAGCAGGGGGACTGTAGAGACTGCAACTCCCAGCATTTTTCACCACTGGCTAGGGCAGATGGGAACTGTAGTCCAACTACACTTGGGGAATTCCAGGATTCCCACTCTGCTTTACAAAAAAGGAGAAAGTGGCGAGGGCAGGTCACACTCACAGATGCTTATCAGTAGATTTAACAGAGCCCTAAGAAGTGTTGGGCTGGAATCCTGCAGGCCCAGGGACTCTGTTGCCTTGGAGGAACAGGCTGCTCAGAACCAGGTTTTGTCTACTTTCCTGTCTGCTGCCCTGGAAAAAGTGGAGCTGCTGGTGTAGTTCAGACAGGATTCTTGACAATATTTAACTAGTAGAAATGTAGGCTATTTTGCCCCCTTATTTAACAAAATCAGTGGGCAGATGGCCTTAGCTGTTTACCTCTTTCTTCTTCTTCCCATACTTTACAGGCTGTGCCTGGAGGCCATCATGTGCTTCAAAGAGATTCTGGCCAGCTCCTGGCACTGCCTGCCCAAGCACTTACTCCACAGTCTCAACCAACGCTTCGGCAGCAACAACACATCTGGCTCTTAGGAAGAAGCAGCTGCTGCCTCCCCACCTCCCCAGTCCTTTCACTGGCCACTTTTGTGCATGAATGAGCCATTCTAGGAGGAGATGGAGCAGTCTGACCATCCCTGTGTGGCACAGAGCGACATTTGTATAGGCTAAACAATTTGCAGTGTAGATAGTGGCTTCTCTGCTTTGACCTCCTTTTGTTGCATGTGAATGGCTTAGAGAGAGAACACCTATTTTTGTGTACAAATTTGTTTGCAATAAATGTATTTAATGCAAACAGGGAAGCATTTAATGTTTCAGACCTGAAAATGTGGTGGGCCAGCTGTACCATTTAACTCCACTGAGCCCTAATCTGAAGAAAAAGCTTTTCAAATGATGTTCGAGGGAGACTATTTGTGACAAGAATTTAGTAACCAGTAGAATGGGATTCCTGCAAGAAAGAAAACAGTCGTGGCCTTTGGAATGATGAATGCAATGCCTCGTGGTTATCTAGCACTTTGCATTATTCCAAGTACTTCATCTGCATTTCTTCTGTCGGAAGCCTTACAACAAGCCTGTAATTAGGCTGACATTATCAACAGCTAAAAGATGAGGCTTCACAGCTTGAAGAATTGGAAGGGGCATCTCCCATTCGACCACGCAGGAATACTAACGTACAGCACTTCTGAAAGATGCCCATTCAATCTCTGTTAAAAGACCTTGAAAGATGGCGAGTCCAGCACCCTCTGAGACAGGCTGTGTAACACTTCTTCCTAATATACAGGTGGAGTTTCTTTTCCTGTAGTGTGAATCCATTGCTCTGTGTCAGTAGAAACCAAGCTTGCTTCATTTCTATGGCATCTCTTCAGATGAAGACACCAGATGGGTAGGCTCACTGAGGGAGGTCACAGGCATGATTCTACAAAATTTAAGCAGAGCAGTGGAGGATAGGAGGGCCTGGAGATGTGTAATACATAGGCTCACCATGAGTCAAGGGTGACTCAAGCACAGTTAATAAATCGTGTCACCTCTCAGCCTGGCTTCTCCCAACATACTTAGCTCTCTTAGTCACATAAGGCTTGGTTTCCAGAACTTTGTCAATACACTTCTTGAACTGCAGTTACCAAAATTAGACAAAATATTCTAGGTAAGATCTGACCAAAGCAGAACTGCTACTTCCCTCAATGGCATTGGCTTTTTTGGCTCTTGTATCACACTGTTGACTTGCATTTATCTTGTGGTCTACTAAGACCCCTCAATCCTTTACACATGTTGTTTGTAGGGAGCCAAACTCTTAGGCAATTCTCATTTTCCAACCTGTATAGTGGGTTTTCCTGTTTTAGTTGTTCTTCCATGGAGACAGCAGCCAGACTACACAGCTCAAGTACATGAAGAGGGGTTTGGAAAAGGATGCATCCAGAGAAACGTTTCTGCCCACTAAAGTAATACTGGATTTGGATATGTTGCAGAGATTGCTCTGTTCCAAAAGTTCCAAAAGTCCCAAGTTGGTAATATGCTGATGAACAAGAGCAAGCAGACTTGAGGTTTGTTTTCCACTGGAGTGCTGAAGACTCTCAAGTAGAGCTAGGTACAAAAAGAGCACCTCAGAAAGTGATTGTGAATGTGTAGGAAAAAATCCCACTTCTGAGCACAGAGAATTTTTCCTCTGGTACCAGAAGAAGAGTTCATAGTCAAATCTATTCATGTTTCCCGCCTTTGTTGCCCAATTTACAAGGGATGCCTGGGGTTCAACCAGTGCTGTTTTCAATCAGTGGTGTCCAAAATCCATGCTGATCTGTTGCAAATCACCTGCAGATCTCCCACTACATCCTGCTCTGGCTTCTGCCTTCCCAAAAATAGAGCATAACCTCCTTTTGAATATAGGTCCACTCTCAAGCATGAAACAGGCGCTCATTGGAGAAAATGCTCTGCTCCTCCTCCTGCAGATTAAGGAACAAGTACAATCAGTCATTTCTCAGGACTTTATTAGCAAAACCGGAAACAGCTCTCCAAATGGTATCCCACTTTAGCCATTGGGAAAGACAGTCCAAAACTGCAGGGTGGTGATGCCGTTGACTGTTGCCATCACTTCTTTTTCAAACTCAGGAGATTGGGGGCTGAGACTTTCACTTTGCCAGGGATATTTCTGGACAGATCTGTATCCTGTGCAAAAGGATCACACACATCCATCAAAATTAGTAACACAGAGAAAGAGAGACTTCTGCTAGCAAAAAACAACAGGATGGCCAGGACTTCTCTTTCAATAATTCGGGACCCCAAACATTTGCCTCAAATTTTAGGGCTAGAAATGTGCTCATTGGGAACTTAAGACATCAAAAATCAACTTATGATTGCACAGTTTAGAGTTGCTGCACTAAAAAGGAAATATGCCTAAGAGGGGAGTGCTCTTTTAGCAGTGCCATTAGAACCACAGCAAATTGCAGCAAGCAGTGTATTCATTGCACAGTGGTCACAATGCACAACAGTACAGAACTCTCTGGGGCAGGCTGCCTTTGTCCAACAACAGTACCAGGGAACAACAGGCCACAACAGAGTTGGGCCAACACTGGTAATCCAGGATAGACAGCAGTACCGAGCTGGAAAAATGTCCCCACTTTTCACAGTGTCCTCTTGTGCAATTCTAACAGGTCTATGTAATAATAATAATAATAATAATAATAATAATAATAATAATAATGTTTTATTTATAGCCCGCTCCTCTGTATCCAATCGGAGCGGGTTACATCAATTAAAAAATGCAAGATAAAATATACATGACCCATACCCAACCACCCGCCCCTTAAAATTAAATTAAACTAACATCAATTAAAATGACATAATAAAAATTTCAATTTAAAACGGCAACCCATTGCATAGAGATCAGGGTCAAGATGTTAAAATGCTAATGGGAGAGCTTAACCCAAACAGAGCCGGGAGGTTAAGAACTTTCTGGGAAGGCCTGCCGGAAGAGATGCGTCTTCAAGGCTTTTTTAAAGCAATCAGAAGATGTAATAAGACGCATCTCGTCTGGCAGGCCATTCCATAGCCTGGGAGCGACAGCCGAGAAGGCCCTCTGGGAGGTCTGCGTCAGTCTAGTCTTCATAGGCTGCAATAAGTTCCTCCCAGAAGACCGGAGTGTGCGGAGGGGTTCGTATGGGAGGAGGCGGTCCCTCAGATAAGATGGACCCAAGCCATGTAGGGCTTTAAAGGTTAAAACCAACACCTTGTACTGCGCTCGGAAACTAATCGGCAGCCAGTGGAGAGATTTGAGCACTGGTGTTATGTGCTCTCTCCTTGATGTATTATGCAGGGTATATGATTTTACCACCAACAAGGACCCCATCTTCCTATATTGTATAGTTTGGGAACCATATGTCCAGGGGACTGCAAAATCTGGAAAGACTCGGGATGGAGTGGGATGGCACACTCTTGCCCCATGGGAAATCCATTCATCTTGAGTGTTTGTTTTTAAGCTGCCAGTCTAATCTACTATGCTTGCCATGTGTTTGTTAATGCAATCCACTTCCCCAACTATTTTTTTTTTAAAACTTAGAAGGGGAAGAGCACTGAAGCTGTTATTTCAAATTTGTGATTCCATATATTCTTATATTCCCAAGGCCAGACAGGGGACGTATATTTACAGCTGCTGCCTTTGTTTCAAAGAGAATTTAATCTGGCTTTTGGGCTCCATTGGCTAAGAGCTGCACCATGCACAGAGAAAGGGTTTTCTTACCTTCACGCTGCGAAAAAGATCCTTTTCTCGAGGTGTTGCTTCCTTGGACTGCATGAAATTATGCAAAGCAGTTTTGGCAGCTATAGAAAGAAAAGATATGACTTTATAAAAAGGTATCAGCAAAGGTGGAAAGGAACACAACTTGGTCCAGTTAGAATAGCCACAGAAACAAAGAAGCAATGGCTACTAGCCTATTGTACATCTGCCTATTGTACAAAATACTGAGCACATCAATGGCCCAGGGGAAAACCTGAAACTTCCTAATCACCAGAAGAATAGATAAATGTGCTTGTCTAAGCTGGATAGATACTGGGCCTCTACAACTGGAATGGGCAACTGCAGGGGTGGAAGGACCAATTCTATCTCATTCTCTTTCACACACACACATACAGAGCATTGTGCAAACATATCTCACACTGAGTCCCAATTTTGGGGGAAAGGTGGGATATAAATTAATAAATAGTTTTTTGTTGCCACCTCAGAAGGTGGTGGACTCTCAATCTTCAGTGGTCTTTAAGTAAAGATTTGGTGGGCATCTTTCAGCACTGTAATTGTCTCTTCCTACACGGCACTAGATGGCTCTTGTGGTGCCTTCCAACTATTAAGATTCTGTGAGGCTCAAAAGTGGTGCCTAACCGATGTATATTCTTCATGTCTAGCTGACAAGCATGAATAGCAATTCTGGGGCCAAAGGTGGCCAAAAGCCCTCCCTCCGACCCAAACTTTTCCTTGTAGGCCCTAAGTCTCTTCTGAAGTCCCTGAAGTGCTTCTTTCCCAGGAAAAAAGCTGGCTAACAGGACCAGCTGACTAGAAAGACAGGCCACAGAGCATGTGCCATATGCCATACCTTTCCCTTTCTTCTGTGTGCCTGGCGTCAGCTTGACTTTGTATCTTTAAAACAAAAACAAAAGAACAAACAGAGGGTGTTTAATGGGAAGTGAACATACTCTGGGTGCTGCCACAGTGCCCAACGGTCATTGCCAACCTCACTCACTTGTAGTTGGTCATGGCCATGTATGGAGCGCAGATTGGCACAGCGAAGAGGAGGATGTCTTCCAGGTGGGGTTGTCCGGTCAGAGAATCAAAGAAAGTTTCCCCTTCCTGGAACAACAAAAGACATGAGTATGCAGGGGTCTTCCCTGCTGGAGGGGTCTGACTAGTGTTTTTTTGTCCTCTTATCTGTGCACTCTGCATATTTTACACCAGCCTTTCTCAACCTTTTTAAAGTAGTGGTTCCCAAGCTGTGCTCCAAGGAGCCCTTAGGGCTCCGCGTACAGTTCCCAGGTGCTCTGCAGCCACTCCAGGAAAATGAATTCCACTCCAGGAAAATAAATATTGAATGAAATTAAAGAATAAGAAACAAAAAAATAACACTACTCCTAAACACCATTAACTTGTAAGACATAGGGTAGGCCTCTTTGGGGCTCCGCCATAGAACTTGATTCTAAAAAGGGCTCAGCAACTCAAAAAGGTTGGGAACCTCTGACCTAGAGGAACCCTTGAAATAATTTTCAGGTCTCAGGGAACTCCTGCACAAAAGTTGTTATATCTGCAGCTTTTAAAAAATGTTTACATTTTTCAACTGTGATCTCTTGCACAATCCTCTTGGCCTCTCATAGAACCCTTGGGTTCCAGGCAACTCTGGTTGAGAAGCCCTGTATCATACAATTGAAGTATCATACAACGAAGGGGATATTAGTAGATTCTAAGCTGTTTTGAGGAACCGCTGGGTGAGGAATGTGGGGTACAGAAGTATGGTCTGCCATTGATACCAAATGTCTATTCCTCTCTGCACCCAAGAAGGCCCTCTGCCTCTTACCTCACTCTCCCTTGACCCATAGGCTTGTCCACTTGCTTCCTGATTTCTTAACTCCCATTTCCTGGAACAGCCTCTCCTCAAACACCCCAGCCAAACTGGATTCTCCAGCTCTTCAATGCACTTACAAACATCCTCTAAACCCACACTGAATGAAAGTTCTTTGTGCAACTTTTCTGTCCTACTGATACTACTATTTAAAAGTTAAGCAGCCACAAATGTTGCATCTGGTCACATAAAAACTCTCCAAACAGTCTGTGGCTCACTGGGAATGCAGGAAAAGGAAAGAGTGTGGAACTTGGCTACACAATTTCCTAAAAATCTCAACTTTTACAGTATTTCATTTTAAAAAATATTTTAAAAAAGAAAGCCAGAATCCTGTTGGGGAGTTATGAATGTATAAGCACTGTAGTTTCGGTGCTACACAATGAACCCTGGCTCAACCCTTCCAATCCTCACTTAGCAGGAAGCAGTTGTTGCAATCAATGAAGGCCTCTTCCCCATTGACTCAAAGGGCAGCTGCTCCCATGAGCAATCTGGTGCAACAAGACTTCATGCAGGACTCAACACACTTCCCCATTGTGTCAGAGTGTAAAACCACCAGGCAGCCACCTCCTGAATGACAGGGGAACAGGACCTCACCCACTGGTCAATCACAATGGCTACTGCCTGGCAAATGGAGATCAGAGGACTGTATCCCCTAAAATGGGGGCTACATGGGAATCACAAATACAAAACTGTCATGAGATCATGTCTAAGTTACACATCAGTAACTGCCCAACAGGATTCCAGCCAAAGTTGCTAGCAATGATATGGGGGCAAAGAGTCACTTGAAAGCATGTGGGCAAGTTCTACTCAAATTTCAAAAGCCAAATGCATTGGGAATAAGAATTCCAGGTGTCAGGGAAGAGGATCAATGCCCCGCTCTGTTGCTGTACCAACCAGAGTAAGAGACACTAAAGTAATTATCCTGAAATGGGATGAATCTGAGTGACTCATACAAGTTAAAGGGAGCAGGTTTTCTAAATAAAGAACTGCAGAGGTATTTATGGATGCTAGCATGGAGAAAGCAAAGCACAGTCTACCATCAAATGAGGAGCAAACCATCATTCAAAATGGCCAAAAAAACAAAACAAAACAAAACAAAAACTTTCAGTCCTCAGGATCAAGTGAGGAAATCTACTTTCTCTCAAACGCTCCTCCAGAAGTATGAAGGCTTGTTACTCACCTCATTTGTGTGCTGATCTTGGTCCAGCTCCTCCTGCAAAAAGTGAAAGGAAAGTGTGAGCCATCAGCAGAAGGAAAGAAATGGGTATTCAGCATGTTGGATTCCATTCAGCTTGATTTTGGCAACCTGAGAGTAAGAAGAAGAAAGCCCCTTTTGCAAAATTCATCCTGATCCTACTGCCAGTGGCTAAGCCTTACAGAGACATTTCAACCTTAGGAAAGACCAACAAACAACCGAGGGCATGAACCCCTGGAGAATACCAAGGAGCAGGATTGGGACCCCAGTGGGGCACCTCTAGTTTTACAGGCTTCTTCCCCTGTCAGCTGTATCCAATGCGTTAATGGGAGGGATGGCAAAGAAAATGGAGAGGAGAGCTGGGGCCCCAATTCCTCGAAGTCTACAGAAGAGCTCTATCTCTCTCTGGAGTTTTACCTTCTCGTCTGGAGGATCTTCCAAAGTGACAGCCTCCAGCTCAGGAGTTAGTTCTTCTATCCTGACCCCCTGCGCAAACCTTGGGCCCCGTCGGGGTTTCTGGGGCTGTTTCTTCACGGCCTCTTGATTTGTCTTTCCTTTTTTGCCTTTCTTTGGTTTCTCCTCCTTATTTGACCCTGCAGACTGGAAATGGAAGACCAAAGAGATCAATTAGGAGTACAGAAAGCTGGTCCTTCTGCTGGCTCACATCATCACGTTCTCTCACCCAGTACTACCAACACTCCAGGGCTTCAGGCAGGATTTCCTCCTAGCCCCACCTGGGACTCCCTGGAATTTCCATTATTGCCCCCCCCCCCCATCCAAATACTAGGAAACCACCTTCAACTAAGCCTGGCTGCTGGTTTATCTAGCTCAGTATCGCCAGTTCTGACTGGCAGCCAAAGCTCTTGCCAGGGTTTCATCAAGTAGGTTCTTTCCTCCATTTGCCCAGAGACCTCTGGTGGTCTCTAGTGAGCTCTGGTGGTGCAGTGGTTAAATGTCAGTACTGCAGCCACTCACAGCCACAAGGTTGTGAGTTCAATCCCAGACAGTGCTCCAGGGTCCATTCAGCCTTACATCCTTCTGAGGTCACTCGAATGAGTTCCCAGCTTGTTGGGAGCAACTGGCTTACCCATTGTAAACTGTTTAGTGAGTGCTTAAGTGCACTGATAAGCAGTGCAGAAACGCACTTGCTATTGTACTTGCTATTGGTTTCTCATCCAAGAACTCCCCAGGACCACAGATGAACAGTGGACGCAGCCTTGTATTTAGGCAGACTATAGGTCCATCTAGGCCAGTGCTGTCAATTCTGACTAGCAGCCATAACTCTGCTTAGGTTGGATTCTCTCCTAGCCCTACTTGGAAACACCTGTTGTCCTCTGCTGTTGAGCTTGCATCTGAGGACTAACCAGGACTAACCCTGCTTGGCTTCCAAAACTGGTCAATATCTGGTGTGTTCAGGGTGCTACAATGGTTGACAGAAGCCAAGAGACAAACTGAACCTGCTAGAAAAGAAATGGAAAAGCCCCCAGTTCTCGCCTTACACCCAGCAACTTCATGATGAGCTCACGATCCTCGTCATCCTGATCCTTGTACCGCTCCTTGATCTTTTTCAGCTTACTCTGTGGGTAGAAGAGGAAAAGAATGAGGCTGAATGAGGAAAAGAATGAGGCAAAGAATGAGGCCATTGCCGAAAGGTAGGAGTAGGGCTGTATTGGGCCATGCTGGGTGTGTACATGCAACTCAGAGAACTCACTCCCACCCCACGGAACATTTATTTTTATTTTTTAGGGGGGGGGGGGAAGAAAACCCAACAAGAAAATGTCAAAATGCTCCCGGGCTTTTGGAGGGTTCTGACTGACCAATTTGTAGGGTAAAAATAAAAATAAAAATTGGAAGAAAGAAGGTGTAGAGACCCCCAAGAATGGATGAACAAAGACCTCCCACAAGGTCTCAGAGGGCAGCTTTGACTTCCAGTCCTTGGGGGAAAGGTGGGAAAAAGAATAAGAAAAAAATATGCCCCACAATTCCTCGAAATTGTCAAGCCAAATCAGATAGTGTACTTTTTAAATGAGCAAACTTCCTCTCATAGCTCTGCCTACCTTTTGCCCTCTCTTCACAGATGGCTGGGTGCCCCCATTCTTGGTGCCACTTGGGGATGGGGGCAGATGCGAGGGGAGGGGAGTGCCATCCTCCTCTTCCTTCTCCTTTGGCGGTTCTGGATCATCCAAGTCGTTTGGCTGCTTCTTTTTCTTCATCTCTCTGAGGAGAAGCAAACAATTCCAGACTCTTTCCAAAGGCTCTGACTGGCTGACTTGTTTTCAGGGTTAATGGAAACATACCCATTAACCACTGACAGTTGGGAAGCTGTGGTTGAGAGGGGTAGAGGGACAGGGAGGGGTGGAAAGCTTCCCGACCCCCAGCCTGGCCCAACCAATCTTACCCCCACCCCCAATAACCATGGCTTTGCTCTGTTTCTGGGATTTATTCCCCAAATCACCTCACTGATGAGGGAGAAAGCCAGGCCAACCAGCCAGAGAAACTTCTGCTTTTTCTAAATAGCCATGATACTGACGCTCCTTCCAAACTCTTTGTTGAGAAGCCTCATTTCCCCAGCCAGACACATGCATGCAGCCCCCTTACCTCCTCTCCTTTGCCGAGAGATGCCTCCGGCCCTGGGACTTGCTCTCATTCTGCAAAAGGAAAAAAGAGATGCTGGACCCCAAATTCCAGGGGTCCTCACCACGATCTAGAGGTCTCAGGGAAGAGCTTACCAGGCTTGAGGTGTCTTCTTTGGCAGCAGACTGCAACCGGGATCTGGAAAAAGAAAAAAGGAAAAGAAATTTGCTGCCACCAGAACTAACCATTCTGAAAGGGAAGCCTTCTAGAAGGATGGGAAGTTGGGAGGTACGTGGTTCAGTGCCTGTCCCCAATAGGAAACTTTTCTTCATCAGGGCCAAATGGAAGTGGATGAAGCCATCTGCAGCATCTACAACTGCATCTGCCCTGCAGAAATAATCCAGTTTGACACTGCTTTAACTGTCATGGTTCACTGATACAGAATTCTGGGATCTGTACTTCTGTGAGATATTTAGCCTTCTCTGTCAGAGACCTGTGGTGACACAACAAACTACAAACCCCAGAATTCCACAGGATGGACCCATGCATGACACTTAAAAAGCAGGGTCAAATTGCATCATTTCTGTAGTGGAGATGCAGCCTGCATGGCAAATTATTATTATTACTTTTGGCAGCACCAAAAGCAACTTGATTTGTACCTTCCCCAAACAAGAACTTGATACAACTTGCACATTAAAACAAATACATAGGGATAGAAAAATATTCTTAAAATAGAGAAAAACATGTTTTTAAGTGCTCAGAAACCCCAATAAGAATAATTCTGGACCGAAAAGACTCTTCACAGTTCAGAATTTATCCTGTGCAAATTTCACACACTGTTTTGCACAGGAAATAGCATTTCTATGCAGAAGTATTATTTTCTGTGCAGAAAATGCTCTGAGATTTTTTTCTATGCAAAATTCATAGGAAACATGTGGAGAAAATTCTGTGCAAAACAACCTGTGAATCTTGTAAGTCATAAATTGCAAATAATCTTCAAAAACTCTGTGCTTTTTGCAGCCTTTCTCAGAGTGGGAAGAAGATTTCAAAAATCATTGCTTCTCAAGTTGAGAATTCTGTGTTGGGGGGGTTGCTTTTAAGGTGACTGTCAATTTATGGCAACCTCATGCATTTCATAGGGTTAGGCAAGGAATGCTCAGAGATTGTTTTGCCAATTCCTTTTTCTGAAATACACTCATCTCTCCATATTTGTGGCTTTGATTATTCACGGATTTGATTTATATGTTCTCTCTAGAAATATTTAGGTCCTCCAGTGTAACTCTGTGTTCAACTTTAACTAAAAGTTGCACTGAAAGACCTAGAGATTCCTAGAGAGAATATTCTATTAGGCATTTGTAGCTCCTCCAGTTCAGTTCTATGGTAAAGGTCTGTTGGACACTGACCACAGAGTTGCACTGGAGGACCTAGAGATTCCTAGAGAGGTGTCCTCTCAGGTAAAAACACTGTGTTTTTGTTATTTGCGTTTTTTCCAAATTCACGGGGGTCTTGTGCCCCTAACCCTAGCAAATATGGTATTCACTGGCAGTCTCCCATCCAAGTACTAACCAGGGCTGACTCTGGTTAGCTCCCAAGATCAGATAGGATCTGGTGCCTTTTAGGGTATTGAGGCAGCCAGTTAAGAACTGCACTTCTACAATAATAACAACATGGTGATGATGATCATCATCATGATCTTGGGTTTTATAGCTCATAACTAGCCCTTGGAACTGTGAATTCTCAAATCATGCTTAAATATACATTTACTGGGGTTCTTATCTAGAATCATAGAGTTGGAAGAGACCACAAGAGCCATCCAGTCCTTCCCCCTGCCATGCAGGAACTCCCAGTAAAAGCACCCCCGACAGATGGCCATCGAGCCTCTGCTTAAAGACCTCTAAGGAAGGAGACTCCACCACACTCCGAGGGAGTGTGTTCCACTGTTGAACAGCCCTTACTGTCAGGAAGTTCCTCCTAATGTTGAGGTGGAATCTCTTTTCCTGGAGATTCCATCCATTGTTCCAGGTCCTGTTCTCTGGAGCAGCAGAAAACAAGCTTGCTCCCTCCTCAATGTGACATCCCTTAAGATATTTAAACAAGGCTATCAAATCACCTCTTAACCTTCTCTTCTCCAGGCTAAACATCCCCAGCTCCCTAAGGCGTTCCTCATAGGGCATGGCTTCCAGTCCCTTCACCATCTTAGTTGCCCTCCTTTGGACCCGCTCCAGTTTCTCCATATCCTTTATGAATTGTGGGTGCCCAAAACTGGACACAGTATTCTAGGTGGGGCCTGATCAAAGCAGAATAGAGTGGCACTATTACATCCCTGGATCTAGACACTATACTTCTATTGATGCAGTCTAAACTTGGTCTTTTTAGCTGCTGCAACGCACTGTTGACTCATGTTCAGCTTATGGTCTACTTAGACTTCTAGATCCCTTTCACATGTGGTCTCGTTCAGCCAGGTGTCCCCCATCTTATATCTGTGCATTTCTATTTTCCACCCTAAGTGCAGAAGCTAACATTTGTCTGTGTTGAATTTCATTTTGTTAGCTTTAGCCCAGCTTTCTAGTCTATTCAGGTAATTTTGAATTTTGATCCTGTCCTCTGGGGTATTAGCTACTCCTAATTAGGTGTCATCTGCAAATTTGATATGTATGCCCCCAATTCTGTCATCCAAGTCAATGATAAAGATATTGAATAGCACTGGGCCCAGGACAGAACCCTGTAGGACCCCACTGGCCACTTCTTTCCAGGTGGAAAAGGAGCCATTGTTGAGCACCCTTTGAGTTCGGCCAGTCAACTAGTTACAAATCCATGTAACAGTTACCTTGTCTATCCCACATTTTGCAAGCTTGTTTGCAAGAATGTCATGGGGAACCTTGTCAAATGCCTTACTGAAGTCAAGATATACTATATCCACAGCATTCCCTTCATCTACCAAGCTGGTAATTTTATAAAAAAAAAAGAGATCAGGCTTGTCTGACATGACTTGTTTCTCTGAAACCCATGTTGACTTTTTGAGATTATGGAATTATCCTCTAGATATTCACAGACCCTCTGCTTAATGATCTGCTCCAGAATCTTTTCTGGAATTGATGTCAGACTAATTGGACGATAATTGTTGGGATCCTCTTTTCCCCCCTTTTTGAAGATGGAGACAACATTTGCCCTCCTCCAGTCTGCTGGGACTTCTCCTGTTCTCCAGGAGTTCTCAAAGATAATTGAAAATGGCTCCGATATTACATTTGCCAGTTCTTTTAATACCCTTGGATGGAGTTCATCTGGTCCTAGAGACTTATATTCATTTAACCAGGTATACCTGTACTATCTCTTTACTTATTCTGTGCTGAAAATCTCATATTCTGTCCCCTGCTCCATTGTCCTCAGGTTGAACACCCTTTGCCTTTTCTGAGAAGGCAATCTACATTTACTGGGGCTCTTACCACATCTCCGCTGAGATGGATACAGTGTCATTCTGCCATTTTAAGCATCTGTGCCTCTGCGCACTTAGGAGCACATGTCTGGACTGTCCTCCTTTCCACATCCCTGGATGCCATAAGTTATGAAAAAAGCCCGAGATGCCACCAGAAGGAGGCCCTGTGCTCTTGCTTTACTTTAAGAGTCAAAGCCACCAGGAGCAAACCTTTGGAAAGGCCAGGGAAAGCAGTTCAAGACAGTATTCATACAGCACACTAACAATGATATCCACGTGCCTTCTTCATAATGCCTCCAAAGCAGCCTCTTTCTGACATGTGTGGCTTGGTGCATCTCATTTACCTCTGGGACTGAAGGTGTGAGAGATCTATGGTTGTGTCTGGGAAGCTGATTTCTTCTGAAGCCTCCTTTGTCAGTTCTTCTGCTTCGCCCTCTTGTGAACCTGCATTCTCTTCATCAGATGATCCTTCCAGGGCCTCACCAGCCTCATCCCTACCATTCTCTCCTTCCTGCTGATGAGTTCCTGTAGGATCTTGCTCATTCTCAGGTTTCTCCTGGGATTCTCCCTTCTCGCCGTCATCACTGCTGCTTTCATCTCCCTCTGGCTCATCTTGGAAACAACAAAGGAGAAGATAAACTGGGCTCATGACTTAGAATCTGAGGCTTAAACTACCCAAACAGGATCCAAAATGCTCAGTGGTGATATATTTATTAGGCCACCCGGAAGATGCAAAAAACATTACACTAGCTTTGGAAGCTCAATGGCTCCTTCAGCAGGTGAAGATAATGAAGATAACAAGCAGGGAAAGAAACGTGATGCCATTGGAGTCAGGGAATTATGTCTTGTTTGTTTGGGATATTATGCAGACAGAATCCAGTCCCTCCCCCCTTAAAAAAAAGGGAAGACAGAAACGTAATAGGAACAAAAGCAGTAAAAGAAGTCAATAGAATTTCAGTTCTCCAATACAGCCATAAAGTCTCTTCCTTTGAGAACTGGTCTATCCCTGTCATGTATGAAGCCGAAAGCCCTCATGGTGGCAGAAATCAGTGAGCTTCTCCTGAAGAAGAGACGGTGAAGTAAAGAAGCACCAACACACCATGGTAAAGATCTAACATCTAACATCTTCCTGGCAGGACTAGCCCTGAATTATGGAAGACCTTAGAAGATAGTCAGCCCCACTCTCCAGCCAGATGAGGCACTGCCTACATACCCCAAATACCCTTCCAAATCAGCAGAAGTGGGGGCACAAGGCATGCTTAGGTCTTGCAAAGGAGGAGATGGGTTAGAAATTGAGATGCAATTGGTTCCACCTCTGGTGACCTCATCCTCCACTCCATCAGACCCAGTAAGCATTAACTGTCATAGCCATTGAAGGAGAGGATGCATATGGCTGGCCTCAGGACAAAGAAATTCCTGGGGAAGTCAGCTGAGGCCACCACCTGGGAAGATGCCCTGTAAACTGAAGTAGGGGGACAAGTCTAAAGAAACTGGCAAATGTCATGCCCTCGTTCTTGACTACCAAGACCAGCACAAAGAACCCTACAAGGAAGTGTGGTGACATGTCCAGAGCTGGAGGGGCCACAACCAGGAGTCAGTGCTTCCTGATCCCTAATTGTGAGGAGGATGCTCAACTCCTGAGGTGCTTTGGACCCTGGAGAAGCAGTAAGGCAGCAACCTCACACATGAAGCTGGACTGAAGCCTAAGTAGCACTGAAGTTGTGTCTAATCTTCCTGTGCTTCCTGAGATGTAGCTTCCCTACTAAACTATATCTCCTGGCCTTCAAATCATGCAAGAGCTTCCAGGAAAGCCAGATTTGAACCATAAGCTCATATTGGGGCAAGCCATAAGGATTCAAACAGAGAGCAAGAAGCCTCATCCTTTTCTAAAAACCTTTGTGGCCAGTTTCCATGAGTGGCTCCCCCCTGACAAAATTTAAGTTGAGATTCACTGAAAACCTACAGCTTATATGGGAAAGAAAGTAGCAGTAGAATAAAGTCCTGACTGACTCCTTCTTGTGAGATTCCCAACAATTTGAATAATGGATAGACAGACCATTGGATGGCCCCATCATCCATCATGGCTCTTCCTATTGTGGGACATTAACATTGTGGGAGAGGCTTAGCTGTCTCTTTGGAAAAGCATCTTTCAGTTGCCACTTCTCTCTCCTATTGCTTGCAAAAAGGAAATATTAATTCCATCTCTAACTGAGATCAACTCCTGCTCTCTAAAAAAGATTTCCACCAAATTCTTCCTCTGCTGTTCCTGAGGTCTGGCACGCTCTCCTAAAATCCATGCATCCTGCCACCATTCTCTCTCTGCCTTCAAATCTTTCTCTTCACAACTAAATCTTTTTTAAACCCTGAAAATGCCAGTATCAATTCACATTGTATCATCAATAGTGGCTCCTCTCAGGACTCTGACAGTTTGTGGACAAACCAACTCTTAAAGACACCTAAGGAATTAAAGCCATCTATAAACATACCTAAAGGCTCCGTTTCTTCTGCTGCCAATTCACTGGTGTTGATGGTCACAGTCTCCATGTCTTCATCTTGCACTTTGACCTTCCGCTCACCAGTGTGTCTCCAAACACAGGATTCTTCCACCTAGAAGGGAGGACACAGCAACCTGCATTTTCAATAGATATAGGCAAACATCTTGAGGATTTGTCTGCCAGCTCCCACAAAACAGACATGAAAGGATGCCTTGACCAGGAGAAACTGGCAAAAACAAGCAATTTACGTGTTTTTAGGCTCACCTTTGGAACACAACTGAAATGCATTTTGTATTCGAAATACATATGCTATTTTCCCCTATAGTATAGTGGTTATCTTTAATATTGGGTGTGAAACCAAAGACACATAGGTCTTTTGGATTAAGACACAAAAGTCATAATGGGGTGTAACATTGCAGCCAATTTCATGTGTCCTCCTTTACACTCTAACGATAGGACTGAAATTTTCTCCTTTCCTACAATCAAATGTCTTACATCTTTTTCATTGACTTTTCACCACAGTGTATCTGAGCATGGCACTTGTTATAGGAACATGGAGTTATTAAAGACCACCAAGTTAGAGGGTAGATTTGCATGAACCTTAGAAGGAACTTCTTGACAGTGAGAGCAGTTTGGTAATGGAACCAATTGTTTAGAGAGGTGGTGGAATCCTCCTTCTCCGGACGTTTTCAAAAAGGCTGGACGGCTACCTACTAGGGATGCTCTAGCTGGAAATCCTACATTGAGCAAGGGGTTGGATCTGATCAACCATGAGGCCCCTACCATCTCTATGATTCTATGATCAACAGTCATCGTACCTAATACCGTGAGACCAGGTCTCTTCGTTCCCAAACCCTCTGAATATACATCTCATTTAATTTCAAAAGCCAGGCCGGGCTGGATATAGGACATAAACTGACCTTTAGGTCAGTCTAGAAAAGTATCCTATCTGAAACTGTGGAAAGACACTGTTTTTGTTATATTGTTGACTGACTTATACTGGCCATTTCTTAGGTATATTTTTAGGGGAGGGGTGTTCAAAATTTAGGAAGAGGCGGATTGTCCTTGCCTTCCTTTTAGGCTAAAAGAGTGTTCTTGATCAAGCCACACAGTGGTTTCCCACAGCTGATCAGGTACTTGAGCCCTGGTGTCCCACAGTTGTGGTGCAACTTTCATGCTGGCTCTCAGCATGTAGATACCCTGAGAGCCAACCAGCACTTGGATATATGAACTAATGGTCTGACTCAGCACAATTCAGTTTCCTATGTTATCAGTATCAATGCTAACAGCAGGAGATATTCATTTCTTCCATGACTTACTTGCGGGTTTTGTCCACAAACCCTTTGTGGAGCTGCTGTGAAACAGCAGCCTCCAAAGTAGAGATAGCCCAGGTTTCCCCAACATACTGTCCTCCAGATGGGTAATGTCCATGATCTTGAAATTCAACACATCTACTGGGCAGCAGGTTAGGAAATGGATGGGTAGACAAAACCCAGGTCTGATTCAGCACAGCTCTTCCTCTGCTTGGCCAGTTTATCACATCTTCTTTCTGGTTCTGGAACACCACACTGCAAAACTCCCTCCACCATTCATTTGGTCATCCAGCCACCCTAGCTTCAGGCAACATCTTTCCTCCCACCTTTGTCCCTTAACCACCATTGTTAAAGCTGAATTTGTCACCTCATCAGCATACCCACAAGTTTTGCATTTCTATGGCCATTCTTACAGTCTGATAATAAAATTCCTTCCTAGACACCAGTTCATTCCATGCATCTGGGAAAGTCTACAAAAGCTTATGTTGCAACTTCTTTCACCCAGTTAGTCTCAAAGGTGCTACAAGTATCCTTTGCATACTGATATTCCAGACAAATAGGGAATCTGAATCTTAAAACAACTGTGCTGTAGCACTGTCCTCAATTCTTCCTACTGAACATACCCTGTTCCTTGGAGCCTATCCCAGGTTTGCGGCCCAGGAGTGGAAGACATAAGAACCAACAGGATCTTTCTTATAGATGATCCTTCTTATGTGTGTGTTTTAGGTAAAGTTAAAGGTAAAGATAGTCCTTTGACATTAATGTCTAGTTGTAACTGATTGTAGGTGGTGGTGCTCATCTCCGTTATTAAGCCGAAGAGACAGCATTGTCTGAGGACTGCTCCGGTGGTCATGTGGCCAGCATGACTGCACCCAACACTGTTACTTTCCTACTGAAGTGGTACCTATTTATCTATTTGCATTTGCATGCTTTCCAACTGCTAGGTTGGCAGAAGCTGGGACTAGTGACAGGAGCTCACTCTATCACGCAGCACTCAGGCCTCGAACTTCTACCTTCTGAACTTCCAATCGTCAGAATTGGCATCTTAACCACTAAGCCACTGCACATCCCTGTGTGTTTTTAATGCTCCCAAATAGAGGCAATACATGAAAGGCATAATACCTTAAACAGGAAGCTGAAGCCCATCATCAGATAGGAAGGGGGGAGAAAATTCTTTTTTCCTGGGGGAGAAAAAAAGGGCAGACAATCATTTGATGGATTAACTAAGCAAGAGTAGAGGATGGCTGGGGATCAGATATTTGGTCATCTTAGGGGCTCAGTGTGGCACCACCAAAAGGAAAGGGCTGGCAGTTGCTATCCTCTCTCCAGACCACCTGCTGCTTTGGAAGATAGGAACTTTGGCAGAAAAAGTCATTCTTGGTGTTGGAGATCTTACCTCGGATCATGAAGCTTCCAGTAGTCAGGTATTCTCCAGTGGGAGCTGTTTTAGACACCTGTATGAAGGTTGCCAGAAATGTCAGTTAAACACCAAAAAGCGGTGTAGAGCCCACCCTGCAAAGTTGTTTCTATAGCCCCTCCCCCTCCCCCCCCGGCAAAGCTGCTTCTATAGTCCTTTAACCCACCAGACTCAGAGACGGCCTTTTTTGCTGAACCCAAAATGGAGGTGAATTTCATCACCTTTAGGAGAAGGAGCTCACCTTTCAAACTGGTTGCAGGTGCCCAGCTTGATTCCCCCCCCCTGCTTTTTTGCATTTCTGCAGTCTATATGGCCCTCAAAAGATTTCAGGAGCAGAAAACTGGCCCCAGACCCAACATGCAGTGCCCACCCAATGTTATTATGACAAACCCCCACATTCTCCTCTGCCATCTTAAGAAGCAGCCTGTTTATAGCAGCACAAATGTTCATGGACCAGATGCATTTTACCCTGCCCGTGATCACCACTACCACCACCACCACCACCACCACCACCACCACCACCACCCCCCCCCGCAGCTTGCCAAGCTCTGCAGGCACTGGCAACAGAGCTGTATGCCACCTGCAGATGATCCTGTCAACACACAGGAGAAAGAGAAGGATTAACATCCCACAAACACAGAACAAGGGGCTTAGGAGGCTCTGGGGAAAGGACTATTGTGGGAAGTAAACTACCACCTAATCTGTACCAAAAACAATAGGCATGTAAATGAGTAACTGGTTGCAAGGAGTCTTTTTGATGGGGGGGGAGTTTGCTACATTTTTGCCTTTGTTATGCTTCTAAAAGATGTTACACTTGGGTTTCCATGTCTGAGCTGGGATTTGAATACTGGTCTCCTGAGTTGTAGTTCAACACTCAAACGACTATGCAACGCTGGCTACTTAAAATTAGTAGCAATTTAATATGACAATTTCTTTAGTTGTGTTTTTAACTTTTTATCATCAAGATTTTAGTTATACAGGCACACCTCAAATAACAAATCTCTGAAAAAGAAACTTTTTTTTCCTCCAAAGGCTTTTTACAGCTGCCCAGCCCCCACTACCCTCTTAATCTTTATCTAGCTTGAAGTTTGTTTTGCAACATCAACATTGGGAAGACAGTGAAGCATGCTGGAGAAACACAGACTTTCAGTATCACAGGGTGATACAGTGTGTCTGCAATAAACAATGCAGAAAAGCTTGAGGTGAGAAAGGATGGGATTTTACTCTAGGGTGATCTGTAGCTGTTTGTACCTGTCTACAGGCAAGGTTAACAGAAGCTGTAGCCAGAATTTCTAACCGAGCAAGGCAAACAGCAAAACAGAAAAAAGAGAAGCGCACTAAGCTTGCCTGACTAGTTACCCTCAGCATGTTAAAAAAGCACAAATCTAGAATTTTGGCAATCAAAGGGGAAATAATAAGAAAAGTGGAGGCAAGTCTTTAAAAGCTCCAAAATATTTCTGTTTACTTATACAAGGGTTAACTGACTTGATTGCTTTATTTCAAATGTGCATATTCTTAGATTTTTGATATAGGAACTTATCCCAACTCTTTCCATGTTATTTGTATCTCTGCTGACACATTTTCTCTTAAAGTGATGGCCAGGAATTCATCTGCTTCGTAAACTGAAGTACAGTCATCCCTCCACATTTGCAGCTTTGACTTTTATTGATTTGATTATTCATGGATTTGATCAATTTCTTCTCTCTGAGAATCTCTAGATCCTCCAGTGCAATTCTATAGTCAAGGTCTGCCAGAAGTCATGCTGGAGGACCTAGAAATTCCTAGAGAAAACTTCAGTACAATTTTATGGTCAACTTTCTTTTATTTGCAGTTTTTCCACTTTCACAGATGTGAAGGGCCAAATGTATACCTATATCCAGTGTTGTCATTAAAGAGGTGCAGGGAGTGCAGACCACACCAAGTGACACCTTAAGAAAGGGTGTCACTTCTCCTCAAACATGTGGCAATAGTCTACGACTCTTTAAAAGTGCTGAAAAGATGGTGTGAGTCGGGTGAAGGTCAGTGGGAGGAGAAAAGAGATGCTTTGGTTTTTAAAAAAATAAAATTTCAAATTTCAACATTCTTCATTTAAAAAAACAAACAAAATTTAATAGTTTATTTTTTCTTTTCTTTTTAAAAATGACTTTTTTATCAGATTTTTCACTTCAACCACGTGAAATTATGTATATGTAAATACATATATTCTGCATACATGATATTATTATTAACCTTTATCTATACAGCACTGTAAATTTACACAGTGCTGTACATACAGACGGTTCCCTGCCCTCAGGCTTATATTGTAATTTAAAGGTATTGTTTTTAATTTTGCTCGTTGTTTATTACCATTACATCTGGTGATACACGGGAATTGATTTATGGGTAACATAAAGAATAATTACTAAGTATTCTGTATGATGTGCACTGGGAGGAGGGCAATGGGAAGGTGACACCATGAGTTACCACACTGGTGTGACACCAACCGAAGTGACGTTGCTGCCTGTATCATGTTTTAACCTTGTTGCAAGCCACCTTAGGCCCCATATCAGGAAAAAAGACCAGATAAAAAATAAAGCAAAATGAAATACTATTAATAGAAGTACATAATTACCTGATGATGATACACCCACCAGGCGCTAGTGATGACTCTAGCATCCCAGGCAGCGCTGTAACACAGGGCCATGGTGCCTGCCTCTGTAAGCGTCCGTGGAGGGATGGGGTCCCCTGGAACAGCAGTGTCAGAAGTGGGTTCATTTGGGACAAGCCAAGCAACAAAACAAAGAAAATTCAGAAAAGTTTACTAGAAAGAGGCTTTCAGTATTTGAGGTTGCTAAACTGTCCGGGCAGCCAGTAAGTGGGAGGCAGTAAGAAAAGAATAGAGACCGAGTGACAAGTGGATTGATTCAATCAAAGAGGTTTGCAAGCCCTGAGCAGGACAGTGGATGACTGGACCTCTTGGAGGTCTCTTGTTCACAGGATAACCAGAAGTTTAAGACATCTTTACAGCAAGCAGCAACAACAACTGGCCCACAGGTCATGGGAAAGGATCTGCATACATGATATTGTAATTTAAAGGTATCATTTTTATTTTTGCTCGTTGTTTATTACCATTACATCCGGTGATATACGGGAATTGATTTATGTGTAACATAAAGAATAATTACTAAGTATTCTGTACTTATAATATTTAAAAAAAACATACAGCCTACATTTCATAGACTCATAGAGTTGGAAGAGACCACAAGGGCCATCCAGTCCAACCCCCTGCCATGCAGGAACTCCCAGTCAAAGCATCCCCGACAGATGGCCATCCAGCCTCTGCTTAAAGACCTCCAAGGAAGGAGACTCCACTACACTCCGAGGGAGTGTGTTCCACTGTCGAATAGCCCTTACTGTCAGGAAGTTCCTCCTAATGTTGAGGTGGAATCTCTTTTCACTGAGAACAAAAGAATTACCGGTAAGAGAGGATCCTATAGTATTGTTTACTCAGGCAGGGAGGCCAAGTCTGTTAAACAAGGATTTCATTCAGGATTATCTCTCCAAATTCACAAGCTCTCCTCAACTGTTTTTATGCTTTAAAAAATATGACAGCAATTTCCCTATAATCCTTTGACTCACAGTTTCAGTGTTTTTAAGTACTCAAGTCAAATGTTGAGGGATACCCATACTGAAGTGTAGAAGCTCTTGGTTATTCATTTTCCAAACCTGGGTTGGGGATAATGTGGCCCTCCAGATACTGTAACTCCCATCAGCACAGCACAGCTAATGGTTAGTCCAACAATATCTGAAGGCCAAAGGATTCCCTCCCCTGTTCAAAATTTACTTCCATGAAGCATTACCTGTTGGATTCTTGATGACACAACTGGTTGCTCCATGCAGATCAGCATGCACATAGATGTCACCTTACACATAGCAAATGACAAAGAGAAGATGAGAATGATTATCAGAGCACACTAGGAGCTGCTGCAGATCTTCACACAGAAAAGGAGCTGGCCAGCTCTCCACCTTCAAATACTAGCTCACAGAACTAAAATACACTCTTCTTTTCAGGAAGGACAGAACTGGGTTTTTTTCACTTATGAGTTTTTTCATTGTAGCTTTTTAGTGTCAAAAATGTATATGGGACTTCACCGTGTACAAGGAGGAAAAATTCCTGTCCTGAGTAACTTACAGTCTGGACACATGAGACACAACAGAGGAAGGAGAGACAGCAGTAAAACAGGGCAAGAAAATCCATGCATACTTTGCTGTAGTTAGAGAAGGCTATAGAACTGAGATTATTTAAGTGCTCTGAACTTTTCACTCAGTGAGCAAAACTGTACAAGGGAAGGGTTAATTTAGAAGCATGTAGCTGGTGCATCCAGCAGTCAACAGGATCCCAATCATGGATGCCATGTTTAAAAGCTTAATCCTTGGGGAAATATTCCAATATAAACATGATCTGATCTGTTTACTTCTGTCATGTGCACTAAAGTTAGGTGTCCTTGCCTTTTTACTTTCTGGACTGAACAGCTGAATAGGTAGTGCAAAAACAACATGTGAGGTTAACACCAGAAAGGTGATTCTCCATGTGAGAATAATATACTTACAACCTAGCAAAAAAAAAAAATACTATAAAATTTTAAGAAGCATCCATATTTGTAACAAAAGGCATTTCAGTGTCTCACACCAATAAGAAAAAACACTGAAAGTCATGAATTAATTTCTCATCAGACTTTGATCACACTCAGGATGATTAAGAAAGATGAATTCAGCCCAGTATAATGTACTAGTTAACTCCACACCAGGAACACAAGCCTTCAGCAGATTCAGAAAAGCTTCATCTAGTAAATCACTGTATACAGTTGTTGTCAGGACTGAAAAGTTTGTTTTCCAGTACTCAATATCCTTAAGAGTAAACAATTCGCCTGTTACCAAAGCCTTTATCCCATTTGTCAGCAACTCAAAATAGTACTGTCTTTTCAGGTCTTACCCTTCCTATTTTCCCCCTCATAGCAAAGACCATGTCTGGGTCATTTATTTATTTTATTTATTGGATTTATATCCCGCCTTTCCCCTAAAATGGGATTCAAGGTGGTGATCCTGACATGCTCCTTTCTAAAAGCACAACACTTCAGTGTTTTTAGGCGACATTAGGATTCTACTCTACACAGGTTTGCATTTACGGAGAAGGAGTTCTCTCATCCTATCTATCAGGAAAGAGCCAGACTCACCTGGACGCAGATATCTCTTGACGATCATCTCATTTTGCTGTTGGTCTCTTCCAGCTATGACAAGGTAATTTTCAGAGCTAATGAACCACAGGAATTTCTCAAACCTGTTAGATTACATCAAGCCAGAGACAAAATATTAGCAAAAGAAAAAGTAACTTAAGATATTGTCTAAGGACAGCCCTGGATAATACAGACATTTAGGCTAATATGGCAAACCTCCCTCTAGACCATAGGGGATTTCCACCTGTAACTTCCCCTTTCCTTTCTTTGGAGGGGACATGAGGAATATTTGTGACAAATGGGTCACAGAGGCTCCAACAAGTGGCTGCCCTTGCATTCTGGAAGCCCCAGGATCTACAAGTAGTGAGTCCAGGTCTTGGGAACCCGAGAAGGCTCCAATACACAGGCCTTCGCAACACTATCAAATTGAAGAACTTTTTGCCCATTACTCAATCCAAGTATCACATTCCTTGCTATTTGTTGGTGTGTGCCTTCAAGTCATTTCTTACTTATGGAGAACCTAAGGCAAACCTATCACAGTGTTATCTTGGCAAGATTTGTTCAGAGGAGGGCTTGCCTTCGTCTCCCTTTGATGCTGAGAGAGTGTCACTTGCCCAAGGCCACCTAGTGGGTTTCCATGGCTGAGCAGGATTCAAATCCTTGTCTCCAAGGCTCAAAGCACTACACTGAGTCATAAATATAACTGATTCAGTGGGTCAATTCTAGTTAGGACTAGTAACAGGATTTAGGCCAAGATCACCCAGGTTCCCCTTTGGAAAAGTTTTAGGATAATTTTATAGGCTTAAGGGATGCATAACATAGTAACTGTGCATTTGCTAGGTAATCAAACAGGCCTCTAGCAAAAAATAACAATGCAGCTTTCAGTAGTTGTGGTTTCTCTAGCAAGTTGTGCAAGGTCGGTTCATGCTCTATGAATGCATACATATATTTCCATCTTTGAATGCCATGGAACCTGTTCCTTTTTTCGGATGGAGTGATCTCTCTCTCTCTCTCTCACACACACACACACACACACACTGCTTTGCCTGGGAAAGTGTCATCACTTTCCAGAACAAGGGATCCATGATCAGAAACGAGACTCAAGAAAAATCAGCTTCTTTGGTCTCATCCTCCATGGATGAATCCACTGTACTATAGCCAGGAACCTGGTCTGCCAGGGGAAGCATCTAGTTCATCATGAGGATGGTGGTGAATGGCAGCTGTGAGAAAAGACCACTTTGACCGGCTGAAGCAATGTGAGCTAACTTTGACTTTAAGTTTTATTGCATCATCCTGCTTAACATTTTCATGTAATCAATAAGGGAAAGGATCAGGGCCCTGGAATTGTTAAACCTTCCTTTCAAGTGAACAGAACCAGAATGGAGGGAGAGAACAGGAGAGAAAGGGAAGTTCCTTCAAATGGATGTGTTATGTTTGCTCCATCTGTACAATCAATGCCAGTCCTGACAGTGAGGGCAAGAGTACTTGAGCTGAACAAGAAAGCAAGCACAGGTCCCTATGATCAAATGCTTAAAGTGGGGTGGGAATTGTTTGGCCCACAGGAGGGCTGGATATGTGCTTTGGGTTCCTCCAGATCTCCCCAATTCTTCATTTTTCTAAAAAAAAATTCTGAAGAAGGGTGACATATAAATAAAATAAAATAGAAAACAGACTTTATGGATGGAAATTTTCCAGTAAAAACAATTATAGGCCATACAAGAAGACTTCTGGTTGCTGAGAATGTCATTTTTCAATCAGCACCAGCCTCCTGAGTTCGAAAATGGCCCCGCAGCTCATGCCCGCACCAACTTAAACAATGGTCTCGGTGGTATTTTGCACTTAAGTCTCTGCCCATCTAAGCCTGTGATGAAGCAGGCCAACAGTCACCATCTTCCATCTGCCTAGAGGGACTCACCAGTACACCTTTCTAGCCTTCTGAATGGTGGTCACTGTTTGAACCTCTTTCAATGTTTGCTTGGTCTTCTTTTCTGCTGATTTGAAGGCCTGTTCAGAGAAAGAAAACAAAGAACCACCAGTTCTATATTTAAAGCAGTTATCAAAGCTCCAGCCAGCGAGCGATGGGCATGAAAAGTGAATACAAATGCTCAATAAAAACAGCTTGCATGCCATGGTACTTCTAAAGTACTCCACTGGCACTGCATCCAGATGATGCAGTACCAAAGGAGTGCCAAAAAGCCACAGCACTGGCAGCTATGGCATTCTTCCACAACACAAAAAGGAGCTGCTTTTTGTGCTGTGGAAAGGCCAGATCGGGGCTGTGGCGTGTAGCTGCTGCAGCCCCGATACACCAAAGGAAGAAGTGGCTGCAGGCCACCTGTTAGGGGTGGTCTGTTCAGCCCTTTAGTTTTCTATTTCTGCATGACTACAAGGCATGTTTCCCTGATCTCAGGGAGCCCCTCCAATTTTTAAATTGAGAGTGGGCAACAGAAAACTCTCCCACCTAGAGTGGATGATGTAGATTTATTTGAAGATGACTTTGCCTTGAGAGTTAAGTCGGAGGAGGAGCAAAAACCAGAGAACAATATTCTCTTCCACTGCAGGAAAAATGGGAGTTTTACATTCTCAGCAGCAGGCTAGGCTAGGCCTGGAAATCTACACAAAATGTTGACGTCAAAGCTGACTCATTTGCTACTCATTCTTATATTATTGAGCTTTTTCTTCTATTTTTAGGTTCTGTGGAGAACTGCATGAGTTTCCAATTAGAAAGGAATCATGTGAAAAGAGGCTAAAGGCAGCAGTTTTTAAGCTGCTTCTAAAGAAAAAAGGCAAGGAAACCATTGGCATACCTTTTCTGCTGCTTCCACTGTTTTCTGGGTTTTTCTGGCTGCATGTCTTTTGTGGTCGTAATACCTGGGAAAGATACAACCATGTTTAGTTTCCAGACCACCCTTTTGTCCCTCACTAAATGGTTTGTTTCTCTTTATTGATTTAAAGAACTTCTATGCTGCCTTTGAGGGATAAACCCTAACAACATCCTTTCTAATATATAGTTAGCTTCAGATACAGCATGAACATTATGCTTCTGCATGATTTATAACACGGTTTATTCATACTACTTCTGTGCAGGCCTCCAGTTCTCTTCCTTTTTCCCATGCTCCTCTGATCTACCTGGCTATGCCTTGAATTCCATTTTGTGAAAAAGGTGGGATAAAAATCCAGGAAATAAATGAAATAGATAAAAATAAATATGTCTATCTGCAGTTGCTTTTTGATCCAAGATACCAAGGCAAATGAGCACACCCACCTGATTTATGTTCCCCACTACAAAGACATATAAATACTGAACCTTTGTCTTCGTCTCTACTAGACATAAACTGTGACTACATGTTACTTGTTATTGCTTACATTTTCTCCCTTATCATTTATGCTTCTCTTCTTTTTCTGTTTTCACCATTATTATGTGCTTTCAAACTCTAACATGGTAATCCAACCACAAAATTTTTGAAGCAAAATTTTATTCAAAAGAGGTTTACCATTGCCTTCCTCTTGAGGCTGAGTGAATGAAATAGGCCCAAGGCTGATGAGATTCAAAACCTGGTCTTCTAGAGTCCTGGTCCAAGCTAAAAACCAGTAACCATAACAGCTCTCTCCACAGAGCTATTTGACCTAATGAAGGAAGGATGGGACATGACTCCATCCTTGGGCAGGAATATATTAGTTATCATTCAAAGATATAGCCATGCTCATCTGTAGAAACAGCATGTAGAGAGAACTTGTAGCAGCTTTGAGACTAACTGAAAGAAAAGTTGGCAGCATGAGCTTTCATAAACTTAAGTCTGCTTCCTCAGATGCATCTGGTGGAGCTGAAAGCCAAGGACAGACCTATACATGTCCTTGGTGTATTAGAATGTCAATTCAGGTGCTACAAGATTTCTCTACATACTGATATTAATTACTAGTAAGAACAGGGGAGTAACCCATTTATTTGGATGCTTAGCATATACCACTGTGTCCCAGGACCTGCTTTTAGAAGCATCCCAGCCAACATCTCTGACTCCTCACTTTTTGGCATTTGCATAAGCAGACAAGCTGAGATCCAGGTCCACCAACATGGGCTTGTTCTTCTGGGGCTTCTTCAGTTGTTTGGCTTTGTTCTTCCTCTTCTTTCCCTTGGACTCTTCTTCTACCTCCATTTCAACTTCTCCATCATCCTCCCCCTCCTCCTCTTCTGAGAATATGTAAGGGTTTCTAGCCAAGCAGAGAAAAAAACAAATGCATCTATCTTATGTTATTTATATCTTGATTTTCCTCCCTTACTTGCATTGGAACGCATCCCGCCAATCTCCAGTGATTCTAAGAGAACTGGATCTCTTCATATATATCAGTTTCAACTTATATTGTGAATCCAGAAACAAAACCCCAACATAAATCACTCCCCTGTAACTTGCCAAGAGACTCGCCTGTACTTTGCCAATTAGAGCAAAAGAATAACTCTGCAGACAGATATGCCAGCCATTGCCACCCCCTCCTGTCTTCTCCAGCTCCACACTTGACTATCTTGAGTGTGGGCCCTGCAGCTTTTAGAGTAACAGAATCATAGAATCCTAGAGTTAGAAGAAACTACAAGGGCCATCCAGTCCAATCCCCTGCCATGCAGGAACTCTCAATCAAAGCATTCTCAACAGAGGGCCATCCAGCCTCTGTTTAAAGACCTTCAAAGAAGGAGACTCCACCACTCTCCAAGGGAGTGTGTTCCACTGGTGAGCAGCTCTTATTGTCAGGAATTTCCTTCTAATATTCAGGTGGAATCTTTTTTCCTGTAGCTTGCATCCATTGTTCCAGGATCTATACCCTGGAGCAGCAGAAAACAAGCTTGCTCCCTCCTCAATATTACATCCCTTCAAATATTTAAACAGGGTGATCATATCACCTATTAACCATCCCTCTTCAGGCTAAACATACCCAGCTTCCTCAGTCGTTCCTCATAGGGCATGGTTTATAGACCCTTCACCATTTTAGTCGCTCTCCTTTGGATATGCTCCAGCTTGTCAACATCCTTTTTGAATTGTGGTGCCCAAAACTGGACACAGCAATCCAGGTGAGGCCTGACCACAAGAATACAATGGTGCTATTACTTCACTTGAGCTAGACACTATTTTTCTATTGATGCAGCCTAAAATCGCATTGGCCCTCTTTAGCTGCCACATCACACTGTTGACTCATGTTCAACCTGTGGTCTACTAGGAATCCTAGATCCCTTTCACACATGCTGTATCTGTGCATTTCATTTTTCTGCCCTAAGTGCAGTATCTTACATTTCTCAGTGCTGAAATTCATTTTGTTAGCTTTGGCCAAGCTTTTTAATCTATTAAGGTCAGTTTGAATTTTGATCCTATCTTCTGGGGTATTAGCTACTCCTCCTAATTTGGTGTCATCTGCAAATTCGATAAGCATGCCCCATATTCTTTCATCCAAGTAGCTGATAAAGATGTTGAATAGCACTGGGCCCAGGACAGAATCCTGTGACACTACACTGGTCACTTCTTTCCAGAACAAAGAGGAGCCATTGCAGAGCACCCTTTTAAGTCTCATTAACTACCAGTCTTTTAATAGCCTTCCCCCCAAGACTCTCCCTCATCTTGAACCCCCATCAATCAGTTCCAGGACATAAAAAACTTACTTCAGAAGCATCATGATGTGGTTTGTTTGCAGCTTCAGCTCCTTGATGGCACTTGCTACAGGGTCCCCTTGGGCTTGAGCTTCTTTGACAAGGGCACCAATCTCTGTCCAGTCGATCTGGTTGGCTAGAGCACTTCGGACCACTTGGATGGCTCGGTCAACAATCTCAAGGTTCATTTCCACAAGCTCTCCTTTCACCTTGTCAATTTCCTTTGGGGAAATGAAAACAGAAATGAAGGAGGACCAAGTACCTTGGAGAGATGATCAGGCATTAGCTTGCTTGGCTAACTAGTCACTGTGGAGTATTAAAGGTGCTTCTCTAGTTTGAAGAAGTTATGAAAGATCCCTAATCATGATACTTTTACAGTAACAGCTGCAGCCTCAACACAGCTAACCTTTACTCTCTTAACAGCTCACAGGCAGGGTGAAAAAAAGGAGGAAGGTAGGTGGAGGGAAATAAAGGGGGATGTGGCAGCACATTTAAAACAAAATGTTTTTTATTTTTGCTTTTATGGATATCGCATGAGCTTTTATAGCCATGAAATCTCATGTGAAAATAAAAACCATGTAGTCTTAAAGGTACTGCCACATTTCTTTTCTCTCCCCGCCCCCGACCGTCTTTCTCCTTTTTATGCTGCAAAATACAGCTGTCCCTCTGTATCCACAGATTCCTTATCCACGAATTCAACCTTCTATGGCTTGAAATTATTTTTAAAAATATATACATTCCAAAAAGCAAACTTTGATTTTGACATTTTACTATGCCACCATATTTAATGGGACTTGAGATCCACAGTACCCATGGAGAGTCCTGGAACCAAAACCTCAGCGCCCATGGTACTAACACGGCTGCTTCTCTGAAAACTAGCCCAGACCCAAGATCTTTCTAAGCCTTGGCATCTGAAGTCCTTGTAAACAGGATGCTAAGGACTGAATCTACCAGACTTTTCTTAAAGGTCTTGCAACCTTCATTTTTCCTCCATTGTAACAACCAGAAACCTGCACAGTGGTCCCCCTGGTTACGAATGTAATCCGTTCCGGATTACCTTTCGTAACCCGGAAATGTTCATAACCCGGGGGACCGCTTTGTTGCGCTGCGCGGGAAATTTAAAGGGACCGCGCTTTTTTGGTTTCGTACCCCGGGTTTTTTTTGCAAGCCGGGGCCGTTTTTCCGGCCTCGGCTCTTTCGTACCCCGGGGTTTTCGTACCCCGGGGGATTCGTAACCCGGGGGACCACTGTATTTTAAAAATAAGAGAGCTATGCATCTTCAGAGTTTGACAGATTATTTGTTTAAATTATTTGTTTGACAAATTATTTGTTTAAGTGCATTCCTGGAGCTACATGAAGTACCTCCCCCTCCTCCTGACTGCTGTTTTTCTCTTGGAAGCCTCCAGGAGCAGAAATTCACCTTTTAAACAGCTTGCACTCCCCTCTCATACTGCTTCCTAGCCACTTCTGGATTTTGGTGTATTTCCTCATTTTCTGGCAATTTGTGTATGCCACCCCCACCCCCACAGCCTTCAGGCAGAAAATTGGCCCCTGGACCCTTACAGTTGTCCACTATGGTGCAACAAGCCTCCTTTTCTGTTTTGCTTACAGCTCAACATATCAAGAGTGCTTTGTGATTCTACCTGAGCTTGATGCAGAGCTTCCAGTCTGTGCTCATGGTCCTTCCGAACGTTTTCTAGCTTCTTCAGAGCTTGTTTCTCCTTGTAAGACAAAAGGTTGGGGACAAAACAACAAACATTTATTTCTTACTTGCCTCTCTCCATGGATCAAGGCAGGGAACAACAGACCGACAAATGTACAACATTAGTTAAAAACACTGGGAGGATCTAGCAATGACCAAGACAACAAAGGCAGAGTAAGAGGAAAGGGATGAGAGTGGCAACCAATGGCTCACAACACTAGGTCTTCAAAGATGCTTGGTCCAGAAAGCAAACTGTTCTACCCTCTACCCTCAAAGTCTGACGACTGGTCTTTGGACTCACCTGGGAACTGAGTGGGTCCAAAGCTGCATCACCACCTTGCCACCCAAGTTCCAGGCTTGCTGCAGGTTTAATCCACAACAAGAACAATATCCTGGTCTCTGCTGTGCCTCAGTCTCAAAACCTGAAAGAGCTCACTCTTTGGACAATTCCTAAAAATCCCCACCCAGCATAGCCACTGGGAATTATCTTCTAAAGAAAAGTAACTTCTAAGAAAAAACATCTCAAAAAGAGCTCCACGTGAATCTTACTGCTCTTCTGTGTCCTGAAGCAAATATCTCCACCTAACACTGCAGCACTCTGGGCTGTCAGCTAACCCAGGACTGCCAACCTTTCTCCTAGTGAACACGGCAGCCTATTTCTCAGCAATCCACAGATGCCTAGTGGCTCTTCAAAGGACCATAAAAATGCCATGTCAAAGGCAAACTTTTACATGAGACTGTTACCTGTTGCAACGCCTTCAAGTCTATTTTCTGGCCTTCCAGCTTCGAATAGAATTCATCCACTGCCTTTCAAAAAAGTAAATAAAATTAGGAATAAATTTTTAATTTCTCAGGGAATGGTCCCCGAGGCGGGGAGCTTAAAACTAGTGACATCTAACAAAATCTGTTTAGTTACAGATTTGCTCAAAGTTTAAACTGGAACATCCCAAAGGAAATGCAGAAATTCTTAGTTTGGATTTTGCGCTTGTAAATCCAATTTTTATTCACAAGTTCTTTTAGAGCTCATTTTTATTTAAAAGCTCCTAATCTGATTACTTTGGCCACTGAAATCTACTACAAAATTCAAACACACTTTAAAAGCCAGATAAAAACCATCCTTCCACAAAATACACCATATTTCAAATCTCATAACTTCTGTTCTCAAATGTTCAATTCACATTCAGATCCGTGTCACAGTAAGCAGAGAGAGCAGGCAGGGCTCTCATTTCTCCAGCACTAAAGACGGTTCCATCAATCTTTGGGTAATTGTGTGATGGCGAAAATTTTTAATGTGATGTTCTGTTCATTTTTCACATTATCTTTTAATGAATTTTAAATTACTTTAACTCTATAGATTTTTCAATCATTTTTAAAAGAAATTATGATTGCTGTTGTGTGCCTTCAAGTCATTTTTGACTTGTGGTGAACCTAAGGCAAACCAATCATGGGTTTGCTAGTTTTTTGCAAAGTTTGTTCATGGTGTGTGTGTGTGCGGGGGGGGGGGGAGGGCATCCTTTCATCTGAGGCTGAGCAGGTATGTCTCGCCCAAGGTCATCCACAGGTTTCCATGGCTGGGCAGGAATCCGAACTCTGGGCTCCAGAGTTATAGTCCAATGCTCAAATAACTACACCACACTGGCTCTGAAATAATTTATATATACAAATAGAATCTGTACTGGTTTTAATAGTTTGTATGCTGCTCTGAGTCCCATTATTGGGGGAAAGATGTGATATAAATGAATATTATTTGTTATTATTATTAGTAGTAGTAGGAATAGTAATATTAATTATTGTTATTCATTAGTAATTTATGAGACCCCTATAATCCTGACTCTTAATTAAAACTTATATAAAGCACATATATAGCAATAAAACTTCATATAAAGCATATCTAAAGCACGACACCTTACCTTATTGAAAGATTCAAACTCCACATAGGGGGACTTTGCATGTTGAGAGAACAAGAAAGGGTGAAATTCCTCATATCTGCAAAACACATATTGGAGAACGTTGGCCAAAGGACTGGAAAGTGACGCTTCTCAAAGTTCCTTCTGCCTTCCAAATACCTACGTGAGAATTTCTTCAGCAGGTTTCTCTTGTTCCAGGCTTGGCTTTTTCTCCCTCTTTTGAATGATGTAGCCCTACCAAAATAAAAACATTTATACCTTATACACATAGCCTGAAGAATCCAAAGACATACTATGTTAGTCTGGAAAATCAGTGTGAAAGGGATCTTGTAGCACATTTGAGAGTAACTGAAAGAGAGAAGGGGGCAGCATGAGTTTTCATAACTGACTAAGTAGATTCTAATCTAGACTATGAAAGCTTATGCTACCATTTTTTTTTCTTTCATTTGGTCTCAAATTTACTACAAGATTCCTTTCCACATACCTTGAAGGATATACATAATATTTTTAATAGTTTTATGCATGAAACAAAGTTTGCATATACCAAACCATCAGAAAGCAAAGGTGGCACTATCTCATCCACGCATGTGGACAATTTTGGATTTTGGAGTGTTTTGGATATCAGAATTCCAGAAAAGGGATACTCAATTTGTAATAATTAGCAAATAACTAATTAGCAAACATGAAATGTCTAGCATGCATCCAGACTAGAGTGGAGGGAAATAGATGCAATTTCTTTCTGGATTAAAAAAAAGTTTTTTTAAAGTATCACCATTAGCAGAGTCAGCCATGGTTAGGACTTGGATGGGAAACCATCAAGAAATGCCAGATACTGTAGGGAATATTTCAGAGGAGGGAACTGGCAAAGCCATCTCTGAGGATCCCTTGCCTAAGAAAGCCCTACAAAATTCAGGGGGTAGCCATAAAAGCCAACAGGTGACTTGAAGCCACATATATACACACAAAAAGTAGTGTTTGCAACAAGACTTTGAGCTACCTTGCCGTTAAAGTTGTCCGTTACTTCCATATATTCTTCAGCTTTCTGTAAAGCAGCTAGCAACCTTTCAATGTCTAAGAAAAAGAAAAGATATTGTTAAGGTTGGCACAAACTACAAAATTATTAAGGATTCTAAAATTAAGCCAATTGACATTTTTCTGAAAGACCAGAACCCTTTATGGAGTTCTTGAGCAATAAGAAATCTAACGATGTAATATTTGTGGTTATGGTTATTAGTAATTCTACTAGAGTTATTTGGCTCGATCTGTAATGGTAGAATATTATAATTTCTTTCTTTATTTTCATTTTCATTCCAGTAAAGTTGGGGGGGGGTCATAGCCATATTGTGTTTTAGTTACGTTTTAGTTATTGTTTTCTCTCTCTTGTTTACTCTTTTGTCTTTTTTATTTTCTGAATGTATATTAAAATTATGAAATATTTTTAAAATAAAAATAAAAAGTAAAAAAAACCCTGGGTTTTTAAAAAGGCAAGTTGTTTGAAACTGGATTTCCTATCTTCTATGTGTCACACAGAATCGGGGGGGGGGGGGGGGGAAATCTCACAGTAGGAAGTTGCCTTGCATCAAATCAGATTATTGACCCACCTGACCCAGTAGCATCTTAATCCTGCCTGCAGTGGCAGATAGCAACTGAATGGCTTGATTACCATGGGCACTGATTTCATTTCTACAGCAAATTAAAACTAGACTCATTATTGTCATATTCCAGGCCTAGGAATCATGACCTGACTAGGTTGTAAAGGTGTGCCTCAATGTATGTACATGGGTTTAAATCTTTCTACATCTCTTAAAACTGTTCCTAGTCTTTTCAAATTGTTTTAAATAGCAGTAACTTCAGCTAAAGCATCCCCAGCCACTTTTTGAAGATGGCCAGAGAAGGAGAACCCTCCCTCTCTCAAGGTAACCGGTTTCATTGCCAAATTGTTCTTACCATCATGAGGCTCCTTCTAATGTTCAATCAAAATCTAAACTCCTTAAAACCATTAGACCTAGTCCTACCCCCTGTTCCTCTTCTCTTGAAGTATTTAAAGAGTGTAACTCCACTGTCTTCTTTCCAGAGCAAACATCCCCAGTTCCCTCAATCTTTCCTCATATAACTCATAACTGAGTTAACGATTATATTGTTTAGAGAAGCGTTCCCAGATGTGTGACCTTGTCTGGCCCGTTTTAACTGTGCATTATGAAGCTGAGCCCTCCTTCCAGTCCATCTGCCTTGGTCCAGGCCTCAGAGGGAGAGAAGAACCACCAGACCTGATACCCTTCCCCATCACCTTTCCCTTCTCCTTTTGTGTCGTGTCTTTTAGATTGTAAGCCTGAGGGCAGAGAACCGTCTAATTATAGGTTTATATGTACAGCACTGTGTAAACCTACAGCACTATATAAATAAAGGAGAAGAAGAAGAAGAAGAAGAAGAAGAAGAAGAAGAAGAAGAAGAAGAAGGAGAAGGAGAAGAAGTTTTGTTCTCTGTACCTCTATTAACTATATTTAAAAATACAATTTAAAAAGACCAAAAAGGTGGACTGTGCACTTTAAAAGAATACAGTACCCTCTTACAGTGCTTTCCTTAAAAGCCTTTGGTTCTCCAAACTTGTCTGAGAAGGCACTATTTCATCTTCTCACCAACTGCATCTGTGAAGTTGGTGTGACTAAAAAAAGGGTCTCTCCTGCATATCTCAAGGTCTGGCCAGGATCATACACTAAGGATGCATCTACACTGCATAATTAATCTAGTTTCACACTGCCTTAACTGCTATCGTTGCAATCCAGAATTTGTAGTTCTGAGATATTTAGCTTTCTCTGACAGAGAGCTCTGGTAACACAACAAACTACAAATACCAGGATTCCATAGGATAGAGCTATGACAAATGTGGTGTCAAACTGTAGTGTGGCAGCAGCAAAAGATACGGTCTGACAGATAGCCTAGACCCAAGCCATTTGGGCTTTACAGGTTATAACCAGCAGTTTGAATTCTCTGCCCGTGATAGGGAATCTTCTCTTTTAGAGCAGGATATAGTTTAATAAATAGCATGGCAAGAACTACACTCATACACTTATATGCTGTTCCTCACCCACATTTCTGCATGCAGAAATGGGAAAATTTAACTTCTCCTCCCTAGCTGTTGAAAATTAGAGGGTTAAGGCTGTAGGGGTTTAAACCCTCCCCTACCATGCCAGCAACTCTGCTTCAGATAGTTGTTTACCTTCTGTTGACTCCCAGGCTGTGAAGACCACATAAAAAGCAGCAGAGTGCTATCGGCTGCCCGTATTTTATCTTCACAGACTGGCAGTTTTTCACAGTTTCCAACCAAAGCTCTTTTATTTCCAGTTTTATTTTGAGGCAACCAAGACCAAACCTGTGGTCTTCAATATGCAAAACTAAGAAACGTTCCCTTGTGTGGCTCAAGATCAGCTTGGAGAACAGGAATTAAGCTGGTTTAGTTGGTAGCATACATACATACATACATACATACAGAGAGAGAGAGAGAGAGAGAGACAGACAGACCAAGTGAGCAAAGTAAAAGCAAGATTTTTTAAATCTTGGATATAATTTAGAGACAGAAGCACATATAGTTAAACATCAGGCAAATCAAACTGTGTTACCAGGAGATACTACGCTGTCCATTTCACATCCAGACATTTAAACACCTACCTTTGCTATCCATTTGTTCTATTCTGGTATTACTCGAAAATCCTGTTTCTATAAGGCAGTGTTCAATTAGAGTGGCTCCATAAGCTATAAATTAAAAAGAAAAAGATCCATTTATAACAAGAAAAATAGCATACAGAGACCTATATTAAAATATTTTTTTTCCTGAAGTAGAGTGTTTCAACACCTATGAAGATGAGATCGGGACCCTTTATACGCATAATTTTCTGTATCAGAAACATAGATCTTGTACAACTTTTATGAAATTGTGTCTTACAGTATTGTCTATTACTGGGAAACATCTTTCTTATTCCACTCTCAAGACTACCTCTATAGTTACAGCATTCATATTTACTATTTGTTGCTCTGTGCCTTCATGTCATTTCTGACTTATGGTGACCTTAAGGTGAACCTTTGCCTTCCCCTGAGGCTGAGAGAATGTGATTTGACCACAGACACCCAGTGGTTCACATGGCCAAGTGGGGATTCAAACCCTGATCTCCAGAGTCATAATCCAACACGCAAACCTCTACACCATAATAACTCTTTTTAGGGTTGGATTAAGACTCCAAGAGACAAAGGTTTCAACCTCCACTCAGCCATGGAAATCCATTGGGTGACCTGTATAATTCACACTCTCTAAATCTAGGGGCCAAAATACATTGCAGAAATAATCCAGTTTGATACTGCTTTAACTGCCCTGGCTCTGTGATAGGGAATCTTTGGAATTGTAGTTTGTGGTGACACCAGAGCTCTCTGATAGAGGTGGCTAAATGTCTCACAAAACTACAGCTCCCAGAATTCCGCAGCACAGAGCCAGGGCAGTTAAAAACATTGTCAAACTGGCATATTTCTGTGGTGTTTTGGCTCCCTGAGAAGGCAATGACAAATCCTTTCTTAATAAATGTTACCAAGAAAATCCTAGGATAGGGTTGCCATAAAAGTCAGCTTGAAAGCACATAGCAACAAGAGTATATTCTGAATGTTAATATAATGCAAATTGTACTTACGAAGGTGGGGGTTTAGGACTCTCTTGAGCTGATCCCCCTTAGATGCAATGGTTATTATTTCTGTCAACCTATGAAAGAGAGAGAGAAGGTTACCAAAAGAACTCACACTTCTAAGTACAAAAGGGTCTTCCTCATCATTACTGCTATGAAAAGAGCCTGGCTCAAGCCTTTGCAGACAGAAAACTGTGCAAACAAGACCAGAACAACCTTGAAGAAGGATTACTATACCACGCTCACCTAGCTTGAAATGAAATAACAGAACAGTTCTGAAGAACCTTGTACACCTCTTCTTTTTCATGATTCAGAGCTCTCATCAACCCAAAGCCTTCCATCTTCTCACATGAGTTTTTGTACTACTATCTTCTAATGAGCTCCAGGTGGAGTTCAGAGAACCATAACCACAGACCTGCAAGGTCCCCCTGACAATGCAGCAATCCATTACTAAAGCACTCCCACAAGACACACAATCAATCTGCTTCAAAACCTTCAATAAAGGAGAGTTCACTACTTTTTGCACTCGACTCTTGAACCATGAAACTACTTTTTAACACCATTCTTTGTTTCTTTTTTTAAGGGCATTGAATAATTTTTAGTATTGAATTTTTACCACTGAATTATTATTTTTGTTGTTTACTTTGTAAAAAGGAATTGAAAAGGGGGAGAAACGTGGGATACTTTTTGCATTATTGCACTATAATTATCCAATAAAAACATTATTTTGAAAAGAGGTATAGCAAGGTGGTGGGTGGGTGGTATAACTGTCTATTTCATGCATCTGAAGAAGTAACTTATAGCCCACTAAGTCTCATAGTTTAGATCTGATTGCTTTTCTCAAACCCAAGAGACCCACTCAATTAATTGTTGAATGAAAAGTCAGTGCTTATGTAACTCTCATTTGTTCAGTGTGCCAGCTCCCACTGGGAGTTGGGATTTAGACTAATATGACTTACAATTTTCAAGTACAGGTGAGGATAAGTGTACCCCTTCCACAGTTGTTCTTTTGAAGCCCCTAAACTACTCTCTCCTAGAAAACTCTCTTTTAGTTGAGAGAAAAGATGAACAGCTGTTCCTGGAAACCCCCAAGAACAGAAATTCGTTTTTAAAATACTGGTAGGTTGCAGGCCCCTCCATTCATTACATAACATCACAAAAATACCCATGTTTCAAAGCCAGAAGTGGCCTTCCAGTCACTTCTGTTTGTTCTGTTCACTTTTTGGCAATCTATGCAGCCCCCAGAAAAGTTGCCAGTCCCTGCTTTGAAGTGTCATAAGATTCTCCTTTCTGAGGCAATAGGGTAGCACAGCTAAGCTGGTTGCTCTTTCGGGGAGAAAAGTCTCTCTTGAACGATTTTCATAACCAAATACAAGGGTTGAAATTGACTAGACTGTTTCCCAAGTTGCTCCTGAACTAGACTAATTTCATCATACAATACACTAAGACAAAAAATGAGGCTGAAAAATGGGGGCCCACTGAAAGGGACATGGGAGCCAAGACTGCTAGTCCTAGGAGTGGTTGTATTTATGAACTACTGCTTGGAAGCAGAAGAGGATGAAATGTCCAATCTTTCATGTTCTTGTAAAAGAAGTTTTTAAACATCACTCCAAAACTGCTCTAGGGTGTGCACTGTGACAGTCACACTAAAATGCCAATGTACCTATTATTATGGTGATAAACATGTATCCTAAGAAGAGGTCAGATTTTCTGGGGAAAAGGATAAAACAGAATGAAAAGCTTCATTACCACCTGAAGCCATGGTGAAATGGACACACACACAAAGATGGACAGAGACAAGGATGTCTCTGGAATACTGTGCCTCCAGATCTCAGGAGTTTGCTTCTTCTCCAGTCCAAGCACCACACAACACAGAGACATACCTCTCTAAACTAGGCAATGGCGTTTCAGCTTTGGCGTGATCAATTGGGTAGTGTTCCCGCACAGCAAATTTGACGTCATCTGCTTCATCTGTGCGAAACCTCAGGATATTCAGAATGAGGTATTCATGATCAGTCAGCACAATGTTGCCCTGTAACAGATTCAAGACACTTTGTAACCAAAGTTGATCAGAGTGTTTGCATTTCCAGAAAAACAATTCAGTTTGCAACCTCTCCTAAATTCAGGGCAATGGCACAGCCAAACTGATGGCCAATTCAACCCTTTTAGCACAGGTGGGGTTCTTAGCACATCTCTCCACCATGGGAGTCTGGGGAAAACTGAACACCTAGAAGGGGTAAAGCTGTTACAGGTTCATTTGGAAGTGGAGCTTTAAACAGAAAGGCATGTGATGGATGCAGAAAAGACTAGGGGTGGAGTGGGGTAAAGAAGGAGAGGTCCTGTCTCCATGTTATTTTTTCCAACAGCAAGCAAAGACTCAGTCTCATTAAATGCATCTGTTTGTTGTTGTCATGGTTGCTGTCTACCTTCAAGCTGTTTCTGACTTATGGCAACCATAAGGGGACCCTATCAAGGGGTTTTCTTGGCAATATTTGTTCAGAGGAGGTTTGCCATGGCTGCCCCTTCAGGCATGGAGCATGTGACTTGCCCAAGGTCATCCAATGGCTTAACATGGCTGAGCGGGGATCTGAACCCTGTTCTCCAGAGATGTAATCCAAAACTCAAACCAACTACACCATGCTGCCTCTACATATAGGAATACCAGGTCAAGCCTCTCCCCCAAGAATAACATAAAACTGTTGGGATGGAGTGCTGGAGAAAGAGACTGGGTCACCACCCACCTCATGGGTGCCCAAACCTCTCTCCCTCTGCTTACCCTGTCATAGAGCTCAATAATCAGATGGTAGGCAGCTTCATCACTTCCAAACTGGAAATCTACTATTCTGTCCACACCGAGCTGCTTCACACTCACGAGCCTTCTGGTCTTCAAATGCTTGCGACACTGTTGGCAAAAAAGTGCAAACAGGTCTGAAAACGTGCAGCTAGGCAGAGCCATTCCAAAACAGCAAATGCCAGCTCTCAAACACACACACACACACAACAATTGTATTCCCTAAGATGTTTTAGATCAGGGTGGGTATACTTTGGACCCTAGAGAACTGTTTTGTACAACTGTCCAATCTGTCCAATTGTCTGCTCCTTCAGAGCTTCACAGGCCATTGTCACAAACACCATTTTAGGTGACCAGAAATGACAAAGTGCTACTTCCCGACACTTTTCAGGCTGTTCTGGGAGGATGCACATGGGGCAGCTTACTGTGACAGCACCTGAGATCTTTCCAAAGGGGTTCTGTGCATTTTGTTCAGCTGAAAAATTACTTTTTGCTGAAAAAAAAATTGGGAGAGTGTACCAAGGCCTTTGGATGGAAATGACAGTGGTCCCATGGGTTATCCACACCCCTATTTTACAGTATGTTGAACTACTGCAGCTGGATCCCAAAATGGTAAGGGCAAAAGAAGAGAGATGGAAGAGAGGGTCTGTTGGGAAAGAGGGCCATGGGGAAGGGCTGTAAGGAGTAGAAGAGAAGTGCTCTTGGGTACCGCAAGCAGTTAAAGGTCCCAATTCACTAGATGGCACTTTCAATGATTAGGGTAAAGGCCTAAAGGAAAGAATTTCACTGTGTGGGACACTAGACTAGAGACTCATTGATAAAATAGGTAATACTGGGCTGGATGAACAATAATGACAGAAAATAGGAAAATCTCAAGTATTCAATGTGTACAATTTGTTCTGGGTGGTTAGGAAAGTCACCATGGTCCATTTTAGATTGGCAAAAAGAGGTGTGTTGAAGGCTGCATGAAAGCCCAGCCTTTAGATGAGAAAAAGGGAAAGTGTGCCATGAAAACACTATTTTGGCATTTTAAGGGAGAAGAAGTGCTTTAAAAAGGAGCTAGCCCATTTTACATTGGCAAAAAGAGGTGTGTTGATGGCTGCATGAAAGCCCAGCTTTTAGATGAGAAAAAGGGAAAGTGTGCCATGAAAACACTATTTTGGAGTTTTAAGGGAGAAGAAGTGCCTTTAAAAAGTAGTTTGATTTCCCCACTACTTTTTTAAAAAGGGTGCAACATTGCTATTGCATCTAAAGGCTAAGGTGTAGTTGCACGGTTAAATGGGGCTCTTTCTCTTTAAAGCGCCCATTTAAAGGCAGCGATACAAGTGCGGAGGGAGGGAAGGTGCCAAGACAAGAAGAGACCTTCAGAGCCCGGCCAGAGTGCGCCTGGCCCTCCTCCTCTTTCTCCTCCTCCTTCTGTTGCCAGCTGAGCTTGCCATGGTCCCGGCTCCAGGAGGACCTGGAGCACTTCCGCTGCCCTGCTTCCCTGCAAGTCACACTCTCTCAGCCAAAGGGAGGAGGAAGGCAGCCAGGAGAGAGCCCTGGAGCCTGGCCAGAGTGTGCCTGGGCCTGCCTTCTCCTCCCCCCTTTGGCTGAGAGAGTGTGACTTGCAGGGAAGCAGGGCAGCGGAGGTGCTCCAGGTCCCTCCCCTTCTCCTCCTCCTCTTGCCAGCTTGCCCTGGCCTGGCTGAGCGCCCAAGTGCCCTGCTGTCTCCCTAGAAGTCACACTCTCTCAGCCAAAGGGAGGAGGTGAAGGAAGGTGCAGGCGCACCCTGGGTGGGCTCCAGGGCTCTCTCCTGGCTTCTTCCCTCCCTCCCTGCTGCCTCCCACCTTTGGCTGAGAGAGTGTGACTTGCATGGAGGCAGGGCAGCAGAGGGGCCCCATGTCCCTCTCCTCCTCCTCCTCCTCCTCATGTTTCCAGCTTGCCCTGGCCCAGCATCAGGATGACCTGGAGCACCTCTGCTGCCCTTCCTCCCTGCAAGTCACACTCTCTCAGCCAGAGGGAGGAGGAAGACAGCGGGGAGGGAGGGAAGGAGCCAGGAAGAGACCCCCGGAGCCTGGCCAGAGCGCGCCTGGCCCTCCTGTTTCCTCTTCAAAAAGAAGGCTGGAAAAGTAGGACGTGTCCTGGCAAAGGAGGACATGCTTGGTCAACTTGGAAAAGGGGGGCCTCTGCTCAAGAATGGAGGACATATGGGAATCCCTCCTGGACAGAGGGCTGAAACCTCAAGACAGCTGAATATAATGCTCTGACAGAACACAGACTATAACTCCCATGAGCCTTTGCTACCATTTCCCAAGATGCCTTAATTTGCAACAGAAAGCCAACCAGTATGTTCACATGTGATGAATTCTTTCGTATTGACTCTGCATTTTCTTTTTGTGTAGATGCTATCTTGTCTTGTGTGTGATGAGCTTGTGCGTAATCACGTGCATTTCCGAACTGACCTCACTTTCTCCCTCTTTCGGAATGGTCCTGTACTCCCCCATGTGATAAGCTCCGACTGTATGATGTACCTGCGCAATTGCACAATTCGCAGCCGGCAAGGGAAAAAATGTTTAAAGCGCGGCTAAAAGTCGCGTTCCTTGCCGCCCATGTAGCTGCTCCGCCTGTGTTTGTAGCGTTTTGACAGCTTCCCATGTAGTTGCTGAGCCACAGAAAAAACCTCAGTCTAGCTGCCCTGTACCTTTTAAATCCACACCTGGGGCTTGCAGTCTAGCTGCTAAGCATTAAGGAAAGTGCAACTTCATGTCACACTTTCCTGCCAATCTAAAAAGCCCCCATATAACTTATCATTATCATCCAAGCTCAGAACTGTACTTAGCAGTGCATGTAAATAGATGTGTGTGATCATGCACAGATACACTTCCATCTGTGTAAGCATTCCAAGACCCTTTACTGCTTTATTCAGACTTCTGCTGCTAGAGAGAGGGCTTTGCCTCACTGCTAGAGGAAAGAGAGCTTCATGTTCAACAGAAATCAGAGGCGCTGCCCTTTAGCAACATCAAGCACATTTCTGTACTGCTTATCAGTGAACTAAGTACTGCCTAAGCGGTTTACAATGTGTAAGCTCATTGTCCCTAACAAGCTGGGTACTAATTTTAGCAACCTATAAAGGATGCCAGGCTGAGTGAACCCTGGAGATCCTGGGATCGAACTCACAACCTTATAGCTGCAGTACAGGCATTTAACCACTATGCCACCAGGGCTCTCTTCTATGTCCTTTCTATTGTCAATACAAACAAAGCCTACTAGCATGTGTACCTGCCACTAACCAAGGAGTAAAAAAAACTTTCAGTTGCACATTGCTAAGTAGAGATGTATAAAAATACTGATTTGCAAAGAACCATAAATGACCAGCTTGAGATCTTCACTGAACCACACGCACATGCAATAAATCTGCATCAAACAAAATTTTGTCAGTTTTACCTTCATCGCAAAGCTAGATGGCATCATATTCTTGGGCCACTCAAATTCTGTTGTATGGATTCTAATTCCAGATTCCAGGAGAAGTGTAGCTTTAACATCTGGCCTAGTGTCAACAGAAAGAATCAAGAGATATTCAAACTTCTGTTCACAGCTCAATTCCAATTCCTTAAAGTAAATGCATACGTTTACCAAACATATCTTCTTTCTCTGCTGGGAAGTGCCATCTTGGATTTTTAATTTCTGTCAAATCAGATGCTAATTTTGGATAAGTGCATTCACAGCATTCGTGATACATTTATCTAGTTTGGTATGGGAAGAGTAACGCGGTGGAATTTGTAGCAAGGCTGGGAAACGTGTTCTGACTAATTTCCAAAACTTTTATTCACAGATTCAAGCACCCGCAGTACTTGAAAGTATTTTTAAAAATATAAACTCCAAACAGCAAACCTTGATTTTGCCATTTTCTACAAGGGACACCATCTTACTATGCCTTGTATTTAATGGGCCTTGAGCATCCACAGATTTTGGTATCCTTGGGGGGGTGTGTCCTGGAACCAGGCCCCAAGGGATACCAAGAACCCACTGAACATACACAGAGCTTCAGACTGAGATAAAACAGGAGGAGTGACAGTTATTTTCTTTAAAGAGGAGCAGCCACTCATTCACCTCTCTTCCAGGTCTTTGTGTCTGACCTGTGTTTTGCATTCTAGGCCTAAGCAATCAGATGTTCATTTTCATTTCACACACAGTACAGGTTGAGTTTCCATTATACAAAATTTCAAAATCCAAAACACTCCAAAATCCAGTATCGCCCACATGGGCAACTGAAACAGAGACACCTTTGCTTGCTGATAGTTCAGTGTACACGGACTTTGTTCCATGTGCAATATTATTAAAATATTATGTACAAAAATTACCTTCGGGTTATGTGCATAACAAGGTGCTTACAAAACATAAATGAATTTCATGTTTAGACTTGAGCCTCAAAGTATCTCATTATGTATATGAAAATATCCCAAAACATGAGAAAATCTGAAATCCAAAACACCTCTGGTCCCAAGCATTTCTAATAAGGGAGATACAACCTGTTTAATTGGCTATTTTTCATCTTTCTTGGGGAGAAGTTTGTTAGGACTTACACAGGACACACATAGGCTTAAAGAGGGAAAATTAAGATTTATCTCTTACTTCTGAAGGCGGATGAGGTATGTCTTATTATCCACATCGTAAACGTTGGTGACTCTCATTCCCAATAAGCTGTAAAAAAGAAAAAGATACGTGTATTTATTAGATCATCGACACAAGAACATTACGGGTAAACCTCAATTAAGGAAGCAATGTGTTCTTGGCTATTACTTCTCTAGTAGAAAATGTGGTACCAAAACCAGAAATAACATGGAAAGAATAGGGATAGGTTGCTACACCACCACCAAAAAAAAGAGTTCAGGTCAACAAGTTTTTCTGCAAACGCTTACATGAGTCTGTTGTTAACTTTGAATAAAAACTAACACTACGCACGTGTGAAATGAAATTATCAGGTCAGATAAGCCTTGAAAATGTAAAACAAAACCACTCGCAACCTTCTAGAGACCACTTGACTTCTTTAAAAATGCCTTTCAACAGCTTCCACTTCTTCCCAAAACCCCATGAGAAAAAGCACTGTTTGTATGCTCTGTTTGGGTATGTTTTTGCTCTGTTTTTATGCTGTTCATTGTACCTTTCTTCTAAATCGGTAGTTCTCGAATCCTGGTCCTCCTGATGTTCTAAACTTCAATTCCCAGAAACCCCAGCCAGCTTGGGAAACCGTCAGGAATTCTGGGAGCAGAAGTCCAAAACATCTGGAGGACCAAAGTTATCCCAACTGCTATTCCAAATTGTGAGACACTCGGAGTCCCAATTCCAGGGGAACGCCGGGATATAAATAAATACAACATTGCAGAAATAATCGTCTGACATTGCTTTAACTGCCATGGCTCCGTGCTATGGAATCCTGGGATTTGCAGTTTCTTGTGGCTCCAGACCTCTTACAGAGAAGGCTAAGTACTTCACAAAGCTACAAATCCTATAATTCCATAGTATAGAGCCAAGGCAGTTAAAGTAGTATCAAGCTGGATTATTTCTGTGATGTGGATGCAGCCAATGGGAACAAGCAGTACAGTTCCCAGAATTCCTAGGCAGCACCCTGCGTGGAAAACCAAGGCTGTGTTCACACTGGAGAAATAAACCGGTTTAAGTGCCATGGCTCAATGCTGTGAAATTCTGGCCCCACAACAAACTACAATTCCCAGAATTTCACAGCATTGAGCCATGGCACTTAAACCAGTTTATTTCTCTAGTGTGAATGCAGCCCAACATGCAAAATCAGAGCTTGGAAAAGCCTTGTCTGGAGAAAGCAGCATGAGAAGAGGTCTATGTTTGGGAAAGTTACATTGGGGACTATACCTCCCAGAATCCCCAGGCAGACCACTGTGGGGGGTGGAAAAGCAGTGCACAAATCCAGAGCTCAGGAAAGTTAGTTTTCTGGGACTACGGTGCATCTACACTGTAGAAATAATGCATTTTGGCACCATTTTAACTACTGTGGCTCCATCCTACAGAATCCTGAGATTGGTAGTTTTGTGAGGGAACTAGCTCCCTTTGGCAGAGAGGAAAAGACTAAAGACCTTTTAAAATTACAAATACCAGGAATCATAGGATGGATATGTGTCTGTGTTAAGTGCCCTGGAATTGACTTTGACACACTGGCAACCCTGTAAGCCTGCTCTCCTTATTCTGTTTCCCGAAAATAAGACATCCTCTGAAAATAAGACCTAGTAGAGGTTTTGCTGAATTGCTAAATATAAGGCCTCTCCTTAAAGTAAGACCTAGCCAAGTTTTTGTGTGTGTATATATATATATATATACACACAGTATATAATAAATGTTCTTTTTTTTTGGTTCAACAATAAATGTGAATTCTTCTTCATGGAAAAAGAAGACCTCCCCTGAAAATAAGACCTAGCATATCTTTGGGAGCAAAAATTAATATAAGACACTGTCTTATTTTTGGGGAAACACAGTAGTTCTTGTAGACTCAGCCTCATGACCTCTCTGACTGAATCCATCCATCTGGCATGCAGTCTTCCTCTCCTTTCTCCGTCTTCTACTTTTCCAAGCATTATTGTTTTTTCCAATAAGTCGTGCCTTCTCATGATGTGTCCAAAGTACAACAGCTTCAATTTGGTCATCTTGGCTTCCAGGGAGATTTCTGGACCCATATGTTTTTCTGGCTATCCACGGGATCCTCAGCACTCTTCTCCAGCATCACACCTCAATTGAGTTGATTTTTGTACTATCTTCTTTCTTAACTGTCCAGCTCTTGCTTCCGTACATGGCGATGAGAAATACGAAGGCTTGGACAATTCTCACTTTAGTGCTCAGCTGTATATCTTTACTCTTTGAGAGCTTGTCTAGATCTTTCATGGCTGCCCTTCCCATTCTCAATCTTCTTCTTATCTCCTGGCCGCAGTCTCCGTCCTGTTCAATGTTTGATCCAAACTTCAGGAACTCTGTAACTATTGTGATTTTCTCATTATCTAGGTTGAAATTATGTAGATTCTCTGTGGTCATTATTTCTCTTTTCTTTATGTTCAACGGTAAGTCTGTCTTTGCGCTTTCTTCCCTGGTGTTCCTTAGTAGTTGTTCCAGGTCTGGGAAGTTTTCTTCTAGTATTATGGTATCATCTGAATATCTCCGATTGTTGATATTTCTTCCTCCTACTTTCACTCCCTCTTCCATGTCCAAGCCTGCTTTTCTTACAATATGGCCTGCATAGAATCATAGAGTTGGAAGAGACCACAAGGGCCATCCAGTCCAACCCCCTGCCATGCAGGAACTCCAAGTCAAAGCATCCCTGACAGATGGCCATCCAGCCTCTGCTTAAAGACCTCTAAGGAAGGAGACTCCACCGCCCTCCGAGGGAGTGTGTTCCACTGTCGAACAGCCCTTACTGTCAGGAAGTTCCTCCTAATGTTGAGGTGGAATCTCTTTTGCTGGAGCTTGCATCCATTGTTCCGCGTTCTAGTCTCTGGAGCAGCAGAAAACAAGCTTGCTCCCTCCTCAATATGACATCCCTTCAAATATTTAAACAGGGCTATCATATCACCTCTTAACCTTCTCTTCTCCAGGCTGAACATCCCCAGTTCCCTGAGGCGTTCTTCATAGGGCATGGTTTGTAGACCCTTCACCATTTTAGTTGCCCTCCTTTGGACCTGCTCCAGTTTCTCCACATCCTTTTTGAATTGTGGTGCCCAGAACTGGACACAGTATTCCAGGTGGGGCCTGACCAAAGCAGAGTAGAGTGGCACTATGACTTCCCTTGATCTAGAAACTATACTTCTATTGATGCAACCTAAAATTGCATTGGCCTTTTTAGCTGCCGCATCGCACTGTTGACTCATGGTCAGCTTATGGTCTACTTGGACTCCTCGATCCCTTTCACACGTTGTTTCATTCAGCCAGGTGTCCCCCATCCTATATCTGTGCATTTCATTTTTGCGTCCTAAGTGCAGAACCTTACATTTCTCCTCATTGAATTTCATTTTGTTAGCACTGGCCCAGCTTTCTAGTCTATTCAGGTCATTCTGGATTCTGACCCTGTCCTCTGGGGCATTAGCTGCTCCTCCTAACTCTCCTAGTTTGTGCCTCTTAAGTCCTTTGGGGCTGAATCCCTTCTGAGGCTGAGAGAGTGTGACCCGACCAAGCCCAGGGAGCCCCACAGGACCTCTCCCCAAACTCTCTGGGCCTCCCTTCCCTACCTCTGGCGCAGCTCGGCGATCACCGCCCGGATGTCCACCGTGTTGAAGCGGGACTTCATGGCGGCGGAGGCGGCGGAGAAGAGGCTTCCACCTTCTCCTCTGACAGGAACAGAACTACTGGGCCCTGCGCATGCGCGGCCACCGTAATAACTACGGCGAGAGCGCGAAGCCAAACTTGCTCCGCTGCCCTGGTTCGATCAGGAGCTAGCTCGGGGGCGGGGCTAATCTTCCCATTGCGGCTGCTGCTGCTGCGCCACTCACTGCCCTCTATCGGCGACTCCTGGAATGGCAGCAGCCCCTCTCTGAGCTGTTTGGTTCCACTTAGGCTGTGTTCACACTGGAGAAATAAACCGGTTTAAGTGCCATGGGTCAATGCTGTGAAATTCTGGGAATTGTAGTTTGTTGTGGGGCCTTCCTTCCTTAAGCTCTGCTCCGCTCTGGGCCCCACAACAAACTACAATTCCCAGAATTTCACAGCATTGACCCATGGCACTTAAACCGGTTTATTTCTCCAGTGTGAACACAGCCTTAGAATAATAAACATCAATAACAACAACAACAAAGACTATGACCATGATGATGGTGATAACAATAATTGCTGTTGTTTGTTGTTGTATTATTACTTTTATAATTATTGCTGTTATCATTGCTGTTATCATTGCTATTATTATAACTACTCTTAATACTATTACTATTACTATTATTACCATCATCATCATCATCACTACTGCTACTATTATTACTACTACCATTATTACTATTACTACTATTCTTTTATTTCTTCCGTTTCTATGCCACCATTCTCCCAGAAAGGGGGGACCCAAGGCAGCTCGCAAATAAAAACTCTTTAGAAACCTATAACAATAATTTTTTTTAAAAAATGTTGTTACAATACTACTATTATTACTACTACTTTATGTATGCCACCTTTCTCCCAGAAAGGGACCCAAGGTGGCTTACAAGATTTAAAAAAAAGATTTTTTAAAAAACTTTACAATATAAAATTTAAAACAATTAAAACCACCATGTTAAAACAGTATAAAATGAACATATACAGAAGTTTAAAAGATAATTAAAACAGATAATTAAAAAATAATTATTATTATTATTTTTATTATTATTTGTTATGGCATTGGAACAAACAGATAAATAAATCGAGGGCTGCATCCATACTGGAGAAATAACCCGGTTTGGCACCGCTTTAACTGCCCTGGCTCAAGGCTATGGAATTCTGGGAGTTGGAGTTTGTTGGAGCTCTGCTCCGCTCTGGGCCCACAACAAACTCCAACTCCCAGAATCCCATAGCCTTGAGCCAGGGCAGTTAAAGCGGCGCCAAACTGGGTTATTTCTCCAGTGTGGACGCATCCTAGGACTCCTAGATCAATTTGACACGTACTGTAATCAATCCAATGTCTGTGCTGATAAACCCCTGCAATTCACCAAACTACAAATCCCAAGTTTCCATAGGAGTGGGATCGGTAGTTTAACTAGTCTCAAACTGCTCTTATAGCGTAGTGTGAACACTGTGCAATCTTGAGTTGGGGGGCGAAGGGGAGAGAAAGAGGAATTGAGCTGGTTGTGTCCCGTGTTAATCAATGGCTACGAATCAAAACCTTAGACAGCAAAACCTTGGACACTGGGCTTAGCTTGAAATCTCCCTGCTCTACTTGAATATGTTTTGCAGAACCCACAGCCCGGTCTGTGAAATGTTTGGTGAGCAAAAGCGCAGCCGGCTTTGAGATTGCTCTCATCCTCATCCTATATTTTGAGACAAAAAAGAGTATGTTTTTTGCAGAAGGCGGTGGTGGGAAGGAGTCCTGTGTGTCCCAATGTTGCAAGTCTCTCTTATCTGGCTGCTTTCTTGAAGACTAATTCTACAGACCCTTATTGTTCTCAACTGCGACACTTCTAGCTTCTTCTTCTTTTTGCTGACCAGAATTTGGACTATAACTATATCGATCGTCAATTGAAACTTTTCATCCTCGCATGCTGTTGATCACGCTGAACAAAAGTGATAAAACCTGGGGAGGCTTACCTGGGCCCAGTGCTATTCAACAACTTTATCAATGACTTAGATGAAAGAACAGGGCGCATGCTTATCATATTTGCAGATGACACCAAATTAGGAGGAGGAGTTAATACCCCAAAGGACAGGGTCAAAATTCAAAATGACCTGAATAGATTAGAAAGCTGAGCCAAAGCTAACAAAATGCAATTCAACATGCAGAAATGTAAGGTACTGCACTTAGGTAGAAAAATAAAATAAAATGCATAGATACAGGATGGGTGACACCTGGCTTGAGAACAGTACATGCAATGGGGATCTAGGAGTCTTAGTGTATTACAGGCTGAACATGAGTCAACAGTGTGATGCGGTAGCTAAGAAAACCAATGAGATTCTAGGCTGCATCAATCAGAATGTAGTTTCCAGATCAAGGGAAGTAATAGTGCTTCTCTATTCTGCTTTGGTCAGATCTCCCCCAGACTACTGTATCCAGTTCTGGGCACCACAGTTCAAGAGAGAGACTGGCAAATGGGAGCATGTCCAGAGGAAGGTGACCAAAAATTGGGAAAGGTCTGGAAACCCAGCTGGGGAGCTGGGTTTGTTTAGCCCAGAGAAGAGAAGCACATGATAGCCCCATTTAAATATTTGAAGGGATGTCATATTGAGGAGTGAGCAAGCTTTTTTTCTGCTGCTCCAGAGAACAGGACCCAGAACAATGGATGCAAGCTGCGGGAAAAGAGATTCCACCTCAACATAGGAGGACCTTTCTGAGAGTAAGGGCTGTTTGACAGAGGAACACACTCCCTCGGAGATTGTGGTAGAGTCTCCTTCTTAGTATTCTGAAGAGACTGGGTTCTTCTTTCTCATCCAGGCCAGACAGAAGGGGCTATTTTTATTTATTTTATTTATATGCTGCCTTTTCCTGGAGTGGGACTCAAGGTGGCTGCACATGGGTGATGTCCCCCATCCAGCTGTTCAGCAGAAGAATTTTGCCCTGCACTGTGACCAATAGGCAATCAGGGCTGGGGGGCTACTTCTCCAGAGGCCACCATATTGATGTTGAGCTTAGCAAAGAATCAAATGCAGTCATCTGTTGCCAACTGCAGGCTTCTCATCCATGGATCTGAGCATCCATGGATGGCCCACCCCATTGTCCCCAATGGTGGTGTGTGCACATAGCTGCACTGCCGCAGTCATATGCCTGACACACCACCATTAAAACCAACAGCACTTGAGGTCCCATGGCCTTTGACATCTGTAGGGCTGTCTAGAATGGAACCCTTGTGGATACAAAGGTTCAGCTTTAGTTAAAGATTTGCGTACCTTGGATTAAACATTGATCAGAATGGAGACTGCAGTCAAGAAATCAGAAGAAGACTGGGACTAGGATGGGCAGCTATGAAGGAACTTTAGACAAAATCCTAAAATGTAAAGATACTGAGCACTAAAGTCAGAATTGTCCAAGTCACTATATCCCCCACCACCACCATGTATGGATATCCATGCTGGACAATGAAGAAAGCTGATAGAAAGAAAAACAACTTATTTGAGATGTGGTGCTGAAGAGAAGTGCTCAGGATACTACGGACAGACAAAAAAACCCAAACAAATTTGTCCTGGAACAGATCACTCCTGAAACTGAAGCTGTTGTGCTGGGAAAGGCAAAAGAGAAGAAGACTGCTTACCAGATAGATTAAATCAAGGAGGCCATGGGACTGAGTTTGCAAGACCTGAGCAGAGCAGTGGAGGACAGGGGGTCTTGGGGGTGTCTCATCTACGAGGTTCCCATGAGTTAAGGTCAACTCAAAAGCAGCTAACAACACAACAGTTAGCATGGACACCCCCTCAATGTAGCCCATTGCAGCCTGAAACTCCCAAGGTTGAGGGATCCTCCATCCTGAGCCCCACAAAGAGCTGGGATTACAGAAAGGAGTAACACTGCCAAGCTCTCAGAAAGGAACTCTGCTTGATATCTGCATTCAAGCTCTGTTTAACTGCCAGACAGAAGATGGCAGCAAAAAGCAGTATTCTAAAGCATTGTCCCACCAGCATTTTTTATGCAAGAAGGTAGGGAAAGTAATCTACATTCTTACCTCCCCGTTTGCAGCTTGGAACCTCATCACACCAGACCAATCCGGATTGAATCTGAAGTGACCTTGGAACTGATTTCTGTGAATTCGGTTGTTACTGAATTCACTGAATTCTGGGGTGACTTTGGATTGGCTTTGGAATGGCTTCATCGTAACAGCATTCACGTGTGATAATTCAATGTGCATTCATGTGAATTAACTTGGATTAATGTGGAGTGACTCTGGATTGGGGCTGCAAAAACCCTTGTCTGATAAGGGCCTTTGACTTTTGCCGATTTGATTATTCACAGATTTTATTAATATGTTCTCTCTAGGGATGTCTAGGTTCTCCAGTGCCACACTATGGTCAACTTTAACCAAAAGTCACACCGAAAGACCTTCTAGAGATTCTTAGGCTGCATCCACACTGGAGAAATGACCGCTCCGCTCCGGGCCCCACAACAAACTCCAACTCCCAGAATTCCACAGCCTTGAGCCAGGGCTGTTGAAGCCGTGCCAAGCCGGGTCATTTCTCCAGTGTGGATGCAGCCTTAGAGAGAATGCTCCACTAGGCCTTTGTAGGTCTCCCAGTGCAATTCTAGGGCTAATGTCTGGCAGATGTTGACCACAGAGTTGCACTGGAGGACCTAGAGAATCCTAGTGAGGTGTTATCTCAGATAAAAACATCATGTTTTTGTTATTTGTGGTTTTTCCACATTCACAGGGGTCCTGTGCCCCTAACCCCAGCAAATGTGGAGGAACGAGTGTCCTTCAGGCCTGCCCTAAATGCTCTCTCTCATATCTAAAACCAATTCCAAACTCTGGTCCTATAACAGAGACTGTAGAGAAGCCTTATGCTATTCTGGAGGAGACTGCATTTTCCTCCAGAGAGTTCTACAGAATGTGTAAAGAATTAAGAAATGTATTCAGCCAAACTGTACTTCATTTCTGCAGGAAAGAGTAGAGACTCAAACACACACACACACACACACACACACACAAACATCACATACTTTCTGCCATTAAAACTCATCTCATACCCTCCAGCCCATCACAGATGAAAACTGGGACACATATTACTGAGCAAGCATGGGGTTTGAACACATTTGAGTCAATGGCTCAATGCTATAAAATCCTGGGGTTTGTAGTTTGTGGTGGCACCAAAGCACTCTAACAGAGAAGGCTAAATACAGTCCCAGAATTCCATGCCATTGAGCCATGGTGGTTAAAGTGGTGTCAAACTGCAATATTTCTGCAGTGCAAATTTGTAATTTGTCCAAGATGAAGACCCAGCATAATGTCGTGGTTTGAAGGTGACCAGGGGCTGAATCCCCACTCAGCCATAGAAACACAGTGGGGGAATCTGGGAAAGCCACACTCTCTCAACCCCTCGACAGCATATCAACATTTGATTTAAATAAGTAAATATTTATAAATAATATGTATAAATATGTATGTTTTTATATTTATATTTATTTATATATGCAATATAAGACAGGTTTGTTTCAGTTGTATCCAGAGGAAGGAGACCAAAATGGTGAAAAGTCTGGAAATCAAGCCATATGAGAATGGTTTAGGAAGCTGGGTATGTTTAGCCTGGAGAAGAGAAGATTAAGATGTCATAGGATTGCCCTGGTTAAATATTTGAAGGGGTATCATATTGAAAATGGAAAAAACTTGTTTTCTGCAGCTCAAGAGAACAGCACCTGGAGCAATGGATGCAAATCAGAGAAAAAGAAATTCCACTTTACCATTAGGAAGAACTTCCTGACAGTAAGAGCTTTTTGACAGTGGAAGATGCTGCTGAGGAGGTGTTGGAGTCTCTTTCTTTGGAGGTTTTTAAGCAGAGGCTGGATGGCCATCTGTCACATAAAGTGCTTTGATGTTAATCTTCTTGCATGGCCAAAGCAGGTTGGATCGGATGACCCTTGAGGTCTCTTCCAACTCTAAGATTCTATGATTCAAGTAATTTCCAACTTGTGGCAATCCTAAATCAACAGGGTTTTCTTGGCAAGGTTTGTTTAGAAAGGGTTTGCCTTTGTCTTCCTCTGAGGCTGAGAGAGTGTGATTTGCTCCAGGTCCCCCAGTGGGTCCTCCATGGCTGAGCAGGAATTCAAACCCTGGTCCACCAGTATCCTAGCCTAACATTTAAACTACTGCACCATGCTGACTCTCTATAGGACTGGATAGAAAAATATAAACAAATAAAGGTGCTTAAGGTTTTTTATATGCTTCCTTATAGCCCCTAATTCGTACACAAGACCTTCTTCTTTAATTAAATGTTTGCTGTTTTCATTTTCATCAGGTTTACTCCCATGTTTATGATTATTAAGCAAAGCTCTAGACAGATTCTTACAGGTGAAAGCAAAGAACTTGAACATCTGGATTAACTAGTCACTAAGCTGCAAGGCACACAGGTGGGAAATATTCTCAGCAATGCATATATGGTAATTCATGCAGGCCCATTTAAATTTGGTTTATTAAGGAAATCCAGAATTGCATTTAAAATAAATGTATTACTATCTAAAGATCTCAAGGTGGTGTACAATAAAACCAACCCAATTAATTCAAAACAGTGTGAAAAATAAGAATTATTTTAAAAGGCTAAAAGCATTGAACTAGTTAAAAGAGACAGGTGAAATCCAGTTAAAATACAGTCAGTCCTCCACAATTGCAAATTTGGTTATTTGTGGTTTTGATTAATATGTTCTGTCTAGGAATCTCTTAAGTACTCCAGTGCAACTCCACAAAAAGTTGACCATAGAGTTCTGATGTGTAACCTAGAGAAAAGACTTCTCTGTGCATTTGTAGCATGATTCCATGGTCAAATTCTGTGGTTGACCATAGAGTTCCACTGGAGGATCTCGAGATCCTTAGGGAGGTGTTCTCTCAGTTTAAAAAAGGTAGTGTTTGCTTATTTGTGCTTTTTCCTCTGTCACGGGGGTCCTGTGCCCCTAACCCCAGTGAATGTGAAAGGCCTACTGTAGTTAAAAACAATTCAAAACCATGCTCATGTGAGAATTTGTGTAAAACCAATTAGGCCCCAGCAAGCGCAAACACATTTTCACTTTGTGCTGGAATGACAGCAACAATGTGGGCACCAAATGGATCTCCACAATTGGGGTGCCACAGCAGAGAAGTTCCTCTCCCACAGTGTATTCCTCTAACTGATGGGACAGGTAGGAGTGCCCCTCTAGCAGACCTCGAACCTCAGGTACGGGTATATATGGAGATGAAGCATGAAGATCACCCAGGTAGTGCTCAGACGTAGGGATCTGGATATGTTTAGACTGGAGAAGAGATGGGTAAGTGGTGATATTGTTTAAGTGTTTGAACGGAGCAAGCTTGTTTTCTGCTGCTCCAGAGAGTAGGACCTGGAGCAATGGATGCAAATTATAGGAAAAGAGATTCTGTCTTAACATTAGGAGGAACTTCCTGGCGGAAAGAGCTGTTTGACTGTGGAGAAGTGGTGGAGTCTCCTCCTTTGTTTTTAAAAAGAGGCTGATGGCCATCTGTCACAAGGAGTGCTTTGATTGTGAGTTCCTGCATGGCAGAAGGGGGTTGGACTGGATGGCCTTTGGGAGTCTCTTCCAACTCTAGGATTCTATGTCAATGATCTATGCTCCAATCAACAGGTGGACCAGGAAGCAGGTGGCTGGAGAGCAAGAGCTGTTGGATAGTTAATCCAGTCCAGGTCACTCACAGGTTATCCAAACAAGATGAAGGGGGAAGCAAGAGGGTGGTTCTCATCTGGTCCAGAAGTGGTTACAAATGCCAAAGGTCACTTAGATAAGATGGTTGCAAGCAAGAAACACCAGGGAGCCTCTGGAAGATTTATGGGAAGCTATCTCAACCTAGTCAATGAGGAAATCTAAATAGTAAAAAAAGTTCCTGTACCTTAGATCAAACATAGTTCAGAATGGAGACTATGGCCAGGAAATCAGAAGAAGGCTAGGAATGGGAAAGGAAGCTATGGAGTTTATCACAGGATAGGAATTGGAAGTATAATCCAATGGCAATCTGAATGCAATCATGGGGTTTCACAGTATTGTGTGATAGCCGATCGCACACATTTTCGGGCAATGGGAATTCCTTCCAAATGCAATCGTGGGGTTTCACTTTATTGCTTGAGAAACTATCACGTGTAATTTTGGGCACTGGGAGGCAATTTCGGGCAGTTCCGAACACAATGCAGCATTAATACGGAATCACGTAAATTAGCTGAACTAGCGAATTCACTCAATTCCGAACTGGCCCCACTTTCATTTCTTTTGAAATTGAGAGCAATTCCTCCCTTGTGATAATGTCATATGAAGGAACTAGAAAAGATCCTAAAGAATAAAGATATACAACTGAGTACTAAAGTTAGAATCCTCCATGCCATTGTATTCCCCATCACCATGGACGAATGTGAGAGGTGGGCAGTGAAGAAAGCAGATAGGAAGAAAATCAATTCTTTTTGAAGTGTGGTGCTGGAGAAGAAGATAAGAAAGTGCATCAGAATAAAATTAACTCATTCAAGTTGTGCTGGAGAAGTGTGCTGAGGATACTGTGGACAGCCAAAAAGATAAGCAAATGGTTCCTACAACAGATCATGACCGAACTCTCTCTGGGAGTCCGGATGAGGCTGTCGTACTTTGGCCACATCATGAGAAGGAAAGACTCATTAGAAGTGCCAACAAATGTTAGGAAAGGTGGAAGGAGAAAGAGATGTAGACCACCTGCGTGTTTGTGTGTGTTACATGCCTTAAAGTCATTTGCGACTTATGGCCTAAGGCAAAGCTATAATGGGTTTTTCTTGGCAAGATGTGTTCAGAGGAAGTTTGCCATTGTCTTCCCCCTGAGGGTGAGATGGAGGGACTCAAAGAAGAAATGGGGCTGAAGTTATAGGATCTAAGCAGAGCAGTGGAGGAGAGGGAGTCTTGGAGGTGTTTCATCTACAGGGTCGCCGTGGGTTGAGGACAACTTGAAGGCAGTTAACAACCCACATTACCGCACTACCCTTTCCACTTTTACTGCTCTGGCGCCTCTTGTTGCATGTTGGGGTTTGTAATTCAGTGAGGCCTAAGAGCTCTCTCTGACTGAGAATTCTCATTACCATTTCCTAAACTGCGAATCCTAAAATGCAGAGCAGAGCAGTTAAAGTGGAATAGTTGAGCTATTAGAGTGTAGTGCTGTAATCTAGAACATCTCAAGAGCCCAGGTGCCTAATTAGTGAGTGTCTCCTATTTAACAACCATCCATTGGGATTGCCACAATTCCTTCGACAATCTGTAAAGCATGGAAGCGTGTCCTTGTCCTCTTCCTCCTGATGATGGAGAGAAAGGCCCCCGGCTCCTGGGACTTTTCATCAAGAGCTCTAAATTCTTCCGAGTCTGAATTGTTCCACTCCAGTGAGTTATAACCGACATGAAGTCTTTGTTGTTGTTGTTGTGTGCCTTCAAGTTGTTTCTGACCTAAGGCAAAACCTCTCATGGGGCTTTCTTGGCAAGATTTGTTCAGAGGAGGTTTGCTGAGGCTGAGAGCGTGGACTTGCCCAAGCTCACTCAGTGGGTTTCATTGCCAAGCTGGGAATCGAACCCTGGTCCCCAGAGTTGTAGTCCGATTCTCAAATCAGTAGGCCGTGCTGACTCTTGGCATGAAGGCTAATTATCCTTATAATCAGGCAGTGGGATATTTAACCATGTGAACTTTATTCTATGCTCTAAAGCAGCATAGCCTCCAAGATTTCACAGATGGAAACCGGGACGCATGTGTGAGCAAGCAACAGCAGAGTGTGGTCAAGATGGAAGGAAGGACCGAGGGGTCATTCCCACTATGACTTAAAACCAATTGCTGATCGGTTTATATGACCATCTTTCCCATTTGAAACCAGTTCCGATCCTACTTTGATCTATTTCTGTTTCGATAAAGCTCCGCTCTGGGCCCACGCCTTCAGCCAGGGCAGTTAAAGCGGTCCCAAACTGGGTTATTTCTCCGGTGTAGACGCAGCCATTGATCTAGTCCGATGGAAGAGTTTTGGAGACCTCTAGAAGCTTGAAGCCTGTCATATTTATTTTGGTCAGCCTCACAAAGGAAGGATTTCCTCACCCTTCCTCGCCGGGAGCCATTGTGGCTTAAGCCTCGGACTAGGACTCTGGAGACCAGGGTTCGAATCCTGGCTCAGCCCCATAGAAACCCACCAGGTGGCCTTGGGCAAGTCACACTCTCTCAGCCTCAGGAAAAAGGCAACGGCACACAAAAAACCCCTCTGAACAAATCTTGCCAAGAAAACCCTTGATAGGACTCAAAGGCACTCGACAACACTGAAGAACTAATGGAGTTTGACACCACTTTAGCTGCCATGGCTCTGTGCTGTGGAATTCTGGGATGTGTAGTTTTACAAAGCCCTTAGCCTTCTCTGCCTAAGGGAAAACTTTGGTCAAAATTGCTGCCCCTGCCTCCATCTACTCTCTCTCTCTTTGTCTGCTGCCACACTGCAGAATTAATCCAGTTTGACACCGCTTTAACTGCCATGGCTCATTGCAGTGGAATTCTGGAATTTGTAGTTTCTTGTGGCGCCAGAGCTCCCTGACAGAGAAAAGCTAAACAAGCCACAAAACCCATACACCCCAGAATCCCAAAGGATGGAGCCATGGCGTTTAAAGCAGTGTCAAACTGGGTTAATAAAGCAGTGTGGATGCAGCAAACTACCCTCAGTATATATTTGGGTGTACTGTCCCTTTAAGAAGGAACCAAGCCCCTCTGCGCATGCGCCGCAGACGTCGATCGCGCGGCATCGGCTCATACGGAAGGCCACGCCCCTCCACGCCACGCCCCTCCGCCGGCGCCGCCTCACTGAGCATGCGCGTCCCACGAAGGCCACGTTAGGGCAGGACGCCACTGAGCATGCGCACTACTACGAGGCCGGGCAGCTGAGGTAAATTCCGCCCGCGGGGTTTCTCTCTTCGGCTCGGATTGGCTGGAAACGAGCCTGCGCGAAAGGGAGGACCGTATGCGCATGCGCAGATTGGGTCGCGCGAGTGATGACAGTCGAAGTGGAGGTACTGCGCAAGCGCGGACGGATTTAAAAAAAAATTGAGGCGCGGCGCAGAGTGGCTCGCACTGAGCATGCGCGTCGGCGCCAGGTTTATTCTGCGCATGCGCCAAAGCGGGAGGCCGGCCAGCGCGCGCAAAACCTTCGTTTCCCACTCCGCCCCTTTTTCCCTACCGCGCATGCGCAGTGCTCTCTCAGGCGGGGCGGCTCCTCTCTTTCGCAAGAGTCGGTCGGAGAGAAGGAGCGACTCAGTGCGCATGCGCGCTGTGGAGCCGGCCGCGCCGAGGAGGTGGCGAGGATCCAGTCAGAGGGAGTTTGTGAGGGGAAAGGAAGGGCGGCCTGGGCCAGCCTGCTTCAGCCTCGGAGAGCTCAGGTAACTACGCTGAGGAAGGCGGTGGAAGTCGGTGGGCGAGGCGGGGAGGCTGCTTCCCTCACGGAGGGGAAACCTTGACTGAGGGACCGCTGTCCGCTCTCTCTTCTTTCCCCCCCACAGACCCTGAAGAGGAGGAGCCACGCAGAAGCCACGCCCCTTTTCCCCGGAACCACGCCCATCGCTATGAAGCCACGCCCCTTTCCCTCCCCGCCCTCCTAGAAGGGTGTCCCTGGGGTCCTAGCGCCCCCCACATTCCCTTCTCTGGAGAGTGAACCCTGCAGAGCCCGCTTTGGGCCATTCTCTGAGGCTGAGAGTCTGTAGCCCCTTCCGCCTGGACTCCGGGGGCCCCGTGGATGCCCGCCCGCTCTCCCCCGTCCCCCCGGGCACCATGGGCAAAGTGCTGTCCAAGATCTTCGGCAACAAGGAGATGCGGATCCTGATGCTGGGCCTGGACGCGGCGGGGAAGACCACCATCCTGTACAAGCTGAAGCTGGGCCAGGCGGTGACCACCATCCCGACGGTGGGCTTCAACGTGGAGACGGTGACCTACAAGAACGTCAAGTTCAACGTCTGGGACGTCGGGGGCCAGGACAAGATCCGGCCGCTCTGGCGGCACTACTACACGGGGACCCAGGGCCTGATCTTCGTGGTGGACTGCGCGGACAGGGACCGCATCGACGAGGCCCGGCAGGAGCTGCACCGCATCATCAACGACCGCGAGATGCGGGACGCCATCATCCTCATCTTCGCCAACAAGCAGGACCTCCCGGACGCCATGAAGCCCCACGAGATCCAGGAGAAACTGGGCCTCACCCGCATCAGGGATAGGAATTGGTACGTCCAGCCCTCCTGCGCCACCTCCGGCGACGGACTCTACGAGGGGCTGACGTGGTTGACGTCTAACTATAAGTCCTAATGAACGCTTTTTTAAAAACAAAACAAAAAGCGACGGAACCGTTATTAGTCTTCGGTTTAGAAAGGGGCAAAGAAAACACTGTGGCTTCCCCGAAAAAGAACGAACGATCCTCCTCCGTACTAAAGACGTTCAGAAATCAAGCATCCGTAGGATTTTAATGAGCGCCCGCCTCTTCTCCAGCGACCACCCTTTCCCTCTTACAGTCTTGACTGGACCCCCGTTTATTACAGTTCTTGCTTGATGTTAAGATGCTCTAATCCTCCGCAGCGAACGGACACCAATACTAGTTTCTATGCCAGATTTCCAGCAACACGGGAAACAGGGAGGGCGGGGTGAGGGAGGGAAATACACACGTTGTAGCTTTGCAAAGTAACTTTCTCCTGTTTCGAAAGCCCTTGTTATGATGGGTTGATTTGCTTTTTTGAGTCCTGGGGCTAAGGTATAGGTTTTTTTTGTTTTGTTTTAAATGTATGCTTTCTCATCCGTTTCCTTTTTTCCTCTCCATTATCACCCGCTGTAGATTTGCTTCTTATTTTTGCCACCTTGGAGAATATGTTGATAGGTCTCTGTTATCTAGTAAACTGAAAACCGTTGCTTATGAACAAACTGCAGTCTGTCCTCATTATGGTGAAAGTTTACAGCTTAAGAAGGGAACTGAAACGTTGAGCTCCCTTTATCTGGCCTTTGACAGCTCAGGAACGTGGCCTTTAACATAAATGTATAACTGCCTCCTGGACCTGATATCGGCCGGGTAACGCGGGAACAACGTCTGAATGTCAGCCGTAGGGTGTTAGGAGCCAAATACAGTGCTTTGTCAAGGATGCAAACAAGCATCTGTTCTAAAAGAGAAACCATGCGCAAAGAGAAACGAGATTGGTGTCAAAGCACAGTTCCCTTGTCTTGCATCATACATTTAACTTTTCAGCTGCAAGGTCAGAAATTGCATCAATTTCCAGTTTCAGTGCAAATATACTTTCCTTTACACAAAGTGCAGCAATAACTTGTAGGCATCACTGTGTGACAGACTTTTTTTTTTTTAAAGTCATGGGCCTGTTGTCCAAACTTGAATGTGAATATTTTTCCTGTCGCAACAATTGAGGCAAGATAACAGGATTGCATTTGGTTTTTAAAGATTCTCAAATGCGTAGGTAAAATATTTTTAGATTTTCACCTTGGCTCTATTAACTTAAAGGAGCAGAGGGAGCTCGCATCTGCCTCTGTATCATGACTCGAATCAGTTATTCTTAGAATTTATTAAGATGTATCAGAAGGAAGGAAGTGACAACTTGGTTTTGCAGGTGCTACTAGGTTGGATGAAAAACCCAACTATTTTTGGAAGTTGCAGCTCTCTCTGTTTCTTGCAGAACCACGTTGAAACCATGAAGGCAAGTAACAGACGATTTGCAGCCTTCTGTCCTGATAGTGTCTTTATTTCATTTGTTGGATGCCTAAATTTATTAAGCCCTTTGGACAGGTAGATAAATGAATGGAGTGGAGAGTGAGCAAACGACTATGAATGTAACCTTTGACATTCTGTTCTTCAAGGGCAAGCAAGGATCTCATTTTGCCATATTATCATAGCTTTCAAACATCTGACTAGTTGTAAGGGGGCGGGGGAATGATTGTGAATTCAGGTTAGCATAAAAGGGTTTCCATCAAGTATTAATACTGGGTGCAGAAATGTGGAGCAGCTGGTTCTTATTCAGCCTTAAGGATTAATTTTGGATTTCCTCAAGGAGTAAAACTCATTTGAGGAATTTTAGGAATGTATTGCTACAAATCCAGAAGAAAATTGCTTCCTCCTCCCCCCCCCCCCCCCAAAAGGTATAAGTTTAAAATAAAATTGGGGCATTACGCTACACTTCTTTAGTGCTGATTTTGATATTTAAATTGTGGGTTCTCAAGCTTGTACCAAAGATGTTTGAGGGCAATTAAGTATTGAGGAATTGACTTCTCAAAACTGAATGCTTAGCATCATTAACCACAGCATAAGTTAGGCTCTGATTCTGAATTAAGTTAACCACACCGTAAGTTAGGCTCTGATTCTGAATAAGCATGTTGTGTCGTCATTTGGTTTTTAAAAAAATCTCCCACATTGAACAGGGATGTTCACCTTAAACAATTTTTAGAGTCAGAGCCACAGAATTTAGAGTAATAAGAAACAGAGCAGTGGTTCAAACAAACAGTTCTGCTGAAGTAAAAAAAAAAAATCTGAGAGAAATGAACTAAAACTGCCACATTCTGGGTTGTCTGAAAAATAATCAAGACTCTTAGTTTCTGGTGGTGGCATTCTTAAGCGTGGTAATACAAAAGGAGTCCATAAACAGTAAACTGTCTTCTTCTGGAATACCTAAAGCCAAGCACAAAATGGTTGCCTAAACTGGAAAACTTGAAGACCTGTTATTGGTTCTCAAACTTTCATGTGAACCTTATTAATTGCAGTGAAAAAATGGGTGGTTTTGCCCTTGGTTTAGAGTTTGTTGTATTTTTCTCTTGCCAAGGCCGAATCAAATCTTCGTATACCTTCTGCATTAAGTTGGATACATGACTTTTGTATGTAATTTTAATTTGATTCTTCCAGTATGCTGGTTTTGTCGGTTAAAAGGATAAATGCAATTCTGTCTTTCTTTTCCCCTTTAATTCTTTAGTTTTGGGTGGAAACCACAAAGGTGAATGAAATCTGTGGCAAATGCATCAAATAACATTTGCTGCCGAATAAAAGTTACACAAGTTTCATTAAGTGGCCTCTTTCAAAGAAACAAGGTTTTGTCTTCTCTCTGGCTCAAAGTAGCCATAAAAACAGTGGCTTTAGATCTTTTTCAACAGCTTGCAAGATATAAATGCAATCTGTTTGAATTCCACTTCTTTGAAAAAAAGAAATCAGTACATCCAACTTATGTGTTCACGTGATTCTATAAAGTGCAACTGAATACGTTTTTGAATGGCGTTAAATTTGTCTGATAAGTGAATGAGTCTGTAGACTGTGATCTCCCTAAATAAAGTAAACAGGAATTTTTGTGTCGCATTATGGTTGTAGTGTTGGTAAAAAGAACTAATAAGCAGAAAATAAAACAATTATACAGCACAGCTGTCCTGTTATGTTTGAATGTGGAAGAAAAAGTATTTGACTTCTTGTTTTTGGCAATTTTTCCTCTAGCATGTGTTAAGATTTTGGAAAGGGAGGTTTTGCAGGAGGAAAGGGCAATGGTGGGGAGCAAGGGGCCTAGAAATTACCTAGAAAATCACACTTGTGTCTCTTCTTGAAAGTCAAGAGAGTTTCTGATCCCACTTGGATTTCTGGTGGAGATGTAGCTCAGTGGAATCCTTGGCAAAAGTGCGGCTTTATCAATGTGTCCTATGGCAGCAAAACTTTTAATTCTCAAGATGGAATAAAAGCACTCCTGAAGAAATCAATGAAAACATCAAAGGAAGAGTAACTTGAAAAGTTCACAGATGGGGTGGGAACTAAAATAATACTGTACCATTTAGATGAAAAGCTTCAGGATTTCAGCACCAGGCCTTGTGAAAAAGGAGAGCTGTGTTCATGTTGCAGTTTGACACCACTTCAATGCCATGGCTCAATGCTGTGGAGGTCTGGGATCTGTAGTTTGTTGTGGCACCAAAGGTCTCTGACAGAGAAGGCTAAATGTCTCACAGAACTACAGTTCCCAGAATTTCATAACACAGAGCCATGGCGGTTAAAGTGGTGTCAAACTGAATTATATACTCATGTATAAGTCTAGAAATTTTAGTAAAAAATTTGACTGCAAAAATCTGGATCGACTTATCCATGGGTCAATGTAAGTTCTGTACTTTAACTCTTATTAAAAAGGGGAGCAATCTCCTGGTGAAAGGCAAGAGCATGATCTGTCTGGCAGCACTGACCCTTTTCTGTTCTTTCATCCATCCATCCTTTAGGATGAGTGCAAACAGTTATGTCGGCTGGAATTTTGTATGTTTTTGGCATTGTTTTCCTTTGCTTCATCCTTTATATCTTTTGTTACATGCCCCTAAGTTTTACCCTCGACTTATCTATAGGTCATATCAAAATCCATAATTTTGGCCCAAAAACCTGCCCTCGACTTATACATGAGGTCGACTTATAGTCGAATATATACGGTATGTCTGCAGTGTGGAATTACCCAAGAAGACATCGCAACAGTTGGAGCCTCTAGAAATGAATACAGTGAGCCATGTTATATGGCTATTTCTTTGGTAATGATATTCAATAAACTTTATAAGTACCTATTTAGGATGACTGAAATTCAGAAAGGTGATAATTAGTTCAGCATTAAAAGTGAGTAGAAGATGCATGTAAAGAAATTGGTTAAAATGCAGAGAATGACCTGAATACACTGGCGTTTTAAAATATGGTGACTTTCTGTGAGGCATTTCCTAACTCTAAAGGAATGCTGTTTTGTTAAAGCTTTACTCCACATGTAAATAAGACTTTGGACACTTAAATTCATGAATGAAGATCATAGTTGTTATGTTTATTTCTTCAGAATTGGAAATTGTATTGCTTGGCCCTTTTATTGGTATATGTGCTGGAGGTGTGGAGAATATATGTCTGGAAATGTGATTATTGTCACTGTTAAATTATGGAGTCATGGTGATTATGAGGTGTTTTACATTGTGGTGGCTCATAAATATAAGCAGAGAAGTTGCAGTAAAATTTAAGTATAGCCTGAAGAGTAATACTTTTGCTGTTAAAAGGGCTTTATTGGTTTTTAATGTGAGTTCCTTTTTCATGGGAGCCTGTTGCAGTTTATGGGAAGAGTTTTTGTTGCTTGCTGTAAAGAAATGTTGGGTTTTAAGTCTGCATTTGTGGCTGTATTATGATCTTATGGGATGTGGGAGAAAAGAGAAGGCAGTTACAAATTGAAGTTCACTGTTGAGGTGACGTAGTAGTATGACTGTTTTTACACTGTCATGAATTCCAAATAAAAATAGTTAATGTCCCATTCCGTGTTGGAAAGGGCCCTTAGGCATGGTCGACACTACTTCTAGTCCCATGCCGAATAATTAAGCAAGACTTAGGAACTCTTAGCCAAGAGCGTACTGTCCCAATGGAAATATATTTAAAGTGTGGTCATTCTATCTGTGACAGTAATCACCGACGGTACATTGACAGATGCTGTTCACCACATGATGCCACCACATGATCACCAACCTGCATGCAAAAGTCAATTCACCCTTAAGGCTGCCAACCGGTGCACATTTCCTTGGGTCCTGTTGCACTGAGTAGACGTAAATGTAGTGAAAAAGTTGTGAATAGTTCTTGGCCAGAATCATTCTGAAGAGTTTTAACATATAGAGCAACTTTTGTTCCTGCTGTTCTGGTACCTGGTTGTCACTATGCCACATATCTGCAAGAGTGTGTGACACACTTGCTCTGCCATGCTGTGGTCTAGAACAATTATTCCCAAACTGTGGTCCTGCTGGTGTTTTGGACTTTAACTCCCAGAAACCCCAGACCCCTTGGCTAACAGTCAGAAATTAATAGAATCATAGAATTGGCAAGACCACAAGGGCCATCCAGTTCATCCCCATTCTGCCATGCAGGAACTCACAATCAAAGCATCCCCAACAGATGGCCATCCAGCCTCTGCTTAAAGACCCCTAAAGAAGGAGACTCCACCACACTCCAGTGGAGTGTATTCCACTTTTGAACAGCTCTTACTGTCAGGAAGTGAATCGCTTTTCCTGTAGTTTGCATCCATTGTTCCAGGCCCTAGTCCCTGGAGAAGGAGAAAACAAGCTTCCTCCATCCTCAATGTGACATCTCTTCAAATATTTAAACAAGGCTATCATATCACCTCTTAACCGTCTCTTTTCCAGGCTAAACATGCCCAGCTTCCTAAGTCTTTCCTCATAGGGCATGGTTTCCAGGCCCTTCACCATTGTGGTTGCCCTCTGCAAACTGATGTCCAAAACACCTGGAGGACCAAAGTTTGGATACTACTGGTCTAGAATGTAATCTAGTCTTCAGTTCAGCAGAGCTCTTCCGACTGTAGTTGCATATCATGTGGATGCTGGCCCAGTTTATAGTGTTTGGCAGAATCCCACAGTTGGAAGGGAGCTAAGGACCATCTAGTTCAACCTCTGGCCAGTGCAAGAATCCACTGAGAAAGCACCGCGAGAGGTGGCCATGTCACCTCTCCATAAAAATTCTAGTGAAGGAGAGCCCATCACCTTCTTGGGTAGTCTGTTCAGGGACAGGAAGCTCTTCCAAATGTTTGGTTATCAATTCATTTGAGATGTAGTGCTGGAGAAGAGTGCAGAGGATAACATGGACAGCCAAAAAGACAAACAAATGGGATCAAGCTGGAAATCTCCTTGGAAGCCAAGATGATCAAGTTGAAGCTTCTGTACTTTGGCCACATATTGAAAAGGCACGACTCCCTAAAAAAGACAATAATGCTGGGAAAGGTGGAGGGATGTAGAAAGAGAGGAAGACCACATGCTAGATAGATGGACTTTATTAAGGAAGCCATAGGCATGAACTTGCAGGACCTCTGCAGAGCAGTGGGGGATAGAGAGTCCTGGAGATGTCTCATTCACAGGGTCACCATGAGTTGGGATTGACTCAAAGGTGATTAAGGACAACAACAATTTTTTTAGTTGGAATCACCTTTCTAGTAATTTCTGGGCCCTGTCCTCTGGAACAGCAGAAAGAAAGTTTGTTCCTCCTTCCCAACTTGGCTCCCTGGCATTGCCAATGGCAGAATTGGGAATCCAGCACATTGCACACTAATCCCAGCAAGCTCCAGTCATGCAAAGCATGATGGGCAAGGCTGCAGGAAAAGGTTAATGGAAAACCCTATGTGGTGTCAAGACGGAAATATAAAAGAATATAATGGAGTTGTATAGGCCTATTTTTGCAAGCTGACCAGGAGCTAGAATGCAGAAAAGTAAATGAGCTCAGTTTCTGTACTTGGCAGCCTGGCTAGGTCTGAAGATGTAAAAAGTTACTATCGAAATAGTTCAATCTTCCACTCTTAAAGAGGAAAGAAAAACTTTAGCCTCCCAAGTCAGACATTTCCACTGGACTACTGAACTGGTTGCTAATGACTGATTTTGTTCTGCTTTGCCCTGTCATTTACGTCTGTAATTCCATGGCATATCTGTTTCTCTCATCTTCCTTTTAGGTCCTTCATTATACAATCTGGATTTCTAATGTGTAACCCTCACACTTTGGTTATCCTTTTCTGTCTGATAAATGGGGAAATTGAGAATGTTCATTCTTTTGGGATAAAGGCACAGTAAATAAATAAGAGAAAAAAGAACAATCTTCCTTCCCCCCAAAGATTTCTCCAATAACCAGTTAATTGTCAAATGTCAGTCTAAATAAAAAGAGCTTTGGTTATCACTGGAAAAGAACAGAGAGCGGAATAGGTTTCCCTCCTGTGGAAAGGCATTCAGCAGCCTGTCAGCAGCCACAAAGAAGACCATTTCTGATGTGCTCACCAAATAAACCTATGATGCATTAGGATCAAATTCAAAAGCCCTCCCTCAAGATCTCAAAACATGTAGAAGGCCTGTAGAATCATAGAGTTGGAAAAGACCCTGTGAGACATCCAGTCCAACCTCATTGGTGGTCTTATTCCCTTTAATACATGATAACACAAATCTTAATTATCAATCAATCAAATATAAAACAACCAAATATAATAGAACAAATGACCACACACTCAGAAAAGAGAGATGTAGTAGTGATGGGGGACTTCAGCTATCCAGATATTTGCTGGAAGAAAAAAACTCAGCCAAATGCTCAAGGTCTAGCAAATTCCTCAATTGACTTGAAGTCAATTTCATTGTCCAAAAGGTGGAAGAGGCAACAAGGGGATCAGCCATTTTAGATCTTATCTTAACCAACAGGGAAGACCTAGTTGATGGGGTGCAAGTGGTTGGATCCTTAGGTCGAAGTGACCGTGTTCTCCTGGAGTTTGTTATACAGCGGAAAGGAGAAGTTAGGCATAGTCAGACATGCATTCTACACTTTAGGAGAGCTGATTTCAATAAACTTAGAGAAATACTGGGGGTGATCCCATGGTCAGGAAAACTAAAAGAGAAGGGAGTTCAAGATGGATGGGAGTTCCTCAAAAGGGAGATACTAAAGGCACAATTTCAGACAGTTCCAATGAGGAAGAAAAATGGAAGATGTCTCAAGAAGCCAGGATGGATGACTAAGGAACCTTCAACTGAGCTAAGTTTTAAACAGAACATGTATAAGAAATGGAAAAATGGGGAAATCACGAAAGAGGAATTCAAACAAATAGCCAGCATGTGTAGGGATAAAGTCAGAAAAGCTAAAGCACAGAATGTAGTCAGGCTTGCTAGAAAGGTTAAGAACAATAAAAAGGGTTTTTTTGGATATGTCCGCTGCAAAAGGAAGAAGAAGGAAACGTTAGGGCCACTGCATGCAAAATGTAAACAGGGTACAGAGAAAAGGCAGAATTATTCAACAGCTTCTTTGCTTCTGTCTTCTCAGAAAAGGCAAAGTATGCTCAAGCTAAGGATAATGGAGCAGAGGACAGAATAGGGGAATTTCAGCACAGAATAAGTAAAGAGATAGTACAGGAATACCTGGTTAATCTAAATGAATATAAGTCTTCAGGACCAGATGAACTACATCCAAGGGTGCTAAAAGAACTGGCAAATGTAATATCGGAACCACTGGTAATAATCTTTGAGAACTCCTGGAGAACAGGAGAAGTCCCAGCAGACTGGAGGAGGGCAAACGTTGTCCCTATCTTCAAAAAGGGAAAAAAAGAGGATCCCAACAATTATCGTCCAGTTAGTCTGACATCAATTCCAGGAAAGGTTCTAGAGCAGATCATTAAGCAGAGAGTCTGTGAACATTTAGAAGCCAATGCCATAATCACAAAAAGTCAACATGGGTTTCAGAGAAACAAGTCAGGCCAGACAAACCTGATCTCTCTTTTTTTTTTTTTTTAAATAAAATTACCAGTTTGGTAGATGAAGGGAATGCTGTGGATGTAGTATATCTTGATTTCAGTAAGGCCTTTGACAAAGTTCCCCACGATATTCTTGCAAACAAGCTTGTAAAATGTGGGCTAGACAAGGCAACTGTTAGGTGGATTTGTAATTGGTTGACTGGCCAAACCCAAAGGGTGCTCAGCAATGGTTAAGTGAAGGTTAAAAGGTGATATGATAGCCCTCTTTAAGTATTTGAAGGGGTGTCATATAGAGGAGGGAGCGAGCTTGTTTTCTGCTGCTCCAGAGACTAGAACGCAGAACAATGGATGCAAACTGCAGGAAAAGAGATTCCACCTCAACATTAGGAGGAACTTCCTGACAGTAAGGGCTGTTCAACAGTGGAACACACTCCCTCGGAGGGGGGTGGAGTCTCCATCCTTGGAGGTCTTTAAGCAGAGGCTGGATGGCCATCTGTCAGGGATGCTTTGATTGGGAGTTCCTGCATGGCAGGGGGTTGAACTGGATGGCCCTTGGGGTCTCTTCCAACTCGAGGATTCTATGATTCTACTACACTTAGGTGGAAAAAATGAAATGCACAGATTCAGGATGGAGGACACCTAGCTTAACAACATTAGTCAATAGTGTGATGAGGCATCTTAAAAAGTCAGTGCAGTTCTAGGTTGCATCAATAAACATATTTAGTGTCTAGATCAAGGGAAGTAATAGTGCCACGCTATTCTGCTTTGGTCAGGCTTCATCTGGAATCCTGTGTCCAGGTCTAGGCACCACAATTCAAAAAGGAATGTGTGCAGAGGAGGAATGTGTGCAGAGGAGGGCCACCAAAATGGTGAAGGGTCAGGATACCATGCCGTATGAGGAGAAACTTTTAGGGAGTTGGGTATGTTCAGACTGGACATGAGACAGTTGAGAGGTGGTATGCTAGCCTTGTTTAAGCATTTGAAGGGGTGTCATATTGACGCTGGTGTAAGATTGTTTTCTGCTGCTCCAGAGAATAGGACCTGGAACAATGGATACAAGCTACACCTCAACATTAGGAGGAACTTCCTGATAGTAAGAACTGTTTTACAGTGGAACACACTTCCTTGGAGAGTGGTGTTGTCTCTTTCTTTGGAGGTTTTTAAGCAGAGACTGGATGGCCATCCGTTGGACAGTGCTTTGATTGTTTGATCCTGCATGGCAGATTGGCTTTGGAATCGATGGCCATTGAGCTCTCTTCCAATCTATGGGGCTAAACAGACAGGCAAAAAGAGGTGCTTTCAGGCTGGCTTGAAGATGTGGAGTTTAGATGACACATGCTTTGAAGTCAGCAGAAATTTTTCAAAAAGAAGCAGCTTTTTTCCGCTTCATCCTGGCTTGAAGCCATGTCATGTGGTCATGACATGAGCACTCCAGCTGACTTGGGAGCTGGTGGTGTGGTTGTTGGGGTTTCAATGTGGCTTCAGAAAAGGCAGCTTCAAGCTACTTTTTCCTGCCCACCTGTTTCACCCCTGTAATTCTCTTAAACACTAGTTTAAAACACGACATTAATAACAAAATGTGGAGAAATAATTGCAAAAGTCTAGTACATCACTTTAGATGCCTCGGATTGTAATAAGGCCTGTCAGAAACAGAAATATCTTTGCTTTCTGGTGTGGTAGGGATCAGCACAAAGGAGCTCCATAATCTGGGACTGACCACTGAGAAGGCAAGGAGACATTGCCTCAACAAAGTTTACATTAAGCCATCCTGTTTGTTCCACTCAGGCATGATCTAGGTTAAAAGCAGCATCTGCAGACTCTGCTAGCAAAGGCAATGTAACTCTCCAAGTAGAATATAGCCGAACTAAGCCTTGGGCTCTTGAAGTGGGTGTGGGTGATAACAGGGCTTCCTGCAGCAAGAATGCAGCTTCGAAGCAGTACTTCTGGATTAACTCCTTTCTGAATCATGGAACAGGGCCATTTCCAAAAGAGCCACTGGATTAAGTCTGCTGCAGCAAAAGAACCAAGTGCTGCACCCCACCTTACTGAGTAAAGAAATGAGAAGAATGGTGCAGGTGTTCAATGGTCTTTCAAAATCTCCTTGCCTTCAGAAAGCTAGCATGCAAAATCACCTGCCTTTTTCCTTGCACTCATTTTTTAAAATATCTAGCATGCTGTGTGCGAGACAGAGTGCTAAAATACACAGCCCCCAATCTGCAGAAAGATAGGGCTGGTCATCACACCTCTCCCCATCCCTCTCCTACATACTCTGCCTTTCCCCAAGATTGGGACCTATGACCAGTTTCACCCTACCACAAACAATGCATCAGGATCTGATCCCATGCTAGAAAAGGGATTAGACTTTCCAACAACAAATGTATTTGTTGTGTTATTTCGAATCTGGGACAGGGGAAGAAACAGGCAAGAAGAGGCATATGCCAGGACACAGTGGCCTCAATCCAACTTCCCCTTAGCATTGGGTAAATACCTGCCTGTGGACATGTATCACAACAGCACTACACAGCCCCCATGCAGAAGAGCAATATTGCATTGTGTAATGCAACCATACATGCTGTACAATTGCAATGCATAATAATAATAATAATAATAATAATAAATTTTATTTGTATTTCCCGCCTCTCCCACTGGATCGAGGCAGGATTCCAACAATTCATAAAAACATACATACATAATGTAGGGTGCACAGCCCCAGTGCATAATCGCAATGCAAATTATAGGATGCAGAACCAAGATGGACAATGCCAACTTGTGAAGACAAGGCACAGATGAACATACTGGCTGTTTTAACCCCATTTCCATTGCTATCAGCAGAATATGTCTGTTATGCAATAGTGACTGTTTGCTCCCATGTGTAGCATGACTTCCGCATGTGTATGTCCTTCAGTGAATTCTGACCAGAGGGTGTCATCTGATCACATGAAAACCAACTGCACTTCCTTGTGATCAACAAACCCAGGGGTGAAATATAGTCGGCCCTCTGTATCCACAGGTTCTGCATCCATGGATTCCACCATCCATGGCTTGAAAACATTTTTTTAATCCAAAAAGCAAGCCTTGATTTTGCCATTTTATATAAGAGACACCATTTTACTACTCCCGTTGTATATAATAGGACTCAAATATCCACGGTATCCAGAAGAGGTCATGGAACCAAAACAAGGTCCCACTGTATAAGTCCCATCTGGATTTCCTCTGGGAGTGATACCTTTAAAAAACTGCGCACATGACAACTTGGTTATGCATTAATGTAAAAGTAGTGCTAAAAAGTGAAACCCAAAGTATTTGGAATACAGTGAATTTTTAGTGGCAACTGTTCTGCAGAAACCATCAGGCCTGAGTGACAGCACTATATATAGGACTAGCAATGTCTAAAATCTGTTATAATAGTGTTATGTGCTTCCTTTGATCAAATACAAGCTGGAATACTGGAAATCTTGTTCATCCTTACCTCGGCAGCCTTCCATTATCGCGTCCTAACTTTTCTCTCTCCCTCGGAGGAACAAGACCCAGTGACCCTTTGGTGCAAGCAACAGACTCTCTTAATTAGAGGCCACAAATCTCATCTCAAGATCTGTCCGGCATAATACCCGAGATCAGCGTGTGCAACCTAAAAGTCCCAGGTCATGGCCTGGAGACCTATTGAGAAGCAACCTCGTTGGACCTTAGCAATTGTGGGTTACAACCTGCACTGACTAATGACAGGCCAGGGCTATAGTATCCAGATTGTGAAAAGTAGTAGTGCCATGCAAACCTGCTTTGGACACCTGGAATACTATGTTCAGTTCTGGGCACCACAATTCAAGAACAATGTTGACAAGCTGGAAGATGTCCAGAAGAGATGGCCAAATGTCTGGAATATAAGGAACAATTTAGGGAGCCAGAGATGCTTAACGTGAAGAAGAGAAGATGCTGCAGAAATAATCCAATTTGACACCACTGTAACTGCTATGGCTCAATGCTGTGGAATCCTGGCAATTGTACTTTGTTGTAGTACCAGAGCTCTCTGACAGAGAAGGCTAAATGTCTTACAAAAACTGCATTTCCCAGAATTTCATAGCACTGAGCTACCATCCTTAACTATCTGAAAGGATATCATGTAGAAAACGGAGCTGGCTTGTTTTCTGTTGCTTGAGAGACTAGGACATGAACCAATGGATTCCAATTACAGTCTGGCCTCTTTATCCATGGATTTTTTATCCACAGATTCAAGCATCCAGGGGTGGAAAATATTTCTTAATTCAATTCCAAACAGCAAACCTCAATAGGAAAGAGGAAACCCTGAGAGTAAACAAGGCTTGGCTACCAGTCCTGAAGGACAGCAAGTCCTTTGGAGGGCTTTAAAGAGAGGTTGGGTGGATATATTTCAGACATGCTTTAGTTGTATATTCCTGCATGGCGGGGGTTAGATTAGATGACCCTTGTGGTCCCTTCCAACTCTTAAGAGTCTATGATTCTATCACACTTTGCTGTTTGAGGTGAAGAACATAAAACCATAGAATCCCAGAGTTAGAAGAGACCCCAAGGGCCATCCAGTCCAACTCCCTGCCATGCAGGAACTCACAAGCAAAGCTTTCCTGACAGATGGCCATCTAGCCTCTGTTTAAAAAAAACTCCAAAGAAGGGGAAAACACTACTCTTGAGGGAGCGTCTTCCACTGCTGAACAGCTCTTACTGTCAGAAAGTTCCTCCTTATGTTTAGGTGGAATCTCTTTTCATGTAGCTTGAATCCATTCTTCCATGTTCCAGTCTCTGGAGCAGCAGAAAACAAGCTTGCTAAGTTGCTGCATCCTCAATATGAAACCCCTTCAAATACTTAAACAGGGCTATCATAGCAATAGCAATAGCAAGTACATTTCTATACTACTGTACTTATCAGTGTACTTAAGCACTCCCTCAGTGGTTTACAATGTGTAAACTAATTGCCTCTAATAATCTGCGTACTCATTTTAGTGACCTCAGAAGGATATAAGCTTGAGTTGAGACTGAATCCCTGGCTGGAATTGAACTCACAACCTTAGTCTGGAATATCCCTACAGAAAGGGATCTTGTAGTACCTTTGAGATTAATTGAGCAAAAGGTGTTTTAGTGTAAATTTTTGGAGACTTGGTTTTGTATCTGAGGAAGTAGACCAAAGGTACGAGAGCTTATGGTACAATTACTTTTGCTACAATGTCTTTAGCCTACACATAAGTGTATTATATAAATTGCTGCATGTCCTTGCAGATACGCCAGTAAAAACTACTAAGCCTTTTTTTTTTTTTTTTTTTTTTTTGCGGAGCTTATAATCATAGAATCATAAAGTGGAAGTGGCCACAAGGGCCATCCAGTCCAACTTCTTGCCATGCAGGAACTCTCAATCAAAGCATATGCGACAGATGGTCATCCAGCCTCTGTTTAAAGACTTATAAAGACAAAACCTGTTGCAGCTTGAGGAGTTTCCCACTCTCCTGCAAAAGTCCCAAACTCCTGCAAATTATGTATGATTCGATCACTTTCTAATCAACTGTATCGTGAAGTACTTTAAATCATGTAGACCAGCCCTTAGTCTCAAAGGTGCTCCAAGATCCCTTTACTTACTTCTGAGGTTTAGTTCGCTTTCAAAAAAGTTTATCACAACCTTCCCCACCCCCCACCCCGGTATGGGAACAGGATGTTTGGGTGCGCGCATGCGACTGAGAAAAAACGGATTTTGTCACACACCAAAGTGTCCTCAAAAGGGCCCCATGCCATCCCCCGGTGCCAAGCCGTCCCCATTCAATGTTGAGGCCTGTCATTTTGTGATAAACTTCAAAGAAGCACTGCTGGACATGAGATGGAACCTGAAAGCAAAGCTCTTTGCTTCCCTGAACTAGATTTCAGGACAGGGCAATGGTCCAACACAAAATTGGGATTTTTAAACTTGGAATACAAGCTGCAACCTCTTCTAATTTTCTTTTTTTCCATAGTTCTCATCCCTGAAGTTGCTCACTCCTGCCTTCAGCAAACAGTCTGCATGGAAGCAAAGCAAGCTGTTGCCAAGTAGCTAATGCAGAACAAGTCCTTCCAGCATTTAAATTACCACTTGTCTCTGCTGGCAAAATGTGATAATCTAATTATTGTATTAGTGAAACATCTGTCACAGTGCCCTCTTCAGAAAAGGGCTGGGTTTGTTTGGAATATGCCTTTGTTTTTTGGATGTTGCCTTTTGCCTCTCCCAGCCCTTGCTCTGGATCAACTCTTTCTACTGTAAACAGCAGCAAAAGTATGTACAGTACTGCTGATTTACTATGACGCCAGGATTAATACACAAGTTTCTTCTGAGCATCTCTCAGACGTTTTCCGGAATGGTGTGAGCATTGGATTATGACTCTGGAGACCAGCGTTTAAATCCCAGCTTGGCCATGAAACCCACTGGGTGACCTTTGGCAAGTCACACTCTCTCAGCGTCAGAGCAGGACAATGGCAAACCCCTTCTGTTGAAACATGCCAAGGAAATTCTAGGATAGGGTTGCCGTAAGTTGGAAATGACTTGAAGACACACAAGAATTACAAAGAACACTCAAGCTACAGTGACAAAATTATGCTCAGATTTTGGGCTTGGGTTCAGGATGAGAACTTTTCCGCACCTCCTCGCACCTATATTGATGATGCATTTAAAAAGCATTTCAGCTAGACAGAGGATGAATAGTAATAGAAGAGGGGGACGGATCAGGCCCAAAAAAAATTGTGAAAAGGAGCTTCTTATCAGAGGTTTTTTTAACCAAGATGACCTTTTAGTCTTACTGGCTTGAACCCCCTACATTGCAAGGGAAGTCTACTTGAAACTTCCTTGGGAGCATAGCATTTCTTTTACGCACAGTGAAAAATTGAGAAATATTAACAAAAAGGAGCATGGCAGGAATAGATGGCTGTGTTCTTTGTCAGTGCGCTTCCCAACAACGGCTTTTCTTCTGTGTTTAATGAGCTGGAAGATGGAGTAATGAGACTGAACTTCCTGGCCCAGACAAAGAGGCTTTCTTTTTTGCCAGGCACGGGATCCTATATTTCTATGTTGCATACCAAATTCCTACAAACTGGCCATCACTTGTCCTCAAGCCAAGGGCAAAGAACTTGGCATTCGCTCCCTTTCCATGTCTCTCTCACATGTTCGGTATGTCATCATGCTGAACTGACTCTTCCTCCACTTCTTATGCCAAAAAAAAAAAAAAAGGGGGGGGCATTTGGGTTTTTACACTTTGACAGAGAAAACATCATCCAATCAACTTCTAACAAAGTGCTGGGATCATTTTTTTTTTTAAATTACTAAACATAAATGCAATCTGACAATACAGACAATAATGACAATAACAAACAAACCAAACTATTAGACAAAAACTATGAGACAAAAACAGACAAAAATTACAATAACAAACAAAACAAAACTATTAGATATACACTACTGATTCCCCAACCCTTAACTGATGGATATATAACATAATTCCTCTACTTCCTTATGTATAATAAGATATTTATGCCTCTGTGTTTTGTGTTCCTTCAAGTTCTTTCTGACTTATGGCGATCCTAAGGCAAATCTATCATGGGGTTTTCTTAGCAAGTTTCTTTAGAGGAGTTTTGCCATGGCCATTCTCTGAAGCTGAGAGAGTGTGACTTGCCCAAGGTCAACCAGTCGGTTTCCATGACTGAGCTGGGGATGGAACCCTGGTCTCCAGAGTCGTCGTCCATCACTCAAACCTATATGCCACACTGGCTCCTTATTTATTTATTCCTCTACAATATACCAATTCTGTTTATTTTACAATACCTAAAACTGATTCATATTCCCAATGTGACTGCAAGTACGTATATAATAAACAAATCCCAATCTTTCTTAAAATTAACCAAAGATTTCTCTTTGATCAGCCTTGTTAATTTGTCAGTTTCAGCAATCAATCATCTTCATTAGCCAATCTTCTTCTATTAATGTGTTGGTATCCTTCCAGTTCTGGGCATATATTGTTCTTGCTGCTGGAATAATATATTGCAATCTCTTTTCATATTTCTTCTCAATTTCATCAGCCAACATTCAAAGCAGGAAAATCTCTAGTTTCATCTGCATCATGACATTATAAATGAGCTCTAGTACTGAATTAATTCGAGTCCAGTATTTCTGTGCCTTATCACACGTCCACCCCATATTTTAAAAAAAGGCCTTATCTTCAGTTTACATTTCCAGAATTTGTTTGAGCTTTTTCTTAAACGTTTTCAATAATCTATCTGGTGTTAAAGCAACAGGAATATTTAAATCTAGACAACTCATCAGAGATATTAGTACTGATACATTATATAAAACGACTGGGTAAGTATACCCTTGTTTTTGCTGCTGTTGTTGTTGTTGTTGTGTGCCTTCAAGTTGTTTCTGACTTATGGTGACCCTAAAGCAAACCTATCATAAAGCAAGTTTCTTCAGAGGAGGTTTGCCATTGCTGTCCTTCTGAGGCAGAGAGAGTGTGACTTGCTCAAGGTCTCCCACAGGTTTCCATGGTCCATGCTCAAATCATTGCACCACGCTCTCTGCCTGCAGTCCCTTAAACTTTTTAAATAATTAATTCAAATCATGTCGTCAACAGGCCACTTCAAAATTTCCAGGAATGCTCCAAAGTCCACCGTGGCATTTCAGTTGTCATTTTTCCCCTTGTGAAATTGTCCTCTGTTTGCTTTCTCCTTATACATTTGAGGTTCATGGTTAATTTTTTATTCAGTATAGGGTCTAAATAATTTTGTTGGAACTAGGAACGTACATCCAGTTTCTCTCGCTTTTTTTTTTTTAGTTTTCCACGGTTTGTCCACTTTGTGCTATAAGCAAAAGTTGTGAAATAAAATAGTAAATTGTGGAAGGATACATTACTCTCTCTATATAAAGAAAGATGTCCAGCATTCTGCTTGAGATTTGTGTCTACGTCAGTGGCCTTATCTGTGAATGAAACTGAATTGAATACTTTTGCATTTATGTTCACTTAGGGGCACCCATTGTATTGTGCAGTGGTGGAGCAACTGATATGCCAGGCTCCAATATGTTTATTTTAGTATTTATACTAAATTATTATTATTATTATTATTATTATTATTATTATTATTATTATTATTATATCTAGCCCGCCCCTCTGAGCGAGCAATCGGGGCGGAGTACAAGATAAAATTAAAAACAAGACAATTAAAATATCCAATCCCATTCCCACCTCCCCCCCTTAAAAAAAGAATTAAACCAACAACAAGTTAAAACATAGTGCTAATAGCGGACAGTCAACAATAACAAACTAAAAGTTCCTTGAGCTGTATCGGGTGATGAGGATTAGGGACGGGCGAAAGGTTTGGAGCCAGGTGACATTAAGCATTTCCGGGAAGGCCTGCCGGAAGAGATGCGTCTTCAAGGCTTTCTTAAAGCTATCGGTGGATGGAATGCGACGCAACTCATTTAATTTCTATGCTGCCTTTTCCCCAGAAAGGGACCCACGATGGCTCACAGATAAATTTGTTTTTAAAATATATTACAATAAAATATAATTACAATGTGCCATGAGCATCCATGTGCATCAGGGTGCTCATAGATGTGATGATGCATATTGTATTCCAAGTTTAGAAATCCTGAATTTGCCTTGGACCATTGCCCTGTTCTGAAATCTTGTTCAGGGAAGCAAGGAGCTTTGCTTTCTAGTTCCATCTCATGTCCAGCAGTTCTTCTTTGAAAGTGAACTAAACCTCACAAGTAAGGAAAGGGATCTTGTAGCACCTTTGAGACTACATGATTTTAAATACTTCTAATTCCAGTTGACTAAAAAGCGATTTGGTCATACGCAATTTGCAGGGGCTTGGGACTTTTGCAGGAGAGTGGAAAACTCCTCAAGCTCTGCAAAAGAAGGCTTAGTGGTTTTTACTGGAGTATCTGCAAAGGTGTGCAGCAATGTGTATAATACACTTATGTGTAGGCCAACGACATTGTAGCAAAAGTCATTGTAGTATATGCTTTTGTAAACTTGGTCTGCTTCCTCAGGTGCAAAACCAAGTCTACACAAATTTACACTAAAATGTCTTTTGCTCAGTTCGTCTCAAGGGTACTACAGTATCCCTTTCTGTACAGGTATTCCATATAGCTACGTTTCTGAATTAAACGTCACAATAATGGGCGCATTAGGTGCATCCACATTGTAGAAATAATGCAGTTTGACGCTCCTTTTAAGTGCTGTAGCTTCATCCTGTGGAATTCTGGGATTTCACAAGGTCTTGAGCCTTCTCTGCCAAAGAAAAGTCCTGGTGGCTCACCAAACAACAGATCTCAGGATTATGTAGGATGGAGCCATGGCAGTTAAGGTGGTGTCAAACTGCATTATTTCTACAATGCAGATTCATCCTTCTAGATCTGCCAGAAGAGATTAGACAACTAAATATGCTCTCTGAATTTAAAAGATTATTAAAGACCATTCTCTTTCGGCAGGCTTACCCAGATGCAGTGGCATCAATAAAGAGGTACGGGGGGTGCAGACCACACTAAGTGACATCCTAAGACGGGTGACACCAGTGCTCCTCAAACACCTGCCTTTTGGCAGAAATGGGCTGTGTGGCATTAATCTGCTTCCCTTTAAAACGCTTTAAGACTAGATGGTGGGAGTGGGGTGAAGCTCACTGGCAGGAGACATTTGATTTAAAAAAAAATTGATATTTTTTTTGAATTTTTTAAAATGTTATTTTAAAATTATCTTTAAAAACATCACATTTTATTCAAATCTTCACTATGTATCTGTAAATGAATTTAGGGTGTGTGTATGACATTGTCATTTGAAGGTATAATTTTAATGTTGCTAGTTGTTTGTGTCACAACTATTAGCATTGCATTCAGTGTTACATGGGAATTATGATTTTACAAGTGACATTAGTGCAAAAAAGCATCACTAAGGATTCCGTATGGTGTGAAATGGGAGGAGGTCAATAGGAAGGGGCTGGCACCATGAGTTACCGCACTGGGTGACACCAATCCTAGTGATGCCACTGTCCAGATGAGTTTTCAGCTGCGTTCACACTGGAGAAATAAACCAGTTTAAGTGCCATGGGTCAATGCTGTGAAATTCTGGGAATTGTAGTTTGTTGTGCGGTCCAGAGCGGAGCCTTCAATTGTGAATTTTAAATGAATTTTAAATGTGGATTGTTTTAATATGTGTAAATCTTGTCCTTTTAAAACTGTATATGTGTCCTTTAAAATTGATTTTACCTGATGTGTTTTAAGTGATGTGGTGCGTCTGTTAATTGATGTTGTTCCCCACCTCCATCCATGGGGACAAATGGGTAAGAAATAATAATAGTAACAGTTATAGTAATTAGTAATAATAATTTTTATTTATATAGTGCTATAAATTTGCCAGGCACTTTACAGGCATCATCAAAACAGCTCATAACCTGCCAATGGCGTACAATCTAAAAGTCATAAAATATAAAATATACAAAATTAAGCAATTTATGCAGTTAAAATACAAAATGTAAAAACAACTAATGCATATAATCAAATATAAAATTATAAAACTATACTATAATACAGTTCCAAATGCTTTAGAGAACAAGAAAGTTTTTAACTTGGATTTAAAACTAGCAAGAGGAGAGATAGTCCACAGATGTTCAGGGAGGCAGTTCCAGGATAACAACAACAATAACTATTATTATTATTATTATTATTATTATTATTTTATCCTTAGAGTCAGATTCCAATTAAATCTTTAATTTTCTTTTAATGTGATTTTTTAAAGTGACCATTGGATGCATTGATTAGAGCATCAGACTGTGACATGAAATATGCTAAGTGACCTTGCATCCATCTCCCTTCCCCAGCATGGCCTACTTCACGAGGTTGTTGTGAAGACAAAACTGGAAAATCTGCATAGAACTGATATTTTAATAGTATTTTAGTGATGACATTTTTAATGGAAGGCTTGGTTAAAAACCCAAAAAACTCCCATCATAAATGCTCAGTTAAATCCACCTGGAACTATAACTATTGATAGCTTAATAAGCCTAGAAAGAAGCCCTTTCCAGCCGCCCTGTGATGGTGTGTAATTTGGAGGAGACAACAGTGGAAGCTGTTGTTGTTTGGGAAGGAACTGCTAATTAGAACCAATTGGCAAGGAAGGGATTTTCTGCCCTAATTGCAAAGGGGCCTTGCTTGGGAAGAAGAAGTGACAACTGAGATGTGGGAACATCCCAAGGACTGAGTTGTCTGTGCCATCTGGGAGGAGAAAGAAAAACACCTGTGTGTGCATTTGGAGGATCCGGGTTCAAAAGTCCCCCCCCCCCAGCTTCATAATGACTGTAGCCAAAATGAAGCTATGAAGCAGAGTGACCAGACATGTCCTCCTTTTCCAAGACACATCCTATGTTCCAACCTTCTGTCCAGGAGGAATTACAAAATACCTTCCATTTTGAGCATGACCGAGAAGCATGAATTTATATGTATGCAAGTGTTGAAAACTTTAATTTGTGATGCCCAACATTTTTCTTTTTTATTTATAAAAAAAATCCATCAGGTATTCTACACTTTGATATCATAATAAAAACAAAAACAAAACCAGCTTCATTTACATACCGCTTCATACCGCCTAAGGAGTGTCTAAGCGGTTTACAACTGTAAGCTACTTGCCCCCAACAATCTGGGGACTCATTTTAGCAACCTCAGAAGGATGCAAGCCTAAGTCATGCTTGAGCCTTTTTGCTGTTCTTGAACTCACAACTTTATGGTTTTGAGTGAGTGACTGCAGTACAGGCATTTAACCACTGCACCACCATATATAATGCTATATAGCTCTATTCCTGTCAAGCCTTTTTATTTATATATATATACACACATATATAAATTATATCACACCAAATGAAAATATATCCTTATCTGTTATTGGTGCATCAATAATTCCACAGCTTTCCTATACTTAACAGATTATATCTTTGCGTATTTTGATAATCAAACTGTTCTACACACATACAGATATTCATAGACTTCCTATCATCTTTCTACTTGGTGAGATTTTTTTTTGTCTTTAGTATTCCTCTACTTCTGATCCAAGCTTATTTGTTGAGCGTTGCTCCAGAAATGTTATACGATTTGTTAGTCTTGTTGTTATACTGTTGATGTTATTGCCTTATTGTGTTTGTTGAGTTTCTTATGTCTTTGTTATAATACTGTTCGACTCCACTTATTTTTGGACCTACATTGGGTCACTCTGGCAATGAAGGCAGAACTACAATGGGCCCTACAGTGGGGGGTGCAGGTGACACCCCAGAAGGGGATGTACAGCTGGTGGGATGGTACATCTGGAGGGACTGACGCAGCTACTGGGTGAGCAACAAAAGAACCTGTCCCTTTCTTGCTTGCCCACCAACCACGCCAGACCCCCAGATGGCCCTCCATAGGCTGTAGTGCCACTCCCCTCAGCAGCATCACTAGGGTTGGCATCCCTCGGTGCAATAATTCATGGTGTCACACACCCCCTCCATTGACCTTTTTCCATACCACACCATACAGAATCCTTAGTAATTTTTTTGTACTAATTTACTTATAAAACGTAATTCCCATACATCACCAAATATAACGGTAATAGTTGTGACATGAACAACTAACAAAATTAAAAATTACACCTGTAAATTACAATATCATACATACAGAATAAATGTATTTACATATATACAGTTTCAAGTCATTACAGTGAAAATATGGTTAAATGTGATGTTTTTAAATAAAAGCCTCCTCCGTCTTCTCCAGATGGGGGCTGTGGCAACCACATGCTGGGGCCCCAATCTGGCCTTTCCGTGGAAAATGCAGCTTCTTTTTGCACCCTGGAAAGGGCGCTGCAGCCACCAGCGCTGCACCTTTATGGTGCTCTTTTGGCACTGTGTCATTAGATGCAGCACCAGAGGAGTGCCATGGGTGGAGTTGGGATGTGGATCGTGTAGACACCAGGCTCTGACTCTGCTCTCAGGCTGGACAAAGATACTGGTCTGCACAGCCCTTTGGCTTCTAGGAAGAGTTCAGGCCTGATTTGCTCTAAGGATATATCGAGACTGCAGAAATAAAGCCATTTGACACCACTTTAACTGCCATGCATTTATCCTACAGAATCCTGAGATTTGTAGTTTGGTGAGGCACCTGAGCTCTCTGACAGATCAGGGCTTAATACCTCACCAAACTACAAATCCATAGGATGGAGCCATGGCAGTCAAAATAGTGTCAAACTGCTTCATTTCTGCAGTCTGGATATATCCTAGGACCCATTTGTTGGTCTTTTTAACGGTCTCTATAGAACTTTCCTCCAGCACCACATCTAAAATAAGTTGATTTTCTTCCTGTTTTCTTCACTGTCCAGCTTTCACAACCGTACATAGAAATGGGAAGTACAACAGCATGGACAATCCTGACTTTAGTATTCAATGAAAAATCTTGACCTTTCAGGGTTCTAGTTCTTTCAGAGCCGCCCTTCCAAGTCCTAGCCTTCTTCTGGTTTCTGAACTGTACTCTCCATTCTGATTAATGTCTGAGGCTGAGCATACTTAATAGGCTGTATTGCTGTTTTTAACTACTGTTCTATGTCTTCTTCTTCTTGTGTGTCATCAAGTCATTATAGGGTTTTCTTGGCAAGATTTGTCCAAAGGAAGTTTGCCATTGCTTTTCTTTAAGGCTGAGAGAGTTGATTTACCCAGATTCACCCAGTAGTAGCTTTCCATGGCTCGGCTGGGAATAGAATCCTGCTCCCCAGAGTCGGAGTCCAACATTCAAACCACTCTGTCATGCTGTCTCCTTATAGTTTTGTGTTTAGCTAAGAAAAATATCTTATTTTCAAAATGTAGATACTGCCTTCAACTGAGCAAACCTTTTCTAAAAACAGAATGTGTTGCTCCAAGACTTTGTAGGCAATTAACCTCCCGTCAACCATGCTTATGAATTTACAGATGCATTGATGCTTGCGCCAAACCTCTGATGATTTATGGCCAATATTAATAATGCAGTTGTCCTTTTTTAAATCTCATTTTGCTCTGAACTCACACAATTGTGTCGCTGCACGTTTATATCTGAATACAGAAATCCATCAGTGTGTCTGAGGTCTTTCTCAGATTGCCTAGTAGTTTCAGTAAAATTCGGGGCAGTCTGTTAATGGATTTTACAAATTGTTGCACTCTTGTAATGCTTGTTTCTGCTCTTGCATCTAGTTGTGTCCTAAATGATACCCCTTGGCCCTTGTTTGTGGCTGGTTGCCATGGATTTTAGTCCTTCTAAACTCTTCTTTCCTGCACAAGGAGTAGACATTGATTTTTCATCATCCCCTCCATAAACTCAACATCTCTCCAAGAAGTCCCTGATGGTAATGGCTATTCAACAGTGGAAGACACTGCCTCGGTCTCTGTTCTGCTTTGGTTGGGTCTCACCTAGAATACTGTGTCCTGTTCTGGGCACACCACCATTCAAAAAGGGCAGTTTTTACTTTCATACATTTTTTGGTTTTTAAAAATCTTATATGCATACTTTTCAATGTATTTGTATTGTTTTTAACTTATATTGTTGTATTTAATTTAATTTGTATTATTTTAAAAATGCTGTTAGTTGCCTTGAGTCCCTATAACAGGAACAAGGTGGGATATAAATAAATAAAGTAACAACAACAACAAGCTGGCTTTTAGTGTGTAATTGCACCTGGGAAGGCTTCTTATCAGGGAGTTTGCTCCTGTATGTTTTAAATTGTTTTATATATTCAACGTAGCATGTTTTTAATGATTTTGTATTTTTAAGAATGGATTGAGCATTATTGATTAGGGTGACCTTGGCCAAGTCACACTCTCTCAGCCTCTGAGGATGGCAGTGGCAAGCCCCGTCTGAAGAAACTTGCCAAGAAAACCCTATAATAGGTTCACCTTAGGATCACCATAAATTGGAAATGACTTGAAGGCACACAACAAAAAAATTGATAAGTAGTGTTTTAATTCTTTTTTAAAAAGTTGTACTGTTTTTAAAGTATCATTTGTGAGCTGCCTAGGGTCCAATTTGTGAGAAAGGCAGCATATAAAATACAGCGGCCCTTGGGATTTGGTTCCAGGACCCCCCGTGTATATCAAAATCCGTGGAAGCTCAACTCCCATTAAATGCAATGGCATAGTAAAATGGTGTCCCTTATATAAAATGGCAAAAATCAAGGTTTGCTTTTTGGAATGTCTGTATTTTTAAAACATTTGCAAGCCGTGGATGCTTGAATCTATAGGGGAAAAAATAATGGATAAGGAGGGCTGACTGTATATAAATACCGTATATACTTTACTATAAGTCAACCTCATATAGTCGAGGGCAGGTTTTGGAACCATAATTATGGATTTTGATATGATCCATGGATAAGTCAGGGGTAAAATGAATGTAACAAAGGATCTAAAGGACGAAGCAAAGGAAAACAATGCCAAAGAATTTACAAAATCCCAGCAGACATAACTGTGCTCACAGTAAAGGCTAGATGGATGAGAGAGTAGGGGGGATGTCAATGATCTCTCTCCCCCCCCCCCCCCCCCCCCCCCCCCCCCCCCCCCCCCCCCCAGTACTTACTTTGACTCATGGATAAGTCAAGTCAGGTTTTTGGAGTCAATTTTTTGACTAAAATATCGAGACTTATGCATGGGTATATATAGTAAATATAGTAAATAAAATTCTACCAAGGCTGGCGGCATGCAATATGTTATCCATTTCAAGACACTAGTGTCCCAGGCCCAGATTGCTCCAGTTAGCCACACTGCCACGTGGCAGTAGCCTCCTAATCTCAGTTTGCCTCTGAGTCAACTGGGTGGGAGGCTTGAACAGCTGAATCACGTTTTCTACTACGCTGGGAAGTGATGCCAGCATTTTCTTCTGGTGTCCCGGAAAGTCTGTCTGTTCTTAATCCTGTTCTCTGAGCAAATCAGGTTGGCTACAGGTGCAGGGCAGCTGGAGGCCACTGCCAGGGGCAGAGTTTAGTCGGAGGTCTCCACAGAAAAAATGAGGCATGCATGGTTTTTCCTCTTTGGCTGCAGCCGTCTGCACACACCCTGGCTAATCCCTAAATTGCGAGCGTATACACAAAGAGAGACAGTTGTGTGCCAGACAAGCAGCCCAGAGAAGGAACTGGAGCCAGCAGGACTGAGCAAAATGTAAACTGAATGGCTCCATTTTTCACTGGGGCATCCCAGCTTTCCCTTGTCCCAGAGCCCAGGGAGGAGACAGAATACTGCTCAGGTCTCCACCTTGGTCCTTTTATTTCCCTCTTCGATCCAGTGTTGACTGCAGGAGAATTCATATTTTCCATCTTTTTGGGACCGAGCACTCCCAAAGCTGGTTGAACTGGAAAGTCCTGGTTTGCAGGGGTGTGTGCCTGCCTGGGAGCAATTTCACATTCTGAGCCACCTCGTTAATGTTGCATTTGCTGCAGAGCATGGAAATGTTTCTTTCGATGACAATTCTGGGAGCTGTTGGTTTTTTCAAAAAAGGAGTACTGTATTTTTATGCTCTGGTTTGCTACGGCTCAGGGTAAGGTCTTTGGCAGTTTTGCCTACCTGGTGGTTTCAATGGCGGTGCCACCAAAGAAATTGCCCCCACCCCAGTACTGTTAGCTGACCTACCTGGTGAAACCAACGTGTGACAGAGTCCTGTTTGTGTCTTACACATGTACAAGTTCCCCAATTAAGGAGTTGGACATTTGCATTCAATGCACTATGTGTGACTGGATAACCACACAGGAAAGTGGAAGTTCAGCCAGGCAGTGGCACCTTTGTACATGCCTTATTGCATGACATGGGTAGGGCTTCAGTTCTCTTCCTGCAAGAGACGTTTGCAAAAGTGAGTCTTTTTTCTAGATGGAAAAACCCATTCAACAAAAGATTTGCTTTTACAACCATCTCCTGCGGGAACAGAACTGAAGCACTATCAACATCATGTGATAAGGCGTGTAGAAAAGCACTAATATCTGGTTGCACTTCTGCTTTCTTTCCTTGTGCAATAAGGTTGCAGAAGCAAAGTTTCATGCACAGTGTCACTTCTTCAATCCAGTGCTGATCGCAGGATACACAGAAACTCATGTACATGTACATTTACAGGCATATGTTTATATACATGTTGATGTAAAAGCTTATTCTGTTGCATATTCAGTTACATACTGCATGATACAGTGCTGCTATTCATCACAGGGATAGCATAACCAAAGCATAAATGTACACATGGAGGTTTACATCATGCACCACAATGTAGTGTTCCAACCATGATGTGCCAACATCTGAAGGTACATGGCTGAAACTACTGTGTCACAACTGATAGGATACCAAGTTCAGAAATCCAGGCCTTAGCAGTTAAACCACAGAAAAACTTTATTAAGAAACTATACATCCAGTCCAGAGACATCCGTTGTCAGAACGGACTAGCAAACCCTAACATTTCCTAATTAAATTGTGTGCAATTTAAAATCAAAGGCGGGCATAATTCTCATTTTTTTAAAAATTAAATTTTATCAAATAAAAAAACTTATAAACAGTAAAAATAACAGACCTTGGGAATGAGCAAAAAGAATTTCCACCCAATAATACAAACTTCCAAAGTTGTAAAAAGACCCAGAAAGGGAAATCATATATCATTTTGCCACAGTTGAGTGGTCAGTGCCCAAGATATCCTTCCAAAAACCAGCTTGATGGGAAGGTGGAGCAAAATGAGATATATTGTTATTGACATAATTAATGAAAACAGACCAATCCTCAATGAATGTGTCTTCCCCTTTTTGTTAAGGTTAAGAGGTGATATGATAGCCCTGTTCAAATATTTGAAGGGATGTCACATTGAGGAGGGAGCAAGCTTGTTTTCTGCTCCTCCAGAGAACAGGACCTGGAATAATGGATGCAAGCTGCATGAAAAGAGATTCCACCTCAACATTAGGAGGAACTTCCTGACAGTCAGGGCTGTTTGACAGTGGAACACTCTCCCTCGGAGTGTAGTAGAGTCTCCTTCTTTGGAGGTCTTTAATCAGAGGCCATCTGTCGGGGATGCTTTGATTGGGAATTCCTGCATGGCAGGGGGTTGGACCGGGTGGGCCCTTGTGGTCTTTTCCAGCTCTATGATTCTATGATTCTAACTAAGTTCACATATATTCCACATTGTTTCCAATTTCTGAAGTAGGCTAATCTATCTCATAAAAGTTGCGGTGCACTAAAAAGGACAGATAGGTGAGGGATCAGGGGCAATTAAGTGACCCATTGTTTCCAAATGAGAATTGAATTGTTGAGGAATGGATTATGTATGTCTTTCAACTTCCCTTGAGCTTTAGTAGAAAAGAGGAGATTAAAATGGGTTGAATTTTATCCTCTAGTTCCACATGAACCCATTTAGTGGAATGTGATTCTATGGACTCTTTCAAACAGGGAGGAATTTCTCCCAACTCCGAATGGAGCCAATGCGGATTCATGTAAATTTGCTTGTTTAGCGAATTTACATGAACCCCTGCTCCGTTCGGAATTACTTCCCATTACCCGAAAATAACCCCCTCCTGCCCGAATTTGCATGCGAAGCTTTAATTCACAATAACGTAAAACCCATGATTGCATTCGAATTGGCTTCCCTCTTGCCCGAATTTGCATGTGAAGAGTTAATTTGCAATAACGTAAAACCCATGATTGCATTCGAATTGACCTTAAATTATACTTCCAATTTAGCCTTGTATGAAAGAGTCATATGACAATTTGGGAGAATTGGTTCAGTTGAAAAGCATGAAAATATTTCTTACTAATCCACTTTCCTCAGTGTTAGTGAATTGGGCCTTTTGGGGAAATCTGGGTTTTTTTTACCTTGAAATATAAATTTGGTAATTATTTTTTGCCAAACCTTAAATGTATGTGGGGCTAGACTGGTAGGAATAGATTATAATAAAAAGAACAGCCGTGGGTTTAGAAACATTTTTAACAAGGCAATCCTGCCAAGAAATGAGAAGTTCATTTTCCCCCATTCCCTTATTTTACCTTTCACCCACTTAAAGACTGGGTTATAGTTCCTAGGGACCAGTTGAGATAAATTCTTTGTGATGAGAATACCCAATTGGGAGAATCCAGAAGAACATGTTTGTAAATTAGAAATGCACGACATTCTCTCTTGATCTGATTGAGAGACTTTCATATACATTATTTTGGATTTGTGGTGATTAATCCTGAGCCCTGAGAATTTCCCAAAGGTATCTAGCATGCTCTTTTAGACAGGGAAGGATGATTCAGGATTCTGGACCACTAAAAAGATGTCATCTGCATATATCTTTATTTTTGTGCGGATGGCCATTTATCTGAGGTCCTAACATACTTGAATTTGATCTAATCCTTTCAGCTAATGGTTCTGTAGAGACTGCAAAGAGGAGTGGTGATAGTGGGGAGCCTTGTTTGGTGCCTCTGTGTAAGCTAAAGGATTTTGAGTCTATTCCATTGACCAGCACTGTCCCTTTGGAGTGCCTGTAGAGGTGTTTTATTGCAGTAATAATTCTCATCTGTTATAACTAATAAACACTTTTCTTCCTCTTGTTTCCATACCTCCCCTTCTGTTGTTGTTACGGCTAGATTCTCTCACAGAAACAACGTCGAACAATCTTGGCTCAATTATCCCAGCACCTGTGTCTAAGATCTCCATTTCTCAGAAATAGCTGCTACTGCTGTACAACCCGTCACACCAACGTCCCAACATATGCAACTCTTGACACAGTGGTAACTTGTTAAGGTTGTCTGGACTCAGGGTGGGTGAACCTCTGTGTGTAATTTGGTTTCTAGTTTTTCCCTGCAGCCCAGCCCTCGATCTAATTAATATACATCTGCATGAAATTTGCTCTTTGTCTTTGCAAACACTTACAATATACATATTTTTGCATAGTTGTCTTCATATACAATTTTTTTCTGCATGTTTTTTTGCAAATGTATGCTGTTTCTACACATTGTTTTCCTTATTATGATGTGTGCTTATGTTTAATTTTATTTTGTTGTACATATTTTTTTACACAGACATTTGCCTGAAGTGGGGATTTGTGTGTGTGCGTGCATCTTCCCCCTAATATGTGCATCTTTGAAAGGAGACCTGCTGTATTGCACAATTGAGAAAAGCTTCAGTTTTAGCAATGCAACTCTGGACTCTTTCATACGAGGCTAAATTGGAAGTATAATTTAAGATCAATTCGAATGCAATCATGGGTTTTACGTTATTGCGAATTAACTCTTCGCACGCAAATTCGGGCAAGAGGGAAGCCAATTCGAATGCAATCATGGGTTTTACGTTATTGCGAATTAAAGCTTCGCATGCAAATTCGGGCAGGAGGGGGTTATTTTCGGGTAATGGGAAGTAATTCCGAACGGAGCAGGGGTTCTTCCGAACGGAGCAGGGGTTCATGTAAATTCGCTAAACTAGCGAATTTACATGAATCCGCATTGGCTCCATTCGAAGTTGGGAGAAATTCCTCCCGTTTGAAAGAGTAGTCTGATTTTCTTCTTGGTTTGAACAGTGTGAATTGGCAAACTTGTGTCAGAATTGAGACAGATACTAACTTAGATCCAAATTAAGTTTGCATAGTATGAAGCTACAAATTAACATTAAATAGTTTAAAGTGGTTGTTGCACTACCCCACCTTTCTACTTGTGCCAGCTGGGTTAAGCATTGCACGCCCAGCAATTATCAGCAAGATGCCAGTTGTACAAACAAGGTTCTTTCTTTGACACAATCTAGTCCTAGTAGACCACAAGTTGAACATGAGTCAACCTTTACTCTGCCAACCAAAATGCACTATATACATGCTGTAAGTTTTCGAAGCTCCACTGGCTTCCTCTTCAGGCAAGGCAATAAAAACATAAAGGTAGGAGGAAAACTGAAGATCTTAATCATAGGCCTGCATTTTGCTGTCTTTGGGGTTGTACAGACAGCCCCTAAGGGGCGGCGGGACGCCTCCCCTTTCCTAGCTGGATTGGGCTGCGGCAACTGCCAACCACGGCCCTGATCTGGCCTTTCTGCAGTGTAAAAAAGAGCTGCCAAAAGCAGTTTCTTTTTGCACCGTGGAAAGGGCACCATAGCCATCAGCACCATGGCTTTTCAGCACTCCTTTGGCACAGCATGTGTACAGCACCATGCTGGCATGAAGGCAGAGTAGGGGCACACGGTGTGCAGTCACCAGGCCCCCATTCTGCCCCAATGCCAGCATTTATCACTCGTCTGTACAGCCTCTTGGTTCTCAGATGGTATGAAGGGGCATTTCTTGCAAGCTGGTCATTTGGCTACTGGGAGATTCTCAAAATCCAAGAAATTTAACACCCATTCGCAACACACAAAAGATGCTTCCTTTAGAATCAAATATGTTTCCATCTTTTGTGAGGACAGTTAATTTCTCAAGAAGCCTTAAAATGCTTTGCATCAGAAAAATGTTAGGTGGTGTTGAGGTAAAAAGTGCCAATCCAGTCCCAATATTTGGGGAAAAATTGTTTTACCTTTGTTGAAGGTAGAAACCTCAAATAGGAAGGTCCCAGTCCACTGGCTCTCTCTTCAGGATTCCCCTGTTGAGGCTATAATGCGGCTGTTGCGGCTATAAAGCTGGTAGAGCTTTGAAAGCTTGCAACATTTACATTGTACATTTTGGTCGGCCCAATAAAGGTATAATTGTTTGAATGTTACTGGATTGGCTATATGGCCAATATGGCTGCCCCTTGATGTTTTAATGAGTCAATAGTGTGATCATAGACTCATAGAGCTGGAAGAGACTCCCAAGGGCCATACAGTGCCATGCAGGAATACACAATCCAAGCACTCCCTGTGACAGACAGCCATCCAGCCTTTGTTTAAAAATTTCCAAAGAAGGAGACTCCACCACACTCCAAGGGAGTGTCTTCCACTGTCAAACAGCTCTTAGGAGTTAATCATACTATGGTATTTGGGGGTATAATGCAATGACAATCCTAACGCAATCATGGGGTTTCACATTATTGCGTATTAGAGTATCTCACGCAATTTCGGGCAATGAGAAGTCATTTTCGGGCAATGGGAAGTCATTCTGAATGCATGGGATTCACGTAAATTTGCTAAACAAGCAAATTCACGTGAATTCGAATTGGCTCCATTTGAAGAGAAATTCTTCCCATCTGATAAACTCCTTACTGTCAGGAGGTTCTTCCTAATTGCTCCATCCTCTAGGTGATGAAGAGGGCCTTACCCAAAGCATATGGGGCTTGCCATATGGCTCTTGTTGCATTCAGCAGGTCCTATGCCAGTTCAATGGCATCACCTGGATTGGCATCACCAGGTGCAATAACTCATGGTACCACACTCCCCATTGACCTCCTCCTCCCATCCAACACTGTACAGAATCTTTAACAATGTTTTTGTCCTGATCTTACTTAGAAATAGTAACTCCTATATGTTACTGAATATAAATGGCAACAGTTGTGACATAAGCAATTTAGCAAAATTAAAATTATACCTTTGAATTACAATATCATACGTACAGCCTAAATGTATTTACATGTCCACAGTTTCATGTGGTTAAAGTGAAAATTTGGTAAGATGTTTTCAAATAAAACATGAAAAGAATTATTAGAAATAATTTTAAAATAAAAAAATAAAATTTAATTTAAAAAAAACCCTAGGGCCTCTTCTTTTTCCTCTCACTGAGCCTTGCCCCACTCACTTTCAGCCAAAAAGCAGATGTTTGGTGGCAGTAGTGTCACCCCCTTTAGGGTGTCAGCTGGTGTGGCATGCACACCCTGCACAACCTTAGCAATGCCCATGCACAACATTGTGTTCGAGGGTTAGTTAGTTATTCCTTGCTTCTTGGTTGTGGGGCCATCTTCTTTGCTCACTCAAGAAGCCACAGCTGCCCTGAGTTTGCAAGACCTGAACAGAGTGGTTGATAACAGGATAACCCAGAGGTCTTTCATTCCTAGAATTGCCCTAAGCCAAAGTCACAGAATCATGGAATCCTAGAGTTGGAAGAAACCCCAAGGACCATCCAGTCCAACCCCGTGCCATGCAGGAACTCTCAATCAAAGCATCCCCTACAGATGGTCATCCAGCCTTTGTTTGAAGACCTCCAAGGAGGGAAACTCCACCACTCTCCGAGGGGGTATGTTCCACTGTCAAACAGCTTTTACTGTCAGGAAGGTCTTCCTAATGTTGAGGTAGAATCTCTTTTCCTGGAGCTTGCATCCATTGTTCCATGTTCTAGTCTCTGGAGCAGCAGAAAACAAGCTTGCTCCCTCCTCAATGTGACATCCCTTCAACTATTTAAACAGGGCTATCATATCACCTCTTAACCTTCTCTTTTCCAGGCTAAACATCCCTAGCATCCTAAATAATTCCTCATAGGGCATAGTTTCCAGACCCTTCACCATTTTGGTTGCTCTCCGCTGGACGTGCTCCAGCTTCTCAACATAATTTTTGAATTGTGGTATCCAGAACTAGACAAAATATTCCAGGTGAGGCCTGACCAAGGCAGAATAGAGTGGCACTATTACTTTCCTTGATCTAGACACTATACTTCTATTGAAGTCTACTTGACAGCAATTAACAACAAGAGTTCTTTGCTGCATCTGGGGTACGGTTATGTGAGAGGCGAATCTCCTCCACCGTGGGAGAACTTACGCTTGAGTAAACATGCCTAGGATGGCTGTGTGAGCCTTCCTGGACTTTGCAATGGTGCTGAAAGCTGTACCACTTCCAAACTGGAGACAGCCTTCTCCCCCTCCTACTTCAACTGCTCTGTTCTCAGAGGCTGCCAGCAGAGCCAGTGAACAAGAGAGAAGGTCTCCTGCCTGGGAAATGAATGCTGGCATCTTGCAGCTAATTGCTGGGTGTGCAATGCTCAACCCAGCTGGCACCAGCTGCCAACAATGCCCTGTTCCTCTCCTGAGCCAGGCAGGATTGTGCAGGGCCCAGATTCTTGCTGAGCCGGTGTATCCACCACGTCTCTGGCTTTTAATAGCATCAGCTTATTAGTGTGACCTTGATGAGTGGCGGAGAGTCTTCCCTGCTTGTCAGTGCCTTCCCTCCAGCAAGGCAGCTGGAAGGAGAACCTGTCTGCCTCTTTTCTCCCAGGAAACCTCCAAGAGAGGGGTCTTTCCTGGACCCTCCCATCCTTTGCACTTTGTCACACTAGCCTGCTGTCCCACCATAATCACACTACTTTAAGAATAGAAGTACAGTAGGCCCTTGGTATTTCCTGGGGTTTGGTTCCAGGACCTCCCATGGATACATGGATGCTCAAGTCCCATTATACACAATGGGATGTTGTTGTTGTTGTTGTGGGCCCTTAATATCTGCTGGGGTTTGGTTCCAGGACACCCTGTAGATATCAACATTATGGATGCTCAAGTCCCATTATATACAACGGTGTTGTGAAATGGTGTCCCTTACAATGGCAAAATCGAGGTTTGCTATTTGGGATTATACTTTTCAAAAATATTTTCAAGCTGTGGATGCTTGAATCCATGGATATAGAGGGCTAAGTGTATACTGGTTTGGCATTAATTCTTTTCACACTTTCTTCCATGATAGCACTTTGCCGACCCATGGTTGTGTGATCTATTTTCCACATTGTCAAATGTAAACTTCCAAGAAGAAAGGTGGGGAAAAGCGATTACGGTTGCCATCCTCCTCCAAAACCGAATCAATGGACACATAGCAGCTGTCTTCGAGAAGGTGTTGACCGCTGCAATAATTGCACCACCTCCTTCCCACAACCCGGGGCTGTTGTAAGTGCTTTCATGCAGCAATCCCGCAAAAGTGATCTCAGTCTGCAACTGCCTCCCGAAGCCAGCTGCTGTGGGAATGTGCAGACAGCAGACAGCTTCGGGAAGTGGTTGGAAACTGCCATCGCTGAGAGGTTGAGAAGAGAAGAATCACGCTTTCTCACACCAGAGACTGCACGAGAAGGGGAACTGCAGCAGTAGGAACCTATTGCACAAAGGTAGTAAAGGAATAGCAGTGAGATTGAGAGCCTATTGATGGATTTTTACTTATCAGTGAAAAGGTGCACTACAGTGACAACCAGAATGCAAGGCAACAGCAGCACAGACACGATGTTGTGTGATAAGTCCCTGCCAAAGATGCTCTTATCCTGTTAAAATTTCACTTTTTAGCCTCATGTGATAAAGCCCCATGGTTAGAGGTCAAGCGTGGACCCAAGAGGGGGTTTGTCCACTGGAAAGATGCAATATGGCTTGGATGTCATGGGATCACAGTGTCACAAGGGGCCTTCAGGACTCATCTAGTCTAGCCTTCACCCATGTCATCGTGGGTGGTATGAGTTACTGATGCTTCCTTTCTTTCTGTCTGCATGAGCTGGTTACATCAGTAGTTTTCCACCACCACTGAGAAATCTGATCCAAAATGTAGCATGAAGAGCTGTGGAGCAGGTTTTCACCCAGTCCGGCTTTATGTGGCTGATGTAAAGGAGAAGGGGACTCTACCTACCTACCTACCTACCTATTTTATTCAACTTTCACCTGCTATGGGACTCAGGGCAACTTACACAATTTTAAGATAAAGGTTTAGTTAAGTATGTACTACATATTAAGTCTCTCTAATCCAAAATGTTTGGAACCAGAAGTGTTATGGATTTTGTTTTTTTTGGGGGGGGGGGGATTTCAGAATATCTGTATTTGCATATACAGTACATACATAATGAGATGTCTTGGAGATGGAACCTAATTTTAAACACAACGTTTCATAGACAGCTTATACACACAGCCTAATGGTAATTTTATACCCAATTTTAAAAAATAATTTTGAGCATGAAACAAAGTTTGTGTACATTGAGCCATCAGAATGCAAACAAGCCACTATCTCAGCCACCCGTGAAAAAAGTTTTGGTTTCTGGAGTATTTCGGATGTCAGAATTCCAGAGAAGGGAGACTCAACCTGTACTACAATAGTTAAAAAATAAATATCAGTACAGTTAAAAACACATACTTGGAAAAAGTTCAAAATACATTTTAAAAACACCAAAACAAACAAAATTAAAACAGCAGAGACCACTTCTAATACAATTTTGCCACCTGATTAAAATCAGTCAACCTTCAGAGCAGGGATAGGGAAAGTGTGGTCCTCCAGATGATGCTGGATTGCAACACCCAGCACTCCTCACTATAGGTTATTCTGGCTGGGGCTGATGGGAGTTGCTGTCCAATAACACTCGGAGGGGTACACTTTGCCTTCCCCAGCTAATAGAAGTCACTTTTTAAACATACTGTTTCCAGAATCCCCCAGCCGGCATGTCCATATGTAATGCAGGCTGATGATTCTGGGACTTGTACTCTGAAAGAGTGACTTCATCCAAGCTCTTCCAAAGATGTGTTAGTTTCTCATGCACCGTCTTATGGAGGTTTTTAATCAGAGGCTTTAGCTGTAGCTTCCTATTTTGGCAGTGGGTTGGACTTCATGACCTCTGGGTTTTCCTCCATTTAGCTTCCACACTTCAAGTTGGAGTACCTACCTTGGGATCTGGGCTATTTGGAGAAAAGAGTGCAAGGGGAGAAATTCTCAGTTCTATGCTAAAGAAACTGTCTAATAGCTAGACTTTCCTATATCCTGTTTTAATGACCCAAAACTTACTGAATTTACTCGGCTGCCTCCCATCTTAACCTTCTTCAGGGGAATAGCAAGTGTGGGCATTTCTTCCTTTTAAAACCCCCAATCCTTGGTCTTTCTTGTCACACTACCCTGAAAGATTTGCTTAGGAAAAAAAGGAAGCAGCTTGCAGCAGTGCGGAAACTGGGAAGGCAAACAAAGGTGAGGAAACATTTTCCTTGTTATGTTTTGCTGCTATTTTGGGCTGTGTGAATAGGGTTGTACAACTGAAGCTGGATTCTGCGTCCTTTTTGAATGATTCAGCCCTCTGCATTGTGTTTGTGCAGCGAATGTAGGACATGGGCTGCGGTGGAGCAAGCTGATCCTTTCTCCCATTATCCTGCAACATTTTGCATCTCTTCTTCTTCCCTGAGACTACTACTGTGTTGTAAGTCAGAATCCTACAGCCTTTCAGATGCAGATATAGTGATTTTACAAATGTCAGTTCCCTCTGCCACATGGTTGTACTTTTTATACCATGATGTAAAGTTTGCATCCGACTTAAGGTTCCAGAAGCAGAGTTGAACATGTGCCATTGCACATGCGGTGTCATTGTGCATTGCACATGCAGGTGTGCATTTCACGTTGCCAGATGTGCACTGCACATTGTATATTTCACATGAGTTTGCCTGTTTAGTTGTATGTGTCATGGTTACTCCTGGAGTGTAAAGTTACACCTTGGCTGCATATACACTGCAGAATAAATACAGTTTGACACTGCTTTAACTGCCAGGGCCCAATGCTATGGAATTCTGAGATTTGTAGTTTTGTGACTTATTGAGCCCTCACTGTCTCAGAATTCTGGTGCCACGGCAAACTACAAATCCCAAGATTCTACAGGATGGAGCCATACCAGCTAAAGCAGTGTCAAACTGCATTAATATATTTTTGTTGCGTCCCTATATAGGGATAAAGATGGGATAATAATAATAATAATAATAATAATAATACAGTCTGAACTCCTTATCCACAGATTTTACCATCCACTGCTTGAAAATATTTTAAAAAATACAAATTTCAAAAGGCAAACTTTGTTTTTCCCATTTTATTTAAGGGGCACCATTTTACTATGCCATTGTATATAATGGGACTTGAGCGTCACAGATTTTGGTATACATGAGGTGTCCTGAACCCAAACCCAATGGACACCAAGAGCCCACTGTAGTAGTAGTAGTAGTAGTAGTAATCTGCAGTGTGGAAGCAGCCTTGTCGCTTTGATGTCAGATCCCAGCAATGCTTGGGCTGCAGCTCCCAGTATCCTTAGCCAGCATAGCTAACAGCAAAAGATGCTGGAAGATGCAGTCTAGCCAACATTTGGACAAATAAAATTATCTCACCTAAGAGGAAGGAAATCACTAGGAAATTTATTCAGGAAAAAATCCTGTGAAGAAAACCCTGTGAGTGGATCCCTGTTGGGATTGGCTGGAAGGACATAACCACCACAGTCCCAGCCTACCTTTGAGGAGGTAAAGATACAAAGCCCTCACCATCTTTTATATAAATGCTCCTCACGGCATCATGGAGTTCCTTTGTGTACTACTTCTGTGGCCTCCCTAGCGGCCTTGCCTGTACTCTGAAGGTGAAATCCCTCACAGTATCTGTGCCAAAATGCAAACACAAGAGAGCAGGGAAAAACTTGTTTTGCAGACCCGACTGCTTGCTGTTGGTGTTTTCTGACTTGCTCAAGGCATAGCATCCCTTAGCACAGACAGCTCTGCTTTGTATTTTGACAGAAAGAGTTATACAGTTGGAGTGGACCTCCAAGGGCCATCTAATCCAGCCCCTTGAGGCCAGTGAAAGACTCCATGGCCAAAGCATCCTTGAAAGGTGGGTTTTGAATCTCTCTTCTGAACCCTGCAACAAAAGAGAATCCACTACTTTCTGAAGCTTCCTAAGTTGGTCCTCATAAGGCATGGTTCCCAGACCCTTCACCATTTTGGCTGCCCTACTCTGGACATGCTTCAGCTTCTCAACATCCTTTTTGACTTGTGGTGCCCAGAATTGGACACAGTATTCCAGGTGAGGCCTGACCAATGCAGAACAGAGTGGCATTATTAATTCCCTTTATCTAGACACTATACTTCTATAGATGCAGCCTAGAATAGCATTGGCCTTTTTAGCTGCCGCATCACACTGTTGACTCGTGTTCTACTTGTGGTCTACTATGACTCCTAGATCCCTTCCACAAGTACTGTTGTCAAGCCTGGTGTCCCCCATTTTATTTAATTTTATTTTATGTTAATGTTCCAATTTGGTACCTTACTTAAGCAGTTAATAGAATTGTGTCAAAGGTACCACAAGGGCCACCTAGGCCAACCTCTTGTCTTATAGTAAAAAAGTTGGCTGGAATCCTGTTGGCCACTTAGATCTTCACGACTTGTGGACTTGTGTCTGTGAGAATTAGAATTGGGAAGTTGGTTCCATAACATCTGCATCCAGTAAAGTGCTACTGCTACATTATTACATAGGAAAGCCAGCAAAGTGACTGATGCGCATTGGACCAATGCATATCAGGACCAACAAACATCGATCTCATTGTTCATCCAGACAATACCTAGGGAATGCTGATATAAATAGGAACATTCTTCCCCGTGTCCCATTATATATCTTTGCAGTTTACTAACAGGGTTTCTTAGCATTCAAAGACATATCCATGTTTGTCTGGAAAAAACAGCATGCAAAGAGATTTTGTTGCACCTAAACGTTGACACTAAATGTAAGGAAGAAGCTGCATTTCTTATTGTCTTTGCTACATAGCTAAGTATACGTAAAGTTAAGCAACATTCACTGTGATAGGAAATTCAGCCATTCTTCCTAATGTTTAGGTTGAATCTCTTTGCTTGTCAATTTAATCTGTTGTTTTGTGTCCTAGTCTCTGGAGTAACAGAAAACAAGCAGGCTCCATCTTCTATGTGTCATCCCTTCAGATATTTAAAGATAGGTACTTGCTGGGTCAAGACTGCTGGGACTTGCAGTCCAACAACAGTGGGAGGCTTGCATAATATTCCCACCATTTTGCCCTTCTTCACCCCAAATGGTTCCAGACCTTAAGTATCCAACTGGGCCAATCCAAGTGGGCCATTAAGCACAGCAATTCCCAGCCACTTGGCAAATTGTCTGTTCAGTGGAGCTGCAAAGTGGCCCTAACTTTATACAACATCTAGCTGAGATTCATTGCTCTGGGTTCATTGTTCCAGATCAGCCTTCCGCAGTCCAGGGCCCTCAGATATGTCAGAATACCAACCTCATTGAACCCTGCCAGCCTGACCAATACCAGGTTGAAAGGGGCTGTCTTGGAGTGAATTCAGCAGCAGCTCTGGTGCTCAGTTCAGGCCCAATTTGCTCCAAGGTGGAGCAAAAGCAGATCCTGTTTTCTACTTGTGTCAAAATTCAGTTTTGCAAGAGGGAGCAAGAGATGATTTTTTCCCTCTAAGAGCCACAGAATAATAGAATTGTAGTACTGGAAAAGATCCCCAAAGGTTATCCAACCCACCTCTGTATTGATGCAGGAAAACCGCAGGTACAGCATCCTGACAGGTGCCATCCAACCTCTTTTAAAAACCTCCGAGACTGAGTCCAAATAACCCAGGTTGACACCACTTTAACTGCGCTGGCTCAATGATATGAAATTCTGGATATTACACTTTGGTAGGGCAACATTGCTTTCCAACAGAGCAGGCTAAATGCCTCCCAAAACTACAATTCCCATCGAACCAGGGGAGCTAATGTGGTGTCAGCCAAGATTATTTCTGTAATGTAGATGCAGCCTGACAAAGGAGACTCCCCCACCTTTTGAGGAAGTCTGTTCCACATTCTCACTGCTCTTACTGTGCAACAGTAGAGTTCCTGAGGACTTGTTTCTACACACATTTTGGGACCACACATCTTTCCCCTTACACCTCTATGGTTCTATGTCTTCTCTGTTTGAAGTGTGGCTGGTGGACACATGGAACAGGGCCTTTCTACTTGTGGCACCCAGGCTGCTGCACAGTGCTGTGGAAGAGGGTGGATGCAACCTCTTTGTAACACATCACTTTTGTGAGGCTTTTGTTATTGCAAACTTTCTTCCTTGTCTCTCTTGATAGCTGTGTTGGTTTTTCTTTCTTTCACAAGTGGTTTATTTATTCTTGTTGTTAACTGTTCTTCAGTTGGCTTCAAGTGTGGAAAAGACATTTCCAAGCCACCCCCCCCCCCCCATCCTCCACTGCTCTGGCCAGGTCTGCAAATTCATACTTGTGGCCTGTCCATCTAGCATGTTGTCTCCCTCCACTTTTCGTAGCATTATTGTATTTTCCAATGAGTCCTATCTTCCCATGATGTGGCCAAATGTACAACAGCCTCACTTTGATCACCTCGGCTTTCAGGGACAGTTCAGGCTTGATCTGTTCAAGGACCCATTTGTTTGTCTCTTTGCCCATGAATATCCCCAGCATTCTTTTCCAGCCCAGCTCAAATGAGATATTTTCTTTTTATCCGCTTTCGCATCCATACATGGTGATGGGGGGATACCATGGCTCAGACTATCCTCATTTTAGTGTCCAGAGTTATGTCTTTACACTTTAGGATCATCTTTCATAGCAGCCCTTCCCAATCCTAATCTTCTGATTTCTTGACTGCGGTCCCCATTCAGATCAGTACAGTATTTGATTCCAGCTACAAGAAATCTTCAACTGTTTCCATTTTCTCATTGTCTTCTAGGGTGGGTTCTCGCAGAGCTTCTGTAGTCCTTTTTAAAAAATGTTCAGCATTAATCAGCCTTGGCACTTTCCTCCGTTTTAAGTAATTGTTCCAGGTTTTTTTTTTTCTGCTAGTAGTATGGAGTCATCTATATATAATAATATAATAATGATGATAATTTGTTTCTAATCTGCCTTTTCCGAGTGGAATCAAAGCAGATTACAACAAATATTAAAACAGGATACAATTAAAATCACAATCAGATTAAGATCCCATTCCCCCCCAATCATATAAAAAATGAAAAATTAAAGCCTTAAAAAAGAATTAAACAATAAGAAGGAATTAAAATGCCCCAATATGAAGTTAGTTATATAGAAATAAATCTACATACAAATCCTGATGTGGGAGGAAGGGGTATATTATCCCTGGGGAAGAAAGTGGAGATAGTAAACTAGGGGAGTATATCTTAGGTTGTTGATGTTCCTTCCTCCAGTCTTTACTCCTCCTGTTTCTGGTTAAGTCTGTTTTGCGTACAATGTTTTCTGCATACAGGTTGAATAAATAGGGTGATAGTATGCAGGCTTGCCTGACCCCCTTGCCGATTGGAAACTATTCTGGCGGTAATGGATTGGACGAGGGAAAACAAATTGAAACTCAATCCAAACACAACGGAGGTACTTACAGTTACAGGCCCGAAACCCGGATTGGGAACACAATCCCCAGTCCTCGATGGAGTCACACTCTCCTTGAAGGACCCTGTTCGCAGTCTGGGGGTACTTCTTGACTCGTTGCTTCACATGACCAGTCAGGTGAATGCGACGTTTGGGAGTGCCTGCTACCACCTTTGGCTGATACGCCAGCTGCGCTCTTTCCTGGACATGAGGGATCTGGAAACTGTGGTGCACGTGCTGGTAACCCCACGTCTGGACTACTGTAATGTACTCTACATGGGGCTACCCTTGTGCTTAACCCAGAAACTACAGCTGGTCCAAAACATGGCAGCCAGGCTTGTTACTGGAACATCCAGGAGAGAGCAAACAACACCTGTGCTTAAATCCCTCCACTGGCTGCTAGTTAGTTTCCGGGCGCAGTACAAGGTGTTGGTTTTAACCTTTAAAGCCCTACATGGCTTGGGTCCATCCTATCTTCGGGACCGTCTCTTCCTATATGAACCCCCCCCCCCTCGCACACTTCGGTCCTCTGGGAGGAACCTGCTACAGCCCATGAAGACCAGGTTGGTGCAGACCTCCCAGAGGGCCTTTTCAGCTGTCGCCCCTAAGCTGTGGAATGGCCTGCCGGACGAGATGCGTCCCATGGTATCTGTTGATGGCTTTAAGAAAGCATTAAAGATGCATCTCTTCCGGCAGGCCTTCCCAGACAGTACTTAACATCTCCCGGCTCCAAACACTTCCCTATTAGTTTTAGAACTTTTAGGTTTTTAGTATTGTTTTGTTATATATTTGTGGTTTTAATTCATTGTAAATTTAATCACATTTTAAGGGGTGGGAGGTTGGGATGGGATTGTTCTATTTTAACTGTTTGCTGTTTTAAATATGATGTACCCTGCCCCGATTCCTTGCTCAGAGGGGCAGGTTAGAAATAAAAAAAAAAATTATTATTTCTCTGTATTCTGGTCTTGCCCATTTTAAGATTCCCAAAGCTGCCAGACCCAGAATTTCAGCAACTGCTGTTGCCACTACTCCACTGGATGACTCCCCTTCCAAGGTCCCAGCCAATGTAGTTTGCATCTCCTGCACCTGATAATGACACCCCTTGTTATTACTATCAGGAAATTCTCCCTAACATTTAGTTGGAATCTCTTTTCTTGTCTCTTTGAATCCTTTTGTTCAACTGCTGTGTTCTGGAGCAGCAGAAAGCAAGTATCTCCATCTTGAACACAGGGGAACAGAGATGCAGAAAAAGGGATTCTTTCTCTGCCTGCTATCTGCCTGCTCCAAAAAGCCATTTCCTCTGTTGGGAAATGTAGGACATAGTAATCTCTCTAGCAGTGTAATCATATTTGGCAAGGCAGAAGCTGAACACCAACCAGTTCCACATCTGCCTTCCCCCGGTTTCTTGCAGAGAAAAGAAATGTAGAGCCTTATTTGCAAAATTTATAAAGCAAATTACTTGTGCATAGTAAAATATTTATTATAATGGAGGGAAGAAAGAGAAGAGAAAAAAATGGCTGCCGGTTAGAGCAATGAAGGAAGAGAATGGATGTAGTAGGACAAGAAAGAAAGTGACTACTATGTTCCACACTACCAATTAGTGAGTATAGGCATGGAAACATTGCTAACTTTATCATTTCTAGCTTGTCCTCATTTATATATGGCCACGTGTTTGGACCTGAATGCCAAACGACATAATGCATGGATTGCCACATAACAAAGTATGGCGCAATGGTTTGAACGTGGAACTAGAGCAATGGGAAACCAGGGTTCAGATCCCAGCTTAGCCATATAAACCACTGGGTGACTATGTGAAAGTCACACACTCTCAGTCCCAGAGGAAGCCAATGGCAACCCTCCCCCCCATAAACAATCTTGCCAAGAAAGTCTTGTGATAAATTCTCTTTAGGGTGACCATAAGTCAGAAACGATTTGAAGACACAAAACAAAAACAACCAAAAATTTCCCTTCTGTTCCAACAGGAGAAGTAAAGAAATCCTTATACAGCCACACAGAAAGCAAAGAAATTTGCTGGTGTCTGTGTGTGTGTGTGTGTGTATCTTGAGAGGCTGCAGGGAAAAGGTTAAGCACATATATACACCTGCACCGTCTCTTCCTTTTCCTCTGGAGTTCCTGACTGCAGTGTCCAGGGGTAGCTTTTCATTGCAAAAAGAGGAAATGCAAAAAAGTTACTTTTTTGGTAGCACTAGCAGTATTTCTGTGCATTCCAAGACCAGTATCCCACCCCCCTCCAAAAAAAGTAATCTTCCCAAACTCTAGAGTTAAAAATCAAAAAGATGCTGCAAAGCATGTCTGGATGTCTTTCAGTAAAAGATAAGTGCCAATCCAAATTGGATCTCAGTGTGTACCATCTACAGAAAATAGATCAGACCACTTCCCCTGAGGTGCAGAGACTGGTGGCAGATCTAAAAAAATGTTTAAATATAGAGTAAGACAACCTTATTGTTTTGGAAGCTACCAGTTGTGACAAAAAAGGTGTGTGTGAATTGTTTTGCACACTCCTTTCTTAGTTTATTTAAATTATACCCATCACCTTTTTCCTGCCACAGGACCAAGCTGCATCAATAGAAGTATAGTGTCCAGATTGAAAGAAGTAATAGTGGCACTCTATTCTACTTTGGTCAGGCTTCACCTGGAATAATCTGGGCACCACCATTCAAGAAGGATGTTGAGAAGCTGGAGCATATCCAAAGAAGGGCGACCAAAATGGTGAAGAGTCTGGAAACCATGCCTTATGAGGAACGCCTTAGGGAACTGGGGATGTTTAGCCTGGAGAAGAGAAGGTTAAGAGGTGATATGATCGCCCTGTTTAAATATCTGAAGGGGTGTCATACTGAAGATGGAGCAAGCTTGTTCTGTGCTGATCCAGAAACTAGGACATCGAGAAATGGATGCAAGCTACAGGAAAAGAAATTCCACCTAAATATTAGGAGGAATTTCCTGACACTAAGAACTGTTCGACTGTGAAATGTGGTGAGGTCTCGTTCTTTGGAGGTCTTTAAACCCAGACTGGATGGCCATCTGTCAATAGGGATGCTTTGATGGAGAGTTCCTGAATTTCAGGGGGGTTGGAGTGGATGGCCCTTGTGGTCTCTTCCAACTCTATGATTCTATGATAAAGGTTTCTCATGATTCTAAGGATGATGAATGCTGAAACTGGCATTGCAAGAACACCCAGAGAATCACAGTACTCTTTCAGACGTGGGGAATTGGAAGTATAATCCAAGGACAATCCAAACGCAATCGCGGGGTTTCACGTTATTGCAAATTAGAGTTTCTCACACAATTTCGGTCAAAAGGGAAGTCACTCCGAATGCAATCATAGGTTTCACGTTATTGCGAATTAAAGCTTCTCACGCAATTTCGGGCAAGGAGGGGTCATTTTTGGATAATGGGAATTCATTCCGAATGCCTTCCGAACGCAATGGGGATTCACGTAAATTCGCTAAACAAGCGAATTCACGTGAATTCGCATTGGCTCCATTTGAACTTGGGAGAAATTCCTCCAGTGTGAAAGAGTCCAGAAAGTAAAGGAAGGAGAAGAGAAATCTCACCTAATTCAAGTGCTTTGATTCTGGCTTCCTGCATGGTAGAGGGTTGAATGAGATGGCCCTTGGGGTCCCTTCAACTTTAGGATCCCATGAGCTGCTCAAGTAAGTTACCAAACTGGGACATTAAAATAAAATAAAATGGATTCTATCATTTTAAGGATGAGAAATGTTGGAACTGGCATTGCAACAACACTCAGAGAACCACAGGATTTGTATTCCTCATTTTGATGGAAGAGACAGAAAGAAAAAGAAGATAAATTTCACATAAATCAAGTGCTTTGAGTATTTCTTCCTGCATGGCAGAAGGTTGGAGTGGATGACCCTTTGGGTCCCTTCCAGATCTATGATTCTAAGAGACGTCACCAGAAGGGGTTTTGTGCCATAACTCAATATAGGCTGAGGTCCTACATCGAAGAGACGGAGTGTAACTTTACAGTCATGGAGTCGATTGAGCAATTAAGCATTAGTGAACTGCAACACTGCACAGCTGGATGGGCAAATAAATGTGAAATTCACAATTGCAATGGATGATGTATATCTCCATGAGCAATGGACTGGAACACTGGAAAGGAGCAGAGACTTAGCATTTTATGGCCTGCTATCGTGTTCAATAGGTCAAGATCCTATCTGACTCTGCTGGTGTATAACCCTCTGCGAGGGAACTTACACAGGCAGTCCTGGGGGAGAAAGGAGAGGATAAGGTAGCTGCTAGATGGGTGCTAGTACAAGTAAACTCTCCCAGAGCACTTCCTGGCCAGTCAATGGCTGTCTGAATCAGGACCAGCACAGCTGTACTCAGGCACTGTTGGGAAACCATGGCTTAATCCAAGAAGAACCATTGCTCGAGGAGGTACTGGATACCACCTCGTGCAAAGTCAGAAAAAGGTAATGTAGAGGTGGAGAAAGTGTAGACATGGGTGACATTTAGGCCTGGGGGCTTGTTTTGCAGTCCCCGGAGCCTCTCTGAAGACCCTGGGACCCTGCAAACACCCCAACTTTTAAAATTAAAATGGCCAAAAACAAAAGCTGGAAAGCATGGGGAGGATAACTCAAAACCACCATGAAAACGTGGCACTATGACTCTTCTTGCATCCTCCTACTACCCCAAATCCCACCGAACTGTGGAAATTGGCTATATTTCGGTTGACTACTGGAACTAGAAGTGACTTGATGTCATTTCTTATCTCGCCAAGAATAGCCTTATTGCCTGGGCAGGGAGCAGAGGAGAAATACCCCACATCTGTTCTGCAGTTGGCCATACCTTAGTGTTAAGTCATCAAGAGCATTCTGAAATTACAGTACAAACAGAAAGACGAAGAGAGGATTGCATAGACTGGGTATTTTTTTAAAACCGTAAAGGGGCAAGAGGTGAGGGAAAGATATGTTTTGGAGGACTAGCCTCAGTCTCTGAGGAACTATTGGGAGTTACTCAACTGGCATCAGGCACTCTCCCCTGTTTGTCTGCATTTATCAGTTCAAAGATCACGCCCAGGCCAGACAGAGCGACAGGGACCTGAAAAGAAATTGCACCGGCAGCAAATGCCAGCTCAGCTCGGACCATTTGGACTGCAAATATCTGCATGCACCACACAAAACCAGAGGGAAAAATCCCAAGCGCGGCAAAAGGCAGAAGCTATTCAAAGGGTGTAAACACACCACCTTAGAGCAATGATCCGGCTAGATCAGCATCCTGCCAGGTCCTGGCCTTGGGCAAGAGGGTGACCCCAGTGGTCTCCTGCTCTTAGCACTCTCTGACCCCAAGCAGTGTCTCCTCTGGACCATCAGAAAGCAAAGGTGCCACTATTTCAGTTACCCATATGGACCATTTTAGATTTTGGATTTCCAGATAAGAGAGACTCAACCTGTATTTGAATCAATTGGCTCCAAGAAAAATAATTATTTGCATTTATAGGTTAACTTGGAAGGATAAAAGGAGGTCCAAGGGGATTAACTTTATTTGGGAGGCTTTGTACAGGGAAAATGGACGAACGTCAATAAATGCAGAGGAAGCTTAGGTACAAGCTAGAGTCTTACCATGGACAGTATGCATACATAAAACCATAGAATCCTATAGTTGAAAGAGACCTCAAGGGACATCCAGGCCAACCCCTTGCCATGCAGAAACTCACAATCAAAGCACTCCTGACAGATGGCCATCCATCCTCTGTTTAAAAACCTCCAGAGGAGACTCCACCATCCTCCAAAGCAGCATCTTCCACTTAAAACATCTTTTATTGTCAGGACGTTCTTCCTAAAGTTGAGGTGGAATCTCTTTTCCTGTAGTTTTAATCCATTGCTCTAGGTCCTATTCTCTGGAGCAGCAGAAAACAAGCTTGCTCCATCCTCAATATGACATCCCTTCAAATACTTAAACAGGGCTATCATATCACTTCTTAACAGTCTCTTTTCCAGGTTTGCATTAGCCTTTTTAGCTGCATCAAACTGTTGACTCATGTTCAACTTGTGGTCTACTAGGACTCCTAGATCCCTTTCATATGTAGTCTTGTTAAGCCAGGTGTCCCCCATCCTATATCTGTGCGTTTCATTTTCTCTGCCTAAGTGCAGTACCCTACATTTTTCCTTGCTGAAATTCATTTTTGTTGCTTTTAACCTAGCTTTCTAATCTATTAAGGTCATTTTGAATTCTGACTTTGTTCTCTGGGATATTAGCTACATGTCTCCTTTGGAGAGAAATGGATATTGCTTCTGCTTTCCATCCACTAGCCATTTCTTGAACTTCTTATTCAGTGTCCTGCCATGCTTTGCTGTGGCCTTAAAGCACAATTTATATATTACATTTCACAAATGTGAATCACATTTTAAAACTTCAAGGGTTGGCAATGTGTTAGCAACTTATGCATGTGTAAGTTCTTCTTGGGAGCCAGCGTGGTGTAGTAGTTTGAGTGCCGGACTACAACTTAGGAGACCAGGGTAACTCTGCCAACTCACATACTCTCAGCCTCAGAAAACCCCATGATAGGGTTGCCTTAGGGTCATCATGAGTCAGAAATGACTTCAAGGTACACAACAACAACAACAAGTGTTTTGAGTTCAAAGGGTTGTATTGTTTTCTGTGTATTGTTTGTTTGCTTTTAAATTTGTTCTAGTTTAATCTCTTTTTAAGGGGTGGGAGGTAGGGATTGGGTTGTAACATTTTACCTGTACTTGTTTTAACTTGTTGTACCTCACCCCGATTGCCTGCACAGAGGGGCGGGTTATAAATAAATAAATAAATAAATAAATATTATTATTAATCTAAAACAACAATTTCTCCTGCAGGAGTTGTTGGCATTTTTGTCAGAAGCAGAGTGGTGCATGCATGTGATTGTGTGTGTGGTGCCAATGTGCACTGCACATACTGATGGGAAATGCACATTTCAATCACAATTGGTTGCAAATTCAGTTTTGTGGTATTGCAATTCATTAGTACACAAACGTCACGTAACTCCATAGTGTCCTTGATGTAGCATCAACCAAGAGACCTTGCCCCAATGGGCTTACAATCTAGAGAGAAACTAGTGGGGGAAGGAAGAGAAAAAAGACAGAGGCAAGGAAGCGAGAGGCAAAGGGAGCAGAAATAATCCTCAAATCTTCTTCACAGACCCAGAGAACGCACGCCCTTGACTATCCCAGTCTCTGCAGGAACAAATGAACACCCTCACTCAAACTGGTTCAAATTCCTCTGGGTCCAAAGGGACACAAAAGCTCTCTTGTCTGTTTTGGTGTCTGCCCTGAATTCTTGGGAACAAAGTTCCAAGGTCAGCCAGACTCGTGAGATCATCCTTGGGTGGCCTCAGGCCCCAAAGCGCTGAACGGTGTGGGTCCAGCTCCACAGTGCAAGCAGACAAAGTGGCTTTCCAAATAGAAGGTTTCTGATGTTGCAAATAATAATAATTTTAAAAGCCTTTCTGCAGCTATGCTATTGTTTCTTCATCAACACTTTTTTTTCCTGGAAGAAACTGAAGATGGAAGCTGTAGGTGTGGGAAGAATGAGAGGCTACAGGTGGACAATACTCAGAGACCAGAAACAGACGGGCCAAATAAAGCCGTTTCCAGCCACTTTGGGGGCATGGCATTTACATGATGCACCCACACCCAAAGTGTCTGGAAACCACATTGTGGCCACAGAAAAGCTGGACTAAAAAGAACCCGGAATAATCTGATCTATTTTGGAAAATGCGTACCTTTTACCCTGCATATAAATGCTCCAATGCAAGTGCACATATTAAAAGGATGGAGCTGCCATACCCAAGCGGTCGGGGCAGCAGTACAAAGAAGTGAAAGTGTGAAACCTCCAATAGATGTAATTACAACATACGCAAACTAGACAGTCCAAGAGGGGGCATGGTGTGGAGAGGGCATGTGCGGGGCATGATTGTGCATTGCCAGTGTTTTACTGGGCACAACAATGCTCTGATGCCCTGTACCGGTGGAGGATCACAGGTGTGACTGTGTGGACAATCCAAGGGGTGGCCTCCCAACAGCATGGTATCTAGGCAGCAGGAAGTTGCCGGCAGTGTGTTTGTGCAACGGTGTGCATGGATGGTGGGGAAACAAATTACCCCCTCCCCCAAAATTACACAGCAACATGGCTTGACACTGTACCTTGAGGTCAAGCCATGTGTATTCGGTCTGCCTTGCAAGCAACTGGTTAGTGGGGTTTCAAGCCACTTTTTCCTGCCTGTCTGCATCACCCCAGAACCACAGAGTTGGAAGAGACTCCAAAGGCCATTCAGTTCAACTCACTTCTGGTGCCAGAAATTCATAGCTGAAGTGCCCCCCGAGAGCTGGCATCCAACCTTTATTGAAAAACCTGCAATCAGAGTTTTGAGAGGGCCCTTTCAATTGCTGGACAGCTTCTTACCCACAGAAAGGTCTTCCTAATGTTTAGGCACAATCTCTTTTTTATTGTAAGTTGGTGCACAAGCTTACTCCACTGTCTACATGACATCCCTTCAGACTTTAAAATATGGCTATCATGTCACCTCTCCATCTCTTATCCAAATTAAACATACCCAGCTCTTTAAGCTGTTCCTAGTAAGGCTTGCATTCCAACCTTTATTCATCTTTGGCCTGCATCTACACTGCAGAATTAATGCAGTTTGATACCATTTTAACTGCCATAGCTCACTGCTATCAAATTCTGGGATTTGTAGTTTTGCGAGCTATTTACCCCTCTCTGTCGAGAGCTCTGGTACCACAACAAACTACAAATCCCAAGTTTCCAACTGTCAAAACTAACAATTACCTGCCAAATTAGTGATCTGTAAACTGCTCTGAGAGCACTTGTGGCTAATGGGGTATAAATACTCCAAATAAACAAATTTTCTGGTACTAGCTGAAGCTTTTTATTCCCACCCTCAAGTTGGTTTAATACTAGGACTTATCAAAATAACATGTTCCTGGGTCATTTCCGTTGAGGGGAGGGATATTGCAGTTATAGAATGCATTAGTGGGATGGCACTTTTGCACTGTAAATCTATGAGCAATGATTCAAACCCTGGTCTCAAGAATTGTAGTCCAATGTTCAAGCTACTGCACACAACAACAGAAGACAGAGTCCAGCATCCTCCAAAGAAGTCCATTCCACAGTAAATAAATTTCTACCTAATGTTCAGGTAGAAACCCTTGTAATTTGAATGAACTGGTTCATGTCAGTAGTGGAACTGGCATCACAGTTTGTTGCATGCTAGATATGCCTCCTTTCTCTGGAAAAGTGTAGCTTTTGAGCAGCCAGTAGTCTTACATTGCCCCCCGGTGGAGAGGGGACATTCAGTCCCAAACAACTACCGTGATGAAACCAGACTCTCTTGGCCAGTTTCCCTCTGGTCTCATCAGTTTGATTTGGAGGTGGATGAGGAGTTAAACCTGTAGCAAATGGGGCTTGATCTTACCATTAACAAAACTACCCCTTTCACTAGAAACTTGTACTGTGTGAGTAGAGTAAAATCGCACAGAAAACCAAGGGTTGAATAAAAACACCTTAATGGTCAGTTCCTTGTCTACTGAACTAACCCCGTTGTAACTATGAGACTCGCTCAGAGCTAAGAAGCCCTGTTGAAGCCATTTTCCCTCCATAGGAATCTCTGAAACCCCTTCATCAAGAGCCAAACCTGTGGCTCAATCCATCCTACCTATTACCATCAACTCAGGTTGGTATTAACCTTCCAAGAGCCCAGGCTGAGGCTAGGTGTAATTTCCAACAATATTGTTTAAAACATTTTAACTGGAGATGCCAAAGACGGAACCTGGAGTCTCACACAAAATAAATCATTTTCTTTTGTGGGATTGGTTTGTTTGAATTTTGAATTGGGGGAGCATTTATTGTTCCTTTTGCCTGAAAACATACTTAACAGGAGAGGGGCATTGCAGTGCTTTGAGAGGAACTGGGGATTGCAAAAGAGGGACTGTGGACCACAGACATCCCCACCTTTGCTTAAAGGCACATTTTGGAGCATCTACAATTTGCTTTCTGACCTAGTTTTGGGATAATCTAAGCAGAAACCTGTTTAGGAAAGCACTGCAGCAAATGGAGCTGGGTGCCAAAGCAGTACTGCAGAAGAATTAACAGCAGGTGAATTAAGAAATGCTCCTCTGCCCCCAGGAGTGGGATCTGCCATGCAGCGGTGGCAAAGCCCAGATTTTCATCATACTTACAACTGCATCCTACCATTCAATGACCCCCTGCAACACATACACAGAGATGACAATACAGAATAAAAGCAGGAGTGATTTCTGGTTACTTCCATGTCACATTTGTGGCCAATTTTCAGTAAAAATGTGAGGGTGCAGTCTGCCCACTTGCCAACTATGCCCCCCAAAAGTTGCTCAACCTGCTTTTTCATATCATGTAGTTGAAAGCTTCCCATCCACAGGACTATTCATGCAATGAGCAAAGCCTAAAACTGATGCAACAGACCAGCAAACCTGCAAATTATGAACTCTCCTATTTGACTCCCATTGCTATTGTGAACTCACCGGACAGCCTTATGGCCTTGGCTCCCACCTGCAACACAGATTTAGAGCTCCTGTAAAGATTACAAAGAGGTGTGAATAGCATAAAATAATTGTGAAATCTGTATTATTCCTACACCTATATAGAAGCAGCTGGTTCAAAAAGGCCATGTGTGACAAAGGGGCCAATACCATCACAGCATCTCACAAAGCCGTTTTGTTTCCAGTCAGGAAGAACATCATGGGAACTGGGAGAAGAATACATCAAGTGGAGGCAGAGATTAAAAGCTTCAGAAGAATTCGTGTCCCATTTCACTGTGGATACATAGTTACATAAGGTGTGGGAGATTTTAACGATTGGAGGGAAAACTCTGTATTACATAACTGATTTTTTAAAAAGTACTTCCTTGGATTGAGATACAGTACTTAGTATGCATTTAATATTACTTTTAGAAATACTTTATCTGGTTAAGTGCTATCAAGTAGAATTTGACATACGATGGTCCCAGTAATGAGGGACCTCCAAGTCCTCCAATCATCAATTCCAGTGATGATATGAGAGACCTCCAAATCCCTCCATCATTGCCTTCTCCTTTTGTGTCATGTCTTTTTAGATTGTAAGCCTGAGGGCAGAGAACCGTCTAATCAAAAAGATTGTATGTACAGTGCAGTATAAATTTACAGAGCTATATAAATCATCATCATCATTTCTGCTCAGGTATTGCAGAAGTCCATCCATCTGTCACAAGGTCTTCCTCTTTTCCTCCTGCCTTCTACCTTACCCAAACATTATTCTCTTTGCTAGAAAGTCCTGTCTTCTCATGATATGGCCAAAGTCTGACAGTCTTTTTTTAGTCATGTTGGCTTCCAAGGAGAATTCAGTCTTGATTTCCTCTAGGACCCCTCTTTTTAGTAGTCCATGGCATCAGTAAAGCTCTTCTCCAGCACCATGTTTTGGATGAGTTGATGCTTTTCTTATTAGCTTTCTTCACTGTCCAGCTTTCATAACTGTACATAGAAACAGAAAATATGATGGTATGGGCCATCTTAAATTTAGTATTCAATGATATATGTTTACACTCCAGGATCTTGTCCACTTCCATTATAGTTGCCCTTCCAAGTCTTAGCCTTCTTATTTCTTGACTGTACTCTTCATTCTCAGCCAAGGTATGGAAAATCTTTAACTATTTCAGTGTATTAATCTCCATCAATGTCTGCTTTGCTGTTGTTGTTAACTGCCCTCGAGTTGTCCCCGAACCATGGCAATCCTATCAATGAGACGTCTCCAAGACCTCCATTCCTCCATTGTTCTACCCAGTTCCTGTAATTTCATGCCTGTGACCTCCCTGATGGAAACTATCCATCTGGTGTGCAGCCTTCCTCTCTTTCTACTGCCTTCTACCTTTCCTAGCATTATTGTCTTTTCCAATGAATCATGCCTTCTCATGATGTGGCCAAAGTATAACAGCCTGAATTTGATCAACTTGGCTTCCAATGATGTTTCTGGCTTTAAAATTATGTAAATAATTTGTGGTCATAATTTTTGTTTTCTTAATTTTTAACTGTAAACCTGCCTTTGCACTTTCTTCCTTAACTTTCTTCAGTAACTGTTCCAAGTCTTGGCTATTTTTGGCTAGGAGTATGGTGTCATCTGCATATCTTAAACTGTTGATATTCGTTCCTTCAATTTTCATGCCTCCTTCTTTCAATTCGAATCCTGCTTTATGCATATATGTTCAGAATCCAAGTTAAAGAGAAAGATCAGACAATGCAGCCTTGTCTGACCCCATTGCCAATTGGAAACTATTCAATTTCTCTGTATTCTGTCCTGATGGGGGCTTCTTGTCCCAAGTACAAGTTACACATCACAACAATTAAATTTTGTGGCACAACCATTTTTTCAAGAGCAATCATAGTTTTTCACAAACTACACAATCAAAGACTGATATAAAGCAC